>OY728138.1:169189283-170514251 GCA_963277665.1 Viscum album
TGACCGATGTAGAATTCACGAAAATTTTCCCAAATTTTTTATTTTTTTTTAAAATAATATAGATTCTATATAGATGGTCAATATCCTCATTAAAACATTGATCGGGAAATTCATTATTCTTTTAAAGATCTAGCTTCATAGGAAAATGAATAACTCAGATATAAAAGTCTTTTGAAATAATTATATAAATTCAGTCCCAAATATTATTGCATACTATATATATGTTGTGTATATTTCTTGGGAATTTTCATTTATCATGCATGTGTAAAAAAATTCATGGTATTCTCATTATTTTTCCTTATTCAAGTATTATTACATGTTCCTAAGGATGTAAATTCTCTTTAATTCATTCATAAATACACCACCTCAAGAGTTCTTCTTTACTACCCATGTGAATACTAGAGAACCACACAATGAGATACCTTGTTGTTTATAAAAATTATTAATCGATCATTTTTGCATGTAATTACTCGAATAAAAGAAGTCAATATTCAGTATATACCAGATTAGTACATTTTCGTATCAAGTCAAGTTGATTGTATAACTATTCACCACAATTCATTGTACAAACCATACAGATGAATGAAACTCCACTTAACTATTAAATATATGTGTTTAATCCATGAGTATCCTCTTTTTCATTTTCTTCAAGCTTAGAAAACCCAATTGGTTGTTTTATATTAATGAAAAAAACACATGAAAATCCCTTACACACTCTATATGTCTATATTGTACAAATTTGTTATTGTCACATGAGATTTTTTAGTGAAATATCCACTTTTTGGTTGAAAATGAGTATATATACACGTCGAATATCATGAAATCTGTGATTATTCATGGAACTCAATCATCATCAAGAAAAACTAGGTTGATATGCAAATATTGTATGACCCCGAGAGTCTCTTTCTCTTTGTGCAAACAAAAAATTCATAGAATCCATTACAAATGAGAAGATTATAGAAATATGTTTATGTTGGATAAGAAATCTTATCACACTAAGAAACATACCCTAATCCTTAGTGAATCACATATTTGTTGGAAAACATCACCATCATATCTCTTTCATACTGCCTCTCTTCATGATCAATGAAAACATTTAATACCATAATCAAAAATATAACATTTTATTTTAACATTTTATATGTTTTTTTATATAAGTTATATTATGAAAATAAAGTTACATCATATTTTTATCATTTTCAATTAATTTGAACACTGAAATGATTATTTTAAGAAACATATCAAGCTTCGGTCGACGCTGCATGGTGATCTTGCAGAACAAAAATTGCTATTGGCTAAAGGTAAAGGATGAGCATGCAAGATTAAATCAAATATCAATGAAGATATGATCGACGGATTTTTTTGTGGATTTTAAAGTATAAAAACAATAATTTATTGATAACACATCAAAATGATGCTCAGCTGAGTGCTTCTTTATATTACAAGTTACATCCTCAGCTGACTTGAAATTTGATACTAATAAACTCGCAATTCACTGACACCTATTTGTGTCGATGTCTACCACTAATGTCAGACTAGAACTTATAGAGGCTAAAAACAATGAATTGAATCTGTAAAGGTTGACACTATCCACCCGTCTAGTGATATTTTCTTCATCCCGAGTTCACACCTACGTACCACTTCACTGGTGCATGTCCCTCATGGATGACAAGTGTTATAGGCCTTAACATTTTTATATGGGATGACTCTAAAAAAATATTCAATTAAACAAATATAAAAGGCCAACCCCAAATTCAAACACTCAAATTCTATCAATGATTAGAAAATTTTTCCAACTCAGACAACTAATGACACATGTATTTTGAACAAATGATCATCACTATAATTATCACATATAAAGGATGATGATACGTTCCTAAACATCCTCATCATCTATTTATAAAAAAAATTATATTGATATCAAATAAATTTTAAATCAGACCATCATTAATGATGAAAAGTATAATTAAACTCAATGTACACTTTATTTTATACCTTGTATCTAGACTTCCATGGTCTCACACTTTTGAAAACATGGCATGGCCATTGTAGACAATTTGGATTGCAAATCATGGCCATTTTGGAGACCATTTATTATAAGGAGTGGTCATGATGAATATTATACACTAGATTACATAGAAATTACATTGTGAATATTTTTAAATATTTTATAGACATCCCAAGTATGGGTACCGGATTATAGTTGTATGACTAGATTGTGTTCAACCAGTTATTTCTATTTTCAGATGAAATTATTTAGAGACATACTATTTTTAAATAGGGAGCAAGTTTTGGATGGATAATATCACTTTTTATTATCACATTTTTCATGGGAACATTAGTTAATTTAAAATGATATCTTTTTTATATTGTACAATATATAGCTAGTATACACAGACTAAACTTGTTATAGTCATCATTCCTGGTTCCCTGATGAGTTTTATATCACAATTTCTTTGGGTTTCTATTGGGTACTGAGAATAAAATTATGATTACTGGTTGGATCTGGGGAAAGAGTGGACTGTACAATGCTAGATCTGATCATTTATTAAGATCATGAGACAAAAGACAGATTTTTACTTGCACTGCTAGTTAGGATAGTTCCTTTTTGGAATTTTTGTATGTTTATTCATGTAATGTAATAGATTTAAGAATACCTATATTCCATTGTTGTAGGAAAATTTTATCTCACATCATTTTTATATGAGATTATATTTTTTATTATTTATTTATTACTATTTTGAATGTTTATCTTATGTCTCATTGATATAATGCTTCTAATTTTGAATATTGAAACTATAAAAATGTGTTAAATTCAAACCAAAGGAATAGTCTCACCAAACAAACTCCATAGGCCCTCACATCTGGTCAATAGCCTCTAGTGTATGTAGAGGAGTGTATGAGGCCATGTGACCCACCGGCTCACAGATCCATTTATTAGTACTCAGGTGGGGAGATCATGCTCATACATCATCATCATTAATTATAATATACCATATCATAATTTTTTTTAATAAATTTTCATTTTTTCATCATAAACCCCATGAAAATTTCATTTGAACCTATAAGAAAAGTACCTTCCATTTTCATATAATCATAATGAGAAATATCATTTCCATTAAGAAATAATAAAACAAAACATTTTTAAAAAGTGTGCGAATATGATCTACTATGAAAAAAATATAAATAATAAAGGATTCCAAATAATTAACAATGAAAATGATTGTAGGGAGAAGTGTCCATGTTTTATACATTAAAAATCAGGCATGTACAATTTTTTAATAAATTGACAATAACACATACAGAAAACACTTATGAGATTTGATTTTAAACCATTCATGGATTGTAAAATATATTGTAAAATATCTTTTAGAATCCTATGAATCCTATATAGAGACATTTTTTAAACATTTAAATGAATGTGGATATGGGGTAGAAATAGTTTAAAACATTGAAAACAACATTTTAAAGGAAAATACCTTTCATTGAGTCCCAATTCATTTTTTTTTCTAAGTATAACATCCAAATTAATAAATCTATATTATATATATAATTTATTATGAATAATTTAAATCTTTATTTCATTATCATCATTTCATTTATTTCATTTATCATCTTGTTTTATTTTTTATTGAAATGTTTTAGTTCATGGTGCATGTTTTGAGGATGTTCCATTCATAAATAGAAAATTAAATCATTCCAATGATTATAGACAAAGTGTTATTATTAAATAACTAAAATACATTAAACAAGATATAATTATAATATTTATACATTATATACACTTTAAAAAAACTATTTATGGAATTAATTAAAAATGAACACATTGTTTAATAGAGATGGTAGTTTTTACATATGTATAAATAACTAGTTCATTTTCTAATGGGTGGGAAAAATAAAGTATTTTATATTTTATATTTAACTTATTATAAATATGATATAAATGTAATATTTATTCCTTATTTCCTTTCATATTATTATAAATGTATGGTGGATATGAAAATTTAATCACATCGCTTCATGGAGGTGGCAATTCATACGTATGGATGAGCGAAATTATCATTTATGAACAGATGGTAGTGTAATAAGGTAAACAGTAAATTATCATTAAATAATTATAATAATTTCATAAATATCATGTTTATATTATTTTTTCCAACATTTTAATAATACATATTTTCCAATGATGAAATGAAAAACACATCGATATATAGAGGTGGTAATTCGCATGTACGCACAAATGTTGTTTTCATTTCCCATAAGATGGAAAATGATATGAATATTGATAATACCATAAAATTAATAAATTATAAATATACATAATATAAAAAATTTATTTTTTAACAATGTTGAATTATTATTTGATATAGGTATAATAATAAATAAACATGAAACAATCTATTAATATATAATCCTATTATTTGAAAAACATAAATTTCCTTACACATTATCCATTCCATGATTGGTAATTTAGTCCTATAAGAACTAGTAGGATGCATGGAAGGATATTTGGGTGAGATAATTTAAGGGATGTATAGATATGGAGTCCTTATAATGTGAATCAAAAATAATGCATGAGGTCCCCTTTTATTAGTGAGCGAAGTGAAACAATCACATTTTTTTTCAGAAATATGTTAATATTATAAAATACATACACATTGTGAGATTTAGAAGAAACTATAATTTTTTTAGTATATTTTATTAATATCTATATAACTCAGAACATAAGATATAATTTTAAATTATATCTCCCTATAACAATGTAGTTATTTTAATTATTATGATTTACCCAGAACTATTGTGATACAAATTTAAAATGATTACTATTCATAATGGTATAAAATGAAATTAACAACATTAGTAAATTTGAAAATACAAATTAAAAACCTGAAATCCATTTTTCAAGATTAAAATTTTATAAGTGGTAGAAATTAGATTTAATATAAGCATACAAAAAAAATCATGCTTTTTAGAAAATTGTGTTTTTATGAATAAAAAAACATAATAAAATAAAATATATATTTTTTAGTGTAGAATAATTTAGATTATTTGTAATAAAATGTGTATAAATATATGAAAAAATAAAATCCAAAATATAATGTTACATTTGAATTAATTTATTTAGTTAAATTAAATGGTAGTTCTCCAATAATCATTATTTTTTAGAACTCACTCAAAAATCATCCCCTTCTTAAAAAATATGAAAATTCATAATAAAGATATTATTACACGATGATTTCAAAAAAAAATTAATTTATTAAAATAATATTTATAAATTTGGTAGTAATTAATTATAATATTCACACACAATATGCTATAAAAACCATGTTTCAAGAAAACGAATTTTTATGGCCTAAAATTAATTGATTCTCATTACTTGCATACTATCCATAATTATATTAATGTAAATTCATTAAATTTCAAATATAATATAATTTTATATTATAATAAACATTAAATAGAGATTAAATTAATAATATTTTATAAAAATACATTTTAAATAGAAAAATAATGTTAGGGGAAATTATCTTTTCCCTTATAAATTATTTATATCCTTTTCAAAAAAAAGATAATATATTTTTATTTTTTAATCATTTCATTAAGGAAAAAATTTATAAGTATATTTAATAATAATATTATTCATATTAATACACACTAAAAGAAAATAGTATCTTATAAGAACCATATTATTTTAATAATATTTCAGTAGTATATCACAGTTTTTTAATGCCTGATATTACATAAACCACAATATATATAATATATTATCTAATGAAAAAAATTAGAAAAACGTGAATTTTTTCACCTACATTATAAGTGGTGGACCGACACCCCATCAATAGGGGTAGTGGTGGGAATTACTGACTCACCATGTTCATGGGGGATTTGTGCCCTCATGTCTATGTAATGCTAGGGGTTACTGACCCCTTATCTAGACAAAACATATCGTACTCACCTTATTATAATCAATTATACAAAGATGAAAAAATTAACTACATAAAAAACGTATTAATAATAATAATAATTAATATTCATGTGATAAAATGTTGTATTATGAAAAAAAACAAACATTTTTTTCGTCTAATTCTGACCCCATAGTAATAATATATAGGAAAATAATAAAGAAAAAAATGTAAAATGCATATATACTTGAAAAAATTGATATGTGATCCTCGAACATAATATAAGAATGTATTTAAAAAATCACATAGGCTGAACCTATATGGTTTCAAATCTCAATATACATTGCACATGTTACATAGTAATTCATTCAGATGTCTATTTCTAGTACATGTTTTGTGACATTATTTTTGAAAATATAATGTTCTTACCATATATAGAATCTGTGTGAAGCTGAAGGGGTAACCTTGTTTGTATCACAAAAACTGAAGTCATTCATCCTTAAAGACATGTCATGTATTCCAACTGTAATCCATATTATGTGTGTAGATGTGGGGAATAAAATTTAATGTTACACAACCCATTCTCACTAGATTACGTAGTGTGTTAATCTTCAGGTAAAAATGATCATATACATCAGTGCACCTATATCTGTTTCCTTATAAAAAACCTAACATGTAAACTCTCTTGACATAATTAGTATTATTTTTCTTTATATTAAATCCCAAAACACCTATCGAAGTAGAGATATGACTTATGATAAAGCTTCACATGCCATGTGATAGTGAAATTTATAGAAACTGGAGAAGCCACACAGAAATTGGCAGAAAATGTTTGCCTGAATGACTATATGCATTGTAATTTCTCTTATCTACAATCCAAAACAAATTCTCCAAATAAATTGACCCATCATGAATCATTCCACCACAATCATCCATGCCTTTCATGCCCCTGATACCTCCACCCATCATCCATTAACTATCCAAACCACTTTCCATCATCTTTATCATGATCATATTTAGTCAGATTATATTGAAACATTTCTATTTAAATCGACACATGAGTTACATCTTGAGGTACTCTATCATGCTACCCCTAATTTTTTTACATATATATATATATATATATTCTTTAAGTTAAATGATTTAATAAATATATCTTTGTATAACATAAACATTACATGATATAAATATAACAAAAACCACTTTAGTCACTCATAATAATACATTATAATAATAATTCATGAAACCAAGTATTTGTTACCAGTGAATATTATATTCAGTGGATGATTACATCTATTAAAATTGTATAAAATAGTATGGCATAACGAAAATAATAATAATAATTTTTTTACAACTAGGTCATTTATTAAATAATCTTAACCCTTCAAAATAATTGTTTGTAGACATAAAACAACAATGATACAGTATATCATGAATCGATAAAGCATTTTGTAAATCCTGAAAATAAAATTAATGTAATGAGATGTGTGATTTGATATGATAGAATTGAATTAATTTATTGAATTTAATGGGGTTAATATAATAATTATTGGATTGTTATAATTTTTTTAACCATTAGGCATATTAACATCATCTATACTAAAAGGTTATAAATTTCCAAAATATAGTTTAAATAAATTATGTTTTTTAATTGTAGAAAATATATATTCTTAACAATTAAATTATTTTAAATAAAATAAAATATTTTTAACTAATATTAAAACATAATTATTCCTTTGTAAAAAATAGCTTTTAATTTACTGAGAATGTTTTTATAAAATTTTCATTTTTGTGAAGTAGTATAATAATTAAAATTGATTATTAAAATCCAAGTTACGATTATATATATTAGTAATTATCATTCATCAAAAAAATAAAAATTTAATGATTCATAGTCAAAGAGATATGATTTAAATAAAAATGTTATTTTCATATTTTGTATTATTTTATATTTAAAATTTACATTTTTCTATCATAAAACATAATGAAATTTATTATACATATTAATAATAAACATTTATATATTTATTATTAGTTGTTTGAAAATACTAATTTAATTATTTAACATTTAAGAATATATTATATTAAAATTTATTTATTATGAATTATATATTTTTCTATAATAAATTAAAGAAAATAGGGTTAATGTATGATTATAATAAAATATAAGGATTATATTTATATAGAATATGTTAATAATCATATAGTTATTAGTAATATATATGAAATATTATTAGGAACTATTAATGTTGCTGAGGATTTTTTTTAAAATAGGTTCCCTATTCATTTAATGTTTTCATATGAAAGATACATTTTAAAAATTTCATTGTTGAATTAAACTAAATAGAGTAAAAATTTAAAATAACAACATAAAAATTAGTTAATAAGGGTTTTATTATATTTTTACATAAAAATAGTTATTGTGGTAAATAATTAAACTGTGAAAGAAATTATAAAATGGAGTAAAATGGCATCGATCAAAATATAATTGATTTAAATAATATAAAATCGTAATATAATAATTTTTTATGAATTTAAATCAATCAAAAAAATATTCACCAATATTTACATACATAACTCACCTAACTCAGATGTTATTCTATCTTTATCCTATACAAAAAATATGTCTCTAATGAAATGTCCGTCATTTTCTCTAATAAAAGGAGATCTCATTCAACCTATCTAATAAACATATATAATTACATTATATATTTAATAACTACTAAAATTAAGTTTTCTAAATTCTACATAAATGATTCGTAGCTTAATATCCTTAGAAGGAGGGCTAAATACTTCATTCAATAGGACCCCTTTACTAGAAAGAGTGATTCCATATATATATATATCCATTTTTATCTGCCTTTTTCAATTAATTTCTTTTCATATAACTTAAAAAACATAATTTTCCAATATAATTACTTTTTTAGAAAACCAATATCTTATATGAATGTTATATTAGTATTATATATCCTTTTACTCTAAGTCATTAATTTGTATAACATGTTCGAATATGGGTCAGTTTTACCTCAAAAATGAATCATTATAAAGCTTTTACTTATTTTACGATAAAGAAAACATAAACAAAAGTAATATGTTTTAATAAAAATTATTTTAATATATTTTCATTATTATAGAATTATTATATATAACTACATTCATCAATGAGAACTAATTCTTCATTCAAAATTCATAAAAGGGTATTTGAACCATTTTATATGAACTATCACCATAGATCCTATGAAAAGACCACGATACTTCAGTAAAAAATAAAAACCATTTATATTATCTCAAAATATATTTTAGATGTAATGAAAGCATATGTATGGAATATGGACAATGATTCATATAATGTATACTATTTTGAATAAAAAGAATGAATAATACTTGATTATTAACTTTATAAATAAATAATTTACAAATGTGTAATAATAAATTAATAATGAATGGTATTATATAATATAAATATAATTATGATTTATATATTGGTGAAAAATATAGCAAAATATAATATATTGGAATTTAAAGTGAATTTTACCAAATAAGATTCCAAGGTATGGGTTTGTGTTTATCTAAACTCCATTCATTGAGTCATGAATCATTATGTTGACTATATTATCATAAATCATATTTTTCTACCCTATAGTGGTATAAAATTTATTTCCCCTTTATTTTTTTTGTTATTTTTAATTCTCTATAAAAACTTCATTTAAAATTTATTACTAATTTATAAAATTTTACATTTTAATGAGTTTCCACAAGAATTTTATTTTCTTTTAGGCATGTCTTATATTATGAAACCGTTAAATTTTATAGGGTGTATATATTTTCCCATGTATTTTTTTAATAATTCATCCATAATTCATGTGATTTACAAGTTTGTATCATTTTCTATATTTCATTCTATTTTAACTATATTTTGATTCATACAGTTCCAAATTAATAAGTATTTTTCTAACACATTCATATTTGTATTGACTCTCTATCTTTCTCTATGAATATATTCTCTAAATAATTATATATTCTTACATTATATTTCTCATATAGATTTTTTCTAAATTTATGGGTATATTTCATTTCAAAAAAAATATCTATTTATTGATTATATCATGATATAGATATGTTGATATCATGGAAAATATCTCCTCTCCATTTTATAGATTTTTCCTATATATCCACATTCATCTATTTACTGTAAACCCCAAATATTTTTTAATCTTTTATCTGTAAGAAACCCACTATATTTAATAGATTTATTTACATGAAACACTTAACCAAATAAAACTAAAAATCATAATATAAACATGCTAATATATTCATTAAGTTAGATATGTATAGTAAATGTTAACCACTTTACAAAATATATGTATAATTAATTATTATGTTAAATACTAATGTGAAAATAAAATTCAATTAGTATAGATAAAAAACGAAAATGATTTATTTATGAATTGAAATGAAACCTTTATAAAAAATTTTTAGTGCGATTTAATTTTAGAAATAAAAAATTTTATGGATAAAATATATTTTCAACATTAATAAAATATGAGAACTAATTAGTATTTAATATAAAATATTTGTAAAAATGGTTAATATTTTATAATGGTTATTTTCTAATAAAAATTATTTCAAAATATATTCAGGCAGTTATTTAGCAATTAAATTAATAAATTTTTTAATTTCAATTTTAAAGAATTAATGTTTTTTAATATAGAATATTTTTTTCATAAATTTGGTTAATTTTTCTAAAATAGACGATTTGTAGAAGAATATTGAAAACACAATTTTTTTCCAAAACTGAAATTTAAAATTATATAAGAAAGGTGTACAAGTGTATAAACAATTTAATTCAACAAATAAATGTTTAATTAAAAAAATTATAAATTTTGAAATAAAATTTTTAATTATTAAATATTTCTTTATCTTTTTGTATTATATGTAATATTTTCAAATAAATATTGTATTTGGTCCTATTTTTAATTTAATATATTTATATAAAATTTGTATTTGGATTACATTGAATGGCACATCAATTTTATAGTTTTATAATAAATCAAATTGAATAATAAGAAATAAATATATTGATAATTTCATCATACATATATTTGTTTTTAAAAAAATACACTTTTAAACAAATATATTTTTAAACATTATGTAAGAAAATAAAATTAATTTCTAAAAAACTAATTAATATTATTTTATAGAACTAATTTAATACTTGAAATAATAATTTTTTTAATTTTAAACATCGAAAATTTCAAATTTTTTCATTAAAAATTCTTACCTAGGTAAAAATTGGGGTAGTCGTAGTATCGGTAATATAGGGTAAAAAGGGGCTGAACCTTGTGAAAAAAAGAAAAGACATTAAAATAAATCATGGTAATGAATTTTGTGGAGATTATAAGCCTTATATTTTCCACCCCACAATTATTAACATTTATTGGATATATTATCCTTGAAAAATATAATGTAATTATGTAAAAATAATGAAATTTTATAGAAATGTCACTCCCTTCACTTATAAAAAGACCCCACCTCATATCAATTTATATACTCATTAAAAAGTAATAGATCAATATAAACCATATATATTATCTATTAATCTCTATTACTAATTCATCGATTATAAAATATAAATTCATAATGATATTTTTAATGTTTTTAATAAACTTAATTTTTGTATGCAAGATGTTTGGATTAGGCATGAAATGAATTAGTACATAAGGTAAGGGTTTTCGACTCCAAATTTTTTTTATTGGGATATGAATTTTAGTAACCACTTAGGTCATTTTTTGGTTTATATATTAGACATGAATTTCTTTTTTTTTCATAAAATCACAGATATTAGTGATATTTAAAAATATATCACATTTTCTACCTTCAACCAATTTTCAATTCGAAAGGCTATGACATTGTATGGTATTTTTTTTATCTAAATCCACCTTTCATTAAGTAATTATTTTTTATAATAAACTTCATGATTTTAATATTAGTTTCTTCCACCATAAGTCTTTCGTTCATTATTCTTTTTCTTCATATTTATGGAAAATGTATTTTAAATTCAATTATTTTTTTACAAATATATTTCTCAAATTGTT
This sequence comes from Viscum album, assembly GCA_963277665.1. Lineage (NCBI taxonomy): Eukaryota > Viridiplantae > Streptophyta > Magnoliopsida > Santalales > Viscaceae > Viscum > Viscum album. Next base: position 169,201,282 of record OY728138.1, read on the forward strand.
TATTGTTTTTATGAATAATTACCATATTCATTAATGATGGTCCCCCCATGTCCATAATTTAAATTATCTCTAATTTAATTATTTTAAATTAGAAAAATAATTATGTTTTATATCCTATAACATTCATTTATACCTTCTCCCATTTTTAAAAATAATGTTTTACTGTATTTATTATGATTTGTGATTTTTGCAAAGGTATTCAGAAACATAAAAATGGAACTTCTAAGACACCCATGTCATTTTGATGTTATATGTTCTCATTATTTTTTTTATTTTTATTCTATATAATTCTAATTTATTTACTATATATTATATATACGTTCCTTAGAAAGATATAAAATTATAATTACAGTTATTTTGGGGACAATACATGTCTAACATTCCATTTCAAAGTGTCACTTTTGTGTAGACCTAACTTAATGAAGGTTTTTGGTTTCTTATTTCATGAATGCTTTTACACAAGTATTTTTTCACAAATTAGAATATTCTATGAAATCTAATTATTCTATGGATAACTATCATGGATTTATTTGGGTTGAAAATAAAATAATAAACCATATCCTTCATTAAAACAATATTTTCACACTTCAAAAACAATAAATAATGTAGTTCATTTTTTTTCATACTTCTCCTCCATAATTATCCTGAATTTTATTATATTAGAACTCAATATTTTAGAAATATTTTTCATTATAAAAATAGTGACATTCAAAATTATTTCTATATCATTCCAATCTTTTTACAAAAATTATTAAATGATTTTAAGCATATTAATCCATGAAATATAATCCATGATACGAAATGTATTGGGCTTTTATAAGACATGATAAATTATTAGAAAAAATTTAATTATAATAAAACATCATTTTATTAATCTACTTAAGGAGTCCCTAACTCCTTATGATATCCTAAAAATAAATAGGATAAACCCTGTAATGCATAGAAAGAGGGTTGAGATAAAAAGCTATGTAAGAGAATAATCATGGGTATGAAGCATAAGACATGATTTAGAAGGAATAAAATGATAACATAACAGTAATAGATCATAAGCTAATAATCACATATAGAACATGGATCCAAATGATTATGAAAATATAATCATTTTTTGGATACATATAACTTTAGATAAACATGATAAATGGATAACTGAAAAGACAATAATACATGGTGGAGAGAGTCCCATAATGGATTATGTTTAATAAAAAATCCCATAAATAATGTCTCATGAGACTAAAATACTACCAAATTTATTGGAGTGATACCATTGTGTGCCAATAATAAATCATACATTCATATGATTTAAATATTAAAAAATCAATCATAAGGGTTACCCATCAAAAGAAATGAGTTTCATAATCATGTCACATGACATAACCAAAGGGTTTATCATATTGGTATAATTGAATAAAGAGAACACTTCATTCATTGAAAATAATAGGAGATGAATAATAAGAAACTATAGTGAATTATTTATAACATAATAGAAAATAAAAAAAAATGGTAAAAAAAATTTACATGAGTCATGTTAATACAATATTATAGAAATTGATACAAAGTCTATAAAGAAGATAAATGAATAATTATTTTAGTAAAACCAAAAATGGACTAAAAATGTTTTTAATTATGAAGTAGTATATTTTATAAAAATATTTTATTCTGATAATAGATAATAAATTGTTCAATAAAATGTGTAAGATACATATAGGTTTTCTTTTAGTAAGGTTTTCTTATCATGAGGAATTGAGAAGGGAACCTTTTAAAACATGAAATTATAGATAAAATAAATATGAATTTAGCTATATAATTTTTTTGTTAAATATAAAAAAAAGGGGGATTTGTTTTAGTATAATGATGTTATAAATTGATTCAATGAGTGGGAAAGCATTTCCAAATGAAAAATACAGAGGTTCTGGGAGATCCCTTAGGTTGTACATTCCTTTTGACAAATGTTCTTCAACCTCATTTATAATGGTTTAAATCATGATATAAATATATTAAAAACTAATATTAATATTTATTATACCATATGAAAAACTATATTTCTTTTAACCACCTTCCTGTTACTAATATTTCTTTATTTACATTTTTTGGGTGTCGACGTGTTTATATTTTCAATAAATGTTTTGTCATGTAAGATTTGGTTCATGTTCATGTGATATATATTTATTATATAATTTTTTTCATAATACTATAATTATCATATTTAAATTTTTAATACATTTTTATAAGCATTATTTAAATTTAGTTACGGAAAATGAGTCGCATCACTTTAGAGAGATGAAAAAACATATATAATCCTAATAAAAAATATTCTTCCCTTAATGGTGAATTAGTATAGAAATGTAAGAGAAATTAATTTTATAGAATAAATATGATGTTATATGAACCATATATATCAATTATTTCCACCATTATAACCATCAACGTATTGTGGTATTGAAAAATGAATTACACCACTATGTGAAGACAGTAAGTCATACGTATGCACAAACAATTCATTCCTTATTTATATTATTGATAAAAGTAGTAATATGGTTATATAATAATTATAATAACATATAATCCTATATATTATGTGGGGTTTATTATTTTGTTTTTTTTATAAAATATTATGATTTTATAAGAGTATACTTAAATTTTAAAGAGTCGGTAAAGACAATTACTTCTTCTATGAAGGGGCTCCATTATAACTTATCAAAAGGAACCCATGGTGGGTCTTTTGTAATTAATTGAATGAAAACATAAGTATGTATGTTAATAATAGAAATTGTTTGGGTTTTTCTGATATAGATTACTCAATGTGGTGTAAATATGTTACTGAAGGGGCACCCTTTCACAATTTAGTTGAGGGGATGTTTTGAAATTTCTCAAAATATTAAAATAAAATAAGTCTATAATAGATCCAAATGCTTAAAAATGGATTTAAAATTAATATAATATATCATTTAAGACCATATATTATCCCATAATATAAAATTTAATATATTTATGATTTTTAAATAATTTAATAAAATTTAAATTTTATAATATATCATTGTTGTAGAATATTATACATTTCGTTTTTTGGGATTAAAATATTTATTAAAACAATTATAACTAAAAAACTATTCTATTATATCCTAAAAAGGTCATGGTAATAAATATAATTCTATGATATCTTTAAATATCTGAACATTTTCATTTTAATATTTTTAATGTAACAAATTTGATTTTATTCATTAATTTATTGATTGCTGCATTAAGGTTGTTGAATCATTTAAGATAGCCATTTCAACTCTAAAAATTAAAAATAAAGTACCATGATGAAAATAAATATTTTATATTTTAAAATTATGTTTATAATTGAACATATATTCTCAATATCTACCTGTTAAAAGCGTTATACTTATTAAATAAACAGTGGGACCTATTTTTCTAATCATTAAATAAAATGCAATAAAGGTCATAATCTCACACAAGTGGCCCATAAGAGATCATATAAACTAAATATGTATGATTATAAATAAAATTCACTTGTAAAATAAAATTTCAGTATGTTTTGTGGTCATAAAATAGTTCTTACAATTTTATTTTTAACCAAAATTTTTCTAATTACCCTTTACCATGGCAATAAAATGACAATGGTTACTATTCATTATAAAAAATTATAGCTTTAAATTTAATAAATTTTGACCTCATAATTCCATATATTGAATAAAATTTAAATAATTTCAAATAGATATATTGATGAATTTAATTTAATATTAAATCGAAAAAACATAACGATTTTTTTCTAGAAAATGCCTTTTGAAGTATAAATTATTTTATAACAAATTCACATATAAAAATAATTTCAAAGGGAAAAATGAGATTATTTAGAATCAATAGGATCTACTTAAGTTTAGAAAAAATCCAAAATGCATTTTTACATTGTATATTCTTTAAAATAAAATACAGTTTTCAATATTAATAAGTAATTTTTAATATTCATTAAAATGTAAATATTTTTGAAAAATCATTAAAAATCCATTCCCTGCTTATTTTGATAATATGAATGAAAAAATGAAGTTCATTTTTTTAATTTTTTTTCAAAATTTTTTAAAATTAATATTTTTATTTTCTCAAATATTGATTCATAATAATTTTTTTTGATGAGACATATATTTGAATAATAAAAAAACATTACTAAAAAATAATATTTATTACTAATAATTAAAAAATTTATGTATTTGATAATAAGGTTTTTACTATTCATTTCAGTCAATTTTATGGCTATGTTATATTTTTTTTCAAATAATAATATTATAATATTATATGACAATTAATTAAATCATGTTGTTTCATGCAACACATCATAAAGACGAAATAAAATTATTTAAAGAGAATTATTTTATTAATGTATCTGGGTGTTACATTCATTAACCCTTGTGAAATTTCTACATATTATTTTTGTAATTTCTATGATGAAAACATGTGAGGGTAATAATCCTTCATCACTTCATTTGATTCCATTATTTACCCTTTATTTCGTTGTTCCTACATAGTTCCTTGACTAAGAGAGTGGACTTTTAGGATAATGCTTTATATCATTGGTCCATAGTCTTTATTGTATACTCCTAATAAGAGAGATAATTTTCAATCTATACCACATCTGTATTCAATGCCTGTGAGGAATATGATATTTACTTCTTCTATTAGGATACATGGTATACATCATGTACTTGATAGTTGGTTAGTGGATGTTTTAGTCGAAAGGCCACACCTCTATTGCGATGAATAATATTTAAGGTTATATTGTACCAGAGACATGGAATTCTATCCCTACCAAATCTGATGACTCTCTTCCATGGATATTTTCATAGGAATATATTATATCTTACCTTAATATATACGTCTTATCGATTGTTGACGACATCACGCTTTTGTCTACTTCGCATAGCCCAGATGTGATGATTAATAATCATAATATTTTATACCATTTTAACCATTTCAAGTCTATGAAACATATATTCACTAAATTCATCCAAGAATGAAGGTGTTCTATATCTCTTCTTATAAAGGAATTATTAATGATTCAGATATATTATTGAGTGGAAACAATTATTATAAGATAAGTCAACATGTAGAAAATTGTAATCATGTCCTACTTTTAAGTCCATTGATCATTCTCTTATCTTATATTCTAATTTTTGAATGGTCTGCTAAGACTATCCATTAGTTTGAGGGTGATGATCTATACTAATTTTTAGCTTAGTGTTTAGATCATGTTGGAGACTTTTACATATCGTGGAGGTAAATATCGTATCTCTAACATATAAAATAGATAATGGTATTCCTTGTATACCCATCACTAATCTAATGTACATTCAAGCAAGTTGATTGACTGTGAATTCCCCTGGAAATGTAATAAAGAGACATATTTCTATAAGGTGATCTAGAATTACCCAAATATAAATATTTCCTCTAGATTTATTTGGATGTCCAGTAATAAAATTCCATGATGATTTTTTCATATTTACATATAGTTATATAAAATGGTTACATCATCCCTATATATTATTTCTTTTAGTCATCACTTTCTAAAATAATAGGAACTTTCTTTATATTCAATGATATCATTCACAATAATGTCCCATCAATAGTACTCTCAGATATACTGATAGACATTTGTTCTCAATGGGTGGATGAAGAATTTAAATTAATGTGAATCAACTAAAATATACCTCTTTATATGAATATTTGATAGTGCACATAGTCTTAACCCAAATACTATGAATCCTTCCTCATCAATTTAGATCTCTAAGGAATTCACATTTCTGAATGATTTCACATACATATAAATTTATTTATCATTTATTTGAGAATCATTTATCTTCTCTATAAGGGATAGTTGAGAATACGTTTGATAATGGAATGATTATTTTCCTTCCCTTATTATTATCATGTTCATCCTTTATATTTCTAATAATATTATATCGTTATTAATTCCCATCGTTGATGAATATGCAAGATCCTTTATTCAAAGAGAATCATTAACATTATTTTCTTTTCCAAGTATGTAGTGGATTTAGATGTAATAATTCGATGATAATATCTATCCATCTTCATGGGTGTATATTAATTATCTTATGTAGAAATATATATTTTAGGCTAATGTAATCAATATAGATATCACATTTCTCCCCATAGTGAAAATAATTATAGATTTTCAATATGAAGATCACATCTACCAGCTAAAGATAATATATAGGATATCTTGTTTCATGAATTTAGACTACCTTGAGTCAAAGTCTATTAGTTTATCATTTTTCATATGCACACATCCTAATTCCTTAATTGATGTATCACTATATAACACAAACTGTTTCCCACTTGTGGCTAGTGTAAGTGTTGGTGTAGTGATAATAATCTTTTCCAAATATTAGATGTAGTCTGGAAATTAACTGGTTTAGAAAAACATTACTCCATTTTGAGTCATATTGGTTATAGTTGTTTAGGATCAAGTAATATTTTTCAGAAATCATTGATAATACCCAAATCGGCTAAAAAAACTACTGATATTCATTACATATATTTTTCATGGGCACTCTTCAATTTACTTTATATTAGAATAGTCCACATATATCCCTTTTTGGTAATAACATTCCCCATAATTGATACATTCTCTATCAATAAATCAGATATATTATAAATTTCATATTGTTTCCCACTTCATAATTTTGTTTAGTACAATATTCAAATTCTCTTCATGAAACTCCATTCTATTGGAGTGGGTCATAATATCATATATAAAGAATCAAAATTTTAAGGTAACCTATAAATACTGTATTAATTAATTCCAAGTTAATTGAAGGATAATTAGTGAGTCTAAATGGTATTACCATGATCTCATATTGTCCATACATGATTTTAATGGCATTTTATGGAATATCTTCCTTTATTACTTTTAATTTGTGATATCCTGATCAAAGGTGAACCATATAGAAATACTTGTCCCTATGTAATTGATCTAACTATTCATTTATTCATGGTAGGTGTACTTTTTTTCTTGATTTTTTTTATCTATCAAAAATCAATTAACTAGAACATTGTTACAACATTTTAATTGATGAAGATGACCATCACAACCATAAGAGATGTTGTTAGATGTATAAAACCATTAAATAGAATCTACTTTAATTATATATTATGTTATCCCAACTCCATTGTTTATATTATATTGAGAATAATTGATATGGGAATATATCTAATAATAATTTCAATTGAGAAGTCAGTCTATCAGTCGGGAGGAGGACAATGAGATTCCTTTGGAAACACATCATTTTAGTCTGTCACAATGTGCATGAATTCTTGATTAATACCGACCATTGACTAAATCATTAGAGCTAGATATTATTTCTCATATGAAGACAATACCTATACCTTATTTGAAAATTCTAAAAGAGATTCTTCCCCCTCCTTACACTATTATAGAATTAGAGGATGCCTTAAGATGTGAGGAGTGATCTCCCTCTCCTTACTATTGATGCTAGATTTTTATATTGATATCCAGTCTATGAAAAATGTAGAATCTAAATCCACCAAAAAAAGTCAGATGATATTTTATGTGTATTATTTTCCAAAACAATTATCCTAGGATTTGTTTTATACTTGAAATTAAATAACATCCCCCTTTCATTATCCATATAGATAACTCAAATTCTATATTTAGAGGTGGTGTTTGAATAGTTATAATATACTCAAACGATAAGAATGATTGTGTAGAACTAGAATAATTAAGTATGTTTACTATTCTTGAATGAATAACCGGTGAACCTTTCACCACATCATTTTTAGTATCCAAAATAGTATCAGTGATATAATATTCCATCCTTGCTTCCATGGAGGTTATTTTCATTGATTTTCTCAAAAAATTATTTCCTTAGGGAATTAGATTACATAATTCCAATTTTATTTTTAGTTGAAACACTAAAATATATAATGAGTTTAGATATGGAACATCCATTATTCATCCACATTAGTGGGATTCATTATATAATTAAAAAATATTATCTTGATTCCCCACATTTCAAGATTTTATGCACCTACATGTTCCCCTTAGATAGTTTCGAAGATTATTTTTCCCAGAATTTTGAATTTTGTGATTTACATTTTAATTTTTTCCATGGAATTTATCTATTGATCCTACCATAATAACCTATATATTCCAATTTTTTCTCCAATCTAATGAGAGAACTCAATGTATCCAATTCCATTTCATCCTTAATGTCACAACAAATAATCTTCTCATTTCTTCCAAAGTCTCATACCATAGTTAATATTCCTAAACATAGATTTAATCTACTAAAGAAGCAATCTACCTTTTATTTATTTTTTATAATAGACTTGTAAATTTTCCCTCATACACATCGATGGAATCATCTTATTTTATCTTCAGTCTGAGGAACTCCCTCACTATCATAAGACAATCTGTTCAAAGAAAATATTTATTAAATTTTATTTATTGAATCCTTCTCATTCCATTAAAACAATTTCCTCTTTAGAATTATTATTTTGTATTAGTTTCTTCTATTGATCATCTTCCCCATCAAAAAGGTATATTTCTGTATTGAATTATTCTTCTTCTAAGCAATATAGGAAAAAAATATTTTATAATGTAGTTTAACCACCTTTCTATAATGAGAAGATCATAATAGACACTATATTTAAGAGGAATGTCTTTCATATATTATTCGAACACAAATTAATTACTCTTAAAAGAATCAGGATGTTCTTTATGATTTATTGTATATTTCATAACTTGATCAAGTTGAGTCAGTACATTCATGATGTTCAAAGCTCCCATTTCAATCATGTTTGGAATATCATTAGGGAAATCATCACCTAGCCTATGAAATTTCTTGTTTTCATGGGTTATACTATCTCTAGAAATTAACTAAATGAAATAAAATTAGTGGGATTGAATATATATTTAATGAGAAAATTAAAAAGAACCACTTATCATATAAGGGTACAATTAAAAATGAAAAGTATATCCTCACGTGGTATTCATTAATTATAAGTCGGTGGTATTTATGGTCGTATAATTATATCCTTATTTATTACAAATGTTTTATAGTCCAAATCCCAAAAAATAAATATACTGTAATCTGTTAAAAACTATAGATTCCCCTTCTTTATACACATACAATTAAAATCTTTTTAGCATTATCATACATGAAATAATTAAAAAGGATCAAAATGTATAGTGTCTTTGGAAACTAGAATCGTAATTGGATAACATGAAATTAGTATTAAAAATAAATTTATTAATCTCCATAAGGATCTCCTAACTCCCTTATGAGCTCATAAATCTAGTCATGATAAGTTGAGATATACATAGACAAAATAGATGAGATAAAAATCATAGTAAGGGAATTATCATGGGTATGAAGCATATCACATGAGTTAGAAGGAATAACATGATAAAATAAAATGTATCGATCATGATGACAGAAAAACATAAAAAACATGGAATCATATGATCATGGAAATATTATAATTTGGAAGAAACATATCACTAGAAAAAAACATGAGTCGAGGTGAAATTCCATATCTATATCACATGATGGATAGAGTCCAATAATTGATTATGTTAACTCCCTAATCCCATACAAAACATCTCATTAGTCTAATGAACTACCCGATGCATGAGAGAAATATCTAGGAACACCATTCATTACATGTATATGAATATGCTTCCTATATTAAGATATAAAATAATAGGAATAACCATAAGGGTTTCCCATGAAATTAAATGGGTTTCATAATCATGACATAAGGCATAACCAAAGTGATTATAAAAATGGTATCAATGAAATAAGATAATAAATCATTATTAGAAATTAATATTGGAAAAATAAAAGACCCTGAATAATTATTTCCATCTTTAGTGAAAAAATGAATATATTGGTTAGGTAAAATTAGAAAAGTTCTACTTTAACCTGGTTTTAGGGAAAAAAATAAAGGGTCATTAATGTGGATACCAATTTTTTTCCATAAAATCATAAATAAATAGAAATAATTTTCTCTAATGATTTATGTGATTTTATAAAAATATTAGTTTTTTAAAATATTTAATTAAGTTTATATGAAATTGGGTATGTAATATAGTTTTTCCCTTTTATAATGTTTTCCTATCGATAGGAATTGGGAATGGAACCCTTTAAAACATGAAATTCTCTATAAAGGAAAGATGAGTTGAGATAAATATATATGTGTAGTACATATAATAATAATATAGGAGATTTATATAATAATAATGATGACTTAAAATTTTTTAACGAGAGATAATTCATTACCCCATGGAAATGAAAATGTTTGGGGAGACACCTTATATTGTGATTTCCATTAGATGAATGCGATTTCCCCTCTTGAATAATGGATTAATGAATTTTATTAATTTATAAAATAATTGTTTTCATATTTATTATTTCATATAAAATTATTATATATCCTTTTACCATCCAAAAATTCTTAATATTGTATTATTAACTTTGTTTTTTGTGTAAGTTGCTTCATTTTTCTTATGAATGTTATTGTAATTTAAGCTCAAGCTTATATGAACCTGATATAGATAAATATATTTATAATTTTATTAATTATATAAGTATAGTATTTAATGTTTTAATATATTTTTATAACAAATATTGAATTTTTGATATGCGAAATGAGTCACATTTCTTCGTAGAGATGGTAGGTCATACATATGCACAAGCGAATATATCATCCCCTAAACAGTGAATGGGTTAAAAAAGGTTGATATATTAATTTTACAAAACAATTATCATTTAAAATGCATCATATATATCCATTATTTCCATAATTATAACCATCCATGTAATGTAGTGATGAAAAATGAATTACAACTATACGTAGAGATAGAAAGCCATAAGTATTCACACATAACACTTTTTTACCTAAAATGAATACAATGTATAATACGAGTGTCTCATAATCATGATAAAATATAAGTATATAAAATATATTATATTTTTTATTTTAATATAGGTATATTATATTATGTGGTTGTATAATAGGAATGAAATTTGAATGAGTTTGTAAGGACGATTAACTATTCTATGATGGGGATCTGTTATAACTTCCCTTAAAGGGACCTAGGGTGGGCCTTTTGTAAGGGATAGAACCACAAGAACATAAATAAAGATACTTAGAATATTATTGGACATGGGATTTTGGATCTTTATAAATAATTTGGTGTAATTAAGTTAAGGAAGGCGTTCCCTTTTATAATTTAAGTGAGGGGTGATTTTGGAATTTCTCAATATATTTAAATAAAATAAGAATATTTTAGAGAACAATGATTCCAAAATTTCATATAAATTAATTAGGGAGATATTTTTTGACAATATAATATCCCATTTTTACTTATTTATGGTTTTAATTATTATTAAATAATTCAATAAAATATTAATCCCATATAAGTCAACATCGTCAAATTTAAAACTATTCATTATATTGACATTAAAATCATCAAGAAAAGAAGTAAAATTGGAAAAAAAACACTATATTGAATCATAAAGTTGTCATTATCATTAATAAATATCATATATCACCTTAAAAATAACAAATTATATTTATTTTATCAATTTTTAATATCATTTATATGATTTTTTTCAGTAATGGAGTAATTACTACATCAGCATTGTGCAAGAATTTAAAAGAATTATTTTTTCCCTAAAAATTAAAATTAAATTACCATGATTAAAATAAATATTCGATATTTATAAAAAAAATTTAAAATATAACATATATATTGGATAAACACATAAATTTTTTTTTATACTTATTGAAAACAAGAGCATGTCAGGTTTGATTTTATTAAAAAAATTATTTATATAAAGCTCAAAATGTCACCCATGTGGCCATATAATGACATATACTAGAAATATGGATGGTTATAGATGACATAGGCTCATATAATAACAATTTTTCATGTTTTTCAGTGATTGAATAGTTCTTATCATTTTATTTTTAACTTAAATGACTAAATTTACTGTTTACCGCGGTAATAAAAATCCCTACATTTACAATTCACATTGAAAATAATAAAAGGGTTTTTTTTAATAAATTTAAAATTTATTATTAATAAAATGAAATAATATTTTCAAAATTATAAATACATAATTGGAAAATTTTAATTTAATATTAAAGTAGAAAAATGTAATAAAAAAAATTTTCAGAAAAAATTACATTTTTAGGTAAAAAATGTGTTTATGCTAAATTTTTGTAAAAAATGAATTCAGAATAAAAAAATTAGATAATTAATTATATATTATGAATAATTAATTTTTAAATCTAATCCAATGTATAAATGTAATTTTTAAATGCATTGATTGAAAATATAGTTTTCAATGTAAATCACCATTTCTCACTATTCTTTAAAATTTAAAAACATTTAGAAAATTATCAACATTTATTCATAAGATAATTTTTAACCTATGAGTTAAAAAATTAAGATAAATTTTCATGTAAAATTTATAAATGTGTTAAAATTAATTTTCTTTATTTTCTTAAATAAATAAATAAGATCATTTTTAAAAGAAAATAAATTTTTACAGAATAAATTCACTTTACTTAAAAATCATTTTTTATTTCAAAATAATTAATATATATATATAAATATTATAATATTTATTTTCATATTCATACCCTACTATTAAATTTCTAGTTTATAATGATCATGTTAAAATAATAATAATTTAATAGTATACTAATTTTTTTTGAATTAGAGTGTCACATGCTACACAAGGAACACAAAAATAAATTTTTTAAAGGGAAGTATTTCATGAAAATTTCACTGGTGTTTCAATTAAATTCCTTATTATATTAAGAATATTTATTATATATTATTTTTTTATTTGAGCTGATTTTATGAAACCCATTTCTTTCTCATGGGATATATCATGATTATTCTTTATGTATGGTTTCTCTTACTCGTGTTGAATAAATATGAATTTAAATCTTATCATTTTCAATAATTTATTGGTGGTTCCAAAAATATGTATCGTGAATTTTCATTTAGTAATGTTATAATCGCATGATAAATAATTTATGGTGGATACGTAGTTAGACTAAGAATAACTTGTTATGTGATGGGTGGTTCTGGGATTATACTACCCTCAAATTCATTGAGTATTTATTTATATCACTTGAGATTATATGAAATGGATTGGGGGGGGGGGTCAAACTAATCTACCACAGGACTCTATCTACTTTATTTATGGGAATGGGGAGTGAAAATAGTCCACCCTAGGATTCTTGACACTATGTTTATGGGAAAGGGGTGTAAAGCTAATCTACCATGGGAATCTATCAACTTATTTGTATTGATGATGACTGAACCCAACACTAAATGGGATTATTTCCACTATTATGTTCCAGACATTGAGACTAGAATTGTGCGTATTATTCAATATTTTATGTTTCCTCGACATATTTATGATTCCACATCTTATGAAATAATTTCCATAATCCATATTTACAAGATTATCTCTCACTCCCATATAGTGGTAAACATTTGTTACTTTTTGGTTAAATTTCATTACATCGAGATTTATGGAAAATATTATTGTTCAAGATAAATTTTAATAAGAAATAGATCACTTTTCATGATTTCATATATACCTATGATTTAACTATTTATTAAATATTAATATGTTTTACCCAAGCATTTGTTCTCACTCTTTTCTTATATTTCCATTTCCCATGTTATAATGGTATGTATAAGATATGAGAATTATGAAAGGCGGTTTATAATAGTTTTATTATGGATAAATGTTTACATGTTCTATAAAATATATTTCCTATAAATTGGCCCTCAAATAACCTAAGCCTAAAGGTTCTCCACACTATTTGATTTTCTAGTGAGTTGTAATGTGTGACTTTTAGAAATAATGTGAATAATTTATATTTTTATATTTATTCATCATAACCAGAAAAAAACATATAAATATTTTAAAATATAATTATGTACTCTCTTTCATACCATTCATGTTTTCCTTTATCTCGATTCAAATGTAAATCTTATTATTATATTATTACAATGGAATTCAAAAAAAAAGATCTTTTACTTTTTTTTGGAATTTAATAAATTTAATATATTTTATTATACATTTGTTGTAATTTAACAATTATGTATTTATTTCAATGTTCCATTTAAATAATTCTTATTTTTATAACAATCATTTCAATATTATTCTTTCCACCATTTGGAAATTATTTTGTAACTAACATGTAACTTTTTATTTATAAAAAACAAACATCGATAAAACTCTTTTCATTTTCCATTTCAATTTCCATCACTATCACTAAACTATAAATAATATGGAAACTTTTGTTTCAATTATCAACATTAAAAATATCATTTTATATATTTCATTTGGGTTATTGAAATTTTGGTATCCTCATATCATATTTTAAATTGATTCATTTATGTTACTTAATGAAAATATTATATATCCCATTTCCTTTCCACGATTTATCCATGAATTTGTATTTGATAATTTTCATGTTCCATAAATTTCTACTATTTATATTTTTTTTATTATTTGGTCTGATATAACCCTTCAATGAATTATGAAAATCTTCATATATAATGAGATTGGGATAGGATATGGTTGGCTAGCCCATGTCAATAATGTTATATGACACTAATTGTTATCCCTTGTCCCCTATGTTACAAGAAAATGAGGGTTATCCTATATCCACTATATTTTCTATAGGTGGTTAGCCTAATCTATTATGATATAAATGTATTAAAGGTATACCATGACATAGGTTATGATTTTCAATGATTATGTTTTCACCAAATTCATATGTTATGCTCTATGGAAAATTCTTATTATCTCATGATTGTAAACTCTTATTTAATGATACATGTTTCTCATCCCTGAGGATCACAATGATTTTATATAGAATTATCCCATGATATGTTTTATTTTATCATTCCTTATGATCATCTATTATGATTCAGTGTTCATTTTAATCAATTATGTTTCCCATGTTTATGTTTTATCACATGTTTATAATATAGTTGTATATGAAACATTATGATAATTTTCCCAATGTTTTCCATTTCCCAAGGAAATTATATATAGAATAATTTATAAGAGTATGATTTGTGTTGAGAATTTTGTGAGAGATAATAAATTAATAACTTGTTATCAATCATTTATGTATGTAATATCTAGAGACGGAAATACTTTTGGTACTAGTATTATGTGTTTTATTTGCGAGGTTTATTTTATAATTAATGGGAAATTATGTTATATGTATATATGTTATTCATGATTAATCACAGATGGTATCAAATTTGGGTTTAGTTTTTTGAGGGAACAGGTTATGGAGAATAAAAATATAAAACATAATGTATCCTTAGTAGAATATAATGAGTTATAAGTTGAACTAACAGTATCACAACTGAATTGAAAATATCATTATTTTAAATTATGGTGTTATACGAAAAGAGATAATGTGATTCATATTTGATATTATTATGATATATTTCTATGATTTTACTATACATTATCATAATGTTTAATAACATTTTTTAACAAACTGGTTTAGAATACTGATCATATGAATGATATAGTGAATGTTACATGTAACACCCATAGGTTTTATAATATATTTCTATTTAAAAAACGTGTTCTATATATTGTGATGAAAACACCCTGAACATATTTGAATGATTTTTATACAATATAAAAATAATCTCATTATAAATTATTTAAATAAAATTTAATTGTTAAAGTTAATTTAAAATTCATTTTGGAATTACTATTGATCTTAAAGTGTTGATTTAAATTATTTTATTTATGATAATTGTTTTTTTGATAATTTATATATTAAAAAAATAATTTATATAATATAAATTATGATAATTTTAATTTTACATATTATGAAAATTAATATATTGTTTATGAATTGGGTAGAGATTAAAATAAATTCATTTGAACGTAAAAATGGATTTTTTTTTGAGAAACTGCTTATATGTGTGCATTAATGTTTTACCTTAGGAATTTTTTTATTCCTTCTTTTAATTTTATTTTATGACTTCGTATTAATTAAAAAAATTATTACTAATTTAATGGTTCTTACTTGGTAGTAAAGGATAATAAATTTTATGTTATGAAAAAAAATTTTAATATTGGTTTTCATTGAGTTTGGAAATTTTTTAAAATAAACTTATATCAATTATATGAATTGAATATTATAAATTAGTGTCCAAATATAAAACTAGAAATTAATTTTTTCTAATTAGATTAATTTTAATTTTTCTCATAATGAATATTTACTAAGTTAAAAATTAAATATTTTGGTAAAGGTTAACAACATGTTAAACTAAATAGATAATGTTAAAAAAAATTTAAAACATGTCTAATTCCAATTGGTTATGTGTATTTCAACATAAAATATCTTTTTACATAATTTAGGTTTCAATGGATTTACCTTTACATAAATACAACTTTATTATCTTTTAATGATTTAGGTATTTACATGTTTTTCAACCACCTCACTTATAAAACCGAACCTACTTTTTATACATTCTCACAAACACTGAGCAATATAGATCAGAAAATGAATACCCAAAAACATATTAACTCCATTACCCATTTTATATATATTATGTTATTTCTTTAATACTGAACAAAGAAAGAATAAGGTTCATGCTAATGGACATCTCCCAATGAAGATATAGTTATCTTTATTGATCCACTATGAGTTTTCTTCATCCAAAATATCATCAAAATACTAAAAAAATATTTAAAAGATTACAATAGTATCTTTAATATAAATTAATATTATTATGTTAATGTAATAACTGTTTTATATCTCCTCTATATTTATAGATAAATTATAATGGCATCCATGAATATGTGTGGACTACCACCTCCGTGGAGCTATCTGATTTTTTCATGTATTCTATACATGGAAAAAAATATGGATAGATTTAATGAATATATATATATAGTATATTATATCATTATGATTATATAATTATATAATTTTATTTTTCTATCTGTCATTCCATTAATATGAAAATGAAAACATTACTTGTGATGATATATAAATTACACTTTTCACAATGTGATGTAATTAATTTTTCATAAATTCTTATATAATTGTTTTTAAAAGTGAATAAAATTAATAAATATTATACATATAACATGATTATTATTCTCAATTTGATGAAACCATGATAATGTAATAAGTACTGGATCCTTCAAATAAAAACAGTCATGGGAAACAGACTAGTTGTCACCATAATGTTGATTTTAAGGAATAATTATTAGTGGATAGGTAATAAAAAATTATAATTGAATGATATTTAGTATGATAAAAATGTGTATTATTTTTTTTAGAGTTATAATAAATTTTTAAATATTATATAGGGGGATAAGAGTACATACAAAGAATGTACGGACAAGATGTAACAATTTATGTTACAATCTCATTTCGTTTCAGGGTTTGCAATGTTAAATTCCCATTAATGGAAATTATTTAATTATTATATTTTAAACCCCAAATATATTATTCTAAAATATTTTTTTATTTCCCTTCTTTCCCCTCTTTTTTTACTGAAAATGACTGAAAAAATAGTTCTTAAAAAAGTTACAACTTATTTTTCCATTGGACAATGAAATTTTTCTTCCATGTCTATATTGTTTAAATTATTTAAATAATGTTATTTTATATGATCTAATGGCTCATTTAATTCATTATTAACCATATTTTTCTATTATTTAAAATATAAAAAATGGAATTTTATATTTTTTATGAATAGGTTATTTATAAATTCTTACAATATATATGGAGGGAATATTTTTTTTAATATTTATTACATGAATGAATTTTACCACCATCATGATAGTTCATTTAATTTACTATTATTTTAAAAATTATCATGGTTATTTTTAAGGAAAATTAAATTCTCTATATTTCTGTAATATTTATTTAAAATGTTATAAAAAATCTTATTATTCGTGTTTTCTCAATGAAATATTTGAATTATTTTTAAATTTATTTTTCATCTATGTAAATATACATCGATTGTTATTATTCATCACATGGGATATAATCTAATGAGATAATATAAATAGTGGATTTATAGAAAACTGATTGCATGAATAAATTGAAGTTTGGGGAGCGAACCCAATCAATTATGGGTTCTTTTCCAATATGTGATGATGGTTTTTGCAGTGATCCATTAACAATGAAATGATTTTATATGCTTACTATTCTGAATAGTTCCTTTGACTTTTTCATTTGATTATAATATAACCCAATGTATCAGGCTTGGTTAATTTTTATTCAAATATTTTACATATGATGTATTTTTTAATTCAAAAGAAATATTCCATGACTCATGATTTACGATATATGCCTATCTTTGTATGAAATTTGTAAGTTATTTTCATCTTTATTACCATTATTCTTATATTATACTTATATATGATCATCAATTAATATCTCACATGTTTCCCTTACGTAGAAGATGAAATACCACTTTTTTATCTTTCTAATTTTCCTTGGTTATGATGAAAGGATTTATGTAGTGGATGTTTAAGAATTGTATTATAAAATAAGAACATCATGGGTGATGTAGAATATCTTTCATGAAATAATATTTTTATATATATAGTATCTAAATACATTAAAAATTCATAATTTGTGGGTGTATATAATTATTTATATTATTGAATATTATTCTTAAATGATTTAATATTAAAATGTGTTATTCTTTGGCCATCTCTATCGATTAAATAAGAAGGTTTAATTATTTATAGAGATTTATGTATGTAGAATATGAGGTTAAATATTTTTTAAAACTACGATGGACATAAAATAATATGGGGTGAACTTAATAGTTTGATATATTAACAAGAATATATCATAATTTAGGTCATGTTTTGAAAATTTGAAAATTATATGATCTCCCAAAATGATTATTGTAGATTGATTCTTACATTAAGATTTTTTTAGTATTATTCAAAGGCTATATCTAGGAGTAATCCATGTAACAATATATATGGTGGAAAAGAAATTATTATCATATTTAGAAACTGAATGACATGGGGGATGCAATGAAAAATCATGTTATTACTCACACACAACTCTCTCAAGACATAAATCACGACAAGATTCAAAATTATTAATACAGGGATAGAAAAACCACTTAATCCTTCATGTTGGAAATAAAAAACTTTTTTTAAAGGGTTTTTTGGTCCACTCAATAATGATTAATTGAACAATATCACTAAAAATATATTCTCAATTAATCAGCACTACGAGCTTGAAAATTTTATCATGAATGTGTATCATTGTGCATGAAAATGAAAAACAATTATGGGGCATTATTAAGAATATGAGTCAAGAGGAATAAATAAACACCATGTAATTGAACTAGTTATAGAAAAAAAATTCGTAATTATATTCATTAAACGCTTCTCTAAAAATGGGATGTTTTTTCATTGAGATTAATTAGAAGGATTATGAATCTATTGGAATCTATGGGGAAAATTTTTCCAGAAATATAAGAAATATGTTTGTTCTATCATTATCTCTGAATTGAAATATGATCGGTTTATCAGTGGCCTAAAACCAAATCTCCAAAAAAATTATACATGAGAATGTTTAGTAGATATAAAGAAATAATTTTATTTTATATCAATGTAAAAATGTAGAGTTAAGATTCTAATCATTATCATATTTCTGAAAATAAGTGTTATATGGATTTTTGAGGTAATTATAACAATAAAACATATAGATGAATTAAATCAAATAATCATTTATATAATATTTTTTATAAGAAGAATATAGATATTTATTAAGGGGAATAGAAATTTTTTTTACTATGGAAATGATGAATATCGGTCAAGTGAATACGAAATATATTTAAAGAGGAAATCTATTTAAATAAATATAGATAGAGCTCAAATGAGTACCCCACCAACACTCTAATTCTAAAAATATATGGTGCCTGGGAATTATAACAACTAATCCATAATTCCAACTATTATTGATGATAATTGATGTCGACAAGATCTTATGTCAAGATATTATAGGAAATATTTTGCAATATTAATCACCATGCTGGGTTATAAGAACAATGTGGTGAAATATATACTTATTATCGACCATAAAACCTGATATATGTTATTTTATTCTTATTTAACCCACTTTTCAATATTTTAGTAAATTTTTGGGGGTTTTAATCACCAATTCAATAATTAAATGTTGAATTATAAGTGAAAGCCTATATTACAATAATGATTAAATCTCAGGTTTCTATATCCTCTCTGATAGAAATTTTTGGGAATATGATTCATAAAAAACATTATATTCTCCCTATTGTTAAATTTGTTGTAGTTTTGGAAATCTATTGTTATTAAACATATAGATTCAATATCAATTGATGATGATGTGATGTCATTATTAATATTCTGGATGAAGTAGTGATTATCTATCAGTTGGAGAATAAATATGAACTTTTTAAGGAAACTAATTCCACTATATGGGTTATATTACCTATAAATTGTGGGAATAATTCTCTAATTTTTTAGGTTTTTTTAAGAGGTGTAGTCCGAATCAGAGCTTCTGACTATTTATTAAATGATTGAATGAAATTAAAAGAAACGACGAAGGGGTCATAAAACCATAAATTCCCTCATTCATCAAAACTAGAAATCATAATATGAAATTTCATTCCCATAATCAGAGTCTCCAGCTTCCCACTTCTCAATTTTTTTGGTGAAACTCAATATTGATGTGTTTTCTTTTTTTAAGAAACATGCCACATTATTTTTAAAATAGTTTTCTAGTATTCCACAAAAATGTGGAGTTTAATTTTTATTATAATTTATATATTGTGCTACACCTATTTCATAGGATATTTATATAATTGAACTAATTGTTTTTTTTTGAATTTAAGAAAAAACTATTGGAAACATTTGATATTTTAATATTTCATCCATGTGTGTCATGATGAGGTGCTCATATTTATTTGTAAATAATAAATATTTTCCAATGAATCTTTTTATATATTATTATGAACACCACATGATTACCCTCGTGAATATATAAAATGAACCTCATATAATTTGATCAACTCTTAGGAGCTCAATATATTAAAAATATTTACCTCTAATCTACATATCACCAGTTGATGATTATGAATGAAGGAATAAGTAAGACAAACATTCTTTTTGGGTATGGTCATTATAAATTTAATTTGATTACAATATGAATTACCAAACTATCTATTGTACTTATGGATTTAATGAATATATTATTTTGATATTACCTCGATCCATTTTTGGTAGTTTTTAAAAACATTATATTTATATATGAGAAGTTAATGGCAGACAATGAAGATCATTATAGGATTATGTTAAATACCTTGAGTAAGGAGATGTTTTATTCAAAACAAAGTAAATATGAATTATTGTCTATATAATGTATCAATATTGGGTCACACAATTAGAATAATGTTTCTTTTGGTTGATACCTCAATGATTTATGTTATTTTAAAATGGCCCAAAACAACCATGTATACTAAAATCCATTATTTTATAGGTTTTATTGGATACTATAGACTCTTTATGATAAATGTATCATGGATATAAAATCAATAAAATCCTAGATGCATAAGTATGGACCCATGATCTTTTGCACTAATGAATTTGAATAAAATTTTAATAAACTAGACAAAAAGTTGTTCAATGAACCTACAGTCACACAAATCTGTAATATAAAAGTGTTTTTTACCCATAGTAATGCATTAAATTTGGTAATGAGAGGTATTATTTTGTGTAATGATATGGTTGTATCTTATTCCTCATTATAAATTATCATAAAAAATCACCACACTCATTATTTAATCCCATTTTTTTATTGAATATATGGCGGAATTATCTTCATGTTTAATGGTGTTAAAATATATAATGTTAATAATTTATTGAATTAAATATTCACATATAAATGTGTGAATATATTAAAAAGTGGATGTTTGTAAATTACTAAATATTATTACTTAATAATACATTACCACATTAAGAAGGTGAAAACGGTGGATGATGCTCTGAGTTTTAAGAACCATGGTAGTTTTTCGTTGATGATTATTGAAAGAGATAAACTACATAACTATTTTGATTGGATATAAGATGAAATGCTACATGAAGGAGAAATATGATATCTTTTCCCATATTGATGTTCAACTATCTATTCATGTCAGGATTAATGTAGTTAAAAATGAATATTAGGATGTAAAAAAGTAGGTATGGGTTGTTTTCAAGTTTAGTAATGATAGTTATGGGATGATAAGGATCATAAATACAGTTTATGTCCCATGAAAATTAGAATTGAATAATGTGATATTAGATTATTCTTATAGTTCATAATTTTTTATTTATCAAGTATATAAAATTATTTATAGAGATCCTAAAGATAAATTCTAGTGTGATTACTTGAAGAGAGATATTCTAGATTTTGGATCTTGTTTCTATATATGATAACATGTTATGGATGATAGATAGAAGTATAAGCGGAGGTTACAAAAATTACCCATTCTAATGTGGAAATAGAAATAAAATAACCATGTATTTAATCAAGGTACACCACCAGATATCAAATGGAATAATATTTGTTCGATAGTTGATTTACTCTAAAAATTAGAATATATCAATGTTATAATATAATATTTCTGTATTGATCCTCACTAAAGGTTATATATTAATGAAGTGGTAATATTTAGTTGAGTTCAAATCTCAATAATACCAAATTGGGATCTGAGGATTACCCTCATCTTTTTTACATGTCTTCAACAAGATTTGAATTTGGAGTTGAGAATTAGAATTACATATCATCCTCATGAAAATGATTAGTATGATTGGTCCATTTATGCACTAAAATATATTCATGGATATTTATCTATTAGTTTAAGTGGAGGTTGTGATAAACAATTTTATATGGTCTATTTTTCTTACAAAAATTATTTTCTATAATGAATTTTTATGACTCTTCATAAATCCCCCTATTGAGTGAAGATAAGGTCTCCAATATGTTGGGATGAAGTTATGGATCAATATGTATTAGTACATGAGATGTCTGAGGAAATATAATAGAATTTTATACTTATTCTATAACACATCAAGGAAGCTCATAGTCGATAGAGTATTTATGACAATACTATTCAGTGAAATTCTGAGATCAAGGTTATGAATAAGTTATTCATATGAATATATCCTTGGAATAATGTTATGATATTTGGAAATAAGGAAAATATAATCCCCAAGTATACTAGTCCCTACGATAGTCTTGATCAGATCTGGACAACTGATGATATCTAAAAACATCCTATAAGCTACTCTCTTTAAAATGTTTTTTTCCATGTATCTACTTTTAGATAGAATTTTCTAAATCCTTCACATGTACTATAATCAATGTTTATACCATTGGAGCATGATATTTTTAATGAGGAGCTACTAGTAGAAATATAAGATAATGTAGATATATTTCAATAGAACATGAATACTCACATAGTTATGGTAATTTAGAGGAATACGAAATTTATGGATGCTGTATGAGTACCTTAGGATGTGATGAGGAAGATATATTGTTAGTTGATTTTATTGGGGTGACAAATTATTGAGGGAGAAATTTTTCTCAGTGGGTAGAACGTTATAACATAATATTTTAGAATATACTTATCTTTAATAAATAAATTTGTTACATATCTTATTAAATAAATCACCATGAACTTATGTAAATACTATTAATAATATAAAATGATTAAAATTATACTTCATTTCGTTGAAATATAATGGCTGAAAATTATTTTTAATTCATTTAGTATATACTATTGACCCTGAAGAACTGTTTTGAAGTGTTTTTTATAATATTTAAATTAGTCACAAATTTTTTATTATAAAATTAGTTATGAGTTATAAAATATTAAAATTGTTTTTTAAGTAGTTAAAAAAGTATGTAATTTGGTTATAAATTAGTGAGATATTAAAATAAAAACATTTTAATATGAGAAGAGATATAATCTAAAAATAGACTTTTATGTACACAATGTGTTTTTATATTAATAATTTAAATTAATTAGTATAGATGAATGATTTTAATTAAATATGTAAATAATATATCATATCATATATTTAAACATCCATTTAGATGTTTTTACAACGAATAGAATGAGAATAATTTTACTGTTATGCAAAAAAAATCGATTTTTTTGAAAACAATATTCATTTCATTTATAATGGTTATGTTTAAATGAATTTCAACAAAATATAATAATTAAATACAAAAAATGGTTCTAATATTTGATATTATAATTTCGAAATTTTATAAGTAAGTCAATTTCATTTACTTTCATAACAAAGATTATATGGGGTAAAGAATAGTTATTATATATCTTATTAATTAGGGGTAAACTAAAGTGATAGGGGTCAAATAAAATATGAACTTGCAAAAATACTTTTATATATGTTTATTTCGTCCTAAAATTATGTTTTATTATAATTTTGAATCCCTTGGATCCAATAGAACATGAATATGTGTTTATTATTTTATTGTTTTTTGTAATTAGAAGTTTTCTTCCAACCTAACTTATAAATAGGCACATACTCTAATAAATTATTGAAACAATTAATAACTATATATTGATAAAATATTCCCAAAGTACATTATATATTCCTTCCCAATGTCTTATATCTTATGGTCTTCCCTTATTATTGAAACAATAAGTCTAAATGTGTATACAAGGGGTGGTTTTGGAAAGAAGAACTAATTATCTTTAAGGTTCAATTTCATGTTTTTTTCATTCTTAATATGAGGAAAATATTATATAAAAAGTTTCAAAATTTAAAATAATTATTATTATGATACATAAATGTTTTTATGTTTGTAGAACATACATTTTCTTCAAATACTACATCATATTGCAAATGATAATGTCGTTCAAGAGTACATGTGGACCACTACATCCATAAAGCGAGGTGATTTCTTTTTCATAAATTCCATAAATGGGTGGTCAAATGGATGGATTTAAGGAATATAGGTGATATATATAATTTTATCCTAATTATATAATTGTGTAATAGCATTTAACAATATTTTTTGAATTCCATTAGAAAATGAATTGATTACTCATGCATATTTAAATATTATTGTCTCCACAAAGGGATGCAATTTAATTTTCAACACCACATTATACTAATTTCTATAAAAGACTATATAATTAATAAATATTATTCTTATTACAAAATTAAAATTTCATATATTATGAAACAATGAAAAATTTAAAAAATAGGACAATCAAACAAAAACATGCTTTTGAAACAGATTAGTTTTCAATAGAACATTTATTTTAATGTAGAATGTTTATGGATGGATAATTGCTTACGGATGGGTAACTGCTAATTGTTAATGGAATTGTTTATGTATGGGTAATATATGAATCATTATGGTTCTTTTCTAGATTTATAATAAATCATAATATATTATAGTAGATTCTATAAGCACATATGAATAATGTTTAAACATGAGGCAAGGGTCTATGTTACAATCTCATTTATTGTTGGGATTATCAATGTGATATTTTCATTAAAGGAAATTATATTATAGTTAATTTCCAAAACCCTTTTATTTTATAATACTTAGGTTATTTATATATATTTTTTTATTTATCCTCACATTATTTATTAAAATGATGTAGAATTTTTTTATGAAATGATGACCATAATTTTTATTTGGCAGACACAAATTTTCTTCCCACCCGATTTTTTATAAATGTTATGAATAATAGTATTTTATCTAATACAAAAATTATTTAATTTTTATAATAATATATAATAAATTAATATCAATGGATTAAAAATAAAATTTTACATTTTTTACATGAATTTTATGTACGAATTTTTATAAAAAGTGATAAAGGAATTATTTTTTAATGTTTACCATATGAAATAATTTTCCCACTATCATCATCATTACTTTTATTGAACATTAATTTATAATATTACATGTTTATATTAAAGTTAATTATTTTTTCTATTACTGTAGTATTTTTTTTAACATTTTCTCAAATGAATATGATACTTTTAAATTTTGTTCAAAAAATAATGAAAATGTTATTTTATCTGTATAATTCATATATATATAAAAATACTTTGATGTTTATTATGGTTTAATAGGGGAAAAATAATTATAAAATTCATTTAATTTAATTAGATGGATTTTTACTATGTGATGTTAATATATTTCGGAATCCCATTTCTTTTACATGGGTTATGCTATGATGGAAGGATGAATGTTTTGATCATCTTATGGCACACAAATTCATGATTTTCATTTTTTATGGGTTTTATCAGAAAAATATATATCATCTATTAGTTAGATAATATTTTATATGTCATGAAAAAATATTGAAATATGATATGGAGTAAAATTATTCAAACAATCAAATGGGGTTGGCGAGTAAACCCAATCCATTAATAGGATTTTTATAATACGTGATGATAGTCTTGGATGTAATCCTTGGCTAATGAAATAATTTTATTTTCATATGATTGTTCTATATTTAATATAAAATTTAATTTTGATTATGATATGCTCTAATGTATCTTGATTTATTAATGATGATTTATTACTGTTATATCTCATGGATTTTTAAAGATAAAATATTTCTTCTATGATTAATAATTTTTGATATGTGATAGATTACATATAGTACATTTAAGTTATGATTGTGATTTCTTACCATTAATATTATTTTATTCTCAAATATTATCATATATTTATATCTTACATGTTTTCCCTTATTGGGAATTAGATCCGATCCTTTCCGATGCTTTTATTTTCCATTGGATGTGATGAAAGGTTTTTGGTAGGTTATCTCAAATAAGGGTATTATGAGAGAATAAATTAGTGGGACATTTTGAAGCTAATTACTAAAATAATAGTATATGTAAACTAGTATCCAAATATACCAACACCTTATGATCCATTTAATTGTGTAACTGGGAAATTTATTGAATTATCATATTAAATTATGGAATATTTTTTTATGTTATTCTTGGGTTATATAATTATTTATTAGTAAACTCATTCACAATAATAAATTTTATCAATAAATAAATAATAATTTTTTGTAGAAATTGTTGTGAAAAATAAAAATATCAATACATTAATTTTTTTGACAATTACCGTGATATATTATTATAATTATTAGTGGATCATATATCTAAATTCATGAATATTTTAAGGAAAAAATCCCATATTTTTTATTAATTAAAGAGATTCAAATTTCAATGAATTGATTTACTTAAGGAGGGGACAACATGGAATCGTATATTTAAGCATACAATTTATATCTCTATGTTATGAATTTATCCTTTTTATCTTGATTAGAAGATATTTCATACATTAGGGGAATCATATTGACAACATTTTATTTAATCATAACATTATACTCAAAAAATCACATGAAACAAAGTTTTACATACCATGGATTATCAGATTCCATGGATGAATAAATCCCTTAAAAGATCATAAAAATCATAAAAAATAATAATAATTATATTTTTATAACTATAAAATTTTATAGACCAAATTAACCTTTTATAATTAGTATTAGTAGAACTGAACCTATTGTGAACAAAACATCGTGAATTGAGAATGATTTTTGTAAAAGAAAAAATTTTAATTGAATAAATGAGTATTGCGATTTGAAAAGATAAAATGAAATTAATTTATTGAATTCAATGGAGATAATATAGATATTATTATAGAATTTTAAATGATATATATCCATTTTTTATAATAATAGTATGATATTACCATTTCATAATTTCTGATATATAGTTGTCAAAAATAGTGTTCATTTAGATATAACAAATATAGATTTTCCTTAACAAAAAAATATCTCAAATAATTATTTTTGGAATTTAATAAAAGTATACTAACCCATTTATAAAACAATATCATTTATTATAATTAAATTATTTTTATGAATTCTTTATTTTTGTAAAATAATGATCTCAATAAAATAGATTGAAAGAACATAATTAATTATTAGTAAAATGGTAATTAACTTTTAAGAAATAATAAAAATGACATTGATTCATAGTCAAAGAAATTATTTTTGATTAAATTTTTTTAATTAATATTATATTATAGATAATAAATCTAAATATCAGCTATTTAGATTATAGAATATAAATAAATATTTAATAAATATATAAACAAATTAATTAGTTTAATAATTTAACATATTTTTTTAAAAACAATATTCTCATGGTTTATAACTTCTTTATTATAAAAAAAACCATGTCATTTATAAGGGGTGAAACTAATTTTTTTCCTTTTATATTTTTAAAATAGATTGACACCAATGTAATGATATGTTTTTTATATTCCCCAAGAAAAAATAACACAATATTCAGGCCTGTTTTTATATTTATAAAAAAATTTCTCGTATATATTATATGTTCTCTTATAGAACTTATTTATCATGAATTTATAGTTTGAATTAAATTTAATTGAGTCAATGTTTCTAAACCACACAATAATATTTGGAAAGATGAGTAATCATATATTATTAATGAAAAAAATATTATCAGGGTAAATGATAATTTGTTTTTAAAAAATTTATAAAATATGTAAAATGATACCACAAAATCTTTTAGTAATTAAATTAATGTGAAATAAGACCTGAAAACCTCATATTTGTATCAGTTCCAATCCTATAATTCAAAAAAAATCCTTAAGTTATTAATCTATAATAAAAAATATAAAACATCAATAGAAAATACCGGATCACTTATACAGAAACAAAGATCTTTTACACATATTATTATATTATTATCAGTATTATTAACCATATAATTACAAGAAAATAATAATAAATTAAAGTGTCTTGGAATATTGGGTACATAATTAATGATCATGAAACAAAAATAAAAACAAAATTTATTTAAACTTTGTAATGATATCATAACATCCATTGTCCTCACGTAGCTACATAGAATAAATTAGGGAATAAAACAGTAATAATGATGATCTAAAAATCCTAGTAAGAGAATAATCATGGGAATAAAACATGTAACATGTGTTAGAAGGGATAACATAGTGGAATAAAAATAATGGAACATTAATATACACAAATAATAAATGAATATATAATATAAGAAAATAAAATCATGACATCATTAGAATATTGAAAAAAAATATAACATGTCATAAACATGAGTCAAGGATAGATTTCAAGACAGGGGGAAAAGGTTTCATAAAATAATTAGGTTTAATATTTGTCCCAACATGATGTTTCACAAGAATAAACAATAAAAAATTCATTGGAGAACTATTTTGGAGGACCCATTATAATATTTTCATTAATATTTTAATTACACGAGGATTATTTCATAAGGAATGATTCATAAACAAACGGGTTACCCATGGAAAGAATTTGGTACCATAATAATGCAAAAATACATAACTTAAGGTAATATCATATTGGTGTCCATGAATGAAACGATTTAAATCATAAATATAAATTAATTATTCTAAATAGGAATATATCATGATTATATATGTCATAATTAAGTGGAAACATGTAAATGTAGTGTTTATGAAACTTTATAAATGAAACATTTTAGTGCGGTTGAAGAAAAATATTAAAGAAAATTTAAACTGGAAGAAGGAATTTTTTTTCTCAATAACTAGAAATGAATAAATTAATTTTTATGGAAAATATTATGGATTTTATAAAAATAATTTTTTATTAAAATATAAAATGTATTGTACATGAAAAAGGATAATAAATTTGGAAGTTATCTTTAATCAAGATTGCTTTCCACAAATAATTGAGAAGAGAACCTCAATAAAACAATTATAACCCTAAAAAAGAAGGGTGAATTGATCTGGATACATGATATTTTAAAATATAAATATAATTTAAAATGATTATATAAAACTAAATAGGAGTAAAATTCGGATAATGGGGCATAATGCGTAACTCAAAGAAAAAATAGTGGTTCAGAGAGATTCCCTTACCTTATGTCTGAAATAATTATGCACTTGATCTTAACATCATGAACAAATAGATTAATTGTATTAATTAATTAACTTAAACACTATCATAATTTTATTTTATTTTTTATGATATTATTAAGATTCATTAATGGAAATTTTTTTGTTTATGAGATTCAATTTTATCCTTCATGAGCATTGTTTTTTCTTGGATTTCATTATCAATTTACTTATATACATGTAACAAAATCATGTAAATGTAGATTCATTGTCCAAAATTGATGTTATATGTTATTAATAAAAATCCATAAGGTTAAATGTTATTAAAATTTTTTATATGTTATTAGAATGAATTATTAGCAAAATTGTTAATGATAATTGTTTTGATTAAATTGGGTGATTTTCTCTCACAAAAAATAGTTTTGTTTTATATTTATCATTATATGTATATAATATTTCCATAATATTACATATTTTTTAATACATATAATAAAACTTATTAACAATAAAAATGGTTCTATTACTAGTTTGGAAGGCGTTAATGGGAAATGAAAATTTATCATCCTTGGAGGCGATAAATCAACACCTCATGATTAACATTTTCATTTTTAGAATAAAATTTAGGGGAGATGAGTTTAATGATGTATTGTTACATTAGAATAATAAATTAATGTATATTTAAGTTATTATAATAATCATATAATTAATAATAGGGGAGGTAAAGAATGAATTAAAAAATAACATGGAAATTAATTAAAAGAAAAGAAAAGTAGAATTTACCTCCTGAATTTCTCCTCATTGAAAACCACCTTAGGGAAATTATTTTTGTGTTGTTTTGAGACCAAGAAATCTTTGAAATAGATGAAGGTCTAGGAATAATATTGGATAGAATTTTAACAATGATTAAATCTGTGAATGTGTGAGGAAAAGAGACCGTGAGGGGTGGTCTTCATAGTGGATGAGAGGGTCGTTTTCAAATTATTTTATACAATTGATTATTATTATTTATCAAGACAATGAATTATTCAATCATTATCAAAAATTAAAATTAAATAATGATAGTAAATTTGAGATTATTTTGGTTACATCATCAATGACTCAAGTAATAGTGTATTCACCATAAAATGTATATATAGCGAAAATTAATATATTTTTCTTTTCCCAAATATTCAACTATGTTAGAAAAATCAGAAAAACTCACCCTAACAATTTTTGAAAATATAGAATTCAAAAACAGAATCTATTTCATTAATATAATTTTATATAAATGGTAAATTTATCTTTAAATCAAAATCATCTTTAACGTGGAAAATACCAATTTTGAAATTATAACTGATTTTATAACATATTGAAAAATTAATTAAGTTCTCCTAAAATTATTTTATATTCACAAGGAAACAATATTAATTTATGATTTAATTTTATGGACATAATTTTTCTTTTAAATCCTTATATTTATAATAAAATAGAAAATAATAACTTGTGTTATATAAAATTATCAACTCTAAATTAATAATTTCTAAATAATTTATTCACTAATACTATGTCATAATTATATCATATTTTTATTTATAACATTGATAAATTTTATTTATACATTTTTATATGACTACACTATTATATTGGTCAGTTTACAATTCATAAGGGTCACATTAATATTCCAAAATCTAAGATATTATTCCATCCATCCAATGATAGGAATTTTTTACTTAAAACAAGGAGGAATGACCCAAACCATGTTACATGGGTCTAAAGTAAGGATGACCAAGGGTGTCGGCCTGAATAAGATTCATGGACTCAAGTGGAATGGATCCAATATAATAAAAAATGGACAATAGGTTATCCGATGCAGCATAGGAAGCCAAGAAGCAAGAGACTACATTTCCCTTCCTCCTATGTGAGTTATATTAATGCTATTTGTGATAAAATCTTTTAATATATGAATAATATATGTGATTTATCAATTGGTAGAGATAACACCTGTATGGATTTAAGGAGGATTGAAGTGTCAGATTCCACCTGATTAAGCATAATACCATGAGATTGAAACTGTGTTAACACATTGTGCATTGTAGCCACCTCCTCCATGTGAGGATCACCATGATCATTTTAGAAGTTGAATTCAAAATAACTGATCTAGTAAAATTGAATATTACCCTACCTTCTTGCAAACAACCCTGCATATATGATCAGTCATTAAGAAATTTATGTTCGTGCTCAGGCGGTATTTAATGAATCTAATTGCCTTGGGTAGGGGAACATGGAGGTGGGAATATCATACTTCATATTTTAGTGAGATGATGCATTGAAGGTGAATGATGATAGTGTTTGAGCATATAATCCAACTCCAAAGAAAGTGAACAAGATTTATACTTCACTCCAAGTCGAGAAAGAATGATTCCCATGCATCCTACATAATTATGATAATTACATAAAATCCACCATCCCATTGAAAATAGCATCACTCAAGCATTTATTTTCTAGGTATTTTCTCTTGTGCTATTAAACCAAGACTAGAGGAATGAACCACCAAACATACCCAATTTGTTATGCCTAGATGAAATTCTAAGGCATTTCCAGGCTTTGGAATTCCAATAGCCTTCATAGAATATAAGGTCATTCATCTCTTTATTTATAGATAAGCAACATGAGATCATGGATTTCATGTTAATTCCATTTCACTAGACACCATCATTAGTTAGAATATCATCATTATCAAAGCTCCAGATTAAAAAAATTAACTTTTCATGAATTTTATTACACGATATATAACCAAGCAATGTATTGTTATCGGTTTCAATATGTATCAAATAGTGGTAAAACATAGGGGAAGAGTATCTTGATGAAGAAATGTTGAATACATGTGTATCTAGTTGAGTAGAGATAGAGATACCAGGAAAAAACACTTGTTGATGGTGATTGAGAATAGATTTCATGGAGGAATGAAATTTTCTAGCTTCGAAGAAGGTTATATCAGGCATCAGGCATCTAGGGAATCCCAAAACCCTTCCTAGAAAATATTATTTCCAAAATAAAATTCTCCATTCACCTAAAAACCATTTCAAAAATTGATGGAGCTTACAGATGTTCCTCCAAGTGGTATCACAAATCTTAGCGATCCTACCACCTATGATATCAAAACATGTCCCATAATATTTAGTGGTGAAATTTTCCCAGATATGTTGTTCAACCATCATATCCCATGCCTACCTTTCCTAAAGGATACCCATAGTTTCTGAGATACTTCTTATATTGATTCCACTTTCCTTATCATAATGTTCTATTTTGTGCCATGATGCCTAGTGATATCTCCCTTCCGCTTGATCATCCCATATGAAGTTAACTAGAATATTATCAGTGTTATGAATAATGATGTTAGAATCAATATTTGATAGAAAATCAGACATATGAATATATGATAAGAGACTATTAACTAGGGATTTTTGGCCTATAAATTAAATAAAATGATTCTTCCAGTTGATAATGTGAGTGGAGATGTTATAAAAAATATCATAAAAGAGGTGAATTCAGATCTTACCAAGTGATATTGGAGACCCTATGTACTCCATGGAAAAATTACTTCTAGGGACCCCAATCATTTCTTCATTTTTTTCCCCTTCCATCAGAACAAAATATTGATATATAGAAAATTATTTTATTTATTAATAAAATGACTACTAAATTTATAATAAGTATGAAGGATCATATTTATCCCATGAAGAGACATGATAATTCCATTACTGAAAAGGGGAGGAGGTCATCGGTAGATAATAGGTGATAAATACCAATGATGATGGATCAATACCTGAAGTGATGACCACTTCCATAACTGATAATTTTTTTTGGTGTTTTCTAAAAGGGCCATGGATCAGAATGAAAACACTAAGGGATATGGGATTGCCTACCATAACCCCCAATATGATTTAAAAGTGTTGTACCTTTTTCACATGTATGTAACTGAAAACCATGGATACCCAATACATCTGAAGAACAAGTTAACCACCCATTATGAGAAACCCATGAAACCCATGACTATAATAATAAAGATCCATTCAAAAATATTGTAGGCCTTTCCATTTTGAGTTTCATGTCTATGTTAGACACTGAGACCTTTCTTTTTAGTTCCCCACCCTCTCATGTTCTAAGGAAATGACAGTTTGAGTGGGTCACCCATGAATAAAACTTTATTATTCATTGTAAATCAATCTAGGAATGTTCACTTCTAATCTTTGGTCGATCACAGTAGCAAGAATATTGTTGGGTTTGTTTCACATACTAATCGGCCCAACTTATATCAAATATAAAGAATCTATGACTTTAAAAATAAGTTTCAACATGGTATCACATGCCACCCTAAGAAATATCCCTACCTTGAAGTAATCATGGATGATGTTTACTTGGTCCTTCAAGATGGTTTCCTAGGAAAAAACATAGAAGGATCCTAGGATGCTCTCTGGACCTACGGAAGTAATAGAGTCAAGGGACGACTATACATTCCAAATATCATGGTCATCATGAATATTCATTAAAAATCCACTCATGTCATGGGAAATAATATGAGTAATAGAATAAAAAACTACAAAGCATCCACTTGGATATCCCTCCTACATGACAGGGGTAGCATCCCCATGTATGGAATGAAAATGGGACTGATTTATACATGTAACCACATTAGTGTTGTTAGAGACTGAGCCATCCTAAAGAACAATATTTGGATTATGGTATCTCTTCCACGCTTTGATACAAGCCTGAAAGAAGGTTTTTTTAGTCCTGTTCGATAAGCCAATTCACCCTCGATATCCCTTTAACGTCCCTTTCTTGTTCAAGAAGCAGCAATCAAAATGATTCTTCATGCCAACAAAATTACTAAAAAAGTCCACATCCCATCAATGATCAAATTCAAACTCATGATATTCAATCTCTGTCTTATGAATATCTAATAAAGGATAGAAGAGGGATTGTTCTTATCCCAACTGTGTAAGTCTTCTTTTAGTTTTTTAAATAATTTTGTGAACCCCTCCCAAGATCCTTTAACTATCTAATTATTCCAAGAAGATCACACCACAAGATGATAATTAGGGTCATCCCTCCAATGTTAGGAGAAAAAGATGCATTCACCAAATTTATTTATAACTACAACTGTAATAATAAGGGGGGCTGCAGGAGTGAACTCAGACTGGGTAATCAACTTTTGTGTTTGAGAAGGAGGAAATGAGTTTGATCTTTTCCAATCAGCAATCAATATGGCTCCAGATACACTAATATCTATTTTGATTATTTCACCAAGTGATCTTCTCTCCTAAGAACCCCATATATTAGAGACTGTTATGTTATGGAAACCTCAGAAAGGCTTTCCTATCTCTTAGCAGGAATACCAAAATCACCATTATTAAAGCGTTTTTATGATATTATACTATATGATATATTAATAGGAATAGAATTTTGAAATATATAATTTTGGTTCTTTATATTATTCCTCCCTTATGAATTTTTTCTCTTGAATTTTTATTTTTCACAGTATGGGATAAACATGTGCGGGTAATATTCTTTTATCACTTCCTCCAGTTCCCATGTTGACACGTTGTACTAATGGTTCCACCATTGTACATTTACCAGGTGAGTAGTTTTATTGTGTAGAACTATATAGCTATGATCGATGATCTTCACTGGATTATCCTCATATGAGAGATTATTTTCCAACTGTACGACCTCGAAATTTTGTATATGTAAAGGATATAGTAAGTACTTCCTTAAGAGGAACATTTAGAATACATCGTGTACTTAAGGCATGGTAGGCTTAATTTATAGTTAATAGGATATTTCTTTAACATGATCTTGAATATATATGGATATAATGTTCATGGGACTTAGCTTCCATGTATTTCCAAGTCTCATGATCCTCTTCCACAGAGATATGTGGATGAATACCATGGATCTACTATTAAACACCAACTCCCATCTATGATTGTCTAAATAGAACTTTTGTCAAATATGTGCTTCCTTGATGTCATGTGGATTTGATTTCTCCTTTCCACCAATTCATTGAAATTTTTGGGTCCAAGCTACTTACATTCCCTGACTTTATCCTAACCCGATTGTGTTCTACATATTTTTACAAAGAGGGATTCATATAGATGCATTTAAATGCTTGAGTGGATACTATTATTTTAGGGGAGTATGACCAATTGTAGATATCAATCTCATCCTCCCATGAAGTCCATAGAACATGATCTCAACATGTCCTCATGTTTCTAAATAGTCCAATAAGATTGGCCTTCAGATTGAGGATGATAGGTCAAACGAAAGTTTAGCCCAATGATGATGGAATATTGGAGACATTTCTAGAACTCTATGGTGAATCAAGGATCCTGATTGGACCTAATAGATAGTGGTAGACTTTTTAGACTTACCTTTTATCTGAGGTATATCAATGCATGATGATCCAATGGAATTTCTTATTTAATTAAGATAATGTGATCATTTTTTGTTAGACGATCCACAACAACCCATATAACATTACTTCTTCTTCATGTATTCAGAAGTCTGGTGACAAAGTCCATGGTGATGGTTTCCCATGTCCATGTTAGTATAGGTAATGTTGGTATCAGACACTTATACTTTTTCCTTTAATCCATCACATTCTAACATAACATGAACTTTGATGTATATTCATTGATTTCTATATTTGTATTGTCCCACCAACAGTTCTCTTAGATATATATATATATATATATATATATGAAAACTTATGCTCTTAATGAAAATATAGAAGGATGAGAAATGTGTATCATTCATAAGCTCTTTATTTAAATATGGATTGAATGGTAGACAAAGTCATGAATCAAATATCATGACTCTATCCTCATCGATATTGATCATGGATGATTTCCCATTTCTGATTTCTTCATCCCTTTTTTAAATTTATATATCATTCCTTAGGGAATCCATTATTTTCTCCATAAGGGATGGTTTAGAAATAATTTGAGAAAGGCTAGTTTATTTTCCTTCTTTAATGATTACAATTTCTATCTTTTGTAGGTATAAGAATATTAGATCCTTATCAAATCATATCATTGAAAAAGATGTTGGATTCTTTCTACATAAAGCATGTGATGCATTATTTTCTTTACTTAGATGGTAGTGGATGGAGTAGTAATGATCCTTGATAAGCACTAACCATCCTCACTAGAACATATTAATCTCTATTTGGGTGAATATATATTTGAGAATCTAATTTCCAATATATATTTCACAGTTCTTCCCATAGAGATAATGTAAATAGATTTTCAATGCAAAGATCACAAATTCTAACTCCATATCATGCATATGACTTTTTTATTTTGAATTTTTTACAATATTGTGGGATAAGCCATAAATTTATCATTATTAATCATTACAGAACCTAATCCATTGTATTTAGTATCGTTTAACACCATAATGTTTCCCCAACAAATTGGTAGTTTGACCAATACTGCAGTGATACACGTTTTTTAAACTATTTAATGAAGTATTCAAATTTACTAGTCCTGGAAAACATCATCCCTTTCAAATTCATCATTATTAGTGGGTTAAAAAAATGAGAAGTTCCTAAATAATGATTTTTAGAACCCATCTAGAGAAAAAACCCACGGTTCTCTATTCTAGATGTGGGTATGTGCCACTCTTCAATTGCCTTTTACTTGGAAGGGTCAACATATAATCATCTTCTAGTGATAACATGCCCCAGTTATGATACTTACTTCATCAAAAACTCCAATTTAATTTATTATCCATAATGTTTCTCCCTTTTAAAAATAATTATCACAACATTCAAATGCTCCTCATGTTCCTCCTTTCCCTCGAAGTATATCATTATATCATGAATCAAGATTACAACAAATATATCAAGGTAATCACTAATGACTATATTTATTAAATATATGTGAATTTCTAGGGAATTAGTGAGTCCTTATAGAATAAATATGAACTCAATGTCCAGACGACTTTTTAATTGAAGTGTTGGTAACATCTTCCTTCCCCCCTTTAATTAGAGATATCCCGACTGATGGCCCACCGTAGAGAAATAACTGACCCAATGTAGCTGACCTTACAATTAATCTTTTGGTGGAAAGGGATTCTTATTATTTATCATGATTTTAATGATCTAATGATAAAAAATGAAATGGTGCATTTATCCATCATTCATCTTTATAAATAGGACATGTGCAACCCATGGTGAATCACTCGAATGTATAAAACCCATGTCCAGATTTGCATCCAACCACTTCATTAGTTCTTCCAACTAAACTGTGTAAATTATATAAGGTGTCTGTGACATTGGAAGACACTAAATAATAAGTTCAATTAATATTTCAACCTCTTAATTAGGAGGAAGTCTCCGAAACTCTTCAGGGAACACATCAATTTATTCCCTCAAAATGGAAATGTATTCAAGCATGAATCTCTCATATTTAAAAATCATTTGACTAAGATATGATTTATCATAAGGAAATAATATCCATACTTGAGATGATGATATTGAAGTATATTCATCATTCTCCTTACACATGGACACAATTAGAGGATGCTTTGGGATGTGAAGAGTGATCTTGCTTTACGAAAAGATGATATTGGATTTATATATATATAGTTAATCCATTCAAAAAATATAATCAAAATATACCAATTAAAGAAGGGATATATTTTATGGGATGTTCAATCCTGAAAAATTAACTAGTGTGGAGTTATATACTTTCCATTCAACAACTTCCCCATTTTTTCCCATAGATAACCCAATCACAATATTTTGTTGTTGTCACTGTATAATTATACTAAACGTGATTGATATGAAAAAAATGTGTTGAACGAGAACCAAATAGTACATTAATTATTATTCAATGAATAACTATTATACCAATAACCACATAATTTTTATGATCCACCTCGGTGGCAGTGACAACATATTACCTTCCTTTATAACATAGAGGTTTTTGTTGTTGAATGCCTCCAAAACCGTTGAATTAGGTCAAATGACTTGTGTCATTACTATCCTAATTGCAGTTGAGTCCCCACACCCTAAAATTAATGTATATATGGACCTTAATTTATTCTTCCCAATTAGTGGTCTTATTCATATCCCATATTATTTTAGTATCCATATTCCCATATCATCAACATTTGAAGCATCTCTTGCTTCCCTTAATGATGTTTCTTGGATTCTTCTTCCAAGACATCTTAAACAAGTAATGTATGGTATTATTTCCATCATGGAATTTATCACCCTTAATAAACTCCATTTTAAACATTTTTTTCAGTCCCACAGGTCAAATAAGAGTTCCCGATATCCATTTCATTTTTATAGTAATAACAAAAAATATATTTTTTGCTGTCAATCTCCCAAATAAACAATGTTATTAATAAAGGTTAATTTAGTCTATTATATAAGTTATCCACCTTGATTTTGGTGTTAATGAAAAATATTAGTGAGTATCATTCAAGCCTTGTGATGTTTTACTCATATTCCATAATAGAATCATGTTTCTTTTTCTTTAGTTTGAGGAACTCCCATTTTTATCAGCATATGGATGTTTGGAGGAAAATATTATCTAAAAAATATATTGTTTAAATATTACCATTACATGGAATAAATTTATTCCTTGGACTTTTTGTTATTGATTAGTTTCCACCACTGATATGCTTCCCAAAAAAATGAAAAACATCGAGCACAAAATCATCTTTTTCTGATCCATAGAGGATAGAGAATATAATCTCAATGGAGTTAATCCATAATTCTACAAGGAGGGGATAAATTGATTCACTGCATATTGGAGGAATTTTATGTATAATTTATTCATCTACATATTTATCTCCCTAAGGGGATTTATTTAATTCAACAGGATTCAAATTATCATTAATAACTTGTGACAGTTGAGGAAGTATAGTAATGATGTTTTGAGCACCTATTCCCATCATATTTGGCATACCATTTTGTAAATCATCACAATGACTGTCGACATGTGTTCTTCTAATTGTAGCCACTAACTAAGTAAATTAAAGGGAAATTAGGTACTTGAATACTTAGATAAAAATCATAACAAATAGCGAATATTTAAATATAAAAGGATAAAATTGTAATGGAAAATTATAACATAACTTGTGATTCTCTATTATTCAATATAGGTTAACTATTTTTTTCCTAAAATATATTTTTATGGAAATATTCATTCTTCACATTGTTGTTTTTCGTAATTATAAAATAAATTTACCAAAGCATATCCCACATGAGTGTCAAACCATGTGCACATTAAGGACAATTGTCATGTAATTGGTCCCCTGAGTCACGACTAGAACACCATTTCAGAGTTGCTACATCTTGGTATATCTTTTCTTGAACCACATACAATTGTACTATCCAAACATGAATTTATTTTATTGATAAAAAAAAATATACTAACCAAAATTTTGGGATTTTTATCATATTCAGTGTCATATCTAAGGATTCAGCTAGAGTTTTTTAGTCTTACTCCCAAAAATAACTTATATTTTCCTCTGATACCAACTATAGAGACCATATCCTTTTACACATATCATTCAATGATTTTCCTCATAATTACCCATATAATTATATTCCAGGGATTGTAAAGTACAGTTTATTTGGAATATTAGGTATATAACATAAAATTATATAAGAAAATTAAAAAATATTTTATTTAATATTAATAATTAGCTCTTAAATTCCATTGAGATCATACCTATTCATAGGATAACCTGGGGAATACATGAAAATATAGGATCAGAAAAAAATCCCATTAAAGAAATAAGAATATAATAAAAACATAGTTCATCGGATAGAAGGAATAAAATGGTGCCATAAAAGGATTAGATCAGGAATATACATTAAAAACATTAATTACATTGTGCCATAATGGAATTAGGTTCACTCCCTATCCAATAATGATTTCTCATAAGCCTAAAAATTACCCAATCCATTAGAGTAACATATTATTTCACTATTAAAAATATTTTTGGTAATATGTGTTCCACATGAAGATTCATACATAATGAATCAATCATAAACATAAGGGTTTCCCATGGAAAGATTTGGGAATCATAATCATGTCAAAAGGCATAACATATAGGAATATTATAATATTTTCCATAAAATAAAATATTTAAATAATACATGTACAATAATAAGGTAAAATATTAATGTATCATGATTATTATTATCCAATGTTATTGTAAACATGTAAAAACAGTGTTCAAGAATGTTTAGAAATGAAACATTTTAGTGATATTTAAGTAAAATATAAAATAAAATTTAAGCCAGAAAATGAATATATTTTTTCGTAAAAACATAAATGAATAAGTATAGTTCCTCAGGATAAAAGTTTTTATTTTATAAAAATAATTTTGTCTTAATACATATTTTTTATTATATTTGAAAATTGGAGAGAAATTAGGATGTTCCCATTAATGTGGCTTGCTTTTGAAGAAGAATTGAGAAATGAACCATGTTAAAACAGGTATATCCCTAAACAATATGGATGAAATAACTTGGATACATGATTTTTGAAAATATTCATATAATATATAATAAGTATATAAAAACAAAAGAGTTATATTATGTTAAAAATGGAGTAAGCATAACTAGAAAGAAAAAAAATGGAGCTTCAGATAGAATCTCTTAAATTATGTATGAAATGGTTCTGCACTTGATAATAAGATCTTATATAATCATATAAAATCTTTTAAGTAATTAATTCATAAACATTGATACATGTATTTTGTTTACTATAAATATTTTAAGTTCATTTATGTCCCTTTAGATACTTATATGAACCAATTTCATTATTTAGTAGCGTTGTCTTTCCTTGGTTTTCATGATTAGTTTACAAATATACATGTATGGAAAATAATGTAAAAAGATAATGGTTGTACATAATTTATTTTATATGTTATTAATTAAAATAAAAAATGTAAAATGATATTTTAAATCATTTGGTTATCTGGTATGAGGATGTATTATTTGATATATAGTTAATGATAATTGTTGGTCTTATTTTGGATGGTTTGCAATCACAATGAAATTGTTTTTTATTATTTAAAATTATGTGTATATAATTATTCTAGAGCATTAAATATGATTTAATACATATATTATAATTTTTTAACCCAAATAATGTGTTTATAACCATATTTGAAGTCGTTAATGGGAACTGAAAATTTATCATCCTTGATAGTGATGAATTATCACCTCACGGATGACTTTTATATTTTTAGAATAACAGGGAGAGGATAGAGAATTAATGATTTATTATTCCATACAAAATATAAAATTCTATTATATTTTATGTACTATTGTTATCATGTCATTTGGATTTAAGAATGTGATGTGAGAATAAGAATAGAACATGAAAAAAATGAAAATGAATGAGGATTTTACCCCTTGATTTTCTCCACCTTGTAAACCTACTTAGGAAAGTGTTTTTTGTATTTTTATGTTACTAAGGGTTTTTATGATGCATGGTAGGGGATTATGAATATTATTTGGTAGAATTTGGAAAAGGAATAAATCATGTAAGGTGTGCGGAAAAGAGGTGGTGAGGGGTGGTGTTTATTATGGAGGAGATGGGTGTTTTCTAATTAGTTTATTTATTAATTTGTTAATTTGTATCAAGACTTTGAGTATCATGATATTTATCAGTAAATATAATAATTTAATGATGGTAATTTTGATATTATGGTCCTTACCTCAGCTATGACTCAAGGAAGAGTGTATCTAACTTATAATGTATATATACCATAAATTACCATATTATTTTATTCACCAAAAATTCATCTATTATATAAAAATCAAAAAAAATAACAGTAACCTTTTTTTTAAATGTATATTTAAAAACTATATCCATTTTATGAAAATAATTTTATATGATTGTGATGTTTAATATTTATTTAAAATCATCATTAACTTGGAAAATACCAATTTCAAAATTATAATTTATTTTTTAACAGTTTTAAAAATGAATTAAGGTCTCTTAAAACTATATTATAGTCAAAATAAATATTAAGTTATAAATACTTTTTTGGAAAGAAATTTACTTTTAAAACATTAAATTTACCATAATATTTAAAATAATTACTTACGTTTTATTAAAATATCAACACTATAATAAATAACTTCTAGAGCATTTATTTACTTATATTGTGATATAATTATATCCTATTCTCATTTATAAGATGTTTAAATTTTATTTATAATTTATTGGGTGATTTTACTATTGTATTGGTTGGTTTTGTAACTATTTGTGTCACATTAGTATCCAAATTCATGTTACAATTCCCTTGATATAGTTTTATTAACATCTAGAAATATATATTATTTAATTAAATCTTCATTTATAATGTTTATATTGTTTTATTATTTTGATTTTATGTGATTATAATATATAAAATAATTATAAGAAGGGAATTTCCATTGGTTAAATTTTGGGTCATTAAAACTTATGTACTGAAGGACTATCTAGGTTTAGTGATTTTGAGAATCTTGAAAAACACTAACATAACAAGACATAAGTATTTAACTAAGAATATTACTAATTACATCTAGATGTTTTTATTTTAAAAAACGACAAATCTTTCCCCTAGAATCCTACAGATATGAACCCTTATAGAAACAATTCTTTTAAAATCATTTTGTATAGCATATAAAAATGGAATAATAATAAGGGTGAGCTAATGCTTTTAGTTAGGGTAAATATAACCATTAAACATCTAATTATATCATTATGAATAAGATAATAATAAGTGTAAGATCATATAATCAATATTCATTATTAATACATAAGATAATTCATACCCCTAAATATATGGTTCATCAATCATGAATCAGGGAATAATGTTTTTAATAGTTCTAAAAGACTAAATAATAAAGAATAATGATCCTTGTAATGTCAATCCTAATCAAAGTATTCATTAAAAACCCATACAGAACAAACATAAAACATGTTGGTATCTAAGAACTTCATCTTCAGTAAAACCATTAACAACTATACAACTCGAATAACCATACGTTCAAATTCCAATATATTTTTTCAGAGAACATATTTATTACCAAAATTCAT
This sequence comes from Viscum album, assembly GCA_963277665.1. Lineage (NCBI taxonomy): Eukaryota > Viridiplantae > Streptophyta > Magnoliopsida > Santalales > Viscaceae > Viscum > Viscum album. The sequence goes on from OY728138.1 coordinate 169,245,462, forward strand.
TGGAGTGTAATATAGACACAACCAACGTATATTTTATATTAGGCTAACCAATTTATCATGTGTTATAATGGGGTCAACCATTTGAATAATAAATGTTGGTCTTATTCAATATTATAAAAAAAATCGTGTACCATTCAAAAATGAAATAATTTGAATCATCAAATTTTTGACAAAACAACAATTTGTGTACTTTCATTTAATGATTAATCTATGGAAATAAAATGGGTTCTATGTTAATCTCATAGTCCATCTATATAAACAATAAGGACCATATTATTATAGAATATTCCCAATAGAGTTTATATTATAGCATGAGGTTTCAAAATGGTTGAATTGAAATATAATTAAAAGATAATTATAATTATTCTTGAGGAAAATTTTCTTTACCACTTTTTAGAGATAACTTTGGAAACAAAAAATTGAAAAAATATTTTAAATATTTTTTTCATTTAAAATCAACTTCTAAAATGATAATATATGATTCAAGGAAAATAGTGTTCATTATGGTATGAATTTCTACTCATTATGTGACGGTTTAAAATAATATTCTTTTCCAAAAAAAATTTCAATAGAACTAAATGTGATACATTTGAAAATATTTTCGAAATTTACATTTAAAAGCATTTAAAAGAAGTTTGATGATGATGTAAAATATGTTTATGAAATAATATATGTTTAGAAAACAATGTTCTAAAATGTTTTTAGATATCATGTATATGAAAGTGATTGATTTTTGATCTAATGAAAAATACATGATCAATATCACACATATACAACATTCATGATGTTTTTTAAATCAATAAGGGATGACATATAAATTAATCAAGTGAACCACATACGTAACCATAAGAGGAGAAAATAAATATTGTTTAATAAAATAATATCATATGATTTCATCTAAAATAATCCTTAACAAAAACAATATCAGAAAAAAAGAGATTGTACCATATAATTTTTTTTTACATTCGTAATATTTGGAGGAAAAATAAATTAAAATAATGTACATGATATAGCATTAAAAATCACAATAATTTCATGAATTAGCACGTGAAAATTCATTCACCAGGTAGTAAACACACCATACAAAAATTCATTGTGTTTAACATGAAACATGCCTAAAAATGAGATTGAGAAAATGAACCCCCTTGGTATGATTACATAATTGAGTTGATAACTAATCAATGGATGTATTAGGGTTCACAAACTTAAGTCCAAAAATAGTTGAAAAAGAATTAACTAATTTATGGATCAATTATTTCATAATCATGGCACAAAAAAATCAATGACGAAATGTTATATTATAATGAAAGGAAATTATGTTAATAATCATTTTACTGATTGGCAAATTCCAATTCAAATACATTTGGATTATTTAAATAAAATATAAACATATAATTTCATGAATTATTAATCATTAATTGTATAATGTGTATAAGGGGAAATATATCCACTTTATAAAATAAATTAAGTTCAAAAAATTGTAATATGACTTAGTAAAGGGGAATTAAGATGAAATACTATAACTTATGTCAATAACATCCACAAATATAATTTAAATTCAAATTAATTTACATAGATGAATTCTTTAAATTTTTTTGAACCTCTTAAAAGTCTAGTAATTTTTTCTTTAACCATTTTTAATTTATTATAATAAATACTATAAATTAATATTCAGTTAATTTCATTCCAAGTGTTTAGAGGATATTTGGTTCATTATTTAAAAATGGATTCAGTGTGTTTACCACGGTGAAATGGGTCATTTTTTCAAAATAACTGATATTTTAAGAATAAATACAATTTCAAATTGCATAAAAGATACACAACATCAATATTAAACGAATGGTGAAATATTATTATTATTATTATGTGAGAAATATTACCTAGTCATTAACATGAAAGGTATGAATATGAATAAATAATTTATGAGATAAATTTAAAGGCCCAAAACAATATAAATGCATTGATAAAATATGATAGAATAAGCCCATTAATTTTAATGTTGTAATTTTATTCTTCAAAATTATTATGTTTTAAAATGTATTTTCATTCCATTTATGTCGGGATATTATAATAAATTTCATAAAATTACTGAAAATATTTATGGAAAAATAAACAATATTTTTTAATTAATTATGTCAAAAATATGTTAATATGAATTATTGAGAAATTTCTAAAAAATTTGATGTGTAGTGAAAATACAGATTTCAAATTAACATTGTATTGTATTTACATTCCAAATTAATATTTGATTTTTTTTAATTTAATTAATTATTTATGAAATAAAATATAATAATTGTTGGTTTTGAAATTAATTTTATACTTGAATATAGTATAAATCATTTTCGATTTTAATAGGACACTTGTATAAAAATGGAATATTTCCCTTCATTCTAATGGTTCAATTATTAATTGAATTATATCACTTCTATGTTATGAATTTTTAGAAATGCATTCCATATTGGATATGGCTAGGAATAATTTTTCTAAATAAGTGCCTTTAATTTTGAGATAATATTAACAGTAACATTATTAATTTTTAATGAGACAGTAATGTATAAATATGGTAATTAAAGAGAATAATGTAATGATATGGACTATAAAATAACACTTAAAATTTGATTAACTTTAATGGATGATTCCATTATGTCTGTAATCCTCCATGATTTTTTATATGTGTTTTTTTCTTTTTATGAGCATTGTTATATTTTATTTTATGAAAAGTAAAAAATATCAGATTATTTTATTCATTAGATATATCATTCTTAACATAGTGATTATGAAAAGATAAACTGGTTTATAAATACTATTTGAAAAAAAAGAAATATCTTCATCATGAAAATATATTTTTTAAATTTAGTGATGAAATAATTACCTTAAAAACTAAATAGCTTTGATGATGTAATTATTCAATTAATAGGAAAATCAAATAAATGAAAATAAAAAAATAATAATAATCTGAGATAATTTGTGTTATACCTAAATTTCATAGATCACCATGTTATGTTAAGGATATAATAAAATATTTTTCTTCAAATATTTTTTTTTATTAAAATCAACACAATAAGTAGTCCACAAAATTTCCATATATTATATATTGGAAGAATTAATATTTTAATAAATAATATAAAATTTATAAAATCATTATAATAAGACATTTTATTATTATATGGTCTATAACATCAGCCATGATCCATTTATTTGAATTTTATTCCTTTATAATTACTATATTGACCTGTAAATTTTAATAATTATTGTGGTCATGGTAAGTTTAAAAAGAGTTAAAAAGGGTTAAATAAAAACATTTAGGGAATCAAATGTGATGTATGATTTACTAAAATATATTATAACATATGATTTACATAATAAAAACACTATATTTAAAATAAATCAATTTTGATCCATTTTTAATTAAATATTAATTTATATTTGTTGAATATTTGGAGATATTCTCTGGGTGCCCCTACAGTCTCTTATAAAAGGAAAAACAATATTCCTATTAATCGACACCTAAACTATTTATTGATCCAATACCTCATAAAATACCATACATTAATATATCACTTCATTTTAGAGGCCTTGGTTTCATAGGAACACTATCCTATGTGCTCTTAAGTTGTTAAGTAAATGATGTTTTCTGAAGAAGACGTATCATTTTTTATTGAGCGTTTCATTTTTATTTCATATAATACCTCATTAAAAACTTATTAAAGCTTGTAAAAATAGTAAATATAGTATCTTAGAATGAATTATATGTGATTATTTTAATATGATAACTGATATTCATCTCCTCTTCCATCCAATGGGATACAAAATCCTCACTCGTGTGTACGGTGGACTAACTCTTCTAGAACAGATATTATTCATTTTCAATCACCATCTATCATTGATGGATTATAAGGGTATAATTGATGTTTATATATGATATTATCTTTCCATTCAATGAAAAATTACAGTGTTGTAAATGCATATGTATAGATACCACCTTCACAAAGCAATGTGGTTCATTTTTAATCTTCACAACACATGGATGATTTATAAATAATTATATTAAATGTATTAATATAAAATTTATAATATTATTTTTATTTTTTAATGATAAGATAATATTTTTTTTCATTCTATAATGATTATTGAAATTTGAAATTTTACTCATGTGTACATACATCCTACCATCTACATGATTCTAACATAATTCATTTTTCATAAACACCATAAATTGTTTGATTTAAAATTGATTTTTTTATTAAAAGTGATATAAATTTCATGATTATTATTCTAAGGATGTAAAAATAGAGGCTTCTTTGGCTATAATCACTCTACCAAAGTCATTTTTGATATTTGAGACAAATATAATCAAAACTCCCAGAACAATTTAATTTATTAATTAATTATATATAAAATGGTGTTAAATAAAAAAACGAATAATGAAAATAAATCATTATGTTAAGAAATTATAAAATTAACACATTTTTGTTATTCGTGATGAAAAAGAACATATATGTCTAGTCAAACTCATCATAAGGGACTTTATCTCAATTTTATTTCATGGAGGAATATATTGATGTCTTGAACCAATATTATTTTTCTATAGAGTATATAAATCCTCTTTAGCATGTTTTATCGATAATTTATATATTATTGATATGTATAATGTTTTTTAATGTTATTTATTCATGGTTCATATTATTCAAAATTTTCCAAACTGGTATGTGACTTTCTTTTTTAATATTATATTTTAAAGTTCATATTTCCAATCTTAACAATGTATATTTCTACATATATTACCTGAAAAGGATTTTCATCGATCATTAAAACTGAATACATTGATATTTATTATATCAATTAGAACATTTATTTTCACATAATATTTTTTCTTCATTACATGGATTTTTCTTATATTAATAAATTATTTTCGTTAACATTAGATCAAATTTTTCCAATAGTAACTTTTTATGGAATTTTTTAATTTATATAAAATAATAAAAAAAATTAATGTTTTTTTAACATATATGGAGACAGTGCCCTTTCTAGATTCTAAAATAATTATTTAATGTTTTGTTTACTAAAAATGCATTAATATTTTCTCAAATGAAAACCCTAAATTTCCTTTTTTGGGTATTTTGGTATTAAATAAGTGTTCTTAAGAAGAAGATTCATTTTTATATCTGAAATGTTTTTCACATGATTTTAATAGTGTTTTTCATTGGTTTTAGTTATTATATGGTCGTTATAACTTATTTAAAAATGGTGAGTCCCCATTATAACTCATGGTTGAGAACACTGTATCTTAAATGATTGGTGATCACAAATAACACTCCAATGCTTTGGTTTCTCAAAAGGTGGATGCTAACTGTGAGGTTATTATACTTTTAAGAGTGATTATAAGTGTGATATATCAATGATGTACCAATGGATATACCTGAATTTTAAATTACTATTAATGAGGATACATGAAAAACATTTTTTTGAAAAATATTATTCCCTTTATGGTAACAAAGGCATTTTTTAGAACATAATTTACATGACTTCATGAATTTCACAAGACTAAGAAATTCCTACTTTTTCTATATCTTTTACTGAGCTTTTGTGATCATCCAAATTGTTTAAAAAAAATCACATTGAATAAGGATCGACAATGGTAATGAAGAACTCAATTTGAAAATTATAATTATTTTTCAGGATAAGAAATCATGTCTTATTTTAATGGTTCCATATAATGGGAAAAAGAATACAAAGTAGAAGTGACCACATTATAATTTATTGTAAATTTTTATAAGATTTATGAACTAATTATATAAAACTATAATACCAAAATATTAATTAGATAAGATATTTATTTAATGTTTACAATCTCAAAAATATGTATTGTTTAATTTCATGTAATTACATTTTGTTTTAGAGAAGGTTTTAGATTAATTCGTACATTATGATATTTTCATGTGATGATGTATTATGATTTTTGGATACAATAATGTGTTTACATGTTTAAGCTTGATATTAATTTTAATTTCTTAGAAACAAATTCTGATGTTCTAGGTGATGGATTTGAGAAAATTGATGATATTCCTAGATATTGAATTAAAATTATTATTCATCTTATATATAATGTATTTGAATGTTAAATTATATTTTAGTTTTCAATGATAATTTCTTTAATAGGACCATGTTAATTTTAACATGAAATAACTCATTTCATGTTTTAATGAGTTTATTTTATTATGATTAAATATCGATAATCATGATTATTGTGAATAGATGACACATAACCTATTTATCCCTACCAAGTAGTTTAATTATTATAATATTGGAATGAATATATTCAAATGAATTTGAATCCCTTTTGAATACTTATTTTCTAGAGATATGGACTTTATATTGGAAGTTAAATGGGATATTAACAACATAATGAAGACAATGAAATATTTATTTTAGGCATGAATTACATTATTTCCATCTATTTAAGAACATGAATAAATCGATATTGAATAAATCATAAGAATATATTTAGTATATTTGATTTATTTGAATAATTTATTAAGGAACAATACAACAAATCATGTTTATATGTTTGAGAAGGATGTTGTGTAAAGGATGGTATAATCATTGATATTATCTAATATTTTATATTTCATCAAAATCATGAAATTCTTATGTAATATTATATAGGATGTTTCATTTTCAATTCTTTGAAATATATTTCATATCTAATGGATTACTTAAAAATGTTTTGTAGTGAAGATGTGCTAATTTTAAGGTGTTGTTTATTGAGTTTTGATAATTGTTTGATATATATTTAACAATTATATTAAATATGTGAATAAGGTTATTTGAGAAAGAATTATGTTAAATTTAGTTTACAAACATTTAATGGTAACTATAGCCTTTTATGATTATATTATCTTCTATTTTGTGGTAATTATGTGTTATAACATTTTTGTGGATGAAAATTAAAGGTTTCAGATAACAATTATGGTTATAAAATTTTGGAATTATTCATATGTTAAGGATATTTTAATGTTTTATATAAATTGTTTTGGACTGTTATAATAATTATATATTTTTAGAAAAAAAATGCATAGGTTGCTATATAACCCATCACATATAGAAATATCACGAGGCTTGAACCCACAATCAAAGGGTGAGAAGGATGAATTGCCTACCACTGGCCTACATGATGTCCTAGTTAATATGAAATTGTTTTACATTATTTAATATTTATAATATGTAAGGTTTATGTTGATTTATGGAACATATTTTTATCAAATAAATAACCAAGGAACTATAAGTTATTTCATGATTATGTAAATGATGTTATTTTAGCTGATGTTCGCTATTTTGGGAAGATTAATTAACTATGGTAGATATAATATTACGAGATACCCATGAGGAATAAATTATGAATTATATTTTAGAAAAGATATAATATATTAATATTCATTTATTGTGATTTAGGTTATTTATGTATTTGAATATGTTATCTTGTAGAATTGATTGTTCAGGAATAAACATTTCGGGTATGTGACTTTAAGAGGGAATGGTTCTATTTAGAGATAAATATTTAAATTATTTAGATTAATATGTTATCAAACAATAGAAATACTTATGTCATTATTTTTTAGAGTATTATTTATTCATTTTAAGTGTACATATTTATAAATATATCTATGATTAATTTTTGGTATTACTATTAAATTTTGGAGATTAAATCAGTTTTTTTGCATATATATGATTATTCTTTTGGAGAATACTGTTACCTTCTTCAAACCATTTCTGTTATGGTTAATTATAAAAAATATATGGAGTACATTTTTATCATTTTTTGTATTTTTATATGTATATGTTGATAATACTACTTAAATAAGAAAAAACAAATTCTTAAATACTAAACAGTTGGAGTAAAATGATTAGTTTGTTGTGGAAATTAATAAAAGGATGAAAATATATTTCTCATAAAAGTGTACTTTATTATGTTGTTGGGATGATAGTAAACTAATTTATTAAAATTTGTAAATAGATTTTAAAACCCAAAATGTTATCTAACTACTTTTATATCTATAAATTAATGGCCTTTTAACTCCTCAGATATTTACTATTTTTTTATGGTTAAATTTCTCCAGACCATGTTATCTATAAATTTATTTATTCTATTTGGAGTTAGGTATTTATTCCATATCCTTATTTTTACATAAAAACACAATTTTAATACATGAATATATAGTTATGTTTAATTATAGAATACATTCATAATTCGTCTATTGGTCTATTTCAAGTGGATGTTTTATAATCCCTATTTTTTATGTGGTATTTTCAAAAAGGAGTTAAAAAAGTCCCATGATTTGAAATCACAATTGATAATTGTGAGGAAAAAATTTCTTAATAGTCTGTGGGGGTGATTTAATATTTTTAGATTAAAAAAATAAACATGTTGTTCAATAGCATATAAGATACGCAACATCGATCTTAAACAAACAATGATATATTATTACATAAATCTAACCATTATAAAATTACCATTAAATTTATAGGTATGAGTTCGAATAATCCTTTATTAAATAAATATGAATAAATCATTTAATATTACCCCATTGCTAAATTAATATAAAAAATATGTTATTTTTTAGTAAATTCACTTTATTCTTCAAAAACTCATTTTCTTCAAAAATGGGTTTTCATTATTTTTATGAGTGAATATTATAATTTATTTCTTGATGTTTTGAAAAAAATATTTTTAAAATTGAATTTATATTTTTATTCAATCATGTTAAAATTTTCTTTATCATAAATAATTGTGTGATGTTTTTAATGAAAATATTGATGAATAATAAATATATGGATTTTTATTGAAAATTATATTTTAATTATGATGTAAAAAATTCAGGATTATTTTAAAATGTTACTAGTTATTTTTCTATCATAAAAAATAATTTTTGTTTTCTAAAATGAATATTAAAATTTAACCAAGTGTAATAAAATTATATATTTAAAAGGGACATTTTCCTGAAAAATCTGTTTTCTATCTTGTTTTGTGGGTTTATTTTTTAATTAAATTCCTCCACTTTTATGAAATAAATATTTCATAATTAATTCAAAATTTTAAGCTAGTGAATAAATTTTTTTATATATACCCTTTTTAGTCTGGTTTAATATGTATAATAAACCTAGTAATTTTAATTAACATTGTAAAATGTATATCAGGTAATTTTTGTTCAAAATAAAAATATCAAGACTATATTATGTCCATCGTAAACCACTTAATTTTACTATATGGGTAAATTTAATATATAATAATCAATTATTCGGTTATAAGGAATTTTTTTTTTCAATTTTAAAATATTATCACTCTTATAATATTTTATTTAAAGAGAAGTAAAAATTTCGCATTCTTTTTAATGAACTATATTATTTTAAAACAAATATTAGTAAAGTACATGTTCGGTTAGAAATATTATTTTGAAATATAATATATTTTTATTCATTAAGAAAATATATTTTTACTTGTCATGGATGTAAAAATTATCTTAGAAATTTACAAAAAACTACCTTAGTAATTAATCATTTAACTGAAAAAAGAAATAATTTATATTTGACAATTTTAAAATTATATAATTTGAGAAAATTATTGTGATATAATAATTTTTTAGATTAAAATTAAACATTATCCATATAATAAACTACTTGCGTTTAACATTACATTTTTTCAATTGTTTTTGTTTAATTTTTTATTACCCCACCTAAATGTATTCATAACCCAAGATAAAATAATAAAATCTGAATAAAACACATAATTGTATATTATTATTTTAATATCGTAACTTATATCGATCTACCCTTTCATCAAATCGAAAACAAAATCATATTTCATGTGTTTGGAGGACTACCACCTCACAAACAGAAGAAATCTATTTCTGATCACTCTATATAAGGCCCCAACCTTAAACCTTACGTAATCTTGAGTTATTACAAGATTACACATTGAGGATATTTTTAGGTTTAGAGTTTTAGAGAATTAGATCATAAAACTTGCATTACATTCCACATTTAAACAATGTGGTTACATAAAATATAGTATTCATTTTTCCCATCAATGAAAACATATTTAAAATAAAACTTGGATTCTTTCTTGACACTTCCTTGACACTATCATCATTTCATGTACCATTCCCTTGACCTGTGAAAAACATTTCAAAAATGTGGGATGATCATAAATAGCTCGTTAAGGGTTATAAAAAGTATGGAAATGAAACATGAGTACATATATACATAAGAATGAAATCATACTTTACCCATAAAACATAAGCACTTTAAGATACCTCATAAAATCAGGAATAAATCATAGAAATAATAATACATAAAGTTAAAATGAGGTATACATACCATTCTTATGTAGGGAGTAACCCTTTTGGTTACGTTTAGAATATCCATCACAGTATATTCCCTAAATCTCTTCGGAGAAACCTTAATATTTAACTCCTTCGCGATACCCAATGTATTGGAGAGCTATATCGGGCTCACCCTCCCTTACTTTATCACGGAACCACCCATCTTCATAACAATGCCCAAGAACCATAACATAATCATAGAACATAACTTAAGCATAAAGTAAAGATATCATTCCCACATTGCAATAATGATATAACATTTTAAGATATTGAAATAATGAATCCATTCTAAAAACCATTTTCAAAACCATTTAAAATATTTAATAAAGAGATTTTTAAATCAAAGCTTCCTATACCACATTGAAGCTTTTAAAATTTTAAACCATTAATATCCATATAAATAAATCCTTAAAACCATTTTGAAAACATGGATGTTAATGTGAAATATTTATAATATTAAATCATTAAAACATTTAAAACTATATTTTAGTTAAAGGGGTTTTAACAAATTGAGAGACACATGAATACAATACTTGAGGAATAACATTTAATAAAAACATTATAATATCATGAGAATAAAGGGATTAATGATATAATATTTCAAATGAAAATAAAATACACCATATAAGTTTGAATTGGTGCATAACAACAATGAAGTCTCAATGGAAATGTAAATTGAGATGAAATCCATCATAAAGATGGTATCCTTATATTAAGGATAAATCAATCCCATAATTATGTGAGATAAATATAAATACACCCAATATAACTGGATATTAAGTGTAAAATAATCAAAAGTCATTCACACATATTCAAAGGATGAAATATTCAATAACTACATGTTGAACCCAAAGAAATCGAAATTGGGTTAAGAAGTTCCCTTGACAACCTAACGGTGTCACATCAAATTTTTGAATAAGGGTTGATGAGAGAGATAAAGGGTATCTCATCCCTTGGACATAAAATTTATGGCAATAAGGATATATAAAAACATATCCCCACATAATAAGATGAAAATTAAAAGACATAACAAAAGAAATCTTTTAAAAAGAGGAGGGTGAAAGGTTCCCTTACCGATTTGGGTAACATTCGAAACGTACTCCCCATGAAAGAAGGACTATACAACATTGATGTAAATACTCATTAACGAAATTATGTAACACAAAGAGTAGAATAATGGACAGTACATAGACCACTAAAAAGGAAATATTGGCAAATGTAGCTGGAATCTCACGAAAACACAAAGTGAGATAACAAGCCCCTTACGAAATTTCGGCAGCCTAACGTTGCCAATTAAATCTTCCAAAATGGATTGATGAGAGAAAATAGGGTCACTCATCATATGAACATAAAAATTATAGTATTAGTAATATAAAATAACATCCCAATCATAAGAAAGATGAGCTTAAAAAGAATGACATAAAAGAGTGTACTTAAAAAGAAAGAGAGGGGTATGATCTCTTACCTCGGGTCCGACTTGACTCGATCATTCTTTAACCTCCTGAATAATAAACTTTAGTTAATTTATACTTGGTTAAGAACCTTTTCCAAGTTCATTAGTCCTTTTATATCACTTACTACCATGCTATGAACACTATGTATTTATTTAAGTTAATAATGGTCGTTTTATAGATCATTGCTACTTGAGTCAAAAATAAACTCTTTATAATTACAAGTTGTTCATGTGGTAAAATATATATTATATCCAGAATTATATTCATTATTTAGATATAATATATATCATATATATCCATTATATACATTCATTTCTAATATTACATAACATTTAGAGGTAAGAAATGAAATGCACCGTTCATGGAGACGGTAAGCCGTACGTACGCATGAACGCTACTTCCATTTATATTTATTATTTAATTGAATTAAAACATAATGATACATAATAGTATTATAATTCCAGTATGGAATCATATATAATATCATTAAATCTATCCTTTATACATACCACATATGGTATTAATGAATCAAATCACTTTGAGGGGGCGGTAGTCCGCACTTCCTAAAATGAAGATATCGCATTTAACCATATTGCAAATATGCCATAAATGAATATTACAGAAGCTTAAGTAAAACATAAAAATATTATATATAATATATAAATATAGTGACATGTTAATGGCCACCCCTGAGGGTGTTAAAATAATATTGAACAATCATCGTTTCGTGAGGCAGAAATTCACCATCCATAGAAACGGTATGTTCTTTAACCATTACATTTAGGTGTGTGTAAATTTAGGTCTAATACATCTTATAATAATATCCTAGTGTTTTTAAGATAATGTATTTGTTACAAAAGAAATGAATAAAATGATTTTTGGGGGGTTGGAGAAGCAAAATAACACAAAAGAAAACAAGTAAAGACATTACCTTAAAATCAGGTATCTCTCTTTGATTCGAGGTCAACGGCTTACTTGGGAAGACTTCTTCTCAAAGTGAGGCTTCTAGGAGTAAGAGAGATATGTGGAGAGAAAAGAGGAGCAGGGGTTGGCCGATCCAAAGGCTTGAGATGTGTGGGTAAGGTGGTAGAGGTGGGGGCCTTTTATAAGAGAAGAGGAGGGGCACTCTTGGAAATATACAAAATGTTACTTTATTTTCAAATGAGTTTCGGATTCTAAAGGTCCCACATTGATGTATGTCGAGGATAATGAGGTAAGGGTTCGAAATATACTAAACCAATAGGTCTTTTACAAGTTTATGTTATAGTTTTAACATTATCTTTTTATTTTATTTAAATCCTTTATTAATGATGTAATCACTTCATCATCATGATGTCATAAATAATTTAATTTACTTAATGTATAAAAATTATAAAAAAATATCATGATTTAAGAAAAAACTTTTTTCTTTCTAATGAATATTTATAGTCAAAAATAGGACTTGTATAACCCCATTTAATTTTTTTTAGTAAAACAACTCATGCTTGTGACATTTTTATTTTAACTTTAAATAAAAATTTATTTATGTCATTTTCCAAACAAAGTGGCTCCATGGGGTCCCCAAGTTGACCCATGTATTGTATTGGTCGGCCATGACACATACAATGAGGTTAGTATATATGTATAGGTCACTTCATATTATTAAAACATTATTTTTACCTTAAATTAGACTAATTACCTCTAATCGCGATTAAAAACTTAAAAGGTACTATTCACCAAAAAATTATTTTAATCCCATCGAACCACATTTTACATATTAATGAAAACCATGTTTGTAGGATTTTTGAAATTCAAAACACAGAAGTGGTAAAGTTTTATTTAAATGAAAAATCAGTTTTTTAAGTACCACTTAGTGGTTTCACTATTCATCAAAAATTGAAGTTTTTCAGAAAAATACCAAAACGTCACCCAAAGCTATATTAAATATTCCGAATTCAAAAATGATGTCTATTTTAAAATATTCAAATCATATATGTTACATTAATTAATTTAATAATTAATTACCACTGTCATGACAAATAGCGTGTTTTTATGAAACAATATCTATTAAAAGATTGACACTAGTTTAAGTCCAATTTCAATGTGAAATTAATTCCAATGACCACCATTAGATTAAATAATAAAAATATATTCTAAATAAACTCTAATATAAATTAAAAATATAATCTATCCATATAAATAAATCAGATTAAATGGAGGTTTTTAATTAAAATGCAACATTTTCAATAAAAATGATCGTTATCGGAAAAATAACAAAATTTTACAAAAAGTAAATTTTGATGTTTAGATTCCAAAGAGGGATTTTATTTTGTCAAATACGACATATAAAATTTTAAAAAGTATATTTAAAAAGGATTATCCATCAAAAGGTGGTTAATCGACCTTTTAATGAATATTAGAAGATTTATGCTTAAAATTGGATTTATTTGCATTTTAAGCCTCCAACATTTATTAAATAAAAGTAAAAATATTTGAAAAACATATATAATAATTTTGTAGTTAGTTCCATTCATTCCTGACATTAAAACGTCTAGGCATTAACTACCTTTTAAAATAATATTATTTTATTATTAGAGTGCAACGTATGATTTCAAAGAAACTCGTTGTTGCGTATTGGGTACGCCCTCGAGCATAGAATTTCATTTAAAGTAATATTAATATTTTATTCAAACATATGGATAAATATGAAAATTTCATATTATTTATTTACCTGCGGTGTAACATCCTTCCTCCCTTTTGGGAATTGCATCCTCGCAATTTTAAAATTTGGCTTGGAAGCTTTATTGAAAATCCCACATCGGAACAAGAGTCAGTAAAACTATCACATTAAATGAATGGGAGAGAAGTACAAATGTCACCCGAGTTAACCCATACTAGGATTCCATGTCTGAAAATATGGATATGGATGAAAAAACAAAGGGTCATGTTCTTATGGAGAGTGATAGTAAACATGTCTAGGAGAAAGTTAACATCATGAAAATCACAAACTTGTGATGGGTTAAACGGTATTTGATTCCCTAGTAGGAAAACATAACAGACAACATTTTTGTTTTAAGTTACATTTCATTGAGGAATTTATTAAGGATCTTAACTAAAACACAAGGAAACATACTTAATTGTCATGTTGACTTTTAACTTTTACTATATTTCTTACACGAACTCATATTTTCTCCAAAAGACGAGTATTTAGGATGACTTGTTCACATTAAGAGAGCTATAATCAACTTCTAAGAATAACCTAATCCACAAAAGAGAACTATATAATTCCCATGTCTTTAGACCTTAAGCAAAACTAAAACCCAAAGTTCAACAAAGGCCATTCAATAAAAATCTATCCATAAATTTCTACAAAGTAAACCAAACTAAGATTGAATCCCAATTCTCTAAATGATTTAATCACATAGTCTCCTAAGATAAATTTTAACATTTTTCTCCAAAATAACATCAGTTAATCTTACAGTCTCATACTGAAAAGTAATTAACCTAATCACATATCCTCCATGATAGGATAATAATTTCCATTGATAACAAAAAAAATCAACTTACTCTTAATTCATAGAATCATCTAACTAAAAAAGATTCATTCAAACTAACCAGGGACTTCACGTAGTCCAGTGGTAGGCGATAAATACCAGTTGCACTTCGGTTGTGGGTTCGATTCCCGCAGCTTCATTCGACGCGACGGGTTATCACACGGTCTGCGCGTTGTCCCTTTTCAAATAGTATATAATTTTATAACATTCCTCAAAAAGAGATAAATTCATCAAAAATAACTATAACATATTTTAACCATAAAGGTTATCTGATAACTTCCATTTTGAAACCCAAAAAGTATTAACCAGTAATTGCCTCAAATTCAAAGATCGTATAAACCCAAATGGTTCTTTATAACTATATCCACAAAAGAAAGTAAAATTATTCCGTGAATAAAATTTTCATATATCAAACATCAGGGTTACTATAAAAAGTCTTCTAATGTAACCCCATCATCAAAAGAGACTTAATACATCTAAGAATCTCACCATCCTAAAATCTACCATAACCCTTGAATCCCTTAGATGATGACTTCTTACTCATTCAACATTCATCACGATCCATTAGCCATTCCATTTCAACTTATTCTGAAATACTTATTTCCTACAAAGAAAATCATGAATCATATCCTAAGATTCCAATAATAGGAAAACATATGTTAAGAAATAATCCATACCTTTCATTATTCATTTTCAGTATCTTCATCTTCAATCGGAATGGCATTAGGTATTGGTAAATGAACATTTGTATGATCATGGTGACCCCATTCCCGAAACTTCTTCGTAGGACATATGTTTGCATAGTGACCATGCACACCACATTTAAAACATTCAATTGATCCTTCAGAATGAACTTCTTTCCCTTTCCTAGAGTCAACTAGATGCTTCCTTTTTCCATGGAAGGTTCTTGCTTTATGACCTTCATTTCCACATCTATAGCATCTTTCTGTCCCGTTGAAATATTTTCCTATGTGTTTCTTTCCAAATATTTGACACATAGGTTTTTGAACATACTTACTTTTATGATTATTAACTGAACTTCCGTAGGGATTTGTTTCTCGCATACACGATTCCTTATAAAAATCACTAAGGTTCAGGTGGTCATTCATGAATCCAGATAGTTTATTGAGGATAACCACAAGATTTCTCATTGCAGCTCCCATATCATTCAATTTTTCATTCATAAAACCATCACTGTTTTCTTCAAATCCACTGTTACTTTGGTGCCTGCTAGATCCATCCATTTACTAAAACCAAAAAGGTCAGTGTGAGTATATCAGTAAAATCATCAAATAAAAAAGAGGAAGATAAACACCAAGATATACTTATCCAAGTTATCTCAAACTCATTCTATCTTTCAAAAAAAATTATGACTCCATCTAATATAATAAACATTTTGGTTATACACAACTTGTCACTTTATCTTAAACAACACTCTAACCTATAAAGTTATCTAAAAAGACCTCTGATACCAGGTATAAGGCCCCAATCTTAAACCTTACTTAATCTTGAGTTATTACAAGATTACACATTGAGTATCTTTTCAGGTTTAGAGGTTTAGAGAATTAGATCATAAAACATTCATTACATTCCACATTTAAACAAAGTGGTTACATAAAGAATAGTATTCATTTTTAAAATCAACAGAAACATATTTAAAATAAAACATTGATTCTTTGTTGACGCATCCTTGACACTATCATCATATCATGTACCATTCCCGTGACCTATGAAAAAAATTTCGAAAAATTGGGATGAGCATAAAAATCTCAGTAGGGGTTATAAATAGTATGGTAAGGAAACATGGGTATATATATACATAATAAAAAAATCATACTTTACCCATAACACATCAGCACTTTAACATACATCATAAAATCATGAATAAATCATAGAAATCATAAGACATAAATGTAACTTGAGGCATTCATAACATTCTTACATAGGGAGTAACCCTCTTGGTTACGTTTGGAATACCCATCACAGTATATTCCCTAAATCTCTTCGGAGAAACCTTAACGTTTAACTCCTTCGCATTACCCAATGCATTGGAGAGATATATCAGGGTCACCCGCCCTTAGTTTATCACGGAACCACCCATCTTCATAACAATTCCCAATAACCATAACATAATCATAGCACATAACTTAAGCATAAAGGAAAGATAACGTTCCCACATTGCAATAACAATATAACATTTTAAGATATTGAAATAATGAATCCATTATAAAAACCATTTTCAAAACCATTTAAAACATTTAATAAAGAAATTTTTAAATCAACGTGTCCCATACCACATTGAAGATTTTGAAATTTTAAACCATTAATATCCATATAAATAAATAATTATAAGATTAAATCAATAAAACATTTAAAACGATATTTTAGTTAAAGGGTTTTGAACAAAATGAGTGACACTTGAATACAATACTTGAGGAATAACATTTAATCAACACATTATAATATCATGAGAATAAAGGGATTCATGATATAATATTAGAAATGACAGTATATACACCATATAAGTATGAATTGGTGCACAACAACAATTAAGTCTCAATGGAAATGTAAATTGAGATGAAATCCATTATAAAGATGGTATCCTTAAATTATGAATAAATCAATCTCATAATTATGTGCGACAAATATAAATACACCCAATATAAGTGGATATTAAGTGTAAAATAATCAAAATTCATTCACACATATTCAAAGGATGACATATTTAATAACTACATGTTGAACCCAAAGAAATCGAAATTGGGTTAAGAAGTTCCCTTGACATCCTAACGGTGTCACATCAAATTTTAGAAAAAGTGTTGATGAGAGAGATGAAGAGTATCTCATCACTTGGACACAAAATTTACGGCAATAAGGATATATAAGAACATATACCCACATAATAAGATGAAAATTAAAAGACATAACAAAAGAAGTCTTTTAAAAAGAGGAGGGTGAAAGGTTTCCTTACTGATTTAGGTAACTTTCGAAACGTACTCCCCATGAAAGAAGGACTATACAACATTGATGTAAATACTCATAAAAGAAATTATGTTACACAAAGAGTAGAATAATGGACAGTACATACACCACTCAAAAATAAATACTCACAAATGTAGCATGAATCTCACGAAAACACAAAGTGAGAAAAAAAGCCCCTTATGAAATTTCGGCAGCCTAACGGCCCTAATTAAAACATTCAAAATGGATTGATGAGAGAAAATAGGGTCCCTAATCATATGAACATAAAAATTAAAGTATGATTAATATAAAATAACATCCCAATCATAAGAAATATGAGCATAAAAGGAATGACAAAAAAGAGTGTACTTAAAAATAAAGAGAGGGGTAGGATCCCTTACCTCGGGTTCTGACTTGACTCGATCATTCTTTAACCTCCTGAATAATAAAATTGAGTTAATTTATACTTTCTTAAGAACCTTTTTAAAGATCATTATTCTTTTTATATCACTTACTACCATGCTATGAAAACTATGTAATTATTTAAGGTAATAATGGTCGTTTTGTAGATCATTGCTAGTTGAGTAAAAAATAAACTCTTTATAATTACAAGTTGTTCATGTGGTAAAATATATATTATATCCAGAATTATATTCATTATGTAGATATAATATATATCATATATATCCATTATATACATGCATTTATAATATTACAAAACATTTAGAGGTAAGAAATGAAATGCACTGCTGTACGTACGCAAGAACGCTACTTCCATTTCTATTTCTTATTTAATGAAATTAAAACATAATGAAACATTATATTATTATAATAACAGTATATTATCATATATAATATCATTAAATATATCTTTTATACGTACCACATATGGTATTAACGAATCAAATCTTTTTAAGGGGGTGGTAGTCCGCACTTCCTAAAATGAAGATATCACGTTTAACCATAATGGAAACCATAAAGGTATGCCATAAATAAAAAATACATAATCATAAGTAAAAAATAAAAATATTATATATCATATATAAATACAGTGGCATCTTAATGTCAACCTTTGAGGGTGTTAAAATAATATTGAATAATCATCATTTCGTGAGGCAGAAATTCACCATCCACAGAAACAGAATGTTCGTTAACCATTAGATGTAGGTGTGTGTAAGTGTAGCCCGAATCCTTATTATAATAACATCATAGTATATTTAATATATTGGATTTGTTACAAAATAAATTAATAAAAAGATTTTAGTGGGTTGGAGAAGCAAAATAAAACAAAAGAACACAAGTGAAGACATTACCATAAAATCGGGTATCTCCCATTGATTTGAGCTCAATGTCTTCCTTGAGAAGACTTCATCCCAAAGTGAGGCTTCTAGGAGTAAGATAGGGATGTTTAGAGACAAAATGAGCAGGGTTCGGCCGAGCCAATGGCTTGATAGGTGTGGGTAAGGTGGTAGAGGTGGGGGCCTTTTATAAGAGGAGAGGAGGGGCACTCTTGGAATGTTACAAAATGATACATTATTTTCAAATGAGTTTCAAATTTTAAAGGTCCAAAATAGATTAATTTCTAGGATAATGTGGTAAGGGTTCTAAATATACTCATTTAATAGGTCTTTGACAAGTTTATGTTATAGTTTTAACATTATATTTTCATTTTATTTAAATCCTTTATTAATGAGGTAATCGCTGCATCATCATGATGTCATAAATAATTTAATTTATTTATTGTAAAAAAATTATAAAAAATATATCATGATGTAGTAAACTGTTTTATCTTTCTAATGAATATTTATAGTCAAATATATGACGTGTATAACCCCATTTAGAAATTGTTTTAGTAAAACAACTCATGCTTGTGACATTTTTATTTTAACTTTAAATAAAAAGTTATTTATGTCTTTTTCGAACCAAGGTGGATCCATGGGGTCCCCAAGTTGACCCATGGACATTATTGGTCGGCCATGACACATCCAATGAGGGTAGGATATGTTTCTATGTCATTTCATATTATTAAAACATTATTTTTACCTTAAATTACACTAATTACCTCTAATCGTGATTAAAAACTTAAAAGTTACTATTCACCAAAAAATTATTTTAATCCCATTGAACCACATTTTACATCCAAATGAAAACCATGTATATCGGATTTTTGAAATAAAAAACACACAAGTGTTAATGTTTCATTTAAAAAAAAATCCGTTTTTTAAGTACCACATAGCGGTTTCACTATTCATCAAAAAATGAAGTTTTTCAGAAAAATACCAAAACATCACCCTAAGCTATATATGATATTCCGAATTCAAAAATAATGTCTATTTTAAAAAATTCAAATCATATAAGATATATTAATTAATTTAATAATTAATTCCCACTGTCATGACAAATAGTGTGTTTTTATGAAACAATATCTATTAAAAGATTGACACTAGTTTAAGTCCAATTTCAAAGTGAAATTAATTTCAATGACTACCATTAGATTAAATGGTAAAAATATATTCCCAATACACTCTAATCTAAAGTAAACTTATAATCTATCCATATAAATAAATCATATTAAAAGGAGGTTTTCAATTAAAATGCAACATTTTCAATAAAAATGATCTTTATCGGAAAAATAACAAAATTTTACACAAAGTAAATTTTGATGTCCAGATTATAAAGAAGGATTTTATATTGTCAAATACAACATATAAAATTGTCAAAAGTATATTTAAAAAGGGTTCTCCATTAAAAGGAGGTTAATCAGCATTTTAAAGAATATTAGAAGATTTATGCTTAAAATTGGATTCATTTGCATTTTAAGCCTCCAACATTTCATGGATAAAAGTAAAAATATTTGACAAACATATATAATCATTTTGTAGTTAGTTCCATTCATTCCCGCCATTACAATGGCTAGGCGTTAACTACTTTTTAAAATAATATTATTTTATTATTAGAGTGAAACGTAAGATTTCAAAGAAACTCGTTGTTGCGTATTGGGTACGCCCTCGAGCATAGCATTCCCTTTAAAGTAATATTAATATTTTATTCAAAAATATGGATAAATATGAAAATGTCATATTCTTTATTTACCTGGGGTGTTACACTCTATCTCATGGATGAATTATAATGATTCCATAAATTTTTATATATGATATTCATGAAATATGTATCATGATAATATACAATATATCATTTTCATTTATCACTTTATATTCAATGAAAAATTATAACGTCACTCATTGGTCGGTGTGGACTTCCACCTACATGATGTGATGTGATTCATTCCTCATCACCACTTCCCATAGATTAAATATATAATTTCATTTAATAGAGTGATATTATAATTATTTTATTATTACTATTTTGAAAATGTGAAATTATTCATACATTCTTTCTATAATGATCATAAAAAATGGGAATTTTTCTTATTCGTGCATAAATCCTACCATCTCCATGATTATAACATAATTTATTTTTCATACTAATAATTTATTAATTTTTTCAAATATAATTGAGTTCTAAATGTTATAATTATGTTTTGAATATTATTCTAGAGTTTATTTAATAATGACATATCTGTCCACAGTCTTCATGCCAATGTTATTTTTGACGTATGAGATGAATATCACCAAAACTCCTGATGTGAATTTAATTGATTTTGAAATTATATATAACATGGTATTATATTATATAATTGAATAATGTACATTAAAAAAGTAGTAAAAAAATAATAAAATTAACATAATTTTATAATTTACGATGATAAAGAATATATATGATGAGATAATATGAAGGTAAATGACTTCATCTCAATTTACATTTGGGGAGGCATAATTTTATATTAGGAATACATATAATTTTATTGGTGGTATATTCATTATACTTAGAAATTTAGGAATTTAATTTATATATTCTTATGATATTAAATGTTTATTTTTAGGGATATTATATCATGGGGATTGTAATACAAATGATTCCAAAGTGGTATGAGACTTTTTAAAAAAAAACCTATTTTAAAGTTCCTATTTTATTTCTTTTTGAAGTGGTTAGATTTATAGATTACTAGGAATAACATATATAGATATTACATTATTGAACTGAATATTCATCAAATAAAAAAATTATGTGCTTAGGGACTCTAGTAGTATAGTGTCATTGGAAACATGGAAAAAATATTTTAACTTGGTGAAAAATATTCAATGTATCCCATACAGACCAGAAAATTTAGTAATTCTACATAAAACCATTATTCACAACCATGGAAATTGGAATCTAATAATGGGTGACATAATCTTCTCAGTTCAGAAAAATTAAGGTGATATATATGCATAACATGATCATAAGCGTATGAGAACATGATGATAACATTTGATGATCATTCCCAACATATCTAAGATATTATGCATGAGTTATGGAATAATGATTGAATGTTCACAAGACATGAATCATAATGTAACAAAGACCATAATTCATGAGGACATAATATAGGAGTAATACAGAGAATTTGTGGTATAGAAATAAGTATAGAAAATCTTATTTCACTGATACATAGAAAGACCTTCATAACATGTCAGTGTCGTGTTAATCACCTTTGTAACTACGTTATGATTGGGAAAAAATCCCATGTACCCTCGTATTTTTAGTACTAGGATATAACCCATGTTCCCTATTATATTTTTTATTTGGTTAAAATCTGTTTACCCTTATGTTTCCATGCATAGGATACACCCATGTACCCTCTTGTTTTTGGGATATGGATACATCACCATACCCTTTTATTTTTTGGACATGGCTACATCTGGTATTCCCTATTGATTTAGATCTTGGGATAAATCCTATATACCCTATGGTTTCTGGTCTTGGGCTATAACCTATGTAACATCTTATTTTCTATCTTGGGATACAACCTGTGTACCCTTTTAGGTCATATAACACTTATTGGTAGCTAATGAATTTTTGGGATATATAGGTCTCACACTTCACATAATGAAATCAAATGTGAATGTTTCTAAAAAAACAATTCATCATTTAATGGACAATAAAAAGATATGGGTTTCATAAAAATCATATCATAACACATGAAATTAATGAGGTATTATATATGTGTTAGTATATCATAACATATAGAAAAGTGATAGGTTTCATATTCATTAAATCTTCTTATATCTCATGAAAGGAAGTGGATTTTGAAATCATATAATACACGGAAGATAATTGAGTTTCATAGAAATCATTCTATAAAAGAATAAACCATTCATGAAATATTATTATTGTTATTTTTGTAAATTTTCCCCAATTTTTTTTATTTTTATTATAGTATTTCATCTTAGATTGATATGGTCTTTTAATGATCACTTGGAACATTTCATAAATGAAATAAATTTTTATTGAATGAATTATTTTAAAACATTGAACATATTCAACACAAGTTTCTTTATAAAAAACATTGAAAATATATAATGTTGTATTCAAATACATTTTAAAAAATTATTGATTAAAATATCCTTCCTTTTTAAAAAAAATTCATTATGAAACATAAAACAAATTGAAAAACCATTTTATTTTAAAATAACTTTGATGAAATATTGAAATCATTTTTACTCAAAAAATTATAAATGAATAATTAAAATATATTTAAAACAATTATCCTTAAAAAATATAATGAAATCTTGATGAAAATTAAATTCTTTTTCCTTTAAAACATATCAATTAAGCATGATTTTTTTTAAAACCATTATTCTTGAAAACATTTAACGGTAGCCTGAAAATAATTTAAAACACAATTTAATCCAAAAAAATTATTGAAATCCTTTTCCATTGAATACTAAATTAAAATAAATTAATGTCAAAAATAAAAATGAAACACATTGTTTATAAAAAAATTTATCCTTGTAATCTTTCATTGGAAGATTCAATCAAATGATTGCCATTATGGGAGGTAAATCCATACATACTAATCATTCCTTTTTCATCATAAAATGATTTTAAAAGATCCTTGATTATAAAAAATTAGATTTCATTTAGAACAAATCTTAAATAAAAAATTATAAATATACATAAAAATTTATTTCAAAAATAATATTAATAAATATATACTTTATATAGATCATGTTTTTGTAATAACACATACTTTAATCTGAATAGAAAATTTAAATCAAATATGTCTAAAAACATTTTCACAATTATCATAAGTTCTATATATTGGTAAAATGGTAAACTTACATTATGATATAATATGTAAATAATTAATATGAAATTTTATGAGAGTTATTGATATATTGATAATATTATTTTCATTAATGGAAATACAATCACAAATTATCCAGCTAAACAATGAGATTGTAGTAATAAACTCTTTCCACATTGGTAAATTTAAATAATAATACCCATGAAAAAATAAAATTTCATGTAACATATAATATCCTGAAAATAATAATATTAATGATATAATATGTTAATGGAACTTTATATACACCAAATAAATGAATATAAGTCAATAGAAGAGCATGTGTCTTAAAGAAGGCAATTTGAGACAAAACTACGTTACTGATTTGGTAACTTGTGAATCAAAAACCCCATGAAAGAAAGATTATAAAATGGGTCTATAAATATGAATAAATTTAATTATATGAATAATATAATACATTCATGGGAATTATATACCCCAAAAAAATAAATGTGTGGTGAATATGGAATAAGTCTCACAGAAATAAAGTGTGATGATAAATCTGTTTACTGCATGAGTAACTATTGATTCATGTGATCTTGAAAGGGATAAAATAAATTTAATCCTTGATTATAACTAAATAAATTAAATTCATTATATAACATTTCATAGGTCATTATATAAACCACACAATATAAATAAGTGGTGAATGGAGCATATATCTCACAGAATTAAAAGTGATACGGGAAAATCCATACCTTAAGTCATGAATTTCATCATACACATTGAAACCACATGTATAATAATTATAATATTATTATATATATATAATATAGAACCATATTATAATATATAAGACTATATATGATTTTATTATGTCTATATACTACTCATTTATTGACAATTTCATGTTGATGTTATGTTTCAGGTAATATCTGTTATGTTTATCCTATATGTTTTGACTTTATATTCTCAATCCTCATATTTAGATTATTATTTTATTATTTAAAGAATGAAAAAAATGATTTAAATATAACATATATCAAATATATAAATTTTTATAATTACCAATAAAATATAAAAATATAAAATGGAATACACCGTTTGTAGAAACACTAAGTCGTACATATGCATGAATGATGTTTCCATTTTATTGTTGTATTGTAATAAATAATGTCAAGGACATATATATATATATATATTATCATTATAGTATAACTATTATTTCATATATATCATATACTTTTACTAAAATCATCTTTAATACATATCATGTAAAGTGTGAATGTATAACGTCGCTTTGAGGAGGAGGTAATACACACATTCACAAACAAAGTTATTATTTAAAAAAATTATATGGAATGAAGGTATGTGGTATGTAATAATTTCATAATCATAAAAAATTATTCAATTTCATATTTATCATATTAAACTATTTTTTATACACTGATTCAAAACAATGATAGGTGGTAATGGAAAATCACACAACATCGTTTTGTGTGGATGAAGTCTTCCATACACATGAATGACATGTTTGATACCCATTTGAAAGAATCATGTGTAGGTGTAGGAATAAATAATTCAATAAAAAATCTAATTATATTGAGGGTACATACTATATTACATAATAAAGGAATAACTATAACATAATGGTTGGAGAAATAACTAAAATAGAAATGCACATTGAAGAATGTTAGGTATTTTTCTAGTAACTCCATCTGGATAGCGTTGAAGGGATTCCTTGTTTGGATTTATTCCCAAAGTGAGTCATATATGATTACATGAGGGATTTCAGGAGATTATTTTTGTAGGGGTTTTTTCTTCCTAATGGATTCATAGGTGTTAATATGTGAGGGGTTAGTTTCATTTTATTGTGGAGGACGAGTTGCATTCATAAAAATATAAAAAGTTATACACTATTGATAGGTCTCATGTACATAATGATCCTAAAATAATTGTACATTTTCTATAAAATGGATCATATGGTCGAAATATGGAAAAAAATTGGATTTTGGACTTGAGTAAATGGTATTTAGTCCCTTAAGATAATGTTTAACCTCTAAGTAAACTTGTTTTTACCTTAACCATGTTAATTAAATATACTTACATTCCACACTATTTTTGGTCAAAAAAAATTTGACCCCATTTTAAATTTTTAAATTTTATTATTAAATATATGGAATAAATATTGTAAAATTATAAACAAATTAGTGTCATCAATTAATTTAAAATAAATCTTGCATACAGGATGAAAAATGAGTATTTAATTTAAAAATGATCAAATGAGTGAATTTTTTTATACGCAGTTTCAATTTTAAACCCATTTAAATTAGAAATATTGAATTAATGGATGTATAATTGATCTAAAAATACAATAAATGAAATTTAAAATACAATTTATGTATATTAATAACTTAAATGAAAAAAATGTTTCCAATTAAATTTTAGAGTATTTCACTATTCATTAAAAATTTAACTTCTCAAAAAAAATCCAAATATTCAACTAAATTACATTTGGACATAAGTGAACAAAATTTGGGAAATATGAAACACATGAAAGGGGTGAGCTGAGATTCTCTATAAGGTATACTAATAGTGCGGAAACTATAAGCATAAACTATTATGTCATGGTATATAACTACTATATGAGCCTTTAAAACATAAAACCGAGTATAATATTACAACTATAAATCTAATAAATCAATATAATCAGTCACTAGTATGTGATAATAGTCAAATAATTAATTTTTATATCAATATCATATTTTATAATGAGGGAATTCACAATGCAAGACATCATAACAAAACTTCCATGGCCTTGTGCAGAAAACATACATAATTGGGTAAAAAACCAAACTAGTTTGGCTTATGAGACCATAAAATTCATCAAGGGGATATAGAAGAACCTAACGACAACTTACTAAGTCCAATGAATTAATTATATGAAAAAAGAAAATTATATCTAACATAATCATCCTAAAAAAACTAGAATATGAAATAAAAATACATTATCCCTAAACCATGAAGTGTGTAAAAATTAAACATTCATTGTCAAACTATTCCTAAATCCTTAAAAACAATATGATATGTTCTATCATAAGAAATGATCCTCAATTAAACCTATTATCTAATAAAAATGTTGACATAGATGAAAATGTTATTAAGAATATAATTATAAACTTCTTTGGGAAAATACTATTTTTATAGATAATAGTTGTTTAAAATGACGTACAATTTAAAAAGAAAATACTTTCACTAAAAAACATCTTGAAATATTTTATTTGAAGCTTCAAAATGATATGGTATCATGATTATATAAAATTCTTCACATTGGATATAATTTAAAAAAAAATTACTTCTCGTACGTTATAAAAAATGTCAAACAAAATTAACTTGTAAGGAAAAGACATTCCTTTTTATAAAATCGAACATCAGTAAAAGTAACTTCAAATTGTGTTAAAGGAATTATAATAATGTTTTAAAAATACTTTTTAAAAAACAAGGTCAGTGATGATAAATATGTCCTATTATATTTTTTTGTAAACGATATCTCGGATAATAAAGAGATTGGGAAATTAATTATCACCTCATACTCTTCTTTAGTTGATGGTGTATTAAACTACTATATAATGGTTAAATAATGTTATAAAGTTATAATTGACCAATATCCATTATTTATGAAATTTAATATGATTCTCTTATATTTTTTTGTTAATTATATTTCAATATTGCAATTGTTTCATGTGTTAGGGGATTCATTTTCACAATCATATTTTATTGTGTAATTCATATTTTTTAAGAATAGTAAATATTTTTTCTATATCCAAAACGATATTAATTTCATAAATATAAGATGTACCCATATTATAAAATTTTTAATCATTCTTGAATCAACATTTTGGGAAAATTAGTCTAATCACATCATGTAGATTGTTAGTCGTACGTACACATGAGCAACAATATCATTCCCCTAATAGTTAAATATTGTGGCATTGGATGGTATATTAAATATATAGAATCATTATAATGTCATTTTAATTATTTCTTTCAATTATAATCATTATTTCACCCATCCAAATAATGTATTTTTGAATATCAAATTACACAATGGCGTGGAGACGGTAAGTCGTACCTACACACAATAGTGATATTAAAATTCATAAGATGGATAAAAGGGGGGATATGGGTTTTCTATGATAATAATATCTTATTAGAATGTATATTATACTATATTTTTTACTTTATTATTGAAAAATATTTGGAAGATAAAGTAGATGAAGAAAATAAATTGAATTGAATTGGTAAAACAATTACCTCTTTATCGAGTATCTCTTTTCAATTTATACAAAAGGAATTCTTAGTTTGGATTTATGCCCAAATAATGGCCTATATAAGTAATTGAGGTACATTTTAAGGTGAAAATATCTGGTTTTGGTCATGCCATGTAGATTTAGTGCTTTTAATATAAAATAATAAGATGTTTTCTTTTATAAGAGAGGGGACATATCATTAGGAAACTCTAAAACTATTATTTTCATATAAATTTATTTTCAATTAAAAATAGACCCAAAGTGAGTTATTTTTAAGATAATATAGGGATGGGTCTAAATCCTCTCAACCCAAAAGATTTAGGCATGTTTTGTTTTTATTTTATTCATTATCATCTTTATTTATCATTTATAAATCTATTTATTTTTAATTATAGTAATAATATTATATACAATAAAAGATTATAAATAGTTACTTATGTGGTGTCAAAATAGAATAAATGGAAACATTATAAAAAAATTTACCTAATAATTATCACATATTTTTTTTAATTGATTTTATTATATTATAATAATTTCGCAAAATGTTTTTTAAATAAATTTCAATAGTGCCAATTCTAATATTATTACATACTTTGAATTTAAATAAAATAAGCAAGTTAATATTTGAACCAATCCATTTAATATAATCATAACACATAATAGTAACCTATTAAATTTGTTTATAACCCTAATTAATTCTAATTTTATTTATTTTATTATTTTAATATCATTTATTTTATATTTCTATTAATAAAATAAGTTGTCTATCCATAACATGTAATAATTAAAATTACTTATTTTCTATATAAAAATTAAAAATAAATTAATATTTATTTGATAATTATTTAGGATTTATATAGACTATTTAGGATCAAATTTATCTCTTGGAGATCCCTATAACGACCAGACCATTTGAATTGTAATTTGTTTCATTAAAGTGTATTTTTTTTACTCTATCACTATCATTAAACATGTAAAATTATAAATTTAAATGTAACTATAATTTTTCTATAGTTACATGTCTATTTTATGTTTAAGACTGATGATCAATACGATCGTTGGGAATAATAATAAATTTATCTATATAATTGTTGTTTATAAAAAGAAAAGAAATGAAAAATAATTCAGAATGAAGAGTTGATGGCCTCTACCAGTAGAATAGTTCCATATGAAGCCCATTTTTCAGTGCTCGGGAAAGAGGTAGTGTCACTTAGATTCCCCCTGGACCAATCTAAAGCTGAGCATCAACATGTTATGCTTAAATGAAATCACCTACGGGAGATGTTCAGGTTGGTGGAAATCACA
This sequence comes from Viscum album, assembly GCA_963277665.1. Lineage (NCBI taxonomy): Eukaryota > Viridiplantae > Streptophyta > Magnoliopsida > Santalales > Viscaceae > Viscum > Viscum album. The sequence continues at coordinate 169,275,573 of OY728138.1, forward strand.
ACTCGAGCTATGTTATTAGAGTTTCCCAAGATTATATCACCACCAAAAACCTTACCCTTAGGCCATATGAGGTTGTCATAATTAGTTATTTAATAAGGAATTAGTTACTTATTGTGTATATCATTTTTATAAATACATCTTATTTCATCAATTCCATTTTGAGACTTTTGTTACATAAATATTTGATGAATTTGATAAATTAATTTCTTGGGTAAAATAGTAATTTTCAAATATATATATATATTATATTAAAATATAATTTTATTTATAATGTTATTAAAAATAGTTTTCATCATAAAAACACCCCTTTTAATTAAAAATGATTATTATATCTATTCATTCTTGTTATTCTTCTATAAATGATTAAGTAATTATTTTGTTTAGAATTACATTTTTATATGATAAAAAGGGAATTATATATCTTATCTGAATTAAAAAATTTATCATGATTAATTAATAAATTTTTTGAATGAGTGATAATTTAATAAAATTTAATTATTAAATAATTTTTTTATATTTAAATGATCATTTAATTTTGATGAAGGAAAATGTAATTTTTATTATTTTTTGAAAACTGATTTTTCCCCAACACCTCAATTTCCAATAAATGTCGAATTTTTATTTTAAAAAGAAAAATTCATATATTTTGAAAAATATTTTGATAAAGTGAATATTATTATTTGAATCAGGATGTTGAAATTATCAAATAGTAAATTTTTCATAATTTTCGGAGACAGTTGATTTTTTGGTAAAACTTAAAAACGATATAAATATAAAATTTGTTTTATGGCATCATAATGACACAATAGTGATATAATAAAATAATATAATCGAAATAATTGGACAAAAAATTACCTTCCTTTAATATAATTTAATTTTTGTTTATTTTATTTATTTTATAAAGCCGTATTTGATCCTCTAATACATATTAATTTTTTTTCTAAAATCATTTCCATAAATGTGTTACTCACCTCCACATTAGAAAAAGAAAAAAATTAAATATCTTATGTTGTTATCCTTTTAAAATAATATATACTACTCCCCTTTTTTAGAAACCATTAGCAAAATACAAGGGATGGTTTGTGATATTGAATATTTTATTGGGTGGTGTCCAAAACCAAAATAATAATGAATTCCCCCACATTTCCTATATAAACCAACCAAAAAACCCATTACTCTTCACTCAATCTATTTTAAGATAACTCCAAATATTCTCTACGCTATATAGAGTCCCCCCAAGGTTCCCCTATTCTCTTAAAAATCCTCTCCCAAGCCTTTGGGATTACTCATCCATGTAAGGGTTCCTTTTCCATTTTTGTCCATGTTTCCTTATATTTTTATACTCTTTTAATATTCAATTAAAAATTATGGGTTATGTTTTCTCACCACCCCCATACTTCCCTTGTTATTTTAAAATGAGTAGAGACCCATTTCACTCCTATTAATACCTCTCATGTACACCTGTTACCCTGCTGAAATTATGTAAAGGAATTTTCTCTCCTCATTTCTATCCAAGCATTTATTTTTTTATTATGCGTCTCAAATTACATTTCATATGTTGAGATATTATTCTTGATGATACCCTTCATTCCCATTTCTTGTCTAAATGATGAGATAACATTTATCCTTAATCAAATCATTTTATGCATCCCCATGTGATGTTGTTATGATGCGAAAATTGAAACATGATTTTCTATGCAAAAATAATCATGTAGTGAATATAATGCCCATTTCTCTATCAAGGGTACTCACCATTACACAAACATACATATTGATTATATAAATTAATTTTTTAATTTTATATTTATTTTATCATTGAATAAATGATGGTGTTTAATGAATCCTAATTGTATAATTTTTGTGGAATACATAAGGATGATATTAAAATGTTCATGAATGGTGCGACCTGATAGCACTCCAATGCTTGGGGTACTGTTTAGTATCATGATATGTCTTTTAGGGATAGGGGTTTATACTATTATTTTATAGAAAATTTTTCTATCATTTTTGGATATGGTTTTACCTATTTCATTTTACAAATGTAGTGTTTTATGTTGTTTACACATTACCATGTAATGATGATCGTGTTATATCATGCCTTTATATTAATGTTTATCTTATTCTCCACCAATGTGTCTATATCCAAACATGTGTTGTATTCTTATTTTTAGTCCTTTTTTAATCCCTTATTGGGTTTTATATCTCATCCTTTTCTTATGTATGTCCTCATGATATCCCCTGTAGTATTTAGTACAAAGGAATATTAGGTCATGTAAAAGAAGTTTTCAACAATCTTATTTTATTTTATGTCTGATGTTTTCAAGTAATGTTGTTAAGCACTAAAGACACTATACCTCTCAATATTATAGGTTTTATAATGTGTTATATTGTGTAAAAAATTATTTTTAACTATGAAATAAAGTGTAGGGTTTTAATAATCCTTGTATTAATATTATTATACTTATAAGAAATGAGGGTGTGAAATTTTGTCACATTAATTGATATTAATAATATCAATGTCAAATTCATGGAAAATTATCCATTATGTAATTATATTTCAAAAAACCGATGATAAGGGTCTGATTTTGTCATCATATTGGATTTTTTTAGGTGTAAGTTATTTTTATAATATTTCTTACCTTCAATTACCTAATTTAACCATATCCACCGTTTTTTCTAATGTTACTATTCATAATAAGAAAAATAAAGGATACCAATTTACATAATTTGAAACCACTAATTCAAAATTTTGAAATCAATTATCAAAATTAAAAACATAGAAGTTAATGTAATTAAATTAGAATTAATCCCATTGATGAAATGTGGAAATATATTTTAAAAATGTAAAAACCATCAATAGATTGACAAGTGTTTATGTGCAATTTTAATGTGAAAATAAAGTCACTGATAAAAATTTGTCTGAATGATATAAATAAAGTAATATTATACTACAAACCAATCAATACTATAATTTTACACTATTAATTATTTTTTGAAAAAAAAAATAAATTAAAATAGTTTATTTTATTTATTCTACAAAACATGAAAATTGTGATTAAATACAAAAAATCACTGAAATATAATTTTGATATTCCAAATTAAAAAAATGATTTCTATTTTTAAAATATAGTAAAATTTATAAATTTCATAATGTGGTTGACAATATTCATAACCACATTTTAAACGGCTCGATTGAAAGGCCATGGTGAACCTATTGAATTATTTTAAAAGAAGAATAATATGGAAACATGGGGTGATGAAATCTTCCATCCATCAAATAATTTAATCCTCAAAATTTCTTGAATATTAGTTAATAACAAATTTCAGGGGGTTATTTATCATAAATTCCTTAGGCTCCCACACCGCCTCTTATATTTTTTTATTTCTCCAAAAAACCACTACCAATTTAGTTGTGTGATTCCTCAACACTTATTCACTAGGATAAAGAATCTTGATTGGATAATCAGAATAAGATATATTGGGTTTCAGTTCTATTTCATCATTGTGGGTTAATGTTCTCATTTTGTAATGTATTTCCACAACATTGACACGTGGAACACATCATAAAATTTAGAGAGACTTGGAGGAATCTCTAAATGGTAAGTTATAACTCATATTAATTGCATAATTTCAAAAGGATCAATGTACCTTGGGCTTAGTTTCTATTTCAGTATGAATCTTATAACACCCTTCCATAAAGATACCTTTATGAAAATATGGTCACATACATGAAATTCTAAATCTATCCTTTTGTTATCGGTATAGATATGTTTCCTACTTTTAGCTGTTTTGAAAGGGGTTTGAATAATATTTATTTTTTATATTGTTTCCTCCACATCATTAGGCCTAAAATATTCTTTTCACAAACTTCTTCCCAACATGTTGGTGTATGACATCTATTTCAATATAATTCTTCACATTTTTTCATTTAAATGTTTGAATGAAATCTATTTTTATAGGATAATTATACCAGTGGTAAATACCAATCTCACGTACCTTGAATGTCATGTGATCGAGATCTCGTCATGTACATTACTGATTAGACAAACCTTTATATTTTACCATCTATTTGAGGGTGGAAGGTAGTGCCCAAATAAAGCTCAGTATCCAAATCCTTCTAAATACATTTTCAAAATTATGATAAAAAACAGGGATATCGATTATACAGAATCGATAAAGGTTCACCACGAAGACTTATTAATTCATTAATATAGACTCTTTCTTGGAATTCAAGAGGTAAATATTCTATTTTGGTATGAAATTGTTCTAATATGGTAATGTAATATACAATAACCCATATTTCATCATTCCTTCTTCGTTACTTTGGTAATTCAGTGAAAAAGTCCATTGTAAGGTCATCCCATTTCCATATAGGTATAGTAAGAGGATGCATGATTAATATTGATGTTGTCTCCTAGCATCCACTTATTTGAAAATTATACATCTTGACACATATTCAAGAATTTATATCTTCATGTTGTCCCATAGAAATGTACAGTCAATTATCAATAAATCATTGTTCAACTGGGGTGTATTGAGAAAGTATAGCTATCAGAATCATCGAATAATTCCCTTTTTATATTATGTGTTTACAAAACACATATTCTCTTCCCAAATTTCCAAATTATATATTAATATACGCATTCAACCAATATCCTATCATTCAAAACATTAATTTCATTTTGAAAACCCTCATCTTTATAATGAGAACTTTTTATCCTTTCCCATAAATATCTGTTGGATACAATTTGAAACTGTAGCGATGTTTAACCTTCTATGATAATTACCATATCCATATTTTTTAGATATATGAATATAATATCCATTTTAACTCTCATTTTTTAGAACTCTATACTCATTCCAAATCATGGCACCTTCCAACTTTTTTCCCACATGAGGTTTTAATGTAATATGAAATCAGAATACTTGAGTAGTTCAATCCTTCTCCCTTATCCCATTTTAAGTTAATTCTATGAGAATAAAAATTTCAAACTCCTATGATTATTATATATTTAACATATTTCACCATATAGATAATGTCTCTATATCATCAGAGAAAGTATTACTATAGAAAATTGATGATCATGAGTTGTGTAGTTTTTTTTATTAATTTTAATTCCCTTGTATCATAAAAAATAACTCTATCATTTTTCATAAGAACACAACTAATTACATTCCTTAATGCATCCCTATGTAATCACAAACCCAGTATTTCAAGATGGAAAAGTCATGATTTGATTATTTAAGAATATTCTCTTAAATTATTCAAAACATTCCTCTTACCATTTTTTCCAATCAAATCTAACCCCTTTACGTGTGATCATTGTTAACATGTTATACAATAAAAAACAATTCTAAATGAAACACTGATCGTAATCTCCAAAACAAATAAAACTATATAAATAGGTTATTCTATTTGGTGAAATCCATTCATGTATTTACTTTTTCCTTTCATGAAAAACAAAGATTCCATCCTTTGAGACAATATCACCATGAAAAAAAACACATGAATCTTGTATTAAAACTCGTAGAATTTCTTATATAGTGCATTTCTTCTAAGAGCCTTCATAAAAATATTCAAGTAGTTCACATGGTATTTGTAAAATATTGTGGTATTCTTAGATATCATCAGTAAATACTATGATAAAATCATCAAGATATTCATTGAATAGATTGTTCATTAGATCAATTAAAATAGACTGTGCATTATTCAGTCAAAATAGAACTACTGTAAACTCCTAATACCTATACCTGGTTAAGAATGAAATATTTGGATAATTTTCGTTATTTACACACAATTTATGATATAAATAATAATGCTAAATCTTTAATAAAATGTTGATCTCAATTAATATGATCAATGAAATCATCAATTAAAGGAAAAGGATATATGTTCCCTATTATAATTGCACTGATTTCTCTTGATTCAATGCATAGTCTCTATGATCTATATTATTTATTAACAAAACATACTAGGGATCCTCATGAAGAAACACTAGGGTGAATAAATCCCTAATTACTCATCTTAACTAGTTATTTATTCAGCTCTACTAATTCCAAAGTGGACATTATATAAGGAGTCTTTGATATTGGTCTTGAACATGGGAGTAATTTAATAGAAAAGTCAACTTCCTACTATAGAGGATGTCCCAGTAATTCAATTGGAAATACATAAATTTTTTTTATATACAATATTTACATCTAAAATTTGAAAATTAGATGGTTTTATCAGAACTTATTCCTTAAGACTTTAATTTAGAAGATTTATAGGAGGTTGGTTTAGATAATAATTATATGATGATGTTTCTTCTCTAAAAATAATGGATTATACATCCTCCCCACAAATCATATCTTCCTTCTTCATGCTATAAATATTCACATAATATTTTTTAGCCATTCTATACTATGTATTATATCAAACGTGGCCATAGGAATGATGATAACTTCAACAAATACAACATGTTTATATGTCGAATGGGAAACATTCTTAAACATCATTATTGCAAGGAGATTTCCCTTAGGGGTTTTAACTGACAAATCCCTTGTTAATGTCAGTTTGAAATATTTATTTTTTTAAGAAATTAAATATATAATGTAATTTGAGGATTTAAAATTATCGAATTCTTTGGATAAATATGAAGAGATGATTAATGTACCTACCACCACATCATTAAAAACATCAACCGCAATATATGTGATTGAAAAATCATACCTGATACCTTATCCTTTTCTATGGATAATAAACATGATTCTAAGAACATTAATTGGAAAAATATTCCATCTCTTAACAATCGTATCATTGAAGATTAGTATATTCTTTCATTATATTATAATCACTGGCATGGTGGACTTATTATAAACACTTGTAACAAACTCTCATCCCTAATAGGCATGTTTCATTGCGTTTCATTCCATATTTATCACATATAGAAAAGCCTTTATTTACCATTTTATTTTTATCCATCAAATTCTACACAATTATATTATCAATTTATTTCTTTTAAAGGCATAATACATTGAAAATTCTTTGTCTATATGGATAACACATTAAATTAAATTTTCATATGATCAGAATGTTTGGGAGACCAAATTGATTTGGAGAAATGGTTTTAAATTATCATAGAAACATTCAATATTACTCATTGGGTTCCATATATAGTTTGAATCTTTAATTTTTAACATTTTAATATTGGCCTCATACTTTGCAACATTTTCATCCTGCTTTTTCTTTAGATTCAAGAATGATCATTATATATCTGATTGATATTCAAGAGGAAAATAATTATCGATGAAAATATCCTTTAAATATTTCCATTCCATAATTGAAATTTCTTCATCCTCTTTCATGTTTTTAATCAGTGACCACCATCGATATGCATTCCCTAATAGATAATAAATTACCATGAAAAGTATTTCCCTTTCATCACTCCCTAAAAAATATAATTTCTCTAATTAACATATCGATTAATTTGTAATAAATGGATTTTTAGATCCATTTAATTTTTCAGGTTGTTTTATCATCAAGAGAAATGTCATTAAACCCCCATATTGTGGATCAAAATGTTTCATACATGTAAGGTAATTTTTCATAACCTGGGTTAGCTGTCCTGCATGGATATACGTTATTTACAACTTGTTGTTGATCCTGATCAAAATTCATTATCCTGCATTAGTGAGAAATTACTTTATGGATTACGTGTGTTGATACAATTTCCATTTCTTCGACTAGACTCTATTTCTAAACATTGACATTTATCTAGATTAGGTTATAAATCTCAATGTGTAATTTAATAATAGGTAACAAAAGTTGAAAAATTAATGCATCTCTAATATTAGAATCATAAACCACGTTTTTTTGGAAACATAGTTACTTTTAAATCATTCATAATGGTTCAATAAGATAATTTTAATTATCATAATCATATCCACAGGGAGTTTCAAATAAGGTGCATAGTATGTCCCATTTGTTGGGACCACTTTGTGTATGAATATTGTATTTGTTTTCAACAGTTGCCAATACTTGTCAAAATAAAAAAGGAAATGAAGGAGGACTAAAAAGTTAGTTGAGATTTTCTGAAGTGAGGATTCCTAGAGAATTGTTATGGAATCATAGAATTAGATTTTATACTTGAGGAATTCTCCAAGTAGATTAATTCAAAAGATTGTTGAACTGATCCTAAGTTCAATGTTCTTGTTTCCAAGGTGACACATTGTTTACAACAATGATAAATAGAGAAGTATAATCCATTTGAGGATTATTGGAGAAGAATGGTGAAGTTTAATCTATCTAAGGATGGTTGGAGAAGAAAGAGTATATGAATATGACAATGCAATGCTTCATGATTTCATGAGAACCATGCAAGAGCGTACATGCATAAAATAATAATACGATTTGAATGAAGTAGAGAATGGTGGATGAAGATAAAAAAATAGTGTGGAAGGACATGGAATTATAATAAGGTGTTTGAAGAATCCTTAAGCCTCCACTTTTTTAAGAAGAGAGATAAATGGAGTTCTTGGGAATTAACACTCCAAAAGGAATTGAGGATTTGAAGTGAGGATGAAAGAATTACTTTGGAATTCATTTTCCAAAATGAATAGATGAAACAAGATGATGATTTAATAATATGTATTTCAAAAATATAATAAGTTATTAGTACTTGTGATTCAATCCTTATGAAGGAAAGGGGGATAAATGATGATTCGAATCATATAAAGTTTTTATTAGAAGGAATGATGTTGCAGGAAGATAATGACATTTTCGTACTTCCCTTTGTAACTCTGATGATGCTAATGATGATATATCAAAGGAAATATATCCCGATAGTAGAGTTCGTGATGAAAGATGAAGAATGGTTGTTGGAAGAAGTTAAGAGAGAAATGACAAAGGAATAGACCATCTGGAGGCAGAAAAAAGAAAAGTTAAGGTGGAACCATTTTCCAAGTCAAGAGTGACACACATGTTTTTCCCTGAAAGTATTGGCGCACAAGTGTAAGTGGCACGCAAGTCATATTTCAATGATCATCACATCAAATTATGAAAAAGGAAATAATGTGACATGCAAGTTGAATATTGGCGCGCAAGTCAAAAGTGGTGCGCAAGTAAGAGTGGCGCACAAGTGTGACACGCAAGTATATGTAGAATGCACGTGTATATTGACCACAAGTCATATTCCAACATCATCATATTAAAAATATTACAAAGGAATGAAAGTGTCGTATTAGTGATGGAAGGGCGTGAAAGTGATGGAGCGTCATGCATGTATTGGCGTGCAAGTCTATGTGGCACGCAAGCCATAAAAATGCCTATAAATAGACGACTTGCCTCCTCATTTTTTAAGGATCAAAATTTAAGAGAAACATTGAGCTATGAATGTGCAAGTGTAGAAAGTGGCGTGCAAGATTTAGTGTTACACAAGATGAGGTTTATTTATAAGGCGCATGTTTTTTCTGCGCAAGTATTTCTGTGGAAGTTTTGCCTCCCAGGTTTTGTCGCACATGTTTTTCTACGCAAGTATTGCCGCGCAATTATTGCCGCACAAGTATTGTTGTGCAAGTATTTCCACGCAGGTACTTCCATGAATGCATTTCCTCGCAAGTATTTCCGCGCATGTTTTGGCGTGCATGTTTTGGCATGAAAGTTTTGATGTGCAAGTTGTTAGAGGTGTGCAAGCTAACAGTGTTTTTAAGCCAAAGGTGGTGTACATGTTTTGAGTTGGGAACAATTGTGGCACACAAGTATTTGGTGGTGTGCAAGTAGGGATGCGTGCAAGCAGGGTGGTGTTCAAGTAAGAATTGATGCGCAAGCTATGAGTTGTTCTATAAGCTCTTACCATCTTCTGATCAACTGAGTTGTGATTCTAGAAAAAAGAAGAATTAGAAGAGCTCGGTGCAGATGGTTTTACACTGAGAGAGAACGTGTGAAGAAGAGTAGATTACATTGCAGTTGGTTTTGTATTGAATAAGTAGAAGAAGAAGAAGAAGAGTGTGCAACTTACAGGTTTTCTGCATAAAGTGAAGAGAAGAAGAATAGGAATAAGAATAGAGTATGACCAATTAAAGCCTACAAATCGTTAGGGAAATTCAATTTAGTTGATACTTTGTGTGACGATCCTCAGTTATTGAATAATCCCATTGGTATATGTGATTCATGATAAGAAAGAAGAATAAGTGTTAGTGCATTCTGTTATTGCACTAATGAAAAAGATGAAGTCCTAGTGCAGCTGGTTTTGCACTATTGATGAAGACAAGATGAAGACAAGAAGAATTGCTTGCCTACTACTTTGGAAGTAATCAATTGAAGAGAATTGAAATAGATCAAGAGCAGAACCTCCATTTTTAAGAATGACGAATAATGTCTCCATAGGCTGTATAAAGAACCAGCTAGACGCTGCAAGTTGGGTTGGGTCATCACCAGTCCATGGAAATGGATTGTTTCCCACCACCTTTATATTGTAGGGACTCACACTGGCTAGAGGATTTTTTTCCTAGAAACTCTATTATAACAGAATATAATATTATAATAGAGAATCCATGCACTGGTCATCCCCATGTATGGAAAGGATGCAGCTACTCTTATCGAGTGGGGAACCTTGTAAAAATACCATGTGCAAATTTTTATTGCTTTCTATTATTTCATGCGACCGATAAAAGAGAATAAGAGAATCAAGATCCTAATAGGTCAAGATATACAAGGATAAAAGATTAAAATTGGTTTTAAAAGTCCCCAAAACTGATTCACCCCCCCTCTCAGTGTTAGGTGTATCCCAAACTGGTCCTCTCACCATTGTGATGTACCATGTTACACCAAGTCAAGCCCAAAACACATTGTCAGACTTATTTCGAATATGTATAACTATGGCTAATCCACATACACTTTTTATATCCATAAAACGATGTATTTTCATGTAATACCCACATAATCTCTATATAATTTAATTTATGAAATTATTCTATAATTATCCTCAAATTCAATATTAGGGTAATGTTCCTTCATAAATGTTTTTCCAAATATAGTTTCAATGGTTAGTACTAAAAATCATATGATACCAAATATAATTCCCCAACCCCAGAATCCCAATGATGGTGCATTATTTTAATACATTTTCATGATTATAAAGAATACTATCCTGAAGGAATGATCAGTTTAATAGCCTTGAAAAGACAAAATACAAATATATTTTTTAAATCACATCATGAAATGAAAAAAATTCATATTATATCCATTAAAATACTTATATCCCTTAGACTATCTCAATAGTTCAGTAGTTATATACATATTCTCATCATGAGGGAAACCAAAAACATAAGATATGGGTGAGATCAGATTCTTAATAAGCACAAATAATACAACAGAAACTATAAGAATAAACTTTTAAGGAATGATATATATATAAATCATTCATTTTAAACATAATCGTAACCATAATATGGAAGCTATTAATCAAATAAGATTATATAATCATTAACATGTATATTCTAAAAGATGAATAATTATACATAATATCAATTACTAATTTCCTAATGAAGGAATAAAAAATTCCAGACATCATAACCATAACGTAAAGGTCGCATTCTAAGACCATTTATAAACAATTAAAACCCAAACTATATTATTTATGAGACCAAATGATGCATTTAGAGGCTATAATGGGCCCCATGTGTCACTTACTAAGTCCAATGCATTCATTTTTTGAAAAATGGAATTTGTAACAAAAAGAATTCATATTAATACTATCATATATAATATTAATACATTATCCATAGATCAAGAATGGTATAAAAATTGCCCATCAACAATCAAATTATTCATACTCCCTTCAGTAAAATATAATAGGTTTTAATTTATGTAATAAACATTAATTAAACATATGATCCAATAAATTATGTATACAGTGATGAAAATGTTCTAAAGAAAATCATTAAATAAATATTTATACAAATACATTTTTTAAAAATAGTAATTTAAAATTCCAGAAAATTTAATATGAAAATATATTCATTGAAAATAATATTGTATGCTTGTAAAGGATGATTCAAAACATTATGGAATCATGAAAATAGAAAAATCCACTCACACTATATAAGTTAAACATTCATTCTTCTCATACTTTTTCAATGAAATTCAAACAATTTACCTCATAAGGAAAATGACAAAAAGATTCCTTTTTATATAATTTAACATGGTTAAAAATGTCTTTAAAAAATATTAAATAATATAAATATTTTTCCAAAATACATTTTTAAGAAACATGGATAGGAATGATAAATATGTATTAGAATATTTTTATGTAAAAGTAATCTAAGATAATAAAAATAATGTGAAATTAATCCTTACCTCATAATGTATCTTATTTGAGTTTATTTTAACCTACGGTGTAATTGATAAATAAATCTATTATGTTATAAAAGAAATATATCCATTATTTATGATATTATATATGATTCTCTTATATCATTTTCATAATAATGTTTCAATTTTACTATTGTTTTGGGTGTTAATTTCAATATTTTATAATGCATGTTTTGTTTTTTAAGTCATGTTTATTATGAATAGGATATATTTTTCTCATATCCATAAATATATTAAGTTCATAAATATTATATTTAGTCATATTATAAAATTTATAATCATTCATGAATGGTTATTATGGATAATGAATCTAATCACCTCATAAAGACGGTAGGGTTTACAAACACACAAGAGACAATATCGATGCACTAATCATTAAATGGTATTTAATTGGATGGTATATTAATTAAAAATAGTTATTATTTAATATTAATTATTTATATCCATTATACTCATCAATATACAATTAAAATTAATTTAGTTTTGAATAACAAATTACACCATGATGTGGAGATGGTATGTCATATGTATACACACATGTTGATATTTTTATTCATTTGCTGGATAAAAGAAGGAATATGGTTATCCCATAATTATAATAAAATCTTATCTTGTAGACTATACTATTTTTATTACATTAGTATTTACACAAAATTGAAATATAAAATATAAGTAGATAATAAATTGAATTGAATTGGTAATAGAATTACCTATTCCTCGAGTATATCCCATTGATTTATATAAAAGAACTTAATAAGTTGGATTTCTACACAAAGTATTGCTTCCAGGCTGCCAATGAGCCTGTACCCTAGTGGTACAGGCTCTTGCATGGCATCCAAAAGACCCAGGATCAAATCTGGGCAGAGGAGAATTTTCGGGGCACTGTAGAAGCATTGTAGCAGCGGCGGCACTATAGCGGTGGACGTATTGTTGCAGGTACTATAGCGGTGGCTGTACTATAGTAGATACTGTAGCAACGTGGGTATTATAGTAGAACTATTCACCAAGGGGTCCTTTGGGCCAAAAACTGGGCTTTCTAGCCTTGTATTCATGCCACTTGGCCTTGGGCCTTTGGGCACTACAATGGGTCTCTCTCTACCTAGTCTAAAAAGGTCTTTCTTTAATAATAAATCGAGGCTTCGGCCCCATCCTTTTAAAAAAATGGCCTCCTGGATGAACCAAGGGATGTTTTAAAGAGAAATGGGCAGGTTTTGGCATAACTAAATGGATTTAGAGGCGTTAATAAAAGATAATGATATGTTCCCTTTTATAAGAGAGGGGATGTGAACTTTCGGAATCTCCAAAAATATTAATTTATTATAAATTGATTTCAATTATAAGTTTCTCCAAATGGAGTTATTTAGAAAATTACATGAGAAAGGGTTCAAATATTATTATCTAATAAAACTTTTAATTGAATTTATTTTATTTTAATACTCACCATTTTTATTTATTCTTAATTAATATATTTAATTTTAATTACAATAATAATATTTTAGATGTTAAATGGTTATGAATTTTTACCTATTTGTTTTAAATTAACTATAAATGGAATATTTATTACATTTTAGATCTTATAATTATCACTTTTTTGATTTAAAATATTTTTATTACTTTTTATATAATTTAATAAAATTTATGTTTTGAAAAATATCAATAGTTCCATTTTTGACAGTATTCTTTTCTTTAACATGAAATAAAACCAAAAAATAATTATAACTTAAAAAATTTAATATACTTAAAATGTTATATTCACCTAGAAAATTCATTTATAACATTAATTAATTCAAATAATATTTGTTTCAATATTTTTAATGTAATTTATTAAATATTTCTATAATTAAATAATGTATGCTTCACTGTTGTGTAATCATTAATAGTAATTATTGAATATCTAAAAAGTTTAAATAATATACTAAGATGTAGATTATATTTTATCTTTATAAATAATATCTATGATCGAAGTTAGCTCTTAGTTATATCTATATTAAACTTATTATACATATAAGAAATGAGAGTGTGACATTTTATCACATTCATTAATTATAATAATAATCATACCATATTAATGGAAAAGTGTCTATTAAATGATTTCATTTCAAACCCTAGATAATGAGGTTATAATTTAGGCATATAATAAAATTTTAATAGGTGTTTGTGTAATTATATATTATTTATTTCCTTTAATTTCTTAATACACATTTAATCATAGTATTGAAAAACGTACTAAAGTTACTATTCATAAGGTCAAAAAATATAAGATAAATATTTAAATAATTTTGAAAAAATATTTCAAAATATGGATCCATTTTTAAAAATTTAAGTCTATGATGTTTTGGTAATAAAATTAAAATTAATCTTTCGAATGGAATAAGAAAATAAATTTCTATAATGTATAAACCCTCAAAATATTGATATGTGTTTATATCTGATTTTATTGAGAAAATAATTCCAATAAACCTAGTTAGATTTAATGATAAAAATAAAATATAAATATAATTTAAAATCAATAAAAATTATAATTTGACACAATAAATTATTTCGATGAAGAAATTGTTTTCAATTAAAATTTAGTATTTTTCACTATTCTTCAAATCCTGAAACTTATCAGAAAATACCAATAATTAACCCAATGATAATTTTTATATCCAGGATTCAAAAATGATGTCTATTTAGAAAAAAAATTAAAAAACTCAATTTTATATTTCATAATGTGTTCAATGATATTCATAACCGTTATTTAAATGACTAGTTGCATAGGACATAGTGCACTCAACAATTTTGTTGCTTACAACAAAATTCACTAAATTATTTAAAAAGAATCTTACAGTGGAATATTATGGTGTTACCATTGAGGAAAAAGATATTTTTTTGAATGAATATTGTTTTCCTATAAAATAATTTCTATTTTTCTAATGAAATTTATTTTCATTTATATGTAATTGGTCACTAAATAATTCTCTTTATATACATATGTAAACCATATTTCCATAATTTAATTATTTATTTTCATAAAAACAATTCCAATGGCTAGGTGAAAACTATATTGACATTTTTTTTATAAAATATTAATATTACATTGTAGTTTGGTAAAACTAGATTGTGCATGTAATGAAAGCTATCGAAGGGTATTAGAATTTTGTGTAACAAAAGACAAACATAGTGTTCATTGTACAACATACCAATCTAATTGTTACATATAGCACATTCTTAACATAGAGGTGCTTATAAAGAAATATAATTATTGTTATTTTGTATAACAGAAACTAAATTTATTGTTGTGTGAAATGAGTAAACTTGACAAGATTAAATTAAATTGAAAAAACAATATTTCAAAAAATCTCAAGGTGTTACACAAATAAAGATACATTTTTATATATAAGAAAGGAACAAAATATCAAGAAATTATGAAACTTAAAATCTATGATATTTTTATTATATTTTTTCATATTTATTTAAAATGAGAAATATTTATTAATTATTTTCTGAATATTTAGATTTAAATAAATGAATTTCTTTAAAATTCATTCAATGGGGTTTAAAATGAATCTGTTTATGCAATTCTTGTCTTTATTTATGAAAAAAAAACTAATGTTATATTTTAATGTATGTAGTAAAATATTAAATTACCACCATAATAATAATTATATCATGGGTAGGTTTCTCTGAATTATTTCTTGTTTTTATCAAATAAAATTTGACTTTCCCATTTTCAAGGTATTTTGGATTTGAAAATGGGGTTTTAAGAATAAAGTGTATTTTGATATCCACAAATTTATTATCATGGATTTTAATGAGTTTTCAAGTGTTTTATTTATGATAAAGTTCATGGAATTTTTTTTGAACACTTGATCCCTATTATAGCCCGCAGAAGATCCCATTATAGCTTATATAATGGGTGCACCCATATAGCACTCAAATAATTAAGGTTATCCAAAGGGAAAGATTATTGTACAATTATTCCATTAGTAAGAGTTTTTATAAGAGTGATATGGTAACAAATTCCCAATCCTCTAACATGACTATTTGATTCGTATTAATGTTTTTTATTTAAATCATAACATTTCTTAAGGAAATATAATGATATTTGTGAAAACATTGATGTTGTTTCTGGGTAAAAATGTATGTTTTTATGAATATTGTTTTCTTGGGTTTTAATATTTTACACTGGACTAGTTACTAACACATTGCTGAGCTTTTCTTCTTACCATTCCACATTTTAAAATGTATTTGTAGTGTTTAAGGGTAGATAATGAGAAATAAGAAGTTTAGTTTTAAATCGTGAAGATTTATTAGTTAAAGAAAACTTGTTTTATGTTAAAAGTTCTATATTTTTGAATGAAAATATAATTATTAGATGTTTAAAAATTTTAATTTGTGTGTTTGTTTTGTAATAATTATTTTTTAATTATAAAAAACTCTAAAACTAAATTATTTATGTGAAAAAAGTGATTTTACGTTTAAAATCACTCGAATATGTAATGTTTAAGGATGTGTAATTACTTTGTTCCATCACATATAGAATAATAATAATAACAAAATTATTTTTTTATACAAAAATTATACTTTTATAACCATATATAAAATATGGTTATGAAAAATGAACCGCGTTACATTTAAGGAGAGAGTAAGACATACATACACAAAAGTAATATTTTTATTTTTCAATGATCATTATATAAATAAGTTATGTATTTTTTATACTAACATATTGAAAATTTTATCATACATACAATATTATATTTTTATGTAAATATATATATATATATATAACATTCATGTGATGTGGTTATGAAAAAGAAATCTAATTGTTTTTTGGAGGTGGTTGTCCAAATTTAAGCCTGATCGTCATTATCATTTTTCAATGAAAATAATGTTTTAAAATTATACGATATATTATATTTTAATAATGATTAATATTCCAGGAATGTCATATATAAAAATTAATTCCATCATTTTTACTAGACAATAGAGGAAGTGATTAAAAATTAATTACACTAGTTTCTGATGTGGTAGTCTTTCGTAAGCATGAAAAATAGTTTCATTTCCCATTTTAGGGAAGAAGGATTTTGATATGGGTTATTCCCTTTACATAACAATATAAAATATCCTTTGATGTTTTTATATCAATGTGGTTTAAGAATATTAGAAGTATTTTGAAGAATAAATAAAATGAAATGCTTGGTTAAAGACTATACATTTTCATTATACAATCACTTTTACATTACACATTAATCCCTCAATGTATAAAATTATGGAAGAAAAAAGAACTCAATAAGATGATTTTTAGTGATTTGGATATGGATTGGCTAATCCAAATGGTTCTTGATTTTAGAAGAAGTTAGAAGAATAGGTCCTCTTTTATAAGAGATGGGAGGGATGCTCTTGTAATTTCATAAGGCATGAAAATAATATTACGTAATATTTATTTTCAAATAGAACTAAATTAATAATATTTTAAGATAAATATTTTATTAGTTGAAATAATCTTAACCAATACAAATTTTACATTGTTGGGTGACTTTTTGACTCTTATCCTTTTGTTTTAAGTCATTTCAACATTTTTTTATATTTATAATGATATTGAGTATTTTATTACTGAGGGAACATGAATGATACTATAAGAAGGAAATTTGACAAAAAATGGACCATGTTTGAAATACAAAAACATATATAAATTAATTGGTGGAATAAATTAGTTTTTAGAGTTTTAAATCATTTAAATATATATTATTTATTATATAATAACATTAATGTCATTTAGAAACTACTCATTTAATTAGAATTCTAATACTCTAACAAAAAAATTAAATTCTAATATAACTCATTAAAAACTCTATATATATGTCATTTATTGGTGAAAAAATCATTTATTACATTAATTTATTAATATTATATTCCTTAAAATATTTTTAATATAATTTATTTTATTTTTTCTATAAATTGAATTAATACATAATCGATATTGCATAAGAATTGAATGTAATTATTTCGTCACAAAATCATAGAAACAATTACCATGAAATGAAAAATTATTTACCTTTAAAATGAATATTTAGAACCTAAAATACCTTCCTTTAACCATTTTGTAATACAAATAATGATAATAAAACAATGACAGTGAAAATTTATAGTTTTCTTCAGATTTTAATATCCTGGATTTTACATGAAAATTCAATGAAAAATATATAAGATTATTTCGATACCAGGATCTGAGAAAAATTGTGTTTTTGAGGCCCAGGGTTCCTGGAATAAATGTTCCAACAACGTTCAGGTTTATTAAAAATAGAACTCAGGGTCTGGTATTTGTATCATTTGAACGTGTTCTGTGATTTGAAATCTTAGGGAACTCTTATGTTCTGAGCTAATGGTTTTTCATAGGCATGACTTAATTTCGATAGGTGTGGATCTACTGAGGAAAATAATTTTTGTAATTTTTAAATGAGAATCAAAATAAATTTAAAAATTTTATTTTATATTTCTTTTGATGTTTCTTGAGGTCTCCACAATGTTATGATGCAGTGACAAAAAAATTATTTTCATTCATAAAATAAATAGCATGGAGAAACTGTTTTAAAAAAGTATCATTAATGATGAAATGCATTAACATGTTTCCTCCATTAATTAGGAGTAGGGTCCAATGTTGAAATTCATAATTCTAGAGTATTCCTCTGGAACTATAAGAAGTTATCTATTGCAATGACAACCATTTAAAGATTGAAACTTGGAATGATCGTCAATGAATGAAGGATCGAGGAAGGTCGTGGATGGGTGTCCATCAATGGCAAGTTATTTCCTCTAGATGATCCTCATTCTAGGTAGTGGGTTTATTTTATTGTGATTTTCATTCCATGTACTTATTTTTAATGATGAATGCGGAGCAATCCATGAATAGGTTGATCCATGGTTCGATTGTGCATTCAAGATGAGTAATCAATACTGAGGGATTAATGGGAGATTTATTTGTGTGGTTATTGTTTTTTATCCCTTTTTTTCTAACTAGATGAATGAATACCAAAACTAATAATGCTGATGTTTGTCCTTTGGGTGTTATTTGTGATTCTCTTATCCTCATTCATAGTGTTCTTCACAGAAGGACCCTTGTGGTTGTGATGTGATTTTTTGGGAGATTCTGGACGTGATAGGACCCCAGAGGGATGGTGAGAAGACATGAATACCAGGGAAATAAAGCATGTGATTCGAGGATAGTGCAGATGATCCTATTTCCAAAAACAGAGTAGCAAAGTGAGACTGATAACCCAGAGAAGGAGGGTCACCAGAGGTGGTCCACAGTCGCTCGATTGTAGATGGACGCTTTCTCTACGATTGGCCGTGGACAACCCCATGGAAACCACTACTAGTGGTAGATTGGGGCCACCGGTAGGTTTCAGTCATCAATGTATATGGAAGGAGTCCTCCTCACGTGACCTAGAGGCCATGGTCCAACTAGACTGCAACCGCGATTCGGTCACACAACGGACTATAGCATCAAACACGTTGGCTACCCCACGTTGATGGAAAGAAGATGTGTTAGCTTCAACATCTCGGTCGAACGAGTCGGCCAGCTCGACCCGGTGGGTAGGGTTATGCAGGAACTATGGGGTCAGGTTGGGCCAGTCTACCCTGATCAGCCCGGACTCAGACTCCACCATCCCCAATTTAGATAAAATACCATAACTCTCATACCATGTGTCTTTTTGATGATATGTTTGGATAATTGGGTCCCTCATGATGAGGTGGAACGTTTATTGTACTATATGTGAGTTTATGTGTAAGTTGCCTTGTAGAATATTGGAACATGGAGTATTACTCTGGGAACAAGCATGCTAAGGGCGGAATCCTACGGCTTACTACAACCTAGAAGCTATGTGGTCACCATGAATATGTGTCTTACTTAGGCTACGAATCTTTCCTAGACTATGATACTTATCTAGACATTATGTCTTACAAATACTAAGTCAGTAATGCCCTTTCCCACTAGGGTGATGGTCTACTAGTCATTGACAACACTCCATGTGTTACCGACACTTTGTGTGTAATCTACACTCAGTGTGTTATCGAAACTCCTTTTGTTACGTACACTCCATGTGTTACCTACACTCCATGTGTTACATAGACTCCATGTGTTACTACATAAGGGTATTGTGGATTCTACCATAATAATGTTTATGTACCATAGACATATACATGGTGTGAGATGAGTCTAGTGACTCTCTTGACTTCACCTCTTAGGGGATTCATTTTGTGTTCCTCTTTGATCTTCTATATGGTGTATTTATTATTTCTCTTCATCTTGGTATATATTGTGTAATTGTTTTGTGGTATGGGGTCCCCACTGAGTAATTGTTTATGCACCCCTGCACGGGATTCACCCGCAGGTGTCGTGTGTTTTGTACATGAATGATAACTTTGACAAAGTCCTTGGTTGGCTAGAGATAGGGGTGCTTTAGTGGGACCCAACAGACATGCTACGCTTCAACTACATTCAAATAGCTTACTATACCACCCATCTGAGAAGGGTTTTCTACAGATGATATCTAGGTGCTTGTACTTTCCTATTTCAGTTGGGCTTTTTTTATGGCATGTTTACTTTTCCTTTGGTAATGTTACACTGAGTTGGTTTTCATAGTGGTTTGCATCCATGTTTACTAATTGTTTTCTATTTCATTATTATTCTTGTGGTTGGGTGTGTCAGTATCGGTTAATAAAAAATGCATCCCTTTGAATTGAAATTTTGACCTGATAGTAGTCTCTAACCCCTTGCCTATGGGAGGTGGGCTTCGGGTAGTCACGAAACGGTCACAATGAGATAGGTCATGACCGAGTGGAATCATAGGGAGTCCAGTTTTACTCTTATTTTTGGGAAACAATGTTATGTGTTTTGAGTTTTGATTTCAGGATTGGGAACCCAGAATTAGTGCGGGAGAAGACGTAACCATACACCAAGACCCTAAATTCTACATTTCAACTCGGTACATGAAAAGGATATTTGGATGGAAAATTAATGGTTCATGCATCATACATTAATTGAGTCCATTCTCATGTAATTTTTCAGTCAGATTCATCTCACTAGGTATACTCTACTGACCGTGGTACATGATGTTCGGTTTTAGGATACTTCCACACTAGTATCCAGCCAGGAATCATTGGTGTGACCATGAGGATGGTCCACTGAACGATAAGGCATTGGTGTAGGTATTGTTTCCAATGATATCACCCCTTGATGGTTTCCAATGATACCACCGACCTGAGAGTAGCAGTTCCTACTAGAAATATCGGTAGAGGATGCAAGAAAGAATAATGAGGAAGACTCCCGACAAGATAGAAGACCTAGTTGTGAGCCTTCTTCATGGCTTGATAGGGATATGGTTGAGCCTGATGTCTTAGACGCATGAGGAGGTGATGCTATCCTAAGCAGTCGTCAACCACCACATCAAGGAGAAGTTCTTTCTAGTGACATTACACAATGTGAGTATACAAGAGATACTACACCTATAGCCTGAAAACCAATCTATAGTAGAGTACTCGTCGAGATTCATATATCATTTTCACAACTTTATCGAAATGGTACGAGACCCATTATTTAGGGCCCATACCTTCTATAAAGGACTACGCTGGGATATTAGTGATTTGATGATATCTCTTATCATCCCTACAAATTCTAGAGTGCAATAGAGAGGTCTACTGGTAGAGAGTTTTCTTGTGGAGTAAACACTAATAGTGGGAGAAAACACCGGGTGATAAGTAGTGGAGTCTACAGTAATGGGTAGCTGGTAGATGGTGAAATGTCCCAAATGGTAAAAGTACACTAGGGTATGACACCCAGATATGTGTAATGGTTTCAAGCCTCCTAGGGTAATGCGTGTCAAAAAAAGGAAAAACTATGCTACTCCTATAGTATTCATGGGAATCTTGCTAGAGATTGTACGACCATCCATATGACCGACCAAGATATGGTTGAGGGACCACTGAGGAAGAAGGGAATGTAGGAATAGGGAGGTCCCCCAAGAGGTGGACATGGAAGAGGATCATGACAAGAAACAAGAGGTGGATGGAGGATCGAGCCACTACCACCACCCCAAGTGGCCCACCCCACACTGAGGGAGCTAGTGGATAGGGGTGAGGCCATCTATAGGCAATGGGGGCTTCTGATTCAGATAATCCCATGATGAATAGAGGTAAGAGCTAATTATTTTCCACCCTAGCTGCTGTTTTGATAGACATTGGTTCCTATCAATCCTTTATCACCACAACCCTTGTTTGAGACACAGAAATTCCAATGGAACCATTGACTCGATCCCTATACATATATAATCCTATTAGAGAATAATATATGATAAAAAACTAGTGAAGATAGTGTTCCCTTACTATTGGGGGTGAGAGTTTTAGTTGGGGTATCATGGGGGTAGCATCAAGGCCTTACAACGTCATTCTGGGTATGGACTTTTTATAGTTTTTCATTCTTAGATCATCTATTTTAGTCACACAATGTGTTTTGTGCAAAAATATGGGAATTAATTTACTTTTTAGGTGAAAGGGACACAAAAGAAACGTAGGATGCATTCTCCCATAATAGGGTGGATCTGATCCCACAGCATTTGGCGACCATGAACCTTATTGTAGTGGATGAGGTGATTCCTCAGATTCCTGCAGTAGTGGATAAGTAAAAGAAATTATTTCTTGAAAATTTTCTAGTACAACCCCATCCCTGGGAGGTAGATGTCTACATTGAGCTATACCCTTGGAAGATACTGATATCTACCCCAATATATTGGATGCATCCCGCAGTGCTTCGTGAATTTAGGGTACAGTTTGATTACTTGTAGAGTTTGGGAATCCTGAGACACAATGTTTCACTAAAGGCATCCCCAATATTGTTTTCCAAGAAGGAAAATTGGATATTGAGATTATGTGTGGGATTTCAGAACGTGAGTCTGGTGACGATGAAGAATAAGTATCCACTACAAAATATTGATGAACTCTTTATTCAGCTGAAGGGAGAGAAATTTTTCGTGAAGATATACCTCAGATAAGGCTATCACCATCTTTGTGTACAAGTTGAGAACATCCCGAAAATATAATTCAAATATCGGTACTGTCACATCAAGTCCTCATTGATGTGGTTTGGCATGAATAATGCCTCATTGGTGTTCATAGGTCTAATGAACATGATCTTCAAGCCATACATGGAACAGTTTTCAGTGGTTTTCATTGATGACAATCATCTGTATTCAACATCCTAGAAGGACCACGATATATACTTTTGGAATTTCCTAGATATACTATAAGAGAACCATCAATATGGGAATCTCTCAAAGTGTCAATTTTGGATTCGAGAGGTCCGCTTTCTAGAACATGTCATCTTAGGGGCTAGAGATTCGGTAGATACAATGAATATAGAACTGGGTGCGTTGGTCAGAGTGGATACTCAAGAGGGGGAGGGGTTAATTGAGTTCCAATTAAAATTTCTGTTAAAAACATTAGAATAAAAATACCCAGATTAAAACAGCCCAGTTAATTAAAGCAGTATAGATATAAATGATTTATTTCTCAGTAGGTTTCTCACATGTTGATTAATCCTCTATTGAATTTGTGTGAAAACTAATTCAACTTTTGAAACAAGTTTACTAAATTAATCACATATACACAGTAACCAAAATTAACTATCAGAGTGATTATAAAAAGTGATTTCTGTCTTTGAAAACATAAGTAGAAGATAAATTAAAAATAGAGTACTTGAAAGATAAGCACAAAAATTTAAATAAGAGGTTCAGTATTAAGTCAAGACCTAATCCTCTACACTTTTTGATCACTTGACACCAATCAGTTTATATAAAAACCTGATACAGAACATGTTTCAGGAAGTACAAAAGTTTTCACAAACTATCCATATTTTCCAACGTCTACAACAGTTTTACATGGGAAAACAAACACCCAAGCCACACTTTGCTTCTTCCACAGCTATGCGTGGTAAACAAGAGAAGAGTGTGTACGGTATGAGGATTTGTAGAATCCCCCAGTTCAAGCACAAGTGGCAGTGTGTGGAAAACATAAAAACTACTCAAAAATGTAAAATACTAAACAAATTTAGATCTAAAGATGTTAGGAAAGAGTTTAGAATGCTCTATGTGTTGGTAGATTAGCTATAGACTCCTTGGAAAGAAGGAAATGATGTTCCGGTCCTTCTCTGCAAGTTGCCTCTAAAACAGAGTGTCGCAACTTCCAGGTTCTGATTTCGAGGTGTAAAGATGATTAGCTTATTGGATCAGAAGATCTTTGTAGCACATCACCACATCCTTGAAGATGTTCTTCCAATATATCTTTGTGAAGCTCTGAGATCTTCAAAATGAGTGACCGAGTGTTCTTGTTATTGCATCGTATATTTCGAGTATTGTATGTGTCTCCCTTATGTGTGTACATGAATATCATGATGACTACACCTGTATATCTATATATGTATGTATATATATATTCACATTTTCTTTGGTTCTATATTCATATATATATATATTCTAGATCTGCTTTCCTTTATTTAATTCAGCAGGGGCCGACAAGAGGAATGATCCACCCATGTGTGGTCTTCCTCGTACCTTGTAAGATTTCCTGATATGCCTGAGAATATCATTAAATAATGTCAGGTGCATCAAATTGTCCAAACATGACCATTATGATAATATTAAGAAAACCAGTAATTAAATGAATATGTTATCATAAGATAGGTAGCAGATGCTTGTCAAGCAGTGGAAATCAACAGTAAGATCCTCAATAGTAGAATTATTTTGTAGCCTCAACAGTAGACCTTTCTAGTGGTAGAGTGTCTCAACACATGACTTCACCCATGGTGGAGTTATCTAGCAGTAGACTTCTACTAATGGTAGACTTGTCCTGCAATAGACTTGAACTGAGAACCATATAACATTATACCTTCAATGGTGAGTCTGATAGTAGACTTAAAATAGAAGCCTTGATAACAATGCCCTTATCACTATAGTGACCTGTAACAGTGACTCTTCGTTTGTATGTTTTGGTATGTACTCTAATGGTAGACTTGTAACAATGACCTTTGACATACAACTTTCAGCAGTAACTAGATATCTTCAATGGTGACCTTTAGCAACCCTCAACATAAGTTTTCTCAATAGTGACCTTTATCATGATAGTGACTTTTAGCAATAGTGACCTATAAAGGTGACCTCGAACAGAAGGATCTTACCAGTAGCCTTTAACTGTGAACTTTTACTTAGGGAAATGTAAACGATAAGCTGATGCAACAAAGTCATGAGACAAAAAAATATAGATTGTTCAGCATAAATAATATAAATACAGATTATAAGGGTTTATCAAATGACATAATATATTATGATCATTTTTAAAAATGATTTGGAAATATAAAAATATGTGAGTCCAACAATCTCCTCCGTTTTGATAATCACAATGTATACCAGTACGTATTAATTAGAGGTATCACAGATAATCATATAATACAGTAATTAAATAGAGATCAAAGTGAACCTTAGTTAAGTTGTGGTTTCATAGGTATCAGAGATTAATAAGATTGTAATATCAGAGGATATTGTTACATGGTATCAAAGGGAAAAGAATAAAAGACCCATTAGAGAGTAATGGAATCAGAAGATCATAATAGTGATCATATTTGTACAGTATTTCTCCCCCTTTGTGATTAGAAAAAAGAAACACAAATAGAGATAATAGAGAATTTTTTTATTAATTAAATGAAATTACCTGAACTAAAAATAATACAAATTCCCAATAAAAATACACAAACCTACTCAATCCACATCAGCCTCTGGCAAGTGTTCTTTCTATTTGGATGAATAATGTGGAGGATGAGATGTTGGATCAGCAGGTTTGGGAATTGATGTTGGGATAACTGGAGGGGAAGCAACAGAAGCTCTTGTGTTCATGTAGTGAGTATCTCTCTAAGGTATCAAGGGTGTGATGCTTCTGATGGCCTCAACAAGATTCATCCATGACGAAACACTGGTTTGGGATGCAGGTAATGCAGGAGGGACTATAACAGGTGTACATTCCATATTGAGAAAGGGTAAGAGAATATTTCTTAAATTTATATTAATACTTCCTCCCCTTTCCATAGCCGATATGAAATCATCCTTGTTCTCCATGAATTTTTCTAAGGCAGGAGTCAGCTGTCCTGGCTTGCTAACTTGTTCCATGAAGGTTTTGGTGACTAGTAGAATTTTGATATTTTCTAACAGAAGCTTAAAGTGAGCATCCATATAATGCTCAGAGTAAATCCTCTTGTAGTAATGATAAATTTTCTCCTTTATACTTTTCTTATCTTGGGAGGCCTCTCTCATTAAGTCACTGACTACTTTTGGAACATCCCTAGTAATACTGATAATCTGAGTAACTGATTGAGAGTTAGGTGCACTGACCCTAGGCAAGTCAGATAATTCTTCATTGAACACTGTTCTGAATGCTGACAATTCCACAGGTGGAGCGGTTGAGGTAGATGTAGTAGTATAAGTAGCCAAAGGTGTTATGGTGAAAGAAAAATTTTCTTTGAAGGACATGGTTAACCCACTAATAAACTTCTTCACATTATCATCCTGATTCTGCACAAGAGTTTTCATTTCATCCATAAAGCTTTCAAAAACATTGACCATCTGCTGGACAACTCCTCTGACATATTGAATGTCCTTATCTTCTTGATTCTTAGATGTTTTAATAGAAGGCAAGATCACCATAGATTACCTTAGAATCTCCACAGACAGAGTCAACTCCCTATGCTGATTCTCACACTGTGACATTTCTTGGGTCAGATAAGTTTGCATGGCACAATAAACTCTGGCCATCTCAGCTGTAGTTAGCCCTTGAATCAAGGCTAATGTATTATTCAATTCATAAGACCTATCAAAAAACATTTTTTGCAAATCTAACTTCAGAGATTTAAGACAGTATTTTCTAACATAATCTTCAGGAACTGTATTCACTGGAGGTACTGAAGTAGGATCTGAAACAGTAGGCACTGATTGCCTTCTTTTGGGCATTTCACCATCAGAATCATCATAATCCAGCCCTAATAGTAGATACCCTAGGTCTTCAGACCACTCCACAATGTCATGGATGACAGATACAGATCCTTTTGCAACAAGTTGCTCCCCCTCACTTGGAGTTACATCCTGAGTAATCTCTTATGTTAGTTCTACTCTTGGAACATTCACAATCGCTACTTCAACTGTAGAACCTACTGTTATAGCCTCTATCTGATCCATTGATTCACCAGTGGGGTGATCTATTGCCTCCAAAAAATCATCAATTACATCTATATCTATGGAAGAAGGTGCCATTTCTACTTCCTAGTTAGACACTGTCCTTTTTGATTCACCTATCAGAGGAATCATAATTAGCTCCTCTTATTTATTTCCCTCATCTTCAGCTTCCTCCTTATCTTCATCTCCATCACCTGCCTCATTTTCCACTTGATAATAATGATCTGACTCATTAGCATCATCCACTTTTGAGGTGTCTCTAACAGTAGTCTGAGATACTTCTTCTTTTTTTTCATTGGTCTCATTATCATTGTCCATTTGAACAGGTTCTCTTCTAGGAGGTTCTATTAGGAAACTAGGTGATCTAAAGGATGTCCCTACAACTGGACTGGATGGAAAATCGTGATCACTCCCATCATCAATGGGGGTGTCCTCTCTTTCAGGCTCCACAGTTATTTCAACATCCTAATCTGAATAGGCAGGATATGGCTCATCAGGCATTAAGCTTGGGTCCCTCTGGTCTTTTGTCCTAGATGGATGAGGGACAAGATCAAATGTTTAATATATTTTTCCTTCATCATTCACCCATGCCTTCTTCCAAGGATTAAAACTAATTTTCATAAACATACAGATGACCTTGGAGATACAAATACTGTTTCTTTCCACTATCATTTCTTCTTTTCCTCCAGCCACACCCTACACATTTAGCATTATAGAAAATAAAATTTTAAGAAAAATTGCATTTTATTTTGAGCATGGCTTGGTCATATCCTCCAACTCTACCATCCATAGCCTACAAAAATTAATCTTCTCCCCATTCTTCAATAGGTACATCAGGAATATGTCCTGATATATTATTATTTCAAATTCCCCTGTCCTGGGACTGATCACATGTTTGATGAATTTAAATAATAGCCTATCTTCTGCATTCATCTTTGAAGCTATGATTTTTTTGAGTATTATCTCCAGTCATCTCTTCCAGTGCTCTCTCATACCCCAAAATCTCACTATCTGGAGGAGATACTCCAGAATAGTCATTAAAAACTCCTTCATGAGGGACTCTCAGACAAGAAGACCACTCAAAAAATTTAAAGCTAACTTCATTTCCATTCACTCTAGACACCAACCTGTGCACATCATTTACTTTTTCAAACATTAGGTATTCATAGAATTCTTTCACAAGCTTCAGGTAGTACGACCCATTGTTGTTGGTGAAGCATTATATCCATCCTTGAACTTCTCATACTTCCAGCACTAAAGAATTTCTCGACATCAACCATTCTTCCCTCAATTCTTTCTCAGCCACTGTAGTCCTCTATGAAAGGTACGGATTAACGTACCAAGTTGGAGCACTATTACCACTACTGGGCTTGGCCCAGGTCCTCTTTGGCCTTATCACA
The DNA here is from genome assembly GCA_963277665.1 of Viscum album. Taxonomy (NCBI): domain Eukaryota; kingdom Viridiplantae; phylum Streptophyta; class Magnoliopsida; order Santalales; family Viscaceae; genus Viscum; species Viscum album. The sequence goes on from OY728138.1 coordinate 169,304,579, forward strand.
TCCTCATTGATAGTCGGGGATTGATAGGTTCTATCCAAGGATATTGAAAGAGGTTTTAGGGTTCAATCAGAGAGTTAGGGTTTATGGATTTTGAGAGCAAGGTTCGAGAGTGAGGGACAATGGATTGAGATATGTTCAAAGTCTAATTTTTATCATTTAGGGATTGAAAATAATATGAATTGAATAAAAAAACGGTTCTGATTCCTGCATAAATTAAATAGTAAAATAAAATAGTGAGGTATCTAACAGTGATGTTCCAATGCTGAGGTTCCTAACAGCGAGGTTCAATGGTGACGTACACCAGTGAGGTCCAATGGTGTGGTACACCAGTGAGTCCATCGGTGAGGTACACCAGTGTGGTCCAACGGTGAGGTACACCAGTGAGGTCCAATGGTGAGGTACACCAGTGAGGTCCAACGGGGAGGTACACCGGTGAGGTGCCTAATAGTGAGGTTTGACAGTGAGTTTTCCTATTCTAAAGTTAATCATACCTAACTCACGTTTGGTGTAATATAATTTATCATAATTCAAATTCTTTCTGATTATATAATCCAATTGATGTTCAGTGCCAATGAATTCAAGAGTGATACCACCTTTTTGATAATGATCCCTCAAAAAGTGATGTCTCACATCAATATGCATTGTCCTAGAATGAGATACTAGATTTATTGAAATGTTAATATTACTTTTATTTTCACACTTTATACAGACATGTTTGAATTTAAATCCATAGTCTAGTAAAGTGTGTTTCGTCCATAGTATTTGAGCACAAAATCTACCAGCAGCAATGTATTTAGCTTCGTCAGTAGATAATGCAACATAATTTTGTTTCTTACAACACTGTGATACTAGTGACTTTCCCAAAATGTGACATCTCCCAGATGTCCTTTTTCTATCTAACTTGCAACCGGAAAAACCAGCATCAGAATGACTCAACAAATCAAATGATTGTATTTTGGATAAAATAGTCCTATATTGGGAGTATATTTGAGATATTTTTACAATCCTTTTTACATTAGTTAAATGTGAATATTTTTTATTGTATTGAATGAATGCACACACACAAACACTGAACATAATGTCAGGTCAGCTAGCTATAAGATAGAGTCGATTCCCTATCATTCCACTATAGTTGGTTTGATCCACTGGTTCTCCAACTTCATCATCATCGAACATACAAGTGGTACTCATAGGTGGGTCACTACCTTTACTACCATCTAACGAAAAATGTTTTAACATATCCTTAATATATTTTCTTTGATTCAAAACAATGCCACTTTTATTTTGAAAGATCTGAAATTCATGGAAAAATTTGAGTTCTCCCATTATACTCATTTTAAATTCATTTTGCTTCATTTTTGAAAAATCAATCCATAACGAATTTTTAGATGATCCCATAATAATATCATTTACATAAATTTGTACTATCAAAACATCTTTGCAAATCATTTTAATAAAAAGTGTCGGATTATCTATCCCTTTGGTAATTCTTTTTAAAATAAGAAATGATCTGAGCTTATCATACCATGCTCTTGGAGCTTGTTTTAAACCATATAAAGCTTTAAAATTTTTAAAAACATGATTTGAAAAATGGGGATTTGTAAATCCAGGTGGTTGTTCAAAAAAACATCCTCAACTATATACCAATTTAAAAAATCACTTTTAGAATCCCTTTGATAATGTTTAAAATTTAGATGAGCTACATATGCAAGTAGTATTCTAAGGGCTTCAAATACAGCTACAGGTGAAAAGGTCTCCTCATAGTCTATTACTTCCTCTTGACTATATCCTTGTTCAACTAACCTAGCCTCATTTCTAACTATATTTCCAGACTCATTAACTTTTTTTAAATACTCATTTTGTACCTATTGTTATAGTGTCCATAGGCGTCTCAACTAATTCACATACATTATTTCTTTCGAACTAATTTAATTCTTCTTGCATAGCCATTAACTAAAATTCATCATTGATAGCATCATTAATATTTTTTGGTTCAAGATGTGAAATAGAATCTTGATGTTCAATCTTGGTTTCTTAGGGAATCTCTTCTTTGTGTTCCTCTATTTAAATCACCTACAACAGCATCTAGAGGATGATTCTTAAGAGTCCTAATGCCTCTAGAAAGGTTTTAACTAGTTTTATCATGGTTGTCTATTTGTTCAGAATCAACAGTTGCAGATTCTGGAAAATTCTCATAACTAGACACTTTTATAGGGGATTCAATATCAGTATCATTAAGGTCCAAAATTGAAATATCTTCCTCAAGTTGTTCAAGAGTGGTTTTAGGCTCATGTGGATCAATCTCATCAAATTTTAAATGAACTGATTCTTCAAAACATTTGTTTTTCTTATTGAACACTCTATAGGCTTTACTTGGGATAGAGTATCCTATTAAAATTCCTTCATCACTATTGGGGGAATATTTTTCAAGATTATAGTTAGTGTTAAGGATAATGACTTTGCAACCAAAAACTCTAAAGTAATTAATCTTAGGCTTCCTATTGTTCTAAAGCTCCTAAGGGGTCTTCTTAAGAACAGGTCTGAGCAAAACTCAATTGATGATATAAAAATCAGTATTTACAGCTTCATCCCTATAATAGATTAGTAAATCATAATCATTGAGCATTGTTCTAGAAATTTCTTGAAGGGTCATATTTCTTCTCTCTACAACTCCATTTTGATGAGGTGTTCTATGAGAAGAGAAATTGTGACTATAGACATTATGAGAGAAAAATGATTCAAACTCATGATTTTCAAACTCATGGACATGATTACTTCCCAAGGAATTGATTCTAAGTCCACAATGATTTTCTACAAACATGGAATATTTGATAAAATAGGAACACGATTCACCTTTGTGAGCTAGAAAGTATACCCATGTATACCTAGAAAACTAATCTAAAAGAACATAAACATAGTTCTTCCCATTTAAACTTGAAACTCTTGATAGCCCAAAAAAATAGATGTGAACCAACTCAAGTGGTTGCGAAGAAGACACTTCATTCGTTGGTTTAAATGATACATTCTATTATTTTCCCTTTTGATAGGGATTACACACTTTGTCAAGTGGGAATTCTAATTTAGGTAAGTCTCTAACTAAACCATTCTTAGATAGCTTCCTAAACAAGCTCACATTGCACTATCCTAACCTTATGTTCCATAATCATGATTCCTTATGAAAAGCATTTAAGCAAGAAACATTTTTCTTGCCTAAATAATTTAGATCAAAATCATATACATTTTCATTTCAACATGCAGTGAAAACTGAATTATTTTTAGAATTTAAAACATTGCATTCATCATTCTCAAATTTAACATTAAAACCATCATCACATAACTGAGAGATGATATATAAATTTTACTTTACTCCGTAAACAAAAATGTACTTTAGAAGTTAATATTGTATTATTGTTACCAATTTGGTCTAAGACGATGATTATTCCCTTTCCATTATCACAAAAATTTACACGTCCACCATCAACTTTAATTATGCTTTTGAAGAAATAATATTCTCCTGTCAAATGTATTGATCATCCATGTTCTATTTACCATAAGGTTTTGCAGGAACTTTTTAAGCAACATCCCAGCAAAACAAATTAAACATGGGTTAATTTTGGTACCATGATTTTCTTGGGTCTAGAGAGGTTAGCAAGTAAAATTTTGGGAACCCATATTTTCTTTATAGGTTTCATAAAATAAGAAAACATATTTTGCGACATAAATACTTTCTTTGGTCCTTTATAAAACTGTTTCTCAAACGAGGGTCTAGAACTAGAACTAGCAGTGAGCTATCCATATTTTGGAACATATATGGTTTTCCTAAATTTTCTCAGTCTGGGTTGATATCCTAGCCTATTTGTATATTTTAGAGCAATCTGTTTTCCTAGAAACTGTGTCAGGGTATCCCTACCAGCAGTGAACTTCTAAATATCCTTTCTTAATTTCTCATAATACAATTTTACCTCTATATTTTTTTTCAGCATGGCATATTTCTCTTTTTCAATATCCAGATTTGACATGTAATTTGCATTTAAGGCATTCTATCTTTTCAATGATTTATATTTATCCTTGAGTTCAATAAATATATCCTGAAGCATCTCACAATATTCAAACATTTCATATTTAGTTATATCTTCATCATTATGAGAGTCACTTTTATTCCCAGAATAATAAGTATTAACAATATGGGAATTAAGTGTTACCTCATATGTTTCTGTCATGAAACATAAGTTAACATGTTTGTTTTGTTCACTTTCAGAGACATTAGATTCACTTGAGATGTCTTCTGAGGCACTCTTAGTAGAATTCTTAGCCTTTTTGTATCCTTTTCCCTTATTCTCAAATTTTCTCTTGAATTTCAGCTTGGGGAAGTCTATCTTCCTATGACCTTTTCATTTACATTCATAGCATACTATTTCACTTGTATTATCATTCCACATCATGTCATTCTTCCATTTTCCATTATGTTTATACATTCCTTTGAAGTTTGACTTCCTAGAGAATTTATTCTTTCGGTAGATCCTTTTGAATCATCTAGAAACTTGTTCCATCTCATCATCACTGTCTGAATTTGAATCTTCACTTGTAGAACTATCTACAGGTACATGAACTTTTTCTTTGTCATTGATCTTTGAGGCAGAAGTCTTGAATTCTACTGACTTATTCGTTTTTTCTTCTTGTATGTATTGATTCACCTTAAGATCTCCTTCATACATCATAAACATTCCAATTATCTCCTTTACTAGTAGCTTGATGATGTCACATGATTCTTGGATTTATACAGAAGTGCCTCTCAACCTGTCAGGTAGGCATCTAAGCAGCCTCCTGATTTAGTCTTTGTTGTCCACTGGTTTCCCAAGCAGACTCATGGTGTTCACTATTTCATTGAACCTGAGATACATTTCAGATATAGGTTCATCGGGATTCATCTTAAAATTATAATATTTAATATTATAGGTATTTAATCAAATTTATTTAACATTGTTTGTTCTTTCATGAGAAACAACAAAAGTATCCCAAATTTCATAAGAAGTCTTGCATGAAGATATTTTATTGAATTCCTCATCACCAAAAGTACAATACAAGGCATTCATTTCTTTATAATTGTTATTATAAGTAGCTTATGTATCCCTTGCAGTAGTGGGTAATGCATGATGTTCTTCAATTGTGTCCCAGATCTCAGGACCTACGCTTTCCAAATACATTTTCAATTTCAAATTCCAATGACCATAATTATTTCCATTAATGAAATGTGGCCTATTAGTAGAAGCACACTCAACTCGATTATCTATAGAAAACTAAATGATTAGTGAAATTAAAATTTATATATAACAGAAATTTTATAATTTTTGAGGTGAAACTAAAATCACAATTGAAAATAAATTGAAAATCTTGACAAACTGGTTTGATGGAATGAATAAAGAACTCCTCTAATACCAAATGTTTGTTGGAGTCGATACTCAAGAGGTGGGGGGGGGGGGGTTAATTGGGTTCCAATTAAAATTTCTTTTAAAAACATTAGAATAAATATCCCCAAATTAAAACATACCAGTTAATTAAGGCAGTAGAGATAAAAATGATTTATTGTCCAATAGGTTTCTCACAGGTTGATTAATCCACTGTTGAATTAGTGTGAAAACTAACTCATCTTTTGAAAAAAGTTTACTAAATTAATCACATATACACACTAACCAAAACTAACTATAAGATTGATTATAAAAATAGATTTTCGTCATTGGAAACATAAGAAGCGGATAAATGAAAAATAGAGTACTTGAAAGATAAGCAAAAACATTTAAACAAGATGTTCAGTCTTAAGTCAAGACCTAATCCTCTCCACTTGGTGATCACTAATCACCAAACATTTTATATAAAAACTTGATACACAACCTGTATCTTGTAGTAAAACAGTTTTCTCAAACTGTCCTTGTTTCGCACCCTCTACCACAGTTTTACATGGGAAAACAAAAACCCAAGACACACTAGGCTTCTTCCATAGTAATTCATGGGAAACAATAGTATAGAGAGTTTGGTATGAGGATTTTCAGAATCCCCCAGTTCAAGCACAAGTGGAAGTGTGTGTAAAACAGACACACTGCTCACAAATGTAAAATAATAAACACAGATAGAGCTAAATATGTTATGAAGGAGTTTAGAATTCTTTATGTATTCGTAGATCAGCTCTGGACTCCTTGGAATGAAGGAAATGATGTTCTGAACCTTCTCAGCAAGTTTCCTCTAAAACAGAGTGTTGTATCTTCCATGTTCGAACTTCTAGGTGTAAAGATGATCAACTTATTGGATCATAAGCTCATTGTAGCACAACACCACATCCTTGAAGATGTTCTTCCAACAGATCTTTGTGAAGCTCTAGGATCTTCAGAATGAGTGATCGAGTGTTCTTTTTCTTGCTTTGTATATTTTGGGTAATGTATGTCTCTCCCTTATGCGTGTACCTCAATACCATGATGAATACACCTATATATACCTATATGTATGTATATATATATTCACCTTTTTGGGTTTTCTATTCATATATATAATTTCCACCTTAGCTTTGCCTTATTTAATACAACAGGGGATGATAAGAGGAATGATCCACCCATGGGTGGTCTTCCTCGTACCTCGTACAATATCCTGATATGCTTGAAAATATCATTAAATAATGGCAGGTGCATTAAATTTTCCAAACAAAATCGTTATGATAATATTAAAAAAGTTAGTAACGTAAAAAATATGTTATCATAATACTGGAAGCAGATGCTTGTGAAGTGGTGGACTTCAACAATAAGCTCCTCAAAAGTAGACTTCTTTGGTAGGCTCAATAGTAGATCTTTCAAGTGGTAGACTATCTCAACAGTAGAATTCACCCATGGTGGAGTTTTCTAGCAGTATACTTCCACTAACGGTAGACTTGTCCCACGATAGACTTGAACTAAGAACTATATAACAATAGACCTTCGACGTTGAGTTTGACAGTAGACTTTTAATAGAAGCCTTGATAATAGTGACATTTTCACAACAGTGACCTGTAAGAATGACTCTTTGTCTGTAAGATTTGGTTAGTACTCCAACAATAGACTTGCAACATTGACCTTTGACAGACAGCTTACAACAGTATCTAGGGATCTTCAATGGTGACCTTTAGCAACATTCAACAGAAGAATTCTAAATGGTGAAATTTATCACGAAAGTGACTTTTAGCAGCAGTGACCTATAACGGTGAACTTGAACAGAATGCTCTTATGAGTAGCCTTTAACTGTGAACTTTTACTTAGGGAAATGTAAACTATAAGCTGATGCAACAAAGTCATGAGACTGACTAATATATAGATTGTTCAGGGTAAATAATATAAACACAGATTATAATGTATTATCAAAGGACTTAATATATTATGATCAGTATTAAACATGATTTGGGATTATCAAAATAGGTGAGTCCAACATGGTTCTTTTTTCAAAGCCACTGGAGAATGTTACCAGGGAGCGTAGTTTCCTTAGGATGATTAGTTACTATAGGAGGATTGTATTCAACTATTCTAGAGTAGCATCATCAGTGAAAGACTTGACACAATAGAGGAAACCATTCATATGGACTGAGAGGTTCCACGAAATCTTTCAGCATCAGAGGTAGAGTTTGACGAGAAATTCAATCATGCAATTACTGAATATAGTGTAGAATATGTGGTATTCTGCGATGCATCGGGGATGGGTCTTGGTTGTGTCATCATGTAGGGGAAAGTGGTCATTTTCTATGGTTTATTGAAGTTGAGAGCACATGAGAAGAACTATGTGACCCATGATATAGAGTTGGTTGTGGTAGTCTTCACATTTAATATGTGGTGACACTACCTTATGGGGAGGAGTTTATCATCTACAGAAACCACAAAAGTCTTAGGTATATTTTTTCTCATAATGATATAAAATTTATATAGATGTGTTAGATGGAGTATTTCTAGGGCAGTGACTTCAAGATAATCTATAATATTAGGATGGGGACCATGGTGGAAGATTCACTCAGCCGGAGATCTATTTCATTTCTACTAAACGAGGCCTTAGAAAATTTTACCACTCTTTAAATATACTTCATTGATTGAGATGATGTATCTTATCTATAGTCGATGGTGGTTACCCATCCAATATTATAGTACGTGCATGTGTCATAACTCAGAGAAGTCATCTATTAGACTACATGTGGTCAGATGTCCATAGGGAATTCCCTTGATGGGTATTCAAATGTTGGAGAGTACGACATCCTTTTCTAAGAATGTATAGTTTTACTAGTGATATTACGTGAGGAGGTGTTGAAGTAGGTCCATAAATCCTTTTTTCCATTACATGAAGGTGTCAAAAACATTTACTAGGACCTCTGAGGTTATCCTTGGTGGCTGGGGTAAAGAATACAGTGGCCGAGATTGTCTCTAGATAATTCACTTTTCAAAAAGTGAATGTGAAGCACCGGGGTCTTGTAGGTTTGACTCAGCCCCTTGTGGTTCGTGAGTTGAAGTGGTATAGAATATCGAGGGAATTCATGATGGGTTTTCTACTTATGTATAAGGGGAATGATACAATCTAGGTTATCATTAACTAACTCAGATAAATATTTATTCATTACATCCAGATTGTGGAAGGGATTAAATGAGGTGTTTGGGACTCAGCTACGCTGGAGAATAGCTTTCCACTAGAAGATTGATTTCCATATAAAGGACACTATTCAGGTCCTTGAAGACATGCTGCGTTCTTACATCGTTGATTTTTTCCATAGTTGGGAGGATCACCAACCCCTAGAGGTGTTTGCATTCAAAAAATATTACACTACACCATCGGAACAAGACCACTCGCTTGGTGAATGTTTTATGGATCAACCACTAATTAGAAGAAGCTACATGGGATCTTGAAGATATGATGAGGGAGAGGTATCCTTATATGTTTGTTACAAGTGAGAATTTCAAGGGTGAATTTCATTTTAACGTGGGTAGAATGTAACACCCGAGACTTTTATAAGAAATATTTTGTTTTTATTTTATATAAATCATCAAAGGAATCTTTCACTACACACAACATTAGCATGGCTTGCTTTACACGCAATTGCTACCTTCCTTGATAGCTTACGTCATACGCAATACCGAGTTTCAATAAAAAACGATATGCTATTAAAATATTATTAAAACTAGCCGTTATGAATATTAATAACCACTTTTTGAAATTTTGTAAATTTTATTTTTCAAAATTGACTTCGTTTTTGGATTTGGAATATCGAAATTATACTAGGGTAAAATTTTGGTATTTTTCTGGAAACTTTCAATTTTTGATGAATAGTGAAAACACTGGGTTACTATTTAAAAACCGACTTTTTATTTAAATAATTATTTATTTTATTTAAATTTATTTTAGTTAAAAATTTATACATAATTCCTTTATAAGTTCAATGTAATTCATTGGAGTAATTTTATAATAATTGTAGATATATAAAAATTTTATTGAACTTTTCACCATCTTTTACCCACCTCCTAGGAGAATATGCAAATTTACATAAAACATAATTTTACCACTTCTGTGAGTGAAATTTCAAAATTCCGAGAGACACAATTGATGTCATTAAGTAAAATGTGGTTCAATGAGATGAAAATAATTTTTGTTGAATAGTAACTTTTTACATTTATTTACCATGGTTAAAAGTAATCAGGGTAGTTAAGGGTAGAAATGATATTATTATTACCTAACACATATCATAATTATATTGTATAAGTGTAATTCTACAAAAAACAACCTTAGGAATACAATATGACCATTTATGCCCACTTGGATTAGATTAGGACATTTATTATTAATTTATTTGAAGAAGGGTTAAAATAGTAAAAATCAATGTTTAATGAGTAAGTAATTTTTAATACAGGATGATACATAAGATAAATTCGACTATGAATATTCATTATAAATCCAAAACAATTTCCTACATAATGGTATTTTATTTTTAATTCTTATACATTAAATAATTTAATTTATTTATGACACAAAGATGATGCAGTAATTATCTTATTAATTAAATATTGACATAATTGATGATATAAATACTCAAATAAATGTAATTTGAGACTTTTTATAAATTCCACTAATTTTATAGGTTAATATGACATGTTAGTATTGATTTGAAAAACCTTTTTCGGACTAATCATTCTGTTATGATTTTCACAAAAATCAATTACTAAATAGTGTCAAAATTGACATAAAATAGTTTTTAAAACAAATATTATATTATTAATTGTTATTTTATTCATAAAAATCTATTTTTAGTCCACATGACTTATATAAGGTTATATATATTAATAATAAACAACTTGGGGTCTGTTTGGCTTGTTATAGTAGGTTTAATAACCTTATAGTGTAAGAACACAAAAATACACGGTAAAAGTAAAATTATCTAACTTAAAGTTAAATCTAAATGATAAGGTGAAAATAGTAAATTAAACTTTTCCAAATTCTATTTTATGAGATTATTTCTACCCATCCCCACCTTAGATTTAATATAAATCAATTTGGAGCTATTTGATACCGAATATGGCTTTATAATAAAATAATATTTTTAATTTTTGCAAAGGTTCCCCTCTCCTCCCTTATAAAAGGGAACCTCCTCCCTCTCTTCCTCACACCACATTGAGCCTTCATTCTAGTCCAACCCCTACTAATTTCTCCTCTCCACTTCCCTAGAAACATCTTAGAGGTCCTGGTATTCTTCAAAGACCAATTTTATTGCCCTAAAAGGAGGTCTCAAAGAAGCGCTTCAAATAAGAGGTAATGTCTGTTACCGATTCTTTCAAATTTATTTCTTCTTCCACTTCTTCTTATGTAGTATTTTCATTATGAATTAATAACATCAATATCACTCATATACTGATATTTTATTATAAGTCTGGAACAACCCTATTTCACCATCTATCCATCCTACAGAAAACGAAATCACCGTGCGTGCGTACGTACAGAATACCGTCTCTATGCCGAGGTGTAATATATTTTCCTTACATGAATGGGTATAATGGAATAAAGAATTAATATATATGATTATTGTAAAGTGATATTGATTAGTAAATAGTATACATACACTCCAATACAATTACATGATCATGGGAATGATATCATCGCTCGTGCATACGTACGGAATACTGTCTCCACGATGTGATGCGACTTGTTCTACATGATTTTCATTGCATAATGATTACATAAATGAATTGAGTGAATATATATGATATATATTAAACAAATACCATTCTGGAAATGAGGTATCTATAACCTAAAAATAAGAATCAGAATCTATTCGACAAAACACGCATAAGACCAAAAAGTAATAAACACCCGAATAACAATTAGCAATGAAATATTACTAATAATAAGCTAAGAATATGACCATATATGATATCATAACAATGAGTATGATTATACAAGAAGTTGAACACATTATTTATATCAATATACAGGAGGTTCGGACAATTAAGAAGAAAATCGGACCTATGGTAAGGGAGAATCTCACAATCTCATTTTTATCCGAGATTGTTTATACTTCAGAATTTACTGGGGAATATTTATCATCCACATCCATGTTACCTCAATATGTAATGTTATTTCCATCCACCAACAATTTTTTAAATCCAATTTTACCCTTCGGTGAGATTTTAGTAAAAGATATGAAAGGAATCTTTTGTCGTTTTTCGTACGAGGTTCTTTTTGACTTATCCGACAAAAGTACGAGAAGAATATTTTTTTTAACTTATATAGCATGAATGAATTTTTAAAACATTATTTCCAAGAATATTCCTTTACAAGTTTTCATTATTATTTTTAATCAACTTCATTTAGTTTAGAATTGTATGACATTTTAAGAAAGGAAAAGTGTTTTTGAAGTAGAAAGGATATTTTCCTCAAAAATGGAGTTCAAGTGTTTTATCAAAATTATTTTCCATCTAAGATAATAAAGGGTTATGTTTATATCCCTATTATTACATTGATTTTATTATGTTGTGATGGAATTATTTTTATGAATTCTTTTATCTTATGTGAATTGATTTATGATGTCGCGATATTTAAGATTCTCATTTTTATTACATGGGTTATGCTATGATGTATGGTTTATAATTTTGGGGCACACATATGATTGGTATCATTATGAGATGGGTGGGACCTATATCTCCCTCCAATGCATTGGGTAAGGATTTTATATCTCATTATATAGACATGGCTGGAACGACAGGTTAAACCAGTTCAGTGAAACAGGACTGAAACGAGGAATGAACTCGGTTCAGAAATGGACTTTGTCCACTAATATAGTCTTGGAAATGATTATTTCATAATAAGAAATGATTCTATATGATTATGTGTGTATGACACAAAGATTCATGTTATATGTATTGATTATTGTGATTACATTTCACTACCATGATTTATCCCATGTAATGAAATTATGATCTCTTTTGGAAGGGTAAGATTTCCAAAATTTTATGTTCTTATGAATATGATGTGATTGATATTTATTTTGTTTACCCTTAATGAGAAATTGAGCTCACCCTTTTGTATTTTTTCTTTCCCCAGGTCAGGAAGACCGTTATTAATTAAGATATGTCAAAAGGGACTATAGATATGATGAAATAAATGGGAGAAAGTGTAGATAATTTATGAACCAGTTGTTTATGTTTCCCAGTTTCTAATGACACTATACCTATACGGTGATTTCATGGTTTTGTTATATGTTGTAATAATTATACATAAATTTTGAAGTACTAACAATGTATGTAAATTATGGGTCGTTATAGTTGGTATCAGAGGAAATGTATAGTGAACCTTTGGAAACTAGGATGTGAAAGCCTTAGTAAGAATCCTAAGGATAAGTCTAAGAATAAAACACAATCTTAGTGTTTTAGAAATGGCCATGAATAACCTAGGATAAGACCTTAAGTGTAAAATTTTATTCTTTATTATGTGGTTTTCCTATTATAATTAGTGTTTCTCACACTATTCTTCGTGGTTTTAGTCAATGGCCCGAACCCGAAGGAACTGTGTTAATGCGGAATGTGATGGGCAATGCAATGATTGTCCCCCTGAGCAACCAAACGTTATGGGAACTAGAATGCAAAATCATGTAGCCATGCTCACACAACTTTCTCAAGCTATGAATCATGCAGGACTTCCAAATGAGAAAATGAAGAAGAAACATTCTATTGAATCCTTCATGAGACAGCATCCACCTTCATTCAGCGGGTCTACTGATCCATTAGTTGCAGAACAATGGATCAGTACTACTAAAAAGATATTTTCAGTTCATTAATGTTCTAAACATGATAAAGTCATCTTAGCAGTGTATCTTTTGGATGGTTATGCTGATCAATGGTGGAATCTTATCAAGAATACGAGGCCAATAGATGAAATTGAGTTCATGGAATGGGATGAGTTTAAGAACTTATTTTTCAATATGTACTTCCCTCGTATTCTCCAAACAAAATGGAGAAGGAGTTTCTTGAACTAAAGCAAAAGGATGATGAATCTGTTGGTACCTATGAAGAAAATTTTACAAGACTTGCACGTTACTCTTCTGGCATTATTATCTAACCTTAGAGTAAGATTGATCAATTCTTTAGTGGCTTAAAACCAAGTCTCCGAAGGGAGTTAGCCATAAGGGACTTCAATAGCTACGAGGAAATCGTTCGATGTGCTCTCAAAGTTGAGATAGAGATTGCAGTAACCCATCAGTCATATGGGTTTGATAAGAAAAGGAAAATGGAATTCAAAGGAATATATAAAGAGCACACTGAAAAGAAGATGAGTTTTCCCTTATACTCAAAGTGTGGAAAGAAACATGGAGGGAGTTGTATTAAAGGGAAAATTAAATGTTTCAAATGTGGAAAGGAAGGTCATCGGGCATTTGAATGCCGCAATGATGGGAAGAAGAAGTCTAGTGATGTGAACAATGAAAAGTTTACACAGAGTGCACCTCCTACACTTCAATGTTACAAGAGAAATGAAATGGGGAATTATGCCAATCAATGTCTTAATCCAAGGGCTGTTGATGATGATCAATGTCAACAAACTCTTAAGGATAAAGAAAAAGGAATGTCACATGCAATTTCTATCAGCGATGTGGAGTACGATAAAGAAGTGGTGAAAGGTACTCTTATCATACACTCTAAAGTAGCGAATGTTTTATTTGATTCTGGATCCACCCACTCCTTTATTTCAAAGTATTTTCTAAGGGTATCACCGTATTAACTCAACAATTAGATGTTGAGTTAGCTGTGACAACCCCTAATGGCACAATAGTCGCATCAAAAGTTTATAATTCTTATCTGATTGAAGTTTGTGGGAAATTTCTTCCTGCAAATCTTGTGATCCTCCCTATAGTGGAATTTGATGTGATTCTTGTCATTGATTTGATTTCTCTATATAGAGTTCATATCAATTTCCAAAGAAGGGAAGTTACATTTCATATTCTAGATCTATCTTTGATTGTCTATTGATGCAAGGATGAACATAACCTTCTAGTGGAAATTTCTTCCATCTTATGGGTCTTGATTCCACTAAATGAAGGTTATTTATCTCAAATGGTTAGTGAGAAACTCACGATTAAGAATATGCCCATTGTACGAGAGTTTGATGATGTCTTTCTGGAGGAATTGTCGGGTCCTCCACCAAATCGTGAAGTTGAGTTTTCAATAGAACTCATACCGGGTGCTTTACCTATTTCAAAGACACCTTATATAATGGACCCAATTGAGTTGCATGAATTTAAGAGGAAACTCTAAGAGAATATTGATAAGGGGTTCATACGCCCTAGTGCGTGTCCTTGGGGAGCACCTGTTCTGTTTGTTAAGACGAAAGATGGATCGATGAGACTCTGCATTGATTATCGAGAACTTTACAAGATCGCTATCAAGAACATTTATCCTCTCTCGCGCATTGATGACTTATTTGACCAACTACACGGAGCTCAATACTTTTCCAAGATTGATCTTCGTTCAGGGTATAATCAATTAAGGGTCAAAAGGGATGATATACCAAAGATGACTTTCCATACAAGGTATGGACACTATGAATTTATAGTGATGCCATTTGGTCTAACTAATTCCCCTACTATCTTCATGGATCTGATGAATAGATTCTTTAGAGACTATCTTGATCAGTTTGTGGTAGTCTTCATAGATGATATTCTTGTATATTCAAAGATAAAGGAAGAACATGAAGATCACTTGAGAATTATATTTAAGACCCTGAGAAAGGAGAAGCTTTATGCCAAATTTACCAAGTGTGAATTTTGTCTTCAAAAAGCTTCAATTTTAGGTCACATAATCTCAAAAGAGGGGATATCTGTGGATCCAACAAAAAATAGAGGTTATTGAAAGATGGTCGAGACCAACAACAATAACCGAGATCTGATGTTTTCTTGGATTGGATGGATATAATCGACGTTTTGTGAAATATATTTCACGATTATCTAATCCACACACCAGGTTGACTCAGAATGGAGTTAAGTTTGTTTGGACAGAGGAATATGAAGAGAATTTCAAGGAGTTGAAAATAAGGTTATCCAGTGCACCTCTGCTCACACTACCTTGTAGTGGAGAAGGTTTTGTGATCTATAGTGATTCATCCTAGAAGGTATTGGGGTGTGTTCTAATGCAAAATGATATGGTGATAGCTTATGCATCACGACAGTTGAAAATCCATGAGAAAAATTACCCAACTCATGATTTGGAGTTAGCTGCAGTAATCTTTGCATTAATGATTTAGAGGCATTATCTTTATGGAGAAAGGTGTTACATTTATACTAATCATAAAAGTTTAAAGTATATTTTAACACAAAAGGAACTGAATATGCGCCAAAGAAGATGGTTGGAGCTGATTAAGTATTACGACTACTCAATTCCTTACCACCCTGGGAAAGAAAACAAGGTGGAAGATGCATTAAGTCGAAAAGACCATGCCAGTTTATCCATGATGAGGATCACAAAAGATCCAATATTTATGGATTTTCAAAGGATGGATCATGGAATTATAATGAAAGGGGAAAATCATATCTTTCTCAAATTAATGTTCAACCATCTATACAAGGTATGATTAAAGAGGCACAAAAGGAGATGTAGAGTTACAAAAGAAGGTGAGAAATGTTCATGAATTCAACCTGGATTGTGATGGGATAATAAAGTTTAGGAATCGGGTTTGTGTTCCTCCCATCCCTGAATTAAAGAAGGAGCTGCTGGATGAGGCTCATAGTTCTTCATTCCCTATTAATCCTGGAAGAACGATTATGTATAGGGACTTGAAAGTGTATTTCTGGTGGGATGGCATGAAAAGAGATGTTGCTGAATATGTCTTTTGATGCTTGGTTTGTCAGCAAGTTAAAGCTGAGAGACAGAAGTCTAAGGGGATGTTACAACCATTAACCATACCATAATGGAAATGGGAAAACATCACTATGGACTTTGTCACAGGACTTCCTAAAACATCCAAAGGCAATAATGCTATCCAAGTCGTAGTTTATCGTCTTACAAAGTATGCAAACTTCATTGCTATTAGAGAGGATTTCTCTCTGGATCAGCTTTCAGGATATATGTAAAGGAAGTTATAATATTGCATGGAGTACCACTTTCTATTATATCTGACCGGGATCCGAGATTTACCTCAATGTTCTGGAAAAGTCTTCAGCATACTCTGGATACAGAGTTGAGTTTCAGCATGGCTTATCATCCTCAGATAGATGGTCTGTCTAAGAGGAAAATTAATACTCTAGAAGATATGTTTAGAGCTTGCTCTATGGATTTCAAAGGTTGATGGGATCAACACCTACCTTTGGTGTAATTTTCTTATAATAATAGCTTTCACTCCAGTATTCAGATGGCTCCTTATGAATCTCTTTATGAAAGAAAAGAAGGACTCCAACTTTCTGGGATGAAGTTGGGGAATGAAAGCTATTAGGACCTGATCTTGTTGATGAGATGGAAGAAAAGGTATGATCTATTCAACAACACATAAGAGCATCTCAGAGTCGACAAAAAAGTTATACTGACAACCGAAGAAAAGACTTAGAGTTTGAATTGGGTGATAAAACATTCTTACGAATATCTCCTTGGAAGAGAGTAATGAGATTTGGAAAGAAGGGAAAGCTGAGCCCTAGGTATATCGGTTCTTTCGGAATAATGGATCGTGTTGGGAAGGTAGCTTACTGATTCGCACTTCCACTGAATGTCTCTCAAGTTCACAATGTGTTCCATGTATCTCTCCTAAGAAAGTACATACCTGATCCTTCACATTTACTCAGCTCAGAAGTTGTACCGCTGGAACAAGATCTTTCTTATGAAGAACAGGTAATAGAGATTCTCGATCGTAGTGAAAAATTCCTATGGAACAAGACCACTTGCTTGGTGAAAGTTTTATAGAGGAACCACTAATTAGAATAAGCTACATGGGAGCTTGAGGATATGATGAGGGAGAGGAATCCTTATATGTTTGTTACAAGTGATGAATTTCGAGGGCGAAATTCATTTTAAGGGGGGTAGAATGTAACACCCGAGACTTTTATATGAAATATTTTGTTTTTATTTTATATAAATCATTAAAGGAATCTTTCACTACACAAAACAATAGCTTGGATTGCTTTAGACTCAATCGCGACCTTCCTTGATAGCTTATGTCGTACGCAATACCGAGTTTCACTAGACAACAATATGCTATTAAAATATTATTAAAACTAGCCGTTATGAATAGTAATAACCACTTTTTGAAATTTTTGATTTTTTTTAAAATGGACTTTGTTTTTGGATTCGTAATGTCGAAAATAGCCTAGGGTGAAATTTTGGTATTTTTCTGGAAACTTTCAATTTTTTATGAATAGTGAAAACACTAGGTTACTATTTAAAAACCGACTTTTTATTTAAATAATTATATATTTTATTTAAATTTATTTTTTGTAAAAATTGATACAAAATACATATATATGTTCAATGTAATTCATTGGAGTAAATTTATAATAATTTTAGATATATAAAAATTTTATTGAACTTTTCACCGTCTTTAACCCACCTCCAAGGAGAATTTGAAAATTTACATAAAACATAATTTTACCGCTTGTGTGAGTGGTATTTAAAAAATCTGAGAGACACGGTTGATGTCAGTATGTAAAATGTGGTTCAATGAGATGAAAATAATTTTTGGTGAATAGTAACTTTTTACTTTTATTTACCACGGTTAAAAGTAAATAGGGTAATTATGAGTAAAAATGATATTATTATTATCCTAACATGTGTCCTAATTCTATTGGATAAGTGTAATTCGACAAAAACAACCTTAGGAATAAAATATGACCATTTAGGCCCACTTGGATTAGATTAGGACATTTATTATTAATTTATTTAAAGAAGGGTTAAAATAGTTAAAATCAAAGATTAATAAGTACATATTTTTTAATATAGTGTTATACATAAGATAAATTCGACTATAAATATTAATTAGAAAACCAAAAAGATTTCCTACATAATTGTATGTTATTTGTAATTTTTAGACATTAAATAATTTAATTTATTTATGACACAAAGATGATAAAGTAATTATCTTATTAATTAATTATTGACATAATTGATGTTATAAATACTAAAATAAATGTAATTTGAGACTTTTTATAAATTCCAAAAATTTTCTAGGTTAATATTACATTTTATTATTGATTTAATTATCTTTTTTCGAACTAATCATTCTGTTATGATTTTCAAAAAAATAAATTACTAAATAGTGTCAGAATTAACATAAAATAGTTTTTAAAACAAATATTATATTTTTAACTGTTATTTTATTCCTAAAAATCAAAGGTTCGGCCACATGACTTATATAAGGTTATATATATTAATAATAAACAACTTGGGGTTCGTTTGGCTTGTTATAGTATGTTTATTAACCTTATAGTGTAAGAACACAAAAAGACACGGTAAAAGTAAAATTATCCAACTTAAAGTTAAATCTAAATCATAAGGTTAAAATAGTAAACTAAACATGTCCAAATTCTATTGGATGAGAGGATTTTGACCCATCCCCACATTATCTTCGAAATAAATAAATTTGGAGCTATTTGAAAATGATTATTTCTTTATAATAAAATAATATTTTTAGTTTTTCCAAAGGTGCCCCTCTCCTCCCTTATAAAAGGAAA
Organism: Viscum album; assembly: GCA_963277665.1. Lineage (NCBI taxonomy): Eukaryota > Viridiplantae > Streptophyta > Magnoliopsida > Santalales > Viscaceae > Viscum > Viscum album. The sequence continues at coordinate 169,323,756 of OY728138.1, forward strand.
CCTCCCCCCTCTCTTCATCAAACCACATTGAGCCTTCAAGCTCAGACAAACCCTTCCAATTTCTCCTCTCCACTTCCGTAGAAACATCCTAGAGGTCCTGGTCTTCTTCAAAGACCAATTTTAGTGTCCTAAAAGGAGGTCTCAAAGAAGTGCTTCAAAGAAGAGGTAATGTCCGTTACCGATTCTTTCAACTTTATTTCTTCTTCCACATCATCTTATTTAGTTTTTTCATTTTTAATTAATAATATAATTATCACTAATATAATGATATGTTATTATAAGTATGAAATTGATCCATCCTACGGAAAACGAAATCACTGCGCATGCGTACGTACGGAATACCGTCTCTACGCCGTGGTGTAATCTATTTTCCTTACTTGGATGGGTATAATGGTGTAAATAATGAATATATATTATTATTGTAAAGTGATATTGATTCTTATATAGTAGACATACACTCCAATACAATTCCATGATCATGGGAACAATATCATCGCTCGTGCGTACGTACGGAATATCATCTCCACGATGTGATGCGGCTCGTTCTACATGATTTTCATTGAATAATGATTACATAAATGAATTGAGTGAATAAATATGATATATATTACACTAATAACATTCTGGAAATGAGTTAACTATAACCTAAAAGGAAGAATAGAAATTTATTCGAAAAAACACGCATAAGAACCAAAAGTAATAAACACCTGAATCACAAGTAGCAATGAAATATTACTAATAATAAGCTAATAATATGACCATATATGATATAATAACAATAAGTATGATTCTTTAATAAGTCAATTACATTATTTAAATTATTATACAGGAGGTTCGGACACTTACGAAGCAAATAAGACCTAAGGTATGTGAAAATCTCACTATCTCATTTTTATCCGAGATTGTTTGTACTTCAGAATTTACTGGGGAATATTTATCATCCACATACATGTTTCCACAATATGTAATGTTATTTCTATCCACCAATTATTTTTTAAATCAAATTTTACCCTTTAGTGAGTTTTTGGTAAAAGATATGAAAGTAATCTTTTTTCGTTTTTCGTACGAGGTACTTTTTGACTTTTCCGACAAAAGTACGAGAAGAATGTTTTTTAACTTATACGGCATGAATGGATTTTTAAAATATTATTTCCAAAAAGCTTCCTTTACATGTTTTCAAGATTATTTTTAATCAACTTATTTTAGTTTAGAATTGTACGACATGTTAAGAAAGGAAAAGTGTTTTTGAAGTTGAAAGGATATTTTCCTTAAGAATGGAGTTCAAGTGTTTTATAAAAATTATTTTCCATCTAAGATAATAAAGGGTTCTGTTTCTATCCCTATTTTTACATTTATTTGATTATGTTGTGATGGAATTATTTCTATGAATTCTTTTATCTTATATGAATTGTTTTATGATGTCATGATGTTTAAGATTCCCATTTTTATTACATGGGTTATGCTATGATGTATGGTTTATGATTTTGTGGCACATATAAGAATGGTATCATTATGAGATGGGTGGGACCTATATCTCCCTCCAAAGCATTGGGTAAAGATTTTATATCTCATGAAATAGACATGGCTGCAATGGAAGGTTAAACTGGTTCAGTGAAACATGACTGAAATGAGGAATGAACTCAGTTCGGGAATGGACTTTGTCCACTAAGATAGTGTTGGCAATGAGTCTTAAATAATAAGAAATTATTCTCTATGATTATGTGTGTATTCCACAAAACTTCATGTTTTATGTTATGATTATTGTGATTACATTTCACTACCATGATTTATCCCATGATATGAAATTATGATCTCTTTTGCAGGGTAAGATTTCGAAAATGTTATGTTCTTATGAATATGATGTGATTGATATTTATTTTGTTTACCCTTACTGAGCATTTGAACTCACCCTTTTGTATGTTTTCATTCCCCAGGTTAGGAAGAAGGTTATTAAGTAAGATATGCCAAAAGGGACTATAGATATGATGAAATAAATGGGAGACAATGTAGGCGCTTTATGAACCAGTTGTTTATGTTTCCCAGTTTCTAAAGACACTATACCTATACGGTCATTTCATGGTTTAGTTATATGTTGTAATAATTGTATTTAAATTTTGAAGTACTAACAATGTATGTAAAGTATGGGTCGTTATAGCCATGTACCAGTCAAATGAACTAGAAAACTTAAGAAAATTGGGCTGGATCTGGTGGGCCAGACCAACAATGGGTCAGGCCGATCCCAGCAGGTTGAGGTTAGGTGGGACCCAAATTAGGTCGGACCGACTAGTTAGGACGGAACCCAGACTCACTGGCCTTTTTTACCTCAATTCTAATAACTCTAAAATCTTGTTTCTGTTTGATGATTCATTTTTGTTGTTGGGACCCTCAGAATGAGGTGGTCCTTTTTTGATACCCTAAGTATGATTCATTAGATGTTTACATAAAACATATTGGATCCAAGAGTATGTTCTCTTGGATTGAGCTTGTTATGGATGGAATCCAGCGGCTGGTTATGACCTTGAATTTATGTGGTTACCTAGACTTTTTGTCTTACCTAGACAGTTTTTCTTACCTCGAAAATGTTTCTTATAAATACACTATGTCTTATCAAAACTGGGTCGGTACTCCCCCATCCCAGTAGGGTGCTGTTCCTCTAGACTCTGATGAAATTCTATGGGTTTCCTACAATCTGTGGGTTATCTACACTTTGTGTGTCACCTACACTAGGTGTGTTACTAATACAACATGTGTTACCTAAACTCTGTGTGTTACCAATGCCCCACATGTTACTACTTGAGGGCACTCTTTATTCTTATGATAATATTATTTACATTATATAGACCAATACTATGAATGATATGACTCTAGTAACTCTCTTGAATATACCACTTTGAGGCTATAGTTTGTGTGCCTCTATGGTAGTCTACTTGGTTTATTTTATTAGAATTTTCATTGTGGTATACTTTGTGTAATACCATTATGGATTGGGTTCCCTACAGAGTATTGTATTACTCACCCCTGCACAGTATTCACCCACATGTGTCGTATCTTTTTCAAATGATCAACAACTTTGATGGAGTCCTTGGTGGGATGGAGAATGGGGCTGCTTCAGGGTTACCCGGTGGATGTGGTACACTTCAACGACATTCATACTACTTAATGTAGCTACCCTTCAGGCAGTGTTTTCTACATATGAGATACTAGATCTTGTACTTTTATATTTATGTTGGTACTATATTTTAGTTAGTTTACATTTAATTTTGTATTGTTAGTCTGAGTGGGTTTTCATAATGGTTCGCATCTAGGTTTACTTAGAGTTCTTAGTTACAATACTTTTCATGGGGACATGTGTGTATGTGCTGAATTATAGGTAAATCCCTCCCCTTTTTTTGGAAACTCCTACTCGACACAAGTCCCCAACCCTGGGCCTATGGGTGGTGGACTTGGGGTAGTCACGACACAGGCCCCGAGGGATGGGTCGTGACATACATAAATTATTAAAAATGTCAAAATCATATCCATATAGAAAAATATATTATATTTGAAACATTTATTATTATAGGTAAAACATATTCATCTAATAAGATTATTTTAAGATATATTGATTTTTTTTCTATTTTCATATTATATTCACCATTAATAAAGCCATTTTACCTTTAATATGGTATCAAAATTCAATATTATTACAATTAACAATGTCTTAAAATAAAATAGATATACATACAAAAAATTTTCATACATACTAATTATATTGAATCTAATTTATGAATTCAATTTATAGATGTCCTGGAAATAAATTTTAATATAAATTGACAAAACAAAATGAAAATAACTTTTAAAAAAATGTGTTTTATGACAAAAAATGAAATTATACCAAAATAAGGTGTAATGATGATTAAAATGTAGTTAATTAGATTTAACATAAATTAATAATAATTAAGTTATTTTGAGTGAAATTTTAAATCATAATGAAATTTTTAAGGAAAATAAAGTAAATGTTTCATAGAAATGGGTATTTTTTTAGTAATCACTAAGAATTAATTACTTTTGGAAAAATAAAAAAATTCCCCCAATGATTAATTGGATAGGATTATTACCAAATATATATTTTTTTTATCAAAAAAAATTATACATTTTCAATAAATTAATTATAAATATTTTTTCACTAAATGAAATAAAATCCTTGTTTAATAAAAACATGTTTTTAAATAATAAAATAGATTTACTAATTGTTGCATGATTATTTAATAAGAAATTATCAAGATACTTATATATATTAGTGCCTTTATGTATATTTCTTAAATTAGTTAATCCAATTAATAACCTTTAATTTAATCACTAGTTTATATGTGTAATATGTAAATAATAATATCTCATGGTCTGTTTAATCATATTGTCGCTTATCTTCTATTCTTTCAACCATATTACAATTTAAAAAATATCAAGAAATTACATTATAACCCATTAAATAAACTGTGTCCCCAAAATTTAAATAAAGATGGATAATAAATGATCTGAAATTTGGAAATATTGTTTTTGAAATCTAAAATCTTAAAAGGGGTTAATAAGACATTATCTTGAGATATTATAATGGGAAATAAGGTGTTATTATTGAATAACACATATTATGATTCCAAATTGGATAAAATTATACGGAATTAAAAATATGGACATGGAAGAAAATATTAATTAAGAATGACTAATATATTATGATAAATAACTTGGTCAGAAGAAAGATAGTAACCACAAATCTATAATAATTGTTAGATTAAGATGACGTTGATATTTCATAAATGATTATAATATGATAACTATTCATTTCAAGATTATTTTTCTAGAGTTATGTAACTCATTTACCATCTAAAAAATAACAAACAATCAATGTTTCATCCATTAATAATTTCCCCCATAATATCATATTTTTCACTAATTCATTAGTATTTTATATATTTTTCTCATATCAAGGGAACTAGAATAAATGCCAAATGGATAGCCACAATCCATTTTAATTTTTTATTTTAAGAAGTCACTTTTTAGGTAAGTGGGAACCATACAAAATGAATAACACCTAAAGTGAATAAACATTTATATGATGAAACACAAAATTAATCTTAAAATACTAATCAATAACACCCAAAATTTATCATATATTCTTTGATAAATAACTAATCTTAATTTTTTTCGAAATATTTCTAACATGGATAAGATCCCTATAATCTGATATATTTGGGAATAATCACATCTAAGAATATGTTAAAAATTATCTCAAATTTATATTAGTCACTCATAATGTTATATCCTTAAAAGGTATAATATATAGTCTTGTAGTCATCAAAATATCTTAATAATCTCCATAAGTAAATAATATTATATTCCAAATAACTTATATAACCTCAACGTTAATAAATTTTTTAACCTCAAAGGTTATATAATACCTTTAATCTCATTTCTCTAAAATTATAGTAACATTTTTCTAATAAATGATTACATATTAAACCTAAGATTTTCATAAAACACATCCCAATTAAACATGTCCCAATAATTATTTTGACATATTAATATAATATCACATAAAAACCCAAAATTTTGTTGATATGGTATGTGAATTATGATATACTTTATAATACCAAATGTAGGATCGAAATAATATAGATACTGAATGATGTATCTCGAGGGAAGGTGAAATGTATACTTTAAAAAATTCCTTTAGAACTTTTAATGATGATTAAGTTTAACAAGGTTAAACAAGGTAATTCACAAAACCTCTAGTTCTACACACATTCTAGATTCCAGAAATATGATTCCGAGAAAGGGATTCAAGAAAATTTGGTTCTGGAAAATGATACATAATGAATGTTTACAAAGATAAAGATTCTACCTTAAAGCATATAGAATCTTACTAAATCAGAGTATACAAGTATAAAGAAGTATAAGATAGTTATACATTCCTCAACAATCAAAATGCAGCAGAAAACATGAAACAATCCATGTAAAGAGAACAAAATATTTTAACCCAAAGAGAAGGGTATCCAACAACCTTGGATAATGGTCCCTTGATTTATACTATCAATAATGTCTATCTTACCCACACCAGGGTAAGCCCTCGATACAATGATCGAAGTCGGAATTGTTATCCCTGCAAGAAGTCAACATCAAGGTAGTCAACACCTCTGCCTTCCACAGCAAGGATGTCCTCGAAATTAAAGGTAGTCGGCACCTCTATCTTCCTATCCCCAGAATCCCTCGAATGTAATCAGCAACATTCAGTGTCGCATGAAGCCAATATGAACAAGACATTTAGTACGCACTAAGCACGAGAGTCTCTCATTAAAAAAACATCAACAACATGGGATCCCTAGATTCATAGAACCATTTTGAGCTCTTTCAAATGAGATCCTATTTCTAGGCACAACTCCAACGGTCAGCTCCCTCCTCCAACTGTCATATTTTTCCATGAATTTCGGAGAGACCTATACATGTGTCACTCAAAAAATGGTTAGTTAGTAACTGAATGCATAACATCGTTTTATAGAAAAAACAAGTGTAAGAAAAAATATGGTTACATAACCAAAATCAACAATAAGGAAGGTAATAAAATTAAAGTTCGAAGTCTAATAAAAAACACATTCGGTGTCAATAATACAAGGATGTTCAGATTCAATTTTCTATGGAATTCAAAAACCGAACTCTATAGAATTCCGGAGTCAAAATATCCTGTAATTTCTGAATCTGGATTCACAAGGATTCAGAACCTGAACTTACAAAGTTTGGAGTCAAAGTTCATGAGAATTTTAAGTCATAATATACAATGTTTGGAGTCTGAATTCATTAGAATTCGGAGTCAGACCTCCTAAGAGTTCAAAGTCTGAATTTATAGAACTCGAGGTCAGAACGTAAAAGAGTTCGGAGTCTGAATTCAAATCACTCAGAGAAAAAACTTAGAAGAGATCGGAGACTGAATTCAGTGAACTAGGAGTCAGAACTCAAAAGAGTGCGGAGTCTGAATTCAGTGAACTTTGTGTCTGAATTCAAATCCTAAAAATAGAATTCCCTTTTTCTAAGTATTATATGATTCCGAGTCTTTAGATATGAAACCAAATTTTACACATAGATAAGATAATTGACAATGAAAAACATGGTAAAGACAAATTTCCTTGGGGAAGGAAAATTTTTCTTATGATTTTAAAACATAGGGTAAAAACAAATTTTCCTTGAGATAAGGTGTTTGTGATTTTCAAAACATGAGGACTGGTAAAGTCATAAGGAAACCATATTGACTTTACAAATAACCCAAACATGAAGGAATGGAAAATTCATAATGAAACATTATTGAATCGTTAATCGTACCCTTTTTGGAAAGCACAAACATCCTTACGAAAAAGAAAATAAGGAGTTAGAAAATATTTGTCCTGACTTTGAAAATAAAACATATCTCCCTTACTATATGGGAAAAGATGAATATGAATAACTGACCCTTAGGCTTTGGAACACTAAAGATCATATTATAAATTTCTGGAATGAGATTTTTCATTATCATGAGTACAAAAATATTTGTAATGAAAACTCCCCTTAGATAAACTCCCCCTTAATTAGGGATATTTATTATTTACTTCGTATTCCTTTTTCCATTCTCCCACTTTGTTATTTTGAAATTTTTTTTGAGGGAATGGAAATGAAATTATGGTACCTTAAATATTAGTAAAACAAATCCAAAAGAATAGAAACAAGAAATTTCATTATGATTATAAAGAACTTGTACAAGGAAGAGAAGTACAACAAAAGATCAGATTTCAACAAAGTTATACTTCTTTTTTCCTTCGACATCAACTTATTGACTATAGTCTTCTGCATTTTGAGCTCTTTATGATCTTCCTCTTCTCACTTAGGAAGCTGATCTGGATCCTCAGCTTTCTTCTCTAATGCCTTGATTCTTTCTTCCAGAGACATAAGAGCCTCTTCCTGAGCCTTCAGGACTTCTTCCTGCTTGACAAGATTTTATTCTCTCTAAATATGATGTTCTCTTTCTCTCTTCCAGCTTTGGGAAACATAATACAATTTCCCATTCAGATCCTTCACATCTTGAATCGGAGTATTTTGTTCCAAACTTATCTTTTTCTCAAATCTACTCATGAGATCCTTGATCTTACCATCTTTTATGTCAACATCCTCCTTGAAACCATCTTGAAACTCATCATGTTCTCTTAAATATTAAAATATCTTCTTTGACCAGCCAACTATTCTCTTACAAGACCTTTTGTGGGCTTCGTAGTTAATGAAGAAATTCTTGAAATCGGCTTTAAGCTAGACATAGTTCTCCATCACTATGGACACTAAATCTGATTTCTGATTTAGTGTATGTTAAAGCATATCGAATCTAGAGTCTATGATTGGAAAAATCACAGTGGCCCCAATAAGATTCTTCAATGACTCCACAAAAAAATCTTGTTATAGATATGATGATTTCGAATATGAGACTTTTCTAGGTGAGGGCTCTTTCTCTAGCTTTGCATGTTTCCTCATTGAATATCAACCATCTTCCTTCTTCTTCAAAATAGCTTTAGTAGATGTATCAAAAACCACCTGTTTCTCCTTATAATTTATTGGAATTTCTTCTTAATCTAGAGAATCATGTTCACTGTCAGAAAACTGAACAATTCTATCTTCATCTATCTTCTCCTTCTCAGCTTCTACCTCAACATCATTAGGATGAATAAAACGATTATTAAAACATTCTTCCTTAGACAAATTTTTCACTTTATCTTCAGCTTTCGCATCCCCTTCTTTATAACCATTCCTAGGTGTAGCATGTCTTGATGATTCTGCTTCTGATGTTCGGATTGACAATTTATTGGATAGAATTTCTTTCTCATGGAAATATTATACCTGCTTTATGAGATCTTCAGTGTCACCACTACTTTATTATTCTTCCACTTCTTCCACAACTTTTTCTACTTTTTTTTACGGAGTGACAAAATTTTTCCCTAGAGTTTCATGTAATGATTTTACCAGGAAGGATTCTAGTAGTAGTTTTTTTTCAGAATATTTTTCAGTATCCCTCAGAAGGGATTGCACAATCTTTGTTTTAGACATCTTCTTTTTTTCTTGGTTTTCAAGCACATCAACAATCTTCTCTTTCAAATCCTTTTCTTCTAAAGGATCCAAGCCAAACTGTGGCTCTCCTTCCTTCCGGTTTTTCTTATCTTACCTCCAGTTTTCTACAACCTCATCCACATATGATTTTTTATTCTTAGGATTAGGAGGTGCAGAATTAGATTCCTTTGATTTTAGCCTTTTCTCTTCCTCTTCTACTTCCAAAAACTTCCTCTACTTTCCTCCCTTTATCGATCATTCTGGCACTTCTTGTTTCTTCGTAATAGCTTCATCTTCTTCCACTGGTAGGTCATAAAACTCTCTGGAGTCATCGGAAAAACCAACATCCATCCTCTTTAATGTATCATCACTTACTAGCATGACTTTTCAATTCCATAGTTTTGAACTACAAGTAATTTTGAATGATTCTAGACACCGAACAATCAACATAGAATGAATGTCCGGATACATAATATCCTGAGCCTTCATGTTTCCATTCTTAATATTCTCATTCAAAATGAGAATATTCTTAACCAAATTGACCTTACTCAGGTTCACGAGAAAATCTAGGATGTATATATAACTCTTTTTCAAGGTGTCCTTGTTACCTTTTCTCAGAATGATAAATCCTTTAACCCATAATTCACGGATCATATTATTTATAGAGAGGTGAGAAATATTTGGAGTCTTGACATCTGTAAGACCAAGGCACTCCATATCTTTTACCTTTACAAAGCTTCCTTGCACATCCTTCAACTTATGAGAAAAAAATTCCACTTCTTCTTTATACAGAACTCCAATCCAACTAGCTGCCTTAGTTTATGGAAGAGCATAAGTCTTTCCATAGATTTTGAAGTAAAAATCATCTCTGCCATCTGCCTTGAAGAAACTAACTGATTCATAAAACTCAACAAGTAAATCTGGATATACAAAATCATGATCTCATTTATTCTATATGAAACCACCCTCCCATCCATTCAATTTGTTGTTCTTAGAAATGATTGAATCATACACTAGCGAAGATGTTCAGATGAACCAACCTATCTCTATACCCCTACCACTCCAGAATTGGATTGATAGTAGACATATCATTCTGAGAGGATTCCTCTATATACATTCATAATTGAGAAAACTTTGAGAAGTTTGGAACAGAGGGTCTGAACTTCAGCATGCGAGAGCTTGATAACGATGTGGAAAACCCCTTCTAGGGTCCTTTATATAGGTGTTAGAAGTGAAGATTAATCATCTAAACTCAATCCAATGGCTGAAAATCCTTCTGAACAGATCTGACAGTTGATATGATTGTTAGAAATAAAACTTGATAGAATCCAATCTTTTGAGATTTTTATGAAAAACAATCGGATATAAGGAAAAGAGAATCCTAAATTTTTTAAAAACAAATGAAAATAATAGCAAGTAAATTATGATTATGAAATATTATGAAATTAAATAGACCTTTTAGATTTCTAGGATGATTATTCGTATTGAGGAAAAATATTTCTTGAAGAACATTATATTCCAAAATATATTGATTAAGAAAAAAAATTGAAAATGAAAAACATCATTACGAAATATTTTGAGTATAGAAATTTCCATTACAAAAATTTTGTGCACAAAAATATTTATTCTGAAAATTTTTTGTAATGAAATATCCATTTCAAAAATTTTGAGTACCAAAATCTTCATGATGAATGTTTTAGACTATGAAAAATAAATTCCATTACGATATTTTTATAATGCTTAGGAAAAAAATATAGAAAATAAAAAACTAAAAAACAAATGTACTCCCTATATGGAAAAGAGTTTATTACTGTAAGGATATATATTTTAGTAGGAAGTTAATAAAGATGATTTCTTTATTGTTATCATTTATAACTTCTGTTTAATGTATTCATATTTATTAGAGGGTAAATATTTTGTGAAAATATCAGCAAGTAGATCTTGCATTCCGATAAATTGAAGAATGATATCTCTTTTTTTTGTGTGATACTTAAGGAAGATATGCCTAATATCTATGAGTTTTTCACGAGAGTGATGTGCAGGGTTTTTGCATAAAGCAATGAAACTAGTATTATCACAAGAAATTTGTGTTTTGGTAAAAGTCATACCATGTTCCGGGAGTTTGTGTTGCATCCACAACACTTGAGCACAACAACTTCCAACTACTACATATTCCTTTTCAGCAGTGGAAATTTCTACTGAGTGTTTCTTCTTACATGAACATGAATCTAATGAATCTCTTAATAAATGAAAAGTTCTGGATGTAATTTTTCAATCCATTCTACATCCACCAAATTCAGCATCTGAAAAAAATTTAGAACAAAATCATTTCTAGAAGTATAAAAGAGTCCTAAATCCATGGTTCCTTTTAAGTAGAGAAAAATTCTTTTCACTAACATTAAATGAGATTCCTCGGGATTGGATTGATATTTTTCACATAAGTATAAAAAAACATTAAGTCTAGACTACTAGCTATCATGTAAAGTAAACTTCTTATCATACCTCTAAAAGACATTTGATATACTGGTTTCCCAGCTTCATCAAGATCAAGTGAATTTGATGTACCAATGGGAGTACTTATACTCTTAGAGTTATCAAATCCATTATTTCTTAGAAGTTATTTAATATATGTATGTTGGGATATACAGATTCCTTCTGGACTTTGAGAAATTTGAAAATGAAGGAAAAATGTTAACTCACCCATCATACTCATTTCAAAATCATATTTCATTAGATCCATAAAGGAATCAGTTAAAGATTACAGATTTGAACCAAATATAATATCATCAACATATATTTGAGCAATCAAAACATTTTTTATCGTTCTTTATAAAAAGGGTTGGATCGACATTTCCCTTAACATAAAAATTTTAAAGAAATAATCCTATAAGTCTATCATACCATGCTTGAGGGGCTTGTTTAAGTCCATATAATGATTTGGTAAGTTTAAAAACATGTTCATGATGTTTTCTATCTTCAAAACCATGAGGTTTTTCAACAAGAACTTCTTTATGAACATAACCACTATTGAATGAACATTTCACATACATTTGAATAAGTTTGAAATTGAAGAATGATGCAATGGAAAGTAAAATACGAATAGATTCATGTCTAGATACTAGATCTTAGGTTTCTTCATAGTCTATTCCTTCTTGTGGATTATATCATTTAGCCACCAATCTAGATTTATTTCTTACTATGATTCCATTTTCATCCCACATATTTCTAAATAACCATTTCACACCAATAACAAAAGTTTTCTTAGGTATTTCAACCATGGTCGAGATTTTATTCCTTTTGAATTCATTTAGCTCATCTTGCATAGCTTTTATACATTCATAATAACCTAAAGATTCATAAGTGGGTTTTGGTTATAGTTGAGAAAGAAAAGCTAGATGTTCTATTTCATTACTTAAGGAACTTGTAGTCCTTACAGGTTAATTTTAATCGCCAATGATACTATCATTAGGATGATTATTATGAAACAAATGATTTGGGTTTTGTAAAACCTATTCATGAACATAGGGTAAGAAATATATTGGGGTAAATGATTTAGAAATATCTTTTTGGATATTTTCCATATCAGAAGGATCTTCTAACAAAGGTTGATAATCAGTTTTTGAAAACACATCCAAGGATGATGGTTGGGGTAGTTTAAAATTGAAGGGATCAGTTTCATGAAATTTAACATGTACTGTTTTTCAACAGTACATGTGTTTTTATTGAAAACTCTATAATGCATAGAAGTTGTGGACTAACCTAAGAAAATTCCTTCATCTCAATTTGGGGGGAATTTATGTAGATTATCTTTATTATTCAAAATGAATACCAAGCAACCAAAAACCGTCTACCACTCCATAACTCATAAGGGGATTTATTAAGAAAAGGTCTAATAAAAAATTGATTTATAGTATAACACACAATATTACAACATCAGCCAAAAAATGTTTGGCTATAAAATACTCACCCAACATGGTTTTAGTTATCTCTTGAATAATTCTATTTCTTCTTTAAACAACACCATTTTGTTGAGGTGTTCTAGTTTCTAATAAGTTATGAGCAATACCTTTTTTACTACAATAAGGTTCAAAATCAGAATTTTGAAATTCCCCTCCATGATCACTATGAATAGTAATCAAAGGAAGGTTTTTTTCATTTTCAACTTTGGCCCTAAAAGTTATGAAATAAAAAAAACATCATATTTCTTTGCGAGAAAATAGAACCACGTAAATGTAGTGTAATCATCAACTAAGACAAATACATTATACTTTCCTCCAATGCTTCCAGTTTGAGTTGGACCAAAAAGATACATATGTACCAACTGTAATGCATCAGTAGATGAGACTTCACTGACAAATTTAAAATTTGATTTATGTTTCATGTCATAATGAAAACGATCAAAAACTTTTTAAGATTCAAATATATGATCTGGTAGATCCTTAACTAATATTTTCTTTGAGAGTTATCATAGTTTTCTAAGGTTACAGTGTTCTAACCTTATATTCCATAACCAATAATGATCTTCCATTTCACTATGAAAAGGTAAGTCTTGGATCCTAAGGTCTTCTATGTTTAGTGTATATACATTCACTTGCCTATTGGCAGAAAGAATAAACTCTTCCTTGAAATTGTGTGCTAAGAATTTTTCATCCCTAAAATTCACAAGGTAACCTTCATCACATAATTTACTTATGATAATGAGGTTGTGCTTATGACCCTTAACAAACAAAACATTTGAAATCCATGTTTTCTCAAGAAGAACAATGTTACCAATACCAATAATTTCTCCCTTAGCATTATCTCCGAATGTTACTTTTCCTCCTTTGATCTTGATAATATTTTCAAAGTAGGTTTTGTTACCAGTCATATGTCGGGAACATCCACTATCCATGTACCATTTATTTCTGTTTGAACTTTCTCTATTTTCATAAAAACAAAATATTTAGACATTTGGAACACGAACATTCCTGGATCTGGATATTTCAGAAGGAAAAATCCTTGGCACCCACGTTTTCCTCGAAAAATAAGCTTTATGAAAACTTAAAGACTGAGTTTTTTTAGGGAACAATTTCTTTCCAAGTTTCCATGTAACACCCTGAGATTTTATGAAAAATATTCTTTTTAATTTCATTAATGTCTTGTGTTGTACGCTACACCAAAAGGAGCTTTCACAACACGCATCCTTGACTTTCCGTGCATTACACGCAATCACGACCCTCCTTGATAGCGTGTGTAGTAGGCAATACCGAGTTTCACTAAACAACGATATGCTATTAAAATATTATTAAAACTAGCCATTATGAATAGTAATAACCACTTTTTGAAATTTTTTAATTTATATTTTTCAAAACGGACTTCATTTCTGGATTCGTAATATCGAAATTATCTTAGGGTGAAATTTTGGTACATTTCGGATAACATTCATTTTCTGATGAATAGTGAAAATTACTAAATTTTAATTAAAAACAACCTTTTTATTCGAATTAATTAATAGTGATAAATTATTAATATGAGTGGTTTTAAATGATATTTAGAATATATTTTTACAATTTAATACAATGTTGGTCATTGGATGTAATTTCACATTTAAACCAGACATAAACAAGTGTCAATCTTTTTGTAGTTATTATATAATTCAAACAAGCTATTTGTTTTGACGACGGGAATTAATTTTTAAATTAATTAATGCAACTGATATGTTTTGAATTTGGTAAAATAGACATCATTTTGAGTTCATAATATCAAATATATCTTAGGCCTACTTTTTGTTATTTTTCTGGAAACTTTCATTTTTTTGATGAATACCGAAACCACTAAGTGGTAGTTAAAAAAATTAATTTTTCATAAAACATAATTTTACCACATCAGTGAGTGGAATTTCAAAAATCTGAGAGACACGGTTGATGTCAGTAAGTAAAATTTGGTTCAATGAGATGAAAATAATTTTTGGTGAATAGTAACTTTTTACTTTTTTACCACGATTAAAAGTAAATAGGGTAATTAAGGGTAAAATGATATTATTCTTACCCTAACACATGTCCTAATTATATTGGACAAGTTTAATTCGAACCAAAAAAACCTTAGAAATAAAATATGACCATATAGGCCCACTTGGATTAGAATAGAACATTTATTATTAATTTATTTAAAGAAGGGTTAAAATAGTTAACATCAAAGTTTAATAACTAAATCATTTTTAATACGAGGTTATACATAAGATAAATTCGACTATAAATATTAATTATAAAGATAAAAAGATTTCCTACATAATGGTATTTTATTTTTAATTTATAGACATTAAATAATTTAATTTATTTACGACACAACGATGATGCAGTAATTATCTTATTAATAAAATATTGACATAATTGATGTTATAAATACGCAAATAAATGTAGTTTGAGACTTTTTATGACTTAAAATAATTTTCTAGGTTAATATGAAATGTTATTGTTGATTTAAGTAACTTGGTTAGAACTTATCATTATGTTATGAATTTCATAAAAATCATGTACCAAATAGTGTCAAAATTGACATAAATTAGTTTTTAAAACAAATATTATATTATTAATTTTTATTTTATTCCCAAAAATCTAAGGTTCAGACAAATGACTTATATAAGGTAATATATATTAATAATAAACAACTTTGGGTTCGTTTGACTTGATATAGTAGGTTTATTAACCATATAGTGTAAGAAAACAAAAAGACAATGAAAAAGTTAAATTATTTAACTCAGAGTTAAATCTAATTGATAAGGTTAAAATAATAACCTAAACTTGTCTAAATCCCATTGGATGAGAGTATTTCGACCCATAACCACCTTATCTTCTAAATATATCAATTTGGAGCTATTTAAATCCGAACTTTACTTTATAATAAAATAATATTTTTAGTTTTCCCAAAGGTGCCCCTCTCCTCCCTTATAAAAGGGCACCTCCTCCCTCTCCTCCTCACACCAATTTGAGCATTCATGCTCGGAACACCCCTTCCAAAATCTCTTATAAACTTCCCTATTATCATCCTAGAGGTCTTGGTCTTCTTCAAAGACCATCCTTAGTTCTTTAAGTGGATGATAAGAAAAGGCGCGTCAAAAAGAGGTAATATCCATTACCGATCTTTTTCAATTTATTTCTTCTTCAACTTCTTCTTCTTTAGTTGTTTCATGATAAAGTAATAACATCATTATTTCTTATATACTGATATTTTATTATAAATATGAAACAACTCTAGTTAACATTCTATCCATCCTACGGAAAAAGGAAATCACCGCGCGTGCGTACGTACGGAATACCGTTTTCACGCCGTGGTGTAATATATTTTCCGCCACCACCTTAATTGGATGGGTATAATGGTGTAATGAGTAACTATATATGATTATTATAAAGTGATATTGATACTGAAATAGTATACATACACTTCAACACAATTTCATGATCATGAGAACGATATCATCACTCGTGCATACGTACGGTCTACATTCTCCACAACGCGATGAGATTAATTTTCCATGTTAACCATTTAAGAATGATTATAAAGTATATATAAGAAATAATAATGAAATATATGAAATTATAAAGCAAATGTATTTATGTATATATGTATGTCATCTACTTACTTCCTTTCAAGACAATAAGGAAAGGAAAACAGCATTCATGCGTATGTACGGACTACCGTTTCCATGAACGGTGTGTTTCATTTCATTTATCTATCCATTATATATATACTGAATATATATGATATATAAATCATGTTTTATATTCTGGAAGTATGTAAATCATGATATAAGTAATAATAATGTCAAGAACAACAAGTCCAAACACCTATGATAAATGAAACGATTTTACCCAAAACGCTTCTTTAACATGGCATTTACAAAAGAACAGGTAATATAAAGTCATAAGTGAACCATATATGATATCATAACAATGAATATTATTATGTAATAAGTTAATGACTTTATGTAAATCATTATACAGGAGATTAGGACACTTACGAAGCAAATCAGACTTAGGGTAAGGGAAAATATCACAATCTCATTTTATCCGAGATTGTTTATACTTTGGTATTTACTGGGGTGTATTTTATCATCCACATCCATGTTTCCTCAATATGTAATATTATTTCCATCCAACATCAATTGTTTAAATCCAATTTTACCCTTCGGTGAGTTTTTAGTAAAAGATATGAGAGGAATCTTTTGTCGTTTTTCGTACGAGGTACTTTTTGACTTTTTCGACAAAAGTATGAGAAGAATGTTTTTTTTAACTTATACGGCTTGAATGGATTTTTAAAACATTATTTCCAAGAATATTCCTTTACAAGTTTTGAAGTTTGTTTTTAATCAACTTCTTTTAGTTTAAAATTGTATGACATGTTAAGAAAGGAAAATGTTTTTTGAATTTGAAAGGATATTTTCCTCAAGAATGGAGTTCAAGTGTTTTATCAAAATTATTTTACATCTAAGATAATAAAGGGTTCTGTTTTTATCCCTATTATTACATTGATTTGATTATGTTGTGATGGAATTATTTTTATGAATTCCTTTATATTATATGAATTGTTTTATGATGTCACGATGTTTAAGATTCCCATTTTTATTACATGGGTTATGCTATGATGTATGGTTTATGATTTTGTGGCACACATAAGAATGGTATAATTATAACATGGTTGGGACCTATATCTCCCTCCAATGAATTGCGTAATGATTTTATATCTCATGAGATAGACATGGCTGGAACGGTAGGTTATACCGGTTTAGTGAAACAGGACTGAAACGAGGGTGACTCGGTTCAGAAATGGACTTTGTCCACTAAGATAGTCTTGGCAATGAGTCTTGACTAATAATATATGATTCTCTATGACTATGTGTGTATGCCACAAAGTTTCATGTTTTAAGTTGTGATTATTGGGATTTCATTTCACTACTATGATTTATCCCATGTTATCAAATTATTCTCTCTTTTGCAGGTTATGATTTCCAAAATGTTATGTTCTTATGAATATGATGTGATTGATATTTCTTTTGTTTACCCTTACTGAGCATTTGAGCTCACCCTATTATGTTTTCTTTTCCCCAGGATATAAAGAAAGGCTTTAGGTATTATAAAAAAGGACGATCTTTATGGGAGATGTTGAAGATCTTTCACCACGATTAGAAGATTATATTCTGAGTTTCCAAAGACACTAAACTATTACGATCCTTGTGTGTGTGTTTTTGTTGTACTAAGTATTCCACAAAAGTAATGTAATGTCCATGTAAGTCAGGCTTCGGGTCTCTACAGTTGGTATCAGAGGAAAGGTTTAGTCAACCTTTGGAAACTAGGATGCGAAAACTCTAGTGAGATCCCTAGAGATATTTCTACGGTATGTCTAGGTATGTCCCTAAGGTTATGTATATGTATATGGTATAGTACTAGAATTACACTAACGATCATAGAATTAAACCTAAGATGTTAGATATTTAAGGTACTCCCCCTTTATTATGTTGTTTTCCCTATCATGATTTTTGCCTCTCACACAATTCTTTTTGGGTTTTAGACGATGGATGGAACGCGAAGGAACCGTGTTGATCAATGCAATGGAAAATGCAATGATTGTCCTCCTGAACAAACAAATGTTATGGGAGATGGAGTGAAAAATCTTTTTGCTTTACTTACACAAGCTATGAATCATTCTGGACTTCCAAATGAGAAGAGAAGGGAACAATATTCTATTGAGTCCTTCATGAGGCAACATCCACCTTCATTCAGTGGGTCTTCTGATCCCATTGTTGCTGAACAATGGATCAGTACCACTGAAAAGATATTTTCAGTTCTTCAATGTTCTGAACATGATAAATTCATCTTAGCAGTATATCGTTTGGAATGTGAAGCAGATCAATGGTGGAATCTTATCAAGAATACGAGGCAAAGAGATGAAATTGAGTCCATGGAATGGGACAAGTTCAAGAACTTATTTTTCAATAAGTACTTCCCTCGTATTCTTCAAACAAAGTTGGAGAAGGATTTTCATGAACTAAAGCAAAAGGATGATGAATATGTTGGTATATACGAAGCGAATTTTACAAGGCTTGCAAGGTATGCATCTGGATTTATCATCCAACCTGAAAGTAAAGTTGATCGATTCTTCAGTGGCTTAAATCCAAATATTCGAAGGGTATTAACTATAAGAGACTTCAGTAGCTATAAAGAGATTGTGCGTTGTGCTATCAAGGTAGAAATGGAAGTTGGTGTTACTTATCCATCTCATAGTTTTGAAATGAAACGAAATATGGAATTTAAGGAGAAATCTCAGAATAATGGTGAAAAGAAGATGAATGTTTCCTTATGCTCAAAGTGTGGAATGAAGCATGGTGGAGATTGTTTTAAAGGGACAAGTAAATGTTTCAAATGTGGAAAGGAAGGTCATCGGGCATTTGAATGCCGCAATGATGGGAAGAATATGTCTAATGATGCAAACAAAGGAAGGAATACACATAATGAACCTACTACACTTCAATGCTTCAAGTGCAAGGAAATGGGGTATTATGGTAATAAATACCCAAATCCAAGGGTTAGTGATGATCGACATGAGAAACCACTTAAGGCAAAGGACAAAGGGAAGTCACATGCGATCACCATTGGTGATGTTGAATATGACAACGATGTGGTGGAATGATTAAGTGTTTATGTAACGGGATTCCAAAATAATGTTGTATATAGTATCGTGGAATATTGGAATATTTATGTTTTGGTCTATTGTGGTTTTCAATTATTTTATGGCATCGGTAACCATGAAACGTGATTGAAATATTTTCGAAAAGCAGATGATATGCACATAATGAAGGGATAAAGAGAATCTAATATGTTTGATAGTATTCATGTGCTCATGATTGATATAAGGACTAAGTGATATCATGGTTTGAGTATATAGAATTTTGAGGATTTTGGTATGTGGAAAGTGTTAACTTTTAACTGCATTCATGTTTTCACTAAGGTTCAATGGGTATTCAAGAGAATACATGATTAAGGCCTTTGAATGTTTGGAATGTGACCAACAAGTCATATCTTATGATATATGGGGATCAATGATGGTATTAAATCTCTAGTAATCGTTTTCACTATATTATGAGAGTGGACTGAAGTATTATGGATAAGCCTAAATATTGGAATGGATTATGTAGGACATAAGTTAGAATTGTTTAAGGATAGAAGTTTTTTTGATATTATTAATGGTATGTTATAGTAATATAGTTTTAGAAAAAGGACAACCTGTAGGACGGGCGAGAGCCCATCGCGTCGCACAAGGCTGTGGGAATCGAACCCACAACCGAAGTGTGACTGGCCTTTATCGCCTACCACTAGCCTACGGGAAGTCCCTGTTTAGTAGAAACTAGTTTTATTATATTAATCAGTATGATATATGAAGTATAAGTCCATTTTAGGAATCATATATCATTAATCTCACTATAGATGGACTTATGTATTTTTTGATAACTTTTCTGACCTTTTGTTTGAGACAGATGGAATGACCCATCATTCTATCACATGATTTTCTAACACATCACGAATGACAAATTCAACTTCATTTCTTTAAAAGATGAAGTGTAAATTGTCCAAAGAACGACCAACGGTGAGACTATACGAAAATCACAAAATTATTTCTTCTAATTTCATCAACTTTAGGGAAATGATCTTGAAAACCAAAAATGTTGTCCTAGTTCTCTTATATCTAATGAATCAGATGGTACCTTAGATCATCAAAAATTTATGGCTTTGTGATTGCTGGCTTTTCCATAGCCATGTTCTCTACCACTCTCCATCAGAACATGATGGTTAGATTTCTCTTCCATATCCATATTTTCATCTATGTGGAAACCCAGTGATTAGTTTATTTGGGTAACCATTACATTTCATACATTTGTTTTTAAAGATCGGTTTTGGTATTCCTTTTTACGATGTGAGTTTCTATTAAAAAACTTTCGAATAGTAAACCATTTATAACCCCGATGAATTTCGACGGAGAAATTCATTTTAAGGGGGGTAGAATGTAACACCCCGAGATTTTATGAAAAATATTCTTTTTAATTTCATTAATGTCTTGTGTTGTATGCTACACAAAAAGGAGCTTGCAAAACATGCATCCTTGACTTTCCTTGCATTACACGTAATCACGACCTTCCTCGATAGCGTGTGTAGTACGCAATACCGAGTTTCACTAAACAACGATATGCTATTATAATATTATTAAAACTAGCCGTTATGAACAGTAATAACCACTTTTTGAAATTTTGTAATTTTCATTTTTCAAAATGGACATCATTTCTGGATTCGGAATATCGAAATTAGCTTAGGGTGAAATTTTGGTATATTTTGGATAACTTTCATTTTCTGATGAATAGTGAAAATTACTAACTTTTAATTAAAACCAACCTTTTTAATCGAAATAATTAATAGTGATAAATTATTAATTTGAGTGGTTTTAAAGTATATTAAGAATATATTTTTACAATTTAATACAATGTTGGTCATTGGATATAATTTCTCATTTAAACCAGACATAAACAAGTGTCAATCTTTTGGTAGTTATTATCTCTTAAAAACACGCTATTTGTTTTGACGACGGGAATTAATTTTTAAATTAATTAATACAACTGATATGGTTTTAATTTGGTAAAATAGACATCATTTTTGAGTTCATAATATCAAATATATCTTAGGCCTAATTTTTGGTATTTTTCTGGAAACTTTCATTTTTTGATGAATAGTGAAACCACAAAATGGTAGTTAAAAAAATGAATTTTTCATAAAACATAATTTTACCGCTTCGGTTAGTGGAATTTCAAAAATCCGAGAGACACGATTGATTTCAGTAAGTAAAATGTGGTTCAATGGGATGAAAATAATTTTTGGTGAATAGTAACTTTTTACTTTTTTTACCACGGTTAAAAGTAAATAGGGTAATTAAGGGTAAAAATTATATTATTATTACCCTAAAACATGTCCTAATTCTATTAGACAAGTGTAATTCGAAAAAAAAACAACCTTAGGAATAAAATATGACCATTTAGGCCCACTTGGAATAGATTAGAACATTTATTATTAATTTATTTAAAGAAGGGTTAAAATAATTAAATCAATGTTTAATAACTAAATCATTTTTAATATGAGGTTATAAATAAGATAAATTCTACTATAAATATTAATTAGAAAGATAAAAAGATTTCCTACATAATGGTATTTTATTTGTAATTTTTAGACATTAATTAATTTAATTTATTTATGACACAACGATGATGCAGTAATTATCTTATTAATGAAATATTGACATAATTGATGTTATAAATACCCAAATAAATGTAATTAGAGACTTATTATGACTTACACTAATTTTCTAGGTTAATATGACATATTATTGTTGATATAAGTAACTTGGTTCGAACGTGTCATTCTGTTATGAATTTCATAAAAATCATCTACCAAATAGTGTCAAAATTGACATAAATTAGTTTTTAAAACAAATATTATATTATTAATTGTTATTTTATTCCTAAATATCTAAGGTTCGGATAAATGACTTATATAAGGTTATATATATTAATAATAAACAACTTGGGGTTCGTTTGGCTTGATATAGTAAGTTTATTAGCCATATAGTGTAATAAAACAAAAAGACACGGTAAAAGTTAAATTATTTAACTTCGAGTTAAATCTAATTGATAAGGTTAATATAATAACCTAAACTTTTCTAAATCCTATTGGATGAGAGGAATTCGACCCATCCCCACCTTATCTTCGAAATATATCAATTTGGAGCAATTTAAAACCGAAATTGATTTTATAATAAAATAATATTTTTAGTTTTCCCAATGGTGCCCCTCTCCTCCCTTATAAAAGGGCACCTCCTCCCTCTCCTCCTCACACAAATTTGAGCATTCAAGCTCGGCCAACCCCTGCCAACATCTTTTATCCACTTCCCTAGTATCATCCTAGAGGTCCTGGTCTTCTTCAAAGACCATCCTTAGTTCTTTAAGTGGAGGATAAGAAAAGGCGCGTCAAAAAGAGGTAATATCCATTACCGATCTTTTTCAATTTCTTTCTTCTTCAACTTATTCTTCGTTAGTTTTTTCATGATAAAGTAATAACATAAGTATTTCTTATATACATATATGTAATTATAAATATGAAACAACTCTAATTAACCTTCTATACATCCTACGGAAAAAGGAAATCACCGCGCGTGCGTACGTACGGAATACAGTCTCCACGCCGTGGTGTAATCTATTTTCCGCCACCACCTTAATTGTATGGGTATAATGGTGTAATGAGTACCTATATATGATTATTATAAAGTTATATTAATTCTGAAATAGTATACATACACTTCAACACAAGTTCATGATCATGAGAACGATATCATCGCTCGTGCGTACGTACGGACTACCGTCTCCACGACGCGATGTGATTCATTCTCCATGTTAACCATTTAAGAATGATTATAAAGTATATATAAGAAATAATAATGAAATATATGAAATTATAAAGATAATAGATTTATGTATATATGTATGTCATCTACTTACTTCCATTCAAGACAATAAGGAAAGGAAAACAGCATTCATGCGTATGTACGGACTACCGTTTCCATGAACGGTGTGTTTCATTTCATTTATCTATCCATTATATATATACTGAATATATATGATATATAAATCATGTTTTATATTCTGGAAGTAAGTAAATCATGATATAAGTAATAATAATGTCAAGAACAACAAGTCCAAACACCTACAATAAATGAAACGATTTTACCCAAAACGCTTCATTAACATGGAATTTACAAAAGAACAGGTAATATAAAGTCATAAGTGAACCATATATGATATCATAACAATGAATATCATTCTTTAATAAGTTAATGACATTATTTAAATCATTATACAGGAGATTCAGACACTTTCGAAGAAAATCGGACTTAAGGTAAGAGAAAATATCACAATCTCATTTTATCCGAGATTGTTTATACTTTGGTATTTACTGGGGTGTATTTTATCATCCACATCCATGTTTCCTCAATATTTAATATTATATCCATCCACCTACAATTGTTTAAATCCAATTTTACCCTTAGGTGAGTTTTTAGTGAAAGATATGAGAGGAATCTTTTGTCGTTTTTCATACGAGGTACTTTTTGACTTTTCTGACAAAAGTACGAAAAGAATGTTTTTTTAACTTATACGGCTTGAATGGATTTTTAAAACATTATTTCCAAGAATATTCCTTTTCAAGTTTTCAAGTTTATTTTTAATCAACTTCTTTTTGTTTGAAATTGTATGACATGTTAAGAAAGGAAAATGTTTTTTGAATTTGAAAGGATATTTTCCTCAAGAATGGAGTTCAAGTGTTTTATCAAAATTATTTTCCATCTATGATAATAAAGGGTTTTGTTTTTATCCCTACTATTACATTGATTTGATTATGTTGTGATGGAATTATTTTTATGAAGTCCTTTATATTATATGAATTGTTTTATGATGTCACGATGTTTAAGATTCCCATTTTTATTACATGGGTTATGCTATGATGTATGGTTTATGATTTTGTGGCACACATAAGAATGGTATCATTATAAGATGGGTGGGACCTATATCTCCCTCCAATTAATTGGGTAATGATTTTATATCTCATGAGATAGACATGGCTGGAACAGTAGGTTATACCGGTTCAGTGAAACAGGACTGAAAGAAGGGTGACTCGGTTCAGAAATGGAATTTGTCCACTAAGATAGTCTTGGCAATGAGTCTTGACTAATAAGATATGATTATCTATGATTATGTGTTTATGACACAAAGTTTCATGTTTTATGTTATGATTATTGAGATTTCATTTCATTAATATGATTTATCCCGTGTTATGAAATTATTCTCTCTTTTGCAGGTTAAGATTTCCAAAATGTTGTGTTCTTATGAATATGTTGTGATTGATATTTCTTTTGTTTACCCTTACTGAGCATTTGAGATCACCCTTTTATGTTTTCTTTTCCCCAGGATATAAAGAAAGGTTTTAGGTATTAAAAAAATGGAAGATCATTATGGGAGATGTTGAAGATCTTTCACCACGATTAGAAGATTATATTCCAGGTTTCCAAAGAAACTAAACTATTACGATCCTTGTGTGTGTGTTTTTGTTATGTACTAAGTATTCCACAAAATTAATGTAATGTCCATGTACATCTGGCTTCGGGTCTTTACATTCCACCACACTGACACTTAGTGTAGAAAGGAGCACTTTTAGGAACAGAATAATTGTTATTAAAAATTGGTTTTGAACTTGTATAAAACAAATCTAGAATTATTCATTAGTAGTCGGATTTGAGAATACATCTTATAAAAATTTTCTTTACCCATGGTAATTTTTTAAAAACACATCCTCAAGGAAAAAATTTCAGATATCAGTCTGATAACTATGTTCTTTTCTTCAAATGAAATTAACTTTAGAACTAGATTTAGGCTCGAAAACATTTTTCTCAGAAATTACAATTTCTAGATCCATAGAAAGTTTATCCTTCTTAGAATTTACATCCTCAAGGTTTTTTGAAAATACATTAAAAATCAAGGGGTTTCTTATCATGATCTTTAGAAAGATCATATATTTCCTTAGATAGAATAGTATTTCTAGAATTTTCATTATCAAACTTTTTCTTGAGTTTTGAATTCTCATTCTCAAGGAGCTTAAAAAACCTAGAAATTTATTCATAGGTAGGTAAAGTATCCTCTTCAATGGAAGAAGATTCTTCATCTGGATATTCATAGTATTTATTATTACTAAAATTTTCATTCAAAGAATCCTTCGTCATTGATTCATCATTGTGTACTTTAGCCATTATGCAATGATCGTGAATAGGTAGTCTGGCTATTAGACTATGATTCTTATGTCCAAAAGATATGTATTATGATGATTCATCCTAAGAGTTACCACCACTGGAACTCCATGTGTCATTATATTTTAATACTTTCATAGATTTAGATTGGTAGTTATTCTTTCTGTTTCTCCCATAATTCATTTCCTTTCATCTTTTCTATTAAGAATAGGAAAATAAGGTCTTATATGTCCATCTCTCTTGTATTCATAACATATATCTTCTGAATCATTCTCATCGTTCCATTCTTTCTTCTTATATCTGGATTTAATGTTTTTATTTCCAGCTATCTTGTTCATCATTCAATTAAGATTGGCTAGTTCATTTTCGGAAGATTCACTTCTACTAGATTCGGATTGTATAACAACATTCTTAGATTTAGATGTTGTGAATCTCTCAGATGTCTTGGATTTCATAAGATTTGAAGTAGTAGTAAAAGAAACACTATGATTCCCATTATTTTCCTTTACATTATCAATATCTCTCTTCATTCTGGTCTCATTTTGATGATTTATTCCAAAAATTTCATCAAGAGTAATCTGATTAACCTTTCTATTTTCATCAATAGCGGTTCTCTAGGATTCACACTCATTAGGCATGATGTCTATGATCTTTTCCACATAAGATACATCATCTATTCATTTCTCACCCATATATTGTAAACTATTAACAATAGTCATGAATCTTCATTTCTATTTACATATGAAATCTCCATAAGGAATGAAAAAACCATGATATTCAGCTCTGAGCATGGATCTTCTAGTTTCGATAACTTTTGAAGATCCAAAGTGTTTAACTTCAAGTTTCTTCCAAATAAAATATTTTTCTTCACAAGATGAAAGTTAGATATATATATTTCTAGTCATGGAACAAAGCAATGTATTATGTACCTTATAATTCAGTTGATATTCATACTTTTCATGATTTTTCAAAGTACTAACTTTCTTGTCATGGATTTTATATCCTCCAGTATGCATAAAAAAATTGTCCACTCCAGTATTGATAATAATGGCCTTCATTCTATATCTCCATTATTTGTAATCATTACAACCAAAAATAGGTGGTCTTGTTGGATTTAGGTTGTCAATGGAACCAACATTAATTCCTGCCATCATGAAGAAAAAATGTCTCTACACAAACCTGTTAGTAGTAAGGTTAAGTAAACAAGGAAAATATTCCTCAGTAAATAAAAATTAGAACAATGAAAAATTTTATAAGGGAAAACTTATATGTGAATATATGTATTTTAGAGACCTCCTTTGAAACAAATTGATGAGATCGTATGTGAAGTACGACATACTCTATAATACCAAATGTAGGATAGAAATAATATAGATACTGAAGAAAGTATCTAATAATGCTCAAAATACAAGAGGGGGTGAATTGGATAGTTCAAAAAATTCATTTGTAACTTTTATAGATGATTATGTTTAACAAGGTTAAAAAAGGTAATTGAAAAAACCTCTAGTTCTACACACTTTCTAGATTCCATAAATATGATTCCGAGAAAGTGATTCTAGAAAAGATGCTTACAGAAAATGAAACATAATGAAAGTTTACAAAGATAAATATTTTACCTTAAAGTGTATAGAATCATACTAAATCAGAGTATAAAAGTATATGGAAGTATAAGATAGTTATACTTTCCTCAAAAATCAAAATTCAGTGGAAAAATTGAAACAAACCAAGTAACAAGTAATAATTATTTTAACCCAAAGAGAAGGGTATCCAACAACCTTGGATAAACGTCCCTTGATTTATAATTTCAAGAAATTATGTCTTTCCCAAACCAGGGTAAGCCCTCGATACAAAGATCGGAGTCTGTCTTGTTATCCCCACAAGCCCTCAATATCAATGTAGTCGGCACCTCGATCTTCCTCAGCAAGGAACTCCTCGAACTTCAAGGTAGTCTACACCTCGGTCTTCCTATCCCCGGAAGTCGTCGAATGTATTCCGCAACATTCTGAGTCACAATAAGAAAATCTAAACAAGACATTCATTATGCACTAAGCATGAGAGTCCCTCTCTAGAAAAAACTTCAACAGCATGTGATATATATATTCATATAACTATTGTGAGCTATTTTAAATGAGATCCAATTTATAGGCACAACTCTAACAGTCGGCTCCATCCTATAAAGGTCATATTTTTCCTTGAATTTTAGATAGACATGTACACGTGTCACTCAAAAAATTGTACTTTAGTAAATCAACACACGATATCATTTTATAACAAAAAAGTGTAAGCAAAAATATGATTACATAATAAAAATCAAAAAATATGAATGTAAGAAAATAAAAGTTCAGACTCTAATAAAAAAAAATTTCGGTGTCTATAATACAAGGATATTCGGATTCTGTTTTTTAAGGAATTCAATGCCTAAACTCTATAGAATTCTAGACTCTAAATTTCACGGAAATTCAGAATCTCGATTCACAAGAATTCAGAACCTGAACATACAATGTTCGGATTCAAGGATCATGAGAATTCAGAGTTAGAACATAAAAAGTTCAGAGTCAGAATTCATTAGAATTATGAGTCAGATCTCGGAAGAGTTTGGAGTCTAAATTCAAAGAACTCATTGTCAGAACTCAAAATATTTCGGAGTCTGAATTCAGTTAACTCGGAGTCAGAACTCAGAATAGTTTGTATTGGGATATTACATTTGTTATGAGAGGTTTGTTTGGAAAACAATGGATTTTAAGATTTTAGCATTGAAATTTTAGTATAATTATAATCAATGTTCATTAATTTAATTATTAACCTAATGGGAAATATATTAGTTCTATTTAAATCACATAATCCCAGAAGAAAAATTACAAGGATGGTATCTTGAAAAAATTTACATAGCTGATTGTTTGTAACATAAATATTTTTTGATGTTCATGAATGAATGTATAATAAAATGTGCATCAAAGCAATATTGATGAATATAACCTTTTATCATTTAAAATAAACATTCATAAAATAAAAATTAACAAAATATTTTCAAAATACATTTCATTGAAAATAAAATTGAACAGATTTAAAGAATTTTTAATGGAAAAATTTGTTCATTGATATGTGAAGAATCATCCGTATTGTAAATGAAATAAATAAACATTATTTTAAACATAATATAATGGGACTCAAAAGAATCACATTAAGAATTTTATTAGAAATTATTCTTAAAAAACATTTATAATAATTTCAAGGATATGTAAAATATTTTTTGTAAATACATAATTTTTATTAATGAATATTCTTGTCCTTATTTCTGATCTAAGGGAACATACATGATTGGAATCACATTCCAACAACATTTTTTATGTTTATTTTTTAAATATAGAAGGAACTAAAAGATAAATAGTTGAAAAAATTATAAATAGAGTATATAAAAAGTGATATGGAAGATGTGAATAACAACACATTATTTTAACTGAAAGAACCACTAATATAAAAAGTGATAATATAAATGTAGATTATAACCTAATGCATTTGAAATTTCCCTAATATTTCGAATCATACATCATTGAAATTAAGGATATGATATGAATTAATAAAAAAATTAATTTAATGGATTAATATTTTAAATTTCACTAATTAGGCTGTATACAAACAATAATAAAATTAAGTGGTAAAAATGAAACATGTCTTTTGTAATTGAGATTGAGACATATAAAACCCTCAAATATTTAATATCATTGAATTTAGAATAAAAAATGGGTATATTATTTTTAAAATATTTAAATACAAAAAAATGTTTAAATATATATTAAATCAATTTAGATAAAAAGGCACATGTAGTCATTAAATAAAAAACTAATTAACGAACAATTATAACCCAATGACATGATATTGATTTAAAATTCTTTATACTACTTGGTTCCTGTAATGTCTCAAAATTTATGTGTATTTTTATAATATAATGTAATTTTATGAGTCCATGAAAATTGATGGAGCGTGATTCTGAGGCCCGTCGTGCCCAGAATTAATTTCTAAACTTTTTTTGGTACATTCAGTAAATGTACGAGCGAGTTTTTCTATCTTTTGAAATGGTTCATTGAATTGAAATCTGAGGAAACCGTTGAACTCGCAGCACCGATATTCACTTAAGGAGACCATCACCTCAACCATAGTGGGTTGAGAGTGACAGATAAAATTTGGGTTTTTTCGTGAAGGAATAAAATAAAATAAAATGGTGTAACATATTATTTTTATTTTATTTTGAAACCACCCATGTGGAAAATTCACAGGTGGGGACCACTTAAACTAAAACCTCCCATGAGCGGTTATAGAGGTGGGGACCAATGAGCCTAACCTCCAATGAGAGGTTATGGTGGTGGGGACCACCTCTGGCTTAGAACTCATCGAACCCCCTTGAAATCCCTCATAAGTGTGGGGAAGCCACTTAAACTTCCCCCACATAAATAGTACCAGCCCCTTTAATTTATTTTGCCAACATATGTAATTAATTAACCCAATTTGAAATTGTACCAACAATTAAAATTGTGGAAACACAATAGTTGGCTATTTTTCATTTTGGGGGAAAGTATTGATAAAGGGGAGATCTCTAGGAGGATTACACTTCTTCCAATGAAGAACGCCGACACATGACATCGACTTCTTCTTCAGATCATACTCTAATGAAGAATGCCATCGACGAACATTCTTCAGAAATCAAGGAAGAGGATGACGTACTAGACCGACATCGAAGCATGGTTTTAGAAGGGACGATCGTAGGCAGAGTCTTACCCTTTTTCAACTTCCATCTCGCACCAATGTCAACGACAAATCTGAGGTAGGTTGGTTGTTTGAAATTTTCCCCCCTTTCCATTCTTGAAAATTCTTCATAATTCAAGATGGAATTATAGCCACCTGTTACTGCTCTAAAACGTAGAGTGCATGCCAAACAAACATGGACCGTCCACTCTGTAATCCTAGGGACTAATTTTTGATCGCGAGGGAGGAATGGACAAGAACAATGGTGGGGACAGAGAACGGAGAATGACACCACTGATGGTCGCGTCGAAGGTGACAGCACAACGGCATCGCCCTGCGGTTGCCGCCCCTCGGCCGAGCTGCCACCCTCTGCGGCTGAGCCGTCATCGGTGGCCGAACCCCGCAGCCGAGCCACTGCCTAGCGGTCGGGCCGCCATCCCATCGCTCTACGGTCCATAGACCCACCGCACTGCCTGTGGCCTCGCCGAGCCACAC
Source organism: Viscum album (assembly GCA_963277665.1). Lineage (NCBI taxonomy): Eukaryota > Viridiplantae > Streptophyta > Magnoliopsida > Santalales > Viscaceae > Viscum > Viscum album. Next base: position 169,354,944 of record OY728138.1, read on the forward strand.
CACGACCTCCGCCCTCCCGGTTGAGCCATCTCGCAGCCTCTGCCCTCCAGACCGAGCCATCCCGTAGCATCCACCCTTCCGGCCGAGCCGCCCCGCGCCCATGCGACAGTCCTAGGCTGAGCCACCCCGTTACCTTATCATTCTATGCCGAGCCTCCCCGGGCCAAGCCAAGACACCCTGCGCACTCGCGACAGCCCCCGCGGCTGAGTCGCAGTCCACAGCAGAGCTGACCTGCGGCCGAGCAGCCGTCCGTAGCCGAGCTGACCTGCGGCCTCTGCCGCTCCACAGTACCCGTGGCCTCAACCACCCCCCTCACCCATGGCCTCAGCCACCTCTCACATCCTTCAAGGCCGTGGAGGCCACCCTGCAGACTGGGGTGCACCATGGGTCAGGTCATCCCAAACCGGGTCGACCCAAGCTAGGTCAGTCCGACCGGTTCCGACCGGACCTGGACATGATACAAACCTATACTTTTCTTGGCCCATATCTTTGGAACCAGATGTCTGTTTGCAAAACCGTCAGTGGTAATGGAAATCATATATCTAGACGGTCCTTTTGAGTATACCCCACTAGAGTTTTGGGTAAATTTGAGGTACGGTCAGGTTAGATCGCGCACGAATCCAACTGGGCCCTGGGGAATAAAAGGCAAATAACTCACAGACTGGGCATCGAATTGACACGATGTCTGTTGTGTTGAGACCCCTATGACGTGGAATCCATTTCAGATACTTCTTCATGCGACTTCTTTGCATTTGGAGTATCGACCAGTGACTTGTGGAGCAGATCTTCTCAGAGATGATAAATCATAGTGCATGAACCCAGTAGAAGGCTATGACGAGAATAATGAAGAGTGATCTTCTGTGGGTCAACTCCTAGTGATCATGTGTGGGTTAGTTCCAAGCGATCCATTGAGCGTCATCTCCTAGTGATCCTGTGTGGGTCAGCTCCAAGTGATCTTTTGTGGGTTAGCTGAAAGCAATCCTTTGTGGGTCTGATCATATCGATCTAATGTGGGTCTGCTCCTAGCGATCCTGTGTGGGTCAGGTCCTAGCAATCCTATGTAGGTTAGCTCCTAGCGATCTTTTGTGGGTCAACTCCTAGAGATCCTATGTGGTTCAGTATCTTTATAGAGTAAGATGATCTAGTAGTTACATTTAATCATCTCTACTATTGTATAAAGGTCATACCTAGTATGAGATGAGTTCATACCTATGTGTTACTTTCCTTCGTGGTAATACCTTGGTGGTATTCTCTAGTGTGGCGTACATATGTGATATTGGCCTTTGTGGTTTACTTTCCATTTGGGAATAGTCAATCATTGGGATTTTTGGTTGGACCGTGTGTTTCCTCATGATTGAGATGGGTATACTTGATAACTTAGGTATAAGTATGGGAATATACCCAAGTAGAGTTGAAAGTTTACTTCATGCTTTGATGTTTATCCTTTGTGGATTTTGTGAGACCATGATGGTCTCAGGGTCCCTACAGACTATCATTATACTCACCCCTACAGGGGATATTCCCGTACCTTGTTTTTTTTTGTGCAGACGTCAGATTACAATGATTGAGACTGAGGGTACCAGAACCAGATGGAGCCCATATGTGGACCTTACGACAAGTCGGTACACGGAGGAGACGGACAAACGAGGAGCTCTGAGGAGGTGATATGTCCCTTACCTTCAGTTAGGAACCTCGGAAGATGACCCAATAGCTGTATTCTTTTTTTCTCCAGTTTACATGTACTTTCAGTTTCTTATACCTTCCAGTTGGGCTAGTATTCTGGCCCCTTTTACTTATTGTACTCTCTCTGTCTACTATTCAGTTTACTTGTGTTTGTATCTTGTTTTGTGCTTGGTTGCATATGTTTATAGGTTATAAAGGAAATGGCTTCCCAATTTTATGGATTACGCCTTTCGGTACTAGTCGTCAGCCCCTTGTTTATGGAAGGCGGGCTTGGGGTAGTCACAACATGGCCCCCGGGGGATGGGTCATGATAGTTCCTTTTATGTAAAAGACCCCTTGAAAAATTAATTAAAATTTGGACCATAAAATAAAATTATGTTAGATGGACTCATGTTATAAAATATAAAATTAGTATTATATACCCCATATAAAATATTAGTGTATTAACATTAAAATATGACTCAATGAAGGGAAATTGAGACAAAAATACCTTACCTTGAGTACATACCATTCATTAATGTCCTTTAACTCTTATATATTAATCATATATAATTTTTTTTTAATAAATATTTAACAAATTATTAATTTAACATTTAACCATATGTTTCATTCATCTAAATGATGTATTTAATTAGTTAATAATTTCTGTCCACATAGTGTGTTTTAAGGATGTGCGATTTATAATTTCCAAATAATTCTATTTTGTTGAACTTTCTCAAAATGTTCATTACTCAATTTCCTTGAGAATAATAATCATTTAATAATAATCATTATTATACATCAATAATACTTTTAAAACTAACCATGAAAAATGGTTATAATAAATTATGTATGTTTTAATCAAAAATATGGTCGACCACACATATCCTCTAATGGCCTGAAGGCCTTCATTTTTATTGATTTTTGATAGTTCTCCTTTCAAAGGGTTGAGTTGAAACCCTTACAAGGCCCATAGGAATAAGTATGACATGGCCCGTAGGACATAGAGAAATTCATTGCCCATAGGCTTCAAACATTACATATAACTCAGAATAACTACTTAGAACTACTCCTCCCCAGGATCATTATCGTGAAATTAGATCTCCACCTTCACATGGATGTTCAGCTAGGCTTTCCCATGCATGCAAAAAAAATTCCCGATGGCTGGTGCCATACCCTCCTAATCTTGCAATCCATTTAGCTTTTTCTATATTTAATTCTCCTTGCTCATCCTCTTTCTAATGCTTGTTCCATGTAGGTTGTCTTGTTTTCATCTTCAATGATGGTGGCACGAAAACCTTACTAACCCGAAGGCCTGGGTGGCCCGAAGGCCTTACTAACCCGTATGGAAAGATAACGCAGACATTTTCTTGTGAATGTAATAGTAAGAAAAAATATGATATTTTTTAATTTAATAATTCCAAATTTATTATTAATATCATATATAAACATTAACTACATCCTCATAACCATCTATTAAAGGTGGTGATGAAAAAAGGTACATCACTTCGACATGCGGTAGTCCTCCCTATACATGAACCATGGTTTTCTTTCCTATTTTACGGATGATGGAGATGAGTATATGTTATTAAAAAATATAATAAAATATAATTACGTGGTAGATACTTATGTATTTATATCAGAATGTTTTAATATTATTTTAAATAGGAGTAAGAAGAAATAAAATGAAAATTCATGGTTAAAGTCGTTACATTTTACTTGGACAATATTTTTTCCCTTACACTTCATGCCCTAAATGGTTGGTATTAGGCATAACAACATAAATAAAGAGGGTTGTGAATAATGGAAATTAATATTATGTAAATTTAAGAACAAAAATGGTTTTTTATATGTGAATAAATTAGAAGACGAGGTTTCCTTTTATAAAATATGGGAGGGGCACTCTTGTAATTTCAAAAATTATTAATTTAATATAAATATATTATTATTTTCAAATGGATACAATTTGATATGATTTAATGATAAGATTATTATAAGTTTTAATTTTCACATCAAATAAAAATTATAAAATTTTATGTGATTGTTTTACCATTTTATTTTTACCCGTTTAACCAGTTTTGACTATTACCACTAGTGTAATTATTGTAATCATTATGGTTCAAGATATTAAATATTAAAGTAATATTTGAAAATAAATGGAATCTGGTAGTTATTTTAAGTCATATCCTAATCCCTTGGATGGAAATAGGTTTTTATAGAGTTTTATATAATTTAATAAAATATTAATTTTTATCAAATAACATTAATACTAATTTTGGAAATATTGATTTCATTTGATCATTAAAGCTATTATAAAATACTGGAATGTAGATTCAATTTCATTCAAAAATTATTATTATATAATTTTTATCTAGAAAATTAATGAAATATAAATATTATTTCAAATAATATTACATTTAGCATTTTAAAATTCATTTATTTAGTTTTCAATTAATTCAATAAATACTATAACAACATTCCATAGACACATAGTGTAATTATTTCATCAGTAAAAATTTGAAATAAATTATGAAGATAAATAAAAAATCATTTCCCTTTCTAATGATAATTCTTAGCTAAACAATATATCTAATTATTGTCATGTTAAAAATACAAATATAATAAAAAAAGATCATGACTTTTTTGACTTTTTTATAAAGAAAATATTTTTACGATAATAATAATGAAAAAAATAAAAAATGGTAATATATTAAAAAAATGGATGATTATGAATGAAATATATTCATTCTACAAATTTACGGAAAGTTTTATGGCTACTTTTTAGTCTTTATAACATTTCTTTCTACTAACTATCGCATTTTAACTTTACTGTGGTAACAAAATCCACTTCGATTACTATTTATATGTAATAAAACTAAATGGTAAATATTTGAAAAATGAAGACCTATTGATTCCAAATATTAAATACATTTATCAAGATTTAATTTCTAGAATGTTTAGTAATTAATATCTTTATAAATGTGTAAAATTCAATGAAATGTATTTTTATGAAAAATGTGTTTTTATGTCAAAAAGTGAACTAATGAAAAAATCATGTATAATGATTATTATATAATATATAACTAGATTAAATCTAAATAAATAATACTTCTGTTTCTTTGAGAAATATTTAATTTTATATTGATACTTTTTAATGAAAATAAAATTATTATTTTATATAAAATGAAATTTTTGCGGATTTACTATAAAGTCAATATTTTCAGAAAAATAAAAAAAACAGAAAAATATAAATTTGACATGATTATTTAAAATAATATACCCTTTTTAAAAAATATAATTTATAAATATTCAAAAATTAAATTTAATACTTTCTAAAATAAGTAAAAAACCTATTCATAGAGAAAATATATTTTTGAGTAATAATATGGATTTAAAAAAAATTTGTGATTATTTACTATGAATTTATTAGTAAATAAATATTTTTTTTGGGATTTATATATATTTCATAATGTAGTTAATCGTATTAAAACCCTCCAACTTAATAACTATGTTATAATAGTCATATTTAAATAATAATATTTCATTGTACATTTATTCTTGGTGTTACATATCTTGTACGCTTTCAAACATTTTATTTTTTAAATCACTTCATATTAAACTATCACGTGACTCGATATTTACCCTTCACCTAACTTATGTTTCCAAAAAAATCTCCATCATTTCACCTATAAATGGATCTCTGTTTCCCATAATCTTAAACACTTCTATTATAATGTTTTCTCATAAATACCTAACCAAATTATCTATGATATAGTATTAATACAAATTTATCACCCTCTAGTTCTAATATTTATCCTCGTATACTTCATTTTGATGGAGATCATTACAAAGAGTGATTCAATTTATGTAACTATATAGTTAATATATATTTGATTCAATTACATTACCATATGAACAATTAATAAATATCATTCTCCACTACAATAATGATATATTAATAGAAATAGGATTATTAATTTTTTTACTATTATATTACTAGATACTCCTAATCATTCATTAGTATAACATGTTCTGGATTAGGTTGTTTTTTCGACATACATGATTTATCCAATGATGTTAAAATCAATAATGATTATGTAAACTAAAATATTTATAATATGTAATATAATTGACTAATTTTATATGTTTTCATAGGTTTAAAATTGTTATATATAATTATGGTCATCAATTAAAATTAATTCATCTCATCGATTCAAATTTATAAAAAATGATATTTTAAATTTTTCATTATGAAGCCCCACAAAAACTCAAGTTAAATTACCATGAGAACATATAAATAAATAATAATCATCTACATCATCTCCATGAAAAATATATTGGTTATGAAAAAATAATATAGTTGAAAATAACTAAATAAACATACCTAATAATGTGTTCAACAAATATAACCATTAACACAAAAAATATATTATTACAATTAATGATTTATAAATGGGTAATAATAAAATATATGTGAATGGTATTATGTAATATAAATAAGAATAAATTTTTTACATATATTAATAAGAATCCAAAATTAAATATATATGATGTTTTATTATGTTTGAATATGAAGGTATCCAAGGAAGATTTTTTTTGGCCCAATGTCGTTTCATTAGGTCATGATCCTTCTTCTTTGAAATTATTTTTCATTGTTTTTTTATTATACACAGTGATGGTATTAAGCTTTATATACTATTTATTTATTATGGTATTTATAATTCATCATCATAACCTCAATTTCAATTGATACATACATTATAAAATGTGATGTTGTGAGTGTTCTCTCATCTCAATTATCTATTCCTTCATACATGTTTCAAATTATGAACCTTCTTCAGATTATATGTTATATATACTACCCTATCGACATGTTTTATAACAATTAACTCTTGATTCATGGGATTTAAAATCCCATATCTATATTTATCCTCATTTATATTATAATAAATACACTTCCAATATTTTAATGGTTTTATTGAATCAATCTTATTTAATTGAGTCATCTTATTTCTACTTGAATATATTTGTTTTAAACAAGAAGTTTTGTGAAATATTAGTTGAATTATAAAATTTAATAAGTTGAATATTTTTGTTTTATTAATTATTAATGTATTTGAGAATATATGAATGAAATAAATACTCAATATGATATAAAATTTTAGGGATGTAGTGATGATGGTTTGGTATTCTGAATGTATATTTCCAAAAATATATGAATATGAATTTTTTCTTTTAAAAATAAATAAATTAATGAATTTTATGTTGTTAGGGCATATACTGAACCATAAGTTGATGAAGTTTAAATATTTTTTATTTAGATATGTTATGGGGGTTACTGAATTGATTTGATATCTAGATGTTGAACAAGAAATGATAATTTGAAAGGTGTTAAGGAAGAGTTAAATTGAAACATAACTTCTTATAGGATAATACATTATTAATTTGAGTAAATATTTTATACTAGGTCATTCTTAGAATAATTCTTTAAAAAGGAATGATTTATTTTATAATGATGTTGAGTATGTTGTGTTTATTGTCAATCCAATTTCAAGTTACCCTGACTAGTTGAATAAGGATTTGGAATAAATTGTTATATGGTTGAAAGAAGTTAACATATTGGTCAAAAAATACTTATGACTATAAATCAATATAACTTTTAAATATTATATGTTTATTTTCTCTAAATAAGTATTTTTTGAAGAATAAGTTATTCTCCATGTTCATGAGAATTTAGAGAAAATGATTAATTTTAGGAATATTTTGTTGTAAATTTTTATGTTTTATGTAAAATCATATGTAATATTAGAACATTTTCAAAATAATTATACAATAGAATATTAATGAAGGATATATGAAAATAAAAAAAATTATTTTTTAAGGATGATTATATAAATATTTTCTAGGAGGGAATGTTTGTTCATGAAAAAACAAAAAATATCATGGAAGAAGTATTTCTTGAGAAGTGAAATAGAAGAAATTTTTAAACCAATATAAGTTTAACATATGATAAATCCATAAAGGTGGAAATCTTTTCCAATGAGAGTTATTATATTCCATATTCATCGGATGAACTATGTATTTTAATTGTGTTATGTAATGGAAAAAATTTGTCCTTGTTTCTCATGTAATATTCCCATAAATAAGACCCTTAAGAATTTTATTTATCGTGTAGTGTAAATTAAAAGAATATTAGAAAAATAATATCTTCATATATAATTGGAGAAATAGTGAGGAATTTGATAAAGTAAATTCCATGAAGGGACTGAAATAAATAAATCCATGAAGACGTTTTCAAATATTAGAACCATCAAGTGTGTTCATGAAAGGAATAAATATAATATAGACCGTGAATATATTTTATTAATTAAAAAACAACTATATAATTACATATTAAAATGTACCATGATAAATTTCAATGATTAATAACCATGATGGAATTTAGCTAAATAAAACTGTGAAGATATTCTTAAAAGGTTGTTCAAGAGGGATAAATTTTGAAATTATTTTGAAAAATGAGTTACTAAGAATAAATTGTTCTAAAGGAATATTTGATCATAAAACTTATACATAGAGTAAACTATAACATAAATCATACCAGGATGTAAAAATTTGAGTATGAATCTATATATAAGTATGTTGAGTGTTTTATATTTCCATTGATGATTTTGAATACAATTAAGGGTTCTATAGTTGATACTAGTGACTCATCTGGTGTACTTCAACTAGAGAAGTATTGAAGGAATATGAGAGTCTTCCATTTATATAAATTAGTGTAGAATAAGATAGAGTGAATGATTATAATTAATATTCAGAATTATCTTTTGGTAAGTAACAAATAATTTTGTTTTTATATATTGGACAAAAAATAAAAAACTATTTAATCCTCGATTTGAAATCATCCATTATTGGAAGAGGATAGAAATTAACATGGGTATTAAAAGACCATATATTTATAGACAATGATAAATATTTTATAAATATATTATGCTAATAAATAAGATACCATTGTGTCTATGAACAATTTTAGAGACCCCCATGTCTATAAGAAATATATTTACTTAAAAAAATAATTAAATGGAGATAAAAATATGGAGTAACCCTTGTATTGGTAATATACTTTTCTTGAACATTATGTAAGAACATCAATAAAAAAATATTTCCATTGAGTAGCTCAAAAAACTATTGGTGTATTATCTTTATATTATTCCCTTATATAGAACAAAGTTATATATATGATTCCAAATGATAATTTACATTTCTTCATTCTATTTTTAATTAATTGTGTTTAAAAGAGCGAGAAGACAAAAGACTAAATATATTTATTTTAATCACTTGGAACCCTATTTCACCACATTTTTTGGGTTATTCAAGTAAATAGAGTCCAACCAATTTTTATATGATATAGGTTATAACATTTAGTTCAATATCTATGTTTTTTTAAAAAATTTGATCACATGGATTCATTGATGAAGCCTCCAATTTTAAATGGAACTAACTACGATGTTTGGAAAAAATAATAGGACAATTGTCCTATATGGTTGTGTCAAGGAAGTAATGGATTAGATATTGCAGATACTAATTTGACCGAACATAGATGAAATAGTCCGTGATATAAATACTATGTGGATCTTGGAAAGATCATTGTTTTATGAATTAGGAAACAAAACCTATCATTGTGAAATTTCCTTTGGTATATGGAAATTTTTTTGTGGTTTTTATAGAAAAACTCTATAATACATTGTAGATCTAGTGTTTAACATTAGAGAATAATAAAAATTCAACAATTATATAAAATCAATAGAAATACTACTTATGTAAAAATAAATGAAGAAGATAAATAATAAGAATATTATCAATTTGATAGAATCTCCCATGAGCGGGATCATCTAAAAATCTATTCTTAAAAGAAACTCAAAAAATGTTTTGGAAGATGAAAGAAAATATTATAATTAAGAGACATCCCTAGAGATTGATATAAGTTTGTATTTTGATGATAGCTTGTTATTGACAAATAGTATCTAGTATAGAGATTATTGATGTGGTGATAAATACAGGATCTAGTCCTAGTATAAGAAGGATGATCAACTCAAAATCATCAATCAAGTTGATTTCTAATTCAGAAAGGATATGTACATAAAATATAAAATTAAGGAGAATAAATGTGTCCTTAAATGAATTTATAATTAATATGGGTGAAAAGATAAATGTGTATAGTGATTCACGTTAAAAAATTACACATGACATTGGAGACCAGATGGCCACATAAAATGAACTAAAAGAAGGCATTATCCCTCTCAAGACACAATATAATGATATGAAATTATATTTATTGGAAAATGACTCAAGGGTAAAATAATGGATTTCCAATTAAAATACAAATACATAATGGTTATGGTTATTGAATATGTTGTCAAATCCTTCAAATGAAAAAAGAATGTACGAACTACCATCATGAAAACATAGGCATATAGAGTGTATAATGTGAAAAATGGGTCATATATGTATGTTTTATAGATTGATAACAAATTTTGAAGGCAAGGTTACCAAAATAAGGAATCTATAAGTTATAAACATTATAGACGACTGAGAGACATGCTATGTGTGTCTAGAATCCCAAAGGTTCAATGTTTAGTAAAAGGCTGCACCAAAATGTCCATGGAAAAATGCATATGCGAATCATGTTATTAATTATAGATGTTTTATTTTCCCTAACTATAAAATAATGAGAGTTATTGTTGCAAGAAAATATATAAAGACAACAAATGGAAATCCACCCATCCTATAAAATATGTTATGATTAATCACATCAAAACATAATATATTTTTGTAAATATGTATTTATAAAATTAATGTAAAAAAATAGTTCCTAATGATGGAATATAAGAAATACCAAATTTATAATAAATAATTTGTAACAAAATTCCTTAATAAGAAACTCCATTAATAAATTTCATAGGATCTTTTGATAATAAGGTTTTAGGAAACTAGGCATATAATATATAAATAAAAAAAATAACTAAATTAAAACTGGAACTTTTTTTAACAATCATAAAATACTCATTTATAATTATATCCAATAATATATCACAATTAATGATTTCTTAGAGACATACATAAAAAATAAAGGTTCAGTATAATGCCTATTAAGGTGATAAATAAAGGAAATTTAATGTAAGTGATCATCATGGATAAACCATGAGACAAAATATAAGATGATGATAATAAGAATATGATACCCAATTTTGGAATGAGGTAATATATTAAAAATGATACATTCATAAATATATCACCATGGTTCATCAATAAGGATTTTTAAGACATATTATAAATGTTAATCACCAAGGTATAATGAAACATTACTAATGTATTCTACAAAAGGTATCATATTTTAGGTTATAAAAAACCTAATATATCTTACCAAATAATTATTATATATATATAAGGTCCAAAAACATACAAAAGACACAGAACTGTGTTTTTATTATTGATTGTAAATATATTTTTTAGAAAATTATCAATAATTAACCGTAACATAATGTTTATATTCTAATTTTAAATATAATTTTTTATGAAAATTAATTCCTATGAATAAGAAATAATTATATTTAATTAAAATTAAATATTTTCTAGGAAACAATATTTTGAATGGGAATCAAAATATTTTTTTATTTTAAAAAATCCTAAATTTTAATATCAAATTTTAAAGATTATAAATATATATATATATATATAATATATTTATTATATATAATAATTTTGAGTTACCTTTTAACTAGTATTTTACTATTCTATTGTTTATATTTTCTATTCCAACGGTCATATAAATGTCAGGATGCAATAGTTGGGTATCAGTCATGTAGCAGTCATATCCTATTGGTTATATTTACCATTAACACATATATATATACTCTATGATTATCACACCACATTTTTCACCACATTACTTATGAATGTTATAAGCTTACCAAGATAATATCTAATATATTTTAAAAGCTTATTTTAAATTTAATAGTCTCTTTTATTGGAGTTATCTTCATTGGATAATTTTAGCCTATTTATTTTTCTTTCATATATATTCCATTATTTGGTTTTTATCCTTTTTAACTTCTCCATGATAATATAATAAATATTATTTCATGATGTATCATATCCCAATGAAATATAATAGCACCTTAATGTGAATATTTTCCAAAAAATGAAAATATAGTAATCATAAAGCATGGGTTTTTTATAAATAACAGAAATAAATTAATGGAAATTACATTACGCCTCTTTAAAAAGTGTACACAAGACTTTTGGGTATTACTTTAAAATAAGTGGGGATATCTTCCTTTCAACACCTTTTTAGGATCCTAGAAAGATTCATCGAACCTCTTATTTTTCCAAAAGAGTTTTATAAATAATATTTTATAGTTCTTCAATTGTTATTCCCCTTTATCCAAATTTTGGATCACCTACTCTTTATATGAAAATTAATTTCATAATTATGAATAATTTTGGTTGATTATATGTATTGGGTTTGAGATATACAATATTAATATGGATACATAGAAGATGATAGGGATATTATAAATATTTTAAAGCAGTGATAAATAATATAAAACTACCCCAACATGGTATTAAATTTTATGTGTTCCAATATAACTTATATTAAGTTTCCAATTATTTCCGAATCTCTGAAACCCATGCTTTTGAGATATTTTAATATAATACATGATCCCCAACATGGTATTCTATGTCCTTCCATCATTTGATACCATTATTTTTTTTATTCTGTGTTTCCTTGATATATTTTTAGATCACTTATTTTTTCATCATAGTCTCATTCTCAATGTCATATACTAGTAGTTATTCCATTTATAACCTCATACAAACGTTTTCTAGACATTCAATTTTTTCAATAGAGTTTTTCAAAGAGACTATATGAATTGTTATTACAATATATGAGGTATTATTAATAAGGAAAATCCACATTTATTATGAAAGAGAAAAATTAAATAATTTACAAGGAAGGTACTTTAAAATAATATCAATGAATAAATTGCAACAACTCCATCAGTATATTATTAGGGGGAATATTTTACATAAAATATCACGCCATTTAAGGACAAAAAAATAATATGTATATTTTTTATAGTGACCATATAATATTACATAAATGCACTGACTTGGATTTCATGATGAAAATACAGTTTTGAAATTTTTGGATTTGAAACCAATGAAGGAGACTGCATTTTCTCTATCCATAACATTACAAATAAAAAAGTAAATATTGGATCACTTACATGCATAATGACATTTTATGTTTATATTATTTTATAATAATGAAAAACTATAAGAAAAAACTAATCACGTTACATTAAAATAACATTTCTCCTACTAATCCCATCATTTCTTATTTCATATTAAGTTATCCAAAAAATCTCTATGAATTCCTGCTATAAAATATTAATTCAACATCAATTTTTATAACTTGTGAAAATGAATCATAATAAGGGTGTTATAAAATTATAAATACGTTTAAATATAATATGGTACAATTTAATTTAAAGGGTGAGGATAATATGATAATATGGGTATGATGACATAATAAAATTTCACAAGAATAATAAAAGTATAGTCACACTCATGTACACCTGTATCATCAAATTGGAAAACATTGACTAAGTATATCACAAATGAATGTTTCATTATAAAAAATAACCACAAGCCTTGTGTTATAAATATTTATCAATAAAATCATTTATAAAAATAGCTTGAATTATGAAAACAAATTTTTATCTTGAAAATTATCTTCATATCACTCTTATAAATCGAATAACCAGTGTTTTTGATATCCATTTCTAGAGTACCTAATGCATTGGAGGACAGTCATGATCCCACCTGTCAAGTTTTATAATGAAACAACCCACCATTGGTTTATAATAGAACTATACATGATGAAAAAAAATGTATATAAACTATATCATGATGTATATAGATATTTCATTTCATTTTAAATGTCACAAAACAACCATCATTTCTTTTATAAAATTATTTTCCTGTGGAAAAGGAATTGGTTCCATGATAATATCATTGAAAAATGATTCAATTCATAGAAAAGAATAGGATCATAAAAAAATATCATTGAAATAATAATATTCCATAAAAATAAATAATGAGGACGGTGTCACTAAATAGTAATAATACTGAAGTATAAAGAACAACATGGTTTTTTATGTTGATTAATGTAAGTACTATTAAAATATCATTATTTATTTTGATGAATACAAACATTTCATTTTTTATAACAAATTTATAAATCAAAACAACAACAAAAATATTATGAAGTTACTTTTAATTCAAAATAATCATGTAATATTATAATGGAAGATTCAAAAAATAATTTTAGTGATATTGGGAAAATTCGTTCATGATGTAAATGTTAAAAATATACATTATTTTTATGAACATTATAAGGTCACTCAAAAGGGACCCATTAAAAATATTTATAAATTTTTACCTTTAAATACTTTTAATGGAAATTAAAAGATAATTTAAAATATCATCATGAAAACCATATTTTTATGGGGAACATCTATGAAAACATTTTATAAATATTGGATATGGATGATAAAGATAGATGATCTTGAAGAAAATATCAGATTAATATCACCTATAAATATTTTTCATGTTAATTCTTCATTAAATAATGAGTGGAAAAAACTTAAAATTTTAAACACATTCATTTATAGTATGAAAAAGGATTTCTGTTTTATTAAAAAAATAGCATATGATTTCATATAATTTAAACCTGAGAATAAACAATCCTGAATGATTGTAAAATAATGTTTTTTCCGCATTCGTACTCTTCGATCATAACACCCGCGAAAGAATGGAATAAAATGAAACATTAAATCCGTACTAAATAATTATAAATAAGACATAATATAATAAAAATTAATTACACACATAATGATTTCATAAGAAATTCAATGGATATGTAATATAATGCAATGAAAAGATATTCAGTGAAGATATTGTTTACAACTTCGTATGTTTCCTTTGAAATATCCTTGAATGAAATAATTAAAATAAGTATTAAAATACCTCTAATAATGAAGGATTAATTATATTTCTGGAAAATGGGAATTATATAATCCATGTAATATATAATTTTCATAAAATTAACATTTTCCTCTGTGATGGATAATTAAGAAGAATTCCATTACTGCTTTAGTGATCATTCGATCAAATCCTATTAGAAGACAGAACATTATATGAATTCATAAATATCAACCATTTTATGAAAATAACTATAAAATAAAATCATGGGGTGTATATACACCACTACAAAAAATAAGTGGTGAATATGTCATAGGTCACACAATAATAAAAAAGTATATGAGAAACCTTTATCTCTGGTCCAGAAAAACCAATTATGTCATTTAAAACAAGTATAATAAGATAAGATAAGATAATTAATTTTATTTCAAAATAACCATTTCTATGTTTATTACCTTATATATAAATAATTTAATTCATTAATTTTAATTAAATATTAAATACATAAACAGTTAATCCCATGTTGGTAGTTTTGATGAATTCAACACATTGTTTCAAAATAGAATCAGACTATTAATGTGAGTCAAATAGGTCATTGATTCAAAATTTTTATAATAATAATAATCATATAATAATTTTTTTTATAAATTATTTTTTATTTTTAAAACCAATAATTCATGATGGTTATGATAAATTAATTCTGTTATGATGATGGAGATAAAAGGCTATACGTACATTTGAGTAACATTTCCATTTTTAATGATCATTGTAGAAAGGAGGTATGCATTATTTTATACTTATATGATTATAATAATATAATGGGTACCATATCATTTCTTTATATATTATTATATAAAACATCCATGTGATTTATGTATGAAAAAATATCACATATCTTTGTGGAGGCTGTAGCCCACATGTACACATGAACGATGTTATCATTTTTAAGTGAAAGAAACAAAATGATATACTATATTTATATAATGATAAATATTTCATTAATATAAGAATTATTTTTTTAAATTATATATAGTCATTAAAATAATAATTGTTATCTTCCATGTAAATTTTTAGTGAAAAACAAATCAAATCACTTCATGTGACGGTAGTCTGTTGTACACATGAGTGACATTAACATGTCCCCCATAGAATAGAAAGTAAGAAGGTATGTATAAAATAATAAATCCATTTGTTTAAATATGTTACAAATATTAAATATATTATTTAAATTAATATTTATAATATGTATGCGGAGGGGATGATGGAAAATGGATGATATCGGTTTGCGAGACGTTAGTTCACTGTACACATGTATAGTGTATTCATAGCCCATTTGATGGATGATGAGACATATTTAGGTTAATAAATTGAGATAATAAAATATGATAATATGGTATATAATGGTTTTAATATATATTAATAATTTATTAATATTTTAAGGAAGTGGAATTAGATATAAAATAAAGATGCATTATTAAGCATGATAACTCTTCTTCATACACCTTCTATAGGTATGAAACAAAAGTATTAATAGGATGGAATCAATATCAAAATAATGTATCTAGTTCATGATTATGGAATTAATTAATATATTTGGGATGGTTTTTTCTAACAGTAATGGATTTTCGGTTTTTAGAAGGAGAAGATATATGGTGATGTTTTAAATGTGAGGTGAGTGTCATAATATTTATTTTCTAAATGAAAAGGTGTGCACATGATTTCAATTTATAAAAGGCTCCAAAATTAACTATTATAAATTTATAGGCATTATAAGATATAATTATTTATATAAAATATATTTTATATGAGTTTTAATACATTTTAATCATTATCGTTTTAGTTTTACCACTGGTATTCTCATTTTCATCTTACCTAAATTAAATTTTATGGGTTTTCACTATTTAATAGGATCAAATATTATGTTGAAATTAGAATATATTTTAAATATTTCATATTAAAAATATTTTATCTATTTTATCAAATTAAAATCACATAATTGGTGAAATATATTTTAAAATTAATCCCACGACAGAAACAAAAAATATGGTTTTCATGAAGTGTGTTTTTCAGGAAAAAAATATTTTTATCTTAACTCTATGAATAGTGATATTAATATTTATTAATTTAAAAAAATATTTTTTAACATATAATATATAAATTTAATTTATATAAATCTTAAATAATGTTATTTTAATTAATAAAAATGGTCAAACATAATTATCTTTAAAATGTTTTTCAAAAAATTTGATTTTAAAATAAAAAACATACTTATACTAAAATAAAATATAAATTTAATTTAAAAGTAATTATCTAGATTTAAAAAAACATAATTATTTTTGTATTACTATTTATTATACTAAAAAAATAATGGGGATTTATAATTATATAAAATATTGAAATAAAATGATTGGTTTTTTTACAGTAATCGATATTTTCACTATTTAGTGAGAAATATAATTTTTTCTCAAAAATGAAAATATTTACCCAAAGATAAATTTGATAATCAGATTTCAAAAATCATATTAACTATTTAAAATAAATATTCTTAATATTCCATAAATTATTTATAATATTTTTATCAAAATGAAGTTAATATAATTTTCCAATAAAACATATTTTTGAAGAAAATAATTTTATTACGAAATTTAAAATAATAATTTACTATGAATTTTTTTATAATTAAAATTTAGTTTTTCATATATATATATATACATTATAATGTTTTTAATTATATTATTAATTATCAATTTAAGGTCCCTGTATTACTAATTATATATTTCATAAGTTTTTTACACTATAGGTTGTATTTATTATATACTATTGAACATAGTATTATTTTCTAAAATAACATGGTGTTACTTAAACCCCTATTTAATAAAATGTTTTATAGAAATTTTATTGTTTTATCATTAATAAAATATTGTAAATTAAAAAAATACAATTTTTGGAAACCCACATTGTAATAATATATAATAAAACATAGTAATGATAATATTGACAATGAAGTATGTAGGTCATATGGAATAACATATGCTTGTTTCAAAAATAATATAAAATTGATGGGAAGTGATGAATTTGACAGATGAGAAAATAATAATCCAAAAATAATTTCATAGACTGACATAGATACTTGATAAAAAGAAATTGAATGATCAAGAGAATGTTAATAGGAACAAAACAATAAAGAAACGTATTGTTAAAAGGACATTGATTTCATTAGAAAAGATAGAAAGTGAATTTTTAATACCTTTTAATTATAATTGAAGAAATTATTTACCATATTGACTAAAGGAATAAGTAAATACAATTACGTGACGAGTATATTTTAATCCTTTTATCAATTTCCTACATTATCACATAAATTTCTCCAAATTATGAGAATCAAATATGATTTCTTCAATCATGTAAAAATAATATAATTATTATGGGACCACATTATCATAAAAAGGATAATGAAGAAACTCCACTAATCTTAATAATTTAATCAATATCAAAATTTCCATGAAAATTTTAATATATTTCAAAACATTTTTGTAATCCAATTTTAAAATAATATTAACTTCTTATTTTCCAATTGAATTTTTAATACCTTGTTTATCTATATGATAATATTAGCGTTCCCATAATTAAATAAATATCCAATATCATTTATCCATAATGTATAATAATTCAGATATTTTTATTCCAAAAAAATGTAATGTAACAATTCCTGTTTATAAAAATATTTACACATACTATAACCTAATAAAACATTTCCTAAAATTCCATTAATCACATCATTTTATCATCACTAAAAACCAATAAAGGGGTGTATAATACATTCACAATATGATTACATTTAAACATGTATACCAACTATGGAATTCATAATCTTAAAATGAAAACATCATAGTAGCCAAAGTGATCTAAAGAATTGTTATGATGACAACTACAATATCCCCAAAACCTACACATTTGAATCTAGTGCTGAAAAAATAAACTTTTCATTCCTAGATATGATAGTGTTGAAGGTGACACAATTTTCACTTTGAAAAACTTACAGCATCAATTGTAAATATTGGATCACGTGAATTCCTAAATAATTTATAGGTTTATATTTTTATAGAATTAGTATTGTAGAACATACTAGATCTTAGGTGTGATTTATTTTAAATCTAGATTGTCATTAATGTCATTGTAGTGTTTTCGAGGGAATAATGATATCAATTAGAGATTTTTGGTGGTGACCTACCATGTTAATGGTTGGCACACTGTTAATTATAACCATTAAAAAACATTGTGGTTTGGGTTTATGTTTTAACTGAGGGGGTTTTATTAGCTTTATCATGGTTAAAGAAACTATGTGGCTTACTAGGGAAAAATTCACAGCGTCTGGGCGATTTCCAAATAAGGATTAACATATTAAAAAATCATGTGGATTATCCTAGGAGACAATGTTACATGTTTTTTTAAATATATGGTAGAAAAGAATTGTTTGGGAATATAGTTTCTAATCATGCAGCCTAATTGTGATCAGTACACTAAAATTTTAAAAAGTTGGGTTTTACCCTTTTCTTGTTGATATTTATTATGATTAATCACCCATAATCTCATTTTATCTAAACAAAATCCATAACCAGTAGTCTATAAGAATCTCCCAAATGATTCTTTTTTATTTACATTCATTATTCCCAGGGTCCTAAATGTATGTTCATGTTTTTATGTTGTTTCCTCTTCCATTATAAGTGCCATACTAGAATTATCCTACCCTTGTCACATTTGTACCTGTATAGGATGTATATTTAATATATATACGTGGTTTGATGAAGTTTTCATATGTTTTTAGTGGATCTAGGATTGTGAGGACTTGATATACATTCTCATTTTGGTCATTACTGAAAGTGACTAGTTCTAGATACATTATTGAGGAATGACTTTCTAAAAAAGGGGTAATTTGGTGAATTTAAAAATTTATGTTATTTTTAAATGAATTATTAATTAAATTAAAAGTAATTATTATTTAAATGGTATATTTAAATAAAATAATTTTTTGGGAGTGGTTTTTATTAAAAAATTGTTTGGGGACTCCCAGTTTTTAATGAAGTTATTGAATTTTGGTATTGGTTAAAAAATGAGTATTAAAACCCTGAAGAAGATCGGATTGGATTGGATTTTTTAAATTGTGAGAAATTATTTTTTAAATGTGATTGGACATACATTTAATAATGGGAATATTGGTTGAATTTGGAATATAAATTTCACACATTGTGTATGAAATAGAGCTTGAGGATTTCTATGACTTTATTTTGTGGGTCACGACAATGGATGATATTGGTTGGATCCACCATATGCAGGGATTGTGGTTTCCTTTTCTTATTTGTGGTACTTCTACCCAATGGCCAGATCCAAAATGGTATTATTTTTCAGTTATTATTGTATTTTTAAAATGTAGGATTTACCATGGTTATTTTTTAACTTGTTCTCAAATGATGGATTGGTCATGATAATTTTCTCACTTATTTTGACATGATGGAGTTTTCATCGTTATTTTCTTAAAAGTTAAAATTATATAATATTAATTGATTGAATTTTAAATGATTATATGATTTATATATTATACATTTCATATTGTATATTTTGATTTTATGAATGGATTTTATGAAAATACAAGGGGTGATTTAAAATGGTTTTGATTTATGAGAATTATTTTGTAAAAATATATTAATTTTAACGATATAACTATTACATTCTTGATATTGGATTACATATAAAATTTTTGCTTTAATACTAGAATTATTTTTTCTTCTTCCCTTTATTTTTTTTGTTTTTAATGTTATTATAAATGATGTAGGTAATGGTAATAGAAGGTTTTGGTAACTAGAAATATATTTTATTCATTTTAGTTATAGTGGGATAGATTGGAGGTGATAGTTGTCCACATGGATTCTTCTAGGTCATGTCTTTTCATACATTCTTGAATGTCCAGTATGTCTTGGATTTTATGGATGTTAGATTTATATTTATATTCTGTGTTATACTCAGTTTTTTAATGTTTTTTTATATTCAATATTTTCTTCCATTACCATTGTTATATTTTACCACTCTAACGGATAGTCTCAGGTGGATTTTCCCCTACACATAGTTTATTATGTTACAATTTGTAATCAAGGGCATTATTATCTTAAAGTGTGTTTACAATGCTTGAGATTGGTTTTATGTCTTAGGTAGACTATACTTCAGTCCATTAGAAATTTAGTTTTATGTATCAGATGGTTCCTGGACAGCTCAATACTGTGAATAATCTCAAGTTACCATGGGTGGTCAAAATTGTTTTACTGGGTTTGTGACTTGGTGTCTGAGGTTATTTGTTTAAAATGAATAGGAAGTTGATTTAAGTGAAAATTTTTCCTCTTAATGAATAATATTTCAATAATAGAATTCATATTACTTTATATTCAATGTTCTATAAATTATTTATGTGACTTATTAATATTGGTCCTGAAATATGAGGTTATTCTATAATTTAGATTTTTTATTTTCCTCTATTTAGTAGTGAATACCCCCGAGAAAAGCCAAATATGATTGAGAAGAATTGACAAGGGGCCTAAAAATTAATAATCTAGTGGGCCATTATTCATATGAAGTTGTTATTTTTACAATTCATAATATGGGTCATGTTGGATTTTGGGAACCTAGTATGTGTGGTGGATCATGGATTTGATTTTATTAAGTTTCTTCCACTCAACTATTGTGGTAGAAAAGGGCACTAGTATTCCGAGGAGTGGCATCAAATAATTGACAGGATCTTCATCTCCATGAAAGAATTTAAAGACACTAAGTTAGATTTTGTAATGTACATTATCGAGGGACTATAATTGATATGTTGGACTCTGTTGTGAAAGATAAATTACACGACGATCATACCGAGAATTCATTCAATAAATTATTTAATTGGTTGTATTGTCTATATATGATATGTGTAGTGAAAAGTAGGGAGTTTCTATCATTTGAGTAAGGGGAGAATAAGGTTATGGAGTATTCCATCAGTTCCTCTATATTGTTTCATTTTTCACTAGTGGTAGTCACCAATGGGTACCTAATGGTTCATAGGATTTAGTTGGGAATGGGGCTGGATATTCAGTTGATGTTGATTCACATGTTCATTTTGACTTTCATGGAGGTTGTTAACAAAGAATATTTGTTAGATGGTGAGATAACTATAATGATTGGTTTGTGTGGAGCTTGGATAGGTGTATTTTTTTCCAAAGGGATTCTTTAATCTAGAATGGGAAACATATTTGTGGTAAATTTCTTTTAGGACTGGTTTCAGACGATTCATCAGGACAATAATATTTTGTATGCTACCAATGTAGAGGATGTGGTTGTACGAAGACTTAATGTACATAGGCTCTTAAGAAATGGGTTTTTTTTATTATTAATCGATTTGAGGTATTTTTGTGAATCATTTTCCCAGGGATGTAAGGCTGGATCCACTTTCAACAAGGTTTTGTAGGTTCATACCGATTCATTCGAGGGTGGTGGGTCGAATCCCTTGGCTGAGGGTGATGTTCATGAAGATCATAGTAGAAAACATTATTCTCCAA
This sequence comes from Viscum album, assembly GCA_963277665.1. Lineage (NCBI taxonomy): Eukaryota > Viridiplantae > Streptophyta > Magnoliopsida > Santalales > Viscaceae > Viscum > Viscum album. The sequence goes on from OY728138.1 coordinate 169,377,236, forward strand.
TGTGTGTTCGAAAGGAATCAAAATAAGGGATTCTAAAGTTATATGTATGGTGTTTATTTCATCTTATATAGCTATTGATATGTTTGATAAAGGCGATATAAATTTTTTTATATCATTAAATCTAGTTGATGTGTTGGGATTATATTTGGAATGTATTGAACTATTGTTTTATCATTAAATCCATATGTGAATGATTTCCAAACAATGTTTAAAGATTAAAAACACATGATTTTACAGTATGTATCTTCTTAAATACATTCATCTTTTTTAATAGCTGAAATTTAATGCAAAATTGATCTTAAAATAACCATGATATACCTTATAATATTAACATGACCATTGGAATAGTAATACAAGCATTATGAATACAAATGTCTCCATTAGAATAATAAATTCACCTATTAAATTATAAATATTATTTAGTTATATAATAAATGAAAATATGATATATTTATATATTAGAATAATTAAATAAATGTCATAAAAATGATAAAATTATGTTTTTTGTGAATCGTAAAAGTTTATTTATAATTTTTTAATTAATATAATTATTTAAAGGATTTTTTTGTAAAATAGATTCTTGAATTAATATTTTATTGAATTATAATTATAAGATAATTTTATTCCATCATAATTATTATTTTCAAAGTGTCGTAGAATTAGTTTTTATAATAAAATTGGTATTTTCCAAATAAATGATTATTTTAATTAAAAATTAAAATTATCATATTGAAAATATTATTTTCATAAAATGGAGTCCATTTCTTAAATTTACATTTAAAAAATTGTTTTGGTGAATTTTTGGGATTTTTCTGAAATTGTTGAATTTTTTGTGAATAGTGAAATATTGTAATTTACGATATATAATACATTAATCTAAATAAATTAGTTTTTGATTTATTTATTATATAAGAACCCATTACATAAAAATAAATCTCATTAGGGAATGTATATAGTAACAGAAAATGACACTATTGATATTCATGATCCTAAATAATAAACTAATAAATAAAATAATTAAAAACACCTCTCTCCTCCACTATAAATACCACCCCTCACAACCCCATCCCCTCAGACAATAAAATACTTATATATTTCATATATTATACCAAACAAATCTCCCAAAACAATTATTCAAATTCTTGAATTTCTGGTCTCAACAGAAGACCATTTCCAAGCTTATTAAAGAGGTTCTCAATGAGGCGACAATCAAGAGGCAAAACCTTCCCTCTTCATATTTTATTTTATTTTATTTTATTTTTATTTTCATTATATCATCACTACTATCCAAAAAAACATGATAAATAAAGTATCATATAAATAATTACTATAATTTTATTGTGTTAATGGAATATCAACCATCAAGCCTCTTCTTTTGTCTTTTCGATTCTAAAAATGATAACATTGTCTGTGAGGTTATCTGTTCTTCGTCTTTGTGGACGAAGGGTATTATTTTGTCATTAAGACCACAAATTATGGTAATAAAACAATTTTTTATGTTAATAAATGTTTATTATATGTGTATTATAGCTTTTTTATTGTTATATAACCATTATATAAACATATTATTAAATAAAATGATTCTAGTGTGTGATGGCCGGAAAAAACCGCCAAAATTTACATATCAATTTTCACAGAAATTTTATCTAATGAATCATCCTAATAACATATAAAACAAGGATATATAAGTACCATTTAAAATACTTCATTTATATTTATATAATTCCATTCCACTTTTTTAGTTTTTCTTGTATTGAACATGAACTCCCGTAATTAAACAAAAGGAAACCGACCATAAAACCATTAAAATAATGCTCCTAGAAAAACAAAACTAAACATTATAAATCATCCAAAAGGATATAAATGAACATAATAAATGTTAAAAAAATTAAATATATTATTAATTGGTCTTTAATTATGTAATTAATGAATCTAGGTTTATAATCTATGACATTAAGTACAAGTGTGTAACAATTTCAGAAAAAAGGTAAGTAATTTCATCTCAATATATGTTTCATTAATACTTGGTATTATTCACCTAATAATATTTATGTGGTGTATCTACTACTAATTTGAGTACATTTTTACTTTGAATAAATATTTCTCTTATATATATATATATTTATTGTATCATGTATATGCATATTTTATAAGTAACATTAAATTTTTTCAATACAGAGTTTTCTTTTAAATTTATTGGATTAACTACAAAATAGCCATAAATCTGTATCTTTTACTCTATAAAAGCATTAATTGATAATTAATATTTATTTCATGAATTAAATTATTCATTTTGGTATTTTAGGAATGCATTGGACTTTCAGAAATATGTGGGGCTATTTATAGATAGCCACTGGATGCATTGACATTTCTCGTGACAATGATTAGTTGGTAAAAAGCCATTGGAATTTAATTCCTCATAAAATCAAATAGGTTTCATCCCACATTATTAAACCATATCATGAGTGTTCTTTATAGTATTCATTCATGATCCCTAAACATGACATCTAATTATTTATCATTCCCTTCATTTGATAGTAATTATTTACTATTAATGATAATACCCCAATAAGAAATTCTATAAATGAAATATCATTAAATGTTTATTTATTATGCATTGTTTATTGGGATTCTTGTATTGTTGATTCCTATTTCTTTTGTATATAACCCTTATTGAGAATTTGAGCTCACCCACTTATTTTTATTCATTCCCCATGTTATGAAGTTGAAATATCTGAAGATGTTTTATGGAAGTATATATTTTTCTATGGATATGAACTATGTTTAATTAAAAATGCAATTAGGGTTCTAGGTATGTATCTAGTCATTCAATACAACCTAAATGGGTGATCCATAATGATGTGATCTCTTGTATCTATACAATTGTGATAAAATAACAACCAACTCTGGGATTCTTGGAGAAGGGCTGTTTTAGTTTATATCAGAGACGAGTTCGTATGAACCTTGAGAACATGATTTTAAATAACCATAAGGATTACAATAAATCATTATATTGAAATTTTTTGGCTAAACTATCATGATGATTAAATTCTCTCTCATTGCGTGCCAATATTTATTGACGGTTCTTAATGCATGAAATGAAATCAATACTTGTAGTCAATGATGGGATTTCTCCATTGAGAAAGTCAAAAAATATATTGTGGTATCTGAGTAGAACATGGAAATTTTTGCATTCATTAATTAGGTTATTATGAATAATAATTTTACACATGTGTCAGATGATTTTGGGTACTAGATGCCCAATATTTTAATGGGACAACAAATGTAGTGGTAGCTTATTAATTGGTCACGTCCCTTAAAAACCTATTTCTATAATTGGGATATGATGAAATTGTAAATGTGCTATTAGAAATATATTGTCTCAAGGGAGATGTAGATCACTGGAGGTGGTTTATTCATAAAAATATTGGGGAAGATTTAATATAAGACATCGAATGTGTAACTTTTTGTAATGTATTGGCCCTAGTTCCATGCCTCAGTTCCCCGAGCCATACCACCACATGAACTCAAGTTCCCCTCCCTTTATGCCAAAAACCTCCGACTAGCAGCAAGGGTATGATATATAGATCATGGAGATAGTACAACCTATTTTATCAGATATATAAAATAGAATATAATAAGAAACAATTAAATAATAACATATAATCATTAACTGAAACAACTAATATTACAATATGGCCATAATTGGAAATATAAGATCAAAACTAAAGCTAAAAATATGTCATGCCAATATATGTGTCAAGTTTCTAAAATGAACTGAAAAATAAATACACCGATGACCTCCCATGTGGGTCCTAAATTGTGTATGATTCCCTCCTCCCTACATCATCCCATATCTGTTATCTAACATACAACCTTCACTATTTACCTTTCCTGAAAACAAATGGCATTTCGATATTCAATTGATTTCAATTTATAATATATCGAATTGGAACCATAGTCCAATGCCAATATTTTTGTTCTAGGTTTTCATGCCTATGAGTCCATGGGAATTACAAGTAATAGACCATATACCAGACATTTTTATCAAACAATTTAACACTAAAAACATTGAAAGATTCAAACCATGTCCCATATTTTTATCAAAAATGTTATCTTTGGGCTTCAGAAGAAGTAGTCCATGTTTGAACCATGTTTACCCAATAATTTTTCACCATAGTCATTCAAAGAAATAGACCATGTTTTTCACACATATAATATAAAAATATCCACTATGGGATTTAGAAAAAGTATACAATTCCACAGACATGTTTATCAAAAAACATTCACATGTATCACAATATATCACATCCAGTTATTAATTAATCAAATATATTCTATTAATAAAAAAATTGGAACTTTCATTTCAAAATATCAACAACAAATAATTAATTCCTCAATTAATTATTCTTAATTGAAACTTCAACATTTTGATAATTATTCCACAAATAAATTATCCCAAATTCCCCAAATTAATTTTTCAATCAAATCCCCAATTATATAATTAATTAATTGCACACATTAAATAATTCAATTAAGAATTCCAATTTCTAAATAAACACTATAAATTCTAAAATTGAATATAGATAATTGATATCAATACTATGATAATTATTTATAGACCACCTTCCTCAATTCATCGACAAACAATTTTCCAATAGAATTCCTCAAAATTTAGCGGAGTAGTAGTGTTGAATTATATTGAAATTTATTACAAAACTACATATTGAACACATCAAGATATCATAAATATATATCTTGATATATAATTTAATAAAATGATCTAAAAAATAGATATATATCTAATCAAGATGACGAATAAATTTTCATAATGAATTAGATAAGAAAGGTGAAGTAAATTGAATTAAATGAGGATGAGACCCCCTTAACAGTAGGGGAACCGATATTCGATATGGGTTTTAAATAACAAAGAACTAAGGTTAGGAGGGAATTTAATCTATTCAAGAGGATCCAAATTTATTAAATAGGTATGCAGGTATGATGAGGGTCTATTTAGGATTAAAATGGGGGTTTTATTATTTTTAAAATTTATTAATGGGAAAATTTAGTTTCCATACAAAATTTTCTAGAAAGGGGAACATGGTTTCCCCTAACAGTGCACATAAAAAGTCCATTTATTTTATAAGGGTTCACAATTACTCCTAATAGGTAAAATAATTTGAAAAACCATATACCTACTATGAAATTCCCCTCTACGTAGACTTTCACAATTTTATAGGCTAAGGCTCATGGTTATGGAAAATAACTCATTAACCATAAACTGCACAATTTCTTCAGTTTTTGTATCACTTCACCTCCACACATTCCAAGGTAAACTTAAAATGGAAATTACTCAATACAAGGTAAATATTACCTCAAACAAGCTTGAGAATACTCTGTAAAATGTTGTGATATTATAATATCCCCACATTATAAGATCTCATATTGATGCTTCACTCCAAAGAATCTATAAAATTTTGGGATTAAATGATTAGGAAACTATGCCCTACATATCATCTTCACTTTCCCATGTTTTATACTAAACATGTTTATAATTGGATAGTTCATAAACTATCAGTACATTCATTCCCCCAAGGATTTCTTAGTGTGATCCCCAATATTTTAATGGGACAACAAATGTAGTGGTAGTTTATTAATTGGTCACGTCCCTTAAAAACTTATTTCTATAATTGGGATATGATGAAATTGTAAATGTGATATTAGAAATATATTGTCTCAACGGAGATGCAGATCAATGGAGGTGGTTTATTCATAAATCTATTGGGGAAGATTTAATATAAGACATCGAATGTGTAACTTTTTTTAATGTATTAGCCCTGGTTCCATGCCCCAGTGCCCCGAGCCAGACCACCACATGAACTCAAGTTCCCCTCCCTTTATGCCAAAAACCTCCAACTAGAAGCAAGGGTATGATATATAGATCATGGAGATAGTACAACCTATTTTATCAGATATATAAAATAGAATATAATAAGAAACAATTAAATAATAACATATAATCATTACCTGAAACAACTAATATTACAAGATGGACATAATTGGAAATATAAGATCAAAACCAAAGCTAAAAATATGTCATGCCAATATATGTGTCAAGTGTCTAAAATGAACTGAAAAATAAATACACTGATGACCTCCCATGTGGGTCCTAAATTGTGTATGTTTCCCTCCTCCCTGCATTATCCCATATCTATTATCTGACATACATCCTTCACTATTTACCTTTCCTGAAAACAAAAAGTATATTCGGTATTGATACGATAGCCTGAGTAGGGTGTGTGTAAAACTCAGTAGGACACCACCGACGATGTCTAAAACAATATCTAGTCAACAATAGTGTAATCAGTTTTGTAAAACAATAAATTCAATGCATAAGTAAAAAAGTTATCACAATATCAATTATTAATTATTATATAAATGGCATTTCGATATTCAATTGATTTCAATTTATAATATATCTAATTGGAACTATAGTCGAATGCCAATATTTTTGTTCTAGGTTATCATGCCTATGAATCCACTGGAATTAGAAGTCGTAGACCATATCCCAGACAATTTTATCAAACAATTTAACACTAAAAACATTGAAAGATTCAAGCCATGTCCCATATTTTTATCAAAAATGTTATCTTTGGGCTTCAGAAGAAGTAGACCATGTTTGAACCATGTTTACCAAATAATTTTTCACTATAGTCTTTCAAAGAAATAGACCATGTTTTTCACACATATAATATAAAAATATTCACTATGGCATTTAGAAAAAGTAGGCAATTCCCCAAACATGATTATCAAAAAACATTCACATGTATCACAATATATCACATCCAGTTATTAATTAATCAAATATATTATATTAATAAAAAAATTGGAACTTTCATTTCACAATATCAACAACAAATAATTAATTCCTCAATTAATTATTCTTAATTGAAACTTCAACATTTTGATAATTATTCCACAAATAAATTATCCCAAATTCCCCAGTTTAATTTTTCAATCAAGTCCCCAATTCTATAATTAATTAATTGCACACATTAAATAATTCAATTAAGAATTACAATTTCTAAATAAACACTATAAATTCTAAAATTTAATATAGATAATTTATATCAATACTATGATAATTATTTATAGACCACCTTCCTCAATTCATCGACAAACAATTTTCCAATAGAATTCCTCACAATTTATTGGAGTAGAAGTGTTGAATTAGATTGAAATTTATTAAAAAACTACATATTGAACACATCAAGATATCATAAATATATATCTTGATATATAATTTAATAAAATGATCTAAAAAATAGATATATATCTAATCAAGATAAAGAATAAATTTTCATAATGAATTAGATAAGAAAGGTGAAGTAAATTGAATTAAACGAGGATGAGACCCCATTAACAGAAGGGGAACCGATATTCGATCTGGGTTTTAAATAACAAAGAACTAAGTTTAGCAGGGAATTTAATCTATTCTAGAGGATCCAAAATTATTAAATAGGTATGCAGGTATGATGAGGGTATATTTAAGATTAAAATGGGGGGTTTATTATTTTTAACATTAATTAATGGGAAAATTTAATTTCCATACACAATTTTCTAGAAAGGGGACCATGGTTTCCCCTAACAGTGCACATAAAAATTCCATTTATTTTATAAGGGTTCACAATTACTCCTAATAGGTAAAATAATTTAAAAAACCATATACCTACGATGAAATTCCCCTCTACGTAGACTTTCACAATTTTCTAGGCTAAGGCTCATGGTTATGGAAAATAATTCATTAACCATAAACTGCACAATTTCTTATGTTTTTGTATCACTTCACCTCCACACATTCCAAGGTAAACGTAAAATGGAAATTACTCAATACAGGGGAAATATTACCTAAAACAAGATTGAGAAAACTTTGTAAAATGTTGTGATATTATAATATCCCCACATTATAACATCTCATCTTGATGCTTCACTCCAAAGAATCTATAAAATTTTGGGATTAAATGATTAGGACACTATTCCCTACATATCATCTTCACTTTCCCTTGTTTTCTACTAAACATGTTTATAATTGGATAGTACATAAACTATCAGTACATTAATTCCCCCCAAGGATTTCTCAGTGTGATGCCCAATATTTTAATGGGACAACAAATGTAGTGGTAGTTTATTAATTGGTCACGTCCCTTAAAAACGTATTTCTATAATTGGGATATGATGAAATTGTAAATGTGCTATTAGAAATATATTGTCTCAAGGGAGATTCAGATCAATGGAGGTAGTTTATTTATAAAACAATTGGGAAATATTTTATATAAGACATAGAATGTGTAACTTTTTGTAATGTATTGGCCCTGGTTCCATGCCTCAGTGCCCCGAGCCAAACCACCACATGAACTCAAGTTCCCCTCCCTTTATGCCAAAAACCTCTGAATAGCAGCAAGGTTATCATATATAGATCATGGAGATATTAAAAACTATTTTACCAGATATATAAAATAGAATATAATAAGAAACAATTAAATAATAACATATAATCATTACCTGAAACAACTAATATTACAAGATGCCCATAATTGGAAATATAAGATCAAAACCAAAGCTAAAAATATGTCATGCCAAAATATGTGTCAAGTGTCTAAAATAAACTAAAAAATAAATACACCGATGACCTCCCTTGTGGGTCCTAAATTGTGTATGTTTCCCTCCTCCCTGCATCATCCCATATCTGTTATCTAACATATAGCCTTCACTATTTACCTTTCCTGAAAACAAAAAGTATATTGGGTATTGATCTGACAGCCTAAGTAGGGTGTGTGTAAAACTCAGTAGGACACCACCGATGATGTCTAAAACAATACATATTCAACAATAGTGTAATCAATTTCGTAAAACAATAAATTCAATGCATAAGTAAAAAAGTTATCACAATATAAATTATTAATTATTATATAAATGGAATTTCGATATTCAATTGATTTCAATTTATAATATATCTAATTGGAACCATAGTCCAATGCCAATATTTTTGTTCTAGGATTTCATGCCTATGACTCCATGGGAATTAAAAGTAGTGGACCATATCCCAGACAATTTTATCAAACAATTTAACACTAAAAACATTGAAAGATTCAAACCATGTCCCATATTTTTATCAAAAATGTTATCTTTGGGCTTCAGAAGAAGTAGACCATGTTTGAACCATGTTTACCTAATAATTTTTCACTATAGTCTTTCAAAGAAATAGACCATCTTTTTCACACATATAATATAAAAACATTCACTATGGGATTTATAAAAAGTAGACAATTCCCCAAACATTTTAATCAAAAAACTTTCACATGTATCACAATATATCACATCCAGTTATTAATTAATCAAATATATTCTATTAATAAAAAAATTGGTACTATCATTTCACAATATCAACAACAAATAATTAATTCCTCAATTAATTATTGTTAATTGAAACTTCAACATTTTGATAATTATTCCACAAATAAATTATCCCAAATTCCCCAATTTAATTTTTCAATCAAATCCCCAATTCTATAATTAATTAATTGCACACATTAAATAATTCAATTAAGAATTCCAATTTCTAAATAAACACTATAAATTCTAAAATTGAATATAGATAATTGATATCAATACTATGATAATTTTTTATAGACCACCTTCCTCAATTCATCGACAAACAATTTTTCAATAGAATTCCTCAAAATTTATCGGAGTAGCAGTGTTGAATTAGATTGAAATTTATTACAAAACTACATATTGAACACATCAAGATATCATAAATATATATCTTGATATATAATTCAATAACATGATATAAAAATATAAATATATATCTAACCAAGATAAAGAATAAATTTTCATAATGAATTAGATAGGAAAGGTGAAGTAAATTGAATTAAACAAGGATGAGACCCCATTAACAGAAGGGGAACCGATATTCGATCTGGGTTTTAAATAACAAAGAACTAAGTTTAGGAGGGAATATAATCTATTAAAGAGGATCAAAAATTATTAAATAGGTATGCAGGTATGATGAGGGTCTATTTAGGATTAAAATGGGGGTTTTATTATTTTTAAAATTAATTAATGGGAAAATTTAGTTGCTATACACAATTTTCTAGAAAGGGGAACATGGTTTCCCCTAATAGTGCACATAAAAAGTCTATTTATTTTATAAGGGTTCACAATTACTGCTAATAGGTAAAATAATTTGAAAAACCATATACCTACTATGAAATTCCCCTCTACAAAGACTTTCACAATTTTCTAGGCTAAGGCTCATGGTTATAGAAAATAATTCATTAACCATAAACTACACAATTTCTTTAGTTTTTGTATCACTTCACCTCCACACATTCCAATGTAAACTTAAAATGGAAATTACTCAATACAGGGGAAATATTACCTACAAACAAGCTTGAGAAAACTCTGTAAAATGTTGTGACATTACAATATCCCAGCATTATAACATCACATATTGATGCTTCACTCCAAAGAATATATAAAATTGTGGGTTTAAATGATTAGGATACTATTCCCTACATATCATATTCACTTTCAAATGTTTTCTACTAAACTTGTTTATAATTGGAGAGTACATAAACTATCAGTACATTCATTCCCCCCAAGGCTTTCTCAGTGTGATCCAACACATGTATCAAATTATTTTTAATGGATGTATCTATATCATGCTCAACATTTCCCAACTTTATACCACAAGAAGGGTCATGGTGATACCTATAATGTTTCTACACATGGATAATGTGATGCATAAAAATTTATTTCTTGGGGAGATCCAATCAGTACACCACCAGCCCAAATCTCTCCAGAACCTCAAACGGTCCAACGAACCTGGGCACCAACATGCCAAATCTCCTTATTCAGGGGTGACACAATCTGGGAAACACCCCAAGGAGTACAAAATTACATTATTTAAAATATAAGGGTAATATATATATTTATATATTATTATATGAAATATTGCTACTCAAAGAAAAATCCATTTTTTGGAATTAGTTAAACCTATTCCAAAATATCTTGTATGAGACTCAGTCAAAACAATTATTTCCCTCCAACCTCCATCCAGTATACAGGTTATCTGCATGGACTATCATAAGGTTTTTCCTATGGTCCCATCTGTATGATTACTTGATATCTTTTATTATAGAAAAACTCTATTAAATATAGGTGGTTCTCCCTAGAACCTCTAATGTCAAGGTAACATTCTCACAACAATAATCATGAAAAAATATCATATCCCACGAATTTTCATTTGTCTATTGGTGGAAATCATTACTCAATAAAACCATTCAACAACACACCATATGTAATCCCTTACAATAGTGCATTGAAAACATGACTTTCAGTAGAAAAATATAGTCTGTTGTAAACAATGAATAGTAACTATCTCTTGAACATTCAAATATCTCAGCTCCTCCACTGAGAAATCCTCCCATATTGGCATAAAATTCTCTAATTTCATCAGTATATCCATAATAACCAGGATAGAATAATTATTTTGATGCCTTCTATAGAGACCCACCTCAAATTCTATGGTCACATCGCCTCAGTTATTATTTATAATGGTAATCATCTGTAGGAAACCTCTAGGTCATTGATTCTCATCCTTCACATAATGAAAGGTGTATCATCATGTCACAAACATTGTTATTTCATTTTTCATTCTCATTCACCAAAACAATAATCTTAGGTCATGATACATTTTGGTCAAAAGTAAACATACCTCCCAATTCAAGGAATAAAATAATCATATCAAATCATCTCACATGATCATAGACAGAACAATCTGATTAATGACATATCTGATCTGATCAATATTTATGATGCAATTTAATGGTTACTCCCCACCTTCAAGGATCTCTTTCATGGTTAAGCACTACAGATGCTCAATCATCCTGTCCCAAATCCAACACAAAAGTCTAGAATATTCTAAAACTGATATGAGAGTCATCTTCTCCTAACTCTCCCAAACCGCCAAATGCATCTCTGCTAGTAGAGTCCTTATTTTCCACTTAGCACTAGACTCATGAACTACATGATTATCAGTTATCCAGCTCAAAGTGTCCTCCACACTATTTTCTTGCCCAACAATATAATCTAGATAAAAATCAAATGATTGAATATACTCAACCAATATCCACTAACTAAGATTCAATTATCTCTAAAAATATATAGTTTAATATATTATGACCTATATACATAATAAAAATTATTCCAGATATATAATGTTTCCAATACATCAAATAATACACCACTGCATCTAACATGAGGTCGTGTGTTGGGTAGTTTCATTCATGTACCCACAACAGTTGAGAACCACACACCAAAACTCGATATTCCCACATTAACATAGCTCCATGTATGATCCCTGGAGCATTATAATTCATGGTATACTCCCCACCTGTCTTGGGTATGATCAAGATTAGTGATTCTGTCAAATGATTTTTCAAATCCTAAAATAACTTCTTGCATTCTTCTCACCATTCAAACATTATCCCATTTTTTTAAAAATCACGTAGGTGGCACCTCAAATCAAGAAAAATCCATGATGAACCTATGATAATATCAAGATAAATCAATAAAGCATTTAATATAAAAAACATTATTGGAATTGTCCCAGTAAAACACAGCCAGTACATTAACTAGGTCTATAAACACAACTACCACCGATGTGATGTAACCTAATAATCATACCTTATATATCTAAAACATGCAAATAACTATCTTGGTGTATAGATGATGCTCTCTCAATGTGATTAGGATGACGTGAAGGTGTTGTCTATGGTCATCAGAAGTCTTGGAGTACACAAATACGCCATTTACAAACACTACCACAAACTGATCTAGGAATGGATGAATGATTATATTCATCAAGTCCATTAACATTGTTGGTGTGTTCATCAACCCAGATAGTATTATAAAAATCACACAAAGTCCCTACTCACTTTTAAATGTGGACCTCAATATAAGAGAAGTTTGAACTATCAACTGATGATACCTTGATCTCATGTTAGTAATGTAAAATACATGTGATCCCTTAAACTAGTCAAGAAGATCATCAAGAATAGAATTGGATAGAAGATCTTCATAGTCATCTGGTCCATATTTCTATAATCACACATAATCTCAAACTCCAATCATAATTATTTATAAGAATCCCTTGATAACCATATAGTGACACACTCAGTCGGATAAGTAAATTATCCTCTAACTCTTCCAGTTGTGTCGTGTTCTCATGAAGCTCAGTCGGTTCCATTCTATACAATGGAATTGAAACTAGCTTAACCTCACAGTATGAGATCAATAGTGAATTTGACATCTCTCTAATGTGGAAAACCTGATATGTCTTTATGAAACATAACATAAAACATTTCCACTATTATTCGAAACTAATACTTCTACACACCTTCTTCATCCAACAATTGGATCATAACCTCGGTTGTGAGATCACTTAAGTTTTAGTAAATATCAATGATCGACCTACCTGGATATCACAATCTCCATGATTAGTGTAATGGTCACAGTTATGAGATGTAAAATTAAATCTCCTCTGATAATAATCAACTTCGGATCAGTATAATACAAATTGGTTATACACAACATTATAATGAAGCCTGAAAATCTAGAATATAGAGATTCCAATGAAAAGGATGCACATCGATCTCAAGAGTACACTCCTTGAACAAACAGATGTCCCAAAACTGTACTCCCAATAGTTTATTTATTGTCATATCCTCACTCTCAAACTCAACTTCCATGCTCAAACCATTAACATGGTTATAATATGTAATGTAATGAGGGAAACTAGTATCAAATAAGAAAATAGATAAATAATAATCTATAATAATAGTTCCTCTTACTATTGATGGTCTAGCCTCACTATCCACAATTTTAGACCGAATTGAATGCTACTATATTTTTCTTCTATCCTCTTATGGATTCTGAATCCCTTGAGATGGGACACACCAATGATTCATGTGATCTTTCTACGAAGAACCATATCTACTTCCTCTACCTCATTGTCCAGTAGAACACTAGCTTCTATAATGATATGGTGCAGAATACCCCCTTCCACACTATGGTTTTTTCTAGAAACATTTCACTAACCAAATACTATAGGATCCTATAGAACCTCTGTAGATATCCCAAAATTTTGTAGCCTCGACACTCAACTCGTGGTTGAGGGAAATGTTTTTTTTAGTTTCTCGACACACCACATTGGTATAAAACCACATGTGTATGGTCTTATGTAATCGACCATTCCCCAAGGATACTATTTTCCACAAAACTGGGAGAAATTATCATAACAATGTTTCTAGATTTCAAAAGTCATACCACCTAACTATGTATAAGAAAACACATTTCCACCACTAGAATTCTATTTTAATGTCCAATTAGATATGAGAGTATGATTCTGCAATTTTGAAAATTTATTTAGTATGTAGATATTTATATAGGTCATAATTTTATACTTTAGTCCATCCACATACTTCTTTTAAAATGTAGCCTCATATACTTCCAATGTAGCAACAAACAATGAAAAATATATAAAGTGACCAACACGATCTATGACAGACATACTACCATGACACAACCCCGTGAACTCAGCTAGTATCTCTTGTCACAATTTATTTGGATAAAATCTCTTTATGAACTTTTATATAATTTCCTTCCATTCTATAGCTTCAAACTGTCCTTATAGATTATGGATATCCATCAATCGCTTCACCTGACCACATGACATATAGGAATCCGGTTTTACTTTCTTCTTAGTAGGAGTCTCCAAGTGGACGTGTATAGTTTGGATATACTAAATCCAGGACTCAGGTCCCTTAGGTCCACACTATCATGTAAAATTTATAGGGTTATTTAACTGATATTCCCTTATCAAATTTGATATACATTCACCAACTTTTATGGATCTTATTCCATGAATTATATGAATTTAGAAATGTACCCTCATAAATTTTCCCCTATATTCTCAACCAGAACTATTAGTGCCTTAGGTTCCATTACTAGTCGAGCATCTCAATCCAAATCCTAATGTCATCCTTCAATAAGAATCATCAAGAATTCATATCTCTACAATTATTAACATAATTTTTATAACTCATAACTCAAATTATTCAAAATTACAGTATAGGGAAATCACAACAAACCAAAACAATATGTTTCCTCATACCTCACTACACAGTGAAAACCTGGGTTCTATCACAACCATTATCCATCTAACTCTTAGATATTGGTTAACAAGGTTAAAATCATTATCACTATTAAAATTCTATTAAGAACCCTTTTATTAACATTTTTCATCATTTTACAATTATTTATTTTCATATTTGGAAACATTTTAAATTCCATTACACAAAAACGGAAAAATAGATCAAACTCAACAACTTACACCAAACCTATTTTCCCACATGAGTTTAAAATGATGCATGGGAAAAATTAATCCTATATTCATACTCTAATGCATTATTTATCAAATTAAATTCTTTAACAGGCCACAATTCCCAATATATAAAATCGCTAACAATATCTGAATAAATAATCACAGGAGATAATAGGTGACTCACCCAAGGTAAAATAATAACCAACTATAACAACACGCAACAATAATAGTAATCCCACCCGAGGTACTTGGTTTTCTCAGTACATGGGTTTGAAACTCCCAAACATGAGCTTATGAACAAGGACTGACTCATCCTTTTCTCATGTATCCCATTCCCAAATAGTAAAAAAAATTAAAGAAAAGAAAACACCCTAAAATAACACCTTATAACATCCCAGCCAAACCACAATTCCATGGTGCCCCGAGATAGACTTCCACATGAACTCAAGCGTCCCTCCCCATAACCCAATGGATTCGGACTAGAAGCATGGTATTGTATATCAATCATTGGGAGAATATACTCACTTTTATCAGAGTAATACAATAGTGAAATATAAGGGAAAATAACTAAATAATATATATTCATAAACTCAAAGTAATATTTTCATATAATGGAAAAAAATAGAAATAAAATATCAAAAATAATAAGAAAATATTCCATAGAAACAAACATGTCAAGTGTCTAAAATGCCCCAAAAAATAAAGAACACTGGTGAATCCCTTAAGAGGGTCCTGTATGAAGCTTAGTTCCCTTATCCATAGTCTATCCCATATTAGCTCCCAAAAAAATTTAATTTTTTCTTTTACCATATATATAACACAAAATCTATTCAGGCACCAATTAGGAATCTCGTGTAAGGTGTTAGTACAACTCAGTAAGCCAACACCAACGGTATCTAAAACCAAAACCAATAAATAATAGTTTATGATGTTAAGTAATGAAATATGTACAATGCATAGTTAAACAATTATCACGTTATCTATTAAAATTAATTAACAAATGATATTTCATTATCCATTTCATTTCACTTTATAAAATTGTTTATTGAAACAATAGTCCAATGATGACTATTTAGATGAATATTGTCATGCCTGGGACCCCATGTGATTTCGAAATAGAAGACCATGTCACACACATATTTAACAAACTTTTTATCATTATGATATTCATAAGAATAATACTACATTTGGAACATGTTTAAAAAAATCTACGTGTTTCAAAAGAAAAAGACCACGTCCCATACATGTTTGGAAGAAAATTTTTCACTACAAGATCTGAAAGTAGCTGACCTTGTACCACAAAAATTTATATAAATATATATCACTATATGATTTGGAATAAATATACCATGTACCACACATGTTTATCAAAAAATATTTACTAGTATAATAATATATCCCACCATCACAAGAATCACTATATAACAAATTTTCACATTGCCACATCAACAATGATTAATAAACACTAAACCTCTAATAAAAATTATCCATCACAGTAATCTATTATGTAATTCAAAAAATTATTAATACAAATAAATTAATTAATTCAAAAACTAGTATGTCACATCAATTCCCTTTAATTAATTCAAAAATTAATCAATCATATCCATCACATTAATTAATTTACCAATTAATTAATCTCATATCATCTGTTAATTAATTAAAAATTTAATTAATCATTTTATAATAAAAAAATCCTATAATTAATTCAACAATCAATTATTCTCAATTAAAAATTAAACATTATTATAATTAATTATATAATTAATTTTCCCTAATTCCACATTTAAATTATTCTTTTAAATCCTCAATTCATCAATAAGTTAACTGGCCACATTAATCAATTCAATTAGGAATTAAAATTGCTAAATAAAACCTATAAATTCTAGAATCTCATACACATAATTGATATAAATTCTATGGGATTGGAATAATATACCACCTACCTCAGTTCATCGATGAATAATTTCCAAACATAAAAGCACAATAATTTTCAGAGTAACAACGTAGAATGAGTTCGAGATATATTAACTCAATAAAAATTGAACAAATGAAGATCTCATAAATATATAACTAGATCTAATATCATATATCTAGATAAAAAAACATGGAATATAACTATCCAATATATAGAATAAATTCACGTAAAAAATGTTATAAGAATGTACATGGAATAAGAAAGTATCTATTTTGAGATCCTCTTACTGGAAAGGGTGAAGATCTAAAATTTGGGATTAGAATAACCATGAATAAAGGTTATGAGGGATTGGAATCATTCTAAGCAGTTCAATTTTTCCATATAGGCATTAAGGACGAATGGTGAATAATTTGATATTAAAATGTGGTTTTAGGAATTTTCAACAGAAATTTCTAGTTTAATTTCATCCCCCTTGATGGGTATTTGTGAAATGGCACACATTTTCTCTATAATGTGTGCCTAAACAATGTGAATTTTTATAGGGGTACATCGTTACTTTTAACCGGTCTCATGGTTTGAAAAAATGTATGATAGCTTTGAAATTCCCCCAAATCTAGGCTTTTATGGTTTGTTGGGCAAGGGAACAATGTTTGGGAAAACATGCTCTAACTGTCCACCTCCTAATTTCATCCATTGTTATAATTTTTCTACCCAAAAACGCCCCAAGGTAAAATAAAAAAGTTAAAAACGTATAAAAATGAAAAAAATTAACAAAAAATGAGCTTCAGACAAATTCATAAAATGTTGATATCTTACACTTTTATGGACCATTATTTGAAAAATAAAGTCTTAATGGTCAACGAAGTGAGATAAATATAATACTCATTTACATAAAGAAAAAGGAAGAATAATTTATTTTTGAGTATGCGGTTACCTTCAAAATATTCACCATGTATTATACGGATTAGATAGAAGATTCAAGAAACCTGATTGATCCCATATTTGAAGGACTTATTTGATGTCTGTAAACGGAAACATCTTCTCACACATTATTAGTACATGGAGAAATATTTTTATGTTCCATAAAAATAGGTAATGAATTGTCTACATATTATATGTTCAATATTAAAGAAGAGAATAAGGTTTAAATTGATAACCATGAAAAATATAAATCATCATAGAAGAATATGGGAGCAACCCAATCCATATTATGTCAAATTTTCGAAATAATTATCATGTAAAATAATTGAATAGCATGGGAGTTTGTTATAAGTGTGGAGAAAAGTTTTGTAGAGATAATTAATTCATGAATAAGAAAAAAATCAAGGATTTTTAGTGTTGATTATATAATGAAATGTGTCATTATGCAAACCAATATCTAAATAATCAATGGATTATACCATAGATGAGTCCAAGGGGTGATAGCCAAGAAAATACGATCACCACAACTGATGTAGAAGTACACAATGATGTGGTCGAAGGTATTTTAAAATTATGTCCAAAATTATAAAATTATTTATTTTATTGCAGATCATCACACTCTTTTATATCAAACCAATTTGAAAATAATATTATATATTTTTCTTTTAATTTGGTAAGGGATTTATTTGTCAAAACTCAAATGGTATGTCTCAATGCTACAAAGATGTGTCATGTAGTCCCCATTATAGAATATAAACCTGATATATAATCCTGTATTTTAAACATGTCAATGGATAACTTTGATATAATCCTTGGTATGGACTAGTTTTTGAAATATGATTATGAAATATATTAAACGAATAAGAAAATTGAAATTTATGAGGACAATTTATAATTACATATCATTATTGGAGAAACTTATTCATCTAAATCTTATATAGATCCATCCCAAATAGCTCCACTAAATGAAATTATTAGGGATAAACTGAAAACAACCCCTAGGGATCATCAAATTTAGGATGTAACACTTTTATAAGGACACAATGATGTATTACATAGAGAATTACCTGGACACCCCAAAGTGTGAAGTTGAGTTTACCATTGCTTTAATCCCTAATGAATGACCAATAACCAAGACTTATTATAGAATGACCACTGCAAAATTAGTGGAGATGATGAAACAACTTGTGGACTTGATTAATAAGGGATTTATTCCCGTAGTGATTCTCCATTGAGAACCATTGTTCTCTTTATTAATATGAAATATGGATCCATGAGGCTGTTCTTTGATAATCTCTAAATCAATGCTAATTCAATATAAAACAAGAATCATATACCTCACATTAATGATTTTTGGATCAACTTCATCGAGATCAATATTTCTCAAAGACTGAACATTATTCTATGTATTAGGAATTGAAATAAAAAGGGAATATATTCCTATGCAACATTTCATATGATATGTGGACATTTCGAGTTTACAGTGAATCTATTTGGATTGATTAATAAACCCTATATTTTCATTGATCTAATTAAAACAATATTCTTGGAATATCATGATGATTTTTTTGGTATTCATTTATGATATTAGGGTGTATTTTAATACATATGATGACCATGATAATCAGTCATGAATCATTCTTAAAACACTCAGAGGGAAATAATTAAACGTAAATTTTAGAAAGTGTAAATTTTGGCTTCAATAAATATATTTTCATGGTTATATTGTCTCGAAGGACGGAATCACAGTTGATCCCATAAAGAAAAATGCAATCCAAGAATGGCCTATACCAGTAAACATAACCGAGAGGGATATATATTTTTGTTTAGTATGTTATTATCGATGTTTCATTCAGAATTATGCACTATTAGATAACATTTCAACCATAATCACATGTATATGAGATATGTTCATATGAATTAAATAATGTGAATTATTTGTTTATGAATAGAAGAGAATATTTCTGAATGCTCTGATTTTGACAATACCATCATGAAATGATTGTTTTGTGATATAAAATGATGAATTAAGGAATGGATTTGGATGTTTACTTATGGAAAATGATAATTCTATTACATATGCATAAAGTCAATTGAATATTCATGAACTAAATAATGAAACTCATGATGTTGATCTAGAAGTTTTCATCTTTTCTATGAAGATATGAAGATATTATATATATGGTCAAATATGTTATATATATATATCAGAAAATTTTTAAATACATACTATCACAGAATGAAATTAAGATGATGAAAATAAGATGGCATAAATTAAATAGAGATTATAATTTATCAATACAGTACCACCTAAGAAAATAGAATAAGGTAGAAAATTCATTAAGATGGAAAAATCATAAACATCTATCTAAAATGAGGATTGAGAATGATCATATATACATAGATATTGTAATGGTGTGTATAAGATGTTTAATGGAAGAAGGAAGATGAATCATTTTTCAAATGATTGTGAAACCATATTTATTTGAAAATATTAATGTATATCAATCTTTTGATGAGAATTTTCAAAATAAAATTGAATCCATTAAGGATGGAAAATTAGAAGACAACATTTAAAAGAATGGAATTACAAAATTTGGGAAGAGGTTTTGTGTTAAATCATTACCTGAGCTAAAAAAGGAATTATGAGATGATTATCATTGCGTAAATTTTTCTACACACCATAGTACTACCAATATGTATAGAGATATTATGTAAATATTTTGGTGAGATAATATGAAGTTTGAAATGGATGACTATGTTTCTTGATGTCAGTTCATCCAAATGTGTATGATTAATGACAACATCCTATAGAATTCATGAAACCTACCCCAGTTTTTATGTTAATGTGGGATGAAATTATTATGTACACAGTCTTTGGACTACCAAATACCCCCAGATGGAATGATATGATATGGGTTATTTATTATCTACTTACAAAATTAGTAAATTTTCATATTATATGTGAATATTTACTTCTTGAAATCCTAGACAGACTCTATAATAATGAAGTTGTAGGACATCATGGGGCACCTATATTGATTTTTTCTAATTGAGATCCCCTTTTTACATCAATCATTGGGGAGTGTCTTCAGAATTATTTGGTTACTGAGGTTGATTTTATTACTTCCTATCACCCTGAAATTGGTGAAAATTATAAATAGACTATTCAAGCATTAGATATCATGTTGAGATCATGTTAAATATATCATCAAGGTATATGCAATCAATATTTACCTTTGGTAGAATTTTCATGCAGTAATAGTTTCTATTCTACAGTTCAAATATCACCACATGAAGCATTATATAGTAAGAGATATCATACATGAACATATAGGGATAAAGATGGTGGGAGGAAAATTATGGGCTTGAAGCATATTGATGAAACACATACAATGGTAATGACAATTGAAGATCAAATTAATGTTTCTCAATGAAGGAAAAATAGATATGTTGAAAACCATAGAATGGATTTGTAAATTCAAGTGTGAGATCATTTATTTATGAAAGTATATGCATGGAAAAGTGTCTTATGTTTCTGTAAGAAAGGGAAACTTACTCCCATGTACATCAGACCATTTGAAATAGTATAATTAATTGGAATTATATATTAACGATTTGAAATTCCACTAAGTCTCTCCAATGTTTATGATGTGTTCCACATATCCTTGTTAAAGATGTATATGCTAGACCCAAAGAAAATACTCACCTACATGGAAATATAAATGGAACCCAATTTATCTTACTATTATGATCTTTTCCAGAATAATGACACTAGAAAGAAATTATTGAGAAATTCTATGAATCTAGTAGTAAAAGTTATTTTGAGAAACCATAAAATAGAAGTGGAAATGATGGAACCTGAGGATGTTATGGTGAAGAATGACCGTAATCTTTTATGAGAAAAATTATCCCTGAAAAATTCCATGGAAGAAGTATTTGACGGAGGAAAGAATATATCACCCCATGATTTTATGTTATGTATCGTTTAAAATAAATACAATTTATTTGATAGCCTACATTACATGAAACACAAATCTTAAACAAACAATGATATAATATTAAATATTAACATGACTACGGGAATAGAAATGTTACCATTAGGAATTATAAATAGTCCATTAGAATTATATACTCACCCATAAAATTATAAATAAAATTTTTGTATCTCAAAAATGAAAAAATGATAAATTTATATCATATAATAGGTAAATAAATATTTTAAAGAAGATTAATTTAGTGCTAATGTTTATGTCAAAAAAAAAATTTAAATTTTAATATTTAGAATTATGATTTAAATTAATATTTATTTTAATTAAATATGGTAATGAATTAACATTTATTTATTTTAATTATATGATAATTTAATGTGACCATAATTAATTTTTAAATGTATTATAGAATCAGTTATAATACTAACTTCATCATTTTCAAATAAATGAAGTTTTTAGTAAAAATTTAAAATATTACGTTTAAAAATTTATTTTTATAAAATTGATTCCATTTAGGAAATATACATGTCAAAAAATTGTTGGGGTGATTTTTTTGGTATTTCTTCTGAAATATATTAATATTTGGTGAATAGTTAATATAGTAATTTATAGTGTTAAAAATTTTAATCCCAATACATGTATGTTTTTATAATTTATGATGTAATCACCCATTATTTTAAACCCACATGCTCTAGGCAATTTACTTATTCACATGAATCACCACTATTAATAGTATCTTTCCAAAATAATAATCTAATGTATAAAATAATTAAAAACACCCCTCTCCTCCACCATAAATACCACCACTCACCCCTCCACCTCCTCATAGCTCTTATGCATGGGAAATTTCTTTTATTCTCCCCAATTAGACTTTGTAAAATAATCCCCATGTGTTTGTATTTATGGTTTCACTAAAAGGCCATTTCAAAGTTCCTTAAAGGGGTTCTTAATGAGACTACACTAAATAGGTAAAGCCATCCCTCTACCCCTTTTAATTTATCTTATTTTCTTATCCTTCCCTTACCTCCCCTATTATCAAATAAATTTTATTATTTTAATGTATTTTATCATATATTATTTCCTATCTTTTCACCCCAAGGGTCCCCCTTGAATTTTTGAGAGAAACGGGAATACATGGGAGCACAGAATTGGGGCATGGTAAGGCCAAACGGTTTACTAAACCGCACGATCTAACCGTGCGTAGTGTCTATGTCAAAAAATAGTATTATAAAAAATTTTCATTCAATAATTAAACCTAATGTTCCCCTTTCTTCCCCAATTTAATGATTTCATCCATAGAAGGCTTCCTGGCTCACTTGGACCCATTCTTGAAGCGGTTTTGGTGGGGAAAGCATTAAGATTCCTCTTGTATGCAAGTCAATATTTTCTTTCTTAATTCCTTATAGGTTTTCTTCTCTCCTTATGAAGATAAAAAATTCAAAAATATTGAGATTCTTCCCTAGGTTTTAATATTGAGCTTCTTGTCTCCATCATTTTGACTAGAGTTCGTTTTCACATACTTGTCAGGTGGGTGAAGTTTTGATCAATGTTTTTGGTGTTTCTGACATTCAAGGTTGGTGGTTTCATGTGAACAAATTATTTTATAAATTTATCTTTCTTTATTAACCTATTTATCATGTTTCAAATCTATTTTGTGGGCTACGAATACCATTTTTTGTTAGCATTGATTATGAATTTAATATTAAATTTTCATTATGACATGAAATATGGTGTTTTTCAAATGTATTCAATTTTTTATAATCATTGGTTACCTTCATGATTCTATAAATTGATGTATTAAAAGTTTTTAGGGATTCCAATTATGGGTTTTTATGTTTTTTTGGGTGTTTGAGATTAAAATTTTATTTTGAATGAATTTTTTATGCAAAGCCTTGTAACACCTCTTGAAGTTGTTATATATTATTTTATTGGGATAAATGAACTACTATGAGGCTGGGGAGGAATTTTGGGTACTGTTTTTTGTGTGTATGGAATAAAAATGGAGTTATTATGTGTAAATTATATTTTATAACATGTGGAATATGATTGAGAACAAATGAGATGCCAGGGTATCATGGTTGGAGGAATAGGAGTAGTATGCTAGTTAATCAGAAATGTCCTTGTCCCAGTTTCACTTAGATATAGAGATGATGAATACAATGACTAAATAATAAATATTTATTAGAGAACACTAGGTCTTGTGTGTCTTCCTTACTAGGAATCGTTCAGGAGAATGTATTTTGTTGTAGTTCATATACCACATTTCACCAAGATATGTTATACCTAGTGTCCCATTATAAGCTAGCTCCTTGGGGTATTTTCTGTGAATAGTTCTCATTGGTTATATTGTACATATTGTCAGCATATAGTTTGTTTGTATGGTAATTCTAGTATCTTGGGTTTTTTTCATTAAAATTGTTCATTATTTAAAATTATCCTATTAAAACTGTTTTTACATAATGTTGCATCGCATTAAAATATTTAATATAATTCTATGTTTAGGAAAACAAGAAATACTTTTGTCTTAGAAGGATTATAGCATTAAATATATATTTTTTTGGAATCCTATTGGGCTTAGTCTCACACACTAATTACACATTTTGGTGTATGTAGACTTGGTAATATTTTATATAGGTAAGGGAATGTTCCTTAGAGATGGTAGTTGAGGTAATTGACCACTTTTCCCGATGTGGGATTATGGAGATGACTTGATGTTGATTCCCCATGTCATGTGGTGATGATTGATTCACACTTACTTCCGATTTTTAGTTGTGTCCCTCTTGGGAGTTCCATATACAAATGAAATTTTATTCTGATTTTTTATGGGTTGTTTGTTTGGATGTTTTCAAATTCTGCTTATTTATTATTGTCGGTTGTTTAAAGTGTCTAAACTCTGGTAAATCATTCATAATCATTTGTTATGATTACTGATGAATTGTTCCAGCCCATGGGGATAAGAAATTTGCAAAGAGCATTGCTATTGACCGACTCTAGTGTTGATTTGGTTGGAAAGTAGACTTTCATCATGAAAAAATGTTATTAATGCATGGGTAAGCACATTGGGTCACATTGTTTGGGATGATATTGGTTAGATAGGTGTTAGGACTTTCTGGGACCGACTCGAGTGTTGATTTGGTTTGAAACTCGACATGCATCATGAAAAAAATGTTATTAATGCATGGGTAAGCACACTGGGTCACATTATTTGGGATGTTATTGGTTAGATAGGTGTTAGGACTTTCTGGGAATTGTGCTCGAGATGTGAGTAGGTTGCCTATCCCGCACCACTCATGACAGACCATGAGTCACCGAGGGATGCTGTAATTTTTTTCCCTTCCAGGTGGGATGTGTGGGATACAGACTGCACATGGACATTTTATGGGGGTGAAATAGTTTGTTATATCACTATTGTGATGATTATGATTTATTTATATTTCATTTTATTGATTTTATATTTATGAAATGTTTTAATAATTATTTCTCTTGTGGCATTTGATTTTTGTAGCAACATTCCTCCCCAAAAATCTCCCATCCACCCATGGGTGGAAGCTGGAGGGAGTTCACCCTAACCACTTTATCATAGGTTGGTAGAAGTTGTGGTCTAGGATGTCCATGCTCTGGGGCCAAGATTGAATCATACTCCTACTTCAGTTAGAGAAGATAAAATAGGTTTGAGGAAGGATAAATCCATGGAGTTTCACAAGAACAAGAGTCCTACATTTAGAGGTTTCACCAAGACTCAGGAGGAAGAGGAGTGGATTGGGATGAGATATTTCATGTTCAAATTCCATGACAAACCTATGGATCTAAGGGTGAAATGAGCCTAGTTTATTCTTGAAGGTCCCAATCGTAGATGGTGGTAATCAGTACATCTGTCTCAAAATAATATGAAAATGAGTTGGATGGATTTCGTGACTGTCTTCCATCGAATGTATTGTTTTGAGGACCTACACTGTGCCATATTCCATGAGTTCGTGGATCATTACCACTAATATCAGTCAGTGATGTAATATGATAACTGTTTTGTGGAGATGGTGCGGCACACACCTAATATTGTTTTTAAATAATATATGAAAGCTCTGAAGTGTTTGTAGGGGTGTGACCAAAATATCACTCTCAGGTATTCTTATTCAAAATGGGAACCAATTTGATGGTTTTTTATTGTGATTTCATGGTCAATATTGTTCAGAATGAAAGGTATTAGTTTTTTAGTGTGTTTTATGATGTGGGCCATGGAAACTCATTATAGAAAAAGAGGAAGTAGAGTGAGACGGGGAAGAAATGAGGTGGTAGTTTAGGCTATCCTTACATGAATTTTACATCAATAGCTTCTGATGCCAGATATATAGTGTGAAATCAATGTGGGAAGGGAATTCATATCTAACTTACATGTATCTCCCCTCCTAGGCCGTGTTATTGATGTGGTGTTATGGTGCATGTGCATCACTTTCTCCAAGTAATGTGCATACACCAGAGTGGGGGACAATATTTGGCATCGAGGGGATTATCATTTCAGTCAAAGAAAACACAGATATTAGGATCTTGATATGGTGGAGGTGATGGTAGGTCTATATCATCTTCTGAGTAGACCCATTTCAGGGTAGATCCACAAGAGAGTAGTCAATATTAGGAAGAGACCAGGCATCTTCATAATGTGTACAAGACACTGGTGGGATCAAATAAAGGGTCTTTGATATTTCAAGGAACCATTTTTATTTCATATTCAATTTAAGCAATTCTATTTGATACTAGTTCACCCTTTTATTTTATCTCTACCCATCATTTGAATCATTTTAATTATATAACTGAAATTTCGTCTTTTGTGATAGAGTTGGTGATGTTGTTGGGTAAGGAGAAAAGCCTTAGGTTCCCAGCCCATGTTCTTTCTGTGTCAGGAGTTTATTTGGAATGAGATCTCATAGTCTTGGATATGGACATTTTTTATGTAATCTATGATATGGATTGAACAATTTACATTTATGTGCAAATCGATTCCTATAGGTGACTTGTGAATTTCATGGCACTTGATAAGAGTCCATATGATTTTCTTGGGAAATGGGATCTTCAGTCAGGTCATTTTGGACCTCCACCCCTAGAATATTAAATATTGTCTTTTAGTCATCATCAGACATGCTAAATGATGATAGTAGTTCTTCTGAGGGTGGATTACCTCATGTGGCATATCAGTTCTAGGAGGTATATGCATATGTTTTTTTCAGTATTTCCCTCAGAGTGGGACATGGAGTTCTCGATTGATTTGGTGCAAGGAAAACATCTGATATTTCATCCCTCATATCATATAGACCCAAGATAGTTTATGGATTTAAATTTAAAAAAATATGGTTTGGTATCCGAAGGATTCATTCGTCCGAGCCTCTCTCATTGGACTAGTACTTTACTTTTTTCTAAGAAGGCTCATGGTTCCCTTCGGTTGTGCATTGGTTACCAAAATCTGAATAAGGTAACCATCAAGAAAAAGATTTATTTTCCTTAAATTGGAAACACGTTTGATCAAATGAAGGGAGAAACGTGGTTTTCCAAAATAGATTTTCATTCATGTTACCACAAAGTCAGAGTAAGAGAGGTGGATATCCTAATACCAGATTTACAAATTGTGTACAACCACATTGAGTATTTTCTAATGACTTTCGGATTGACCATCAATCCAATGGATTTTAAGGAACTTATGAATAGGGTGTTCCACCAATATCTAGAATAATTTTTTTATATTTGTGGATGAAATCCTAGATTAGTTGGTATTTGAGGAGGAGAATGTGCATCATTTGAGGATCATGTTGGGCGCTTTATGGGATCATCATCTTTTTGAGAAGTTATCCCAATGAACATTCTGGATATGGGAATTGATGTTTCTGGGTCATGTCATCTTGGGGAATGGTGTTTTGGTGGACCCAAAGAATATCAGTGTATGTATGTCATGATAGAAGACGAAGAATGTGTTAGAGATCAAGAGTCTCCTCATCCTAGTTGGTAAATATATGTGGATTGTTCCAGATTTATCATTTCTTTCTTTTCCAAGGACCATGATCACCTAGAAAGGGGTAAAGTTTGAATGGGGACCATAATGTCAAGAAACTTTTGAGGAGATGAAGTGGTGACTGACTACCACCCCAGTGTTATTTTTTTTAGAACTTGGAATGGGCTATGTGGTTTTCTATGATGCTTCATGTATGGGTATTAGGTGTGTTCTTATGTAGGGTGAGCATAGAGAGGCATATGGATCATGCCAACACTGAAAACATGAAAATAATTACCCGTCTGATGACTTGGAGTAAGAAATATTGATGAATTCTTTGAAAACATGAATCAATAAATTTTCTTGTAGAAGTTTTTGGTCTACTCTGATCATAATATATTAGACTATATCTTTTGATAGAAAATTTTTATCTATGGTTGCACTGTTGGATCATGTATTTACAAGGGTTCAAAATTGATATCATCTATAACCTAGGAAATGGTAACTTGGTGGCTGACGCCTTGAAAAAAAATGTACCATAGTAGGCTTTGAAGAAGTACAGTGATGAGTGGACTCTGATGAAGCTATTTTCTTAGATGCATGTGAAGAGAAAAGATCACAATGGATGTGAGTTCTTGTAAAGCGTTCAGTTGACTACCAATATTATAGAGATGATTCAGTGGGAGTAGCCCAGTGATGATTTGTGTAATTGTTCAATGTAGATTCTTTATGTTGGGGATGTAACATTGTAGGTAAAAAGATTATAACTCTTTCTATATTTATTAAAATTTGTGAATTTAAAATTAATTTTACCTTAAATCGGATGCAATGTTTGATGGAATAACTGATACACAACAACAAGTTTCATTGAAATCATATGTTGTAGTCAACATTGGGTTATACTAAAAAAAATTAATATAATATTATTATTTTAAATGGTAGTTATCACATAGCTTTTATATTGGCAGGAATGACAAAAACCAACCATATTATGATTAAATGTTTTTTTAATTGTTTTTTTCTTTTATCAAATTACATTTAGAGGCATAAAATAAGAAAGAATCAGATTTTAAGCCTAAATACTCTAATATTTATTAAAAGGTAGATTTACCCCTTTTAATGGGAAACCCTGTTTAAATATAGTTTTGGTAACTTTTATATATAATATTTGAAAAAATAAAATTCCTCTTTAGAATCTGGACATCAAAATTTAATTAGGATAATTTTTTGGTATTTTTCTGATAAAATTAAATATTTTTATGAATAGTGAAAAATACTGTATTTTAATTCAAAACTAACTTTTGATCTAATTTATTAATAAAGTTATATTATCTATTTATTTGGTTTTAAAGATAAACTATTAATTTTTTTACTATTTAATCCAATCTTTGTCATTGGATGTAATTTTACTTTGAAATTGTGCATAAATAAGCGTCAATTTTATGATAGTTATTATTTTTTAAAAGTACGCTATTTTTTGAATGATGGAATTAATTTTAAAATAATGTTACCACTTCAGTTAATTGAATTTGGAAAAATTGATTCTATATTTGGAATTCGGAGGTCAAAATTTTGTAAATTGGTATCTTTTATTTTTAGGCATTATGAATATTTACTAGAGTAAAAATTTTATTTACCATGGTTAAAGGCTAAATATGGTAAATAAGGGTAAAAAAACATCTATATAAAATCTTAAATTACACTAAAACGTGTCTTAATCCTATTGGTTGATATATCTCCGACCATGGGCATCCTTGGGTCGATTTTGGGACCGCATTGAGCCACATGGAAGTGATAATGTCACGTTATATTAATTAATTTAATGTAAAGACAAAAATGACTTAAACATATAACTTTTAGTAAATTAATTACTACACTGGGTTATATAAATAATCTTTTTGACCATAAATATTAACATAAAATATAAAAATAATTCCTACATCATGATATTTTTTTAATATTTTTTAGACCTCAAATGAAAAAATATATTTATGACACAATAATGTTGTAGTGTTTACCTCATTAATGAATGATTTAAATAAATAAGATTATAATGATTAACAAATATCCAAAAATATCCAAATATTATTTTATTACATTAATTTTAACATGAATCTACATATATTAGAATTTAATATGTTTTTTACTTTTAGAAAACCAAAATAATTATATAATAAAATATTATTTTTAAACAATCCTAAAGAGCCCCTCATCCCCCTGATAAAAATTCCCCACTTATAACGCATTTTTCACCCTTATCAATCCCGTTGTCTAATCCAAAATCTAACCAATTAAGCTCCCTACATCCCTATACTCCTCCTAGATGTGTTACCCTAGGTAGAAAGAAATTCAATCAAACATTTTGGTTCAAACCAAAGAGATATAAACGATTTAAAAGTAACGTCTTCTCTTAAGTTCTTTTTTTTATTTTACTTCTACAACCCCATAAAATCTTCTTATTCCTTTATTTTATAACAACATAAATATCGTTAAATATACTTGGTTGTTGTTATTACATGGATTATTACTACACTTACACACACCTCAATCTAATTGTGAAAGAACATACTATTTCTGTAGACGGTGAACAACAACCTCATGAAACGAGGATTGTTCAGTAATATCCTACTGCCTCTCAGGGTGGACGTTGTAATTGAAGTGTATTTATATATGATATATATTATGTTTATTTTTTCTCTATTCCTCTGTAATTTTTATTTAAAAACATTACTTTATGATTTCCTATAAGTGTAAATACGATAATTTCATTTGAGGAAATGTGGACTACCGCCCCCTCAAGGTGATATGATTCATTCATGACATTCATTGAACGTATAAAAGATGGAATTAATAAAATTATGTAACATTTAAATCATATTATATTATACTGTAATTATTATATACCTATGTATCATTATGATTACTTTTCATTAAAAATGAAATAAAAATGAAAGTACTATTCATGCGTATTTACGACTTACCGTCTTCATGAACGGTGAATTTAATTTCTTATGTCCAAACATAATGTAATATTATAAATCTATAAATATACTGTATATATATGATATATATGATATATAAATAATGAATATAATTTTGTATATAATGGAATTTTGTACACATGATAAACATGTAATTATAAGTTCATTTTTTACTAAAGTACCAAATATTGACAAAATGACCATTATGAACATAAATGACTACATATTGTTTATTACATGGTAATAAGTAATATAAATTGATAAATAATCATTAAAAATGTTATTAAAGAATTAGAAATTAACTTTATGATATTATTCAGGATATTAAAGAACAAACGGGTCAAGTCGGACACGAGGTAAGGGGTTTCTTATCACATTTTTAATTCCATCTGATTTACATTGTTCACCACCTATTTAATGTATGTCGTGTATTGTGTACTACAATTTGATTTATATGATCTTGATTATAATTATATTCATTGTATTTTGTGATTAATTTTTGTGGTTATTATCTTTTGATCATACCACCTGATTGACTACAACGTAGTAAGGTGTTTTCATCTCACTTTTTATTCCAGTGTGATTACTGCTATATTTGACACTATTTTTTTGTGTGGTCAATATACTACCAATGATTATATTATTTGTGTAATATAATTTAATATATTGTTATTGACATCTTTATTGTATGATCATTCATTCATGTGTTTTATGTTTCATATGTTCCCAAATCGGTAAGAGAACTTTTTAACCCAATTCCCATTCATTGGGTTAATCTTCTCATTCATAATTATGTCATGATATTATTATGTGTGGAATCCCTATTTTTTTATTAGGGTTGTAATTTCAACTCCACTTTGTGTTGATATAATTTTTATACACATAATCAAACCATTGAAACATTCTCAAGCCATCAATATGAACTTTATAAGAGTAAATTTAACTCAATTTCAATTCATTGAGTTAAAATTCCAAGTCATTTGTTTTGTCTTAAAAAGAACATGTGTGAGTTTACTCTAATTTATTTACACTGAATATCCAATAATATTGAATTTATTTATATTTTTCACACATTATTATAAAATTTATTTATCCTTAATCTAAGTATACAGTTTTTATAAGTATTTCGTCTCAATTTACATTCCATTGATACATCATTGCTGTTATGCACCATTTCAATCTTATATGGTGTATATACTTTCCTTTTGAATATTATATCATGAATCCATTTATTATAATCATATTATAATGTTTGGATTAAATTTTATTCCTCAATTATTTATATTCTATCATATCTCATTTAAATAAAAGAACATTAACTAAAATATCATCTTAATTGTTTGAATGATTTATTCTTCGAAATATTTATCATTAATGTACATGTTTTCAAAAAAAAAATTAGGATTTATTTATATGGAAATTAATGTTTTGAAATGATAATTAATTTAAAAGCTTAAATATGATATGGGACTCTTTAATTAAAAAATCTTCTTATTAAGTGTTTTAAATGGTTTATAAAATTGTTTGACAATGAAATGTTTATCTCAATATCATGATTTGATATATTGTGATTGGAATGTGTAAATTCTATCTTTATTTTATGCGCGGGTTTTTTTGTTATGATTATGTTATGGTTATTGGGATTTTTTTATGTCTAAATGTGGTTCCAGGATAATCCTTAGGTGGGTGAGCCCGAGGTAGCTCTCCAATGCATTGGGTAATGTGATAGAGGTAAACATTAAAGTTTCTCCTAAGTGATTTAGGTAATATACTGTGATGGGTATTCCAAACTCTACTCACTACGTAGTTTTGATAGCTATAATGTATTTTTGACATGGATGCCACAAGTTGCCTTTAATGATTAATGATTTCTATTTGTTATTCATAAATCAAATCATTTCACAAGGTAAGTTATGATTGAAAAGTCTGGTTTTATTGATTTGTCTATATTGATTGTTTATGATTTTTTTCCTTATATTGAATCCATTATTGAAATTTTTTTGCTCATACCATGTTTTTGAAATGTTTTCCACAAGAAAATAAAGATGAATATGGTCAAGGATGTGATGAAGTAAAACTCATGTTTTCTAAAACATGGAACTAGACATGTTTCTTTATAAAAGGTGTTATTAAAAAAAATGGATAATTAATATTAGTGTTTACATGTAATTTTCAAGTTGATATGTAATAGTTATGGCCTAATTATCCAAATCTCTATAACTGAAAATATCTTCAATGTGAATTATTCATTTAATTAAAAATTATGAAATATTTTAAGGCCTGGTCATTATAGTTGGTATCAGAGGTTGGTATAGACAACATTCGGGATTCAGAGTTTTAGTTAAACACAAGGTTATCCCCTATGTCTACTATTTCAGTTAAATCGGTGTTTTATAAATTTTTAGATCAATGAAAGTCAGTTATAAATGGAAGGAGGAGGATCTCAAACAACATTCGTATCTCTCATTGATGAAATTCTTTCAATAATTTTTGCAAAGCCATGTTAAGATGAATGTGAAACTTTTTCTAGCATAAAAATCACTTGTAAGAAGTTTTTTTAGATATCAAAAACCTCCACGACACCTTGACATCATCATGTATCTTGGGTAGTATTTAATCAAATCCTATTTTCTCAATATTATCACATTTTAAAGAATGTTAAATGTCATCAAGGAATTTTTAAATATTTTACCTCATCCCAAAATTTTGAAGCATATTATGATTTTTAAAAGGGTGATTAAGAAGGAGACCTTTGTGGAACCTATTTATACATTATTTTACAATATAGTCTCTCAGTACATACATATATAATTTTAAAAGGACCATTGATTGAAAGTTTCTACTCATAAATTGTTCTGCATTTTCTATAAAAATTATTTTTTATCAGATGTTTTTAAAATATATTTCAGAAATGATTAATTTATGAAAAGGTTTTTCTACAAACACCCATATGAACAAATTTATAGAAGGTGTATTTCGATGAAGGAAGTAAATAAATTTTAAGGAGCAATAAATCATTTTTGCAATGCACAAGCCTTATACCAACATGAAAATGATTACAATGAAACCATATTGACACCATGATTATGGTATGATATTATTTCTTTTAGGAATAGTTATATTTTATCATATGGTGGTGAAATAATAAAAATAGGGACAATATATATAAGGCTTCATGAATTTAGATGTTGAGGACTTAATATATTGTGATAAAAATGAAGGGTATAATAAAACCTTTGCAAATACAAAATGTTTGGGTTATTTTTGAGTTTTATAAAAAAACAACCCATAGGATTGGTGAAAACCTGTCGAGTCTGGAAAAGCAATAAGAATCAAACCCACAACCGATGGTCGAAAAGGGTGCATCGCCTACCACTGTCCAACGTGACATCCCTATTTTTTATGACTTATTCTTTTAAGTTAAATGATATTATGGATCAAGAATATGTTTGTTTTTGGAACTTATGTTTTATGAAATGTATATCCTTAATATAAGAAAATGGTTTTTGGATTATGTGATAAAAATTATTTTAGAAGATGTTTGTTATTTTGGAAACATTATATGCTTAAGGGAAATAGAATAATATGGGATATCATTAGTTGAGTAATGGTTAAAATTTTATTTAATATGAATCTATGTTTTTTATGGTAGATATATGAAGATTTTTTTATTTAGGGAAATGATTATTTTATCATGGAGAATATGTGATTATGTTAATTACTTTTTAGTATGAGACATGAAGAGTAACTAATGTTATTTGGAGAAAAATTATAAGATTTGTCTTGAATAACTATGTGATTAAATACTTATGAGATTTGGATTTCAATATTAATTTGGATTACATTGAATAATTTTATGAACATTTGTTTATTTAATGGTCTGTGTAGGAATTTTGGTATTGTTTGAAAAAAAATTCTGATTAAGAGTATATTTTATTTTATAAAGTATTATCCTTTTGGGGGATTATCTGGTCTTGTACTAAATGTTTTGGTTTTGGTTGATGTTTAAAGAAAAGGAAAATATATAGTTTATCATTTATGTATTATATTATAATCTAGAAGTATATTATATAACTTTTAATGTGATCAAGTAAGTTATAATACACGTCGTTTGATGAAAAGAAGAGTTTGTCGTAAAAATTTGGTAAAAGATGAAAGTCTACATGACGAGTAAGTATGTTTCCTTATGTTTTTAGTTAAGATCATAAAGAAATTCCTCAAAATTATGAAAAAGTAACTTAAAAAAAACATTTTCTGGAAACTTTTTTTACAAGGTAATCAAAGACAGTTTATCCCCTCACACGTTTGTGTATTTCTTGTGGTTGACATTCTATTAATCATGTTTTCTACCACTCTCCATCAAACATTAATGTCTTGTTTCTATTCTATATACATGTATTCGTTCATGAAATCATATTATGGACTATCTTAGGTGAAATTTTTATTTTTATTTCTTTCTTTTAAAGTTGTATTTTTATTGGATCTTTTTCCGATGTGTAATTTAAAAGAAGTTTCCAATCCCAATTTCAAAATTATGAGGGTGAAACTCCCAAATGGGGGGAAAGATATAACATCCCATGTAAAAATAGAATATAACTTCTAAATATTTATTAAAATTTGTGAATTAAATAATAATTTTATCTTAAAATGGATGCTATGTTCGATGGAATACCTAATACGCAACAACATGTTTTCTTGAAAACTTACATTGCACACAACATTTAGTTATACTGAAACTTATTAATATAATATTATTATTTTAACTGGTTTTCAATGCATAATCGTTGTATAGAATGAATGAACAAAAGTAACCATATTATGATTAAATATGTCTCCTAAATATTTTTACATTTATCCAATAAATTGTCAAGGTTTGAAATAAGAAAGAAACCAATTTTAAGAATGCATACTCAAATATTCATTAAGAGGTCTATTTACCTCCTTTTGATGGTGAACCCTCTTTAATTCTAGTTTTGGTCATGTTTATATGTCATATTTTAAAAAATAAAATTCTTCTTTTTTATAAGGCCATCAAAATTTACATTAGGTATTTTGTTTGGTATTTTTTTTGATGAAAATTATTTTTTATGAATAGTGAAAAATACCGTATTTTATTTCAAAACTGCCGTTTAATCTAATTAATTTATAAGGATTGATTTTTTTCATAATTGGTTTTAACATGTGAGTATTTTATTTTTTCACTGTTTAATACAATGTTGGTCATTGGATGTAATTTCACTTTTAAATTGGACATAAATAATGGTCAATCATTTGATAGTTATTATTTAATAAAAACACGCTTTTCGTTTTGATAGCGGGAATTAATTTTAAATTAATTTATGCCACTTATATGTGTTGAATTTGAAAAAATGGATTCTATATTTGGAATTAGGATTTCAAAAATGTGTAAATAGGTAACTTTTATTTTTATACATTATGAATATTAACTTCAGTAAAATTTTATTTACCATGGTTAAAGGGTAAATCTAATAAATAAGGGTAACAAAATATTATAATATTAATATTAAATTACCCTAACAAGTTCCCTAAACCTATTGTTTGATACATTTCCTACCAAGGTCATTATTGGTTCGATTTTGGGACCCCATGGAGCCACATGGGAGTGATAATAACACTTTATATTAATTAATTTAATGTAAAGAGAAAAATGACTTAAACATATATCTTTTAGTAAATCAATTCTTAACAGGGGTTATATAAGTTATCTAATCAACAATAAATATTCAATTTAAAGATAAATATATTTATTACATCATAATTGTTTTATAATTTTTAAGCATAAAAAAATATATTTTTTTTTACTTAACAATGATATAATGTTTACCTAATTAATGAATTATTTAAATTAATAAGATTATAATGACTAGAACAATATCTAAACATATCCAATTATTATTGGATGATTTTATTTAGAACACGATTCATCTTATATTCTACATTAATAAGTATTTTAGCTTTAGAAACTGAAAATAATTATATAATAAAATAATATTTTTAGGCCTTCCTAAAGAGCCCCTCCTCCCCCTTTTAAAAAGACCTCAATTCTATCACATTATTTAAACTTTTAAAGATTCTGTACTCATACAAATATTTCACAATTAATCTCCCTACATCCCTCTCCTCCTTTTAGAAGACTTCCTCTATGAATAAGGCAATTCAATTCATCATTTTGGTTCAAACCAAAGGGAGATACCTGATTTAAAGGTAACATCTTCCCTCATGTTCCTTTTTTTTGTTTTACTTCTACAACATAATTAACTCTTTTTATTAATTTATTTTAATAAAACAACACTATCATCAATATACTAGGTTGTTTTGTGAAAATAATTCTAACTACACTTACATACACATCCATCTAATGGTTAAAGAACATACTGTTTCGATTGACGACGAACTAGAGCCTCACAAAATGATGATTGTTCAATTATCTCCAACTACCTCTCATGGTGGCCATTATGAAATAAATAAATTTTAATATGATATATATTATGTTTATTTTTTCCCTATTTTTTATGTAATTTTTATTTACAAACATACCATTATGCTTTCCAATATGTGTAAATATGATAATTTCATTTGAGGAAGTAGGGACTACGACCCCCTCAAGGTGATATGATTTGTTAATGACGTACATGGAATGTACAAAAGATGAAGTTATTGAAATTATGTAACATATATCATATGATATTATAATGTAATTATAATATACTTATATATCCTTATTTTTTATTCCATTAAATATGAAATTGAATGGAAAGTAATGTTCATGTGTACGTACGACTTACTGTCCCCATGAACGGTGTATTTCATTTCTTATATCAAAATTATATGTAATTTTATAAATAAATACATATAATAGATATAGATTATATATGTGATATCTAAATCATGAATATAATTCTGGAGATAATGGACTTTTGACCACATGAAAAACTTGTTATTATAAGAAGTTCTTTTTTAACTCAAGTACCAAATATCGACAAAATGACCATTATTATCTTAAATGATTACATAATTTTTAAAACAAGGTAATAAGTGATATGAAAGTAATAATAAACTTGAAATATTTCTTTATGAAATTGAAATCAACATTATCTTATTATTCAAGAGATTAAATAACGAACTGGTCACGTCGTACACGAGGTAAGGGGTTTCTTATCTCACTTTTAATTCGGTGAGAATCCCATTGCTCATCACTAATTTATTGCATGTAATTTATTGTGTACTTACATTTGATATATATTATAATTATTCGATTTATATTCATGGTATTCTATATTTCATTTGGTGGTTATTAATTTTTGGTCATATGACTCGATTGATTACAACGTGGTAAGGGGGTTTCATCTCACTTTTTATTCCCGTGAGATTCATGTTATATTTGACACTATTTGATTTTGTGAAGTGTATATACTAACCATTTCAGTATTCTTTGTGTAGTATTATTTAATATGTGAGTATTTATATCTTCATTTTGATATCATTCTTTCATGTGGTGTATGTTTCGTATGTTACCAAATCGATAAGAGAACCTCTTAACCCAATTTCCATCCCTTGGGTCAATCGTCTAATTACTAATTATGTCATTCTATGATTATGTATGGAATGAATACTTATTTATTTAGGTTATAATTTACACCCCCCTTGGTGTGGATATACTTTTTATAAACATAATCTCTCCTTTAATAATTTCTCAAGTCATCAATATGAACTTGGTAAGAGTTATTTTAACTCAATTTACATTCATTGAGTTAAACATCTATGTCATTGGTTTTGTCTTAAAAACAAAATGTGTCAATGTCCTTGAATTGATTTAAACTGAATAACCCATCATATTAAGTGTATTTGTATTTTTCACACATTATTATGCAATTTATTTTTCTCATTCTATGGATACAGTTTTTAAGGGATTTTGTCTCAATTTACATACCATTGAGACTTCATTGTTTCTATGAACCAATTCACACTTATATAGTGTATATATTTTGTTTTGGGGTATTATATCATGAATCCGTAAATTCGCAAGATATTATAAAGTTATGATTAAATTTTATTCCTAAATTATTTGTATTCAAGTGTCTCTCATTTTGTTAAAAACTCTTTAACTAAAATATTATTTTAAATGTTTTAATGATTTATTCATCAAAATATTTCTCATTAATATCCATGTTTTCAAAAGGGTTTTAGTATTTATTTATATGGACATTAATATTTTAAAATGATAATTCATTTAAAATATTTAGTGTTGTATGGGACACATTGATACAAAAATTTCTCCATTAAGTGTTTTAAATGGTTTTGAAAATTGTTTGATAATGAATTGTTTATTTAAATATCTTGATTTAATATATTTTGATTGGATTGTGGAAATTTTATCTTTTCATTTATACTTTTTTTAGGTGTTATGATTATGTTATGGTTATTGGTCATTGTTTACATATACGGGTGCTTTCATGATAAACCAATGGAGGGTGAGCCCGAGAGAGCTCTCCAATGCATTGGGTAATGTGACGAAGGTAAATGTTAATTTTTCTCCAAATATATTTAGGGAATATACTGTGATTGATATTCCAAACATAACGCCCAAAGTAACTGTGATAGCTAAAATTTATGAATGATATGGATGCGAAAATTTCCATTTATGATTTATTATTTTTATGTGTTATTCATAAATATTATGATTCATGAGGTATGTTACGATTGAATATTATGGTTTCATTTATTTGTATTTATTGATAGTTTAATGTTTCCTTTTCTTAATTTTTAACCCTTACTGATATTTTTATGTTCATCCCATGTTTTTGAAATGTTATCCACAGGACTTAAAGATGAATAGAGTCGAGGATATGATCAAGGAAAAGTCAGGTTGTCTAAATCAGGGAACTAAACACGTTTTTAAGAGATTTTTTTTTGAAAAAAATTGATACCGAGTGGTAGTTTCTACATGTAAATTTCATGTTGATATGTAATATTTATGGCCTCATTTTATAAAACTCCAATCTTGAAAAGATCTTCAATGTGAATTATTCATTTAATTCACGATTATGTAATGTTTTAAGGTCAGGTCCTTATAGGGGAGATGTCTTCTGTGTAACTCCCCAACCCTAGTTACTATGATGAAGGTGCATTATTACATAACATTTGTATGATACAAGAGAATCATGTCCCGAAATACCGATCAGTTTAGTAGCCTTAGAAACAGTAGATACAGTCATATGGTTTACATTACATCATAAAATGGAAAACTACAACAACATTGTTTCCATAGACAACACTAAGATCCCATATAATATCCCTATAGGTCAGTCATAATTTACTTTTTCGCATCTTGGGAAAAATAAAACATTGAAAGGGGTGAGCTCAGATGATCTGTAAGTACAACAATATAGCAGATACTTTCATAAATAAGCATAAACATTAAAGGAAATGTATAAGACTAAATCAAAAGCATTTTAAACTTGAAAATCAGCATAATATGGAAAATATAAAATCAAATAATGCAATTTACTTGTTCACATGGATATTCTACTAGTCTAATAATCACATGAAATATCAATAGCCACTTTCATAATGATGGAATGCATAATGACATACTTTGATAACCACATAGTCAAGGCCTTATACCAAGACTACAAATAATATTTTTATAAGGCCTTATTCCAAGACACTTGTTTGTCTCATGAGACCTACCAATGAATCGAAGAGCTATTGCGGGTTCCACCCGTCAGTTACAATGTCCATTTCATTCCTCAAATGAAAATGTTTAGACATAACATAAACATTCGTTTTAAAACTATCATACAAAATGTCAATACATTATCCATAAACCATGAATAGTATAAAAATAATATATCCAAAGTCACACATATCACAAAAACTTCAATAAAATATGGATGTCTTTTATCATAATAAATCAACTTCAAATAAGCATAAAATCAATCAAAGGATATTGGCATAGATGAGATCAAAACTATTTGATAGAAATATCGTTTTCTATTTTGAAGTCATTTAGGAGTCACATAATTATGAAGAAAACATTTATTTTTAAAATATTTCGATACTCTTGTAAGGGATGATTCTACGATGTTATAAAAGTGGAAAATAGCTGCACCCACCATATAAGTTAAAAAACATTATTACCTAATTTTTTTCAAAAAGGTTATAAAGTTCCATTTTGGAAAATGACAGAATTATTCCATTATAAATATATTATAAAATGTCAAAAAAGAGTATAAATGAATTTATACCATAGTATAGTAGATAGTAAAAATGTTTTGAAATATATTTTTTAAGAAACACGATTGTTGATGATAAAGAGTTTCCAGTAGATACTTATATAAAACACACCTCGGATAATAAAGACATTGTGAAATTAACCCTTACCTGGTAAATTTAATTGGTAGAGGGTGGGGTAAACTCCTGTATATTGGTGAAATAGTTGTCATTAAATTAAAAAAGAATAATATACATTAATATGATATCATATATTATCTTTTAATATTGATTTGTTAATTATATTTTAGTATTATCGTTGTTTCGGGTGTTAATGGATTCATTTTCCTTTATATGCTTTGTTATGTAAGTAATGTTTGTTATGGATAGTATTTATATTATTAATATTCATAATTATATTAAGTCTTTAAACATTATTTTTAATAATCTAATGAAAATTAGTCTTGAATGGATTAGGATGGGGAATGAATTTCAATACGTTCGTGGAGACAATAATTCTTACGTACGCACGAGCGACAATATCATTCATTTGATGCTAAAATTATATATAATTAGATGGTATATCATATATAAAAAAATCATTATAATGTTATATTTATTATTTAAATCTATTAAAAATCATTATTATACCCATCCAAATAATAATGTATTGAATAACAATTTCACCAAAACGTGGAGATGGTAAGCCATACTTACGCACGTATGGTGACATGTCTTTACAAGGATGGATATAATAATTAATATGGTTGTACCATATTTATAATAACATCATAGTATATATAAGATAATGGTGTTATTATTTTATAATGGAAAAAACAAAGAAATAGGAAGTGGAAGAAGAAAAGAACTTGAAAGAGGTGATGAATTATTTACTTTTTCTTCGGGTTGTTACTTTTGATTTGGTCAAAAGGGCTCAATTGCCTGGATTTATGCCAAAAGTAAGGCCTCTAGGATTAAGGTAGGACAATTTAGAGGGTATTTCGCCAGAGGTGGATGGAGCCAAAAGGCTTTGAAGGTATGAATTATAGATATGGGGGAGTGGCTTTTTATAAAAGGTGTGAGAGGCACCTTAGGAAAATCTAGAAATATTATTTTATAATAATATAATTTTCTGTTTAAAATCGATAAAAATGAATTATTTAGAGGATAAGGTAGGGATGGGTAAAAAACTACTCAACCAATAGGTTTTGGACAGGTTTGGGTCACTATATTAACCTTATCTTTTAGATTTAACTCTTAGTTAAATAGTTGGACATTTACCATGTCTCTTTCTATTTTTATATTATATGGTTAATAAACATAATATATACTTCCAAAAGAACCCCAAGTTGTTCATTAATGATACACCTATCATTATATAAGTCTTCGTGCCGGTCCATGGATATTTAGTAATATAATATCAATTAATAATATAATATTTGTTTTAAAAACACTTTTATGTCAATTTTGACATTATTTGGTATTTTGTTTTTTCTAAATTAATAACAACATTATTAAATCGAAAAATTTTAACTAACCAAACCTAACATTCCATATTTTCCTATAATATTATTGTAATTCATAAAAAGTATCAAATTACAATTATTTGTATATCAATAATATTAATTATTTTAATATTTCAATAATTAGGTAGTTACTGCATCATTTTTGTGTCATAAATAAATTAATTATTTAAGGTCTAAAAATTATAAATAAAAAACCAATATGTAGGAAATTGTTTTATATTTATAATTTATATTTGTAGTCGAATTTATATTCTTTATATCCTTATATTAAAAATTGATTAGTTATATAACTATGAATTTAACAATTTTAACTCTTCTTGAAATTAAATAATAATAAATGTCCTAATCTAATCCAAGTGGACCTAAATGATCATATTTTATTCCTAAGGTTGTTTTATCTCGAATTACACTTATCTAATATAGTTATTAAATTAGTTTGGGTAATAATAAAATCATTTTTACATTTAACTACACTATTTACATATAACTGTGGTAAATAAAAGTCAAAATTTACTATTCACCAAAAATTATTTTTATCTTATTGAACGACATTTTACATAATGATATCATCTGTGTCTCTCAGATTTTAAAAATCAATTCACTGACACTGTAAAATTATGTTATATTCATAATTGGAAATTCTCCAAGTAGGTGGGTAAAAGACGGTAAATTGTTCGATAAAATTTTATATGTCTAAACTTATTATAAAATTAATCCAATGAATTACGTTGAACATATATATATAATTTATCAATTTTGACCTAAAATATATTAAAATAAAATATCTAATTCTTTAAATAAAAAGCGGGTTTTAACCAATAACATAGTGTTTTTTACTATTCATCAAAAATTGTATGTTATTAAAAAATACCATAAATTCACCCGAAGATTATTTTCATATTTCGAATTCAAAAATATATTCTATTTTACCAAATTAAAAAATATATAAATTTCATTTATTAATTTAATGTTATTTTCCTCTTTCAAAACCAGAAGATATATTTTTAAAAAATAATAACAACCAAAAGATTGACACATGTTTATGTCCAATTTCAAAGTGAAATTATTTCCAATGATCAAAATTGG
The DNA here is from genome assembly GCA_963277665.1 of Viscum album. Lineage (NCBI taxonomy): Eukaryota > Viridiplantae > Streptophyta > Magnoliopsida > Santalales > Viscaceae > Viscum > Viscum album. The sequence continues at coordinate 169,421,318 of OY728138.1, forward strand.
ATTAAAAGGTAAAAATATAATTTAATTATACATCAATACCATTCACATTTTTAGTTGAACACTATAAATTAGTTTTATTAAAAATGTTTTTTCTGTTAAAATATAGTATTTTCACTATTCACCAAAATAAAAAAGTTATATGAAAATGACCAAATAAGTTATCAAAACTAAATTTTTATTTCCTAATACAAAAGAATAAGTATATTTTGTAAAATTTAATATATAAAAGTTTAGAATATTGGATATAAAATTGGTTTTCCATTAAAAGGTTGTATAATTTCATTTTAAAAAATTACATCTTTTATCTGAAAAAAGAATTTTTTCTTATATTATGTCTAATTAACTCGTAATATGGATTATAAAATTATAAGGATTATATAATATTCAACATTCAGTTAATACTATTCACAAATGCTTTTGAATGGATAGTCTGGTACGTCATGGTGCCCATGAGATCTGTGTTGCGTGTAGTGCATGTTATTGATTTACATTGAAGAAATAACGTACTATGAAATCTTGGGGTGTTACATTCTCTCCTCCTTCAATAAATTGTGTCCTCGCAATTTGAAATTGTTCATCGAAAATAAATGGTTAAAAATTGTAAAACACCTTTGTGGAGGACCCAAATTAGAAATTGGGTTAATAAAATTTAGTCTCAATAAGAGGGAAAGAGAAATGAAAATATTTCTAAAAAATTATGACCTCCATTGGTAGACCATTGGTTTTAATAAGAGACACAAAATTAGATGGAAAATGGATATATTTATTGGTGGTGACTGAGGTCATTATTCAAAAACAAGTGTAACATTGAGGGCCTCAAAGTCATCAAATTATGATGATTTAAAATATCATCGGTTCAATAAAACATAAGGTATTAAGTTAACAAATTTTTGGTTTTAAGATCCCTTAACTAATGTTTAAGAATTAATTTCTTCATAGAATAGGAGAAAACATATACTTGAAAAGTAGAGTTTCATCATTTTACTAATTTTTACCACAAATGCATATCTCACTATAAAAGATAATTGAACATAAAAACACCCTTTTTTCCTAATAGTATATGGTTCCAAAAAAATTTATTATTCATCTATTAGACCATTTAAAAAAACAAAATTATACAATCAAGGAAATCACGTAGGCCAGTGGTAGGTGATGCAACCATGTCGGCCTTCGGTTGTGGGTTCAAGTCTCGCAGCCTTGCCAAACACGACTGGTTGTTGCATGTCCTTCGGGTTGTCTTTTTATAAAAAATCCATAAAATAATATTAAGAAATGATTTTTCCTTAAAATAGAATTCAATTTCAAACAGAATCTATCCCAACCATTAGAATTATCCAAAAATACTTCTTTCCAAACTCACAGTCCAAAATATATAATGATGAAAAAGACAATGAAGATCTATTTTTCCACATAATAACATGTGAATAGCATCATCATGTATTCTTTTAAAAGACAATAATACCTTTAATTACCATAAAACCTTATTGATTACATTCATGCTCCATTATTACTTATAGAATACTAGATATATTCCTTATATACAAAAATTTGGAATACTCCTACAATGATGAAATAAACAAACCATTAATCAGTTCCAAAGTAGTCAATAATATCCAATAGAATTTATCAATATCAATCATCTCTTATTCCAAAATCAATCACTCAGTATGAGGACCATAATAATGTTTTGTGTTTCTATCAACCATGATTTTCCAAGAAGTTTACCTTCCCATTGATTTACTTTTCATGGTACTACAAATCTCAAGTCATTAATGAAATAGTACTGCAGTATAATCCTTATATACTCCATAATTCCTAAAACATGTAAATCATTAATACAATAATCTAATGAAACAATAATTTAATAACAACATAATAACTCTTAATCATTCCTTTTCATCTTCAGTAGTATCATAACTTGATTATTATTCAATAGAAGTATTTTGGGTATACTCTGATGATTTCAACATTGATTCACATAGTGTTCCAACTCCTTGCAGGTGAAGCATTGTACATTTGAAACATATACCTCTCCCTTGTAATCATGTATTTGGTGTCCTTTTCCTCCACACTTTTAACATACTCCCATTCCCTTCAAGAATTTACCAAGGTAATTATTTACACAGTTGTCACATATGGTAAGATCCTTCATTCCCTTTATCCATCTTTCTCTCAACCATATTTTCCTTCTCTGGCTTCCCTTCAAATCCATAGGACATAGAAATTGTTTTACATATCTTATTAACACATGATACTATTTCTTTATATGATGATAATATGTGGGATAAAATTTCCTTTCTAAATGTTTTCTTAACACCATGAAAGATATGATCCTTCATACTCTTTAGATCATGTGCATTGTGGGAGGTCTCATTCCATCTATTGCGCGCCATTTAAAAACAATGGAATAAACTAGATTAGTCTATGAATGAAAATACATAATTCCAAACATGTAAAATACTTAACATAAATTGAGCAGTTTAATGATATAATCCATAATCATAAAAAAATGTTTACCTTGATGAATTATATACTCATAAACCATTCATAATGGTTTATAAATAAAATGAAAAATATCCTAAGCATATCCCCTGGGAGTGTCATAACCAAGAGTGCAGCAAGGCCCATTATCATCCACCAGTTCTGGTTCGAGTGTAGCTAAAAGAGGTGTCTTCAGGTTTCACCCCTCAGTACATCTATGCCAGAGTCGCATCTACCTACTCGTATCTAGACTGTGATGTATTTTTTGGAAAACTCACAAAATCTCTACATTACCAATATTTTAGGAAGTTCTTCTATACTAATCCTCAATCTATATCTTAGGGTTATGTGATCTAATTAGAGTTTACCTAAAACTAGTTTCCAAGGTTTATATTAAACTTCTTCTGATACCAAATGTAACGCCCTGACCCTAGTTACCTGGAGTAAGTAAATTATTACTTTACATTGTCATGATACAAGGAAATCATGTCCCGAAAGACTGATGAATTCAGTAGCCTTGTAAATACTAAATACATTCATAAGGTTTACATTAAATTGTAAAATGGAAAACTACAACAACATTGTTTCCATAGAAAACACTAAGATCCAATAGAATATTATGGCAGATCAGTCATAATATACTTCTTGGAATCCTGGAAAAACACATTGAAATTGGTGAGTTCAGATGCTCAGTAATGAGAACAATATAGAAAAAATATTCATAAATAAGAATAAACATTTAAGTAAATGTATAAGACTAAAAAAAGCCTTTTAAACATTAAATTTAGCATAATGTAGAAGAGAAAAAATCAAATAATTCCACTTAATTATTCACATGGATATTCTACTAGTCTAATAATCACATAGAATATCAATAGCCAATTTCATAATGATGGAATGCATAATGCTAGGCTTTCATAACCACATAGACAAGGCCTTATTCCAAGACTACAAATAAGATTTTGTTAAGGCATTGTTCCAAGACACTTGTTTTTCTCATGAGACCAACCGATGCATCGATGAGCTATAGTGGGCTCCACCTGTCACTTACTATGTCCAATTCATTCCTCATATGAAAAGGTTTAAAAATAACATAAACATTTGTATTAAAAATAGAATAAGAAATTTCAATACATTATCAACAAACCATGAATGGTATAAAAATAACACACCCACAGTCAAACATATCACAAAACCTTCAATACAATATGGGTGTTTTCTATCATAATAAATCATCGTCAAATAAGCTTTAAATCCGTTAAAGGATGTTGAAATAGGTAAAATCAAAACGATTTGGGAGAAATATAGCTTTTTATTTTGAGGAAATTTAAGAGTCAAATATTTATTAAGAAAAAATTTATTTTGAAAATTATTTTAAAATCTTATAAGGGAAGATTCGAAGATTTTATAATGGCAGAATATAGCCACACCAACCGTATATGTTAAAAAACACTCTTACCTTAATTTTTTCAAAAAGGTTATAATGTTCTTTATTTGGAAAATGACAGAAATATTACATTATAAACATATTAAAAAAAGTCAAACAAGGATATAAATGACTTTATCCCATAGTCTAGTAAATAGTAAATTTTTATTAAATTTCATTTTTTAGAAATCACGGATATGGATGATAAAGAGGTCCTAGTAGATACTTAAGTAAAAACAACATTGGATAATAAAAATATTGTAAAATTAACCCTTAACTTGTACTTTTACTTCATAGAGGTTAGTTTAACCTCTTGTATAATGGTGAAATAATTGTTATTAAATTATAAAAGAATCATATACTTTAATATGATATAATATATGATCTTTTTATATTTCATTATTAGTAATATTTTAGTAATATCGTCGTTTCAGGTGTTAACTGATTCATTTTTTTTATATGATTTGTTACCTAACTAATTTTTTTTATTGATAGGACGTATATTATTCATATTAATAATTAAATTAAGTCTGTAAACATTATTTTTAATCATCTAATGAAAATTAGTCTTGAATGGATTATGATGGGGAATGAATTTCATCGCGTTCGTGGAGACAGTAATCTGTATTTACGCACGAGCAACAATAGCATTCTTTTGATATTAAAATAATATATAATTGGATGGTATATCATATATACAGAATCATTATCATGTTATATTTATAATTTAAATAATTTACACATCATTATTATACCCATCTAAATAATAATGTATTGAATAACAATTACATCACGATGTGGAGATGGTAAGACGTACGTACGCACGTATGGAGACATGTAATTCAAAAGATGGATAGAGTAATTAATATGGTTGTACAATATTTATAATAACATAATATTATATATAATATAATGTATTTAATATTTTATAATGAAAACAACAAATAAAGATGATGTGGAAGAAGAAAAGAACTTGAAAGAGCTGTGATGAAATAATTATCTCTTTTCTGGGTTCTTCCTTTTGATTTGATAAAAAGGTCTCCGTAGGTTCGATTTATGACTAATGGATGGACACTATGATGAAGGGAGGACAGTTAAGATGGTATTTGGGAAGGGTTCGGCTGGGATAAATTTCTTTGAAGGTTTGAATTAGAGAGAATGGGGAGTGCCCTTTTATAAGTGGTGTGAGGGGCACTATAGGAAAATCTAGGAATATTATTTTATAATATAAACATTTGCGGTTTATAATGGATAAAAAATGAATTGTTCAATGGATAAGATGAGTATGGGTCCAATACCACTCAACCAATATGTTTTAGAAAGGTTTGGGACACTATATTAACCTTATATTATAGAATTAACTATTAGTTAAATAGTTTTACAATTACCACGTCTCTTTGTATTTTTATATTCTATGGCTAATAAACTTACTACATACTTTCAAGAGAACCCCAAGTGGTTCATTAATGATACAAATATCATTATATATGTCTTTTGGCCAAATCTTAGATTTTTAAGAATATAATATCAATTAATAATATAATATTTGTTTTAAAAACATTTTTTTATCAAATTTGACATTATTTGGTATTTTTTTCTAAATTCATAACAACATTATTACATCGAAAAAAATTCATCAAAAAAACCCTAACATGTCATATTAACCTATTAAATTAGTGTAATTCATAAAATGTCTAAAATTACATTTATTCGTATATTTATAATATCAATTAATTTAATACTTCATTAATTAGGTAATTAATGCATCATTATTGTGTCATAAATAAATTTATTCAATTAATGTCTTAAAATTTTAAATAATATACCATTATGTATGAAATATTTTTAGATTTATAATGAATATTTATAGTCGAATGTATATAATGTATAACCCTATATGAAAAATGGTTTAGTTATTAATCTTTGAATTAAAAACAATTAACTCTTCTTTGAATTATATAATAATAAATGTCCTAATATAATCCAAGTGGACCTAAATTATCATATTTTATTCCTATGGTTGTTTTTGGTCGAATTACCATTATCAAATAGAATTAGGACATGTGTTAGGTTACTAATAATATAATTTTTACCTTTAATTACACTATTTAATATTAACCATGGTAAATAAAAGCCAAAAGATATTATTCATCAAAAATTATTTTTATCCTATTGAACCACATTTTACTTAATGATATCAACCGTGTCTATTGGATTTCTGAAATTCAATTCAAAAAATTACTAAAATTATGTTTTATTCAAATTTACAATGCTCCTAGGATTTGGGTAAAAGACGGTAAATTGTTTGATAAAATTATATATATCTAAACCTATTATAAAGAGACTCCAATGAATTAAGTTGAACATATATATGTAATAAAATTCAAAAGTTACTATTCATTTAAAATTATTTTTATCCTATTGAACCACATTTTACTTAATTATATCAACCGTGTCTATTGGATTTCTGAAGTTCAATTCACAAAAGTGGTAAAATTATTTTTTATTCAAATTTTCATATTCTCTTATGAGGTGGGTAAAATGCGGTAAATAGATCGATAAAATTTTATATATCTAAACCTATTATAAAATGACTCCAATGAATTAATTTGAACATATATATGTATTAGAAGTCAAATGTTACTATTCTTCAAAAATTATTTTTATCCTATTGAACCACATTTTACTTACTGATATCAACCGTGTTTATTTGATTTCTGAAATTAAATTCTCAAAAGTGGTAAAATTATGTTTTATTAAAATTTTAAAAGGCTCCTAGGAGGTGGGTAAAGGACGGTAAATAGTTCGATAAAATTGTATATATCTAAACCTATTATAAAATGACTCTAATGAATTAAGTTGAACATATATATGTATTATGTATCTATTTTGACCTAAAATAAATTAACATTAAACAAATAAATATTTAAATACAATGTAGGTTTTAACCAATAGCGCACTGTTTTTCACAATTCATAAAAAAATAATATTTTTCAGAAACATACCAAAAACTCACCCTAAGATTATTTTGATTCTCTGAATTAAAAATTTAAGTCTTTTTTACCAAATTAAAATCATATAAACTGCATTTATTAATTTGAAATTAATTCCCATTGTCAAAACCAAAAAGCGTATTTTAATGAAATAATAACTACCAAAAGATTGACACTTGTTTATGTCAAATTTTAAAGTGAAATTATTTCTATTGACCAAAATTTGATTAAATGGTAAAAATATGATTTAATTATATTTCCAGACAATTGAAATGTATAGTAGAACACTATATATTAATTTGATAAATAATGTTGTTTTCAGTTAATTTTTTTATTTTTTACTATTCACCCAAATATGAATGTTATCAGAAAAACAACAAAAAGTTATCAAAACTAAATATTTTTGTCCCAATTCTAAAGAGTAATTTTATTTTGTCTAATTTGACATATAAAAGTTTCAAATAATGGAATTTACATGGGTTTTCCATTAAAAGGCAGAAATATTGCATTTTAAAAAAATACTTCTTTTATCTGAAAAAATGAATTTGTTATTATATTGTGTCTAAGAAACTCATAATATGCATTTTAAAATTATAGGGATTATATAAAATTCAAAATTTATTTAATACTATTCATAACCACTTTTGAACGGCTAGTTTGTAAAGTCATGCTACGCTTGAGCTTAGTGTTGCATGTAATGAAAGTTATTGAATTACATTGATGAAATAATGTACAATGAAATATTGGGGTGTTACATTTTTTTGGTCTTCATCTCCAGAGGGAACCATGTGATTCAAGGGACATTCGGTGGTTTATTATTTTTGAGGATGGAGGTGTTGCATGATAGCCAAAAATCTTAGTGTTTCCTTCATTCCAGAGCTACTAAAATGTATTATGATGTACGTAGGTAGTTCTAGTGGCCTTGTATGAGACAGGACATAACTTACTTCATGTAGAGATTCTATATATGTTAGTAGGTAAAAACATAAAATCAAAGGCCCTCTGGTATGCTTCATCTGTTACCTATTCCTACCTGGAAGTGGGAAGAGGTCACCAAAAATTTCATTGTTGGATTAAATCAAACATCTTGGGGTAATAATTTTATTTTGGTATTGATTTATCATTTTTACAAATAGTCCTACTCAAGTCCAATAAATGATAATACTAAAGTCGATGAGTTGGGATGATAGTATATTGAGGATGTGGTAAGGATTCATGGAGTGATGTCAATAATTGTCTCAGATAAAGACCCCCATTTTACCTCGTGGATTTGGGAAGGCCACCAAAATTCCTTGGGTATGTAGATTAGGATAATCACGGAATACCATCCTCAAATGGATTGTTAGAAAACTAGGTAAAATAACATTCTGGAGGACATTATTTAGGCATGAGTTTGTGATTTTGAAGGATCTTGGTGTAACAATTTCGGTTCGGTAGAATATTATTAAAATTATATTTATCAATCAGGTATTCAAATGGATCCATTTGAGGTGATCTATGGTTGTCCTTGTCGACCCCCTATCTTGGGATTAGGTAGGTGAGACATCGCTATTGTGGTCGATCCTAGTTTAAGAGACATCTAAGGATGGAAATTTGATTAGATAGTAGTTATTGATAGCTCATAATTTCCAAAAATATTCTCAATATCAAAGGTGTCTAGATCTCTCTTCCTCTGTGGGCGATTAGTTATTCTTGAAGGTGGAACATGTTTTGGGCCATTGTCATTTATGAATGTTCAGAAATCTAATTACGTTGTATGTCATACCTATTGAGAGCATGGAGTTGATTGGAATATTGGAATGCACGGCAGATGCCGTCTCAGTTGACATATATTCAAGAAATTTTCCATGTCTCCCAATTTAATAGGTAAAACCTAGATCCGTCACACAGGCTTAATTTGGAAGAGTTGGAAATATAGCCCGATTTATCAATGATTTATCGGCTAGTGTGAATATAAGATTCCAAAGAGAAGTTGATTCAGGTATAGTCTATTCCACTGATCTGGGCCATTTGGCAGCATGATAATGATATTTCACAAGACTTGGGAGAATAATTAATGGGTTGAACATGAGTAACCATTATTCATTTATGATCAAGATTCATGATGAATTTTTGAGAGGAATGTTTTCATGGTGGGGATAATTATCTCATATGTGTCTTTATTTTTATTAATTTTCTCTTCTATTCATGGATAATCTCCCCAAAGGACCCCCTTTAATTTTGGTGGTAATTAGAAATTTTTTGCTGGACCGAAATTGGTGCACGGTTAGGTCACACAATTTAATAAATCGTGCAGACAAACTATGAAAAATGTCTATTTCATAAAAAAAGTTAGTCCCAATTTTACCTTCACAAATTAAATCTATTGCAACATTTTCCCCCGTTTGACAATTTTTTACATATGAGACTTCCAAACTCCCTCAATATCCCTTTTTCCTATTCTTGATGGGGTTTGGTGTGGGAAACATCAAGATTCTTCATCTATGCGATACTTCCTTTGTTTTATTTCTTATCCCTAGTGCTTCTTCTCTTCTTATTGATGTTCCAAAATACCATAATATAGGGTTTCATTCATTGGGTTTAATATTGAGTTTCTTCATTCAATCTTAATTATGAGGGTTCATTTTCAATTTTTTGGCGTGTAGTGGCGTTGTGGGATAATTTTGGCCTAAATTATTAGGGTTTTTAACTTTTATTGTGGTTGGTTCAATGTGTAAACTTTATTTGATGAATTTATGATGCCTTATAATCCTATTTATCAAGTTTCTAATTTATTTGGTGTTGTTCAAACCCCATTTTAAAAATCATTAATTAAGTGTTTAATTTGAATGTTTCAATTTGACATGAAATTGGGTGTTTTCATGTTTATTCCATTTCGTATCATTTGGGATTTTTTAATGATTCTTGAATTTGATTTATTAAATGGTGTTAGAGCTAAAAAAAATATTTTGGTCATCTATTGTTGGGATTTTGGCCTTAAAAGATGATATTTGAATGGATTTTTATGATAATCTTTGTCTAACCTCTTGAAGTTGTTCATAAATTTATTTTCGGTCTAATGAACTACATTGATAGTGCGGAACATATTTGCAGTACTCTTTTGTGTGTGTATGACTTAAAAATAATTTTTTGATGTTAAAATGGTATTTTGTTACATGAGTAACTTGATTGATAAGAAATGGAAGCCTGTGTATCAGGGGGGGTTAACTAAGACTATTATTCTTGTGATTTGAAAGTGGCCTTGTCCCGTTTTCCCTTAGAATGATCGACAATGACAACAGTAACTAAACAATTATGATTGATTGGAGACCACTAGGTTATGAGTTTGATCCCTACTATTGAATCATTCACAAGAACATAATAAATTTTGGTTCCTATGCTACATTTCACTAATATATGATGTACCTAGTGTCCCATTTTTTGCTAGTGCTTAGTGGTATTTCCCATGACTAGTGATCAGTGATTATAATGTACAGACCATCGATATAAAAAAAATTTGTTAGTAATTTTATAAGAATGTCTCTTTTTTTCAAAATTAATCATTCTTTAAATTTTACCTCTTAAAAACTGTTTTTATTTAATGTTTCAACCCTTTAAATTGTAAATATCATTCACATTTTATGAAAAATATTCAATATTATTGTCGTAAAATGTTTATTTCTGGGATTATTTTATTTTTTGGTGTCCTATAATTCTTAGAATAAAACCCTAGTTACTCATTTGGGTGTAAGTAGACTTGGTTAGTTTTTGACACGGGAAAGGGAAAGGTCCATGGAGTCATTAGTTTGGCTGCTAGGTTTCTATCTTGGTGTTGTGTTGTAGAGATGGATTGATGATGAATCCACCTTTCCGTGAATTGATTTTTGAGTCATACATTTTGTTTCTTTCAATTTGTGTCCCACTTGGGGTTTTCGTTAAATAATGTAATTAAATTATGTAACAGCCCGAGATTTTATGAAAAATATTCTTTTTAATTTTATTAATGTCTTGTGTTGTACGCTACACCAAAAGGATCTTGCACAACACGCATCTTTGACTTGCCTTGCATTACACGCAATCGCAACCTTCCTCGATAGCGTGTGTAGTACGCAATACTGAGTTTCACGAAATAACGATATGCTATTAAGATATTATTAAAACTAGCCGTTATGAATAGTAATAACCACTTTTTAAATTTTAGAAATTTTATCTCTCAAAATGGACTTCATTTTTGGATTCGGAGTATCGAATTTAGCCTAAGGTGAAATTTTGGTACATTTCGGATAACTTTCATATTCTGATGAATAGTGAAAATTACTAAATTATAATTAAAAAACAACTTTTTTTAATAGAAATAATTAATAGTGATAAATTTTTAATTTGAGTAGTTTTAAAGTATATTTAGAATATATTTTTACAATTTAATACAATGTTGGTCATTGGATGTAATTTCACATTTAAACCAGACATAAACAAGTGTCAATCTTTTGATAGATATTGTTTCTTAAAAACACGCTATTTGTTTTAACAGCGATATTTAATTAAAAAATTAATTAATGCAACTTCTATGTTATGAATTTGGTAAAATAGACTTCATTTTTAAATTCAGAATATGAAATATAGCTTAGGATGAAATTTTGGCATTTTTCTGAAATCCATCAATTTTTGATGAATAGTGAAACTACTAAGTGGTAGTTAAAAAAACTGAATTTCTCATAAAACGTAATTTTACCGCTTCAGTGAATGGAATTTAAAAAATCCGAGAGACACGGTTGATGTCAGTAAGTAAAATGTGGTTCAATGAGATGAAAATAATTTTTGGTGAATAGTAACTTTTTACTTTTATTTTCCACGGTTAAAAGTAAATAGGGTAATTAAGGGTAAAAATGATATTAATATTACCCTAACACATGTCCTAATCCTATTGGACAAGTTTATCTCGACCAAAAACAACCTTAAGTGTAAAATATTATCATTTAGGCCCACTTGGATTAGATGAGGACATTTATTATTATTTAATTCAAAGAAGAGTTAAAAGAGTTAAAATCAATGTTTATTTACTAAAACATTTTTAATATAGGGTTATAAATAAGATAAATTCGATTGTAAATATTCATTAGAAAGATAAAACGATTTCCTACATAATGGTATTTTATTTGTAATTTTTAGACATCAAATAATTTAATTTATTTATGATACAAAGATGATGCAGTAATTATCTTTTTAATGAAATATTGACATAATTGATATTATAAATACCAAAATAAATGTAATTTTAGACTTTTTATGAAATAAACTAATTTTATAGGTTACTAGGATATATTAGGGTTGATTTAATCAACTTGTTTCGAATATATAATTCTGTTATGACTTTCAAAAAAATCATATATCAAATAGTGTAAAAATTGACACAAAATAGTTTTTAAATCAAATATTATATAATTAATTGTTATTTTATTCCTAAAAATCTAAAGTTCGGCCACATGACTTAGATAAGGATATATATATTAATAATAAACAATTTGGGGTTCGTTTTGCATGTTATAGTAAGTTTATTAACCATATAGTGTAAGAAAACAAAAAGACACGGTAAAAGTTAAATTATTTAACTTAGAGTTAAATCTAATTGATAAGGTTAAAATAATAACCTAAACTTGTCTAAATCCTATTGGTTGATATAATTTCGACCCATCCCCACTTTAGCTTCTAAATAAGACCCTTTGGAACCATTATAAACCGATTTTGACTTTAATATAAAATAATATTTTGAGATATTCCTAAGGTGCCCCTCTCCTCCCTTATAAAAGGGCACCTCCTACCTCTCTTCCTCACACAACTTTGAGCCTTAAAGCTCGGCCAACCCCTGAAAAAATCACTTCTCAACTTCCCTAGTATCATCCTAGAGGTCCTGGTCTTCTTAATAGACCAATTTTAGTGCCCTAAAAGGAGGTCTCAAAGAAGCACTTCAAAGAAGAGGTAATACCCATTACTGATCCTTTTCAATTTCTCTCTTCTTCAACTTCTTCTTATTTAGTTGTTTCATGATAAAGTAATAACATCAGTATTTATTATATATTGATATGTTATTATAAATATGAAACAAATATAATTAACCTTCTATCCATCCTACGGAAAAAGGAAATCACCGCGCATGCGTACGTACGGAATACCCTCTCCACGCCGTGGTGTAATCTATTTACCGCCACCACCTTAATTGGATGGGTATAAAGGTGTAATGAGTAACTATATATGATTATTATGAAGTGGTATTGATACTGAAATAGTATACATACACTTCAACACAATTCCACGACCGTGGGAATGATATCATCGCTCGTGCGTACGTACGGAATACCGTCTCCACGACGCGATGAGATTCATTCTCAATGATTAACCATTCATGAATGATTATAAAGTATATATAATAAGTACTAATGAAATATATGACCTAATAATGATACTGGAATTATTTATATTTATATGTATGTCATCTACTTAATTCCATTCAATTCAATAAGGAAACGAAAACAGCGTTCATGCGTACGTACGGACTACCGTCTCCATGAACGGTGTATTTATTTCCATTTACTGGTTTATTATATATGTGTATTATGAATATATATATATATAAATCATGTTTTATATTCTGGAATTAAGTAATCATGATCTAAGTAATCATATGAATAATTACAGGTTAAAAACACGAACGACAAATGAGACGATTTTACCCAAAACGCTACTTTAACATGAATTTACAAAAGAACGGGTAATATAAAGTCATAAGTGGACCATATATGATATAATAACAATGAATATGATTCTGGAATAAGTCAATAACATGATTTAAATCATTATACAGGAGGTTCGGACACTTACAAAGCAAGTCGGACCTAAGGTAAGGGAAATATCACAATCTCGTTTTTATCCGAGATTGTTTATTCGTAAGTATTTACTGGGGTGTATTTTATTATCCACATCCATGTTTCATCAATATGTAATATTATTTCCATCCACCTACAATTTTTTAAATCCATTTTTACCCTTCGGTGAGTTTTTAGTAATATGTATGAAAGGAATCTTTTGTCGTTTTTCGTACGAGGTACTTTTTGACTTTTCCGAAAAAAGTACGAAGAATGTTTTTTTTAACTTATACGGCATGAATGGATTTTTAAAATATTATTTCCAAGAAACGTCCTTTGCAAGTTTTAAAGTTTATTTTTAATCAACTTCTTTTATTTTAAAGTTTTATGACATGTTATGAAAGGAAAAATGTTTTTGTAGTAGAAAGGATATTTTCCTCAAGAATGTAGTTCAAGTATTTTATCAAAATTATTTTCCATCTAAGATAATAAAAGGGTTCTGTTTTTATCCCTATTATTACATTGGTTTGATTATGTTGTGATGGAAATATTTTTATGAATTCCATTATCTTATATGTTTTGTTTTATGATGTCATGATGTTTCAAGAGTCCCATTTTTATTACATGGGTTACGCTATGATGTATGGTTTATGATTATGTGGCACACATAAGAAAGGATTCATTATAAGATGGGTGGGACCTATATCTCCCTCCAATGCATTGGGTAAAGATTTTATATCTCATGAGATAGACAGGGATGGAACGGTAGGTTATACCGGTTCAGTGAAACAGGACTGGAACGAGGGTGACTCGGTTCAGAAAGGGACTTTGTCCACTAAGATAGTCTTGGCAATGAGTCATGACTAACAAGAAATGATTTTCCATGATTATGTGTGCATTCCACAAAGTTTCAATTTTCATGTTATGATTATGGGGATCTCATTTTCACTTATATGATTTGTTCCATGTTATGATATTATGATCTCTTTTGCAGGTTATGATTTTTTAAAAAGATATGATATGATTTTTATTTCCTTTATTTGCCCTTGCTGAGCATTTGAGCTCACCCTTTTATGTTTTCTTTTCCCCAGGATATAAAGAAAGGTTTTAGGTAAAAAAAAGGGAAGATCTTTATGGGAGATATTGAAGATCTTTCACCACGATTAGAAGATTACGTTCCGAGTTTCCAAAGACACTAATCTATTACGATCCTTGTGTGTTTGTTTTTGTTATGTACCAAGTATTCCGCAAAAGTAATTTAATGTCCATGTACGTCAAGCTTCGGGTCTCTACAATTGGTATCATAGGAAAGGTTTAGTCAACCATTGGAAACTAGGATGCTAGAACTTTAGTGAGATCCCTAGAGATATTTCTAAGGTATGTCTAGGGATGTCTCTAAGGTTAAGCATACATATAGGTTATAGTACTAGAATTACGCTAACGATCATAGAATTAAACCTAAGATGTTAGATATTGAAGGTACTCCCCCTTTATTATGTTTTTTTCCCTAGCATGATTTTTGCCTCTCACACTATTCTTTTTGGGTTTTAGACGATGGTTGGAACCCGAAGAAACCGTGTTGATCAATGCAATGGACAATGCAATGATTGTCCTCCTGAACAAACAAATGTTATGGGAGATGGAGTGAAAAATCTTATTGCTATACTTACACAAGTTATGAATCATTCTGGACTACCAAATGAGCATAGAAGGGAACAATATTCTATTGAGTCCTTCATGTGGCAACGTCCACCTTCTTTTAGTGGGTCTTCCAATCCACTTGTTGCTGAACAATGGATCAGTACTACTGAAAAGATATTTTCAGTTCTTCAATGTTCTGAACATGATAAAGTCATCTTAGCAGTATATCGTTTAGAAGGTGAAGCTGATCAATGGTGGAATCTTATCAAGAATACGATGCCAAGAGATGAAATTGAGTCCATGGAATGGGACGAGTTCAAGAACTTGTTTTTCAGTAAGTACTTCCCTCGTATTCTTCGAACAAAGATGGAAAATGAGTTTCTTGAGCTGAAGCAGAAGGATGATGAATCTGTTGGTATATACGAAGCAAATTTTACAAGACTTTCAAGGTATGCATCTGGCATTATCATCCAACCTGAAAGTAAAGTTGATCAATTTTTCAGTGGCTTAAAACCAAGTCTTCGAAGGGCATTAGCTATAAGAGACTTCAGTAGCTATGAAGAAATTGTGCGTTGTGCTATCAAGGTAGAAATGGAAGTTGGTGTTACATATCCATCTTATGGTTTTGAAAAGAAACGAAAGATGGAGTTCAAGGAGAAATCTTAGAATAATGGTGAAAAGAAGATGAATGTTTCCTTATGCACAAAGTGTGGAAAGAAGCATGGTGGAGATTGTCTTAAAGGGACTAGAAAATGTTTTAAGTGTGGAAAAGAAGGTCATCGAGCAGCTGAGTGTCGATGTAATGGAAAAAGGGATTCTAATGATGTGAATAAAGAAAACACTACAGAGAACGCACCACCAACACTTCAATGCTTCAAGTGCAAGGAAATGGGGCATTATGCTAATAAATTCCCTAATCCAAGGGTTAGTGATGATCAACATGAGAAACCACTTAAGGCAAAGGACAAAGGGAAGTCACATGCGATCACTATTGGCGATGTTGAATATGACAATGATATGGTGGAATGATTAAGTGTTTATGTAATGGTATTCCAAAATAATGTTGTATCATAAAGTATTGGAATATTTATATATTGGCCTAATGTGGTATTCAAAGTGATTGAGATATTTTTGTAAATAAGATGATATGAGCATAATGAAGGGAAAATGAGAAAATGAAATGTTTAACAGTATTCATGAGCTCATGATTGATATAAGGACTAAGTGATATCATTGTTTGAGTATATAGAATTTTGAGGATTTTGGTATGTGGAAAGTGTTAAATTTTAACTGCATTCATGTTTTCACTAAGGTATTCAAGAGAATACATGATTAAGGACTTTGAATGTTGGGAATGTGACCAACAAAACATATCTTATGATATATGGGGATCGAAGATGGTGTTAAATCTCTGGTAATCGTTTTCACTATGTTATGAGAGTGGACTGCAGTATTATGGATAAGCCTAAAGATTGGAATGGATTATGTTGGACATAAGTTAGTATTGTTTAAGGATAGAAGTTTTCTCGATATTATTGATGGAATGTTATATTAATATAGTTTTAGAAAAAGGACAACCTGCAGGACGAGCGACAGCCCATCGCGTCGGACAAAGCTGTGGAAATCGAACCCACAACCGAAGTGCGAGTGGCCTTTATCGCCTACCACTGGCCTACAGGAAGTCCCTGTTTAGTAGAAACTAGTTTTATTATATTAAGCAGTATGATATATAAAGTATAAGTCCATTTTAGGAACCATATATGATTAATGTATATAAATTTTGCTAACCTTTTGAGATAGATGGAATGACCCGTCATTCTATCACATGATCGGCTAACACTTCACGAATAACAAATTCAACTTTATTTATTTATGATATGAAGTGGAAATTGTTAAAGGCACGAACAAAAATGAGGTTGTACCAACATAAAGTAAGTATTTATTCTAATTCAAATTCTTTAACTTTAGGGAAACGATCTGGAAAACCAAAAATGTTGTCCTAGTGATCTTATATCTGATGAATCAGATGGTACCTTAGATCGTCACAAATTTATGGCTTTGTGATTACTGGATTTTCTATAACCATGTTCTCTATCACTCTCCATCAGAACATGAAGGTTAGATTTCTCTTCCATATCCATATTTTCACCTATGTGGAAACCCAGTGATTAGTTTATTTGGGTAACCGTTACGTTTCATACATTTGTTTTTAAAGATTGGTTTTGATATTCCTTTTTACGATGTGGGTTTCTATTAAATAAACTTTATAATAGTAAACCATTTATAACCCCGACGAATTTCGAGGGCGAAATTCATTTTAAGGGGGGTAGAATGTAACAGCCCGAGATTTTATGAAAAATATTCTTTTTAATTTTATTAATGTCTTGTGTTGTACGCTACACCAAAAGGAGCATTCACAACACACATCTTTGACTTGCCTTGCATTACACGCAATCGCAACCTTCCTCGATAGCGTGTGTAGTACGCAATACTGTGTTTCACGAAACAACGATATGCTATTAAAATATTATTAAAACTAGCCATTATGAATAGTAATAATCACTTTTTAAATTTTAGAAATTTTATCTCTCAAAATGGACTTCATTTTTGGATTCGGAGTATCGAATTTAGCCTAAGGTGAAATTTTGGTACATTTCGGATAACTTTCATATTCTGATGAATAGTGAAAATTACTAAATTATAATTAAAAAACAACTTTTTTAATCGAAATAATTAATAGTGATAAATTATTAATTTGAGTAGTTTTAAAGTATATTTAGAATATATTTTTACAATTTAATACAATGTTTTTCATTGGATATAATTTCACATTTAAACCAGACATAAACAAGTGTCAATCTTTTGATAGATATTGTTTCTTAAAAACACGCTATTTGTTTTAACAGCGAGATTTAATTATAAAATTAATTAATGCAACTTCTATGTTATGAATTTGGTAAAAAATAGACTTCATTTTTGAATTCGGAATATGAAATATAGCTTAGGATGAAATTTTGGCATTTTTCTGAAAACCTTCAATTTTTGATGAATAGTGAAACTACTAAGTGGTAGTTAAAGAAACTGAATTTTTCATAAAAAATAATTTTACCGCTTCTGTGATTGGAATTTCAAAAATCCGAGAGACACGGTTGATGTCAGTAAGTAAAATGTGGTTCAATGAGATGAAAATAATTTTTGGTGAATAGTTACTTTTTACTTTTATTTACCACGGTTAAAAGTAAATAGGGTAATTAAGGGTAAAAATGATATTAATATTACCCTAACACATGTCCTAATCCTATTGGACAAGTTTATCTCGACCAAAAACAACCTTAAGTGTAAAATATTATCATTTAGGCCCACTTGGATTAGATTTGGACATTTATTATTATTTAATTCAAAGAATAGTTAAAAGAGTTAAAATCAAAGTTTATTTATTAAAAATTTTTTAATATAGGGTTATACATAAGATAAATTAGATTGTAAATATTAATTAGAAAGATAAACAGATTTCCTACATATTGGTTTTTTATTTGTAATTTTTAGACATCAAATAGTCTAATTTATTTATGACACAAAGATGATGCAGTAATTATCTTATTAATGAAATATTGACATAATTGATATTATAAATACCAAAATAAATGTAATTTTAGACTTTTTATGAATTAAATTAATTTTCTAGGTTACTATGATATATTTGTGTTGATTTAATCAACTTTTTATGAACATATAATTCTGTTATGACTTTCAAAAAAATCATATATCAAATAGTGTCAAAATTGACACAAAATAGTTTTTAAATCAAATATTATATAATTAATTGTTATTCTATTACTAAAATTCTAAGGTTCAGATAAATGACTTAGATAAGGATATATATATTAATAATAAACAATTTGGGGTTCGTTTGGCATGTTATAGTAAGTTTATTAACCATATAGTGTAAGAAAACAAAAAGACACGGTAAAAGTGAAATTATTTAACTTAGAGTTAAATCTAATTGATAAGGTTAAAATAATAACCTAAACATGTCTAAATCCTATTGGTTGATAGGATTTCGACCCATCCCCACTTTATCTTCGAAATAAGACCCTTTGGAACGATTATAAACCGATTTTGACTTTAATATAAAATAATATTTTGAGATATTCCTAAGGTGACCCTCTCCTCCCTTATAAAAGGGAACCTCCTCCCTCTCTTCCTCACACAACTTTGAGCCTTCAAGCTCATCCAACCCCTGCCAAAATCACTTCTCCACTTCCCTAGTATCGTCCTAGAGGTCCTGGTTTTCTTAAAAGACCAATTTAGTGCCCTAAAAGGTGGTCTCAAAGAAGCACTTCAAAGA
The DNA here is from genome assembly GCA_963277665.1 of Viscum album. Lineage (NCBI taxonomy): Eukaryota > Viridiplantae > Streptophyta > Magnoliopsida > Santalales > Viscaceae > Viscum > Viscum album. Next base: position 169,441,046 of record OY728138.1, read on the forward strand.
AGAGGTAATACCCATTACCGATCCTTTTCAATTTATTTCTTCTTCAACTTCTTCTTCTTTAGTTGTTTCATGATAAAGTAATAACATAAGTATTTATTATATAATGATATGTTATTATAAATATGAAACAACTCTAATTAACCTTCTATCCATCCTACGGAAAAAGGAAACCACCGCGCGTGCGTACGTACAGAATACTGTCTCCACGCCGTGGTGTAATCTATTTTCCGCCACCACCTTAATTGGATGGGTATAAAGGTGTAATGAGTAACTATATATGATTATTATTAAGTGATATTGATACTGAAATAGTATACATACACTTCAACACAATTCCACGACCATGGGAACGATATCATCGCTCGTGCGTACGTACGGAATACCGTCTCCACGACGCGATGAGATTCATTCTCAATGATTAACCATTCATGAATGATTATAAAGTATATATAATAAGTACTAATGAAATATATGACCTAATAATGATACTGGAATTATTTATATTTATATGTGTGTCATCTACTTAATTCCATTCAATTCAATAAGGAAACGAAAACAGCGTTCATGCGTACGTACGAACTACCGTCTCCATGAACGGTGTATTTATTTCCATTTACTGGTTTATTATATATGTGTATTATGAATATATATATATATATAAATCATGTTTTATATTCTGGAATTAAGTAATCATGATCTATGTAATCATATGAATAATTACAAGTTAAAAACACGAACGACAAATGAGACGATTTTACCCAAAACGCTACTTTTACATGAATTTACAAAAGAACGGGTAATATAAAGTCATAAGTGGACCATATATTATATAATAACAATGAATATGATTCTGGAATAAGTCAATAACATGATTTAAATCATTATACAGGAGGTTCGGACACTTACAAAGAAAGTCGGACCTAAGGTAAGGGAAATATCACAATCTCATTTTTATCCGAGATTGTTTATTCATAAGTATTTACTGGGGTGTATTTTATTATCCACATCCATGTTTCATCAATATGTAATATTATTTCCATCCACCTACAATTGTTTAAATCCATTTTTACCCATCAGTGAGTTTTTAGTAACATGTATGAAAGGAATCTTTTGTCGTTTTTCGTACGAGGTACTTTTTGACTTTTCCGAAAAAAGTACGAAGAATGTTTTTTTTAACTTATACGGCATGAATGGATTTTTAAAATATTATTTCCATGAAACTTCCTTTGCAATTTTTCAAGTTTACTTTTAATCAACTTCTTTTATTTTAAATTTGTATGACATGTTATGAAAGGAAAAATGTTTTTGAAGTAGAAAGGATATTTTCCTCATGAATGTAGTTCAAGTATTTTATCAAAATTATTTTCCATCTAAGATAATAAAAGGGTTCTGTTTTTATCCCTATTATTACATTGGTTTGATTATGTTGTGATGGAAATATTTTTATGAATTCCTTTATCTTATATGGTTTGTTTTATGATGTCATGATGTTTCAAGAATCCCATTTTTATTACATGGGTTACGCTATGATGTATGGTTTACGATTATGTGGAACACAAAAGAAAGGATTCATTATAAGATGGGTGGGACCTATATCTCCCTCCAATGCATTGTGTAAAGATTTTATATCTCATGAGATAGACAAGGCTGGAACGGTAGGTTATACCGGTTCAGTGAAACAGGACTGGAACGAGGGTGACTCGGTTCAGAAAGGGACTATGTCCACTAAGATAGTCTTGGCAATGAGTCATGACTAACAAGAAATGATTTTCCATGATTATGTGTGCATGCCACAAAGTTTCAAGTTTCATGTTATGATTATGGGGATCTCATTTTCACTTCTATGATTTGTTCCATTTTATGATATTATGATCTCTTTTGCAGGTTATGATTTTCAAAAAGATATGATATGATTTTTATTTCCTTTATTTTCCCTTGCTGAGCATTTGAGCTCACCCTTTTATGTTTTGTTTTCCCCAGGATATAAAGAAAGGTTTTAGGTAAAAAAGAGGGAAGATATTTATGGGATATATTGAAGATCTTTCACCACGATTAGAAGATTACGTTCCGAGTTTTCAAAGACACTAAACTATTACGATCCTTGTGTGTGTGTTTTTGTTATGTACCAAGTATTCCACAAAAGTAATGTAATGTCCATGTACGTCAAGCTTCGGGTCTCTACAAATTATGATTTATGTTTCTTGATTCTTTGGATTGGAATTTTTAGATTGAGTTTATTTAATATTTATGGCTGTTTAATGTTTCTAAAATAAGGTAAATTGTTTCCAAACCCTTTTTATAATACCCAAGCACATGTACTTTCCCTTGGGGATAGGGAACACCCTTATAGCCTTTCCATGGACTGGGTCAGGCATTGGTTTGGTTGGTGACGTGACATGGTTGATAAATCTAGTATACTATATATATATATATACATATACTATAATTTTATTATGTTAATTTAATATCCATCATCAAGTCTGTTCTATTAAAAATTTAATTACAAAAATGAAAACATTGATTTGGAGGTTTGGATTCGCCACTTAAATGGCAACGGGTTTTCATTTTTCATTATCTCTATCAAGGATGGTTATAAAAAAAATTATAGGGTTAAAAAAATTATATTATGTGTTTTAAAATATATATTATGTTCCATAACGAGTATATAAACATAATAATAGATAATACAATACAAGTCTAGGATGGTTGAAAAAAAGCCAAAATAAATAATTCATTTTTTAATTAACATTTTATCTAATGAATCCTCATCATTACATATAAAAAAAAGGATATGTTAGGACAATTTAAAATCTTGTATGTATACCATAATTATTATATTCCAATTCTGTATTTCTTATTCCATTTAAAGAGGAACTCCCATAAATATAAAAAAATGGAACATACCATATAACCCTGAAATTAACACTTTTAGAACAATGAAATTACACATTATAGCTCACCAGAAGTGCCAAAAATTACCTTAATAAAATTAACATAAATAAAGTATATATTGAATAAGATAATAACTAAATAATAAAAGAATTTAATTTTATTGTACATGTGCGGAATGAATTAAGACATAATGTATGGGACATCTTATCAATATCAATTTCATTGAGACATACCTTTTATTATGAATGTAATAATTTTTATGTGGTTTATGAACTACCCTTTTGAGATAATTTGTAATTTTAAATTATATTTCTTTTAAATATAAATATTTATTTTATCAATTATATGATTATTTTCTAATCCATATACTAATGTTTTACATGCAGAGCTTACTTTGAAAGTTATATGATTAATTTTTAAGTAATGTTAAATCCATATATTTTACTCTATAATGATAGTCATTGATAATTTAAATATATTTAATTAATTTAATTGATAGTTATTGTATTTAAGGAATGATTTGGACATAAAATCATGTGTGGGATGATATTATAGGTTTCCCTCGATGCATCAGTAGGTCTCATGAATAAAAATAGTTGGTGAAAACCCCATTCACATATTTCCAGGTGGAAAATGATTTGTTTCTACCCGTAGACTTAAAGAATATTTGGAATAGAATTTATAGTAGTGCTTCATGTGACAGATACACAAAATACAATAATGTATCATTCCCTTCATTTAGTATTTAGTTTTTATTATTCATTCTATTTTCTCTGTGACAATGTATAGTGATGAATTTTTATTATTCATTTATTTATTATGGATTATTGATTGTTCTTAATTTATTATTGATTCTTTTTTTTATGTATGGTACCCTTATTGATATTTTGAGCTCACCCATTTATTTTTTCCCTTTACCTAGTTTAGGTGGTTAACTATTTGAATATATGTAAAGGAACTAGTTTATTTTCCTTTGTTGTATTCCTTGTTTAATTACAAATGTAATAAGTGTCCCATGTATATATCTAGTTATTCAGGACAACTAAACTGATCGATCATTATTGATGTGATCTATTGTATCTAATCCATTTTAACAATATTAAAAATGACACTAGGGTAACATGATTGAGGTTGTTTCGTCAAGTGTCCCAAATATCATGTGATGATAGCAGACAATGAACTGTTATTGGACTTCCTAGTTTTAAATTTTTAGATATAAAACCAGATACTTGGAATGTATTGGATAATAAGAGTTATGGCCCATGTATCATATTATAATTTTTTAGGTTTCGTTTTTATCTTTCAATAGAATCACTCACATACTCTTAGGGTGAGTGATACTCTAGAACCATATGGGCAGGGCATTTTATTTCTTATACTGGGAAAATATCATACTATTTTTTAGATATGCTTCTTGATTTTATAGAACTTTTTCAGTAGTTTTCTTCTTGGGATGGTGTGTGAATACATTTTTGTCTTTATGGTGGAATTTTTCAAGTAAAACACTATTTAGAATGGTCATGTTTACTGTTGTCCTGCTCCATGGTATGGTTCATATTTCTATGATATCTTAACAAATAAAACCTTTTAGGCTAGTGGAAATCAAGGTATAGCTTTTGGACATAGGGGATAAGGGATTGTTTTATCATAGCAGGTCACCATAGTCTTCACCTTTTCTATTTTCTAAGAAGAGCTATGGAAGTCTCATACATTTCATTGATTATCGAAAGTTAAATATGGTGTTTGTTAAGAAAAAATATAATATTCCAATGATTTATGATATTTTTTTACTAGACTAGGGAGGAATGTTTGTTTTAAAATATTTAACATCTGTTATACTAATACCGGTCAAGAGTATAAGAATAGGTTATACCTAAGACAATGTTTTGGAGATGTTATGAGAATTTTTTGTTTTTGGTTATTCCATATGGTCTCATTAATGCTCCTGTAATATTTATGGCTATAGTGAACAAAATATTTCAATAGATCATGGTCTTTTTTTATTTGTGGATGATATTTTTACTAAACTCCATGTTAGAGGAGGAGCATTCTATCCATTTGGGAATCATTATTTGATTCATAAAGGAACACCTTTTGTACGGTATTCTTAAAAAATGTGTTTTTTGGATTTTAGAAGTGAAATTTATGGGGAAAGTTATATCTGATAATGAAATCATAGTGGATCCTATGAAAATATAGGTAGTTATTTTCTGGGAGAATCCAAGAAATTTATTTGAGTTTTAAAGCATCATAGGTATGGTGAGTTACTATAAATAATTGTTTCAGGATTTCTCCAAGCTCTTATCATAGATAATAGATTTAACCCATAAGGGTTAATAGTTTGAATGAAATGAAAAATTGCATATATCTTTTGAGGATATGATGTTGGTGTTGAATTCTTCATGACTATTAATTCTTATTGAATCAGTTTTGGGTTATGAAGTTTTCTTGTGTTGCTTCTGTTATAGGTTTGGGATTTGTCTTGTTGTAGGGGAAATAATTGGGGGCCTATGTATCAATTTATCACTATATGAAAATAGGTTGAGATGGTTTATTAATTATAGTTCTAGTAATGTTCGCAAAATAAATCCATATTAAAAATAAATCATAGTGTTTTCATAAAAAAACAATGATTTTTTTTAATTTTTTCAATTAGAGGTGGTTCCAATTTAACTAAGGTGAAATATGTTTTTTTAAAACCTAATCCTATAATCTCCTCCAACTCCATATAAGCGACCCTAACCCCTTCTACCCCCACCCCAACCCACTACCCATCACCTCTAAGTCCCCTCTCGCTGATGACGAAGAGCCCACATCCATAGGACCGCGACCTAGAAACCATGATCCCTATGACCCCACCCTAAGACCTCCACCCCCATGTCCCCCCCACCATCAAACATCCTATATGGCTAGATCAATAGTGATGTAAACCCCCCCCCCCCCCCGACATATCTGACCCAAAATCAATTCCCCTAATCCGTGGAGATTTAGACCCCCACCCCTCTCAGCCCCCTTTGCTTGTCTCAGATCCCCTTCTTAGTAGAAACACGTACCACCTTTAATGGTTTCATCATCCTCAACCTATATTTATTATTGAGTAGAATTAGATGAAAAATCATGGGTGATAATAACAGTAATTGTTTTTATTCAATGGAAAACTACTATATATGTATTCTTTGTTTATGACGTGTTATAATGAATTTGGAGTTAGTTTTTTCGAGTTGTATTACTCATTGATTTTTGTAACATTATATTAAATTAATAAAAATTATTCATGATATATCTCAGTTATGGAATATGTGACAATCATAATTTCATGGTTTATATGTGATATTAATTAATTCCAATTTGTTATATATATATTGATGCCTCTAATTTTTTACCGATACATAAATGAGGCTATTGTTTAACTCATGACCAATTGGTGGTAGGGTTTGGTGCCACACATGATTTCATAAACAACTATGGAATGGTCACAAAGGATAAAAGACATGAAATTGGTAATTTATACCCTTTTAAAATTTATTAGAATGATTTTTGTTTTATTCATATGTGACGAATCAATTAGTTTAATAGAACCAATCGAATACTATTAAAGTAGTTAGGGTTATGTTTTATAGGCATGATAATCAATTATTGGTTATGGTAACTATAAAAACCAAAATTGTTTCATTTATTTTAATTTAACTAAAATTATTTTTTACAAATCTAATTATAGTTGGTAGTTTGGCCATTGTTGAGTTAGATGTCTATTTTTTTATAATTTAATTTGAAAATAACAAAAGACATTATTCAAATTTATGGTAAAATCATGTTTTCATGTTTATCTCAAATAGAAGGAAGATCCAATATGATGTTCTGTGAATATAGTTTATTTATACAGTTCATGGAACAACTAGAAGTAATAATAAACTAGTTCAATAGAATATAGACTTATAGAGTTGAATATTTTGGGTGTGCAAGAAATATCAATATATCCAAATAAATTATACATTGTATTTATATTATTTAAGGGGTTCTTTTGGTTTTAGTAAGATCATGTGAAATGATTTAAACATTGATCAGTGCATCAAATTTTTTTAATGGAATCAACCCTCCTTTGTTACAACACTAGGGTAGAATTCATCATTATATGTTTTTGATTTATCCCATTAATATATGTTTTTGATTATTTTTTTATTTGATTGAACTTTTTATATTATAGTTGAATGGTTAGTCAAAGGAAAAGCCCCTAACCATTTATTAAATAATGGAAAAGTTCTGAAAAAATCAACATTACCCAATGATAAACTAAATACCATCAAAGTCCAACCCATCATCAACTCGACGACTGAAATCTTCATCCACAGTTTCTGTTTCCCATTCCTATCTTTTGAATTGCTTGAGGACTTTAGCATACATTCTCTTAAGATTCATTGGTTCCAAAGAGAGGATTTCATTCATAGATTGTATACCTTTATAAAAATTTCTGGTGGGCATTGGCCTTGGCAGGTAGGATTAGTCCTTCCCCGGTCGTCTTCGCGATGATGCATGCATATTTTCCCGACTCCCAATCTACACCTTCTTCCCTCGCTGAACAACATAGCTATATGAGGGTCTCACCATGCCACTCTCATTTTCCTTGTAGCTATCGGATAAATTCCCCCATTTACTAGGGATCTGCATATCCCGATGAAGCTCCATTCTGGTCGGATGCCTCTGAAAATTTGTTTCAATCATGGAAAAACATTCCTGATTTTCCAGCACTTTAGTGCTTTTACACTACCCACTTTCATTTCGCTTAAACACTGGAACCTCCTCATGCAGAATTCACTGGTCCTGCAAGTTGGCTTCCTACAACGCTTCCCCTATATCCTCCTGCTCAATTCCCTGAAACTGGTTCCCCATGGGAACATAGGCTAGCACACCAGCGTTGTCATCGGCCTAACCCTGAAGCCCAGCAACACAAATCTCCGTAGTTACTGAGGGCTGATCCATACAACCTGCATACTTTAACAGTCCCACTACCCCATCATTTTTCTCTTCTACCAACTCAACACCCTTGTTGCCAAACTGCTACCCATCACAACCAGTGAAACCCTTACCAAAATCACTGCCAACTACCTGCTTCGCACCATCCTCCACCCTCATATAGGCTTTGAGTCGCTCAAGTACATCACTGACTAGTATATTGGAAGGGACCACCACATTTTCTCCCACTGTCTCTGCATTTTTTTCTCACAATCAGACGTCCTTCCAGAACCCGGCACCTGACTCTGCCCCTCAACCACCCTAGTCATTAGAGAAAATCTCTGTCTCCTCCATTTACCATTGAACTACGACACCAGATGCCCTAGATGGTGACAATTTGAACAGAAGCTGACCCAAGATTCAAACACCATGACATGCCTCAATCTAAATTTTGTTCCAATAGTATTCCAAATCCAATATACCGGGGGATTCAACACGTCCACCTCAACACAAATGCATACGTTAACAGGGTGACATACAATAGAGGTGTGGACATTAGAGCATAAGAATTGGCCAACCATATTTCCAATCAGGCGGATAATAGAGGGTTTTTTAAATGGAAAGGGAAGGTGAGGCAGGCTTACTCATGTCAGGCTAAAGGGAGGGTCGCAGTTCAATCAGAGATAGAATGACCAGAGAAGTAGAAAGAACATGAAACCGCTGCATCGATGCAGAGCGTTAGACCATGCCCGAATCAGGTCGTCTTCCGTAGCAAACCGAATCATCAGATGTCACATGTCAAGAAGCCCAACTATTGTGCGATCCTGAAGATCCCATTTTCTGAACACAAAGTGATCAAATTAATCAACCAAGGGATGTCGATGATTGAATCGAGCAACCAGGGTCAGATCCATGAGGCTAGACACTTCCCAGAACTCCGACTGTGAGATCACAAGCTGAGGACCACCGAGATGTAGGTCAGGAACTTTCTAGCTTAGCGATATCGTTGGGAAATCCAGGAGAAAGATAGGAATGGAAATCAGCGTGAAAGGCTTCCTTGGGTGCAGAGGCAGTCCCAATAACTCATCCTCCCCCCTCTTACCACCAGGAAGGGGAGGGAAATCCACCATGAGCATCTAGGGTTCCATGACCAGGAAGGGCTTCGCCGCGATCATCTCTCGTTCCGCCGTATACTAGAGAAGTGTTATCGAATCATTAAATGTTTGGTAAGAAAATGTTCATTATTTGATCCATTCCATTTTCTATACCTGTTATGAATTATTATATAAAGTTGTTCAGTGATATTTACTTTTTATTTTACTATTTTGATTAAAAATTTATATCTATATATGTGAATGTATAGGGAGAATAAATTAAAATAACTATGGAAGATTGTTTTATTATTTTACATCAAAACACACCTTGATATTGAATGGGTATGGAATTATTTTTAGATTATGAAATTGAAAACTGTTCAAATGATGGTAGAATAAAAATTAAATTTCCTGATTATAAATTCAAGTGATGTTTTAATACACATGAAGTATATGTGAATTTGATATTAAAAATGTTTCCTAATTGATATGTATATTAGATCTATCATTTAGAATAAGATGGTATGGAATGTAAGAACAATGAAAATACATTCAATGAAATACAATGTGACATGAAAGAAGATAATTCAAATCTAAATTTGTTAAATGATGTATCTGATTTTGTAGAAATCAAATTCCATGATTTCAATGGGTCAATAGAACCATAAATTAATCCTGAGTAGGTTAATCTTTCTCAAAACATTAGTGACACAAAAATTATTTTTATGATTTGGTTAAATACATATAGAAAAAAATGTATGAAGGGTGTGCCAATCATTCAATGTTTTCTTTTCTACATAAATTGTATCATATAAATTGTCTCCATGGAATTACTAATAATATAATATTCATGATTTTATATTTTAATCATGATTCATTTTGTGAAGATAATACCCCTACATCATTTTATGAGATGAAGAAAGTCAAAAAAAACTTGGACATGATTATACCAAGATACATGCATGAACAAAAAAAATATATGATTTACTATGGGGACGATAATGAAAAACAGAAATATGAAAAACTTCATAATCGAATATAGAATCAATGAACAATAGTGATAGTATAAATCAATGAAACCACATGAAAAATCATATGGATAAAACTTTTACAAATGTATTGTGATAATTTCATCTAAAAAAATGATTTTATAAACTAATCAGGTTATCTAAGACAAAAAATTACATGAAAATAAATTAGCAAGATACTAATTATGTATTTATTTAAAATAAAAAATATTAAACATAATTGAAGATATTTGATTCTCAGTATCCATTTTTTTCAGAACCTATAAATGTATATTTGGGATTGTCTTCTTTAAAGAAAATACCTGGAAAAGGCATTGATGTATACCATGAACTTATAATCAATGAATTATGAGAAATATGGGACAATGGAATGGAAACATATGATTCTTCAATGAGAACACTATTCAAAATTCATGATGATTTAATGTGGAAAATTAAGGACATTCCTGTATGTGGAAATTTAATCTGTTGGAACACCTATAATGTGTTTGCTTGTCCAATTTGTAATTTTTATTTTGAAATCAACAATTACCTCATTGAAAAATATATTTTTATGTACCATCATGTATTTAGTTATCCTTCTCATAAATATTGGTTTAAAATTACACAATTCAATTGAAAATTTGACATTTGAAACCAACTGAATTTGTTATCTAGTTTAAAAAATCATAGTAAAAATAATGAATTCCATAGATGAATTTGGAAAATTTCATCAATTTAATGAAGTTTTTAAAAGGGTAAGAGGTAGGACATTAAAATAAGATGAAAAATGGAATAATAAGACTATATTTTTAAAAAATAATTATTGAGAGTATTGTTTTACACGTCACTATATTTATATAATATAAAAAAAAGAACGCACATGAAAATGTAATTTTTATAGTTCTTATAGAGTAGGGTAAATCAAAAGGATCACCTTTTTGTTTGTAAGGATATAGAGTCCATGAATAGAAATAATGGTTTGCGGGTAAATGATAATTTCAATTATCAGTATTTTATTTCAAAAATGAAAAATCATGAGAATTTCCTATTCCTTAGAACATTATATAAAATAAATGTTCCATATGGATATTCAAGTTACATATCACCATGAGTTAACTTAATACATTATAAGGGAGATGGATTGAAAATTCATTAATCATAGATTTTAATGGAGAAATAGTTGTCATTGGATTTTAATAATAAATTAACTAAAAATGTAATTATGGTTTTAATTGAGTTTTTTTCATTTTCAGATAGAATTGTGGGAAAACTAAAAAACCAACCGAGAATGATAATGTTCTAGAAATTTTTTTTAACACTATGTCATTTTAAGAATTTATTGTACATAATTTTTCATAGTAATGAAATATTTTTCCATTCATTTCATTGAAGAAGATAATAGTAGTGAACTGGTACATTATTTATGAATGTCTTCAAATGGTAGGAACATTTATTTATTTTTTATTCTGATGGTTGAATTCAATTTTATCAAATTAGTGAGAAATTTTTTTAATATGCTATTAATTATCTCATCTGGTACTCATATCATTTAAAATCACATGTGAGGAATAAATTACAACTAGAAGCCTCTATTATTGGTGTTTGTATATTTTAATGGTGCTCTTCCATAGTTTCTAGGTATTTGGATGGGATTGAGAGTAGATTCAATCGTAAAATACGTGATGACGATATCAACCATAATTGTAGTTATGAAAATCATTCATAAGTGTTTCTAACTACTACATGATCAATTGGAAAGGGGTAGAATTTTAAACATGTTGAATTGTAGTAGCTAGATTCACATAGATATATTTTATTCAATAATGTTATTACAGGTCAATTTATTGAAGAATTACAACTCCATAAAATGAGACGACCAAGTGATCGATCTCAAAACGAGGTCAAATTAATGAAATATATTAATAAAGAGGTTATTGAATGGATTTTCCAATAATATATGTAAATAATCATATTCAAATTATTGATATTTAATACTTTTTCTATGTTTATTATAAAAGAATAGTTTTTTAAATATAAATAATTTTGAGAATCGAGCAAAAATACTAAATAATTTGAAGTTTTTGGAACGTGGTCCTCTAAGTAAGGTCAACAGATTAAATTCACAAAATATTCATGGCATCATGTTTCATAATCAGTTTCATGAAAAATACAAAAAAAATTGTTTTTTTATTTCTATTTGCAGAGGTGGGATACAATGTGGAACTGATTGATATAAATGAATTAAAAAAATCATGGAAGGTTGTTAGTTGTCTTAATCATATACAAGTGTGTCAACATTGATAGGGATATAATGAAGGATTTACTAAATTTTAATTTTACCAACATACCACACTTTATGGATACAGGTGAGAATGCATGCATGGTCTATTTATCAGGGATTCACAAGTGAATACGGTATATTATACAGATAACCCACGATTCAAGATATACTGACCACTTATTATTCCAAATTTACACGTAATAGATTCTTACAAATAAAAAAAATAAAATATAATTATCCATAATATTGAAACAATCAATGATTATTTTCCCATTTGTGACTCAAAAAAACATATGAAAGTTAAAAAACATTTAAAAAAAAGTGTCAAGGGGTCAAAACTAGGAATAAACATCACATCATCCTAAGATAAAGGGAAAGGAACCATATATTTCATTTTCAAATGAATGAATCCAAAACACATCATTTTTAATGATGGTTTTTTGTAGGTGTAAAAATGATTTTAGTGTTTTAAAACACCAAAATGTGCATGGTATAGTCCACAATAAGACATTTTTTGGATTATCCAAAAATCGAGAGACAATGAAATAGATATTGAAAAATGTAGCAACCCATGGAACACCATTCTAATTGACTATTTTCTCAATGTGGTTTTACATATGTTTTTGGAGTTTTAAATAAAAAAATGTTTGTTGAATGGTCAAAACAAGACTATCAAAATCATATTTTTCGGATGTTTGGGGAAATTGACCCTAGATTTATTATTGAAATGCAATAAATAATAGAATTTCATTCTGAATGAAGATCTTCCCATTATGGTCGTAAAAATGATTTTATTGTTTTAAAACACCAAAACGTGCAGGGAATGGTTAAGAAAATAGAAAACAACCACATATTTATTTGAAAACATGTTAAAACATCATCTACGTTGTTTTTTATAGGTAATCATAAAGAACACTTTAATCCATCATGTGGGTTGGTGATAATTACATGGTAAACACTTATAAAAGATACAAAAACATTTTAGAAACATGTTTCATGGGCTTAAAATCTAGAAAAAATATCAGATTTCAATAAAATTTGGAAACAAATCACTATATTTTTAATTATCTAATATAGGAACAAAAAAACATCATTTAGAATGATGGTCTTCCCATTATGGACATAAAAATTTATTTAGTGTTTTAAAAAACATAAACGTGCATAGAATAGCCAAAACCGTGAAAATGAAGTTTGAATACCATAATGTCTATGGAAAACCATCGTATAATTTTTTTGAGATGAAACCTCATAAAACACATAAAATCTGGCATTGGGTGTGTCCAGAATTACTTGGAAAATATTTAAAGAAAGTATATAAGCCTTTAAAACTAATTCAAATTTCCCTAAAATTATGGTACTTCAACCTCTTAGTTGTATTTGATGTGTACAAGTATACAACATTTCAATCTAACATGTTTTTTCAAAATTAGTTTGAAAAAACTTTTGAAAGTTCTAAAATACATTAAAAACAAGTGTGAAGGGGTCAAAACTAGAAGAATGATGTCAAATTGACTTAAATCATGAAAAAATGACCATATATTTAATTGTGAAATATAAGAACCGACGACATGTAATTTCAAAAGATGTTTTTCCCATTTTCGCTTTTAATGAATATTTATTGTTTTGAAATACTAAAACATGTGTGGAATGGTTAAGACTAAAAATTTATATCGAATTGTATTAAAATTAAGTGGAAACCAACACTTAGTCGTTTGTTGAAATGTATGCATATAAAACATGTCAATACAACTTGTGGAGTGATTATAATTACCCGGTAACCATTTATGAAATGTTTAATAGACTTTAAAAAACCGTTTGGGGGGTCAGATCAGTCTAAACGACGTGATATTCTCTTGAAATTAGAGGATAATGAAAATACATTCAACTGTGAAATTTTGGAACTAAAAAAACATAATTACGGATGAGATTTTTTCTATTATGGCTGTAAATGTGTTTGTAGTGTTTTAATACACTAAAAAATGCAGGGAGTTGTCAATTCCCAAGAAAAGATTTTTTATTTTCATAAAAGCATGAGACTACAACTACATAGTTGTTTTTGATGTGTACTCATAGAAAACATGTCAAATAGACATGTAGTGTTATAGGAATTACTCGATAAGAAAATATAAAAGGCAAAAAATCCTTTAAAAATATGTATCGGGTGATCAAGACATTGAAAACGATGTCAGTGTGATTTGAAATTAGGGTACAATGACAATAGATTAAATTTTGACACATTGGAAACAACAACATTTCATTCCAAATAATGATTTTCCCTTTATAGTCATAAATGAATTTTTAGAGTTTTAAAACATTAAAACATACTTGAAATGGTCAAAACTAGGAAAACAATGGCAAATTGTCTAAAAAATTGGGGGGAATTACTATAGAATTATTTTTAAATTTAGAATCTAATGGCATGTCATTTCAAATGATAGTTTTTCTATTATGGATGTAATCACGTTTTTAGTCTTTTAAAACACTAAAACTTGCATAGAACAATCAAAACAATAATAAAACACCAGATTATTCTAAAATCATATTAAAATTACCATATATTTAATATTAAAATATAAGAACCAACATAACATCATTCTAACTGATAGGTTTCCCGTTATGTTCGAAAACACACTTTTAGTGTCTTAAGATAAAAAAACGTTAGTATAAGGGTAAAATTAATTAAAAAACACATAAAATTTATATTTAATCATTAATAAAGCACAAATTTTCCTTTTATTAATATGTAAAAATAGATAACCCATTAAGCCAATAGCTGTTATGGTCGTAATTCTTCGGCAAGTAAACATTAAATGCAAAAAAGCCTTTAAAAAAGTGTTAGGGGTCAAAATTGAAAAAACGTTGTCGAATTTTCCTGAAATTATTAGAAAAAAAATTATATTTAATTGTGAAATGTTGGAAGAGATGTTATATCTCTCTGAATGATTTATTTCCCATTATGAATTTAAAGGTATTTTATTGTTTTTAAAATACTAAAACGAGTGTGGAATAGTCAAATTTAGGAAAATGATGTTGTATTGCACTAAAATCAAGGGAAAACCACAATATAGTTTATTTATGTTTATTCGTAGAAAAAACACCAATATGATGTGTAGTGTGATTAGAATTAACCTGAAAACACTTATTAATGTTATAAATTCCTCTGAAAATTGGTTTCAGTGGAAAAAAACATGGAATGAAATATTAAAATTTCTTAATATTTTCGGAAATCTATAAATTAATTTTTTTTGACATGTATGCGTATAAAAACATCAATATAATGGTTGATGTTGTTGGATTTTCTAGATACACAATAATGGATGGTAAATAATCCATTATAAATAAGTATTTTTGGTCAAAATTAAGAAAATAATGTCACATTTCCCATATATCAGAGGACAATGCCCATAGATTTAATTGTGAAATTTTGGAATTGAAATTATTTCATTCTAAATGAATGACATACTTTTATGGAAATAAATTAATTTTCCTTTTTTAAAACACTAAAATGTGCAAGAAATAGTCAAAACTAATAAAACAATGTTATATTGCCCTAAAATTAAGTGAAATCTACTGATTAGTTTTATTTGACATGTATTCATAGAGAACATGTAAATCAAATGTAATGTGTGATTATCTTTACTCGGTAAAAAATTATGAAAGGTACAAAGCCTTACAATACAAGCATCATGTGGGGGGGGGTCAAAACCATAAAAATGACATTTTATTTCTATGAAATTAATGGTCAATGAAAAAAATTAATTTTGAATTGTAAGAAACAAATGTATTTCATTCCAAATGTAAGTCTTTATGTTATGGTTTTAAACACATTTCTAGTGTTTTAAAACACTAAAACATGTGTGGAACGGTCAAAAACTGGAAACTAATGTTGGATTTTCCTGAAATCAATGGAAAATCACTGAGTAATTGTTTTTGATGTGTATCCATAAACAACACTTGAATCTGATGTGTGGTGTGATAGAAATTACTCGTTAAATACTTATGATAGGTATAAAATACTTTAGAAGCATGTGTTATATAGTCAACATTAGGCAAATGACATCATATTTTTAGTTAAATCAAAGGATAATGACCATATATTTAATTATCAATAGGGGAATCGATAATAAGTCATTCTGAAAAAAATTTACCCATTATGACATTAAAGGAATTTTTAGTGGTTTAAAACACCAAAACATGTTTTGAATGGTAAACACTAAGAAAACAATGTTATACTGTCCATAAATCTATTGCAAAAATTTGTAGATTTTTTGTGAAATTTTCGAAGAACGACATGTCATTTGAAATGATGGTTTTCCTGTTTTGGTTGTACACACATTTTTATTACTTTAAAATAATAAAACCTGTGTGTAATGGTAAAATATATAAAACCAAAATCGTATTATCCTAAAATCATGTTAAAACATCACTAGATTTTATTGTGAAATGTAGGAACTATCTTTACATCATTCCGAATGATAGTTTTCTCTATTATGGTATTAAAACATATTTTTTTTTGTTTTAATACAAAAAACGTGCATGGAACATTCAAACCCACCTAAAAATACCATATATTTATGTGAAATAATTGGACAACAAACACTTATCATTTTTTGAAATATAGGGCATGATGTGATTTCAAAGCCTTTAATTTATTTATTAAATAAATTTTAAACACACAACATGTTTCTTCAAAAATAATATAGAATATTAACTTTTTCTTTTTGATTTTAAATCACCAAATCATATCTTAAGTAGGTATTATTATATCACCAAAGTGTTTTTTCAATACATACTATTGGTTTTATGTTAAAAATCCTTATTTTTTATTAAAAAAATATATATGATTAATTCGGAATATATTTTTTTCTTTTTCACTTTTACAATCTTTTTCCTAAATGTTTTTCCCTTGTAAGTGAAAGATTCCACCGGCAAGAAAGAAGTAGACTATTTTGATCGATAACATTTTTTAGAAGGTAGTCACGATGCTTCTTAGTTTCTATGTTATGTTAATATTTTACCAATTATTCTATTGTAATTCTAATTTTTTTTATTTTTAATTTTTATTTCAATCTTTTGTTACCTCTGATGAGATGATGTGGTTAGTTTCAATTGTTGAGACGGTGTTGAGGAATAAAGATGTATTAGATATTTTAACATGGATGTATATTATGAATGGGTTGTTTTGGACATAAAATATATATATATATATATATATAATGATGACCAAGGTATTGTTTGATGTATGGGGTGATAGGGACATAGGTTATGATGACTGGGATTATTTGTATATGACTGAATGTGAGATTAATAAATTATGGGTTTATCATATAGTTATGTTTTAGTATATAGAATTTTATATTTTTGATATTTATTGTTTTTTATTAATTTTTTATAAAAAATATAAATAGATTTAGAAGTTGATATTAGTAACCCCTAATAAACTTATTTAATTGTATGTATTTAGTAGTATTTCATCATAATCTCCACTAAAAATAACTACTACAAAATTATTTTCATTTGTTAATTTTATATTATTTATATTTAAATTGGATATTTTTTTATTATGGTACCTCCAGTAATTACACAAAAAATATCCACGAAATTATCCAAAAAATGATACATAAAAACCACCATGAAAGAAAATAAATTGTCACTATTTTATTAGAAACCATGAAATATGTGGAGATTTTATGAACTACATATAAAAAATTATGTGGAAGTTTAAACAACCAATTTCTTATTAAATAACTACATCATCTGAAACTATCTTTTTTAGTGATTTATTCACTCTGGAAAAGAACTATCATACCCACGATATGGAGATAGTAGTGATTATGAATGCACTGAAAATATTGTGTCGCACATTATATGGAGAGTGGTTAATAGTATATTCTAATCATAATAGCATGAAATGTATTTTTTCACTGAGGGATTTCAACATACGATAGAGACCGTGGATAAAGTATTTTTAGATCAATGATTTCGATATAGCATACACTCCTATGAAGGGGAATGTGATTGGGTATTTGATAAGTAGAAAATTACCAAAACATGTTGAGAATGAATTGGATGGGGAGTGGGATCTAATGAGTTTGTTTAATAAAATGAGTTTGGTATGTGAAAACAGTTAATGTAAATGTGTTCATAGATTTTATGAACGATTAATCATCTTTCAATTTGAGATTTCAATTCAATCAGGTGACGTACACTTAGTTCCAATGCTTTTCTAAAATATTTTATGGTGGGAAGAAGTTGAGTGAGTTGTATCGGCCTCTTAGTGGAGATGTTTTTTCATTTATAGTTTGTTAATCATTTTTATTCTTATGAGGTATCTGTTAATGGATGGTGGAAACTATTTATGTTTTTCTATAGAAGATGAGGATACCAAGATGTTACATGACTTGAGAAGTTAGTATTGGTGTCCATGAATGAGGTGGTTGGTTTTAGATTTTATTTTATGGTGTCTCACATGTCTAAATATTATGGTGGAACACAAAATAAATTCATGTTTGTAAAATAATTTTATCATTCTGGTATGTAAGTGAGTTGATATTTCCATGTAATTCATCATTTGGTTTCAATGGAATCTGATAGGGAATGATGCAGCATGGTTGATCATTTATAGACTTAGGAAATTATATAATTTCATACCATTCCAAAAGATGTTTAAAGTAGAATTTCATGAAGACATGTATATCAGAGTAATTTTGATTCTTCGTGGGGTTCCCACTATGACTGTTTCAGAAAAGGACCTAAGGTTCACATACAGGTTTTAGAAGTGTTTTTAAAAGACGATAGGTTTCTAGTTGAAATTGATAATGATTTATCTTCCAAAAATATATTGATAGACATGGAGGTCTAACTAGGTTATTGTGTATTATCTTTTTTCCTGAGTTCATAATTATGATGGATCATGGGAAAATCATTTTCTTATGTATATATTTTTATTAAAATTTGTTATCATTCTTTGATAAAGACGGATCAATTTGAATCATTGTATGGATTTCATTATGATATACCTTCTGTTGGGAAGGGTTGGGAGAGTAATAATCACTTGGGCTAAGTCTGATTCTGGAGATGATAGAAAATGTGTTATTTATCTACATGAGGTTGGTTATATCCTTGAGCAGTCATAAATTTAATTATGATGATATTCATTTCCTTATAGATTTTGAGGATTATGATTTTATTTTTCTTAGCGTTTTACCTCATTTGGGACATCATCAATTGAATTAGCCTGGGACTTTGGCCCTATGATTTATTGTCATATTTAATATCATGGGGTGACTCAAAATTCTTGAATATTAGTTGCAATTATATTCATGAATGAAATAGATCCATGATGTTTTTCATGTATCCTAACTAAGTAGGTATCATCCAGATTCTTCTTATATGATGTAATGGGATAATGTTGATCTTTATTCCAGTACCACCATTATTGATCACCAGTTAAAATTGTGGATTTCTAGGATATGGTACTATATATTAAAATATTCCCCTAGTTTTAGTAGTTTTTAGGTGTGGACATGCTAGCGAAGAGATGTGGAAGCATTAATAATTGATGTGGAAAGTTATGGAATTCTATTTTTTGAGGTCAATAATATTGATTACTTTTATAGTGTAGAATGATTTCATTGCGGGTAGAATTACAACAACAACTGGATCTCATTCATACATTAACATTAGTATTGTTAATTTCAATGTTGTTCTTGACAATTTGGGAGATTGGGGGGGAATAGATATTTTTGGAAGAGAAAATCCTTGTTCATGATTGGTATATGGTTAGTACTAATTGTGTGTAAACTCTGTATCATGAAACTATATTTTTGTCGAGGGGTGTTGCACGATTTGAGACTAGTTAATAAAATCATGTGCATGACCAAAGAAAATCATTGGATGTCTAAGTGATTGTAGTTGGGGGTTTCATGGTTTGACCAAACTGTGTGACAAATCCCAGGAGTCTGTGAACCTTTTCTTTTAAAAGATATAGTATCCATGTTTTATTAGTTCATGGATTTTAATTAGATTTTTTGAAACAATGCATGAAACATTAAAACATTAAAAGTTTTTTTTCTTTCTACCTTGGGTATTTTTATTTTTAACCACCCCATAATCTCATTTAGGATTGACAAGATCATTCCCCATTACTGAAGAAGATTCTATTATGGTATTATTTGTAATTTTTTTTCATTCATAATGTATTTCTCAAGGTATGATTGGGTTATAAAGTGGTTTCCCAATCCATTATTTAATAGTTGATAGATCTATCTTCCCATTGTATTATTGGGACCCATGTGAGATGTTTGTTTCAAATATATAGGGATTCATGGAGTTTTTAGGTGTTTTATACTGATAGAGGTTCATGATTACCTTATCTACATTTATTTAGTAAACATTATAACTGGTGATTGGTTCTACCTCTAATGTTGTGGTTTATGATTTTATTTAAAGGGATAATTTTATGAACTCTTTATTTTTATTATAAATTCCGTTGTTTTATTCATTTTATTGAATGTATTTTTTATTTTAAGGGTTTATGGAAATAAATAATTTTTTTATTGTGGGTGTTAATTGAAATTTACTTCTTAACATTATAAATAAATGTTTTATTTATAACTTAGTTAGCAGTGTTTGTTTGGAATGGGAGTTTTCAAACATTAATGTTGATTACATTAGATTTAGAAATGTTTTATAAATTATGGGATTTAATTTTTAAATTATTTTGGATAAACGTAGCACATTAGTAAACATGGGTGCGTTGGGGAAATATATGGCACTCATTGTGTGTGTAATTACACTTGAGATTTTATATCAATCCGATGTGGACGTCATAACACTAGATGTTAATGTCTATATCCAACAAATTCTTGTATTGTGTATTTATTATTACTTATAGTAGAAATACCCATAATAATGATCCCAAATGTTTCTCTTTATCATTTTTATTTTGATATTCCGAGTGTATATTCGGTATGGTTATTTTCTCACGTGTTATCACATTTTCTATTAGTAATTGTTATTTTATAACTTATTATCTTATGATGGATTGGTCACGGTAATTTTCCTATATGTTTACCGAATGGATTATTCATGGATTTGATTGGGTTTTCTTTTCTGATTTTTCTATTATACTTTCCATATTCATTATTTTGATAATATGAAGTACTTTTATGAAAAATAGATGAATTATTTACAAAATCGTCTTTGATTTACAAAAATGATTTGTCAAACAATATTTATTCTTAATCATGAACAATTGAATTCATGATATTTAAATTTATATTGATTCTTTTCTTTAATCTTATGGGACTTTTAATTAACACCCTAATTTTTCCTTTCGTATGTTGTTGATGTTTCTTGGGGATACATGTAATTGGAAGGGAGTCTCTTATCATCTCAGATTCTTTTATATTTTTTTCATCTATAAAATGATGAATTTAATGTTATGGTTGGTTTAATGGAGACTATTAGGTCTAATTATATCATATATTGTTGTTTTTATTTGTTTGTCTTGGATTGTATGGATCTTGTATATATCTTATTCTTCTTTATTGTATTCTTATAATCCATGTTGGTGTGTTGTATTCAATTATTGTTTCCATTTTATTTCTTATACCACACCACTGTGACAGAATAGCTCATGTGGCTTTTCTAGTTGACTCGGGTTGTTCTGTTATATGGTAGAACTCATACATAAATATTACTATTGGATTTAAAAATTTATTTATCACAATTAAAATGTATTTTCTTATATAACATTTGACATCATCATCATCTATATGGAACAATTTTAGGAAAAAATCATTCACCACAAATCTTGATAACCAAAAGAAATGTAATCAAAATAAGGTTGAGCTTAAATGAATAATGAGGTTAAACATAAGAATTAAAATCAAATTTCACCAGTAAGAATAAGATGATCGTAAGGGTATCATGAAATAATCATTGTGCATTAGTGTTAAATAATAGAACTCATACCCATAAATACCTTGATAATCATACATTAAAATATTTCATAAGGATTTGACAAATCCAAGAGTAATCATAATCATTTATTATGAGCCATGTGTTATCAAAATTGATCAAAGAAAACATTTATAACCATAGAAATAATTAAGAATGTGTATTTATATATTTCCAAATTATCTTTATATCACTGTTAATAGTGGAATTACAAGTATGGATGACTTCCATATTTGGAGTACCAACACATTGTAGGGTTATCACAGACCCCTGGTTCGGGGATTATAATAGAACTACCCATTCTTTGTGAATACCATATCCACCCATCCATGGTTTACAAAAGAACGGCCTTTCAACATAAACAAAGTTCAAGAACTGATAATTAATTAATCATATTTATCCTGAATTTCATCATAAAAATATAAAAAACCATAATTACATTCATAACATGATTATACCATGGAAAATAAACGAGTTCCATTAAAATCTGTTGAAAACATGACTGACTCGTGGAAAATAAATGTCTTCACCTACAATATATTTTAAATAATCCCAATTTATTTCAAGAAATAATGATGATATAATCATTAAAAAATAATTCTAGGGGATATTAAGTAAAATCAATGTTTGATTACATTAATGAATTGAAATATCATTAAATGATCATTAATTTTTTTTAGGAAAACAATCATTTCATTTTGATTTAACTAAAACAAAAACATCACAAATTATTTCAAAAATCTGTTTCCTTATAAATAAACATATGAACAAATAAAATAAGAAACCTATGAAATAATTTTCACCACTATGGGAAAATCTATTCATGATGTATATTTTAAAAATAGACAATATTTTTAAACATTTCAAAAAGGAGTCTAAAGTGACCCATTTTTTTAAAAATATAAGCTATTTTCTTTTTAAAGACTTTAAAAAGAAGATCACAGATATTGTAAAATAGATTTTATAAATCTTTTATTTATATAAATAATAATTTTTCATTCATTTTAAAAAAATGGATATTGAATTGAATGATAGATGATTGAAATAAAATACATGATTGTTATCAATTACTATCAAATTTCATGACATTTATTAAATCAATATAAGAGGGAAAATAAATAAGAAAATTAAACACATTCATAACTATTTGAGAAGAGATAGGTGTGGTTTTATAAAATAATAGCATACAGGTTCTTCTATAGGAGTTTCTAAAAAAATAATACGGAATAAAGGTTATGGTTACATAAATCATTTTCTTATTTTGTACTGATAAATCATAAGACAAATTACAAAATAACATCAAATGAAACACTAGATATTATTAAAATAATTAAACTCTTGATATAAAACATAATAAAGTTAAATTATACACCTCATAATATAATATAGGTGTTTAGCAGAACATATCTCCAGAAGAAAATATTTTGAGTTGTGAAATATTTACAATTTTAATATCAATGAAGTGAGGAATACTCAATAAATTAATTAGGTGTATCATATTAAAGTACACATAAATAAATTTTAAAAATAAAAAAATAGAATCAATACTCATTACATTTATAATCTTTTGATAATAATGTCTGTTAAGATGTATTATAACCCAATGAAATGAAATTTTGTTAGGAAATGCATTACCACCTAGTAAATTTCAATTCAATTCCCCTTGAATGATATAATTAAAATAGAAACATAATATACATATATTATAAATTATTCATGATATTAAATGTAAAATTTATGAAAAAAACTTATTGTAAATTAGATTTGGTACATGACAATAATATATTCCCCAAAGAAGGAAAATGTCAATGAATTCTCCATCTGCTTTGGTAATATCTCTATACAAACCTTATGAATGATAGAAATTATATGGACTCATAA
The DNA here is from genome assembly GCA_963277665.1 of Viscum album. Lineage (NCBI taxonomy): Eukaryota > Viridiplantae > Streptophyta > Magnoliopsida > Santalales > Viscaceae > Viscum > Viscum album. Next base: position 169,465,117 of record OY728138.1, read on the forward strand.
ATCACAATAACATTTATGAAACTATTCATAAAATTGATTAATCTTATGTATATATACAACTAAATAGAACAAGTAATAAATATTTAGTATTTATCAGAGAAATAAAAAGAGTTCTAAGAAACACTTACCATGACTCAACACTATCCATATACGTCCTTTAACTAATTAATAGTATGACAATTCTAAAAAATTTATTAAATAATAACCTCATCCATGTTTAATTAAATATAAATAAATTATTCATTTTATTTATTTAAATTTCAAATATGTATATATAAAAAGTTAAATCCACAATAGGTGTTTTGAAGATGTTCGATTCATTGTTTCAAAATTTATTTTGTCTGAATTCCAAGTTCAATCAGTCCATTGTTTTAAAATATCCAGAATAAAAATAATTAAAAAAATATTTTAATATCAATTTTTCACCTTAAAACAAATCATTATTGATGTTTCTTAAAAATGAATTATGTTATGATCATGGGGTTGGTAGGTCAAACGTCCACACAAGAAACATTCTCTTTTTTCAATGATAGTTATCCAAAAAATGTATGAATTAATTTAAACTTTATTGAAATATCATCATATCTTAAATAACATAAGATTTCATAAAATATAATTATATATCACATTCTTGTGATTTAGTGATGAAAAAATTTACACTACTTCATAGTGGTGGTGGTCCACACGTACGAACGAATGATGTTATCAATATTTTATGTTTGAAATAAAATGATATATTATATTATCGATAATTGTAAATATTTCATAAATTTTACAATTATTTCATTTATATAATATTTATTCACTAAATTTTAACCTTATTACCTTCCAAGAAATCCATTTGGGTAAAACAAATCACATCACTACTAGAGGTGACCGTCTATCTTACCAATGAGCAATGTTATCATATCACCAAAAGAATTGAAAGTAAGAATTAATATGTGATATAATATATATAGAAGTATAAATATATTACATATTTAATATATATATATATATATATATATTAAATCTGTAATTATAAAAATATGTTAGAGTTATTGTTATAAAAAAATGACATCGTTTCACGATGTGGTAGTCTTCCACACACGAAAATGTTGATTTCACATCCCATTTAATGGATGAGGGGATGTATTTATTTTATTAAATTTACAAATTTAAATTTTATTATTTATATTATTATAATTTAATTATACATGTATACTTTAAAAATATTTTATGGAGGTGGAATAAATATAGAATAAAGATTCTTGTTTAACCAAACATCTTTTTTCTTCAAAAAACCTCTTTAGGTAAGACCCAAATCCTTCAAAATAGATATTTGTAATAAAATTATGGGATCAAGGTCATAAATAAGGAGAAAATTATATTTTGGTGGGTATTCACTGATTAAAATGGAATTTATTGCCTGAAGAGTCGAGGATAGGGGGTGGCCTTTTATATGTGAGGTGAGTGCCAAATGTGTTATTTTTTCAGAGATGAAGGTTTACCAACATTTCACATAATTAACAATCATCGAAAATAAAAAATTATCAATAATAAGACATGATAATGATTAAATTTTCCAATTAAATATATTTCATACCATTTTATTCTGTAATTTAAACCTTTATCATTTTAGTTTAACCCTTGATAATTTTTTTCTCACCTTGAACACAATAAATAATTTCTTTACATTCACTATTTATTATGGTAAAAAAGATGATGATATTATTAGGTAACATAATTTTTTTGGATTCATAATATGGAATAAATTTTATAGGATTAATTTCATTGAAGTGTAACATTTTAATTTAAAATCAATATCACTGATATTACGAAAAATGGGGTATTTAAAAAGTGTATTTTTCAAGCTAATATAATTTTATATTAACTCAATGACTTGTAATAATCCTTGCGTTAATTTAAATAAATATTTATTGATATATAATAAATAATTTTAATTTTAATTATTCCTTATTAGGGGTTTTAGTAATAAATTATAATGGAACAACATTATGCGGTTTACAAGAATTTTAAAAAACCCCCATTCTTTAACAAAAACGTTTATTTATTATAAAATCCAATATAATATCAATTAAAATTTATTAAAGTGGGTAGAATATAAATAAAAAATTCTTATGTTATATAATATTATATTCAAAACCTAATTATAATTTTTTATTACATTTGTTATTGAAAAAAGTTACATTATTCAATCAATTGGACCTCTTCACTTTTCATCAACGATTCAAAATTTTCTTGAAAATAAAAACAAATCATCCAAATTAAATCCTGATATTATGAATTAAAAAATAATGTTAATTTTATCAAATGAATTTTATAAAATATAAATAAAATAGTTGTTATATTTTCTCATAAAAGGGAATAAAACTCATTTTTTTAAAAAATATTTTTGATGAATTATATAAATTTTCATTAAATAGATTTATTATTTTCAAATAATTTAATAATAATTTATATTTATTAGTGTATATATATTTATATATCAAAATATATTTAATAATAGTCATTACCTCTAATTTAATGACATGTTTATAATAGTTACATATTTTATGGGTTGTTTAAGATTGATGTTTCCTATTGAATAGGATTATGAATATTATTTTCTTTTATGGAATATCAAGGTGTTACAGAATATGTTATATGAAATTATTATTACACATAAACCCCATAATTTTTGTATTGTAATATTGAAAAATTAAATAATAGTAGTTGTTTATCCTTTTGCATCAGCTTTCCGATATAACATATATATTTTCATTGCTGGACACTTAAAATAAATTCAAAAGTATTGATGATAGGGGGAGATGAAAATAGATTTTGTGATTATTATAAATAGTTTTTTGTCAAGGGATGATGGATCTCAAAGATATCAATGATCATCTACTGAGTTATTCAGTCTCCAAAGAAGAATAAATCTAAAGGGTTTAAATTTTTTTATGATTCCAATCCATTTATGTTCATTACTAAACATTTAATTACAATAATAGAGTCTATTGTTGAGTATTTCATTTGAATCCCATTCCCAGATTAAGAGGTAATAAAAATTAACAAAATTATAATTAATAATAGTTGATCTTGTTAGGAACATGCTGAAGAGGAAGGTGATTGTGTACATTTATTGAATTTTGTGGTAAAAATGTTTAAGAAGAAAGTAAAAATCCCCTAAATTTTTATTATGTGAAATTTAGTCCGGTCATAAGATTCTTTGAATCAGACTCAAAATTACGAAGGAAAATTGTATTTAGGTGATGCTAAATGGATGAAATGTCTCATTAAATTCAAATAAAATATGGAATGATAAGTCATTTTTATTGGGGAATAATTTTATTGGAAGTAAATGGTCAAATGATTCACTATAAATTTGGTTGATGAATAATGAGAGTCTTCATGATCAGAGTATACATGAATATGGTAAATCAAATGTGGCGTTGCTATGATGATCTTGGAGTTCTCATAAATCCTAAACATATTGTGAAACTTAGGATGAAACATTTATAGAAGAATTTACAAGTTATGTAAATGATACTAATATTTTTCATATTGATTGGATCTAGATGGAAAATAAGATGGGTGTTAGAGATCATATTCAGCCAAATCATATTCAAATAAATTTTGTTCTAGAAAATCTGATTCAGGGTGAGAAGAAAAGATTGTTTTTTTAAAATATTGAAATTTTAAAAAAATTTCACAAAAAAAATCTAATAATGATAAATCTAATCCTCAATATGTTTAAATACATAAAATAAATCATGATACAAACTGATGATTATGAAAGAATAAATTTTCTGAGAAAAGAGAATGAAGATGACTAGTGGTATTGTATTCAGAATGAAATAATCTATTGATTGGATTAATAATTTAATAATATTCAAGAAAATAATAATTTGTTACCAATGAAAGAAAATAAAAGTGATAAATATTGTATTTAACCATTTTAATGTAGTGGAATGATTTTTTTTTGATTTTCAAGTGGGTCAAGATAAAATCTAACGAACATGGAAGAATGTGAAGTAAAAGGGATGCATAAAACTCTACATAGATGTTTTTTTCTCTTCAAGTGTCTTAGCAGCCACCGTATCCGAGCTGATACCAATTGATCCTACTAATCGTATTCATTAATCAAAATGTATAAACATAATCATACCGATCAAATTATATTTGAAAATATGAATCATATTGATGTTTCAAAGTAATTTTGAAGGAATATTTGAAGTTTATTGAATACTTTAGAAGGATTGAGAAGATTTAATATGAGATAATGTTGTTAATATTCACCTTACATTCCAAGAAACATGAAAAATCCATAAATTTGGGTCAGAGGGAACGATTTTGGGATTCCAGAAAAAACCATCAATGGGTAACCTATAAAAGGGGTGAATTGCATCATACAATTAAATGGAATGAGATGGATATATTGTTTATAAAAGTTAGAGAATATATATCTTTCTAGGTATAGAAATAGTTTTACATTTTGATCATTTTTTGGTTAATTTTCTATAAAATGGTGTAAAATCGAACATACAAGATCACTACATTGCTCAGTTGTCCATCATATTCAATTATCGTCATAGTCTTCTTTTTATCTTTTTCATCCTATCATTGTATTCCGAATATTATTGTATCATGCTAGAGAACATAATAGGGACTACTGTATTTCGGTTTTTAAAGAGAGGGTGAAGGAATTATGAATTCTCTTAATCATATTCTGAGAATGTCTTATCTATAGTAAAGGGAAATCATATTTTAAGAAATGGATTTAAAAAAATGAGTAGGCCGATTGGACTGGGAAACCAGATTGATTTCTATATTAATGTACTTGAAGTTCTTACTATATTTTTGTTAATAAATTAATGATTTATTATAAACAATAATACATATTTGGAATTTAAAATTAAGAACATGAAACATGATTTGTTGCACATTCATTTTATTCCCCTTGTTTTGTAAAGAGGGAGTACTTGCACTATTAGATTATTTACATTGTGCTCCCCAACTGAAAGGGTATATCCAACATTTTTTGATCTAAGGATTTTTTTTCTATTTTAATGATTAGTAATATATCATTTCCAAACTATACCAATGATGTATCGATTATTATATAATAATTAACCTTCTAAATACTTATTTTTCTATAGATGTGTGTATGAATAGTTTTTTCTATAAGGAATTAAATAATTAAAAAGAATTGATTTTTTATTCAAGAAAAATAAAATAAAATATTATCACTAATTCACCATCACCCTCTTATTAATAAAAGGAATCTATCTAGGCACATTCAAGTGGTATCTGAGAGAAGGTTCCCATCACCGATACTTTACTGATTATGAATTTTAATTATTTTAACTATAATAGAATTTCGGTGTTCAGTGGAAAAAATCACCATATCTAGAATGAAAAAAGGTTGCATTAAATTATGTGTATTGGAAATTAGGTTCTTGAAGTTTCAATATATGGTATTTATCCTATTTATTATAAATGACCTCTTATATCTCTTGATAAGTGGAAATTTAAAAACGATGGAAGGTCCGAGAATGATTTTTTATCAAAAATTTGTGAATATGATTTCATATGGGTGAAATATTTTTCTACAACCAATGGTATACTGGATAAATTGAAAATAATATATAAAGGAATTAAATCTGTAATGAAATAAATGTTAGGAATTTGGATATTTAAGTTTGAATATTTGGTGATGGGTGAATATTAATCTATTGGGTACCTTTTTGTCCTAGTAAATGTCATTGTGAGCTCCATCATGTGTCTTAGTGAAAATTTATATTATTCAATAGCTATTGAGAATATCTTGATAATCGTTTATGACATGATTTATTCCAATGTTTTTTTATTGAATTATATATATCTTGAAACTTTATCCCTAGATGATTTTCATTGCATTATCATCACTTGAAATGAGATGATAAAAAGTTATGAATAGAAAAAAAGTTGATTGCGAAATGTTTTTCATGGATAAAAGTAAATATAAGTAAATTAAGATTATTATTGAAGATGATTTATGTGATTATGATTCCAAAAAAGGGGTAAGTAAAAATAATGATGATATATTATCCATGTTTTCAAATAATGTGAAACAATTTACGGGGAAATACAATGTGAAACATCCCATGAAATACTACGAATGTTGATCTATTAGACGGATTGTAGATAATTTTCATAGAAAAAAAGTGGAAATTTATGAATAAGAAGGAAAGGCAAGATGATCATTGATGAAGAATACTGATAAAGGTAAATTGTGTTCCAAAGGTAATGAAATAAAATTCATGAAATCTAAAAGAAAAATATATCTAAATAATGATGAAGAATAAGAAGGCAGGGACATTGAATCTAAAACATCAACTGAGCAGAGTATTAAGAATACATTAATTACAATAGTGAATGATGAAGAATTTAGAAGAAATATGCCTAAGGAAGAAGATTCTCAACATGAATTTCATATTAATAATGAATTTAAAGATTTTATAGGAAAGATCATAAGTCTTATAAAGAGAAAAAAAGTTGTAAGATGAATTTTACTCATTAAGAATTCAATAATGTTTTTTTGGTTATAAGGTGAAGATGGTAAAATAAATTTATGATTTAATGATTCTCTTAATGATGAAAAGAATATTAATGTTCTTCTAGAGTTGAACATGAAAGAGGAATAAGATTCGGAAGATGTCCAAAAAAATCTATCTCTATATGAGATGTAGAATTGAAGTCTCATTAATCTATTATTGAAGTTGGTGATATTTATTGAAATGAGAACCCCGATAAGGTTCAATAAATGTTACCCTAATAGGGTGATAATAAAAAGGAATTGTATCCAAAAAATATAATGATAATAAAGTTATGTATGTGGCCAAGATTAACTAAGTAAATATTTCAAAAGTATCAAAGTATCACGACTCTTAAAATTTTCATTTAGATCTGTAAAAGTTTCAAATACTTCTAAATATGATATGGATATAGAAAGAATAATAATATGACTGAAACTATAATCATTGGTGTTAAAAAAAGAAATAAAATATTGCTGATGAGAAATGTATTCACAATTTCATTATGTGTCAAATTTTCAAAGGAAAATAATCTTTTTTATGGCCATTTCTTGTGTTGTGGTAGATTTGGATAGATAGAAAATATGTATTGGTTTAACCATGAACATATCATTTACCCCATAGTTTATGGATTGAAATTGTTGTTGGAGTCAACCTCCTCAAACAAAGAAATCACGAATGGTTATTTTAATGAAACCTGAAAATATTTTGGTGAATATTGAAAATAGTTTCCAACATATAGAAACTATTTGTGAATGTTCTGAAAAACATAGAATCACTGAAAATGGATGTCTTGTTTGTGTTACCGGAATAACCAAATATTCTTAATACTTCCTAGAATCTAATGATGATGATAGACGAGGAAGAATAAAAAGTAATTTTTATTGAAACTACATTTAATGCTATAAAAGGGGAACGACGTAGGATTCTTCGTAGTGGTTGATCTTCCCATATGATATGATATATGAAATATTTGAATAATTGGAAGTAATTTAATGATGGAACAGTGACATATGGTAATTATGAATCAATGAAATTTTTTTTTTAATAAACCGTTGTTGGGAAATTAAAGATAAAATCCATGAAAACCATGTATGTTGATGGGATGAAAAAAAATTGACAAGGGTTTCAAAATTTTACAATGAGGGTAACAAAGTTATCTTTACAAAATAGGGTACTTTTTTGAAACATGATGAAGATGGGGATATTTTTATAAGAGGTCAGTGTACAAGATGAAACTTGTTTCTTGTTTGAAAAATACATATATCTTATTATATGAGTATGTTGGAAGATAACCAATTGTTTCATAAACGGTGGGGACACATGGGTCAAAAAAACACGAGCAAGTTCTATAATACGTATAGTGTCTAAGAAATTCCTGATTTCCCAAGAATATGAGATTGGTGTTTCACTATTTGATAGAAAATAAATATTACCAATTTTGTGGATAAGAAGAATGAGAATTTTTCATGACAACCAATGGATATGATTCATCTTGATATTATTGGGCCAATGTGCAAACAATCAATAAATGTAGATAATTACATCATTTCATACATAGATGATTTTAATCTAATTACTTGTTTCATGTATATGAAAAATCAATCATATGCTTAGAAACCATATAACAGTTTCAGAAGGAAAGAAAAAAAGGAATGTTAGTATTTTTTAATGATGTTGAGAATCGAAAATGGTGGTAAACACATTAGTCAAAAATTTAAATGTTATCAAGAGAATTCGGAAATTTGTATTGAGTGTAGGTCCCTGTACACTCCTCAAAAAATGGTCTTGTTGAAAGAAAGAAAATATGTTTGGTGGAAATTGGAAGAACCATGTTACCTGAACATGGAATTTCTCATTACATTTGGAGGCAATCCATGATTACTGATATTTATATTCCAAATCATTTTTTCAATTTTCCTCTCTCAAATATGAGTTTATATGAATTTTTATATACAAAAACACCAAGATTGAAATATTTCACTATTTTATAGTGTCCTTTTTTTATAAGGATAAAAGGTGGAAACTATAGAATGTTTGAGAAAAAATGGTGAAGATAAAATATTTCATAGATATAACTCAGAAGAAATAGGATATTGATACTACATCCTGGAAACAAAAAGAATTTTTGATTCTGTTAATGTGAATGTAATTGAAAGAGTTTTAGGAGACAAATATATTGAGGAAAAAATTATATGGAGAATAATAAGGAAAAAATGTGATAAGGATATAGACAATTGTAATCCTACTCAAGAATATGATTTATACATAGCTATTTCATGTGATGAAGAAGATATTTTAAATTTTCATCCTAGGAGGATGAAGCATTTTGAAGTTTATAATATCATTATGGATCAACATCAAAAGGTTCAAACAATAAGAATAAAAAATGCTATTACACACATTTCTTTGTTTTCAAAAGTGTATCGGAATGATGTGTTAGAAGCTTTTGAGTATCGAGAATGGGTTCAATCCATGATTGAATAATTGTATCAGAGTTAAAATAATGATACATGGGTACTCAAACCCAATCTAGAGAACATAAATATTATTGGTACAAAATGGGTCTTCCAAAACAAGGTTAATTAAGAAGGGGAATTGATATGAAATAAATAAAAGATTGGTTTTGAAAGGGTATTCACAAATTAAAGGCACACATTTTTATGAAACCATTTTAATAGTGTAGATGTTAGAAACAATTAAAATATTTCTTGTTATATAAGAACTATGAGGAAACCTGATCTTTCAAATGGATATCAAATCCACATTATGGAATGGTAAACTGAAAGAGGGAGTTTATATTTAACATCCTTGTGGATTGGTTATTGGGATAGATAAAATTCATTTGTGAAAATTGAAGAAGAGAATTTGTGGGCTGAACAAAGCTATAAGAGATTGGAATTCAAAATTGTTTACTAGCATAAGGAAAATAAATTTTTATAAAGGAAGAATTTATTGAAATATTTACATTAGAGAAATTCAACAGTATACCCTCAATGTAATTTTTTATATTGATGGAATTATCTTTGATGGGAATGATGAAATAAGCCATGAATATTTTTATTAAGTGATAAAGAAGATTTTTGAAATGTCTATGATGGTAGAAATGTAATACTTTCTTGTGTTACAATATTCATATTACAAGAAATATATTTTTTTCTAAGTAATGTATTCAGATTGACTTCTCAAGAGGGTTTTCATGGAAAAAAATTGTTTTTGAAACCAATTGAAGTGGGAAAAAACCTAACTACTGATAGAGAAGGAAAATGATTGGATCAGAAATAATTTCAGAAGCTAATTGGATTTTTTTTTGTATTTTCCTACCTCAAGACCAGACATTGTTAATGTTTCTACATTATGTGTAAGATTTCATAGTTCTCCAAAATAATTAATTTTTCATTCTTGAAAAAGAATTCAGAGATACATAAAAGGTACAGTGTTATTTGGAATCAGGTATGGTAGCTAAGATAGTATTAAATTTATATTGAATTTAGATAATGATTGGGAAATAAATGTTGATGATATAAGATCCACATCTAGTGGAGTATTCTTTCTTTAAAATAATTGTGTTATTTCTAGTTCATTGTAATATAAATATATAACTATCAAGATAGCTGAGGCTAAGTATGATGTTGCTACTTGAGGCACGTCTCACTATTTTTAGATTAAAACTCAATTGGAAGATTTACATTAAGATGTGAAGTTACCCTTGCATTGGGGATGTGATAATCAATGCAAAACTAGTCTCACTAGAAATCCTATTCACCATTATTGGTAAAAATATATTGATATCCAATATCATTTCTTGAAAGAGCATGCAGAGTTAAAAAAATTGAAGATGGAGTATGTTCCATCATTAGAACAAGTTACTGACATTTTCAAAAAACCATTACTGATGTAACCTTTTTCTAAATTGAGGTAGACTATATGAATCCAACCACATTATAATTAAGAATGTGGTATGTGTTTACATCTCCACTATCGTCATACCATTGGATTGTATTTCCAATGGGGGGGATGAATTGTATTGTTTAAAAAATATATCCTTTTGTATGCCTTGAAAAATATAGAGTTATGGGTAAACTGTGAATTCATCATTGTATTGTGTGAGAAATATTCTAACTATTTATTAATGTGGATATTGAAATGTAGTTGTTTTGTATTCTAGGAATTTTGAAGGAAAGATGGGGAAATGTTGAGGAATATGAAGAAGGGTTTCAAAATCAATACTTTTAGAAAACATGTTATTCCTGTCAATGATTCAAATTTCCTAGAATAAGTTAGCTCCAATATTATTATAATTGTTGATATATAATCCAATCATTGAGGATACAACGTTTAGTTATTTTTCAATCAAGGTTGAAAAAAAATCCAATGGGGCATATTCTGAGTACTGAGTTGATGATGAAGGTAATTGTTTTAAAGTATTATATTTTGTTGTCAAAGAATACTACAAAGAAATGAAAAATCACCTCACATTGGTTTTAGTGAAATTAAAATTGCCTATAAAATTCATATAATCATAATCACAATTCATATAAAGGTACATCAAATTTTGATGAAGCTTGCTTGATGAAAATTCTCATTAGATTCACATTAAATCTACACTGAGAAGATTGATTCTATTGAGGAAAAATATTTCTTGATGTACATTGACCTAGGATTCACTATGAATCTAATTTATGAATAATTAATGTTTACATGATCGGAGTCTCCATTATAATCAAATATTAATTATAATGACGCTTTTCTGATATTGAAGTTCTCATAAATCACAAATAATTTTTTAAACATATGATTCAATATTTATGGAAGAAATAATAAGTGAATGTGATGCCAAAAATTTTATTCAGATTTATCATATATGGATAGAATGAATGATTTGTTCTAGAGATCTTATTCTGCCTCATCATATTCAGGGACATATTATTCTGTTCAATCAGACTCATTCTAGGAAGGAAATATAGGTGTTGTTAAAAGAAATGGATGTTATAATACATTCAAATAAAAATATTCTAATGCTAAATATTATCCTCATGATTTTTAACTTTAGGAATGAATTGATGATACAAGATGAATATTTAAAAAGAATTATGTTGATGAGAAAAGATAAAAAATATGATTAGTGGTATCCTATTCAAAGAAAAAATAATCTACTTATCAGATACAAATTTCCATCGTATTTATAAAATTAATTGTTTGGGACCATTACATGAAAATAATAGTGGTCAACCACGTATTCAACCATTCGTAAGGGGTCGAATTACATTACTTGATTTCTATGTGGGTCAAGAGAAGAGACATAGAAAATATAAGAATTTGTTGTCAAGAGGAATCATGGAATTCAATGTATATGTATTCCACATTACATCTATCAAGATCCATTGAATTTGAGATGATATCAATTCATCATGTTGATCGTATACAACAATAAAAATGGAGAAATAGAGTCATACTGATCTAATCATATTGGGAAATCAAAATCAACCTCATGTCTAAACAGAAAGTCAAAGGAAGTGATGAAGATGATAGATTATTTAATAATGATCAAGAATATTTGATAAGAGTTTACAATGTGAAGATTACCCCTAAATTCCAAGAAACATTAAAATTGAGGAAATTTTGGTGAGCATGAATTATTTTGGGATTCCCACGAAAACCATCCAGGGGTCACCTATAAATGAGGATAAGTACATCATACTATTTAGAGGAATGATATAGATATGTGTTTCATATAACAGTGGGAAGATTTGGATTTCTAGGGAGATTAATAAAATTTCATATTAATATTATTTTGAGAAAATTTTTATAAAGAGAATAGAGAAAGATGGGGAAATATAACAATTTCACTTAACTATCCATCATATTCAGTAATCATCATAGTGAACTATCTATCTCATTTAGACTATTGTCATATTTGGCAGATTATTGTATTGGGATAGATAAAGGAATGATGACTTCTGTATTGGGGTTTCAATATAGAAGAAGAATGAATTCTAAAGTGTCTTGATTATAATTTAAAAAATTTTATTTCTATCAAACTGGGAAATCATATATCATGAATTGGATTTGAAAAATAAAAGCGGGATGATTGGACTGGGAAACTAGATTTTTATTTTATATTAATTTCCTTGAAGTTCCAACCATAATTTAGGTAATAAATTTTTAATTTGTTTGTACAATTAATAAATTTGTAGAATTGGAAAAGAATCACAGGTAACTTGAGTTTTGAAAAAAACTTCATATTCCTCTATTTTTTCTAAGATGGTTTATATGCACTATTAGATTATATACATAGTGCTACATGAGATAAATGGTATATCATCCCTGTTGAAATCTAAGGATTGTTTTTAGTGGATTTTGTGGTATTGGATCACTTCCAAACCATACCAAAGATGTTGCTATTATTTCTTGAATATAGTAAAAATTGTAAATACTTATATTCCAGTGGATGTGTGTTTGAATTTTTTTCAACAATGAATTAAATCATTAATAGGAGGAATATGTTGTTTAAAGAAAATTGGGAGAAAATAATATCACTGATTCTCCCCACCCCCTCTCCGTGAAACAAATACATAGTCTGGGCATATTCAGATCTATCAAATTGTGCCATTGATTTATATTTTCTCCATGATCATGATGGTGAGATAAATTATATAATTAGTATGATCAATAAGGTAAAATATTGAATACCTATATAGTTATAAAACATGAAATTCATAGTGGATTTCTTTCAATCCAATCCATGTGATTGTGTATAAATATTGAGGAATATGGGATTGATGGTATGAAAAATAGAGGACTCCGTGTAATTTATGAATTATAATTTTAGATTGTTCATGTTTCATTCTATGAGGAATCCAAGATACAATTATTTTTCCTTTACAAGTATCCATTTAAATGTAAACTATATAATAAAAATAAAATTTAAAATATTCATGATTCTGGGACCACTAAAACCATGAGGCTTTCAACATTTTTTCCTAGGTAAAATATTGATTTTCCTTTTCTGATTAATTTTACTCCACAATAATGTTATTTATCCATGGTATTGAATTTTATAAGATAATTTGCTAATTTTAACATAATGGACGAATATATGAACATGGATATAATAATGGAATTCACTAGTCAAAACCATGAATCCATTGATACATATTAACATTTAAAAGAAGCCAATCTTAATCAAATCGTACCCAATGTGTGACTTATATTTGATCTATATGGTAATTGTTAGAACATTTTAAAACCAAGGTATGTCAATTGTATGACCCCTTATTTGATTACCAACCCATAGAGGACACTCATTTTTCTTGATGTTGGGATGTTTTTATGAAAATAACTAAATATTTATCCCAACATAATTCATGGTCCAAATCTTAGTCATACATCTGGAGAGAATCATTTAAATTCCTAAATATGTACATGTCTCTCTTTGTTTGGATAATTATTTCTTCATTATAGAATTTATGATATGGATCATACAATCTTCTGGAATCTATGATTGTTTTTTTATTTCCAAATTCCACTATTTTAGGAAGGATCTAAGAAAAGAAGTCATATGAAATGGATAATAAAATGGTAGAAAATGGTTTACCATTATTAACCCCAATTGATCATATAAATTATTTTCTAGGAGACCCCTTAATATGGAATATGTATGAGCAGAAGAGAGGGTTATATTATCCCAGTGAAAAAACATCTCATTGAAGGAAATTCTAGTGTGTACATTCCTAATAAATACGAAATCATCTATGTCAAAAGATTTTTTAATACTAGTATTTAAAATCATTTTATATTCTTTGGTAAATTTTCTATGAATATTAACACACTCAAAATTATTAATTTTTATTTATTGAATTGTCCACTCCTTAATAAAGACAAACTTATCCATGGAGATCGTCTTAATAGATACTCACTAAGGAAAAGTAGTAAGTATTATTCAAGTAATTGTTTATATAGTATTGTCAAGAGTGAATAGATTGAATGGACTTACTTAATTGTAATTTTCATATTTTGGAAATATTTTAGGAAATTGATCATTGGATCCATATGTAAGAGATCCATTTTTAAAGGCATGACCAACAAATATACATCATGAACAATGACTTCCCAAAGGGTTTGAAAAAAATTAATTGGTTATGCGATTATTGTTGGGAGAGATCCCATGTCACGACTTATCTCCCAGGGCATGTGTCGTGACTACCCTAAGCCTGCCTTCCATAGGCCAGGGGCTGGTGACTAGCACTGAAAGGCGTATTCCTTAAAATAGGGAGCGTATTTTCTTTATAAGCTATAAACACATTCAACCAAGCACACAGTGAGATACGAAAAAAAAGTAAAATTTTATAGAAAAAAGAGTGATGAGATTTAGAGGGGTCAGAATACAAGCCCAACAGTAAAGATACAAGTACAACTGAAATAAAATAAAATTGATGAATGATAAATACGGCTATTGGGTTGTCCTCCGAGGTTCCTAACTGAAGGGTAGGTATAGATCACCTCCCCAGCACTCTACATTCACTCAACCCCTCTGTGTACCGACACGTCGTATGGTCCACCTCTGGGCACCGTCCTGTCCTGGTACCCTCATCCTCAATCATCAATGTCCGTCATCTACACCAAACACAGAAAGGTGCGGGAATATCCCATGCAGGGGTGTGTATAATGATACTTAGTAGGGCCCCCGAGACCCTCAAGGTCTCAAAAAATCCATAAAGGGCAAATCACATAGCATGAAATCAACACACAACCCTACTTAGGTATATTCCCATACATATTCCTACGTTATTATGTATGCCCATCTTAATCAGAAGGAATCACATAGTCCAACTCAAAATCAAATGCTCAACTATTCCACAAAAGAAGGAATACCACGAAGGTAAGTACCACACATGTACACCATGCAGAAGAATACCACCATGGTATTATAACAGTGGGAAAGTACCACATAGGTATGAACTCAGCTCAAACCAAGTATATCTTAGGTAATGTAGTAATGATGATTAGATGTAACTACTGAATCATTTTACTCTATTAAGAGGAAGACCCATGAAGGACCCTAAATCATCATCACACCCACAGAGGATCGCAGAACATCGTCAGACCCACACAAGATTCTAGTACCTCGTCAGTAAATCATCAGACCCACACATGATCATAGTACATCGTCATTACATCGTCAGACCCACATAGTACTCCACACAGAAGAATACCACCATGTTATTACCACAATGGGAATGTACCACACAGGTACAAACTCAGCTCAAACCAAGTATATCTTAGGTAATATAGTAATGATGATTAGATGTAACTACTAAATCATCTTACTCTGTTAAGAGGTAGACCCACGAAGGACCCTAAATCGTCATCACACCCACAAAGTATCATAGAGCATCATCAGACCCATACAAGATCCTAGTACCTTGTCAGACCCACACATGATCCTAGTAAATCGTCAGACCCACACAGGATCCTAGTACATTGTCAGTAAATCAGCAGACCCACACAAGATCCTAGTACATTGTCAGTACATTGTCAGACCCACATAGGATCCTAGTACATCATCATACCCACACAAGAACCTAGTAAATAGTTCGTATGTCGTCACACCCACAAAAGATTTTAGAACATCTCCAGTATGTCGTCAGACCCACACATGATCCAGTACATCAACAGTACATCGTTAGACTGACACAGGATCCTAGTACTGGTTAAGTATGTCGTCAGACCAACAGATGATATTAGTGGGTCATCAGAACATCGTCCGACCCAAACAAGATCCTAGTACATCACCAGTATGTCATCACAGCCAGGTACAGGATTAACGCACTAAACTTTCTCTTCTCTGGGAGGGTCCACCCCTCAAGCCACTAGTTGATACTCTAACTACCACGAAGACCCACGATGATGTATCCCAAAGGACTGCCACATCTAAAGGGGTTTCGATGCAATAGATGGTGTATAAAACGGACCCCCAACCTATAAGTTATTAGCCTTTTGGTCCTAAGGGCCCGGTTGGACTCATGCTCGATCCAACCGGACCATTCCCCAACTTTATCCAAATATCTAGTGGGGTATACCAAAGGGCCTATCTCACTCTATAGTTTTAAATTCCTTAGATAATTCATCAATTTTACTGTAAGTGCCAATGTTATGGCCAAAAGTGCAAGAATGGGTCAAAGCTGGTCCGGGTCTGGTCCGACCCGGTGGGACCGATCCTGCCCAAACTCGCCCTCTATGTCCGACTCGGTGCACGTAGGGGGCCCCTCCTGGCAGCCCGCGGCGTGAGGGCCATAGTGCCAAGTGAGGGGTCGTCGGGCTTTGTGTGGGCCGCGTTCTGGCACAGTGGCCACGAGGCATAGAGGAGACCGAGGGGCAACACAAGGTCGGCGTGGGGGCCGTTGGGCGATGCGGGGGCCCAGTTGAGGCACGGGGGCCACGGGGCGGAGTGGGGGGTAGCGATGCGGTGGTTCGCGACAACTAGTCGGCTGGCCATCCTTCCTCTCCACGCAGCTTGGTCATGCGTCTTTCCTTCAAACGAAGGTCGGTTCGGCCGACAATCCTCTATTCACTACAGCGGCACAAGCCACAGTTCTCTTTCGTTAGGCAGCACGATCACGCCGTCGCCTTCGTCGCGAAGAACACAACAAATAATCACAATAATTTTTGAGAGGTTAGGCCATGTTCATTTGTCCCGCACTCTCCGCGTTAGAGTGGTAGAAAGTGGCTATGATTCTTTCTTGAATTATGAAGAGTCTTCAAGAATGGGTTAGTGGTAAATATTCATACAATCTCCCTACCTTGAAGGATTTTTGATGTCAGAGTGGAAGAAAGGATAGACGTCGGTTCTTTGTTGGTGATGACATCCCACATTCGATGGGTTGCATTCTTTATTAGATAATATGCAATGTTCTTTGTCGAAGAAAATCTTCATTGGGAGGTGTTCTTAGTTGGAGAGAATAATTCTCCAAAATCTATACTCTTGCCAACCCTTTCCTCTCAATTCCACCAAAATGGGAAATATCCAACTTATAAATTTATGTTTACAAAATTAAATTACATTGGCACAAAAAGAAATTTTTCATAATTTATTGTTAATACATTTACTTAATTACATAGTTGGATCAAACAATTAAATGGGGAGTTCAAGTTGTTTCTCCCCTTAAGAGGGTTAATGTCATCCCCACCATTAGGAATTAAAAATGATGGTTTTAGGCTCGTTGGTACCCACCTATATAAACCACATGTGGGCGATTTTAGATCAGGTGGTACACAACTTTATAATATCCACATGGGAGGTTTCAACAAAAAAAATGTTAAACATTTTTATATTATTTTATTCTTACATGAAAAACAGAAAAACTAACTTTCACCCTTGACCAACTATTGTCGAGGTGAAATTATCTTTAAGAGAATAGTGGTGCTACGAGTTCAATGATGTCCTCGGATTTCAATTCCGAGCACCGGTTAAAAAGTTACAAAAACACCCTCGCACGTGTACTGAATGAACCCAAAAAATGTTCATAAATTCATTACAGGCACTCTGGGCCTTATAATCACATTCAAAAAATCATATGGGACTTGTAAAATTCCCATATAAATAAAAAAATTACATGGAAATTCTGGGTCATTATGTAAAGACCCGGAAATTTCAAGGAAAGTTTTTCTTAATTTTCTCTGAATTTTATAAGAATGCAGTTTCTGACGGCGCCTGATTCCGAGGCCCGGCGTGCCCGAAATTAATTTCCGAAGTTTGGCTCGGGTACGTTCAGTGATTGAGCGAGCGGGAATTTCTATCTTTTGAACCGGTGCTCGGAATTGAAATCTGATTGCACCGATGAACTCGCAACGCTGGTAATCGCTTAAGGGAACCTTTACCGTAGTTGCGTTTGTGCGGGAGAAGAAGTTAATTTTTGGGGTTTAATTAAAAAAAGTGAATAAAATTGTTAAATCAATTTTATTTCATGTTACGTTGTTAACTTCTCCCATGGGAAGTTGGTGGTGGGCCCACATCCATCCAACTTCCCATGTGTGGATATTTGAAAGGGTGGGGCCCACACGAACCCCTCCCCACCTCTTCAAATTCCATAACATTCCTAACCCCTCTAAACCCCCCCATTTAAGTTTTGATAACTTGTCACCTCCTTAATTTTATAACATCTTATGTTAATAACTTAAGTGAGTTAAATGTGGGTTTTGAATTTTCAAACTCTTGAAATTCAAAACCTATATTGGGTTAATAAAATAAGTGGGAGGATTATTTTATTTTGGGGTTAGTTGTTCTTGTGGTGGAGACTTGGGAGAGAAAAGGCTAAGTTTGAAGTATTATTCTTCTTCAACATCTTCGAAGAATGCGAAGAACACTTTCGATGAAGAACACGAAGAACATCTCCGCCGAAGAACGCGACGTCTTCTTCCAACGACGTTTTCCCTTCGAACGCACCTCGACGTCAAAGGAATCGACGTTCGTTTTCCACGACGTCTGACTTCCGTGATGCTCGTCATCCGTAATTCGATTGACGTGCACCGTATCTTAATCGAGGTAGGGGAATTTATTTTTGGTGTTCTTTTATCTTCTGAGAAAAGAACGACGAGCGCGGACCAACCAATTCCAGGTTGATCCGCGTATCGTTTGTTTATGCAGATTGATGTTGAAGTTTATTATTTAATTATTTCATTCGTGAATTCTATCTTGTCATCCTTCGTGATTTTACAACCATTTCTAGTCGATTAACTATAGGGGGTCGGACCGCACAAACACGGCCGACCCTCCTACATTATTGATATTGTTTCTAATATGGATGGAACGGGATTGAGTGGTGACGTCGCACCACGCGAGAATCGCTCTGTAGTATTACGTGATGCCGTCACGCCACACTGAGAAGCCGAACAAAAACGCGATGCTGTCGTGCCGCGTCGAAGGAAGTAAAAGGTGCTGCGGTCGGAGCGGAGTCGCGGCGAAGGGGCGCCGCGCCAGCACGCCGCGCCGGAGAACCACAAAGATGGCGCATTTTGTTTTGACTTGCGGATTGACGGGCGACGACGAAGCAGGCCGTTTGGGCGTTTGAATTCCTTTGCAGTGAAGATGGGGTCCCGGGGGGACCATAGGCGAAGACGGAAGGAAGAACGGACCAACGAAGCATGTTCGGTGGTCTGCGGAAGGAGGCGGCGGCGCGCCACACCGGCGCGGCGGCGCCGGTGACTGGAAGCGGTAGCGCGCCGCCGGAAGAGGGGCGGCCGGCGAAACGCCGGCCTCAATTAGCGGCGAAGGGTGGCGGCCGCGCGCACCCCCGTCGCTCCACGGTGACTGCCTGGCCGCGGCCGGCCGGCCGGTCAGGCCGAACCGGACCGAGCCTAGCCGGGCCGGGCCCAGCCGGGTCGGACCCGGGTCGGGTCGACCCGGTTCGGCCGCCCAGGGGGGTCGGGCCGGGTCGCCCCGGGCCCAGACCCCCCGTCTTCGGACAGCTTTCGGTCAAATTCACGTAACATGGGCTACGAGCCTCCAAACGACTCGCCGTCAGCGGCCACACTATCCTTGGATCGAGACGGTCGTTTTGATATATTGCTCTCAAGGTTTCAGAGAACTTTGGGTTCGGCTTGGTTGGTTCGTACACGAACCCAACCGGGCCCTCGGAGCGGAAACACTCGTATCTTGAGCTACGGACGTCTGATTGATGTGCCGTCAGCTTTGTTGAATTCCTCTAAGTGAGACGGATCTGTTGGCTTACTCCGCTCGAGGTTTGGATTTCGTCGGAGTGAGGTCGGGTTGGTTTTAACTTAAAAACCAACCGGGCCCCCGGAACGTGAAAGCCAATAACTTCCAGACCGGGCGTCCGATTGACGTGTCGTCTATTGCGTTGCGTTCCTGTTGATGATACAGAACTTTTGGCATCCTTCGCCCGAGTTTTGGATGCAGTTGGATAGTGTCCGGGTTGGATTGCTCCTGAAATCCAACCGGGCCCCTAGAACGGAAAAGCTGATCCTTTTCTGACAGAACGTCCGTTTGATGAACTGTCAGCGGCGTTGGTGATCTCGTTGAGAAACATTCCCTATGATTATACCCTATGAGAGTTAGGGGTACAGTTGAGATACATCGGGGTTGGTTCTCTCACGAAACCAACTGGGCCCCTGAGACGAAAGGGCTAGTAACTCACAGACCGGGCATTCGATTGACGCGCCGTCTGTTGCATTGAGACCCCCTATGACGAGGCGGTCCTTTGAGATACTTCTTCGTGGGACTTTGAGATGCTTGGAGTATCGACCTGTAGCTCGTGGAGTGGACCCTCCCAGTGACGAGCATGCGGAGTAAAGAGACCGTGTAGCTGGGTGAGACCTGACGACTCCTTGACCGACTCGACTTGGAGTGAGTCGACTAGCCCAGTGGACGGAGCACTACATTCTGAGGTGCAAACCCATGGCGGACGAAGCACTACCTGTGTGACAGTGCAGACCCGCGGTACTCGTCCGGAGAGTACCTTAGCAGGCTACTAGGGGGTGTGCACTACTGTGTTTGGGTGACATCCCTCGGCGGTAAGCACTACTGTGTCTGGGTGGCTGAACCGCGGTACTCGACAAGAGGAGTACTTCAGCAGTCTTAGGTTAGTGAGCAGTAATTCGGAGTTGTGATAGGACCACTGTACACTCCAGAGACGGAGCTCTTCAGTAGTTACTGTTTCGATAATGCAAATCATGGTTTGAGCTGAGAATTTTGACCTTTGTGTTTACCTCATGAATGAGATGGGTCACTTGTTAACTTAGTTATATGTATGGGCATATACCTGGGTAGTGGTTATCCGTTGATTTCACGATCCTTGTGTTTCCTCATGATTGAGATGGGTTACTTGATAACTTAGGTATATGTATGGGCATATACCTAAGTAGAGGTTATCTGTTGAGATCTTCTATGTGGTTATCCTTGTTGGTTTTAGTGATACCTTGAGGGTCTCGGGGTACCTACTGAGTATCGTTATACTCACCCCTGCACGGGCTATGCCCGCACCTCGTTGTGTTGGTTGCAGATGATAGGCAGTGCTAACAGAGGCCGAGTGTTTGAGGACTAGACAGTACCCGGAGGTGGTCCACACGACGAGTCAGTACCCGGAGGTGGACTACACGACGTGAAGACTCACAGAGAAGGCTGACGAACGAGAACGTGGAGGAGGCTATCTGTACCTACCCTTCAGGTAGGATCCATGGTGGACGACCAAGAGCTACGCTATTTGTACCTACCCTTCAGGTAGGATCCGAGGAGGACGACCCAGGAGCTGCTTCCTACTTCCAGCTATTTTTCCTTTTTGCTATTGTACCTCGTTCAGTTCTAGTCGTACTTTCTTTTGGGTTTGTATTCTGGCCCATTTACTTTTCAGCATTTCTTTTGTACTTAGTGTTTTGCTTCCGCTTGTACTATGTGGTGCTTGTTTTCTTTTATAAAGGAAATGCCTTCCCAGTTATCGGGATTTTACTCCTTTGGTTCTAGTCGCCAGCCCCTGGCCTATGGAAGGCAGGCTTGGGGTAGTCACGACATGGGCCCCGAGGACGGGTCGTGACAAATTGGTATCAGAGGGAGGTTCAGTTCTACCGCAGAACTTATAAATCTGATGTTTTCTTTCTGTGAAGCAATAATGTTAAGAGTACCAAGTGTGGTTTTCAGTTTAGGGAGTCCAGTGTTGGTGCGGGCGGCCGATGTATCCATACACTAGGACCCTGACAACTGATTTCCGACTTTGTTCATGAAAAAACTGATTGCATGTGTGTTTCCAGATGTTTTATTTAAATATCAGCTCAAACTAGGTCAGCTCACCAGGTATAATAGTTTGACCATGTCACGTTGTTTCTTTCAGGATTCCTTTTCTCGAACGACCAGCTATAGCCTAGAGGGATGTTCGTACTGACAGCCTGCCTAGTGACGAGGCTTCGGTACAGGGCCCTCTTGCAGTTGAGGCACTAGAGGAGGCACCAGCGGTTCTACTACCCGTTAGTCCACCGATGCCACTAGCCCCAGTAGTAGGTGATGAACGACGCTTGAGCGCGCTGCACGAGTTACAGCGCCAGAGGCCACCCAGGTTCCGGGGAGATACGGACCCGAAGCCAGCTGAGGTTTGGCTGGAGGCTGTGGTGAGAGTCTTTAGGCTAGTGGGGACGCCGGCAGACTTCATGGTGATCCTTGCTACCATCCTCCTTCAGGCAGTAGCTGGCAGGTGGTGGAACCACTTGTTTCAGTTTTACTGCGGGATGACCTTCGCATGGGAAGACTTCGAGACCTTCTTGAGGGTGGAGTTGGTTCCAGTAGCTCTACACCCCGAGCGTGTACAGGAGCTTCTGCCTTTTTCGCGTGTTTTTCGACCAGTATCCGAGTCATCTGTGGGCAGTAGACAGATGATTGAGAGGTCCAGGAGGACCAGACTAGCAGTTGGATGATCTCGGGGTTTAGGACCGGTGGTGCGGGGCACCCGGGGTGGGAACAGAGCTAGGAGTTCCAGAAACAGAAAGTGTTACTCATGCGGTGGGAAGGGTCACCTAGAACGTGACTGTCCGACTCCTTGTACAGTTGATCCGCAGGCTTTGGAGGAGCCACCGAGGCAGAAGCAGCGACGAGTGTTTGAGCAACAGCCGAGTAGTGGACAAGGCGGTAGAGCTCCGAGAGCAGGTGGACAGGAGAGGAACTAGTGGATTCATCCTTTGTACTTCTAGTTCCATGTTGCTTTTGTATTAGTGTCTTTGTACTATGATCTATGAGCTGCAATATTAAAAAGACACTTATCTTGTGATGTTTTCTTTCATGTCCTTTTTGTTTGATTGATTCTGAGTGGTCCTGGTTAAGACTATTGACTTGACCCTCACTTTCGAGATTTCTACTAGAGGAGACCCAGTGACCTCACACTGATTCCAACAGTGTGACTCGACCCTTGGAGGCGAGAGTGACAGTTGGATCTCTTGGTAGTTACGTCGAGGCCTTACGACGTCATCCATGGCATGAATTCATCATTAATGTTGGGATTGACTATATTAGGCAGCGAATGTGGTTCATCCAGGGGATGAGACTAGATTTCTCTTATCGGAAAAGAAGAAATCATAGCAGCTCTTGTGAGACTAAAGAAGGTCTAGGTCATCCAAGAGCAGATGAAGACTGCACAGTGCAGTAAGAAACAGGAAACCTGTGCTAGTCTTAGAGACTCTGGCGTGTTAAAGAAGAGGATGTTTAAAGGAAATATGAGTCTACGAAGTAGCAGATGTGGAGGCAGAGCTAGGAGAGCATCATGAGGTGGTGTACATCCTAACATGGTACAACCACCCACATTAGTTATTCCCGCCAGGCTCAGGGAGCTGGAGGGAGGAGGAAGAGTGCGCCTGCATGCGGTCAAGGAGTGTGACCCAATGGCTCTAGAAATGATTCAAGGGACAGTCTTTGTCCACTACTGGATGCTGTAGTAACAGACGTCGATATGAGTCATTCCTTGATTTCACAAATCTTGTTCCAAACCTGGAGTTTCCGGTAAGCCATGGACTTGACCCTCACATCTAGAGATACCTTGAGAGGAGACTCGATAATCACACTTACGCCGATGGTGTGGTCAGACCCTCGAGGCGAGTGTTCCGGTTGGAATCTCTTGGTGGCAGCGTCGAGGCCTTACGACGTTAGTTTGAGTATGGAATGGGAAATAACTATTCATACTCAAATTAACGGTTTTAGGAAAATGTCAGGATGGGTTTTCCTTGGTCGGCGAAAAGGAAACCCCAGGAAGCACGGGATAAACACATTCACAGGAGGGTGTGAATGACCACTCTTGAGTCAGTCAACCATACCCTCATGGAAGCAGCCTTTCGAGTTCCAGTTCTAACAGAAAATGGAGACCTCTGGAGTTCGAGGATGACGACCATGTCCTTATACGGGTCTCACCTCGACGAGGTTTACAGAGATGTGGCCAAGGCGGCAAGTTATCTCCGAGGTTCAGCGGACCTTCTTAAGTCCTCAGCTGGGTAGACGGGGTGGTTTACCACTTGACCCATTCACCGCAGTTGCACCAGGTGCACGATGACTTCCACGTATCTCAACTGAGGAGATACGTTCTCGACCCTTTGCATATCATCGACCATGAGGAGATGGACGATGGCGATGGGGTGTCTTTCACAGAGGTTCCAGTGGGGATTGAGGATCGACAGGAGCAGATCCTACAAGGAAGATCGATTACTTGGGTGCATTTTCTTTGGCTGTACAGAACCTCCAGGTAAGCACATGATAGCGGAAGGCTAAGATGCGTGCTCTGTACCGCTTTTGTGACCCTAGTTTGTGTGGAAGCTTTACGGGGACGTAAATCCCTGAGGTGGGAGTAATGTATAGACCCGGAAATTTCAAGGAAAATTTTTCTTAATTTTCTTTGGAATTCTACAAGAACGCAGTTTCTGACGGCGCCTGATTCCGAGGCCCGGTGTGCCCGGAATTAATTTCCGAAGTTTGGCTCGGGTACGTTCAGTGAACGAGCGAGCGGGAATTTCTATGTTTTGAACCGGTGCTCGGAATTTAAATCTGATTGCACCGATGAAATCTCAACGCTGGTAATCGCTTAAGGGAACCTTTACCGTAGTTGCGTTTGTGCGGGAGAAGAAGTTAATTTTTGGGGTTTAATTAAAAAAAAAGTGAATAAAATTGTTAAATCAATTTTATTTCATGTTATGTTGTTAACTTCTCCCATAGGAAGTTGGTGGTGGGCCCACATCCATCCAACATCCCATGTGTGGATATTTGAAAGGGTGGGGCCCACACGAACCCCACCCCACCTCTTCAAATTCCATAACATTCCTAACCCCTCTAAACTCCCCATTTATGTTTTGATAACTTATCACCTCCTTAATTTTATAACATATTATGTTAATAACATAAGTGAGTTAAATGTGGGTTTTGAATTTTCAAACTCTTGAAATTCAAAACCTATAATGGGTTAATAAAATAATTGGGAGGATTATTTTATTTTGGGGTTAGTTGTTCTTGTGGTGGAGACTTGGGAGAGAAAAGGCTAAGTTGGAAGTCTTCTTCTTCTTCAACATCGTCGAAGAACGCGAAGAACACCTTCGACGAAGAACACGAAGAACATCTCCGCCGAAGAACGCGACGTCTTCTTCCAACGACGTTTTCCCTTCGAACACACCTCAACGACAACGGAATAGACATTCGTTTTCCACGACGCCCGAATTCCGCGATGCTTGTCATCCGTAATTCGATTGACGTGCACCGTATCTGAATCGAGGTTGGGGAATTTATTTTTGGTGTTATCTTATCTTCTGAGAAAAGAACGACGAGCGCGGACCAACCAATTCCAGGTTGATCCGCGGATCGTTCGTTCATGAAGATTGATGTTGAAGTTTATTATTTAATTATTTCGTTCGTGAATTATATCTTGTCATCCTACGTGATTTTACAACCATTTGTTATCGATTAACGAGAGGGGGCCGGACCGCACAAACACAGCCGACCCTCCTCCATTATTGATATTGTTTCTAATATGGATGGAACGAGATGGCGTGGTGCCGTTTCACCACGCGAGAATCGCTCGGTTGTATTACGTGATGCCGTCACGCCATGACGAGAATCCGAACAAGAACGTGACGCTGTCGCGCCGCGTCAAAGGAAGTCAAAGGCGCTGCAGCCGGAGTGGAGCCGTGGCCTAGGGGTGCGGCTCCAGCACGCCGCGCTGGAGAACCATGAAGATGGCACATTTCGTTTTGATATGCGGATTGATGGGTGACGATGAAGCAGGAAATTTGTGCATTTGAATTCCTTCAATGTGAAGATGGGGTCTCAGGGGGACCATAGGCGAAGACGGCGGTGGCGCGCCGCCGGAAGAGTGGAGGCCGACGAAACACAGGCCCCAAGACTATCATTGATAAAAATTTCTCTTATTGAACTGGAATCAGACCCAATTCTAGTTATATTTATCTCATGAGATATCAATCATTATCAAATATATTAGTGGTTGATATAGTTCCAATCCATCACATAATGAAAATAAAACATATTTGCACCATAATGTTTTATCACATTAATAATAATAGTACCCTTGCAAAAATAGAGGTCATAAACATTGAATAACATCATAATAGATAAAATATTGGTTTCAAAATCATATTTTCTTCATTAAACTAAACCATATATGGAAATATTAAGGAGGTTATCATAGGATCATTACCCCAATAAAAGTTTTTGGACATAAATAGTTGTTGTTTTTTATGAATGGTAATACAATTAAAATATCATAAAAACATTCAAAAGGAAAATATTGTGTTCATTTTGAAATTACTTATTTAAAAGAAAATACACAATGGTGAAGTAATAAAATTTCTTGAAAAAAAAACAATTTAATTTTTAAAAGGATTAATAAAATAAAAAATTATCTATGATAGTGGTAAAATCCGTTCATGACGTAAAAGTTAAAAAACATTCATTCAATATTATTATTTATAAATACATAAAATACTTAATATGGAATACATATAATGATTCCTTTTTAATAGTTTTTTAAAATTAGAAAATAAGAAAATGTTTATTTAAAAAATTACAGGATAATTGTAATCAAATTCATTAAATCATTTTCATAAAACCTTGATTGGGTGGAAAATAGTTTTTTCGATCAAAATGTTAAAGGATGTATATTTCCATAGAAAATATTATTCATCTCATGAAAACATTAGGAGAGGATAATTAAAGGAAAACATGATTTTTGAAAAAGTTACTATAGGAATAGAAAATTCATGAGTATATATAGAAGAAGATGATATTATTTTTTCATCATAACATATTTATAAACAATCCTGAAAAATAATGATATTGTAATCTTAAACCCTTATCTTAAGTTAATCTTGATTCAAAATAAAATATAAATTCATTATTAATAAATTAATTTTTTTATAAATTTATAGTAAACACTCATTTATACTAATAATTTCATATGTGATCATTTTATAACATTTCATCAATCACATTTATCATTATTTCCTTATTAAAAATTCTGTTTTCAGGTCATAACACTATTTTCTATCATGAGTATTTTTTTAGTAGTTTTATTAGTTTTTCATTTATTTTCATTGAATTATATCTATAATTTTTATAATAATTTTATTATAATATATATTCACTATTTACATATTTATATTCATCCATAAAATGAAAAATTGAAAAATTGTATTACACCATTCATAGAGATGCCATGTAATATGTACGCATGAACATTATTCTCATTTTTCGACAGAGGGAATGAAATAATTGAAAATATTAATTCTAATTTATAGGATCATTATTTTATTATAAATATATAATATATTTATCATATTCATCCTCATTACATATATTTAAAATATAAATTAAAAATGAATCACATCACTTTGTGGAGGTGGTAGTCCATACATACACATGAAAAACATTATCAATTCCCTAATGTTTGGATGGTAATTTAGTAGATGTGATATTATATTTTTATTAGTATAATTATATGATAAATATAATTTATAAACACATAAATCCATAATAATACCCATTCAAAAATTAATGTGATGATAAGTGAATCATATTGCTACCCGAAAAATGTTTGTCGTGCGTACACACGAGTAATACATTCACATCCCATTTGATGGGAAAAGGATGTATAATGTTTTTTTTTCAGAATTAGAATAATATTTAATAATATTTTGGAAATTTAATGTATTATCTTATAATAAATAAGACATATTTTTAGAATCTAAATAACATAAAAAATTAAAATTTTCGGTCATGTTGATTACAACTTCTTTGAAATGAATCTTTTAGATTTTCTCTAAATGGTTCTATAGTTGGCCTTTTGGAAAGGCTATAACCTATATAATTTTTATATGGATTTTTGGTAGAGATAGATTCATGTTTTGGTAAATCTATAATTTTTAATGTGGTGTAATAAATTTAAGGTATTATGTTCCATTGTATAATTGTGGTGATGATCAATTTTTGAATTTCTCAACAAATAAAATTATAATCTATTCATTATTAAAAAAATGGACCAAATGGATGTTTATTTTATGGTATGTTTTTATAGTGTTTTATTCCTATCATCCATAATAATTTGGATAATTTTTTTGTTCATCTTAATCATTATCAATCGAATAAACTGTTAACCAAATTTTTTAACTACAATTGATATTTTTTATATATTAAATTTTTATAATTTTTATGTATAAGTTGAAAATTATACCATAAGTTCACAATTTATGTTATTTTCATAAAAATGATATAAACGTTTTTTATTTAAAATTTTTATTATTTTTAAATAACTTAATAAATTTTTTTTCAAATATTATCAATAAAGTAAATTTGGACACTATTAATTATATTTGATTTAAAAGTAATAAAGAAAATGATGGAAGTTTAATTTTTTATTTTAATAGAATTATAATATCTAATATTTAACTATTTTTGTTGTAACCCAAAAACATACTAAAACTATATCAATTTTAAATGTTTCAAAATATTTTTTTCCATTATTATAATAAATAATATTTTATCATCATAAATGAATTTAATATACTTATACTATAAAAAAATATAAATAAATTACCATCGTGAATATAATTACATTATTAATATAATATATTTTAATATTAATTAATAGCATACTTTTTCCAATGTGAACACATAAAGGATATTTAAAACAAAAAGAGTAGGATTTGGTAACATTAATTATTTTAAATAATATATAAAACCATTTCACCTAAAAGATTCAATAAAACTTAAACTTATATATCATAATGTGATAAGGGAATACATAAATACCTCAAATAAGTATAGGAATAGAAAATTATATCCATTTTTCATTTTTTTAATCTAAATTAACCCGATTTACCATTTTTTAGGTGATAAATATTGTCAGGATTATTATTCAAATTAAAAAAAAATGGGCATATTTTAATTAATAGAAAAATATTTTTCCAAATATGTCATTAATTTTATGTAATTAAATAGGTATAAATTATGGAATATAATTCTATTATATGTGCGAAAAATTCAATGAAAACCACTTTAGAAAAGATAAATCTATAATAGTTAAAATTGATTTATTATTATCTTTTATACAAATAAAATGTTGAATGTGAAAAAAATTTAATAAATAAAATAATATATAAATTTTATTTAAATAATTCACTAATAGTTATTAATTTGATTTATTAAAATAAAAAGTAATTACTTGCTTAATATATTTTTTAGAAATAACATCAATTTATGTTAAAATAATTTCTTTTTTAAATATAATGACTTTAAAAATATTGATTTAATTTTATAAATACCTTTATTTTTTTTCATATTTAAGCTATTACTACTCATACCCATCAATTTAATGGTTAGGTGATAACATAAAAAAATATTTTAATATTTTTACATGGTTCATATTGTCTTGTAATTGTTTCTAATATGAGATATCAAAGAAATAAAATTATTTAAAGGGAAATATTTTAATAAAATATCAGGGTGTTACATAATTACTCCATAAAATTAATTTAACCCTTGAATTTTTACCACTCTAATTAAAACAGATGATAATTCTTCTACTCATCACATCCTTTGGTTCACATTGAGCATCATCCAAATAGTGGTTTCACAACAAAAAAATGTTCACGTGACAATATGTTTTTCGTAGAAATTCCAATCTATGAACCAAAATATCAATAAATTTTATATTATAAGAATACTATTTCTCTATTATATTGAAACCTATTTTCAGTACAAGTGAAGGATAAGGCATGTACGTACTTAAGGGATATACATGGAAAATATCATGAACTTGAGCGATATTTGGTGAATGTGAAATCCAATAATTCACAATCCTAATGACATATATAATTTTAAAATGGCCAATATACATAGTCCTTACTTTGACCCATATTTCACCAGCCTCTTCTATAGTTATGTTAATTGAAATTACTTTCCCCCATCTTTAGGATATATTTTTTGGATGAAGGTCAACATAAAATTTCTTTTGACTATGAGATACTATTATGTTCTATTGAATAACTCAATCCTGGTCTACCATTTCAAAAATTACATCAAGTACCAATGAAATTAATTTCACAACTTATTTCCATCATGATGAAGATCAATATATCCTACTATATTGGGATACATAAGGATCCATATTAATTCTAGAGTGAATGCAATATTGTAAAAAATTAACAAAAGTAAGTTGTTGATACCAACACTCATTTAAATTTATAGAGAAAGATATAATTATGTTTTCTATATTTTTAATGGAACTCTAAAACTGAATATCATTCTGAGGATGATATGAAATTAAAAATACTGACACTATATCCATATACTTCTAAAGTCTTATGCGAAATGGCATAATAAACCACTTATCCCAATCAGATTCAATTGATAGTTGTACACCATAAAATATTTCCACATATTTAATGTATAACAATGAATGTTAATCCAGAGGTAAAACATCTATAATGTCAATTAAGGGTGATTATTTATTATTTTTATTGAGTAATAGCTATATTGAATTATTCCCTCTTGATGTTTTTTGGAGTCTGATTAAAAAACTATGCAGATGTTTTCACATTTCAGTAATGGTATGGGTTATTATTGTGAAATACCTTTGGACTTATATTTCTCATACATAACTTACTAACATACCTAGATCCATGATACAAACTCCTCAATTTATCTCTTCATTTTATTCCCCCAAAAATACTCTTTCAAATCATTATACATTTTCGTTCATCAAGGATGAATAAAAAAGGAATAATTTTGAGCCCCATCCATTAGTTCATTCAAATAGGATTCTAAATGGAGACATACATTGTTCTAGAACATTATTATTCCATCATAGTCAAGGTTATACAAGGAAATTTTTATCACCTTATTTTGAATCTTGATATATTCATTCTATGGCTTTTAATTATTTTTATAGATTCTTGAACACTCATATGACAATGATAATATTTTCCCCCTTCATGAAATATTTCAATATCCATACTGTTCATGTTAATAAATATTTTATAATTGGTGATCCTCATCATAGATATCCTAAAATGATCATTTTTACTTATATAATAATCCACCTTATTCTAATTATTATGGTTTAAATTTATTATGCAATATTAACCTTTAATCAGTTCCAACCATTTACTTTGGTGATATTTATGTTTTTTTGAATGAAAAAGTACTTCTATCATTTCTTGATTTGAATATATGTCACAACTTTCATTTTATACATAATTTATTTTTATCTCTAATAAAAAACAACGACAACTAACTCGAAATCTTAAGTGGGGTAATTTTGATCATGAAATGTCAATTTTTGTGGGGTGTATGTTATAACAATATTGTCCTATAAAAGGATGAATCATATTCCCTTATTTGATGCATCAATATAGATAATATGCTTTTTTACTACAGGACATTGTAATAATTGTTCAACTGACTAAACATCTTTTCAGTTACATAAAATATTCTTCACATTCATCCTTCCAAAGTAACTTTCCTCTTTTCTGTGTAAACATGGTTAGTGGGTTCAAAAAATGTTAAAGCTTATCTAGAATATAAAGATAATATAGGCCCAAAAATTAAAACTAATGATCTTAGTACCAATGGATAGTCTAGTCCTATATTAGAAAAAATGTATGTTATAGTTTTCTGCTGATATACCCATACTTGCGATCATCCTATCCATGAATGAAACATTTTGAATCCCAAATTTCTAGTATGTGAATATTTCAGAAAAAATATTCTTTAGGTCAAAAAAATTTAAAAGATATTTATTCCATTCCGTTATATTTTAATTAAAAATAATATCTACTATAATGACTACCACAATCTGACCAATGTAATATATAAACAATCTATTCATTAAAACCATGATGTTAAAAGTGGAATTAGTAAGACTATTTGTCATCACTATTAATTCATATTTTCCTTAGCATGTACCGAATACTAAATTATATATATCAAAATTCTTAAGCCTCAATTAAAGATATCCATAATGGATATAGACCCCTGAAAACTGTTGAGTTCAATGAAGTTGATCAAAGAAGTCATAAATATAGTTCAAGGGATACATTTTCTAGATAGCAGTCATGTTACATTATAGATTGTAAATTCAAATTTTCATTAATCCATAATAATTATAATTAAACAGAACAGGTTCACCCAAATTTAATTCACTTGGTTAAATGAATTATTTTTCAATATTCTCCTAGAGTTGCTTAATAAAATATTGCAACTCAATTGGGAATATTTTGTATGGACTCACGAAAATAGTTATTCTACCATGAATGAGTTTAATTCAAAATTCAACTTCATTATATTGTGGAATACATAGAAACTCTTCCAAAATGGAACTGTGAAACTCCCATATGATAATAGTATCTTTGATCTTGGGTTTTACCCAACCATCATAGATAAAGAAAACTTTTGAATAGGAATCCTTACTTATACGACGGATGTAATTTTGATCGAAATTTCATTTTTTCCTCACATAGATAGTCATTACTATGATATTTCTGAATATCAAACATAAAATATCATACAAATAAATAGATGTACTTTTTATCTAAATAAATCCAATCTATTCCCAAAATAACATTGAAACAAACTAAAGGATGAGTGATAGGATTTTTAGGATACAAATTCCCATAAAATTCGAATAGATACGAATCATGGATTTTGGAGGAGATCATTGTACAATAATGGATATTTACTACTAACTCAACAAATAATTTTTTAGTTTGTACGATGTTACTGGTAGAAAATAATTTATACATAAAAGAGCATGTATATCAAGAATAAAATATAATATTAATTGGTCTATTTTAGATGGGTAGTGTAGATTCCACCATGTTTTTATCTACCCCTCATATTAAAAAGTGATCACTTTCATTTTCAATTTTTCACTATGATAATTGTTTTTGACATAGATCATTATCATTAACCATCATATTGTTTCACTGGTTATCATTATTCCCATTATACATAAATTTAAAACACCAGTGTGTGGGTGGTTCGTTATATAGATCATTATCTATATTCACACTATTAAATATATTCTTCCCCTCACAAAAACACTTTATTTCCCAATGACCTTACATTCCACACTGGAAACATTTTCCTGTACGATTATGAAAATATCCCCCATGATTATTTCTAGACATCAATCATAAATAAAATAAAATAACCTCTCCTCTCTGATATTTATATTTCCATTTTAATTCAATTGTATTCTTAACAAAACATTGTGATTGATGAGTTACTCAATATCTATCTCTATTTAGAGAATAGAAATTTATTTCTTCAATAATAAAAAATTTCTTCATGGCTACTAACATTTATTAACATAATATTATTCCATTAAATAATTGATCCATTATACCTTCATGTTAGATGATAATAACAAAAACATAACTCACAATTCCTATGAATCATTCCTTATAAGTACCAATATATTCGTTATACTTACTATTTAACTCTTGTAATTATTACACCATTTTTATATGAATAAACCAAGGACAATACCTTTTGAAAAATAATCTAACAAAATTATCTGAATCCATGGATTAAATATTATATTATTCTCTTTTGTTCATGATAAGATTCCACAATTGATATACTTCCCCATCCAGATGATAAAAAAAAGTGAATAATAATCTAATGTTCCACACACTAATGAATAGAAAATACTTTTTCAATATTATTGATCCATTGATCAGTGACCTATGGAACTCTAGAACAACTAAAATAATACTGATCATTCCTCATGAATAAGCCAATAGAATATTATTCCCTATTATACTAACAAGAAAGCTTGGTGTGATTAATAGGTTAATTAATATGTGCTGATAAATTAGTAAAAAAAATTAATCTCTATCCCTTAACATTCAGTTTCTTAGGAAGAAAATCATATCATTTTCCATAACATTCAACATTGACATGATTCCTTTAAGATCCAAAAGTTAACTAAAAATAGAAAGCATAGTGTGAGAATAAATAATAATGGTTCCAAAAAAAATATTCCTTAAAAATCAAATATTTTATGTCTAAATTGTAACATCATCATATATAAAAACATAGGATTTACCATGGTCGCACAAGATCATTACCAAAACATTAGGATTTCATCTTGTATATAGAATTATTCAATGGGTTATTAAAAATGTTTTCCAATATTGGTTTTCAATGGTTAACTATAACAAACATTGATAATAACTAGAGTGGTAATTTTATTCATTCATATATATTACTTCTTAATAAATGACTATTCACTTAAATTTTAGATACACATAAAAATTATTTAGTTATCATGTCCTTGGAAACATGGAAATATAAATAATAGTTTCATATAATAACTACTGCATCTCATAATTATTTCTTCATTACTTTTACCCTTCTTAGTAATTTCATACTTAATAACATTATCCATAACATGAGGAGGGGAAAAAATAAATGGGTGAGATTAGATTATGAATATGAGAAACAAGTAGATAACATTGATTATATAAGTAAAATACAACTATAAGAGTCTTATAAAATTATCTTACCTTTTTACATCTATAACCTATATATCAAATATAAAAAACATGATTTCATGGAATAATGATTATCATTTCATTAGACTTGAATAAAAAGTGATTCAAAAAGAACAATCCATGAGAGAATTACATTGACATAACACATATACTTGTGTTGTACATATAATAAAAAATAATTTCATTTGTAGTTAGGGTACATTTACAAGACTGTCATAGTGGAATGGATTCACTCCCCAAACTATAACAGTAGTCAAGGATCCCTCCTAAGACTATCACAGTGGACAATAGAACCTATTTAACTGTATTTACCCCACATTCATAAACTATTTAACTAATGAGATAAAAATAATTTACAAATTCATTTTTGGGATATATTAGTACTAAACATCATTTAATAAAAATCAAACAAAACTATACCACTCGATCATAAACTATTCATTACATAAAATCTAATTAAAAGAAATGTTTTCAAAAAAAGATTCATCATAGAAAATCCCATGAAAAAACAGGGTTTCTAGACATCTTTTCAACATAAAATTAAAACATAAAAAAATACCAAGGATGGTTTCCATCAATCATATCCCCAATAAACCAATATTTATATACAGGTATATTTTATTTTATGAATATAAAAATCCATATAAGATCGTAAAGTGATTCTTATGTAAAATATATTTTCTATTTTTAAATAAGTTATTTTACCAAAAAAATGGTAAAATATTTTGGAAAACAATTTTTTTAAAATAACCACAAAAAATTTAAGGAAATATTCATTGAAAAAACTATTCCTAATACTGGGAATAACAAATCGT
Organism: Viscum album; assembly: GCA_963277665.1. Taxonomy (NCBI): domain Eukaryota; kingdom Viridiplantae; phylum Streptophyta; class Magnoliopsida; order Santalales; family Viscaceae; genus Viscum; species Viscum album. Next base: position 169,501,031 of record OY728138.1, read on the forward strand.
ACAGTATAACTAAAATAAAAATTTCTTCAAATATTTTATGAGAAAATCCACAAATATTGTGGTGTGGAAAATAAAAAATGATTCCATTAATGATGATTTGTAAAAAGTAAAACATTTGTAAAAATTATGTTATAAAACTATTTGAAAATATTAAAATCCTATGTTAAAATATATTTAGAAAACATGGATGCAAATTAACCTGGTTCTTTGACATAAGTGAGAGATGAAGTTGATTTTGATTAAATCTTTTTTTGGGAATTTGAGTAAATAAATTGAATAAAATGAAGGGAAAAAATTCATTTTATTAAAATACAAATAGAACAATAGATAAAATGTTTATATTGAGATTTTGATCAAAATATATTGGCGTCATAACTTATGCACAAAAAAATCTTAATAAATAAAGAGATTGTAATGTAAAACCATCATCTCGAGTTCCCCTTAAATTGAAATCCATCAATCATTAATTATAATAAATTAATATTTATTATAATTCTATTCTTAATTCATCTTAAAAATAATAATTCCACATATTTTCTATTTCTATCATTTTAACACCCCCTTTAATAAATAATACATTATTTAATTCATCATTTCTGAGTGTTAACTTCTTTGATTATAATGTATATTTATGTTCATTTGTTTTGGTAATTGTAAATTTATCTTGTTTAATTTATATAAAAAAACTCTAATCATGATTTAGATACCATAAATATTCATTTAATAAATATTTATATTCATCATAAAATTATAGATAAATAAAAATGAATTATTCCATTCTTGGAGATTGTAAAGTATACAAATGCAGGAATGATTCTTTCATTTTCGGACAGATGGACTTAAAACGACATATATATAAACTAACATTTAAAAGAAAATTAATATATATTTTATATCACATATATTCTTAAATTTAATCCCATTTACCATTTATGTAAAATATAAATTAAAAACAAAAGCGCATCACTTTATAGTGGTCTTAGTCCACACATATGCATAAAAAACACTGTTGTTCCCAAATGGATTAAGTGACATGTATGAATATGTGATATAATAAATTAATGAGTATAAATATTATGTAAATGGAATATATGAACAATTAAACCCATCATAATACTCATCCATAAGGGATGGTTATGAAAGATTACTTCCATCGCTACGTAGAGATGGTAAAATGTACATAAGAACAAGAGATAATTTTACTTATCATTTGATGAGAAATAGGTCATGTAATGGTTTTATCATAATAATAATATCATTTAAGTATATTATGTTGTAAATTTAAAATTTTCGGATAAATTGCATTGATTTATAGAAAGTAATGACGAGTATAAATAAAGTTGTTCGGTTAAGGGGATTAAATCTTCTTCAAAATGAATCTATTATATCACCTTTAAAGGGATCTAGGGGAGGTCATTTAGGAACAAAATAACAAATTGAATCTATATAGTGCTATTTGGAATGGACATTTATAGATTCTGGTTATTTTATATTAATCAATGTGGTGCAATTAATTGTGGGTGGTGGTTTGTTTTTTAAATAAAGGGGAGGAGTACATTTGGATTTTCACAAAAGATTAATTAATAATAAATTAATTCAAAACCAAAAATCATCTGAATTAAAATGTATTATAAGATAATGTAGTATAAATTTGTAACCTCGTTGACCAATTAAATTTATAATGGTAATCATGTCATATTAAACCTTGTCTTTTTAATTAAACCATAGTTAATCGATTTTAGTTTTAATTAGGGAAAGAACTATTTAAAAATTAGATTGTTGTAAATTTTTATAATAAAAATGGATTTATTATTATTCTTTTTTTAGATAAAATACTTATCTATTTTTAAAGTAGTTTATTATGTAAATATTATATTATTTCCCCTAAAACATTATCCAATATTAATTAATTATATTTTTTAATAAAAAAACTGCACACATAAAAATAGTTTTTTAGAAAACAATGAGAACTATATTCAATTTTTTTTAATTATAATCATTTGATAACTAATGAATTAATTTAAAAAAATAGCAGGATCGAAATATGATGTAATTCTCAATATACAAGAGGGGGGTGAATTGTATCCTTTAAAAAATTACATTGTAACTTTTAAATTTGATATAAGCCTTCTTATTATTTAACAATATTATACGAGGTAAATTCACCAGACCTCTTAGTTCTAAAAATATGCTAGATTGCAGAAATATGATTCCAGAAATGAAACATAATAATTGTTTACAAGGAATAAGATTCTCCTTTAAACCGTATAGAACCTTACCAATCAGAGTACTAGTTTAAGAAAGTATAAGATAGTTATACATTACTTATTAATCAAAATGAAGAAAAAAACATGAAATAGTACAAGTAACAAGTGTAGAATCTTTTAACCCAATGAGTAGGTTATCCAACAACCTTGGATAAAGATCCCTTGATTTATACTTTCATGAATGTCTGTATTACCCATACCAGGGTAAGCCCTTGATAAGAATACCGGAGTCTATCTTGTTATCCCCACAATCCCTTGAACATCAAGGTAGCCGACACATATGTCTTCATATCCCGGAATCCCTCAATTGTCCACAACAACAATAAGAGTCACATGAAGAAATATGAACATTATGTTCAATACGCATAAAGCATTAGAGTATCTCTCTCTCCAAAAATCAGTTCAACAACATGTTGTCTCTAGAGTTATCAAATTTTATAAAAAAGTGTTTAAATCATTCAAATGAGCTCATATTTATAGTAAAATATCCAAAGTTCGGCTTCCTCTCCCTACAGTAATATTCTTCCTTGAATCTCAGAGGGACCTGTACACGTGTCATTCTTACAACGGTTGGATAGAAACAGAAAGCACAACATCATTTTATAACAATAACATGGATAAGTAAAATGTGGTTTCTCAACCAAATTTATTTTATGGAGTCTAAGGAAAAATAAATATCGGAGTCTAAGGGAAAATATTCGAAGCCTATATTACAAGGATGTTCATATTATATTTTTCAAGGAATTCAAAATCATAAATCTCTATACTTAAGAGTATGAATTCTCAGGAATTCGAAGTATGAATTATAAGTAATTTGGAACCCAAATTCTATGGAATTCAGAGTATGAATTTTAAAAAAAATTGATACCTGATTTCTAGAGAATTAAAATAATGAATTCTAAGGAATTAGGAACCTGAACTCTAGGGAATTTAGAGTCTGAATTCTAAGGTATTCAGAGTCTTAATTCTAAAGAATTCAGAGTTTGAATTTCAATGAATTTAGAGTCTTAATTCTAAGGAATTCAGAGTATGGATTATGGATAATTTGGAGTTTGAATTTTAAAGAATTTGGAGTCTAAATTTCAGAGAATTCAGAGTCTAAATTTCATAGAATTCTTAGTCAAAATTTCGGAGAATTTAGAGTCTGAATTTTTTTGAATTCAGAGTCAGATTCAGATCCTGAAAATAGAATACTCTATATCTATGTACTTATAGAATTCAGAGGTTTTATATGTGAAACTTAATTTTTCATGTAGTAATAAATAGAGTTAGATTTAGAGAAACTAAAACATGATCAATGAAAACTTGGTAAGGATAAATTTTCCATGGGGAACATAACATTGAGTGGAAAAGAAATTTTCCTTGAGATAGAATGTTTTTGATTTTCAAAACCTAAAGGAATGAAAAATTCATAAAAAAAATTAATGACTCAAAAATACGCCCCTTTTTGGGAATCACATACATCATTAGGAAAAAATATAAGGACATAGAAATTTTATGGGCTTGTAAAAAAACTTATCTCTCTTTTCTTATGGATGAAAGTGGATAAGAAAAAGTCCCCCTTAGGCTTCAGAATCCCTAAGGATCATATTCTGAAATTCCTGAATGAGATTTTTCATTTTCTTGCACACGAAAGTATTCATGATGAAAAATCCCCCTTAGATGAACTCCACCTTAGGAAAATTTCTTCTTTACTAAGTATTCTTTTTTAACATTCCCTTCTCGCCCTTTGTTATTTTCAAAAGGAAATACAGTGAATGGAAAGGGAAAAATGGAACCTGAAATATTAGTACTAAACAACAAAAAATATGAAGAGAAATAATAATTTTATTATGTTTAAAAGATTTTGTACAATGAGAGAAATACCTCAAAATATTGGACATGGAAAATATTTTCCTTGTCCTTCGACAATGGTTTCTTCACTATTGTTTTCAAATTATTGAGATCCTTGTGATCCTCTTCTTTGCACTTTATTAACTATTCTTGATCTTCGGTTTTCTTCTCTAAGGATTCAATTTTCTCTTCCTGAGCCTTAAGAGATTTTTCATGGGCCTTCAAAAATACTTCTTTCTTATCATGATTCTCTTCAATCTTAATTTTGAGATCCCTATACCTCTTTGAACTTTCGAAAACTGAATTTATCATCCCATTCAGATCCTTAACATCTTACTTCTGAGAATTATGTTCAAGAGATTGATTTTCCTGAAAAATATTAGTGAGACCCTTGATCTTCACATCTTCAGTTTCAAAAGCATCCTTGACACTATCTTGAAATTCAATAAAAATTCTTATCTCTTAAATTGTCTTCCTTGACCAGCTTTTCATCTTCTTGAAATATCTTTTATGATCCTCATAACAAATGAGAAAGGTCTAGATGTATACCTTGAGACTAACACATTTTTTCATTACCATGGATATGGAATTTGATTTTTGATTTAACGTATGCTAAATAATCTGACACCTTGAGTCTATACTAGTAAATATTTGAATAGTCCCAACATGCTTCTTCATAGAATGAACAACAAAGTCATGTCCAACAGATGATGATTCTGAATCCGAGACATTGGTTGGTGATGATTCTTTTTCTATTTCAATAGCATTCCTTTTAGGTAAAGTGCCCACTTCTTTCTTCTTTACCATAGATTTTCTATGTGTATCAACTATCACCTGTTTACCAATACCATTTTTCAAAATATCTTTTTCTTGATTTGGAGATTCATGTTCACAATCTGATAGCTAAAAAATATTCTCTTCAACATCTTCTTTCTTCTTAGCTTCTGCATCAACACCCCCTTGGTGAACTAAATCATGGTAGATACTTTAATTTTCATACAACTTATTCACTTCTTCCTCAACCTTCTCATCTTTTCATGGGGTATAATGTTTTGAAGAATTGGATTCAGAAGTTCAGATTGATAACTTCTCAGAAGTTCTCTCCTTCTCATTATAGTCTTCTACTTGCTTTATTATATATTTGGCATCACCGCTGCATTCTTCTTCATCTTCTTACACTTCTTCTTCCTGCACTATTTCATCTTCTTGATGTCATTTCAGAATCACCAATTTCTTTCCCGAAGTCTATGGTAAAGGTTCTATCTAAATGGATTATGGTAACTGATTTTGTTCATAGATTTTTCAGTAGCCTTAAGAAGGGATTTTTCTATCTTAGTATCCAAAATCATATTCATTTTCATCTTCTCTTTTTATTCCTTTTCATGTTTTTTAATAGCCTTTTTTTCAATTATTTTGTCTCAGTAGGATCCAAACCAAAAGTAGGCTCCCCTACATTCTTATTCTACTTTTCCTCTATCCAATTAGCTACTACTACATCAGGATATGATTTTTTCTTCTTTGGATTTGGAGGTGTTGATTGAGTTTCCTTATACACTGGAGATTTTCCTTTCCCTTTTGGTTTCTTTACCTTCCTCTTCCTTCCACCCTTTTACATGTTTCAGCCACATCCATATTTTTGGATAGAGCTTCAACTTCTAGTTCGTGCAAATCATAAAATATGTTGGATTGATTATTAAAGAAAATCGTCAAACACTTTAGAGTATCATCACTCAAAATAAACACCAAAAAATTTACAGCTTAGAACTACAAGGAATATTGATTGACTAAAGACAAAGAACAGTGATATTTTAAATAATGTTCAGATACATGATAATATGAGACCTCAGATTTCCATTTATTATATTCTCCATCATAACCAAGATATGCTTAACCAGATTTATCTTTCTTAGGTTCACCAGAAAATACAGAACATACTAATCACTTTTCTTCAGGGTATCCTTGTCCCTTTTTCTCAGAATGAGGAATCTTTGAACCCATAGCAGAAGAATCTGACGATTTGTAGAGAGATGAATAATTTTCAGAGTCATTACCTCTGAAAGACCATGAAAATATAGTTCCTTTTCATATTTAAAAGATCCTATTACATCATGTAACTTGTGTGAGCAAAGCTCTGCCTCTCCTTCAAAAGGAATTCCTATCAGATTTGCTTCCATGTTATATGAAAGAGAGTATGTCTTTCCATATCTCTTGAAAAAAAAATTATCTCTTCTTCCTTCATTGAAATATATAATTTTCTCATAGAATTCAACCAGCAATTTTGGATACACAAGATCCTATGCTCTTGTTTTTGATATACATAAACTCTCCCAACTATTCATCTTTATATTCTTAGAAACAGTGGAATCATACTTGGAAAAAAACATCAGATCAACTATCCATTCTCGGTAGATCTTCCACTTGGATATTTCATTAACAGATGACATATCTTTTTGAGAAGAGGCTTCATCAGATATTCAGAAGTGAGGAAAATTTAGAAATCTGGAATGACCTTAAAAATAAAGGCATAGCTTCAGCTTATAAAGGCTTAGAATTCATGTGGGATGACTAATGGGGGTCATTTATTTAGGCGTTTGAAGTGATGGTTCAGCTTACCTGATTGATCTAGCAGTTGAAAACATCTTGAGAAGATGTAATGATTGAGATGACAGCCGAAGACAGATTTTTTTAGATTCTGATATTTTAAGGTTTTTAGAAAAATAATTTGGATTTACAAAAAAGTGAATCCGAAACTTTTAAAAAAAATAGAATTCCAATACGTAAAATATGATAATGAAAATGTAAAAAGGTTACATACATTTCGGATTTCCAAGAGGATTATTCTTAATAACTAAAAATACATTGAATACTATTAGATTTCAAAATTTTAATTACAAAATAAAATTTAGGCTTCGGAAATTTTTACTATGAAATTTTTGAGTATGAAAATATGGACAATGAAAATTTAGACTACATAAATTTAGACTATGAAAAATTTGACTATGAAAAGTTTGACTAAGAAAATTTTGACTACGAAAATCTTAATTAAAAAATTGTTTACTACAAAAAATTTAACTAAAATTTTTTTTATTATTAAAATATAAACTAAATAGATTTTTCCTAACAAAAAAATTTACTCCCCCTATGAAAAAGAGTTTTTTACTATAAGGAGATATATTTCAACAATAAGTTAATATTTAATATTACCTTATGGTTATCATTCCTAAATTCTGTATTATGTATTCAAATATATCAGATGGTAATGACTTGGTAAAAATATCAGCATATTGATCTTTAATTCGATAAAATTAAAGAATGATATCTCCTTTTTGTGAGTGATCCCTAAGAAAGTGATGCCTAATATCTATGTGTCTTGTACCAGAGTGGTGAGAAGGGTTATTTCTTAAGGAAATGAAACTAGTATTATCACACAAAATCTGTGTTTTGGTAAAACTCATACCATAGTCTGTAAGTGTTTGTTGCATCCACAATAAATGAGCACAATAACTTCCAGCTGCTACATATTCTGCTTCAGTAGTGGAAAGTGCTACTGAGTGGTTTTTTTTCATTAACAAGAAACTAATGGATATCCTAGGAAATGAAAAATTATGAATGTACTTTTCCTATCCAATCTACATCCATCAATGTGAGCATCCAAAAAAACTTAAAAAAAATAATTTCATGAAGAATAATAGAGTCCTAGACCCATGGTTTTATTGATGTAGAGAACTTTTTTTTCACTACAGTTAAATGATATTATTTAGGATTGGATTGATATCTTGCACATAAGAATACCAAAAACGTTATGTCTAAATGACTAGATTTCAAGTAAAGTATATTTCCTATCATATCACTAAAAGATGTTTGATCTACTAGTTTCCTAGATTCATCAAGATAAAGTTAATTTGAGGTACCAATTGGAGTATATATAATCATAGTACTATCATATCCTTACTTTTTTAGAAGATATTTAATATACTTATCTTGGGATATATAGATTCATTCTGGTTTTTGAGAAATTTGAAAACCATGGAAAATTTTTAACTCACCCATCATACTCATTTCAAACATATATTTCTATAGATCGGCAAACGAATCAGGTAAAGATTTCTGAGTTGAACCAAATATAATGTCATGAGAATAAATTTGAACAATCAAAAAAAATTCTTATCTTTCTTTAAAATAGGGTTGGATCAGTATTTCCCTAAACCTAATTATCTCGAAGAGAAAATATTTTAAGTCTATCATACCTAGCTCTTGGGGCTTGTTTAAGTCCATATAAATATTTTAAAAGTTTGAAAACATATTTAGGATGTTTTTTATCTTCAAAACCTAGAGGTTGTTCAATGAAAACTTATTCTTGAACATAACCATTATGGAAAGAGCATTTAACATTCACTTCAAAAATTTTGAAATTAAAGAATGTTCAAAGGCATGTAGAATATGAATATATTCAATTCTAGCTACTGGATCATAGGTTTCATCATAGTATAGTCTTTCTTGTTGATTATAGACTTTGGCATCAAATCTAGATTTATTTCTTACTGTGATTTCATTTTCATCTCACATATTTCGGAAGACCCACATTACTCTGAAATCAAAAGTTTTCTTAAGACTTTAAACTAAAGTCCAAACATTATTCCTTTAGAATTGATTTAGTTCATCTTGAAAAAGTTTTATCCAATCATCATCACATAATGATTCACCAGTGTTATTTTGTTCTAATTTGGAAAGGAAAGCTAGATGTTCTTTTTCATTTCTTAATGATCTTCTAGTCCTTACAGGTTGATTTACATCACCGATGATACTATAACTAGGAATATTCTTAAGAAATAACTGATTTGGGTTTCGTAAAACATGTTCATCAACACATGGTAGAAAATATTCTAGGATAAATCCTTCAATAACATTTTCTTTAACATTTTCCTTATCAGAATGATCTTTTATCAATGTTTGATAATAAATTTTGGAAAAGACATCTAAAGATGTATGTTTATTGTTTTTAAAAAGGATCAGTTTTATCAAATTTAACAAGTACTGTTTCATCAACAGTACAAGTAATTTAATTGAAAACACTATAATCCTTAGAAGTTGTATAGTAGCCTATGAAAATCCCTTCATCGGATTTTAGTTAGAATATGTGTAGATTATCATTAGTATTCAGAATTAATACCTTGAATCCAAAAATATTTAAGTAGGAATGTCCTGTTTTTCTACAATTTCATAACTCACAATGAGTTTTATTAAGAGAAGGACTAATAAAAACATGATTTATAGTTTAGAAAGTAGTAATTAAAGCTTCATCCCAAAAATGTTTGGCTACTGAATATTCAGTCCACATGGTTCTTGTTATCTCTTAAGGAATTATATTTCTTATTTCAACAACACTTTTTTGGAGGTGTTCTTGGTGCTGAGAAGTTATGAGTAATTCCTTTTCTACTACAAAAAGTTTCAAAATCAGAATTTTAAAATTGTCCTTCATGATCACTATGAATAGTTATCGATGGGAGGTTTTTCTCATTTAATACTTGGGTTTTAAAACTTTTGAAATAATAATAAATTTCAAATATCTTTGCTAGAAAATTGACCCGTGTAAATGTAGTGTAATCATCAACTCAGACAATTAAATATATTTTCCTCCAATGCTTCAAATTTGTGTTATACCAAAAAGATATATATGCAATAACTGTAATGCATCGGTATTTGAGAATTTAATGATTGATTTTAAACATGATTTATGTTTTTTTCATATTTACAAGGATCAAAATATTTTGACGAATCGAATCTAAGCACAAGTATATCCTTAACTAGTATCTTCATAAAGTGTTTTCATATGTTCATAAGGTTACACTGTCTTAACATTCTATTCCACAACCAAAAATGATATTCCATTGCACTAAGATAAGGTAGATCTTGGCTCTTAAGGTCTTCTATGTTTAGTGTGAATACATTCTCCTTCCAATGGGAAGAAAGAATAAAATCATCCATGGAATTGGGTACTAAGAAATTGTCATTCCAAAAATTCACAAGGTAACCTTCATCACATAATTGAATTATGCTAAGAAGGTTGTGCTTAATACCCTTAACAAATAAAACATTTGAATACATTGTTTTTTAGAGAAGAACAATGTTACCTATACCAATAATATCTCACTTAGCTTTCTCTCCAAAAGTTACTTTTCCCCATTCATCTTGATATGTTTTTCAAAGAATTTATTATTAGCAGTTATTTTTTGGGAACATCCACAATCCATGTACCATGTATTACTATTGGTACATTCTTTACATTCCTAAAAACAAGAGTGTTATAATTTTGTAACCCAAACATTATTAGATCTGGAAACATAAGAAAGGAAAATTTTAGGAATCAACATTTGCTTTCAAAAATAAGATCTATGAAAACATAAAAACTGCGTTTTGTTTAAGGAATTTTTTTCCCAATTCCCACCACAATGATACTTAGTGGGTAATGGAGCACATTGAAGAACAAAATAATTATTACTAAAAATTGGTTTTCATTGAGAGTAACCAAATCCATAATTATTCTTTAGAGGTCAAATTGGGGAATACATCTTATCAAAATTTTCATTTCCTAAGGTAATGTATAGAAAAAACATCCTCAAGAAAAATATTTCTGAATCCAGCTTAATAACTATGTTTTTATCCTCAAAAACATTAGTTTTAGAACTAGTGTTAGTCTCAAAAACATTTTTCGTAGAAATTACTTTTTCTATATCCTTAGAATGTTTATCCTTCTCAAGATTAAATTCCTCAAGGTTTTTTGAAATACTTTCTAAATCAAGGGTTTTCTTATAAAGATCATTAGAATGATATGGTGTTTCCTTAGTAAGAATATAAATAATTGATTTTTTTGTTATTAAGCTTTTTCATTACTATAGAATTTTCATTATCAAGACGATTAGACTGACTATAAATTATTTTGATTATTGAAATAAAACCCCTTGAAGGGATGAGGGGAAAACCATCAAGTCATCATGAATTAAAAAATAAATAGTCTTCAACCGACCAAACCTCCAGAACAAAAGCAGCACTCACTACAATATAGAATCTCCTCCCAAAAAAATAACCATTAAGACCAGCTTACATTGTTCCATCGTAGCATGACATGTTGTCCCGTTCCAAAGAGCACGGGCACCGACGACCAAGGCCATACCCTCTCAAACATCCAACTCCAAAAATCTAAGAAACTACAAAATCTCTTTTCCTTGAAACTCGTCTGGAGCATCTTATTGAATGAGAAATATTGCAAAATCCTTGGAGCAGTGGACCATTGAGACAAAATATTCCGAAAACCTTGATTTCTCTCCATCCGACCAAAATCAACAAAACGTTACCATGAATTCACATCCAAACATCCATCAAAAACAGCGATACCAAGTCCAAAAATAGCAGAAATCCTAAATCATAATCACAAACAACAAAACATGATACATTTTATATTGATTCATCATTGTGTACCTTGCCCATTAAACAATGATTTTGAATAGGTTTCTTAAAAAATAGACCAAGATTCCTCAGACCATAAGATTCATACTCTGAGGATTCTTTAAAAAAGTCACCACCATAGGCTATCCATGTGACATTTTCTTTCGTAACATTCATATATTTATTCTTGTAGTACTTCTTTCTATTCCTCTCAGAATGATTTTTATTTCTTCATTTCTTTTTAGCATAAGACATTCTGGCTTTATATGCCCTACTCTTTTACATTCATAACAATTAACTTCCGAGGCATTTTTACCCTTTCATTATTTCTTCTTGTATCTATTCTGAATGTCTTTCTTCCCAACTCTCTTGTTCATCCTTTCAGCAAGATTATCTAGTTCATTCTCAGAATGTTCACTTTCACTAGATTCAGATAAAACAATGACCTTCTTCGATTTTGGTCTTGTAACTCTCTTAGGAGTATTGGATATCATATGATTTGTGGTAGTTGTAAAAGCAACACTTCCATTTCTTTTCTTATTATTAGTTATATGAGAAACTCTTTTCATTCTTGTCTCTTTTGAATAATATTTCCAAAAATCTCATCATGAGTAATATTTGGGACTTTCCTATTCTCATTAATAGCTATCCTATTTATTTGGACTCATTAGGCATGATATCTATAATCGTGTTCACATGTGTCTCATCATCTAATCATTTTTCACCCATAGACTATAAACTGATAACAATATTCAAAACCCTCTTTTGTTCCTTACAAACTGGTTCTCTATAATGAAATATTAAACCGTGATATTTAGCACTATGCATAGCTCTTCTAATTTCGATAACATTGGATTTACCGAAATGAGTAACCTCCAATTTCATCCAAATACAATTTTCAGATTCACAAGACGAAATATGGCTCTATATATTCTAGGTCATGGAACACAAATAATTTTTGCGTACCTTGTATTTTATTTGATATTCTTACTTTTCATGATTAGTAAAAGTTCTGACTTCTTTATCTGAAATCGTGTAATCTCAAGTAAGCATTACAAAGTTTTCAACTATAGTGTCAATCAAAAAAGTCTTATATGATATTTACAATATTCATAATCATTCCCATAAAATATATGTGGTCTAGACGGATTAATATTTTCAATCCAACCAATATTCATTCCTACAATCTTAAGAAAATATCATTCCACAGAAACATGCATGTAAAAAAAGTTTGTAAACAAGGATTAGAAATATCCTATGTAAGGAAAATATAGAACACTAAAAAACATGATCATGAAAATTTATATATTAACGTTAGTATTTTAGAAGCCTCCTCTAATACAAATTGTAGAATTGAAATATGATGTAGGTGCTAAATATACAAGAGGGGGTGAATTTTATCCTTTAAAAAATTAATTTGGAACTTGTACAGTTTATATAAACCTGCCGATTGTTTATCAATGTTAAAAAAGGTAAATTCACAAGAATTCTTTGTTCAAAACACTTGATAGATTCCAAATATACGATTCTAAAAATGAAACTTAAGAAAAAATTACAAGGACAAAGATTCAACCATAAATTGTATAGAATCTTACCAATCAGAGTATATTTAAAGGAATTTATAAGATAGTTATAGTTTCCATATTAATCAAAATGAAATAGAAAGAAAACACAAAACATTACAAGTTATAAGTGTCGAATATTTTAACCCAAATAGTAGGGTATCCAACAACCTTAGATGAAGGTCCCATAATTTATTCATTCATGAAAGTTTGTCATACCCACACCAGGGTAATACCTTGATAATAATATTAGAGACTTTCAGGCTATCCTTACAAGACCATGATGATCAAGGTAGTCGAAACCATTGTCTTTTTATTCCTGGAAGCCCTTGATTGACCACAATAACAATCGGGGTCACACAATGCAATCTGAATAGTATGTTTAGTACACACAAAGCATGAGATTATCTCTCTCTCTCTAGAAATTAACTAAATACAATGTGGTGTCTAGAGTTACAATATTTTTCAAAAAAGTGATGATCTCGTTCAAATGAGGTCCTATTTATATGCACATTTCCAACAGTCGACACCCTCCTCCAATGGTCATATTTTTTTTTTAATCTCAGAGGGACCTGCACATGTGTCACTCATACAATGGTTGGTTAGAAACATAATGAATGACATTGTTTTATAACAATAAAAAGGATATGTAAAGTGTGGATTCTCAACCTAATTTATTTTTTTCAGAGTCAAAGGATAAAAACTTCGGCATCTAAAGAAAAATATTCCAAGTATATATAATAATGAAATTCATATTTTTTTCAAGGAATTGAGAATCAAAATTCTGTAGACTTCAGATTCTTAATTCTGAGGAATTCAGTGGATGAATTCAAAGGAATTCAAAACATGAATTATAAGGTATTCAGAGTCTGAATTCTACTGAATCCGGAGTCTGAATTCTAAGGAATTCAGAACGTGATTTCTAGGTAATTTAGAGTTTGAATTATAAGGAATTCAGAACTAGAATTCTAGGTAATTTAGAGTCTGAATTTTAGAAAATTCATAGTCTTAATTCTAAGGAATTTAGAGCCTATGTTTTAGAAAATTTGGAGTCCGAATTTCTAAAAAAAAAGTTTTAATTTTAGTGAATTAGGAGTTTGAATTTATGAGAATTCATTTTCTGAATTTTAGAGAATTTGGATTATGAATTTCATAGAATTCAGAGTCTAAAATTTAGAGAATTTGGAGTCTGAATTTGGATCCTGAAGACAGAATACTCTACATCTAAGTATTTATAGAATTTTGTGGATTAATATGTGAAATATAATTTTTCACTTAGGAATAATAAGAGTTAGATTTAGAGAAACTAAAACATGAACAATAAAAACATGGTAAGGATAAATTTTCCGTGGGGAAGGAAATTTTGAGTGGAAATTTTTTTTCCTTGAGATAGATTGTTTTTGATTTTCATGGATATGTAAAATGTGGTTGCTCAACCAAATTTATTTTTCGGAGAAAAAAGAATAAAATATCGGAGTCTAAGGGAAAATATTCAAAGACTATATTACGAGGATATTCAAAAAAAAAATTTCATGAAATTTGGAATAAGAATTCTGTATACTTCATAGTTTTATTTGCGATAAATCTAGAGTTTGAATTCTATGGAATTCGGAACATGGATTCTAAGGAATTATTAGGCTAAATTATACAGAATTTGTAGTCTGAGTTATAAGGAATTTGGAACCTGATTTCTAGGGAATTCTAAGTCTTAATTCTATTGAATTCGGAACTTGAATTCTAGGGAATTTTTTGTCTGAATTCTAATGAATTTAGAGTCTAAATTCTAATGAATTCGGAGTCTGAATTTCCAAAAATTAGGATTCTGAATTCTAAGGAATTTGGAGTCTAAATTTCAGAGAATTCAGAGTTTTAATTTCACAAAATACGGAGTCTGAATTTCAAGGAATTCTGAGTTTAAATTTTGAAGAATATAGAGTAATTATTTTAGATAATTTGGAGTCTGAATTCGGATCCTGAAATCCGAAAACTCTATATCAAAGTATTTAAGGAATTCTGATTTTTTATATGTGAAACTGAATTTTACCCTTAGGAATAAAAGGAGTAAGATTTAGAGAAACTAAAACATGAACAATGAAAACATGGTATTCATAAATTTCCATTGGGGAAAATAATTTGATTAGATAGAAATTTTCCTTGAGATAGGGTGTTTTTATTTTAAAAACATGAAGGAAAGGAAAATTCATAAGGAAACCATATTGACTCAAAAAAATGTGTCAACCATATATTTTTTAAAATTTAGCTACTATTATCCATAAAAACCCATCCAATGTATATGAGATAATTGATCCATAATATATTAATTATTTTATACAATTCTTATAAACTTTCTAGTACATAACACTATATATTAATGAATAAAACTTATTATAGGGAAATACTACATAACAATATTAGGGTGATACGTCCATAATCATTCCATTACAATTGTATATATCCATTTTACATTTTAATGGACATTCCAATTAACCATTTATCTTTTCATAGATTATGAATTCATGAATTACACTTCTTGAGATTTCATTTTAAATTTACACAGGTCTAGATTCTATTTTTTGGATTTTATTGATCTCCAAAGATGACCAAATGTGATTTTGGAACGGAACACATTTTTATCTACCATTCCGCCATAGACTAAACCCCAGAAAATGGGAAACCATGGGAAACACTATTAAACACAAATAATAATAAATTTATAATATGTTGATCAACCTTTACTTATCCACTAACCAAATTTGGAATCCAATTGATAGAATGAATATTATATTGACTGCATGGACACATGACTAACCATAAAAGAAGCTTAATTACCACATGACTCAATAGAAGGCTACATGACCACACTCAATAATAATTCAAGATGATATTTTGAAGTCTAAATATATTAAAATCCATATCATATAAATTTTATTCATATATATATTATTATGAATCCTCAGACAACATCAGTACCCCTATTGGTTTTTTGGAACCATCCATAAACTATTCCCAAAAGGTTCAAGTACATTTCAAAACACCTCAAAAAATATGTGATTCATAATATCACATGCTATTTATCATGAAAAGATTATAAAAACACACAATAACATATTTTCATATTTTTAGGTTATTAAATAAATTGGTGACTAGAAAATTTAGCCTTGTTTCATAGATAAACCACCATTTTTTCATGAATCAAATTTCACAACCGACAAACTCACTCATTCTGAATATATGATAAATTTAGATGATAAGGTTGTACATAGTTCCAACATTAACTATGTCCCTCATTATTAATGAGTTATGGTACTTTGAACCCTCCTACTCATA
Source organism: Viscum album (assembly GCA_963277665.1). Classification (NCBI taxonomy): domain Eukaryota; kingdom Viridiplantae; phylum Streptophyta; class Magnoliopsida; order Santalales; family Viscaceae; genus Viscum; species Viscum album. The sequence goes on from OY728138.1 coordinate 169,517,463, forward strand.
ACAATCTAATTTTTATTTGTGGTTCTTACCATAATTCTTTATATAGGTGGAGAAGGGTTAACATGTATCTTCAACCGAAGCCCTTAAAATACCTATATTTTCATTGAATATATAAATATTTTAGTAATATAAATCTTTCTTAAAATATGGAAATATTTTATATCTTTACAATTCACCCACTCTTTGATTAAATTATATTTGATATTAATATTTTTTTATCTTGTGGGGTTTACATCATTTTCATAGAGACAAATGGAACTAATATTATCACATTAAATTTGTAAATGTTTCTCAATAAAAATTAATAAATTACATATATGTTCCTTCATCCATTTCATCTATATAGATGAATTTGTAGCTATTATTTACTCATCCATAAATGTACTCTGAGCCATTGACATTCACTTCATCTCCACAAAAGGCCATGCTATTACCACCATTTAAAAAGGCACGAACATATATGGATTTTAAATCTTTCAAATATTAAACCAAATATATATAAAAAGTACTGTAGATATAGATTTAATCTTATTTTAGAAAAATAAAATTTTGATTGTTCTATAAAAATATCATATATTAATATTTTCATTCAACATGTGAGATTATATTTTACTGAACTACTATCTAGAAAATAAATTCCATACAAATACATTATCCAATATTGATTTTTTAAATTATTGTAGGATTCCAATAATTCTACTAAATTTATTTTCACTATCAATTTTTTACATTTTGATATTTTCATAATTTATTGAAAAATATAAAGGGATGAAATATTCCTCTTAATCATTTATTATATGCACTCTAAATAATTATTTGGCATCCTTTTAATGCGAAATATAAATATAATTAGTTCCTTGTTGAATTTCCATTCTCATGTAATATGTCAAATCATTAAACAATTAAATATCCAATTACAACTTCATTTTAATTAAGTATTTTTTATAGAGATAGTCCTGATCAATTTTAAATTTTATGTCATAAGCATGGAACAATAATATGAGAGTACATGTTGTGTCTTATTTACAGTACTGGTTGTTTCAAACTATTCTTTTTATAGATTCCATTTTTTAAGAACCTATCATGTTTTTCATACAATGACCTTGAAATTTTTTTAAGGGCATATAATAATTTCATCAACATAAAAAAAATTATATAATTTTCATTAATAATAAACCCTTCATGATTGGTAGTAATATATTATACATTATGTACAATATTATGGAAATCTAAATTCATATCCATTTGGTAATGTCAATATTATTTGTGAGCTATAACTACTGAAAATAACCTAATTGATAAAATAATTCTTTTAGGATAAATATATTTTCAATTTCTATGACTTCTATTTGAGAGTATCGATTTAAATCATTTTGGGATTTGTTTGTTGACACCTATCATTTATCAATTAATTTCTATATATAATCGCACTTAGGGGAAATTACATTTATTTTACCTGGACTTCGAAAAAGATCCCATATATTTTTTCTTTTTATTTTTTCTATTCGTTCATTAATATCACAAATAAACTCTTCATGTCATTCTACTATTGAAACCAGTTTTTATTTAATTTGATTAATGAGTGAAATGTTGTTTTGAAACAGTCATCATTATTCTTATATGTAATAGTGCCTCCTGATTAGAACTTTTATTATTATTAACAACTTGTATATTTATTATATGATTCACCAATCTCTAAAAATAAATATCATTATCGTCATTATAATTACAAATTGATCAATATAATCTAAAATTTTGGATTTTCGAATTGTTTGTAGACTAGATATTTTAGTTTTTTTAAACATTTATGCTCTAAACACATTACATTTTAGTAATTTCCCCTCTGATCATTGAAGAATTGTTTTGAATTTTTTTATCACCACAAACATTGAGTTTATTTATCATTATGTTGACGGTCATGCCGATAGTTAAATTATATGTTTAACCTATGAAAATACCTTAATTTTATGACTCTTAATATATACCTAGATTGATACCTGTGATCATTATGAAACATTAGATTTTAAATATTTTGAAGTGTTTTAAAGTATGATTTATTTGGAATGCATATAAAAAAGGAGTTGTTTTCAGGCCTCACCATGCTCTAATTCAATATTTTGACAATATTACATAAGGCTAGTCTCTATAAAATAAATGAATGATAAGATTCAAATGAAATTATCCACCGTTAAAACTAATTCCCAATTTTTTATCTTACTGAATCCATTCTATTGTGAAGTAAATGTTTCACAAAAATTATATTTACTTGAATTCATTAATTTATTATTTTTAAATGGATATTAGGTAACATTATAACCATTATCTATCTCATATTGACAATTTATTCAACCATATTTTTCTACACATGTCTCCGTCAAATTTTTAACATAAAATTTTAACCATACATGTGTCTCATGAACATGAATAATTTAATCCAAGTGAAAAAATTGAAAAATATAGTGAAATACAATTCAACTAGGTATAATAATTTCTCATGGGGCTAGAATAATTAATATTAAAGAGATTATCATATCTTGACGATTTTAACTACACTCTTTTTCATATTTGTTGAATTTTCTTCAACTTTTATCCTGTTTCACAAAATGAATCTCATAACATTTAATGAAATGAAATGTATCTTACATTATTATGAATTGGAATTTTATTAAGACTGCATTAAAAATTTTGGCCCTATCTCATGTGCAGCAATTTCCAATTTTCATTCGCACCAATGTTAAATGAGACAGTTTTTTATCCAATTTGGAACATAATGCCAATTTTTTATTCTGTTTCTGTCATCGTACTCAGATAATTATTTTATTATATAAAATATTTTTTTTGAAGAAGATACATTCATTACCTTCACCACATGATTTCACTCAATAAATTATGCATAATTCCTTCCACAGATATAATATCATTTCAATTGAGCTTGTTTTCTATAATCTCACTGGAGGAAATGACATTAATTTTTTAAGAATTTTCTTCTATAACTATCATTGTACTAAAACAATTTAATATAATTTTATTCTATTATATTTTATCACCTAAATTTTTTGAGTAGAAATAACTATATGATATACATAATTTTATTCTCGTAATAGCCTTAAATGTAATTTCAATAATAAAATATTTTTCCTATTAATCAAATATAAAATTTTCATTCTCTTTTTCATTGTAGGGAGGCTATCTAGGAAATATTAGCATGCATTCTTCAAAAACGTGAACTTTTTTTGAACCCCATCATAATTCATCTAATCAATCAAATCTATTTTTATTAGCTAAAACAATGATTCCCAACAATCATTATTATTCACCTATTAATATCTACTCATAAATTTAAATATTTCCCCCCTTTATTCATATCACTTTCTTTGTAATGATGTAATTTTTTTGACATTAATAATCATTATGAATAAATATAAAACTACAATACTATTATCTAGGTAATTTATATATTATATTTTAATTTAAATTATATCTATAAAATTTATATGATTAGACAAGTATATACACAAATTTTTTATTCCTTAGAGAGATTATGTATCTTGATAGATTCTTATATTATTTTGATAACAGATTGAATTTAGAATCACCATTATAATCCCAAGTATAAATAAATTATTAATTTGATCCTATATGGTAATGATAACTAGGTCTAAATCATGATAAAAAAGATATGTATTTGAGAATATTTTTTGAGTTCATGTTTTTAGAAGTCATTAATGACAGGATCATAACATCCATGGATTTATAGTAAATATATCATATCTTATAATGTTCTTAATCATATTCAAAATTATAATATTGAATCTTCAAAATGCCTTCCTCATTCATATTTGTGATTCTCATCACGATCTTTCACAATATTCTCATTTTATACTATTTTGAGGTTGAGTGATTTAATATCATTAATAATGGTCGATTATTTTTCATAAAATACATCATTAAAATAATCACTCATTGTATTATTCTTAATAAAGTGTTTAACTTCCTTCTTTAGCTGTGTATTCCTCTATAAACATTATTTCAGTTCAGATTTTAATATATATTTGATGTAGGATATTTCAGCATATTGACCTTCTCTAAAATAAGATCATCATGAATAACTTCATGTGACATGAAATTTTTATATTTTTTATAAATATCATAGATTAATTTTTATAAAATGAGACTCCATCCTTTTCTTACATACCCAATAGATTTTATCATTTTCAGATTGGGTACTCATTCTTATTATAAATTAGTTTTGTTTCTTTTTTTTAGTTTCCATATCTCTTAATTTTTTAATTTTCATCTTCCTCGTCATATTTTTTTCTTTTATTATATGAATAGTTAATGTAAATGTTACAAATATCCCGATTTTCGATACATTTAAGTGTAATATTAACATTATATTTCCAATTATATCTCATAATTTTTTTGGTATGGAATATTATTATTTTATGTTCATTATACATCTAATATTCATCATCTATTTCAGTTTGATGTTCAACATATTCATAATTGATCATAATCTTCTTCATGGATTCAAAATAATTTTATTCTTTAGAATTATTTTTAAATAAAACACTATTTCTCATTCCATCAGCTACGAGTTTGTTATAGATATCATCATGATAAAGATCCAATCAATCATCTCGAGTATATTTTTTTGTATAAAACATGTATTGGATATTTTTACCAAATGTGTTTATCTTATCACTATAACATTAGATGTTACTAAAAAAATTCATATACAATTTTGAATTATTCATATTTGTTTTCACATTCAACCATATTTTTTGATTAATATATTATTTTATAGATTTGAAACATTGTTTCATTGATATTAAAATTTACTTCATATATTCTATCAATATTATCCCATATTTTCATTGTATTTTGTATTGCCATCACTATAGTTTAAACATTATCAGGTAATGAATTAATAAACTAATAAATTTACATCCCATAAATATCCATATATTATATATTAGTAATCATCAGTTTTCCCATATAATATTTAGATAGGGATCTATATGTAACTACATCAAAAATATCAAAGGAAATAAACAAGATAAAGGGATGAATCCAATTTTTATATTCACGATAGTAATTTCCATCAATGGTTTTTTCACCTCTATTATTAATTGAATTTAAATTATCTATCAGAAACATATCTAGGATCTAATAGATGAAACATGAGGTATCTAACACTATATAAAATACCACAAGAACTAATACGCCACATACACGGGGGGGGGGGGGGGTTTATTTAGTTATCGATGTATTTTGAGATTTCAACCATTTTAAAAAATACTACATCGAATTAAGATATTATCACCTAATATTAAATTCTTATCCTTACCTGTATCAAATGAACATGTAAACAAAAAAAGGTATAAAGTGTTTTTAAAGGGTTTGGACATACTGTGGGGGTACCAACTCCGAATAATTTTCCCCCATCGAGCAGCATATTCTTCCAAAAGATTATACAATAAATTAATAGTTGTTATAAAAGGAAAAATAATGAAGCCTAATTCATCTGTATCCCATTTGAATTTAAAAATCATTAAATTGGTAAATAGTGATAAGACCTAGATGATAATGACATATAATGAATTTATTTTCTAAGAAACTTTTAGTGATCTTCTCCATAACCATTCAAAAAAATGATAATATAATCTGTTTACTCAGTAAAGAATTTGATAATGGTCTATTTTTTTAAACATGGACTCATATTTGAATATTAAAAATGATATAGTTTTAATATATTATGTGAGTTTATTTATAACATAAAGATTCAATTTTTTCCTCTCTTAGTTTCATGATGTTTAGTATTCCATTAAATTTTTATTCTTCCAATCTCTCACTTTGATGCCTCTTGATAGATACCTATCTCCAAATATCCCTGAATTAATATATTTCATTTTAAATTTATTTCATCTCGAAATTCCCATACCATAACAACAAAAAATTATAAAAATATGATGCTCCATGATTTTATAATATAGTTAAACATTAGTTTCGGCACCCATAGTCTCATAATATTCTATATTTAATAAAATGAATTTATATCAAATAATTCATATTATACCATTGTATTTTTTTGGTAGATCAACATAATATTATTCAAAAATCTTTTATTCCTCATAAAACATTGATTGGAATTTAAAAATTATGAAATTGTGATTTCCAAGAATAGAAATGTCTCATTCCTTACTGAAATAATATCTAACTGAACGTAATTCAATACACTAAAAAACAAATTTCCTCTTCACCACTTAAATAAGAAACAAAAATCATGTTGCCTTCAATAATAAAAAAGAAACACTCTCTAACATGAGGAATGAGTTTCCTTCAAATTTATTGTATTATAATAATCTCCAAATAATATTCAAGATTTAATATCCACAGATCATTGATGAAATAAAAAATAATTGTGCACAACAACATCATTTTAAAAGATTAATTCTAACCATCATACAAATATGAATTTTAATTGTAATTTTTTAAAATATAATGAAATTGTTTGAACCAATTAATCTGTTTTATGGTATAAACATTGAATATTTCCATAAACATTATTAGTTTTAATTTTAGTACAATATTCAAAATATAGAATCTCATATTTCTAAATAAATATTAACCTCTAAATAGTTTTCTTATATGATTACAGAGATTAGAGAAATGTATGTATTACATTTACATAGGTAAGATATCTCATTGATTACCTTTTTAAGGAAGGTACTTACATCATCAAAGCAGCGATATTTGAAGAAGTTCCACTACTTAGTTCTTTGAAAATTATAGTTACCTTTACAAGAATTTTTTTTACCCTTCTCAAGTTTTATTTTACATTAATTATTTTCATTAAGATATACTTTTTATAATTATGTAGAATATATTTTCATGAATTATCCTTATGAAACATTCATTATAAATTATTCAGGGCTATATTTATAAAAGTTTCCTTTATGTAGCTCCATAGATGTTCGACTATACATAGTCAAATATTCCCACATTTTGATTAACAATTCAGTTATTGACTACATGTCACAACTATGAAAATTCATGAAGACCTATCCACCAAAAGTTATAATCGAATGAACATGCACTGATATACCATCCCCTATCCACATAGCACTCATTAAGTCAAATGTAAAAAATAACTAACTAATCAACTACATGAACTATTGGCTATCTGGAAGACCAAATATATGACTATGATACCATATAGTCAACAACATGGCAACACTCATGAATAAATGTAGAAAACTAGCAATACAAATTATACCTTCTACTAGCCTTCTCAACAACAATAAAAACATCATAAAATTAATTTGTTATGGAATTTCAACAAGTTGATAATAAATTCATTATAGAAGTAACTTCATCAAAGTATTAAATGGTACATTTTTTAATTAAACCACCATAAAATCATCACGATCCTCTCATATTTTGGAATTTATCATAATGTCATCAATGAATATCACAAAATTATATCATGGAATTGTGAAGATATTATATTAATCAAATAGATAAATATTAGAAGAACAATATCCATGATTGAGGTAAAAAAACACATGTATTTTATATTGTGTTTATTATCTGGCCTTTGCTATATCCACTTTATTTACCATCAACTGATGATACCCATATTGAATGATAGTCTTTGAGAAGAATTAACCCCCATAATTCAGGTTGAATAAATTATAAATCATTAGAAGCGGATAATTTTTCTATAAATTTATATGATTATGTTATATATAATTAATGTATAGCCACGTTGACCCACCCTTATTTACAAAGAGAACATGTGATCCTTATGTAGACTCGAATGGTCGAATAAAACCTTTTTTCATAAAAATCATTTAGTTGTTCATTTAATTATTCCAAATTTTCATATTCCATTCTATATAGGGTATTTTTATTTATTTTTATCTTGGTATGAGTTCAATTGGTATTTCTACCTATCTTTTCTATTTGAGGACCACATATTTATTCATGAAATGCTTCAATGTATTCCAAAATAGTGATATTATTTCTTATCTTTTCAACATCAATTTCTTCACCTTCATTAATAGTAATAACGATGAATAAGGATATAGTAGGTTTTAAATGTAATTGATAAATATGATATATTTTTATTCAAAAAAATACCAATATATACCACAAAAAAATAATCATTACTTACTTTTATATTTGATCGTGACATTTTACATTGAGTGAAAATCCATTCTTACTATTATGTAAAATTATATTTTTTGAATGAACACTTGGTTTATGGTGAGATTTTACGAACCAATGTTAATAGTATAATAACTATATACACTGGATACATTAATATAATCCATATATATTTTGACCAATAAATGCACTTCGAGAAGTTCATTGTTCAATTTAAGGTATTTTAAAAACATTATAGAAAAAACAGAATATAGAGAATTAAAAATAATTATTCACCTACTATATAATGATGTCGAATCAGTTATATATTTTTATCAAATAAGAAATATTAAATGATAAACATAACACTATTAGAAAAATTATGATAATAATTCGAAAGGGTAATTTATGTAATGACCATGAATAGTATCAAATAATTTACCTTTAAAATATACATATGTGACATATTATTTTATATAGTATTATATTAATCACATTTAAAAAATGATAAAAAAAATTATAATTTTTTTATATCTAACAGATAATTACTTGATCAGTATAAATTTACCCAATAATGTGCCAAAATTTATAATGGAAAAAAAGAAAATATGAAAACTATAATAGGGTTATATGGATATTATTGACCCATAGAATGATTTCACGAAATAAATATTCTTTATTTGTTGAGAATAACATTATAAATGATACAACCATCCCATGATTATTATATAAAACCTAGAGTTGAAATATAAATGAATGAAGAATGAAAAAATATAATATATTTATTAATGGTTGGAATCCTATTTGACCGTCAAAAATATGACTATTGGAATAGTCTTATGAACATCATATATACTGACAACATTATTAGAATAATAACCTTACATATGTAATAGTTAAATAATATATAGAATCTATATAAATCAAAAATATATTAATTTTATAACATGATGAAATTAATAAAATATGTAAAATGTGATAAAATTTGTGTTTGTATTTTTGTAAAATATATATGGTATGTTTAAATATTTGTGATAATTCAAAATATATAAAAGATATTTTTTTAAATGGGTTTATAAAATAATCATATATTTCATTATAAGGATAATATAATTTCACGATACCATAAGTAATTTTTCATTGGGTGAAGAAATAAATCATATTATTAAAATAGTTATTTTTCAAAAAAAAATAATATATTAGTAATATAATTTTTTTATAAATAGATAAATAGTCTCAAAAAATTCATATCATTTTTTTATTCTAAATGTCAAAAAATGGCCATGGTGAATTCTTTGTATTTATCTAATAATGGTGAATTGGTGTTGAGTAGTGAAATATTTTTACGTAATATTATATGTGAAATACAAGAAATAATTGAGTCAAAAATGATTTATAAAGCCATTATCTTGAAATTAAATTCATGAATTTATATTTACATTCATATTATTTATCACTATTGATAGTATTTATCTAAAATAAAAATAATATTTATATTATAATAATAAAAATTCCTCTCCTATTCAAATAAATATGACAGATCACCAATCATTCTCCTCACACATTATAAAACATGGAGCTATCCCAAAATGTTCCCATTTATCACCACAACCATATCCAACATGACCTATAACTGTAATTCTTACCCAATTACCATTCCATTGATCCTAATGGGGTATCCAAGAGGAGACATTCAAAAAAAGTGGAAATAGTTTTGATTGAGTATATTCATATTATTTTCTTCCCCAACCACACACATTTAAATTATATCCACCCAAAAATTGTAAAATTAATATCACAAATGTACTTATTTTTTATTTATATACTAGAATAACAACAATTTAACTTCTATTAAATCATAAATAAAATGAAAATGTCTTTTAAATTATGTTATGTGTATCATCATCATGATCATTGAATTTTATTCCCCACCACCACCATTATAGATATTTTAAATAAAATTATAATTTTTAAAACTATGATTAATATTTAAATATTTTTCCTTATTATAAAATTATTAAATTCTATTAATGGTAAATAAAATAATGTATGTTCATTTTGGATGAAAATTCTATAAAAATAAAATAACCATTTGAAAATAAAAAATATACATTATAAATAATGATTATTTATATATTATATTGGGAAATAAGAGACTTTTAAAATAATGGACACAAATTCACTATCTAAAATTACACTTCCGGTGGAACGGAACCATTCTATATTAAAAATCATAATGATGATGGAAAATGGAACCCCAAAATGAACCATGAGACTATTATTGAATGTATGATACCTCTATTAAATGAATATAAACAAACATAAAATGTAATAATATATATATTATTTTTTAATTAAGTTCATAATTATGTATTAAAAAAATAAAATTTCTTTACTAGGGATATTAAAGGATATATATGAAAAAAATCCATACTAAAGTAAGGGTACTCTCTAATCACCCTTTCATCATTGATTTTTTCCTTTCAATATTCCTACCTAATTTTTATCTTTATTGAATATAATTTAATTCTTATCAATTATATATCTATCTATTAAATATGTACCCATCATATTCTCAATGTTCTATTTGGGTTATTCATTTCTTTTATTCATGACTAAATAGATTTTTTATAATTAATCCCAATTAAGTATAAATATTATATCCATTAATAATTTAATGTAATACACATTTAAATTCATTTACCCGTTCATTATTTCATAAAATTTTAACTACTTTAAGGTTGGAAAACATTAATAATCTCTTTTTTAAATAATATTATCATATTTATTATTTCCTTAAATGTATTTTACTTATTTATTAAAACACAATTTTAATCCATCATTTATATGCATTTTCTATTTATTTTTCCAAATTAACTCAATATTTGGGAACAAATTATTGATTAAAATATTAACTCCTAAAATATTTAATTTCCTCTTCTTTTTGGAATCTTTGTAAAATACACTTTGATTTTTTATTGATGTAGGTCTATGTAACCCATCACATTCCAAGGGTACTAATTATTATTCTTCCTTTTTCTTGATTCCCACATGTAGAGAACATATGAATGTACATTTTATTATGGGTTTACCCAAATGGCTATCCAAAGGATTTGGGTAACATTTATAAATCAAGATATATCATATATATAATTAGGGAGTAAACATAATCTAAAATGATCCATTTTCCACTATGTTATGTTGTCTTGGTGGTTAACCCTTACTTTTTCTTATGTCATTTTCCTTACTACTATTTCATTCATATGATTCCATTATATTATAATGAAATATTAATTATGCTCAGATTCCATATTATTAATAATGATCCATTTTCGGATTTCATGTTATTCAATTTGACTCATATATTATTATCTATTATTTTATTTTTTTCCACATAGTGATTTATAGAATATCTCTTTCTAAAATGTATTATATTAGTCATTCAGTGTTTTTTTAGAATATCAAAGTGGTTAATGAGAACTTTATTGACTTTAAAAACATTATTTTATATTTACTATTAATATTTATGTTTTTTGAACCTAGTCACCCAAATACTCTATGCATCTGGATCCTTATGTTGTGTTTATTGGATACTGTTCTTAACAGTTATGTAATAATTTTCATATCTGACATGTATCACTATATTTTCTATCAAAGAATGTCTAGTTAATTTAAAGGATTACCAATATTCTAAATTAGAATAAATCATCGAGAAAAGGTTATTTTTCATTAAAACAACCCAAAAATCAAGTAAAGAATAGAGTGATTAGGTAAAATGCAATAAAATAAATGTTTGGATAATACAAATGGATGGACCTTTTAAATATATGTTCTAATGTGTAATAATAAAGAAAGGGATCACTGTGAATTAATTATAAATATACCTGGTGCTGAGAGGGTATCCTTTCTATACACATAATATGAGACTCCTGAGGGATACGTTTTGGAAATATTATAATCAATTTATAAACATTTATTATGGACTTGAATAAATTATTTATTCATAAAATCTAAATATAAATTTACAATTGAAAACATAGATTTAAAACTAATCGCTCATATATGAGGATATACAAGTCATTTATGAACTATTCAATATATGTACATAGTCTCCCATTTGTAATCCAGTTAGTTTAAGTATTCTCATCCCTAATATTACATTTTATTAGTTAATGGAGGGAAATAAGAGTAATCATGACAATAACCAATGTGATGATCAATGTAATGATTTCCATAAAGAAATTCTGTACCTGATGGGAGTGAAATATGAGAACATTGTTGTACTACAATATCAATTGACTAAAGTAACAAATAAAAACATGAATTATGTAGAAAATATTCTCCCTCTTATGAACTATCATGTTTCAATTGATTCCTTCATTAAATAATCCCTCTAAAATTTAGTGTATATTCTATTTACCTCAATATAATATATTATATTGAATACATTTACATGATATTTTGTATCCTCTAATGATTCGAAAAAGAGTTTTACATATAGGTTGCATATCACTTAGAGGGAGAAGTTTATCATTGGATACAAGTAATCAAGGACATGAAACCTAGGGAGGAAATAAAGTCCAAATAATCGGAAATATCAAAGAAAATATTCATTAGTAAATATTTTTTTCGAAAAACCATTTTAAAATGGAGAGAGAGTTTCATAGACTAAATAAAAAGGAAAATGATTCTATTGGGACTAATATAGAAAACATCATAAGGTTTTACAGACATGATTCCTTATTTTTCATCAATAATAAATGTATGATAGAATAAAAATTTATTATATTAAATAAGAGTTATTAAAATCATTAGAGGTTTGAGACATTGAATTCTATGAAGTTATTTTCCATTGTTCTCTTAATGTTGAGATATAAATTTTTTATTTTCAGTGGTCATGAAGTGATGTAGATAAAAACAAAAAATAGAGATTAATCTAAGAAAATAAATGCATAAATCCCATAGAAGATAGAAAAACCAAATTCTCACATTTTAAAATTGTTGGAAGAAGCATATCAGAAATTTTACCAAAGAAGTAGGGATATGCTACAATTGTAAAAATTAAAATAATTAGGTAATCAATACCCAAGGGTTATGAATAATCCCAAATATAATTTGAAATGAAATAAGGTTATAAACAACCATTAATCTGTATTCATGTTATTGAATTACAATGAACATAATCATTATTCATGATGATTCCCTAATAAATGTTTTTATATATATAATAAATTAATATATGATCAATTTATATGAGATAATTAAAAAATATGGTATCATTACTGCTAAATAATTTTTGGTATACTATCAAGGTATACCTTAAAGAATAGATAATTTATTATTTTACTTTGTTTCAATAAATTAATTCACATCATTCATGTTTAGGATAACCATTGAAATAAGACATAAAATTTTGGAGGTTTGGTTATTCATGTGAAAAAATGACGAAATTATATATCTCAAGCTTATATCATATCCCAGTGATTTTTATGGATTTTAACTCACAAAAAATCATTTCATACATCATTTAAATTTATGTTATACTCGGAATAGAATTTATTTACTTTTATAAAGATAACATCAACTACTGGAAGAGGGAAATCACTCCCTGTATCTCGAATTATCCAATTATTCATTAGTAGTTCACGTGGGAGGTCTAATATCATTTGAAGTATTCATATAATGAAAATATATTATTTCTATATGATAAAACATATCAATATCAAATTTTATAGACAAAGGAGGAAATTATGCTTGAAGATATACCAATAGTGATGGACTATACAAATCCATTCCACGATGAGTTTCATAGTATTATACATAACCTAGAGTTGCTGTTTTTAATTGATCATATAAATGTATATACACATATATCCAATAATATATATACAATTACATATATTTAATTGGAGTAACTAAAGAAAAAATTACAAGAGAATATAGAAATGGGTGTTCTATAATTGAGTGCTTCACCATAGGGATCTTTGGTCCTCTTTCTAATGAAGAACTATTGGACAATGTTCCCATGAATTGATTATCATGAAATGAAAAAATAAAAATCAATAACAACTATCCCCTTTAATGTATTGATTTATTGTTTGATTAAATATTTGGGGCTCTGTAATTTACTAATATGGACCTTCGGTCTATTTACCCCAAATCGAAAGTGAAGAAGAATGATACCACCAAGAACCTATTTTCAAATACGTCATGGACACAATAAGTTCATAGTAAATCCCTTTTAGTTCAACTAATGCTCACTAAATCTTCTATGAAATATTGAATATTGATTTTGGAGATTACTAAAAAAATTATTTTATTCATTATAGCTAATATGTAACTATAACCCAAATATAAGGTGGATATTTAGAAATAAATTGAGTTTTGTTTTAAATTCATTGTGAGAGGATAAGTTAAATGATATTTTTTATAAATATGTGTTTTTAAGTAGGACGTTTCTTTATTAAAAAATTATATAAAAAATTAGATTTTAATGGGTCTTTTACAAATGAAAGTAATTAGGTTGTTCCCCATTCCAACATCTATGATAGATATTTTTAGTTTTAATGGACTAGATTGGAACTATCAATGAATTTGGGGTAAAATCTTATAACTATAAAACTACTTATATTGGATAAATTTAAAGGGATTAAAATTTTTATGGACCAATGAATATGAGTAGGGCATTAAAGAATTTAATATGGGCAATTTAATTTCACTATTAGACACAATTCCATCAATTTTGGAGAATTTCATGGTATACAACTTTTCATTGATGAAGGGTGTGGGTTGTTTACAGGCACAAAATGATAATGTGATAGCCTATGACATAAAAGGATGATAATATTTGAGCATAAAAATTCAACACATTATATATAACTAACACAAAATATTTTTTCATTCAATTATTAGTGACATTATCTCTTTGGAGAGAAGTTTGAAATTAATATGCATCATAAGATGATCAAATATATATTCACATAAAGGGATATTAATAAGTTATAGGGAAGATGATTAGATCTCAACCAAGAATATAACTATAACACATGAGCATCAATTATAGTATGTTATATTTTTATTACAAATAAACAAAACAATAATGGACATATTTGTTGAACAAAATTTATAAATAAATAAGATAAATATAAGTTTTCAACTTATAATGTGGAAATAATGATTGAATAATTCTTTGAATTATTCCCTAAGAAATTATTTTTTATCACTATTTTTAAATGATTAATATAATAAATTTATTTTTTTCAAAAATAAGTTTTGATAACATATGTAATTAATCATACATTAATTATTGATGGGTTATTAAAAAATATTAAATTATATAAATGTAAAAAATAGATATTTTTAAAAATATATATATTTTACGTTAACAATGTATTTCAAAAGAAAATCATTCTTTATTAATGAATAATTATAATGAGATAATTATATTATATATTAAATTATCTAATTTTATTATAATGTAACGGTTTTTTCTTGGAACAAAATTATAATAAAGTCATGTTATCATTGAAAATATATTTTCCCAAAATCGTTTTCACCACATTTTATTGGTTTATTTATAAATTAATTTCCATTAGTTAATGTAATTGAAATTTATATAATGGTTTCATGAATTTAAATAATAATTAAATAATTAATTAAAATTTTAAATTAATTGTTTTTTAATAATGAATTTTAAATGATTCGAGAAATAATTAATATAGTAAATGATAAATGAGATAAAATAGGGTTAAATTAAAATGGAAAGGGTTCAAATGAATTTTAGAAAAGAATAATTTTTATTTTTTAATCAAATTTCTACATTATACAGATAATTTTCGTAATTTTTATATTTTTAATCCACTTTAATTATGTAAGACACAAAATATATATTAATAATTCATATATATTAAAATTTTGATCGAGCTCAATTATAAATGGGAACCTGCTCTCTAATATTATATCTGAACTATGGTTCACTACCCTCAACCCATAGCTACCAAAATTCACAGCATGTTCTTATATATCCCATTATTACAATAAAATCAATTTTTCATAAGTTGTATTTGAATAAGCTTAGAAGAAGTATTAGTATGTGTTCCTAGTGATATTTTTCAAGTAACTATCTTCTTAATCAAACTTGAAATAATTTCAAAAGACTTAAAAATATTTATATCATTTTATTAATAGTTCATTGATGTGTTTATTTTTTTTGTAATATCCAATTTATATTTTTTTCAATCCCATATAAAAAGATAACATCACTTGTGTGTACGTACAACCCACCATCTCCACGTAGTAGTGTAATTGATTTTTCATCATCACATTACAAGGATGTATATAAATGTGTAAATGATTAGTATATATATGATATTTATTACATAATTATTATTTTAAAAATATAATCTATCATCTACATTCATACCCTTCAATTCATTGAAAAATGATAAATTTTCTTTTTCAAATGTGTGGAATACCACCTCTATGAAGCGACGTGAACTGTGTTTCTATTAACACCCTGAAAAAATTAATCTAAAACATTATATAAGGAAAAAATTATTTTAATGAAATTATTAAGAATTTGGAAATAATGGATCTATTTTATAACACCTTTAACCACTAATAGTATGCTGACAAAATTTTTAGGAAATTGACTAAGCATCCTCAGTCGGTTGGCATAAGAAAGAATAATTCAACAATTAGATTAAAAATTGTAATAAATGATGGATAAAATTTTATATAAATGAAATCTTTTCTTATTAATGTATTTGATGAAATTAATGTCAATTTACCTGATTATAAATCATGTGCTATTAAGAGGAGACCCAATGTGAGGTACTTATTTTATAATCTCATTATATTAAATGATTGTTAATGTTCATCTTTTATTTTGAATATTATATTATACTAATATTAAAATAGCTATACATTTTATTTTGTTTTGTTTATGTCATTGGATTTAATATTTATTTTCCATTTATTCATTATTTGGATTGAGTTTCAATAAGTATGTTACATATATAGAGAATTCTTTTAAAAATCTTGTTTTAAATTATTTCTTCCATTTTATTTTCATCCATGATAAAGTTCATTAGAAAGAAATCATAATTTTCTTCTTTAAATATCCATATTTATTTATATTCATTTAAAATATCCTTACACATTGTTTACAAATATTAAATGAGGCAACTTTTAACTATTCATCGAAAAGGGTATTCTTGAAATTCATTATAAAATTGTGAAGGGAAATTTTTAATGCATGTGACATAAACTGATTTTCAAAAAACCATGAACATTATTATATATTTATTATCCTCTATAAAGGTCACATGGTTTTCAAATTAATTCATTTTAAATTATATTTTATTTGAATATAATATTGTATTATTTTCTTAAAGTAATGAAAATTGAATTGAATGTGATTTATATCATTGTTCGTTAATGATAACAAAATGATATTTTTTAGTGATATTAATATAATTAAAATAAGGTTTCCAAACTTTATTGAAAAGACTGGTTAATGAAATATTATTCAATATATGACAGAGAATGAATTAAGATGGAAGTCTTAACATTTTCATTGAGGATAAAGAGGCATTAAATTTATGGTGAAATTTATAAAATATTTAAATTTAAAAAAATTGAAATACATTTTCCCACCGAAACAAGAAAATATGATGAAAAAGTGTTGGAAAAAACTACTCATTGATTATAATTTTTCAATATAATACCACCTTGGTAAGGAAAATAATGAGACTGATACACTTGGTTGTTAATATCATGGGGTTATGACTAAAATGGGTACTTAAAAAGTTATAATATTAGGAATTTTATCACGTTTGTTATTGGAATTATTAAGGAATGGAAAATAGTAAATACTTTCTAAATTATTTGTAAAAAATCCTTATTAGTGAAAAGAAAAATATCATATCCCAATGGTGAGAATTTTCAATAGAAAATTGAATCCATGAATAATGGGAAGTCATTAGAGTTCATCTATGAAGTCAATATATTAATATTTTGAAAGGGACTATGTGTTTCATATGTTATTGAGTTAAAAAGTGAATAATTTGATGAAACTCATTTCTCTTAGTTCATTATACATCCTACTAATAGAAAAATATATATTGATATTTGAAGGAACATTTTGTGTTGGATAATATGAGATAAGAAATTAATGATTATGTTTCTACATGTGTGGTTATTGAATAGTTATTGGATGAATGAAAACATAATAAATGAAAATTTAAACATCTGATTATTATTATATAGAAGTGGGATGATTTTAATATAAATATTTTGATTGTATTTCATAAATAATCATATAATCAAGGATTTTATATAGGTTATGGTTGACAAATTTACCATATTCAGAAATTGATTCTCTATAACGGTTGATATTATACTCATCCTCCTCATACGAATCTATATTAATTATTTTTTATACATCATGGTGTTCTTATTTTTAATATATTGGATTACGATCATGGGTTTTAATTTATATTATATAAGACAATTCATATGGCTCTTCACCCTAAAAACTATTTCAATACTACTTAATATCCACACCCAAATGGACAATATAAATGGTTTATTATAATATTAAAGTACTACTGTGTTGATGTCATTAGTAATTGACATTCAAGAATTGTGGGATCCGAATTTACCATTGGTGGAGTTCAAATATTACAACATCTTCCATTGAAGGTTTCGAATTTCTCGACATGAGGAAACTTACACTAAAATTATCTCTACAGAAACTTGATGGGATAATGTTTGTGAAATAAAAACTTTTGGCCCAACTCATGTTGAGAAGTAAATTTTTTTTAGGAATACTATTAATTAATATTTAGGTAGATTAAAGTTGAAAAAATTTATATTCTAATAACAATCGGTGGGATTTAGAATCTCAAAAGGGAGATAATAGTTTCTTGAATTCATTACTTTGAAATGATTTTATAATATTCAATTAGAAAAGAAAACAAATCCCAAGTCAAATTATGACTTTTAAAATTTATGAATGATTTCAAGATATAAAATAAAATTTTTATATTCCAAAAAACATATTAAAAGTTCATGAAGGGTAATGGATATATTTATTAAAGATGTAAATGTCAAACCTAATGTATGTTCTCACTAATATGGAAATAAAACTAAAACTAGATTTATGTTATTGTGAAGTTTAAATAGTTTTTCATGACAATAGTGTGAAATTATAATAGAATTGGATAACATTATTGGTCAAGGTAATTTATAGAAATCCTAAAATAGAATATTAAATGTGATAATATTATCAAGTAATGATGAATAACTACCAAGATTTGTTCGGATAGTGATATCCATAAAATTTCAAGGATGTAATTTTTGATGGAGGGAAGAAGGTAACACCCAAGATTAAATTTTGGTAACTATAAATTTAATTAAAAATATACATAATAATAAATAAATATTTATAGAATCTAAATTATAAAATTATTAGAATAATATCACTTCTGATATAATATGATTAAATAGTCATGGAAATGTTTATTTTTTGAAATTTTCCCTTAGAAATTATTTTTTTTCAAATAATTCAAAATGTAGTGTTTAAATAATATTCATTTATTTGAAATTATTTTTAATAAAATATATAAAAATTATAAAATTATTTTCAATTGGATAGAAATAAATATAAATTCAATTTTAGGTAGAAATGTGTAAATTTTTTAAAAGGACTCTTTTATAATAACACCATATTTGTAAATAAAAATTCCAAATATTGATGAATGATTTTAATGAAATATGTATATTTTATATTCCATTAAATAATTTAAAATTCATCTACTTGTGGTTATAAACTAATGGTCTATAATAAATTCATTTAATATAAGAAAAATTTACTTTCATAAATACTATTTTCACGGCAATTCAAGGGATCATTTTAAAATTAATTTCTGATTATTATTAGAATTGAATTTAATATAATTGTATCTTTATATTATATCATAATGTCTATAGAATTTAAATATATAAAATTTATTTTTTTTCATAATAAATAGTAACCAAGGTAAAAATTTATTATTGGGGTAAATTATAAATTTGGATAAAAATTGTTTATACTAAAAAATATGTGTTAAAATGACCAAAATAATTTTCTAAATAATATTTTGTGATAATATTTAAGTATTTTAAGTATAATATTTGATTTTTTACAATTTAAATCTAGATAAATTTAGGGACAAACATAATATATAATAATAATAGATGCATTTAGGTGATTTCCCACACCCCACTTATAAATGGGAAGATCCTATCTACTTATATTTAAAAACATAGAGACACTTTGTTAAAAAAACTACATATCCACATACATAACCATAATCAATACCCACATCCATGAAGTTCAGGTATCACCAAATGAATACTACAGAAAAGAATATTATGTATGCCAATGGAGTTTACAAAATGAAGGGATATATAACCATACTAATGTTTTTCATGTTCCATTATTCTTATACCTCTTCCAAATCATAATTAAACATATTAAAATATTAAAATAAATATATTAAAGCAACATATATGTATTAATTTTAATGTTATATCCATTTTCTTTTTTTTTCCATCCTATGGAAATGAAAACATTGCTCCTGAATATGTATGACCAACCGTCTCAATATATCACTATAATATTTTTGATCACCACTTTACCTGGATCATTATAAAGATGTAATTAATAAATATATAATATATTTATAATATAGTTATTATATTTTAAACTTTATATTTAATATAACTTATTATCCTTCCATTCATTTGAAAATTATAACATCGCTTTGGAAAATGTGTGGATTACCACCTCATGGAAAATATGTCATTCAACATTCTATAACCATAATGTATGGAAGATTATAAAATTGTATATATTGAATAAATATTATAGGCATGAAATTTATAATATACTTTTGAGGATTGGAAAATATTATGACACAATTAACCATGTACAATATAGAAATGTAATATTTGAGAAATTGATCATACAAATTTTTAAGGACATTGTAAGATGGAACAATACAATGAATTCTTCTAAAAAAGATTATAAAAGGACTAAAATGTAATATTAATTAATATTTATCTTAATAATATATTTAATTAATTTATATTCATTATAATGTAGGATAAAAAACACAAAACATTGCAAAGACCAAAATTAAAAAAATTTTGTCATGATATCTATTTATCTCAGGATTTATTATATTTATATTTATTTTTTGAAAACTGCATGACCTAAATTGCTCAAAATACATGTGTTTTGTTAAAATATGGCTATTCATTATGTTCAAAATATTATATGCTATTTCTTATCTTGTTGGATGAGGAATCAACCAGTATATTACATTTAAGGGTATTTATTTTAAAAATCAAGTGATCTAATATTCCTTCAAACCCTTTTTCATCCATTTTGAGTTTTGTAAAATATTTTAAATAATATTATTTTTTAAAAATTAATAATTATTTAATTTAATATTTAGTTACCTTTAATTAATTATCAATTTATTAAGAAGGAATTTCTTATTCATTTTTAGAAAGGGGTATTTTTGACTTCCCTTGACATATTTGGAATGGAATATTTTTAACATATATATAATGAAAAAAATTTCCCAAAACATTGATCATTAATATATATTTATCATCCTCAAAATATTTATATGTTTCTTGAAATAAGATAATTGTCTTTTAATTTTAATTTTAAATAAAAGGGGAAGATTTTCATAATGGAATGTAAATTATTTTTGAATGTGATGTATATCATCATTTTTTTGAACAATGATGAGAGGAAGATATTATTAATGTATTTCATATAATATCATTATAATATATGAAATAATTGGTTTTATTAATAGTCATTAATATTTAAAGAATATATGTTCTCCATTTATGATTTAATGATTTGTGTCTTTGTAGTCATTTATTTTCTAAAAATTTCCTTCATTATCACAATGTATTTTTTAATTATAGATTTTTTTCTTATCCATGTACATATTTTAAGTATCATTAATTTATAAATTATTATTTACAGTAATTATATATTTTACTAAATGTATTCCATTTCAGTATTTTATATTAGTTGAGTAAATATTACTTCGAAAGGAACTTTTTTGACTGTGGAAATATTATATATTATATAATCAATACAGATAAATGATGATTTATAAGAAATTTTGACAATAAATTGTACTCCCATAAAATATATAATGAATTATTAGAATGTGAATATGATGTTTGTGGAATAGTTTTATATATATCCCATTGATACATCAATAATTCTCATTAATCAAAATAATTGCAATGGATTATTATATTGAGATCTAGTTTTCACTGACCAATTTATTAGGAATATCTAAGATGATGCCTTAGATGTAAGATTCACGATATCATGACAGAGGACTTTATGATAAGATGAAGAATGT
Source organism: Viscum album (assembly GCA_963277665.1). Classification (NCBI taxonomy): domain Eukaryota; kingdom Viridiplantae; phylum Streptophyta; class Magnoliopsida; order Santalales; family Viscaceae; genus Viscum; species Viscum album. The sequence goes on from OY728138.1 coordinate 169,540,058, forward strand.
AAAAAATTATGTATTTATTTTATTGAGAATTATATATCTATAATCCATGAGATTTTTTTATTTATATTATCCATGGATGTTAATTGAACTCAAGTAGATGATTGAATGACATGTGTTTTGGGTATCCACACTAGATTATTAAATATATATTATATACTCGTGATAGATTCCACTCAAAATAATGTATAATAATCATTTGGGATCAAAATTTATTTTTATTATTCTACCTAGGAAACAAATAATTATAATTTTCACAATTCTTGGAATAATAATGTTTCTTATGCCATGGTTTTATATTTACAATTTGATATGGGAATAATCCTTGTATTTTATATTTTATGAAATCGAAAATGAAGAATACTTTATGGTGTGATCCCTTAAATAATGTACCTATGTAGGAAATTAATCAAAAACACTAGTTTACCAGATCCAGGGTCATTAAAATGTATGTCCAATCCAATATCATCCTTGTATGGTGAATAATGTTGAGGATTATCTATGAATAATGGATCCCTCAACCTTATTAATAATGTGAATTGCGAAGAATCCAATATTCATAGACATAGAAATTATATACATTGAAGTCCTAATGGATGGAACAACATCATAAAATTCTCAAAATATTGCTCAACCATTTATATAGGAGAATATACATGATTCAAAAAGGGATGACATGGAAATATAGAATAAGGTGGAAGCTATAAGAAACTTAAAATCCATAGAACTAAAAATCAAGGAGAATAAAGTCATAATATTTTGTTTATGGATATGTATACAAATAAAAAATGAGATAATTAAGTATATTTTGAACGATGCACACATGTAGACATTATCTATCCACCAATGGAACATAAATATTTAAAGGGATCACTAAGAAAACAATTCATAGTACAATATGAATATGGTGATCATAAAGTACACATAAATGTTATGAGTATATTAGAAATTTATGGAATAATAAAAAATGACCAAGGGTTTGATACCAAAATTACCAACAACATAATTGAAATTACGGAACATCATCATCGATGGTTCAATTATCTTCCAAAGTCATCTAAAGGAAGCATTTTAATTTTACTTTTTTAGGACAATAAACAATGACTTATTATTTCATTTCTATTAAACTGGACTTATCAATCGATCAAGATGCAATGATATGCAATGGAGAATTATTGAGGTTGTGTAGAAGATGACTACTAGTTATATCAGAACAACATAGAAGGATTACATTTATGTTCTAAAAAATTGTCCAACATGCTCTAAACTAATAGTTCAATTTCGTTATGGATTATCAACTCATAATTGGTTGAAATTTGAGTAGACTAACAAAACACCAGAGGACATGTTCATATCCATCTTGATGGAGTTTAAAACATGTTGTAATCCACATCATCCCCCATTTTTGTTCTCATACAATAATAACTACCACTGATGAATCAAAATGGTTCTATATAAATCCCCCTATGGGATGATATGTAGGAAAATAATCTGTCAGGATGAATTTGGTGAACCTAAGATGATGCCGAATTAAATTGAAAAATAAATGGTAGAAATGGTAAATATCATTTAGTTAGACATATGGATTTTTTGTAGTTGATAAAAGATCCATGACGAATTCTATAAGAGAGAAATAGAGTTTTATGTAAAATATAATGTGTTCATCTATATATAACTATTGAATATAGTAAATATATTTTGGATGAATGGAAAGTTATGTCTTGAATACATCAACCCGTTTGAGAATTTTGATCACATAAGATATGTGTCATATTGACTATCACTCCAACCAACCATGTCAAAAGTACATGAAGTGTTCCACATATTCCTATTCAAGAAGAACATACCTGATTCCTCACGTGTACTGAATATAGATATGGAAAACTATAAGGCCCCAGCCTTAAACCTTACTTAATCTTGAGTTATTACAAGATTACACATTGAGGATCTTTTCGGGTTTAGAGTTTTAGAGAATTAGATCATAAAATTTGCATTACATTCCACATATAAACAAAGAGGTTACATAAAGATAGTATTCATCATTCCCATCAATGGAAACATATTTAAAATAAAACATGGATTATTTCTTGACACTTCCTTGACACTATCATCATATCATGTACCTTTCCCTTGACCTGTGAAAAACATTTCAAAAAAAACTTGGGATGAGCATAAAAATCTCAGTAAGGGATATAAAAATATGGAATGGAAACATGGGTACATATATACATAAGAATGAGATCATACATTACCCATAAAACATAATCATTTTAACATACCTCATAAAATCATGAATAAATCATAGAAATCATAAGACATAAAGGTAACTTGAGGCATTCATAACATTCTTACGTAGGGAGTAACCCTCTTGGCTACATTTGGAATACCCATCACAGTATATTCCCTAAATCTTTTCGGAGAAACCTTAACGTTTCACTCCTTCGCGTTACCCAATGCATTGGAGAGCTATATCGGGCTCACCCACCTTTAGTTTATCAAGGAACCACCCGTCTTCATAATAAAGCCCAAAAACCTCAACATAATCGTATCACATAAAACATGCATAAAGGAAACATAACATTTCCACCTTTCAATCACAAGATATCAATATAAAACATTGACATAAAAACATCATGAAAACCATTTTCAAGACCCAAATAAAAGAAAAGTAAAACATGGTATTTATTTATCTTTTAAAAACAAGGTATGGCTTGTAGAGGAAGCTGAAACTCAAATAACGGTCACGGCGGCGGAGAAGGCGTTGTCGCCGCATACGTACGACAAAAACATTCCCTTTTGTCATTTAGTAAAACGCTTTGTATAAAAAAGATTTCTTTTTGGATAAACGTAAAATTCAAAGGGGTTTATACACCTTATAAAATAAGGTTGTGTATAAAACAAAATATGCCTCAATGAATGGAGATTGAGACGAAGTCCCATACCTCGGGTCCGACTTGACTCGATCGTTCTTTAATGTCCTGAATAATAAACTTGAGTTAATTTCTACTTTTTTATGAAAATTTTTCAAGTTAATTATTCCTTTTATATCACTTAATTCCATTTCATGAACACTATGTAATTATTTAAGTTAATAACGGCCGTTTTAACGATCATTGGTACTTGAGTCAAAAGAAACCCTTTATAATTACATGTTGTTCATGTATCCATTATATCCATAATTATATTCATTATGTATATATAATATATGTCCATTATATACATGCATTTATAATATTACATAATCATTTAGAGGTAAGAAATGAAATGCACCGTTCATGGAGACCGTAAGCCGTACGTACGCATGAACGCTACTTTCATTTCTATTTCGTATTTTATAGAATGGAATCATAATGATATAAAGGTATATTATAAATCCAGTATAATATCATATATAATATCATAGTTCCATCCTTTATACGTCCCACATATGGTATTTAACGAATCAAATCACTTTTATGGGTCGGTAGTCCACACTTCCTTAAATGAAGATATCGCGTTTACTCATAATGGAAACCATAAATGTATGACCAAAAAGAAAAAAAACAAAAGCATAAGGAAAACATAAACATATAATATATCATATATAAATATAGTGACATCTTAATGGCCACCTTTGAAGGTGTTAAAAGAATGTTGAACAATATCGTTTCGGGAGGCATAAATTCACCATCCACGGAAACAGTATGTTCGTTAACCATTAGATGTAGGTGTGTGTAAGTGTAGCTCGAATACTTATTATAACAACATCATAGTATATTTAGGATACTGTAGTTGTTACAAAAGAAAAGAATAAAAAGAGTTTAGGGGGTTGGAGAAGCAAAATAAAACAAAAGGACTCAAAAGAAGATATTACCTTAAAATCGGGTAACTCCCTTTGGTTTGAGCTCAAAGGCTTCCTTGGAAAGACTTCTGCCCAAAGTGAGGCTTCAAGGACTAAGATAGGGAAGTGGAGAGACAAAATGGGCAGGGCGTGGCTAAGAAAAAAGCTTTGGGAGTGTGGTTAAAGAGGTAGAGGTGGGGGCCTTTTATAAGAGGAGAGGAGGGCACTCTTGGAAAGTAAAGATAAGTTACTTTATTTTAAAATGAGTTTCGGATTGAAAAGGTCCCACATTGATATAATTTAACGATAATGTGATAAGGGTTCGAAATCCACTCATCCAATTGGTTTTTGCCATGTGTAGGTTTTATATTTTACATTAACTTTCCATTTTATTTAAATCGTTAAATAATGAGGTCATCGATGCATCATCATGATGTCATAAATAATTTAATTTATTTAATGTCTAAAAATTTCAAAAAAAAATACTATGATGTAGGAAATCTTTTTATCTTTCTAATTAATATTTATAGTCAAAAATCTTACTTGTATAACCGCATATAAAAATTGTTTTAGTAACATAACTCATGTTTGTGTCATTTTTACTTTAACATTATATAAAAAGTTATTTGTGTCATTTCCCAACCAAAGTGGATCCATGGGGTCCCCAAGTTGACCCATGGCTTGTATTGGTCTGCCATGACACATAAAATGAGGGTAGGACATTTTTGAAGCTCATGTCATACAATTAAAACATTATTTTTACCTTAAACTACACTAATTACCGCTAATCGCGATTAAGAACTTAATAAGTTACTATTCACCAAAAAATTATTTTAATCCCATTGAACCACATTTTACATCTTAATGACAACCATGTATGTCGGATTTTTTAAATTCAAAACACAATGATGGAAAAATTTCATTTAAACGGAAAAAATCAGTTTTTATAAGTACCACTTAGTGGTTTCACTATTCATCAAAAATTGAAGTTTTCCAGAAAATTACCAAAAATTAACCCTAAGATATATTTGATATTCCAATTTCAAAAATGATGTATATTTTAAAAAATTTAAAATCATATAAGTTACATAAGTTAATTTAATAATTAATTCCTGCTGTCATGACAAATAGCGGGTTTTTTTGAAACAATATCTATGAAAAGTTTGGCATTAGTTTATGACCAATTCCAAAGTGAAATTAATCCTAATGACAACCATTGGATTAAATGGTAAAATTATATTCAGATTACACTTTAAGACCAATTAAAAATATAATCTAACCATATAATTAAATTAAATGAAAAAGCAGTTTTGATGTAAAATGCAGTATTTTTTACTATTCATTAAAAAATGAACATTGTCTGAAAAATACCAAATATTTATCCAATGTAAAATTCAATGTCCCAATCATAATGAATATGTTTATTTTGACAAATATAGATTATAAAATTGTCAAAATATTTATTTAAAAAGGGTTTTCCATCAAAAGGTAGTAAAACAATCATTTAAGAATATTTGTGTATTCCATGCTTAAGATTGGATTTATTTTCATTTTAAGCCTCTAAAACACTATATAATTAATTAATAGACATAGATAAAAATATCTATTATTCATTACTTACTTGGGATGTTATTTCCTTCCCCCCTTTAGAAAATTGCGTCCCCGCAATTTATTTACTTATCAAATAAATGTGGGTACTTATCCCTCATTGCATTTTCAGATTCCCATGTTGCCTATTCCATCATGTGGTTTTTCCACAAAACCGTTACCTGCTTAATCACCTTATTCCGTAACACTTGCTCCCTGTGGTCAATAATCTAGACCGGTTGTTCCTCATAAGATAGGTTCTCTTCCAGCTGAACTACCTCTGGACTCAAAACATGAGATGGATCTGCCATATACTTTCTCAACATAGAAACGTGAAAAACATTGTGTACCTGAGAAAAACTTGGAGGTAAAGCCACTTGATAAGAAGCTGATCCAACTCTCTCCAGAATTTCATATGGTCCAATGAACCTTGGACTCAACTTTCCTTTCTTACCAAATCGCATCACACTTTTCCGTGGTGATACTTTGAGAAAAACATGATCACCTACCTCAAAAGATAGATCCTTCCTCTGGTTATCCGCATAACTCTTCTGCCTGCTCTGAGATGTTCTCATGTGCTTCTGAATCAGCTGAACTTTTTCTTCCATCTCTTCTACCAATTCTGGTCCCATCAACTTCCTTTCACCCACTTCATCCCAGAAAGCTTGAGTTCGACACCGCTTTCCATATAATTCCTGAAATGGTGCCATCTGTATACTGGAATGAAAACTGTTATTATATGAAAACTCAACCAAAGAATGATGTTGGTCCCAACTTCCCTAATAATCCATCGAACAAGATCTTAGCATATCCTCCAAGGTCTGAATTGTTCGTTCTGACTTCCCATCTGATTGAGGATGAAATGTTGTACTAAAATTTAATTCAGTACCCAACGACTTCTGAAGGCCTTTCCAAAAGTTAGAAGTGAACCTGTGATCACGATCAGATACAATGGAGAGGGGAACTCCATGTAACCTAACTATCTCTTTAAGATACAAACGGGAAAGTTGATCTAGGGAAAAAGTATCTCGTATAGAAAGGAAATGAGCACACATGGTCAGGCGATCAAAAATAACCCAGATTGTATTATTACCTCGAGATGTCTTCGGTAATCCCACAACAAAGTCCATGGATATATTCTCCAATTTCCACTCTGGCGCTGGTAAAGGCTGAAACATCCCTTTCGGTAACTTCCACTCTTCTTTAACCTATTGAAATGTAAAACACTTCACATTAAAATCAGCAATATCTCTTTTCATTCCATCCCACCAGTAATACTCCCGCAGATCTCTGTACATCATAGTACTGCCAGGATGAACTGAAAACAGAGAACTATAAGCTTCACATAACAACTCTCTCATCAAATGTGAATCACAAGGCACACACAATCTCTTCCAAAATCTCAAAACACAATCACTATCAATGTTGAATTCAGGCAACTTACCTTTCTGAACCAGCTCTACCATTTTCTGCAACTCACTGTCTTTCTTCTGTGATTGCTTGATTCTATCTGATAGAGATGATCTCACTGATACCTGAAACAAAACAGAAGAACTTCCTGCACCAACAAAATCTATGCCAAAGTTCATCAAATCCTTAACCAAAGGATCACGTTCCAAACTCAACATTGCTAATGAAGCATTACTTTTTCGACTCAAAGCATCAGCCACTTTATTTTCTTTTCCAGGATGGTAATGAATTGTAAAATCATAATCCTTGATTAATTCTAGCCATCTCCTTTGTCTCATGTTCAATTCTTTCTACGTGAATATATACTTTAAACTTTTGTGATCGGTATATATTTCACACTTTACTCCATACAAATGATGCCTCCAAATTTTTTAAAGAACAAACAACAGCAGCTAATTCCAAATCATGTGTAGGGTAATTTACCTCATGAGTTTTCAACTGTCGTGAAGCATAAGCAATTACCTGATCATTCTGCATTAGGACGCAACAAAGTCCTTTCAATGAAACATCGCTGTAGATAACAAACTCACCATTCCTGGAAGGTAGTGCCAAAACTGGAGCATTCACCAATCTTCTTTTCAATTCCTGAAAACAATCATCACATTCTTTTGTCTCGATAAACATAACACCCTTCCGAGTTAGCTTAGTCATTGGACTAGATAACCGTGAAAAATTTCTAACAAACCTTAGGTAATAGCCTGTCAAACCAAGGAAGCTACAAATCTTAGTTACATTTGTGGGTCTTGGCCAGTCTTCCACAACTTTTGTTATTGCAGGATCAACAGTTATGCCATCTTTAGAAACAATGTGACCAAGGAAAAAAATTTGTTGCAACCAAAACACACACTTTCTGAATTTCCCATACAATTTCTTTTCTTTTAAGGTTTGCAAGATAACCCTTAAATGTCTTTCATGCTCCTCTTTACTTTTAGAAAACACCAAAATATCATCAATGAAAACCACCACAAACTTATCCAAGAACTCATGGAAAATTCTATTCATTAAGTCCATGAATACAGCAGGTGCATTGGTTATCACAAAAGGCATTACTACAAATTCATAATGGCCATATCTTCTACGGAACGCGGTCTTCAGAACATCTTCTTCCTTTACCTTCAGCTGATGGTACCGCGATCTCAAGTCAATATTTGAAAAATACTGAGCTCTCTGGAGCTGATCAAACAAATCGTCGATATGAGGAAATGGATATTTGTTCTTAACAATGATATTATTCAAGGCTCTATAATCAATGAAAAGTCTCATTGAACCATCTTTCTTTTTAACAAAAAAGACATGAGCACCCCATGGTGATGTGCTAGGTCGAATGAAACCTTTCTCCAATAAATCTTGAAATTGCTCTTTCAACTCTAAAAGTTCAATTTGAGCCATTCGATAAGGGGGTTTTGAAATTGGCTTAGCACCAGGAACTAAGTCAACAGTAAATTCAACTTCCCGATCTGGTATTATTCCAGGCAACTCATCAGGAAAAACATCAGGATACTCATTTACCACTGGGACATCATTATTCTGAACAGTTCCTTTATTTTCAACGATGTGTGTAAGGTAACATTCATTTCCACCTTTTACAAGTTTCTCAGCCTCTTGATAAGTTATCAACAGTAATGGTTCATTCTTGTACACAAACTGAAAGTCCTTCTGAAAAGAAACTTCTTTAGCTCTACAGTCAATCTTAGCATGGTAAATAAAGAGCCAATATATACCAAGGATAACATCAAACTCTACAAGTGGTTTAACAATAAGGTTTTCAAGTAGGTTCTTTCCACAGATAAGGATAGGAAGATTCTTATAAATTCTTTTTACCTCAACATTCCCCCCAGGTGTTTTTACCAAAAGTTCAGGAGACATTTCTTGAGATGGTATTCCCATTTTACTAGAAAAGGTTTCAGAGATGAAAGAATGTGTAGACCTCGAATCAAACAACACACTGGCATAATCTGAAAAAACAAACAAAGTACCTGATACCACTTTATTTGATGGCCCGACATCTGCCAAAGTAGTTGCAAAGGATTTCTCCACCCCTTTCTGCTTGTAGTCCAACTTCTTCCCATCACTCAAGCTCTTTGTCGGATACTCGTTTGCATAGTGACCCATCTCATTGCACTTATAACATTTCATTTACTGTAAATAAAATTTGGTCTTACCATCACCTTGACACTTTTCAGTGCAATCACGAGCCTTATGTCCCATCATACCACATCGGTGGCACATTCCAGAATTCAGAAGACATTCCCCAGCATGCCTTTTTCCACATTTATCACAAACTAGAAACGTAGTTTTCTTACCATCATAATTTTTTGAAGAATTCTTACCTTTCTCCTGCCACCTCGGTCTCTTCTTCTGTTGGTTGTTATAGAACACTTGATCATCGACAAACTCCATTTCCACCTTCTCAGCACATCGAACAAGATTTTCATAACTTTTAAACTCACGAGAAGCTAATGCCCTTCGATATTTTGGCTTTAATCCTAAGTAAAAACAATTGATTTTACTATCAAGGTCTCAGATAAAATTTGGTGCATACCTTGCCAATCGAGTGAACCTTTCTTCATAGGTAGCCACTGAGTCTTCCTCTAGCCTCAATTCCATGAATTGCTTTTCCATCCTAAGTTGAACAGCCTTAGGAAAATACTTCTCAAGAAACATACCTTTGAATTCATCCCAGTCGAGAGCATCAATCTCATCAACGTCCATGATATTTTTAACCATCGACCACCACTGATCTGCTTAACCCTCCAAACGGTAAATAGCAAGAATAACCTTATGATTGTCTGAACACCCCATGACATCGAAAATCTTTTCCAGTGCTTTAATCCACCCTTCAGCTAGCACAGGGTCAGATGATCCTCTGAATGATGGTGGATGTTGCCTCATGAAATGTTCCACCACTGACATGTTCCTCTGCGATTGATCTGGCTGATCTCGTGTATGGATACCACCTCCATTTATCGCTTGAGTCAACTGCACCCTTACTGCAACAAACTGTTCAATTCCAATTCCGACCATCTCAGGATGCTGATTCGGAAGGTTATTTCTTTCTGTATTCCTTCCTAGCACTGCTTCGCTGTTTCCTATGTGGAAAACCATTCTGAACAAACATGTCTTAGATGAAGGAACATGGTAATCTTCAAATGATATATCATTTCAAAAAAAGAATTTGGATAATAATTTAATAGAATTATAACTCCTAAAGTTATCTAAACCGACCTTTGATACCAACTATAAGGCCCCAGCATTACACCATACTTAATCTTGATTTATTACAAGATTACACATTGAGGATCTTTTCGGGTTTAGAGTTTTAGAGAATTAGATCATAAAACTTGCATTACATTCCAAATATAAACAAAACGGTTACACAGAGATAGTATTCTTCATTCCCATCAATGGAAACATATTTAAAATAAAACATGGATTATTTCTTGACACTTCCTTGACACTATCATCATATCATGTACCTTTCCCTTAACCTATGAAAAACATTTCAAAAAAAACTTCGGATGAGCATAAAAAGCTCAGTAAGGGATATAAAAATATGGAAAGGAAACATGGGTACATATATACATAAGAATGAGATCATACTTTACCCATAAAACATAATCATTTTAACACACCTCATCAAATCATGAATAAATCATAGAAATCATAAGACATAAAGGTAACTTGAGGAAGTCATAACATTCTTACGTAGGGAGTAACCCTCTTGGTTACGTTTGGAATACCCATCATAGTATATTCCCTAAATCTCTTCGGAGAAACCATAACATTTCACTCTTTCACGTTACCCAATTCATTGGAGAGCTATATCGGGCTCACCCGCCCTTAGTTTATCATGGAACCACCCGTCTTCATAATAATGCCCAAGAACCTCAACATAATCGTATCACATAAAACATGCATAAAGGAAACATAACATTTACACCTTTCAATCACAAGATATCAATACAACACATTGATATAAAAACATCATGAAAACCATTTTCAAGAACAAAATAAAATAAAAGTAAAACATGGTATTTATTTTTCTTTTAAAAACAAGGTATGTCTTGTAGAGGAAGCCGAAACTCAAATAACAGTCACGGCGGCGGAGAAGTCGTTGTCGCCGCAAACGTACAACAAAAACATTCCCTTTTTTCGTTTATTAAAACACTTCATATAAAAAAGATTCCTTTTGGATAAACATAAAAGTCAAAGGGGTTTATACACCGTATAAAAGAAGGTTGTGTATAAAACAAAATATGCCTCAATGAAAGGAGATTAAGGCGAAGTCCCATACCTCGGGTCCGACTTGACTCGATCGTTCTTTAATGTCCTGAATAATAAACATGAGTAAATTTGTACTTATTTAAGAACCTTTTTCAAGTTCATTATTCCTTTTATATCACTTATTTCCATTTCATGAACACTATGTAATTATTTAAGTTAATAACGGTTGTTTTAATGATCATTGGTACTTGAGTCAAAAATAAACCCATCATAATTACATGTTGTTCATGTATCCATTATATCCAGAATTATAATCATTATGTATATCTCATATATATCCATTATATACATGCATTTATAATATTACATAATCATTTAGAGGTAAGAAATGAAATGCACCGTTCATGGAGACGATAAGCCGTACGTACACATGAACGCTACTTTCATTTATATTTCGTATTTTATAGAATGGAATCATAATTATATAAAGGTATATTATAATTCCAGTATAATATCATATATAATATCATATTTCCATCCTTTATACATCCCACATATTGTATTTAACGAATCAAATCACTTTGAGGGGGCGGTAGTCCGCACTTCCTTAAATGAAGATATCGCGTTTACCCATAATGGAAACCATAAAGGTATGACCAAAAAGAAAAAAAAGAAGCTTAAGGAAAACATAAACATATTATATATCATATATAAATATATTGACATCTTAATGGCCACCTTTGAAGGTGTTAAAATAATGTTGAACAATCATCGTTTCGGGAGGCATAAATTCACCATCCACGGAAACAGTATGTTCGTTAACCATTAGATGTAGGTGTGTGTAAGTGTAGCTAGAATCCTTATTATAAGAACATCATAGTATATTGAGGATACTGGAGTTGTTACAAAAGAAAAGAATAAAAAGAGTTTATGGGGTTGGAGAAGCAAAATAAAAGAAAAGGACTCAAAAGAAGACATTACCTTAAAATCGGGTAACTCCTTTTGGTTTGAGCTCAAAGGCTTCCTTGGGAAGACTTCTGCCCAAAGTGAGGCTCCAAGGAGTAAGATATGGAAGTTTAGAGACAAAATGGGCAGGGTTTGGCCAACCCAAAGGCTTTGGGAGTGTGGTTAAGGAGGTAGAGGTGGGGGCCTTTTATAAGAGGAGAGGAGGGCACTCTTGGAAAGTAAAGATAAGTTACTTTATTTTAAAATGCGTTTCGGATTCGAAAGGTCCCACGTTGATATAATTCAATGATAAGGTGATAAGGGTTGGAAATACACTCATCTAATTGGTTTTGGCCATGTGTTGGTTTTATATTTTACATTAACTTTCCATTTTATTTAAATCCTTAAATAATGAGGTCATCGCTGCATCATCATGATGTCATAAATAATTTAATTTATTTAATGTCTAAAAATTATAAAAAATATACTATGATGTAGGAAATATTTTCTATCTTTCTAATTAATATTTATAGTCAAAAATATTTCTTGTATAACCCCATATAAAAATTGTTTTAGTAACATAACTCGTGTTTGTGTCATTTTTACTTTAACATCAAATAAAAAGTTATTTATGTCATTTTCCCAACCAAAGTGGCTCCATGGGGTCCCCAAGTTGACCCATGGATTGTCTTGGTCGTCCATGACACATCCAATGAGGGTAGGACATGTGTCAAACTCATCTCATACTATTAAAACATTATTTTTACCTTAAACTACACTAATTACTACTAATCGCAATTAAGAACTTAATAAGTTACTATTCACCAAAAAATTATTTTAATCCCATTGAACCACATTTTACATATTAATGACAACCATGTATGTTGGATTTTTGAAATTAAAAACTCAATGATGGCAAAATTTCATTTAAACGGAAAAATCAGTTTTTATAAGTACCACTTAGTGGCTTCACTATTCATCAAAATTTGAAGTTTTTCAGAAAATTACCAAAAATTAACCCTAAGATATATTTGATATTCCGAATTCAAAAATGATGCCTATTTTAAAAAATTCAAATCACATAAGTTACATTAATTAATTTAATAATTAATTACCGCTCTCATGACAAATAGCGGGTTTTTTTGAAACAATATCAATGAAAAGTTTGGCATTAGTTTATAACCAATTCCAAAGTGAAATTAATCCTAATGACCTCCATTGGATTAAATGGTAAAATTATATTCAGATTACACTTTAATACCAATTTAAAATATAATCTAACCAAATAATTAAATTAAATGAAAAAGTAGATTTGATGTAAAATGCAGTATTTTTCACTATTCATTAAAAAATGAACATTGTCAGAAAAATACCAAAAATTTATCCAATGTAAAATTCAATGTCCCAATAATAATGAATATGTTTATTTTGACAAATATAGATTATAAAATTTTCAAAATATTGATTTAAAAAGGGTTTTACATCAAAAGGCAGTAAAACAATCTTTTAAGAATATTAGTGTATTCTATGCTTAAGATTGGATTTATTTTCATTTTAAGCCTCTAAAACACTATATAATTCATTAATAGACATATATAAAAATATTTATTATTCATTACTTACTTGGGATGTTACAAAAACTATAACACCGTTATATTTTATGATATATTTCACTTCGAATAAATTTTGCTGATTCAATAGGTTTCAATACAAGTAAACTTGTGACTAAATGAACCATAATATAGAATAACATTATAAAATAACTGACAAATTTATTGAAGGAATATGAATAACCAAACATGGTATTTTTTTAATACAATTTATTTAATGTAAATATATTGACAAATAAGAATTAATGTTTTATAAAGTCTTTCTATTCTTAAAAATTTATTTTTTTGGTATGAATGGTTTTTAATTCATAATAATCAAATTATTTAAGTATTATTTTTACAACTTTTTAAAAAGAACTAAAAAAGTGCAATTCATTTTTAGAATTTTCATTTAAAAATAATAATTTTTTTTAATTTTTTTTATTTTCTAAAAATATTTTATTATCAATGAATAATTAGAAATTCAAATTATATTTTGAAAACTATATTTTTTGTCATGAATTTGAATTTTTCTTATTATTAACATGGTTTTATATTTATAATTGGTTTATTTATATTATGAATAATTAAACTATATTAATAGGAATTAATTTTATGTAACACATAATGATTTTAATAAATGTACATTTTGTTCGATAGTGTGAAACACACACAACACTGAGGGTATGCGAACAATACTATTTTATTATTTTAACATGAAAATTATAAGATCAATCTTGAATTATTTGCATTGAATTTGATTAACCAAAATAGTAATTATAAAAAAATATCATAGTTAATATATATTAAATGAAAAATGATTTATAAATAAGCAATAATTTTTTTTAAAAGTGATTTTATTGTACAAAAATTCATTTTTATCAGAAATGATTTTATTTAGTTTTTGTGAGAAAAAAATTATAATAAGTTTCTAAAACATTTTTAAATGTTATTTGTTAAAATTTATCTTTCATTATTAATCATAATAATAAAAATATCATATAATAAAATATTTTTAATTTTCTAATGAGATTAATTATTCAATAAATTTTCAAAAAATAAATATTTTTATTGAAAACATTATATAATTTGATGGTATTTATAATGAAAAATTATACCCGAGAATAATTTATAAATTTATAAGTTTATTTTTATCTAATATAATCTAATTATGTCTTTTGGATTGAATTTTATACATTAATTTAGAATGAAAAAAATTTATAATACATCTTTTAGTTGTTTGAAAAACATTTTTTCATCATGTTTTTTAAATTTTATTATAAAAGAAATTATTCCATTTATTTTTTTAGTTTAAAAAAATGGAATATATATTGAAAATAATGAGGTATAGTTTTTTTATAAGAAACCTTTTATTATTTTTAAATTATGAAGAGTAAACATTGTAATATTTGTTTACAAAATAAAGGGTACATCAGGTACTGAAGGATAAAATTAAAATGATAAAGACTATATAATGACTCTAAAACATACCTAAATTTAATTGGATGGTTATATATCATCCATAATAATACAACATTCTAATTTATTTAATTTTTTCAATATGTGGAAAATTTACATATTTATAATATTTTATTTAATTATTTGTAGAAGATACCGTTTTATATTCCTTATTATCAATAAAGATTTCATATAGGGATAAAAATAGATATTTTTTTATAAATATTTAAATTATATATAAACCATATTTTCAATCATTTTAATTTATTTCAAGCTTTTAAGTATGGCAAAATTAACTGAAATGCTTATTCCCTTACAAAATTATTTTGCAAGTTGAAAAAAAATCATTTAAATTATTTTCAAAACAATAAAAATAAAAATATTTTATTGATTTTTAGTATCCCATGAGTATTTGGATAATTGTAACATATTATTCTTATGTTGATTGTTTATATTTTATTTATATAATTTTTTAGATGTTGTTAATGTCGAGATAAATGAATTGTCTTAAAAATTACATCAATTATATTTAATAATGAATAATGTTTTATTAAATGATTTTAAAAAACCAAATATATTATTTTAGTATAAGATAATTTGATATGTTTTATTATATAAAACATGATCTATTTATGGAATATTTTGTATATAGTAAATATATTGACCCCCTAAATAGTTAAAACATTATTGGTGTGGTAATATCACGAGGGTTAATGGGGGTTAAAAAATATAAGGATAAAAAACAAAACCAAACTTGTACAAAGCATATTCTATGTGATTATTTAGACTCATAATAAGAATATATTATAAATATAACATTTTTTTCATTTTAACATGATAATTAAATTATAATAATTTAATATTTTTAGTAATTCTAAATGCACTCCCTTAACATATAAAATACACCACTCACCTCTTTTATTCACTCATCAAAGGCCTTTTCGTTCTATCAATAATTTCCAAAATACCATCTGATCTTCCCTATCTATATAATAAATGTCTTCAAATTATCATAATTCCCTCACTAGTTTGCTTAATGTAAAAATAAATTGATGTTCTAAAAGGATGTTGTATACCATTTAACCAAATGTTTTATTTATATTTATGGTTCCACCTCAATAAAATACTATTAAACCAATATTATCTAATAATAAAATTTTATTTTTTATAAATCTATGTCATTATTTTAATGTAATAACATATACCCTTATCTTTTTCTATTAAATGTGAATCAATTCCATCGTATGTGTGTATGGAGGACTACCACATCGCGAAACAATGAAATTCATTTTCCATCACCATTTCTCCCAGAAGTTTATAAATATATATTTAATGCATATATATATATATATGATATTCCATAAATATTTTTTATTCTGAACAAAAATATATCATATACATTCTTACATTTCCATTCACCAAAAAATGGTAATGTCATTCGTGTGTAAGTGGGGACTTCCACCACTAAAAAACTTGCGATTCATTTTCCATCACCAAATAACATGGATGATATATATGATAATATTTTTGAAATAAAAATAATATTTATGATATCATTTTTTCCTTTTAAATATAAATTAATACTTTCCTTATTTCTATAATGATCTTTAAAAACAAGAAATGTTACGCTAGTGCACATGAAACCTATTGTTATCATGATTGACATGTAGAGACCCAAAGCTTGATGTACATGGACATTACATTACTTTAACGGAATACTTAATAAATAAAAAAACAGACACACAAGGATCGTAATAGTTTAGTGTCTTTGGAAACTCAGAATATAATCTTCTAATCGTGGTGAAAGATCTTCAACATCTCCCATAAGATCTTCCCCTTTTTGTTTTCTTACCTAAAACCTTTATTTAAATCCTAGGTAAATGAAAAAATATAAAGGGTGAGCTCAAATTCTCAGTAAGGGTAAGCATGGATAAAATAAAACAAATCATATACATTTTCACATTAAAATATGAACATAATATTTAAACATCAGAATCTTGAGAAATGACAAAAATCATGGTAATACGTAAGGCATCGATCATAAAGAAACATTAATCATGATAAAATAGCATGGGAAGTAAACATGTAATTGTGGAATCCATTAAACACATGATATAATTTCCATAGTATCCAAGGCATTGCTGCCAAGACCATCATAGTGGAAAAAGTCCCTTTCTGAATCGAGTTCACTCCTCATTTCAGTTCTGTAACACTGAACCGGATTAACTTACCGTTCAAGCCATGTCTATCTCATGAGATATAAATCTTTACCCAATTCACTAGAGGGATATATAGGTCCCACCCATATCATAATGAAATTATTCTTACTTGTGCCATAACATAAACATAAATCATTCATCATAACCCAAAGAATAAAATGGGTTTCATAAACATCATTCCATCATCACATAATCCATATAAAATAAATGGACAACATTTCATAATAAAAAACGTGAAACCATGTAAATAATATAGACATTATACTTGAAAAATACACATATGAAATAATGTCATCTTAGATGGAAAATGGTTTTGATAAAACACTTGAAATGAATTCTTGAGGAAAATATCCTTTCATCTTCAAAATGAATTTCATTTCACAAAACATCATGAAATTTTAAAAGAAATAGATTTTGTTTAAAATAATAATGAAATCTTTTTGAGTGAGCTTCATGAAAATAAGTCTTTATAAAATCGTTAAAATACTTTCTTGCCGTATACATTTAAAAAACATTCTTCTTGTACTTTTGTTGGAAAAGTAAAAAAGTACCTTGTAGGGTAAATAAAATAAAGATTCCTTCCATACCATGGGTTAAAATTCAAAATGGGTAAAAAGGACATTAAACATACATTAAAACACTTTTATAAAACATGGACATGGACGATAGCAATAACCCCAGTAAATACTTACGAATAAGCAATCTAAGATAAAAATGATATTTGCAAAATTATCCCTTACCTTAGGTTCGATATGATTTGTATGTATCCAAACCTCCTGTATAATTATTTAAATAATTTCATTGACTTATTACAAGATCATCATATATGGTTCACTTATGACTTTATATTACCCGTTCTTTTGTAAATTCATGTTAATGTAGCATTTTGGGTAAAATTGTTTCATTTGTCGTTCGTGTTTTAACTTGTAATTATTAATATGATTACTTAGATCATGATTACTTATATCCCGAATGTAAAACATGATTTATATATAATATATATTCATAATATACATATATATAATATATCGATAAATGGAAAGAAATACACCATTCATGGAGACGGTAGGCCGTACGTACGCATGAACGCTGTTTTCGTTTCTTTATTGAATTAAATGAAATTAATTTGATGACATATATATATATATATACATAAATATAGTATCATTATTATGTCATATATTTCATGATTACTTTTTTTATATACATTATAATTATTCATTAATGGTTAATATAGAGAATGAATCACATCGCGTCGTGGAGACGGTATTCCGTACGTACGCACGAGCGATGATATCGTTCCCATGATCGTGGAATTGTTTTGGAGTGTATGTATACTATTTCAGAATAAATATCACTTTGAAATAATCATATATAGTTATTATTTACACCATTATACCCATCCGTGTAAGGTGGTGGTGGAAAATAGATTACATCACGGCGTAGAGACGGTATTCCGTTCGTACGCACGTGCGGTGATTTCGTTTTCCGTAGGATGGATAGATGGTGAAATAGGTTTGATTCATAATTATAATAACATATCAGTATATGAGTGATACTGATGTTATTACTTCATAAGGAAACAACTAATGAAGAAGAAGTGGAAGAAAAAATAAAGTTGAAAGAATCGGTAACAGACATTACCTCTTCTTTGAAGCGCCTCTTTGAGACCTCCTTTTAGGGCACTAAAATTGGTGTTTGAAGAAGACCAGGACCTCAAGGATGTTTTTTGGGAAGTGGAAAAGAGAATTTTTCTGGGTTTTGCCGATCTTGAAGGCTCAAATTGGTGTGAGGAATAGAGGGAGGAGGTGCCCTTTTATAAGGGAGGAGAGGGGCACCTTTGGAAAAACTAAAAATATTATTTTATTTTAAAGTCATATTCGGTTTTAAATAGCTCAAAATTGATTTATTTAGAATATAAGGTGGGGATGGGTAGAAATAATCTCATACAATAGAATTTAGACAAGTTTAGGTTTCTTTTTTAACCTTATCATTTAGATTTAACTTTAAGTTAAATAATTTTTCTTTTACCGTGTCTTCTTGTTTTCTTACACTATAAGGTTAATAAACATACTATAACAAGACAAAAGAACCCCATGTTCTTTATTATTAATATATATAACCTTATCTAAGTCATTTTTCTGAAACATTGATTTTTAGGAATAAAATAACAATTAATAATATAATATTTGTTTTAAAAACTATTTTATGTCAATTTTGACACTATTTGGTAATTGATTTTTTTGAAAATCCTAACAAATTGTTTAGTTCAAAAAAAGTTAATTAAATCAATATTAACATATCATATTAACATAGAAAATTATTGGAATTCATAAAAAGCCTCAAATTACATTTATTTGCGTATTTATAACATCAATTATGTCAATATTTCATTAATAAGATAATTACTACATCATCATTGTGTCATAAATAAATTATATTATTTTATGTCTACAAATTACAAATAAAATATCATTATGTAGGAAATATTTTTATCTTTCTAATTCATATTTATAGTCGAATTTATCTGATGTATAACCCTATATTAAAAATTATTTCGTTTTTAAACTTCAATTTTAACAATTTTAACCCTTCTTTAAATAAATTAATAATAAATGTCATAATCAAATTTATGTGGGCCTAAATGGTCATATTTTATTCCTAAGGTTGTTTTTGGCCGAATTAATTTTATCCAATAGAATTAGGACATGTTTTAGGGTAATAATAATATCATTTTTACCCTCAATTACCCTATTTACTTTTAATAGTGGTAAAAAATAGTAAAAAGTTACTATTCACCAAATATTTTTTTTTCATATCATTGAACAATATTTTTGTCCTTTATATTAACCATGTCTCTCAGATTTTCGAAATTTCACTAAAAGAAGTGGTAAAATTATGTTTTATGAAAAATTCAAATTTTTTAACTTCCACTTAGTGGTTTCACTATTCATCAAAAATTGAAAATTCCAGAAAAATACCAAAAATTAGGCCTAAGATATATTTGATATTGTGAACTCAAAAATGATGTCTATTTTACCAAATTCAAAAAATATCAGTTTCATTAATTAATTTAAAAATTAATTCCCGTCGTCAAAACAAATAGTGTGTTCTTAAGAGATAATAACTATCAAAAGATTGACATTTGTTTATGTCTGGTTTAAATGTTAAATTACATACAATGAACAAAATTGTATTAAATTGTAAAAATATATTCTAAATATAATTTAAAACCACTCAAATCAATAATTTATCACTATTAATTATTTCGATTAAAAAGGTTGTTTTTAATTAAAATTTAGTAATTTTGACTATTCATCAGAAAATGAAAGTTATCCGAAATGTACAAAAATTTTACCCTAAGATAATTTCGATATCCCGAATCAAAAAATGAAGTCCACTTTGAATGGTAAAATTTTTAAAATTTCAAAAAGTATGTATTACTATTCCTAACGGCTAGTTCATAATAATATTATAATAATATCTCATTTAGTGAGACTCTGTATTTTGTACTACACACGCTATCGAGGAAGGTCGCGATTACGTGTAATTCAAGGCATATCAAGGATGCATGTCATGCAAACTCCTTTTTGTGTAGCATACAACACAAGACATTAGTGAAATTAAAAAGAATATTTTTCATAAAATCTCATGGTGTTACATTCTACCCCCCTTAAATGAATTTCTCCCTCGAAATTCGTCGGGGTTATAAATGGTTTACTACTCGAAAGATTCTTTAATAGAAATCCACATCGTAAAAAGGAATACCAAATCTTGGATTTTAAAAACTACAATATGAAACATAATGGTTATCCAAATTAACTCATCACTGAGTTTCCATGTAGGAGAACATAGGTGAAAATATGGATATGGAAGAAAAATCTTACCATCCAGTTATGATGGAGAGTGGTAGAGAACATGGCTATGAAAAAGCCAACAATCACAAAGCCATAAATTTTTGATGATCTAAGGTACCATCTGATTCATCAGATATAAGAGCACTAGGAAAACATTTTTGGGTTTCAAGATCATTTCATTAAAGTTGATGAAATTGGAATTAGAAAAATACTTTCATGATTTTGGTATAGTCTCACCGTTTTTCATTCTTTGGAAAATTTCCACTTCATCTCTTAATGAAATGAAGTTTAATTTTTCATTCATGATGTGTTAGCAGATCATGTGATAGAATGATGGGTCATTCCATCTGTCTAAAACAAAAGGTTAGAAAAGTTATCAAAAAATACATAAGTCTATCTATAGTGAGGTTAATCATATATGGTTCCTAAAATGGACTTATACTTCATATATCATACTTCTTAATATAATAAAACTAGTTTCTTCTAAACAGGGACTTCCTGTAGGCCAGTGGTAGGTGATAAAGGCCAGTCGCACTTCGCTTGTGGGTTCGATTCCCGCAGCCTTGTCCGATGCGATGGGTTGTCGCCCATCCTGCAGGTTTTCCTTTTTCTAAAACTATATCCCATAAATAATATCAAATAAACTTCTATACTAAAACAATACTAACTTATTTCTAACATAATCCATTCCAATCTTTAGGCTTATCCAAAATACTGCTGTCCAATCTCATATTATAGTGAAAATGATTACCAATGAATTCATACAACTAGCATGTTAATACCATCGTTGATCCCCATATATCATGAGATATGTCTTGTTGGTCACATTCCAAACATTCTAAGGCCTTAATCATGTATTCTCTTGAAAAATGAATACCCATTGAATCTTAGTGAAAAAACAAGTGCTGTCAAAAGATAACTCTTTTCACATACCAAAACCTCAAACCATGATATAACTATTTCCTTATATCAGTCATGAGCTCATGAATACTTTCAAACATTTCATTTTCTCGTTTTCCCTTTATTATGCGCATATCATCTTTTTTTCCAAAAATATCTCAATCACTTTCCATGGTTAGCGGTACCATAAAATTATTGAAAAGCACAATATACCAATACATAAATATTCCAATATTCCACGATACTATATACAACATTATTTTGTAATACCATTACATAAACACTTAATCATTCCACCACATCGTTTTCATATTCAACCTCGCTAATAGTGATTGCATGTGACTTCCCTTTGTTCTTTACCTTAAGTGGTTGCTCATGTCGATCATCACTAACCCTTGGATTTGGGAATTTATTAGCATAATGCCCCATTTCCTTTCACTTGAAGCATTGAAGTGTTGGTGGTGCGTTCTCTGCAGTATTTTCTTTATTCACATCATTTGAAACCCTTTTTGAATTACTTTGACACTTAGCTGCTCGATGACCTTCTTTTCCACACTTAAAACATTTTCTAGTCCCTTTAAGACAATCTCCACCATGCATCATTCCACACTTTGAGCATAAGGAAACATTCATCTTCTTTTCACCATTATTCTGAGATTTCTCCTTGAGCTGCATCTTTCGTTTCTTGTCAAAACTATGAGATGGATAAGTAACACCAACTTCAATTTCTACCTTGATATCACAACACACAATTTATTCATAGCTACTGAAGTCTCTTATAGATAATTCCCTTCGAATATTTGGTTTTATGCCACTGAATAATCGATCAACTTTACTTTCAGGTTGGATGATAAAGCCAGATGCATACCTTCCAAGCCTTGTAAAATTCACTTTGTATACACCAACAGATTCATCATCCTTTTGATTTAGTTCAAGAAACTCTTTCTCCATCTTTGTTCGAAGAATACGAGGGAAGGGAAGTACTTATTGGAAAATAAGTTCTTGAACTCGTCCCATTCCATGGACTCAATTTCATCTCTTGGCCTCGTATTCTTGATAACATTCCACCATTGATCAGATTCACCTTCCAAACGATATACTGCTAAGATGACTTTATCATGTTCAGGACATTGAAGAACTGAAAATATCTTTCAGTGGTACTGATCAATTGTTCAGCAACAAGTGGATCAGAAGACCCACTGAAAGAAGGTGGACGTTGCCTCATGAAGGACTCAATAGAATATTGTTCCCTTCTCTGCTCATTTGGAAGTCCCGAATGATTCATAGCTTGTGTAAGTCTAGCAATAAGATTTTTCACTCCATCTCCCATAAAAATTGTTTGTTCAAGAGGAAAATCATTGCATTTTCCATTTCATTGATCAACACGGTTCCTTCAGGTTCCAGCCATCATCTAAAACCCAAAAAGAATAGTGTGAGAGGAAAAAATCATGCTAGGGAAAACAACATAATAAAGGGGGAGTACCCTCAATATCTAACATCTTAGGATAAATTCTATGATCGTTACTGTAGTTCTAGGACTATATCCTATACATATACTTATCCTTAAGGACATCCCTTGACATACCTTAGAAATATATCTAGGGATCTCACTAACGTTTTCACATCCTAGTTTCCAAAGGTTTACTAATCCTTTCCTCTGATACCAACTGTAGAGACCCGAAACATGACGTACATGGACATTACATTACTTTAGCAGAATACTTAATACATAACAAAAATAGACACACAAGGATCGTAATAGTTTAGTGTCTTTGGAAACTCAGAATATAATCTTCTAATCGTGGTGAAAGATCGTCAACATATCCCATAAGATATTCCCCTTTTTGTTTTCTTACCTAAAACCTTTTTTAAGTCCTGGGGAAAAGAAAACAAAGAAATAGTGAGCTCAAATGCTCAGTAAGGGTATGCATGGATAAATTAAAACAAATCATATACATTTGACCTTTAAAACATGAACATAATATTTAAACATCAGAATCTTGATAAATGACATAAATCATGGTAGTACATAAGGCATAGATCATAAAAAAAATTAATCATGATTAAATATCATGGGAATTAAACATGTAATTGTGGCATCTATTAAGCACATGATATGATTTCCATAGTAGCCAATGCATTTCTACCAAGACCATCTTAGTGGACAAAGTCCCTTTCAGAATCGATTTCACTTCTCATTTCAGTTCTATAACACTGAACCGGATTAACTTACCGTTCCAGCCATGTATATCTCATGAGATATAATTCGTTACCCAATGCATTGGAGGAAGATATAGGTCCCACCCATCTCATAATGAAATCATTCTTACTTGGGCCACAACAAAAACATAAATCATTCATCATAACCCAATGAATAAAATGGGTTTCATAAACATCATTCCATCATCACATAATCCATATAAAAGAAATGGACATCATTTCATAATAAGAAAAGTGAAACCATGTAAATCATAGAGACATTATACTTGAAACATACACATATTAAATATTGTCATCTTAGATGGAAAATGGTTTTGATAAAACACTTGAAATGAATTCTTGAGGAAAATATCCTTTCATCTTCAAAATCAATTTCTTTTCACAAAACGTCATTCAATTTTAAAAGAAATATATTTTGCTTAAAATAGTCATGAAATATTTTGGATGAAGCTTCATGAAAATAAGTCTTTATAAAAATGTAAAAATAACTTCATGTCGTATACGTTAAAAAAACATTCTTCTCGTACATTTATCGGAAAAGTCAAAAAGTACCTTGTAGGGTAAATACAATAAATAATCCTTCCCTACCATGGGTTAAAAGTAAAAATGGGTAAAAAGGACATTAAACATACATGAAAACACTTTTATAAAACATGGACATGGACAATAGAAATAACCCCAGTAAATACTTACGAATAAGCAATCTCGGATAAAAATGAGATTTGAAAAATTATCCCTTACCATAGGTCTGATATGCTTCATACATATCCAAACCTCCTATATAATGATTTAAATAATGTCATTGACTTATTACATAATCATAATATATGGTTCACTTATTACTTTATATTACCCGTTCTTTTGTAAATTCATGTTAAAGTAGTGTTTTGGGTAAAATCATTTCATTTGTCGTTTGTGTTTTAACTTGTAATTATTCATATGATTACATAGATCATGATTACTTATATCCAGAATGTAAAAAATGATTTATATATAATATATATTCAGAATATACATATATATAATAGATCGACAAATGGAAAGAAATACACCGTTCATGGAGACGGTAGGCCATACGTATGCATGAACGCTGTTTTCGTTTCCATATTGAATTAAATGAAATTAAGTAGATGAAATACATATATATATGCATAAATATAGTAACATTATTATGTCATATATTTCATGATTACTTTTTATATATACTTTATAATCATTCATGAATGTATAACATAGAGGATGAATCTCATCGCGTCGTGGAGATGGTATTCCGTACGTACGCACAAGCGATGATATCATTCCAATGATCATGGAATTGTTTTGGAGTGTATGTATACTATTTCAGAATCAATATCGCTTTACAATAATCTTATATAGTTATTATTTACACCATTATACCCATCCAAGTATGGTAGTGGTGGAAAATAGATTACACCACGTCGTGGAGATGGTATTCCGTACACACGCACGTGAGGTGATTTCGTATTCCATAGGATGGATAGATGGTGAAATAGGGTTGTTTCATACTTATAATAACATATAAATATATGATTGATACTGATGTTATTACTTCATAATGAAACAAATAAAGAATAAGAAGTGGAAGAAGAAATAAACTTGAAAGAATCGGTAACGAACATTACCTCTTCTTTGAAACGCCTCATTGAGACCTCCTTTTAGGGAACTAAAATTGGTCTTTGAAAAAGACCAGGACCTCTAGGATATTTCTAGGGAATTGGAGAAAATAATTTGGCAGGGTTTTTCTGAGCGTGAAGGCTCAAATTGGTGAGGAAGAGAGGGAGGAGGTTCCCTTTTATAAGGGAGGAGAGGGGCGCCTTTGAAAAAACTAAAAATTTATTGTATTATAAAGTCATATTTAGTATTAAATAGCTCCAAATTGATTTATTTCGAAGATAAGGTAGGGATGGGTCGAAATCCTCTCATCCAATAGAATTTAGACAAGTTTAGGTTTCTATTTTAACCTTATCATTTAGATTTAACTTTAAGTTAAATAATTTTTCTTTTACTGTGTCTTCTTGTTTTCTTACATTATAAGGTTAATAAACTTACTATAAAAAGCCAAACGAACCCCAAGTTGTTTATTATTAATATATATAACCTTATATAAGTAATTTTTCCGAAAAAAAAGATTTTTAAGAAAAAAATAACAATTAATAATATAATATTTGTTAAAAAACTATTTTATGAAAATTTTGACACTATTTGGTAATTGATTTTTTTGAAAATCATAACTTAAATATTAGTTTGAAAAAAGATACTTAAGTAAATACTAACATGTCATATTAACATATAAATTTTTTTGAATTCATTAAAAGTCTCAAATTACATTTATTTGGGTATTTATAACATTAATTATGTCAAAATTTCATTAATAAGATAATTACTACATCATCATTGTGTCACAAATAAATTAAATTATTTAATGTCTAAAAATTACAAATAAATTATCATTATGTAGGAATTCTCCTTATCTTTCTAATTCATATTTATAGTAGAATTTATCTTATGTATAACCATATATTAAAAATTATTTAGTTATTAAACTTTGATTTTAACTGTTTTAACCCTTCTTTAAATAAATTAATAATAAATGTCCTAATATAATCTAACTGTGCCTAAATGGTCATATTTTATTCCTAAGGTTTTTTTGGATGAAATAAACTTATCCAATAGAATTTGGATATGTGTTAGGGTAATAATAATATCATTTTTACCCTTATTTACTATATTTACTTTTAACCGTGGTAAAAAAAGTAAAAAGTTACTATTCACCAAAAATTATTTTCATCTCATTGAACCACATTTTAGTCCTTGATATTAACCGTGTCTCTCGGATTTTCTAAAATACACTCACAAAAGCGGTAAAAATAAGTTTTATGAAATATTAATTTTTTTTACTACCACTTAGTGGTTTCACTATTCATCAAAAAATGAAAGTTTGTAGAAAAATACCAAAAATTAGGACTAAGCTATATTTGGTATTGTGAAATAAAAAATGATGTCTATTTTACCAAATTCAAAACATATCAGTTGCATCAATTAATTTAAACATTAATTCCTGTCGTCAAAACAAATAACGTGTTCTTAAAAGATAATAACTATCAAAAGATTGACACTTGTTTATGACTGGTTTAAATGTGAAATAACATCCAATGACCAAAATTATATTAAAGTGTAAAAATATATTCTAAATATACTTTAAAACCACTCAAATTAATAATTTATCACTATTAATTATTTCGATTAAAAATGTTGTTTTTAATTAGAATTTATTAATTTTCACTATTCATCAGAAAATGAAAGTTATCCGAAAAGTACCAAAATTTCACCCTAAGCTAATTTCAATATTCTGAATCCAAAAATGAAGTCCATTTTGAATGTTAAAATTTTTAAAATTTCAAAAATTCGGTATTACTATTTATAACAGCTAGTTCATCATAATATTATAATAATATCTCATTTAGTGAAACTCGGTATTGCATACTACACACGCTATCGAGGAAGGTCGTGATTGCGTGTAATGCAAGGCAAGTCAAGGATTCGTTTTGTGCAAGCTCCTTTTGGTGTAGCATACAACACAATACATTTATTAAATTAAAAATAATATTTTTCATAAAATATCGGGGTGTTACATGACACATAGTTCATTTTTCATAACCATTTTAATGGTTGATTTTAAATAGTATTATCGATGAATAAGAAGGGTAATAATTTAATTATTATTATTCTATATATGAATTATTAATTACTACTATGACCATATTGATCATACCAAATTCATTTTGGATATATGTACCAAATATCGTCTACAAAACTAACAAAAAGATAATTGACAATGCAATTTGTTATAACATTGTAAAAGGAATAATAAAAGTAGATAAATTATTATTAAATTAAAAAATTAATATAATTTTACTATTAATTATTATAAATAACGTATGATATGATTAACAATCATTGTAAGGGAATTTCATTTAAAAAATCATGTTGTGTAGTTTCCCTTACAAATATTTTTCCCACTCTCTACAATTTTTAAATTGTTATATAAATCAATTTATATGGAAATAAATTAATTAAATTAAAAATTAAAGACTATTTTTAAATTATCTAATTTATTTGTAAATAAATATATTTACATAATTTATACGAAATAGTTTGACATTCTTTATAAAAAGAAAAAATTAATGTTTAATGTTAATGTATAAAGTGACAAAGCCATTTCCTATAACATCACAGACAAAAAATATCCTAAATATTTCCCCATGATGGGTTTCCACATGACCTCAAGAACACCTCTCTATAAAATAGTGGTTTCAGACTAGAAAGTAATTTCATGATGAGTCACTTGTGTAGAATATACCCACTTTTCCAGAGTAAGCCACAACATATAACAATTATAGATAACAGAAAAATTGAAATAACTAATAACTTTTATAGTCAAACATCTCCCAAAACTTGGTACAATCCACAATTCACAATAAATATGATAGTTCATTATAGAAGTTCCCAAATGTGAAAGAAAATAAATCCAACGCGAAGACAACAACGAAATTCCCAAACAGGTCGTGACTCCACGTCCAAAACCTCATCCATGTGTGTGCTCTACACAACTCAAATACATATTATAGGGCCATTTCCCTTGTCCTGTCCCACAACTAGGAAAACTTCTCCAGTACCTAGTGGTGGACCAAGTAAGGTGTGAGTACTACTCAGTAGGAAACCACGAATGGTGTCTACAAAATATCCAGTCAATAGATAATATATGAATGTGTTAAATAAAAGACAATGTGAATAAAGAAAAATCTAGGTCCATTAGTCAACAAAATTTATTTTATAAATTTCTATAATTATTAATATTTCAATTAATTGTAACATTTTCATCAGTTAATTCATTTATCATAATGTTTTAAATGGATTAGGAATATAAAATGCTCACAAGGAATAAGTTGAATAAGACATGTTCCCAACCATACTATGGATAATCCCATTACAACATATACAACACACTCAAAATGAAGCCTCAGTCTAGTTGGTCTCATCAAAAGAAACCATTATGGAAAAATAACTACATCCCCATCCCTGATCTATTCATTGTGGGGTAGATATTTGAGCCTAAGTCTAACTCATCCCATGTGTGTTGAACCTCATTCCAATACCTCACTCTACCAAGTAACATGAACATGATTTTTTATCCATTAACCACACATGTATCACATCACAACCAATACAACCAATACCAAATTAATCATAACCCATAATAATAACAAGGAAACCATCAATATTCCATAAACCATTAACACATTTTTCATTTACATCAAATTTTCATTTATCCCAATTCAATTTTTATTATGATTAAATCACTATGCATATTAAATATTTCCCATGGATTATATAATTTACCATTATCTATAATTAAGAAGCCATTACCAATTTAAAACATTCACCTGTACATATGAATAGTTCCACTTAGTAATTATAATACTATTTACATTCCATTTGATGCAATCTCATTTAACCTAATTAATCAATTTTCATTCCATGGAAAAAAACCCTTAAGACGTTAAAAATTCATGGTCTACATATCCGTATACCTTATTAATAATAAAAGTACCCAACCGACATGTTATTTTTTGGATCTACCTATGAATAATAAAATTTCCTACATATCATTTCTATTACCCAAGTTCAGGATGATCGACGCACCCCGTTGGTGACCATAAAATAGTAAAAAAGTATTCAATGCATCCCAAGAGGACCATGGGTGGTTTAATTTATCATTTTGACACACATTTTACCTAATCACACTAATAAAACTGAAATAACTACAATGTAAAAACATGAACCCAATCTTATATGCACAAATCCATATGAAAACTATGGTATAACACTTACAGACCAAATTCCCCAAACTTGTTGAAGAATTAACTCCAAATTATATCCTTAGATCTCGATAAAAACCCCATTCGAATCATCATATATGATTCCATTAAAGAAAATGGGTTTTAGGGATTTGGAAGAATATTTCCAATATAAAATATATAATTTGGAAAAGAGAAGAGGTAAATGGAGTTTACATACCAATATCATCAATCAACAACAAATGACACTCCAAATAGCTAATAAATGAGGGATATTGATACTTTGAAGATTGTAATGGTTATAGTTCTCTACTTTGCTTTCAGGGGATGAAATGGGGGAGAAAATATAGAAAGGCTTTAAAATAATCTAATAGAAAAATGGAAAATTTTCCAACTCTTAAAGGGGCAAACGGTTTACCCGCATGGTTTGAAAAAGAGTGCATAAACCATGAAAAAGCCACCATATATAGTGATATTGGTGACAAAGTCACATGGTAAGGACACATGGTTTGTCAAACCATGAACTAACCATGTGATATTCTACTATCCATGGCTACACAGTTTTCATTGGAAGGACGCACAGTTTATATAACTTTTTGAAAAAAATGCATCTTACATAGATTAGCCCAATATTCCTTTTATTGGTGTCTTTATCCCCTAGAACACCCTTGAGGCCTCTCATTATCCATAGAATTATTTTATTATCCAAAAAACAAGATATTTAAATTGAATTTTAAATATGGTCATACCTCTATGAAGTGCAATATCATACAATATTTTCACTTTATAATGACTCTTCCTCGAACCACGCTCCCAAGAGTCATTGAGTTCTTGATGAAAAGTGATTGAGACAATGGACACACAAATCAAACTCCCTCTCTAATATTTATAATTAATCATTTCAATGTTTCAATAAAATTTGACTGAGGGCACAACATTTCCATATAAGAAATTCCAACTATGATCCTTGATATGAACTAGATTCTCCTCAAAGGATGTATCAACCTCAAGTTCTACATCTTCAACATTAACCACATGATATAGAATAGGGTGATACTGTTGATGTTTCGAAACATGGAAAAAAATCATGCATTCCTTTATTCTATTTGAGAAGAGATAATTAGTAATAAACTGGTTGGATCCTCTCTAAAATCTAAAATAACCCCAGGTGCTGGGGTACCAATATTTTCTATTCTTGAATCCAATGATGAAAAAATCAAGAAGACACCCAAGGAAATGCACTATCACCCACAATACACTCTAGAGGACAAAAATATTGATATATATATGAATTCTTCTTACTATGAGACATTTCAATGCATTTTTTAAACAATCAATTCATGGTTGATGTCTCCATAATAATACTTTGTCCCATCATCGTTGACTCTCCATATTCCAACCAACTTAGTGGAAATCTACACGGTCTCCCATAGAGTGCCTTAAATAGTGTCATTTGAATCGTATCCTAGAAAATATTTTTGTAGAAAAAATAAACATGTGACAAGTTTTTTTCCATGAACCAAAAATATCTATTACACAATCCCTCAACATGTCTTCCATCACATTCATTTTATTCTCTAACAACTCATCCATTTATTGGTGATAAGTCGTACACAAAAACACTTACGTACTAAGTTCATCCTACAGTCCCAATAGATGTGTGATGTTAAATAATGATCTCGATCTAAAACTATATTTCTCCATACCCCATACAACCACACTATATCTAAAACATATATATGACCCAAATGATTTACAGTGAAAGGTTTGAAGATCAGAAAGTAAAGGGCCATTATATTTCAATGATCCACAATTATCCAAATTTCCTCATTATTTCGAGGCATCCTCAGACGACCCAATAAGATACCCATCATTACGTCATCCCATATCCACTCCACAATTGATAATGAATATAACAATCCACATAGAAACTGATGTCGCGCCTTTAATCACTGACAAGTAAGGCATCACACTATAATACCCACATCCCATTTCTTCATTCCCGGCCACCAATACTATCGACAAAGACCATGATTCAAATTATCCATACCGGGATGCACATCCCACCTTGATGTATGGAAATCATGCATCAAATCATTCCATATACACATTAAAATGACAAAATTACCATGAACATAATAAATCTTATCAGGACCAATAGTCTAACCAGATAGTGACTCCCCATATTTAAGACTCTCCTTCATAGTTAAACACTATTTATCTTCAAGTTGACTCTCCTTGACACAAAAAAAAACAATGAATCAAGTGCAATGGAAACAAGGGTCATCTACCTATGTACATCTTTCACCTCCAGGTGAATCTCTTTAATCAAATCCATCATTGTCGACTCAGTGTTGGATTCCTGAACTACCTGATTTTGGGTCTTTTGGAACAGATTATCAGCAACACTATTCTATTTTCCCGGTATATTGACCAACTCGATGTTAAAATAAAGTATGTATTCAATCCATCTTCACTACCTAAGATTCAAATAATTCTTAGAGAATCTATAATTAGGAATTTTATGAATATTTAACACCATGAACCACTCTCCCAACAAGTAATGCCTCCAAAACATTATAGAATAAACCACCATGACCAACTCTATATCATGGGTAGGGAACTTTTTTTGAGTCCACAACTACATTGTTCAATATGCTAAATCTGATCATCCTAGATCAAAATTTGCCCATGTTTAACACCAGATGCATCTCAAAACATATTTTATATTTTAAATAGATTGGGAACAATTAAAATTACTGAAGTCATCTGATGCTTATTAAATTCATTAAAAACACTCTCGCAACTCAAAAACCATTCAAACATAAATCCCTTCATATTTTATGCCAAAAATTGGTACTTTAAAATGGATGAAATATTTAATTAAACATTTAGAACTATAGTCCAATCCTTGAAAATTCCTAATGTCTGAGACATCATTCAATTTCTCCCAAGACACAATTGCCTAAACCGTATCTGGATTCACTAACAATGTTTTCTCGGAGACAATGTGACCTGATAAATGAACTTTATCTATAAGAAAATAAAATTTCCATAGCTTTTCATATAACATATTCTCACATAGTGCACACAAGATGATGTAAACATGTTGAGACTGTTTATCATGAGTTATATAGTACACCATGATTTCATTAACAATGACTACTATGAATTGATCCAAATTTGGTTCAAATACCATGTCTATTAAATTCATGAACAGAGCCAGTGCATTATTCAAACTAAATGAAAACACCACAAAATAATACAACTCGTACCATCTTCTAGAGGTCTTATATAATATATCAGCAAATCTCACCCTATGATAGTGATATCCCTATCTTGAATTGATCTTCAAAAACACCAAAGAACCTCTCAACTGTTCAAAAGGTCATCGAAACATGATATAAGGTATTATTTATTGACCTTCATCTGATTCAATTTCATAAATTCAACAGAAAACCACAATTATTGATCATCTTCATTAAGAAATTAATATAAATATTACCAAGGTGATATACTAAGACAGACGAATCATTTCCTCTCCAAATCCTCTAACTTAGAAATAATCTCCAGGAGTTATATTTGTGACTTTCTATATGGAGGAATAGAATCTGCTTATACTCTGAGAATAAATCCTAAAATAAAATCTATGTCCCTCTTAAATGGAAGCCCTGAAAAATATTTCGGAAACACATCATGAAACAAATACACCATATGTGGAAAGACATTCTTCTCAACTCCTCCATCGTCCAACACAAGGAAGACCACTTAAGTAGTCAGTTCTCCCATATATCGAAAATATTTCACCGAACAACTAACTTGAACATCCCATTCACCACGATGGACATACATGACTCCTTCAACAGACATGAACATTACCTGATAGTGGTAACAATCAATATGGTCTTGGTATAACATCAACCAATATATTCCAAATATTTGGTCAAAACCCAACATCTCAAGGATGAACAAGTACCAATTAAAATGGTACTCACTAAATGTTATATTAAAAAACATAAATATACTGATATCCGTATATCACACTCCCAATAGAGTGTCAATTTACATAATCCCACATGCACGTTCCACGATTTTTACCAGCATAACTACAAAATATGTGTAAATTAATGAATGTGTGACACTTTTGTCAAATAAAGCACTAGATACCATAGAATCTTCAATAATCATACCTCAAACTATAGGTGATCAGACCTCAAAAACTACGTGTTTAGACTAAAATATATAAAGGTGACAAGCTCCTCTTCTCTAGGTTCTGGTATGAGTACCCATCACTACACAACCTAACATGTCCAAAACCCCTACCAGTATGGCCAATGGGGATCGAACATCCTAGATGATATGGGTTTTTCGACCCCATACATAGTCCAAAAATATACCTCTATCCACAATCCATGTCCAAATGTCAAGGGTTCCAACATAACAATAGTATATGACCCATTTTTTCAAACAATCATCACTCCAATAGTTGTATGGGAAACTGACCATGAAAGTGAGATGACATTCCACAATTATAGAATAACACATGATCTCTACCTTGTGTGGATGGCCCTCACTTATGACTACTCTATGCACTTAAACCCTAATGGGTTCTCTGATAAATGTTTCTTCATGCCCATGGAAGTGACACCACTTTTCTATCTAACTTGTACCCCATGTCCACTACCTAAAGACCCCTTCATGTACGATTAGGTGATATATGAATAATCTACTACCTCTATAAACATTTTTAAAATATTATATATTCTCATGGGACTTTATCTCATGTCTCAATGAATCCAGCAAACATTTCACAATAGTTACCTCATCTCTAACCAACACTGGAACGAAGTGTCGCAAATTGGTGAAATGAATATAATTATTTATCCCCAACATTTCCCATTGAGTAAAAATCATAAAACACTATGAATTCTATTACCCCAAGGTCTCTATTTATAAATTATCTAGAAACATTTCTAGGAAATCTTTCAATAACACACCTTCAACCTATTCATTCTGCATCGTGATGTCCCACCAATGCTTTTCCTGACCTCTCAACATATATGCCACCAACTAGATTCTATTATCATAATATGTCTCCAAATGGTTAGGAATCATCACGATGGACTTTATTTAGAACTCAGTTATATGTATTTCACCGTTTTCATTAATGGTTAGAGGGTACTAAAATTGAAATTCCCCGGTTTTCTCAAACATGATTGGTACAACCAACACTAGGTCTGTTCCATCCTTTTCATAAAAATTAAAAAGGTTCATAATAAATATCCTTTATATTATCCTAGAACACTATGTTCTCTTTATCCACTATTAGATAATCATTTGTAATAACATATAATTCTCACCCAACTAAAACCCATCTTTATGTAGTTATTTCTCTATAATGAGAAACACCAGATTTTGAAAAAATAAAATTAAGTTCTTGTAGTTATTATAGAATAATTCAATCTTCTTTCCATAGACAGCACATTCGAATTAAATATTCCAATTATCATACAACACATCCCAAACACTACCCTTTTCCATCTCTATAATAATCAATGTTTAGCATGGTGTATCTAACTCACACAGAAACCTAACTTACTTGAAAAACAATTTTAAATATATTTCTATACTTTCAACAAACACCATCCCTCTTAGGTACATTTCCAATCTCATAACTTGTTATATTCCAAATCTTTTAATCACATTACTCCCATCATTAGAACCCATTATGTATTCACTATTTCACCTCATTTCCCATTTTTTCCTACTTGCATCATTCTATTAGACACCATTTTCTTCAGGTTTCCAATGATGTAAAATCCATTCCACATTTCATAGCTTTCCAATTCATCCCATTTATTACAATCATGATGAATGTTACTTATATACCTAGGTACCTATAATGATGCATGAATACACATACCCAATCCATTGCGGTCATGCAAAAAATATCACAAAACAACCACATTACTCAACATGCCTATCACCTTATATGGAAATATAATATAATATAAAAATGTACAATAAGAAAAACAACCCACATTCTATGTGACTTTGAGGTTCCATAGAAAATGGTTTAGTTACTCCTAATCAGGAGCTCATAATCAAGCCCCGAAACATTCCTATCCTCTAGACATCCATCCCCAAATAAGAAGCCAAAAAAGAACTGCTTTGATACAACATTCTACCATCATTGACCCAGAATCCATTAATTGGTTCCCTATTTCCTGTCACTACAAGACCTCAAGCCCACCTTCCTATATTCCATAGGTTGAAAACAAGTAGTGAGGGACTAGATAAGTCACGTGTGGTGACTGGAACTTCGTTACCATAATAATCCACTGCAGAAAACTAATACAATTACTCAAAACAATACTCAATAACCAATAACATGCATAATCAAACATCTCCAAAAACTACGTAAAAACAAAAACCAACTATATATATATAGTGTCATGCTAGATTTTCTCGAATGTTCAGGAAAATAAACCCATAATAATGAAAACAACTGAAGCGCCAAATGGGACCCAAATCCAAGTCTAGAACATCATCCATGCATGTCCCAAGACAAAATAAACTCCCTAACATATCTCCAATTCCCTTGTTCTGACCTGTTACCATGAAATATACTCTAGTACCTAATTGTGGCATAATAAGGGTGTGAGTACCACTCAGTAGGCCACCACCAACATTGCCTACATAATATACAATTACTATATAGTGTAAGAAAGTGTTAAATGTATGACAATGTGAATATACACAACTATGGGACTATTAATTAACAACCATTACATTAGTAATTTATATAATTATTACCAATTCTTTCAATTATACCATATTTATCCCTTAATTCATTTCTCGTAACATTTTTGATGGATTAGGAATATTTAATGACAATAATACATATGAGGAAGAAGACTTGTTCCCTAACTCACAATGGATAATCAAATAACAACATATAAAACACAATACCATTGAAGAATCAGTCCAAGTGGTCTCATCAAATGAAACAATTAAGGTAATATTACTCTATCACATTCCCTAATTCATGCATTGTGCCAGGGGGAGTTTAGACACTCAATCTAACCTGATATGTTGGCAATTAATCCATTTTTAATACTACACTCTCTCATGTTATGTTCACATTCTTATTTATCAATTCACTAGACAAATATAATATCACAACCTACACAACCAATACCAAATGATACCATAACTCATAACAACCCCATGGGAGCCAAAATTATCCCAGAACACATTAACACATTTTCCATTTACATTACATAGTTATATTGTCAAATATTCTTTTTCTTATTCCTAACTTTAGAAGCTTCATCACTTGTTCCCGTGTATTATACTATTTGTCATACTCCACAATTTACAAGCCATTAACAGTTTATCATTTTTTCCATTTAATAAACATTAATCCTCTAAAGAATTTTAACACAATTCACAATTAATTTGATGAAATATCATTTATCATAATTAAACCATTTTTATGCCATTCCAAACAACCCCTTAATACATTATAAATCCTAGTTCAATCTACCCATATCCCATATTAATCATAAAATTACCCAACCATCATGTTCATTTGGGGCTATACCTAAGAACAGTACAATTTCATACTTGTCATTTATGTTACCCATGGTAGGGAAGGTCAGTACACACAATGCATGACTCAAATTAGTCAAATCATAATCAATGCATCCCACTTGGATCATGGGGTAAAATTTGACATTTAGACATGCATTTTACCAAATATCACTAATAGCACCGAAACAACAACAATGGGGAAACAATAACATAACCTTATATGCACAAATCCATATAAAGACTCTGAGATATAATGTTTATACCACTGAACTCAAATCTGTTGATGAACACACTCTTAATTGAATACATAGATCCCTATCCAAACACCATTTTAAGCTTCAACCAAGAATCCACTCGAGAAAAACTATTTCAATGATTCTCGAGAAGATTATCCAAGATAAATGCCCAAATCACGAAATGAAATGAAGAGGTAGAATAAACGTACCTGGAGAATTGATCTATAACCAATATAATTCGAAATGGATAAGAAATAAAGGAGAACAATCCTTGGAATCTTTTGAATGTTATATATTATCCTTTGTTTTTCAATGGGGGAAATGAAGGATACAATTTTGGGAGGATTTAGAATCCTGTAATTGAACATATATAAATTTAACAACTCTTAAAAGGGGTATTCAGTTAACCCACATTTGTTTAAATCATGAGTAAATCATGCACAAGTCACTTTCCATGAAGAGTTAGGTGTCATGGTTACCAAGGATGGTTATAGAATTTTTCAAGACATGTGCCAACCATGTGATATGATTTTGACCAAGGATTCACGATTTTCTAGGGAAGGCAACACGATTTACTTAACCATATGAAAAATATGCTCCTTGTACAAGGTCGCTTTATATTTCTTCCTTTCATTCCTCGAACCACGGGAATACCCTTGAGGCGCATCAAATACTCGGAAAGGATTTAATTGACGAATAACCATATATAAAATCCAAATATTAAACATGGAAAAAACTCCATGAGGTCCAATATCAAACATTCCCAATCACCATAAATGATATTTTATATTTAACATCCATTATAATCTTGATTGTTTTATTAATATGGAAATGATCATTACATATATTTATGGAATTTGAGTTTTGAATAATGTATTCTAAAAAATTGTATATAAATATCCAAAAATTATTTCTTATAGATCTAATGAATGGTTTTATGATTGAAGAGTTTATATGTAAATATTATTTAATTGTTTAAGAGAATTTCATTATGTTTACGGAATGTTCATTTGTAATCATAGAATGGGTGGGTCTATGATATCACTCCAATGCATTGGATGATAATTATTTTTGGATGTTGACCACAAGGGTATTCAACGTGTAACATTTTTGGTTATTCTATGTGTAACCATGAAAGTTATTGAAATTGTAAGCATTATAGTTATTCTTGTGAAACCATGGGTGTTAATATTTTTTTACGGGTGATATGAAAATTATGCCATAACATTATTCCATGGATTATTTATTAAATAAAATATTTTCTATGAAAATTTATGTATTTCATAAGTTATGATAATCCGTTTATGTTCAATGAAATTTATTTTAAACATATGGATTGCAGTTATAAATTTATGAAAATGTTTTCATAAAATTTTAATGATTAGAACGTAAAATTTATGAGTTATATTTTTTATCGAATATTTCTTCTGAAACATTTTATGAAAATATTTTTGTATTAAAATATATTTCATTAGTTGGAAAATGTTTATTTTGACCCGAATTTTTATTTTGAAAATGGAAAATATTTGGATGTAATCACACACTAACATCTTCATAATTTATTTTTATAAATCATACAATATTATTTATACACCACCATCATTTTAATATTATTTAACATGGCATCAAGGATGAGTACATATAAGGATGTGATCACAATGAACATTTTGATGGTATCGTAGGAATTGAAATCATGTTTAATTTGTAAGAGATATTGTTTGTAGGAAAAATTGATACTAAAGAGTAATGTACACTTGTAATGAATGATTTTATTGTTTATATATTATGAAATAATTCAATAAAACCCTACATCATAACATTCCCCATGAATGATATAAATTTTATTTATACCTAAAAACATAGGGTTATGTAATTTTTATCATCGAGTACATATATTTTGTATCAGAGGAGGGTTTTTAATACATTTGAGATTATTAGGTTTTCATGAGAGGATATATTAGAATTAATTGATAACATCAAGGAATTCTGTGTTAATGGTTGATCATAAGTTCAATGTCTTAGACTGTAACACCCCGAGATTTTATGAAAAATATTATTTTAATTTTATTAATGTCTTTTGTTGTATTCTACACCAAGATTACCTTGCGCTATATGCAACACCGTATTAGCTAGCAGTATAAGCAACACTATTCTTGGACCGTGTTACACACAATTTTGATAATAGTTATTCTACACAACATTGAGTATATATATATATATATATATTAAATGTATAAATGAAATATGGTTGGATTCTGTTATACTAAACAACGAATGATTCTTTAACAACACGCAACCTTGACTTGGCTTGCATTACACGCAATCACAACCTTCCTCGATAGCGTGCGTTGTACGCAATACCG
Source organism: Viscum album (assembly GCA_963277665.1). Taxonomy (NCBI): domain Eukaryota; kingdom Viridiplantae; phylum Streptophyta; class Magnoliopsida; order Santalales; family Viscaceae; genus Viscum; species Viscum album. Next base: position 169,580,418 of record OY728138.1, read on the forward strand.
GGTTTTAATAAACAATGTTATATTATTATAATATTGTCATGAACTAGCCATTATGAATAGTATTAACTAAATTTTGAATTTTATAACATTATTATTCATCTTACACATTTCTAGAACATGGTATAAGAACAAAATAAATTTTTCGGGTAAAATAAGTATTTTTAAAAAAATGCAGTTTTGTCGCCTTTTGAAGGCGCACCCACATTAAATCTGGTTTTTGACATGTTTATAAGTTCAATTTGACAAAATTAAATTATTCTTTGGAATCACGAAATAAAAATTTACTTTGGATAAATTTTTCATATTATTCTGGTAACTTTCACATTTTAATGAATACTGAAAACACGCTATATTTTAATTAAAAAAAAATTTCATCGTAATATCTTATGTGGTTAAATTATAATATTGAATGGTTTTAAAGTATAAATTGAATATATTTTTACCATTTAATATAATTTATGTCATTAACATTGATTTTACCTTAAATTCATAAGTTAAATCAATTCAATCTTTTGCAATGTTTTAAACAAAAACCCGTTTTTATTCGACAACGAGATTAATTTTAATTTAATTTCTGCAACTTCTGTGTTTTGAATTTAAAAAATAGATTCCATATTTGGAATCAGTGGGTCCAAATTATGTTAATAGGATACTTTTTATTTTTGGGAATTATGAATAGTAACTACGGTAAATTTTATTTACCATAGTTAAAGGTAAATCGGGTAATTAAGGGTAAATATAATATTTTAAAATTACCCTAAAAATGTCAAAATTCTATTGGATGACTAAAAAACGACCCATATCACCTAAGGGTCGGATTAGAATCATTTAATGGACATTTGTCCATGAAAATAACTTAATTATTATTATTAAAACCAAAGAAAGTGACAACATGTCACTCTCTTAAATCTTATAAGTATATTAATTTTAATTTAGTGATAAACTTCATGAAAATTCGAACATGAATAGTCTCCTGAAATATAATGAAGTTATATACATCATAGAAATTTATTTAGAATTTTTAGGGATTAAATAATTATCATTTATTATGACAGAAAGATGATGCAGTAATTGTCTTATTAATGAAATATTGACAAAATTGATGTTATAAATGCCCAAATAAATGTAATTTGAGACTTTTTATGACCTACACTAAATTTCTAGGTTACTATGATATATTAGTGTTGATTTAATCAACTTGGTTCGAACATATAATTCTGTTATGACTTTCACAAAAATCATATATCAAATAGTGTCAAAATTGACACAAAATAGTTTTTAAATAAAATATTATATTATTAATTGTTATTTTATTCCTAAAAATCTAAGGTTCGGCCAAATGACTTAGATAAGGATATATATATTAATAATAAACAATTTGGGGTTCGTTTGGCATGTTATAGTAGGTTTATTAACCATATAGTGAAAGAAAACAAAAAGACACGGTAAAAGTTAAATTATTTAACTTAGAGTTAAATCTAATTGATAAGGTTAAAATAATACCCTAAACTTGTCTAAATCCTATTGGTTGATAGGATTTCGACCCATCCCCACTTTATATTCGAAATAAGACCCTTTGGAAACATTATAAACCGATTTTGACATTAATATAAAATAATATTTTGAGATATTCCTAAGGTGCCCCTCTCCTCCCTTATAAAATGGCACCTCCTTCCCTCTCCTCCTCGCACCAATTAGAGCACTAAAGCTCGGCCAACCCCTGACATTTTCTCCTCTCCACTTCCCTATAATAATCCTAGAGGTCCTGGTCTTCTTCAAAGACCAATATTAGTTCCCTAAGTGGAGGATTCAAAAGAAGCGTTCCAAAGAAGAAGTAATATCCATTATCTATCTTTTCAATTTCTTTCTTCTTCAACTTCTTCTTCTTTAGTTGTTTCATGATAAAGTAATAACATCAGTATTACTTACATACTGATATGTTATTCTAAATATGAAACAACACTAATTCACATTCTATCCATCCTACGGAAAAATGAAATCACCGCGCGTGCGTACGTACGGAATACCGTCTCCACGCCGTGGTGTAATCTATTTTCCACCACCACCTTACATGGATGGGTATAATGGTGTAAATAAGAACTATACATAGTTATTACAACATCATATTGATTCTGATATATTGTATAATCCACTCCAATTCAATTCAATAATTATGGAAATGATATCATCGCTCATGCGTACGTACGGACTACCGTCTCCACGACGCGATGAGATTCATTCTTAATGATTAACCATTCATGAATGATTATAAAGTATATATAATAAGTTATAATGAAATATATGAAATAATAATGATACTGGATTTATGTATATATATATATATGTCATCTACTTACTTCCATTCAAGACAATAAGGAAAGAAAAACATCATTCATGCGTACGTACGGACTACCGTCTCCATGAACGGTGTTTTTCATTTCATTTATCTATCTATTATATATATATATATATATATATACTGAATATATATGATATATAAATCATATTTTATATTCTGGAATTATGTAAATCATGATATAAGTAATAATAATGTCAAGAACAACAAGTCAAAACACCTACGATAAATGAAACGATTTTACCCAAAACACTCTTTAACATGGAATTTACAAAAAACGGGTAAAATAAAGTCATAAGTGAACCATATATGATATCATATCAATTAGTATGATTCTGGAATAAGTCAATGACATTATTTAAATCATTATACAGGAGGTTCGGACACTTATGAAGCAAATCGGACCTAAGGTAAGGGAAATATCACAATCTCATTTTTATCCGAGATTTTTTATTCGTAAGTATTTACTGGGGTGTATTTTATCATCCAAATCCATGATTCATCAATATGTAATATTATTTCCATCCACCTACAATTGTTTAAATCCATTTTTACCCTTCGGTGTGTTTTTAGTAATATGTATGAAAGGAATCTTTTGTCGTTTTTCGTACGAGGTACTTTTTGACTTTTCCGACAAAAGTACGAAGAATGTTTTTTAACTTATATGGCATGAATGGATTTTTATGAAACTTACTTTACAAGATTTCAAGTTTATTTTTAATCAACTTCTTTTAGTTTATAATTGTACGACATGTTAATAAAGGAAAATTGTTTTTGAAGAAGAAATGATATTTTCCTCAAGAATGGAGTTCAAGTATTTTATCAAAATTATTTTCCATCTAAGATAATAAAAGGGTTCTGTTTTTATCCCTATTATTACATTGGTTTGATTATGTTGTGATGGAAATATTTTTATGAATTCCTTTATCTTATATGAATTGTTTTATGATGTCATGTTGTTTATGAATCCCATTTTTATTACATGGGTTATGCAATGATGTATGATTTATGATTTTGTGGCACACATAAGAATGGTATCATTATGAGATGGGTGGGACCTATATCTACCTCCAATGCATTGGGTAAAGATTTTATATCTCATGAGATAGACATGGATTGAATGGTAGGTTATACCGGTTCAGTGAAACAGGACTGAAACGAGGGTTACTCGATTCAGAAAAGGACTTTGTCCACTAAGATAGTCTTGGCAATGAGTCTTGACTAACAAGAAATGATTCTCTATGATTATGTGTGAATGCCACAAAGTTTCATGTTTTAAGTTATAATTATTGTGATTACATTTAACTGCCATGATTTATCCCATGTTATGAAATTATGCTCTCTTTTGCAGGTTATGATTTCCAAAATGTTATGTTCTTATGAATACGATGTGATTTATATTTCTTTTGTTTACCCTTAATGAGCATTTGAGCTCACCCTTTTATGTTTTCTTTTCCCCAGGATATAACGAAAGGTTTTAGGTAAGAAAAAAAGGGGAATATCTTTATGGGAGATATTGAAAATCTTTCACCACGATTAGAAGATTACGTTCCGAGTTTCCAAAGACACTAAACTATTACGATCCTTGTGTGTGTGTTTTTGTTATGTACTAAGTATTCTGCAAAAGTAATGTAATGTCCATGTACGTCAGGCTTCGGGACTTTACAGTTGGTATCAGAGGAAAGGTTTAGTCTACCTTTGGAAACTAGGATGCGAAAACGTTAGTGAGATCCCTAGAGATATTTCTAAGGTATGTCTAGGGATGTCCCTAAGGATAAGTATACGTATAGGATATGGTCCTAGAACTATGGTAACGATCTTAGAATTTAACCTAAGATGTTAGATATTGAGGGTACTCCCCCTTTATTATGTTGTTTTCCCTAGCATGATTGTTTCCTCTCACACTATTCTATTTGGGTTTTAGATGATGGCTGGAACCCGAAGGAACCGTGTTGATCAATGCATTGGACAATGCAATGATTGCCCTCCTGAAGAAGCAAATGTTATGCGATATGGAGTGAAAAATCTTATTGCTATACATACACAAGCTATGAATCATTCTGGACTTCCAAATGAGCAGAGAAGGGAACAATATTCTATTGAGTCCTTCATGAGGCAACGTCCACCTTATTTCAGTGGGACTTCCGATCCACTTGTTGCTGAACAATGGATCAGTACCACTAAAAGGATATTTTCAGTTCTTCAATGTTCTGAACATGATAAAGTCATCTTAGCAGTATATCGTTTGGAAGGTGAAGCTGATCAATGGTGGAATCTTATCAAGAATACGAGGCCAAGAGATGAAATTGAGTCCATGGAATGGGACGAGTTTAAGAACATGATTTTCAGTAAGTACTTCCCTCGTATTCTTCGAACAATGATGGAAAAGGAGTTTCTTGAGCTGAAGCATAAGGATGACGAATCTGTTGGTATATACGAAGCGAATTTTACAAGACTTGCAAGGTATGCATCTGGCATTATCATCCAACCTGAAAGTAAAGTTGATCGATTTATCAGTGGCTTAAAACCAAGTCTTTGAAGGGCATTAGCTATAAGAGACTTAAGTAGCTATGAAGAAATTGTGTGTTGTGCTATCAAAGTAGAAATAGAAGTTGGTGTTACTTATCCATCTCATAGTTTTGACAAGAAACAAAAGATGGAGTTCAAGGAGAATTCTCAAAATAATGGTGAAAAGAAGATGAGTGTTTCCTTATGCACAAAGTGTGGAAAGAAGCATGGTGGAGATTGTCTTAAAGGGACTAGAAAATGTTTTAAGTGTGGAAAACAAGGTCATCGAGCAGTTGAGTGTCAAAGTAATGGAAAAAGGGTTTCTAATGATATGAATAAAGCAAACACTACAGAGAACGCACCACCAACACTTCAATGATTCAAGTGCAAGGAAATGGGGCATTATGCTAATAAATGCCCTAATCCAAGGGTTAGTGATGATCAACATGAGCAACCACTTAAGGCAAAAGACAAAGGGAAGTCACATGCGATCACTATTGGCGATGTTGAATATGAAAACGATGTGGTGGAATGATTAAGTATTTATGTAATGGGATTCCAAAATAATGTTGTATCATAAAGTATTGGAATATTTATGTGTTGGTCTAATGTGGTATTAAAAGTTATTGAGATATTTTTGGAAATAAGATGATATGCGCGTAATGAAGGGAAAACGAGAAAACGAAATGTTTAACAGTATTCACGAGCTCATGATTGATATAAGGACTAAGTGATATCATGGTTTGAGTATATAGAATTTTGAGGATTTTGGTATGTGGAAAGTGTTAACTTTTAACTGAATTCATGTTTTCACTAAGGTATTCAAGAGAATACACGATTAAGGACTTTGAATGTTTGGAATGTGACCAACAAGACATATCTTATGATATGTGGGGATCAACGACAGTATTAAATCTCTGGTAATCGTTGTAACTATATTATGAGAGTGGACTGCAGTATTATGTATAAGCCTAAAGATTAGAATGGATTATGTTGGACATAAGTTAGTATTGTTTAAGGATAGAAGATTTTCGATATTATTGATGGGATGTTATAGTAACATAGTTTTAGAAAAAGGACAACCTGCAGGACGGGCGACAGCCCATCGTTTCGGACAAGGCTGTAGGAATTGAACCCACAACCGAAGTGAGACTGGCCTTTCTCGCCTACCTCTGACCTACAGGAAGTCCCTGTTTAGTAGAAGCTAGTTTTATTATATTAAGCAGTATGATATATGAAGTATAAGTCCATTTTAGGAACCATATATGATTAATCTCACTATAGAATGACTTATGTATACTTAATAACTTTTTCTTACCTTTTGTTTGAGACAGATGGAATGACCCGCCATTCTATCACATGATCTGCTAACACTTCACGAATAACAAATTCAACTTCATTTATTTAAGAGATGAAGTGGAAATTGTTCATGGCACGAACAACAGTGAGATTGTACCAAAATAAAGTAAGTATTTATTCTAATTCAAATTTTCAACTTTAGGGAAATGATCTTGAAAACCAAAAATGTTGTCCTAGTGCCCTTATATCCGATGAATCAGATGGTACCCTAGATCATCACAAATTTATGGCTTTGTGATTGCTAACTTTTCCATAGCCATGTTCTCTACCACTCTCCATCAGAACATGATGGTTATATTTCTCTTCCATATCCATATTTTCACCTATGTGGAAACCCAGTGATTAGTTTATTTGGGTAACCATTACGTTTCATACTTTTGTTTTTAAAGATAAGTTTTGTTATTCCTTTTTACGATGTGGGTTTCTATCAAAGAAACTTTCAAATAGTAAACCATTTATAACCCCGACGAATTTCGAGGGGGAAATTCATTTTAAGGGGGGTAGAATCTAACACCCCGAGATTTTATGAAATATATTATTTTAATTTCATTAATGTCTTTTGTTGTATTCTACACCAAGATTACCTTGCGCTATATGCAACACCGTATTATCTTGCAGTATACGCAACACTATTCTTGGACCGTGTTACACACAATTTTGATAATAGTTATTCTACACAACATTGAGTATATATATATATATATATTCAATGTATAAATGAATTATGGTTGGATTCTGTTATACTAAACAACGAAGGATTCTTTCACAACACGCAACCCTGACTTGGCATGCATTACACGCAATCACGACCTTCCTCGATAGCGTGTGTTGTACGCAATACCGAGTTTTAATAAACAATGTTATATTATTATAATATTGTCATTAACTAGACGTTATGAATAGTATTAACTATATTTTGAATTTTATAACATTAGTATTCATCGTACACATTTCTAGAACATGGTATAAGAACAAAATAAATTTTTCGGGTAAAATAAGTATTTTTCAAAAAATGCAGTTTTGCCGCCTTTTGATGGCACACCCACTTTAAATCTTGTTTTTGACATGTTTATAAGTTCAATTTGACAAAATAAAATTATTCTTTCGAATCAAGAAAAAAAAATTTACTTTGGATAAATTTTTCATATTATTCTGGTAACTTTCACATTTTAATGAATAGTAAAAACACGCTATATTTTAATTAAAAACAATTTTTTTCATCGTAATATCTTATGTGGTTAAATTATAATATTTAATGGTTTTAAAGTATAAATAGAATATATTTTTACCATTTAATATAATGTATGTCATTAACATTGATTTTACCTTGAATTCATAAGTTAAATTAATTCAATCTTTTGCAATGTTTTAAACAAAAACACGTTTTTATTCGACAACGGGATTAATTTTAATTTAATTTCTGCAAATTCTGTGTTTTGAATTTTAAAAAAATAGATTCCATATTTGGAATAAGTGGGTCCAAATTATGTTAATAGGATACTTTTTATTTTTGGGAATTATGAATAGTAACTACGGTAAATTTTATTTACCATAGTTAAAGGTAAATCGGGTAATTAAGGGTAAATATAATATTTTAAAATTACCCTAACAAATGTCAAAATTATATTGGATGACTAAAGAACGACCCATATCACCTAAGGGTCGTATTAGAATCATTTAATGGACATTTTTCCATGAAAATAACTTAATTATTATTATTAAAACCAAAGAAAGTGACAACATGTCACTCTCTTTAATCTTATAAGTATATTAATTTTAATTTAGTGATAACCATCATGAAACTTAGAACATGAATAGTCTCTAGAAAGCTAATGAAATTATCTACATCATAAGAATTTATTTAGAATTTTTATGGATTAAATAATTATCATTTATTATGACAGAAAGATGATGCAGTAATTGTCTTATTAATTAAATATTGACAGAATTGATGTTATAAATGCCCAAATAAATGTAATTTGAGATTTTTTATGACTTACACTAAATTTCTAGGTTACTATGATATATTAGTGTTGATTTACTCAACTTGGTTCGAACATATAATTCTGTTATGACTTTCACAAAAATCATATATCAAATAGTGTCAAAATTGACACAAAATAGTTTTTAAATCAAATATTATAATATTAATTGTTATTTTATTCCTAAAAATATATGGTTTGGCAAAATTACTTAGATAAGGATATATATTAATAATAAACAATTTGGGGTTCGTTTGGCATGTTATAGTAAGTGTATTAACCATATAGTGAAAGAAAAACAAAAAGACACGGTAAAAGTTAAATTATTTAACTTAGAGTTAAATCTAATTGATAAGGTTAAAATAATACCCTAAACTTGTCTATATCCTATTGGTTGATATGATTTCGAACCATCCCCACTTTAGCTTCGAAATAAGACCCTTTGGAACCATTAGAAACCGATTTTTACATTAATATAAAATAATATTTTGAGATATTCCTAAGGTGCCCCTCTCCTCCCTTATAAAAGGGCACCTCCTCCACCCTCCTCCTCACACCAATTTGAGCACTCAATCTCGTCCAACCCCTGACATTTTCTCCTCTCCACTTCCCTAGAATAATCCTAGAGGTCCTGGTCTTCTTTAAAGACCAATATTAGTTCCCTAAGTGGAGGATTCCAAAGAAGCGTTCCAAAGAAGAGGTAATATCCATTACCGATCTTTTCAATTTCTTTCTTCTTCAACTTCTTCTTCTTTAGTTGTTTCATGATAAAGTAATAAAATCAGTATTACTTAGATACTGATATGTTATTATAAATATGAAACAAACCTAATTCACCTTCTATCCATCCTACGGAAAAATGAAATCACTGCGCGTGCGTACGTACGGAATACCGTCTCCACGCCGTGGTGTAATCTATTTTCCTCCACCACCTTACATGGATGGGTATAATGGTGTAAAGAATAACTATACATAGTTATTACAACATCATATTGATTCTGATATATTGTATAATCCACTCCAATTCAATTCAATAATTATGGACATGATATCATCGCTCGTGCGTACGTACGGACTACCGTCTCCACGACGCGATGAGATTCATTCTTAATGATTAACCATTCATGAATGATTATAAAGTATATATAATAAGAACTAATGAAATATATGACATAATAATGATACTGGATTTATGTATATATATATATGTCATCTACTTACTTCCATTCAAGACAATAAGGAAAGAAAAACATCGTTCATGCGTACGTACGGACTACCGTCTCCATGAACGGTGTTTTTCATTTCATTTATCTATCTATTATATATATATATATACTGAATATATATGATATATAAATCATATTTTATATTCTGGAAGTATGTAAATCATGATATAAGTAATAATAATTTCAATAACAACAAGTAAAAACACCTACGATAAATGAAACGATTTTACCCAAAACGCTCTTTAACATGGAATTTACAAAAGAACGGGTAAAATAAAGTCATAAGTGAACCATATATGATATAATAACAATTAGTATGATTCTGGAATAAGTCAATGACATTATTTAAATCATTATACAGGAGGTTCGGACACTGACGAAGCAAATCGGACCTAAGGTAAGGGAAATATCACAATCTCATTTTTATCCGAGATTGTTTATTCGTAAGTATTTACTGGGGTGTATTTTATCATCCACATCCATGTTTCATCAATATGTAATATTATTTCCATCCACCTACAATTTTTTAAATCCATTTTTACCCTTCGGTGAGTTTTTAGTAATATGTATGAAAGGAATCTTTTGTCGTTTTTCGTACGAGGTACTTTTTGACTTTTCCGACAAAAGTACGAAGAATGTTTTTTTTAACTTATACGGCATGAATGGATTTTTAAGAAACTTACTTTACAAGTTTTCAAGTTTATTTTTAATCAACTTCTTTTAGTTTATAATTGTACGACATGTTAAGAAAGGAAAAGTGTTTTTGAAGAAGAAAGGATATTTTCCTCAAGAATGGTGTTCAAGTATTTTATCAAAATTATTTTCCATCTAAGATGATAAAAGGGTTCTATTTTTATCCCTATTATTACATTGGTTTGATTATGTTGTGATGGAAATATTTTTATGAATTCCTTTATCTTATATGAATTGTTTTATGATGTCATGTTGTTTAAGAATCCCATTTTTATTACATGGGTTATGCAATGATGTATGATTTATGATTTTGTGGCACACATAAGAATGGTATCATTATGATATGGGTGGGACCTATATCTCCCTCCAATGCATTGGGTAAAGATTTTATATCTCATGAGATAGACATGGCTGGAATGGTATGTTATACCGGTTCAGTGAAACAGGACTGAAACGAGGGTTACTCGATTAGGAAAAGGACTTTGTCCACTAAGATAGTCTTGGAAATGAGTCTTGACTAACAAGAAATGATTATCTATGATTATGTGTGAATGCCACAAAGTTTCATGTTTTAAGTAATGATTATTGTGATTACATTTCACTGCCATGATTTATCCCATGTTATGAAATTATGCTCTCTTTTGCAGGTTATGATTTCCAAAATGATATGTTCTTATGAATACGATGTGATTGATATTTCTTTTGTTTACCCTTACTGAGCATTTGAGCTCACCCTTTTATGTTTTCTTTTCCCCAGGATATAAAGAAAGGTTTTAGGTATGAAAAAAAGGTGAAGATCTTTATGGGAGATATTGAAGATCTTTCACCACGATTAGAAGATTACATTCTGAGTTTCCAAAGACACTAAACTATTACGGTCCTTGTGTGTGTGTTTTTGTTATGTACTAAGTATTCCGCAAAAGTAATGTAATTTCCATGTACGTCAGGCTTCGGGTCTTTACATAGACACCCCAATTATTATATATTTTTATTGAATTTTAAGGTGATTAATGATATTTTGGGTGATGGTTTATTTTGGTGAAGTATATGTAACCCTTAAGTTTAACATGAATGATTATTTCAGAAATAAAAAATTTAATCAAATTTGTGTATGTTAGTGGAAAAGGATTTTTTAACCTTTTATGTTAAAAAATTATTTAATGTTGAATTTATTACGGTTGTTTTGGAGTATTTTGAGGAAAAATTAATATAATCTATTAAATGGGTATTTTCCGTATAATTAGTATTGTTAATATTCATATGAAACAATTAATATTACGATTTAAGGATGTCTGTACCATCCAAATAATGGCTGTTACTAAATATTAAAGTAATATAATCTAAAACACCCCTCTTTCCACAATAATATTATTTGATCATCAATATTATTGAAAAATATTTCTCAAATGGTTTTGAAATATTTTTGAACATCCAAATCACTTGAATGAAAAAATTTGAAATATGTAGCACCAATTCATGTCATCAAGATTTATATAGATCATGGTATATATTTTATTTAGTTTTAAAATCTCCTATCATACATATCATTAGACATGTAAAATAAAACCTGGTACATGACTATTTTTTTTGGAGACATGAACTTATTTCTGGATGATAAAGGGGATATCAATATCATAATGGAATCCCATGATGTATGAATTTAGTGAATGTAATATTTTTTATACTTTAGTTTGAACCATGAACCATAAGGATATATAAAATATCATTGGATTATATTATAAATAACAGATAATGGTTTAAAAAAATTAGTTTAATATATGACATATTTATAAATTATATAATGATATATTATAAATATATTTAAAATTATGAATCATTATATAATAGATTTTATTTTAGAAAAATGGAAACATATGTTAGATGAAATTGATAAGTTAAAAATTTAGTGTAGGGAAAAGGTTATAATTTTGGGTATAATAATTTAAGGACATTTTATAATGTGATGAATTAATGTAAGACTTAATAAATTCATGATTATAGTAAATTAAGATCATTTTAGTTTTTTAATGAATGAATTGGTTAGAAAACAATTAATATTAAAAATTTCTTTTCTTATTCATTATATTTTTGAGGATTTTAAACCTTCATCAAGGAATTTTATAATAATTTTTATTATATATTTTATAATTAAAGGACAACACCTAGGATTGATTCCAACTCATTTCATATGGAAATGTTGTAAGGTTTTGACCCATAAGTAAATGGTTCCAAGGGTTAATTTCAATCCACTGAACCATATTTTTTATTAATTAGAATGATATTTGAAATAATGATTGATTTTATGTAAAAAATAATGTAATTATTGTTTTGATTAATTTATTTTTGGAATAATATCACTATGTTTTTGGAAACATTATATTTTTAAGTTATATAGAATAAAAGGGGATTTTAATTAAACATTAATGGTTGAATTATCTATTCGATTCATATATTATTTTAATGTAGATATTTTGGGAAACATGTTATTTATAGAAATTATTATCATACTTTTTATATTAATTGATTTTGTTGTGTGATTTTTTGATTTGATACATTAAAAGTGACTGAAATTATTTAGAGACAAATGTAAGAAGAATATGTAATTAGATTATTTTACTATTTTTGATCCTACATTATTCTTGTATAAGTTAAAACATTTTAATGGGGGTTTATTTATTTATTTATATAGATTTAAATTTGGGTATTACTATGTAATTTTGGGGATTCATATAATATTTGTTAATATAATGGTTTATTAAAATTTGGATTTATCACACATTGTGAATTTTTTTTTGAGTTTGATTAATTTATAAAGGCATGAAAATTTATTTTTATCATTTTTGTAAAAATATATGGTATTATATAATTATATTTTGTTGATTCAATTTTAAAAATTAAGCTTGATTACTCATTTTTTGGAGAAAAAGCTGATATTTTGTTTGAAATTGATTAAGGAATGAAATTTTACTTCTCATGTAAATATATTTCTTATTTTCTATGTATAAAAGGTAATTTAATTCCTCAAAACAATTAAAATCATTATTATACAAAAAAATAAACATATAACCTCTATTTTTGATGAAACGATAATCATTTTTCATGCATCATTAGATTATGAATTTTTGGCCGTTGACATTCTTTTGATCATTCAAATATATTTAACCAATGACCATTGTCACACACCATCATTATAAAAATGTTATTATTTTCTTCCATGCCTATATTTTAAAATCCCATTATTTTATCCTATTTTAATCCTAATTATTTGTTGTTTCTTGAGGCTTCATATTTACTATTCCCTCTTTTCTAGGGGCATTTTTATTAACCCTTTTTATGATGTGAGATTTTAGAAAAAGGGGTTTTAGATAGATGAAATTTTTATTATGGTGATTTTTCTCAAATTTGGAGTACATATCTATTTTATAGGCATTCGTGAGAATGTAGCACCATGAGATTTTAAAAAAGGACATCATTTTCAATAGGATTTATAATAGGCAACATTAACTAAAATAAAAAATGAAATATTTATATTCAAATATAAACATTATAACATATTCATTAAATTAGCAACTATAAACAAGATTATCCTAATTTTGAAATATATATAAACATTATAATATTTTTTATAATTAATGATTTTAAAATAGGCATTCTATTTACAAAAATTCACGTCATGCTTCAGACATATGTTTTAAAAAATATATTATTATTCTTTGTGATAAAATATAATAATTAATTTTGGAAAATTTTAAAAAAATTAAGTTATAATATTATAATATTTCTTTTGTATCTTAATAAAAAAATATTGTTAAGATAAAATTTGATAATTTTAAAAAATGTTTAATTTTTTAGTGAATAGTTGTAGACCATTATTTCTGTGGAATGATATATATATTTTTAAAGTATTTTCAAATAAAAATTCTACTTTATACATGTTTTAAAATTGAACATGTCAATTTGGATATAAAATAATTAAATTATAGTTTATAAATATTTTTTTTACTTGAATTTATTATAAAAACAGTTTATACATAAAAAATGTATTTTATAAAAAAACGTTTTTCTTTGTGTTTTATCAATTTAATTTTAAATTAAATTAAATAATCAATACCTTGTGGTTTTAATATATTATATATTTAAATAATTTAAATTTAATAGATAACTTTCATTACAGACAACACCATGATAAACTTGTGCTACATGCATCACTGGGATAGCATGCGTTACACATGACACTGAGTTTCATCAAATCCATGATATAATATTAATATTATTATATAAAAAATAATCATTAAAATAATGATGATAAAAATATTGATATGAATGGTTTTATATAATTTTTAAAAACTAATTATAATAGTTTTTTTTATTGGAAAAAGAGTACTTAATTTTATATAATGTTTTTTATGTTTTAAAAATACTATTTTATGATAAAAATAATTCTTCCAGTTTCTTTTGTGTAAAAATTAAAAAAATTAATTTTTTACACTTTTAATTACAAAACATAAACATAATTTTATAAATCATCATTTCAAAATTATAATTGGGAGAATTTTTTTGAAATGTTTTGCTTTATGATGAATAGTGAAAATACTAAATTTTAAAAAAAAAATTCCTTTAGTTTCATTTATTTATAACATTAATTACATTTAAAAAAATTTAATGTAATTTTATTTCAAGTATAATTCTTTTAATTAAATTTAGGTCATTAGATTCAATTTCATATTTAATTTTGATTTGAAAATATTTTAAACATTTGGACATTTTTTCTTGAAAATTATGCTTTTTGGTTATGTTTTTGAGATGTTTGGAAAATTGTAATTTTACGCTTATGGGATTAGAATTTCGAAAAAGGGTTTCCATATGTTAAATGAAAAATATTCATATTATATAATAAGTTAATATTTTTACCAAAATAAATCGTAAAACCCCGAAAATTTAATTATATTGGTTAGGTTAAAAATTAGTTTACCGGGGGTAAAAAAATTGACAAGAATTAAAAATAAACCAAACCATGTGTAATATAATTTTTCTAGAAATAGTACAGCCTTAACTATTATATTTTTTACAATCATCTATTCTTAGATCCTTGTCAAGTAAAACAAATATGAGCGGAATATAATCTTCCAAAATATTACAAGTGTGCCACTCACCTCACGTATAAAAGGACACACATTATCATATTCCATTCTCATAATCAAACAATTTTTTCCATTCCCTAAAAAAAATTATAAATTCATTTTTCTCATTATTTAATTAATATTTTGGAATCAAATCTATTCTAGGATGTCTATTGTTTCATACTTGAGGATGATGCCCGAAAAAGAGATAATGTTCATCAATGATCATTTTTTATCTCTTCCCCATACTCATTTAATTTATATTATGACATGATGGTATAACACTACTAGAAAAACAGGTATTTACGACGGGGCATTTGCGACGGGGGCCCGTCGCAAATAGCCCGTTGCTGAAAACGCCGTCGCAACAACACTTATTTGCGACGGGCCCATCGCTAAAGCCTTTTTTTGCGACGGTCATTCTCCCCGTCGCAAATAGTATTCCATTTTTTTGTAAAAAACTTTTAAAATGGTTTTTGCGACGGTACCGTCGCAAAAGGTATTGGCGACGGTACCATCGCAAAAACCATTTAAAAAAAACTATTAATAATACTAGTATTTGCGACGGGCATAGTATCCCGTCGCAAATACTATTTTTAAAAAAAAAACTATTAATAATATTAGTATTTGCGACGAGCATAGTATCCCGTTGCAAATACTATAAAAAAAATAAAATAAATAAATTATTAATAAATTATTTTAATTAATATAATAATAGAATTATAATTCACAAATAAAAATAATTAATTATTTTAATTAATATAATAATAATAGAATTATAATTCAAAAATAAAAAATAATAGAATATTAATAAATGATTTAATTAATATAGTAATTTTAGAATTATAATTCATAAATAAAAAATATATTAATAAGTTATTTTAATTAATATAAAAATAATAAATTATTTTACATTCAAATATTAAAATAATTCAAGTATTACAAAAAATATAATTAAATTATAATATTATAAAATTTTAATATATATATAAATTTTAATATTATAAAATATAAATAATATTATTATTCATATTAATATTGTTATTTAAAAATATAATATTATTAATATTTTATAATGAGACAAAAACTAAGAATAGAAAAAAAAATTTGATTTCCCAAATTTTATAACATAAATACAAACTCTAATCTGAAGGAGGGGGGAGGGGGTGAGGTGGTGGATCTGCAGATGGTGGTGGAGGAAACTCCATCCCTAAAGCATGAGTGAGTCGGCGCCAGTACTCCATCTGCTCCTGATGCTGCTGCTGCCACCGACTCGTCTGCTCCTCGTACAACTGCTGCTGGCGTCGACGCTCCTCCTCATGCTGCTGACGCATCTGCTCCTGCTCCTGTCAGAGACTCTCTATCTGTGCAGTCTGAGATCGCAACTGATCCTCATACTATGCAGTAGAAGAAGAAGCATGAGCTCCTCTCGAGCTGGACGCCGACATCGCAGCACTGCCATAATAATCTCCGGGAGTCAGTCGAGAGCCGATACCAACTACCCGGCCCTTCTCGAAGGCATACTGGGTGGCCTGTATCCATGCCGCCTCATCAAACTGACGGGCAGTGGTCTGATCTGATGACTCGGCCTGACTCTCAGGCCGGGCCTGTGACGTTGCGGCCTCATATGACTCCTATAGTTGCAATTTAAAATTAAAATTGTGAATATATTATATGCAGTTAATTTTTAAACTTGAAAACAAATAATACTGACCACGATGTGATGCTGACGATCACCTCTGAGCTCCCCAGTAGCAGGATCACTATACATCATCTGATATACGTCGTACTCTGTAATATCGGGGTGCTCGACAGCCTATAAGAATAAAAAATAAACTGTTTATATTTATAGTTATATAAAATATTTATAAATAATGTACGTAACAGATGCTGTCTATGAGTACTGAAAGAACGACTCCCAGATCGATGAGTCACCACCTGTCTCCCCCGATTCTGTCTCCCCACCGATGATCTCCTCTGAAAGGCACCACTCAACCAGTACGCACATAATCCATCCCATACATGGGATGAAATATACTCTGGTCGGTGTGCTCTACATGACTCCTCAAAATCTGACACTCCTTCTTTCTTCATCGCAGCTTTTCTTAAATTTAGCAAAAACTGACGAAGGCGATCACGCATGGCCACCTCCCATGCCTCGTGGATGGCGTCACACATGGTATCCTCAATCGGATACCATAAACCCTATAAATAAATCAAAATATCATGTTAGAAATGAAATAATTTTCAAAATAAAAATTATTTATTTACGTACGTACCAACCAATGGCCGAACATGGCCTGCTGGACATCAATGGGAATCTGCTCCCATGTGGTCCACGGCTGAGAGAAATAGTTGCGCAAAATAGCGCTGCCCTGTCCAACTCCTATATGCGGAAAACTGAAAAAACAATAAACATTTATTATGTGAATAGATTAATGAAATCTTAGTCAAATCCACAGGTTATCACACAGGTTATCACACCTCCGTGTGCGTGGATCAAACCCAAGACGTGGACGTCGCTCGGGGACGGGGTCAGGAATCATCAATCGTGCAAGACCGCGCCCCCTCCGCGTACTCCCTGGAGCGCCTGCAGGCTGAGGGTCATCTGTCAGCAACGCATCCGCATCGAAAGTCAGGTCAGCATCCGCCAACTCACGAAATGTGGCCTCGTCCATCTGAAATAGAAAATGTTAATGTTAGCAAATAATTGATAATTACTATTATATATACATATATACATATATACATATTATGATTGTATATAAATACCATGGAATGCTATCAGTGTTCATCTTCATCATCATCTTCATATATGTCAATGTCATCTTCATATTCCTCCTCAACATCATCGATATCCATTCGAGTTACAGTTGCTTCATCTCTTACCATTTCAAATTCATATGTGACGTCATTAACATCATCGTCATCACCGACTCTTAAATGTTGGGTGTCGTCATCGATACTCATATCTCTTTGTAAAAAAGATTGATTTTGAGTACTCTCTTGAAAAACATCAATTCTTTGCACATTAGTGAAAGCACATTCACTTTGACTAAACTGATTGTCTCGAATTTTGATTTTTATTATACTCCACCAATCAGTCAAGTCTCTTGATGCTGCACAGTACTTTGCATAATAAACTTGATATGCCTGTTGAGCCAATAAGAATGGTTCATTTACTGTGAGAACACTTTTACATTTAATATCGATGATTCCATGAGTTGGATGAACACACACGCCTCTCTTTGTATCCAACCACCGACATTTGAACATGGTTATGTAATGTTGTCCAAGATAACAGAGTTCAATGATTTCATCAAGTATGCCATAAAAGTCAACTTCATTTTCTCGATGATGAGATCCTCTCAAGCTAACTCCACTGTTCATTGTTTTTTTGGATTCCCCATATCCATGTGTGTGGAATCGAAATCCATTCACCACATATGCATTATAAGTTTTAACAAGTTTGGAAGGTGGGTTACTCAATACACACAGCCGTTTGTCAATTTTATCAGCATGTCGAGACACCTGAAAATTTGTGAAATAATTATCAATATAGTAAACTATACATTGAATGAGTTTCTAAAAGATAAAGAATTTATGTTTCCAGTTTTTGAAACCACTGAGAGAAATTTTTCAGTCGACGTTCTTCGAGAGCAGCTGCTGTAATTTGTGAAATTTGTTTCTTGATATGATTATCATACAATCTATAAAAACCAAAGTTATTTACTATAACATAAATGATAGAATAAGTGATATAAACACTTACAGTACAACTGATGTCATCTCTTCACAGTTGAGCAGAACATACATATGAGCTCTCTGATGTTCATCATCTGAAAGCCAGCGTTCATAAACTCCACCAAAACCAAGCTCTGACTGGTTGAAAATAGATAATTGACTGTCGATTTCATCAATATTCCTCTCGTTCCATCCCATTCGGTTGTGTTTTGAAGGATACTCAGATTCAAAATAATGGGAGCAGAAAAAAGATATTTCCTCTTGCAAATAAGCTTCTGCAATAGATCCTTCAACAGATGCTTTGTTACGTACTTTTCTTTTCAATTTTTGCATGCATCTTTCAAATGGGTACATCCATCGAAACTATACCAGACCTCCACATTTGGCTTCATATGGAAAATGTAACATCAAATGTTCCATTGAGTCGAAGAAAGACGGCGGAAATATTTTTTCCAGTTTACATATAATTACAACAACATCTTTTTCAAGTTTTCCTAGAGCATCATAATCTGCCGTAGCCGCACAAATTTCCCGAAAAAAATGAGACATGTCTGTTATAGAATCCCAAATCACAGAATTCAACATAACTCTTAATCCAATGGGTAGAAGTCTCTCCATTATAACATGACAATCATGACTTTTTAATCCAGTAATATGACCATTCTTTACACATCTACCCAAATTAGAAGCACAGCCATCTGGAAGTCTCAAATCTGCGAAAAGGATGATCAGCTGGAAGAAATCTGCGATGACAGTCAAAATAACAAGGTTTCTTTCCTTGAATGAGCATAAATGCTTTGTTCTCTCCCATACATTAAGGACATGATTTCTGACCATGTGTACTCCAGCCAGATAACATCCCATAAGCCGGGAAGTCACTTATTGTCCACATCAATGCTGCTCTCAGTATGAAATTCTGTGTCGTTGCAACATCATATGTACTGACACCAGTACTCCACAATAAATTTAGTTCATCAATCAATGGCTTCAAATAAACATCAATATTTTTCTTCGGATGTCCTGGAATTAGTAAAGTCAAAAAGATATATGGCTCCTTCATCAACATCCATGGAGGTAAATTGTACGGAGTTAAAAAAACAGGCCAACATGAATATTGACTACCATAATATCCAAACGGACAGAAACCATCAGT
Source organism: Viscum album (assembly GCA_963277665.1). NCBI lineage: Eukaryota > Viridiplantae > Streptophyta > Magnoliopsida > Santalales > Viscaceae > Viscum > Viscum album. The sequence continues at coordinate 169,600,559 of OY728138.1, forward strand.
GGAAAGGCCCAACCGAACATTTCTAGCATCTAAAGCAAAGGATGGATGCACTCTATCAAAATGCTTCCATGAATCACCATCGGCTGGATGATTCAAGCTTTTATCGGTTGAAATATTCTCTTTATTCCATGACATCATTGTCACTGTATTCTTAGACATGAATAAACGCTGAAGTCTGGATGTAAGAGGAAAATATCTCAACTGTTTTACAGGAATCAAACCAGACTTCCCGTGTTGTCCTTCTTTATATCTCAGTTTCCCACATGTAGGACAACTATCCAACGACTCATTTTCCCCCGAATATAAAATGCAGTCATTTGAACATGCATGAATCTTCTGACAAGTAAGTCCCAAATTTCGATCCAGCCTCTTACTCTCATAGTAATTTACAGGTAAAACATTTCCTTCGGGTAACAGTGTTTTCAGCAAAGAAAATATCTGGTCAAAACAGGTGTTTGACATTCTGTTATCAGATTTGATTGCCATAAATTTTGCAACTGCTTCTAATTTGCTCATCTTGCAGCCAGGATATAATGCATCCTCAGCAGATTTCAACAACTCATAAAATTCATACGGTGCCAACTCAGGATTTGAAGCTATATCAGTCGGAGTTTCTGTATGTTGAACAGATGAACCTGCAACATCCTGTACTAAATCTTGAAACCGGGATGGATCCTGAATCAAGTTGGTATCACCTGCTCTGGAACTGCGTTCACCGTGTTGATACCAACAAACATAATCTGGTTGAAAACCAAAACGCAAGAGATGTTCTCCCACTTTGTCAAACGTGTCAAACGTTCTCAATGCACATTTTCTGCAAGGGCATTTTATTTTTCCTTCTGAAACAAATTCTGAATTTGATTCCGCAAATGATAAAAAAGTCTCCACAGCCTCAACATATACTGGATTTAAACCAGAACCGTTTGGATTTCTACGTTGATTTATCCATATGCGGTCACCTAATAATGATTGTTGACGACCTCGTTGTTCCATATTTCTCTATAAAATATAAAATCATTACTGGTTTTGAATAATTTGTTAGAAAAAACACTCAAGTAAAGATTGAATATATTGAGAATAAAGCAAAACTTGTTACAAATATTGATAATTTTAATATTATATTGATTTTTTATTATTTTAATAATACTAATATAATTTTTTCATAAACACTAATTATATAATAATAAAATTATTACATTATTATTATATTTTATTATTAATATTAAAATAAAATAATTTTTTATATTATATACAATTCTCCTTTCATCTGTGTGTTTAACATTATGTCTCCACATGTAATATTTGCATTCACTTTCACCTCTCCATTGGCGAGTAAGTTGATAATTTTGAAAAAGAATGCGAATATTACATGTGGAGACAGAAAACACACATATGAAATGAGAATTGTATATAATATAGAAAATTATATTATTTTAATATTAATAATAAAATATACAAATAATGTACTATTTATTGGTAATTAATACTAATTATTGGTAATTAATAATAATTATTGGTAATTATTACTAATTATTCCTAATTATTGGTAATTATCAATAATTATTGGTAATTATTACTAATTATTACTAATTATTGATAATTATTACTAATTATTGGTAATTAATACTAATTATTGGTAATTATTACTAATTATTGTTAATTAATACTAATTATTGGTAATTAATACTAATTATTGGTAATTAATAATAATTATTGGTAATTAATACTAATTATTGGTAATTAATACTAATTATTGGTAATTAATACTAATTATTGGTAATTAATACAAATTATTGGTAATTAATACTAATTAATACTAATTATTGGTAATTACTGGTAATTATTACTAACTACTGGAAATTATTATTAATTACTGGTAATTATTACTAATTACTGGTAATTATAACTAATTATTGGTAATTATTACTAATTATTTGTAATTATAACTAATTATTGGTAGTTATTACTAATTATTGGTAGTTATTACTAATTATTGTTAATTATTGGTAATTATTACTAATTATTGGTAATTATTGCTAATTATTGCTAATTATTGCTAATTATTGCTAATTATTGCTAATTATTGCTAATTATTGCTAATTATTGATAATTATTGCTAATTAATACTAATTATTGCTAATTATTGCTAATTATTGGCAATTAATACTAATTATTGGTAATTAATACTAATTATTGGTAATTAATACTAATTATTAATAATTATTGGTAATTACTGGTAATTATTACTAATTAATGGTAATTATTACTAATTATTGGTAATTAATACTAATTATTGGAAATTAATACTAATTATTGGTAATTAATACTAATTATTGGTCATTAATACAAATTATTACTAATTATTGGTAATTACTGGTAATTATTACTAATTACTGGTAATTATTACTAATTACTGGTAATTATTACTAATTACTAGTAATTATTACTAATTATTGGTAATTATTACTAATTATTGGTAATTATTACTATTTATTACTAATTACTGGTAATTATTACTAATTATTGGTAATTATTCCTAATTATTAAAAAATTATTACTATTTATTACTATTTACCGGTAATTATTCCTAATTATTGGTAATTATTACTAATTATTGGTAATTATTACTAATTATTGGTTATTATTACTAATTATTGGTAATTTTTACTAATTATTGGTAATTATTACTAATTATTGGTAATTATTAATAATTATTGGTAATTAATACTAATTATTGGTAATTACTACTAATTATTGGTAATTAATACTAATTATTGGTAATTAATACTAATTATTGGTAATTAATACTAATTATTGGTAATTAATACTAATTATTACTAATTATTGGTAATTACGGGTAATTATTACTAATTACTGGTAATTATTACTAATTATTGGTAATTAATACTAATTATTGGTAATTAATACTAATTATTGGTAATTAATACTAATTATTACTAATTATTGGTAATTACTGGTAATTATTACTAATTACTGGTAATTTTTACTAATTATTGGTAATTAATACTAATTATTGGTAATTAATACTAATTATTGGTAATTAATACTAATTATTGGTAATTAATACTAATTATTGGTAATTAATACTAATTATTGGTCATTAATACTAATTATTACTAATTATTGGTAATTACTGGTAATTATTACTAATTACTGGTAATTATTACTAATTACTGGTAATTATTACTAATTACTGGTAATTATTACTAATTACTGGTAATTATTACTAATTATTGGTAATTATAACTAATTATTGGTAATTATTACTAATTATTACTAATTACTGGTAATTATTACTAATTATTGGTAATTATTCCAAATTATTACTAATTATTACTATTTATTACTATTTACCGGTAATTATTCCTAATTATTGGTAATTATTTCTAATTATTGGTAATTATTACTAATTATTGGTAATTATTACTAATTATTGGTAATTATTACTAATTATTGGTAATTATTACTAATTATTGGTAATTATTACTAATTATTGGTAATTATTACTAATTATTGGTAATTAATACTAATTATTGGTAATTAATAGTAATTATTACTAATTATTGGTAATTATTGGTAATTATTACTAATTATTGGTAATTATTCCAAATTATTGGTAATTATTACTAATTATTGGTAATTATTACTACTTATTGTTAATTATTACTAATTATTGGTAATTATTACTAATTATTGATAATTATTACTAATTATTACTAATTATTGGTAATTATTACTAATTATTACTAATTATTCTTAATTATTGATAATTATTGATAATTGTTCCTAATTATTAGTAATTAAATGAATAATTATCAATAATTAGGAATAATTACACATAATTACAAATAATAACATTATTAATATATTTTATTATTAATATTAAAATAATATAATTTTCTAATTTATATACAATTATCCTTTCATCTGTGCGTTTTCTATCTCCACATACAAATAATACATGTGAAGACAGCAAATACACAGATGAAAAGAGAATTGTATATATATAAAAAATTATATTATTTTAATATTAATAATAAAATAGACTAATAATGTAATAATGTTATTATTCCTAATTATTGGTATTTATTACAAATTATTAATATTTATTCTTAATTATTAAAAATTATTACTAATTATTCCTAATTACCATTAACTATGAACAATACTAATAATTTAAATTTATTAAGTAATAAAACAATGTAAACATAATTAAATTACAACTAATTAAGAATAATTGAAACTAATAAAAAATTAAAAATAAATATTAAATTAAAATGAACATAAATACCTTGAAAATTGATCTGCTCTGATCGTTCTTCAAAACTTTAATATCCCCTCCGGAGAAAAAAATTAATCTGGAGAAAAACTGAACTGTAGAAATATAATTTTGAGAGAAGGAGAAGATAGAGAATGAGAATGAAATAAAAAAAACGGATGGGGGTATTTATAGGTTAGATTATTTGCGACGGGATTCCCGTCGCAACTAATATTATTTGCGACGTGACCCGTCGCAAATACCTTAGCCGACATTTATTACGGTCAACGGGTAAATAGTTATTTGTGACGGGACCCGTCGCAAATAACCACCTGCCGACATACTATTTGCAACAGGGGAATATTTCCGTCGCAAATACCTTTTACCTCCGCCGGTTATTTGCGACGGGAATATTCCCCCGTCGCAAATAGTTTGGATCATGGTTTAGCTCGACATTAAAAAATTGTTAATGCAAGGAGTATAACATTCCATTGCTACTAATTTCAATCAGTGATCTAACTCAATGTTCTGGTGATTTCTTGATCATTATCTTGACATGTAGTTGAATTTTAATATTGTTTATCATCATCAGATAAATGGACAATCTTATATAAAAATTCAAACATGAGAAGATAAGTAACAAACCAATGGTTAATGAATGTAAATTACATTCAACTAATTATGTCATATAATCTCATGAAATAAACTCAAAACAAACTACTAATTTCTATGTGACCATTAAACATAATATTTTCACTTTTGTGTATTCAATTTTGGAAATCTAACATAAATGGGTGTGTTTGTGTGGATTTTTGGGGTCGGAAAGAACAAACATAATTTTTAGTGAAAAGTAACCTACCCTAATAAATAGTAACAAACCATTATTAATAGTAACATGACCCTTATTAATAGTAAATAATAAAAAATAATTGTATCCTCACCCATAAATATATAAATAAAATTTAGGCATCTTATAAGCTATAATATGATCATAGAAATGGTATTGGAGTTATTGTAAGCCATATATAACTAACTGCAATTATTTTATTAATTAAAATGAAATTAATTTTCCCAAATGGTGTTTATAAATTAACAATCTTATGTCTTATAATTTTAAGATAAATTTATAAGACCTTTGGTAAATTTTTAAAAACCTTATGAAATCAGTTATAGTTTTAAAATCATTATTATTCATTTTAATTTTTGAATTTAATTAAAAATTATATTAATCATTTTTAGAAAATTATTTATGATAAATGGTGTTAATTTATTGGATTATACACATTGAAAAATTTTTAGGGTGAATTTTCGGGTTTTTTTTAAAATAATTGAATTTCAGACCAGTAATAAAATACACCAATTAACAATAAATGATAAAACCTGAATTTTGGATCATGGTTTACTCATAGATGATGTAAATGTCCAATGTTTCTCACTCACATGCACTTTATACTACATTCATTAAAGAAATAATCACTATTTATGGTCTTGAGGTAAATTAGTAAACTAAAGAATTAAATATTATGAAAACTCTCCCCTACTACACAATAAATACCTCTCCCCTATACCTCTTATATTCACTCATTTCAAGCCTTGTTCCTTTCCAAAATTCTACCCTAATATATCTCCAGGATCCTCCCCCACGTCCTACATCCATTAGTCTCTTTGAAAGACCAATTCCTCTCCCATTATGAGGCTCTCAAGGAAGATTGATTCAATAGGTAAATACTTCTTTTCAATTGTTTTAATATCTTTTCATGTTCTTTTGTATTATTTTCTACCCTAACATATCCCTATACAAATGGTATGACAATTCTATTACCTTACATGTACATTATTTTTTATTTAGGATAATGCAATATGTTATTTTCATCTCTACTTTACTCTTCTTTTATAGTATATGCAAAGACACCATCCGAGTTGTGTTAAAATTCCATATTCCAGGACATTAGGTTTTCCATTTATTTTACCATCTTGCATTATTGTCATAAAACCAATTCTATTACTGAACTAAACTATTAAATATTTATTGTATCTTTTTTTCATTATTCCTTTTCCACAGATGATGTAAAATAATAATACAAAAAAAATTTAATTTTGAGCAATATCATCGAATTAATCCATGCAGTTATTATTAATGATTTATATAATTATTCCCCTTCACTTTAAATAAACAAATTAAATTTACAACCATGTAATCTTATATATTTTCCCTAACTTCAAAAGCTTTATCTCTATAAAACCACTCTCATCGTCTATGTGTGTGCGATCATGAATATAAGTGAACCATTCGTTAAAACCAAGGTAGCCAATAGATCTGAACAATGAAATTAATCCTCATAACCAATCAAAAAGTTTATGAATGAACTAATAAATTTTGTTATAAATATTTTACAGGTAAAACATGTTCTCTAATTATTAATTAATTAATTTTATTTGATTATTCAGGTCATTAATATCAAGAGGATAACACTATCAGACTTAATGTAAGTTATCCCCTATACTTCACAATTATTGAAGAATGATCTCTATGTTATTCCATTTTATTTGTAATCCCTAATAGTGGAATAATATTTCAAAACTCACTCATACATACCTCATGATTTATAAGTTTTTTATAACCCCATTTATCTCTCATTAATCTGTTTTATGTACACCCGATACCATGATGATACTCAGTTAGGGATTCTACCCGAACCTCCATTGTTCCTTCGGGTTGCCTTATCTCAGTTTTACAAAAAATGATTTTGTCTTATATTTTAATGATCATCCTATAAATTTTTTTTACATGTACCAAAATTGATTATCAATACCCTTTTATGATACTATTTCGGGGATATACATTTATTAGGTGATTTCCTCCTCAATACTTCCTGATAAGCAATCCTGTTTGGAGGGAACTTCTTGAATGCATACCAGATTTCAAGTGCACTATATATTCTATTTTAAGCCACCATTTTCATTATAAAATAAGTATTTTTTATTTTTAATAATATTATTGTCACATCTAGTTTTATATAATGGATTTCTCCCTTTTCTATTTTAAAGGCTCTATATTACTTTCCATAAAACTGTACATAAATGTTTTGATGCAAAAATTTATTAAATATTTTTTTCACATGTTTTCACATATACTTGAAATCACTTACCCTGATACATTTATACTTAAACTAATTAATATACAAGTATATTTGAGTTTCTTTTTTTTGAACACTTTTATTATATACCCATTTGTTAAAACTTATGACATTATTGTGGTACCCAATTCATTCCATGGGTAAAACTTATGTAAGACTAATTATATATGATTCATTATGTAGAAAAAATATTAATGAAAATTTTTGCTGGGTATACCTAGATAGGTGACCAATGCATTTTGTAAATTTCAGTCTAATGAAATGTTATGTGTGATTTTTTAGGTGGTTATACTTGGCTTGTGCTACTATGTGCAACAGTCTTGGCAGTTAGACTTAACTTATGATAACATGTTCAACAGTCATGGATTTTATCCTTGAATCGTGTTATAGTCATGTTTTATGCTTCTAAAACATTACTATGACTACATATTTATATTATTCCACGTTTATATGTTATGATTCATTATTTTGCATGCCTTTTTATATCATTATGTCATGCCTTCTGTCACATGTTCTAATGCTTTATTCTTTTGCTTATTCCCTTAATAAGATATTTAGCTCATCCCATTGTTCATGTATTCTTCAAATTAGACTATGTAGATATTTGAGGACAATCAAAGTTAAGAGATCATTTTTATGAATAAAAAAATTATTTAAATCCATATTTTTTGGTTTATGTACATTGTCTTCCAAGACACTAGATTTTACTATCCTTAGCATGTACTCTGATGTGTAATTATGCATAAAATAATTTAATGTTATATGTAAAAGGATATGGTTTAGAAAGTTGGTATCATAGGATGGTCTAGTTATTTTTGGAGATTAGGAAATGGGTACTTTAGTAATAACCTTATAGATGAAAATAAGTATAATAAAACACCCGTAAAATTTGGTAAGTATAGTGTAAGTTGTTTATCAAGAAAATACATCGCTATATGGATAAAAATAGGGTTAGGTAGATCTATCTTAGATTTATCTAGGGGTAATACCCAAAAACACTACTTTATGCTTGAATTGAATGGGGACTGGTGCACGACAACAGGCCTTGCTGTAGTCTTGGTTTGACACTCTCGGGGGATATTCTTTGTTAAATTTGTGTCCTTGTTCCAAACTATTATTATTGTAATGAAAAAAATCCCTTATGAATATATTTTATGAAATAGATCAAGCATATCCATGATTTAAACCTCATGGATCTAAAGATAAGATATACTTCCCATTTACAAGTTTATCCTTTTTTTCAAATTTTCTTTTTTCTGCTTAATTACTATGAAAACAAGCCCTCTAATGATACATTTTTTTCTTAGTTACTTTAATGAAATAGATGATCACATTAAAATAATCAATGTGATAGAGAAGGTTAATATTTACCTAATTTTATCCCTAATATGATGGGGGCGGGTTCTCAAAACACCATGAATGTACATGCTTAGTAAGTTCATGTTTTGAATAATATCATGACTCTTGTAGAACACCCTCCCCATCCAAGGAAAGAGAAATTTTATATAGAATATTTTATGTGTAAATTCCTCCCCCACCCTATTTAGTGGATCTTATGATACCTTCAGCATGGAATAGTGGACTAAATCTATTGGAAATATATTTCTTATCCTCCACTGCTTAGAATAAGATAAAGTCATAACGGTGGTCTATCATTTTTATATAGAAGTTGATCAGTGGTTGAAAGTGATCATGAATATAAATACCAAAGAGAAAATTTATTCTATGGATTGTGAGAAATTTAATAGAATGGTTTTGAATAAATATTTTCCCCAAACCATCCAATTTAAGATGGGAAGAGAGTTCCTTAGACTCACGTAGAAGGAAGATGAGTCAGTAAGAGCTTATGAAAAAAAATTTACGAGGCTTCCAAGGTACACCTCAAGATTTTAAATGAATTCTGAAATAAAGGTGGATCACATCTTTAGAGGACAACAACTGAGTCTATGAAATGAATTAAGGATTCTACACTTTGATAATTATGAAAATATTTTCCATTGTACCATTAAGTTTAAAATTGTGATTAGACACTCTTACTTGTATCTTGGGCCCAGTAAAAATAATAGGAAAATTGAATCTAATGTGGGTGGTTCGGAAAATAAATCCATTGATGGAAAAATATCTGATAATCCAATGTGTAAATATTATGGGATGAATAATCTTGGGAACTATCTAAAGAGAACCAGTAATTTCATTAAATGTGGAAAGATGGCACATCTGGATAATATTTTCCAATAGGATACGAAGAGTCCTAGTAATGTGGAAGAAGAATTGGGGGTTCAGATCAAATCACACCATACCGTGTAGTGTTACAACTACAATGAGAATGGGAATTATGCGAATAATTTCCCTAATCTGAGGGTTGTTAATGGGAATCAACAACAACCACTCAGGCAACAAGGAAAGCATTATGATATCATTACTGATGTGGTGGAGTGAGACAATGATGTGGTGATAGGTACACCAGATATTCATTCAAGAGTAGAAACTGTACTATTTTATTCAGGTTCTACACATTATTTTATATCATGAATGTTTAGTAGAATTATTCAAACACCATATAAAATTTTTTAGTATAAGTTATCTATGAGAATATGGAATATGGAAATTATTGTGTCCAGAGTTCATAACTACTCTAGGGTAAATTTTTTTGGATTGAACCTCCAAGAAAACCCTTTAATACCTACAATAGTAGAGTTTTATCTAATGTTGGTAATCAATTGGCTATCTTTATAAAAACCAAACATCAACTTTTGGTAAATGGGATCACCCATTACATCCCGATGCATCCTCCAATTCATTAAAAGTTTATGGTGGATGCTGAATATATATTAGAATCATCATCTCTTGTGTGGATATTGCTTATTATGAGAAAGCATATCTCGCTGAGATGATTGAGACAATGGAGAAAATCATGTTTGAAGACATGCCCATCATGAGGGATTTCTCTAATGTATTTTATAATGAGATTTTGGGACATCCTCCAGACTAATAGGTTGAGTTGTTAGTTGAACCTATTCTCAGATCTCTTTTTATATCAGAGACACCTTATAGAATGGACACAGTAGAGCTGGAAGAGCCGAATAAGTAGTTACATGAGAATCTGGAGAAGGGTTTTATACGAACATGTGAAACAATGTGGTTAGTGATAGTCTTATTCTTCAAGAATAAGGATCGTTAAATGTTCCTCCTCATTGATTATCATGATTTCAATAAAATCACGATTAAGAGAAAGTACCCCTACCATGGATAAACGACTTTTTTGTTCAGCTTTGTGGGGCAAGTTATTTCTCTAAGGTGGACCTTCAGTCTGGATATCACCAATTAAAGGTGAAAAAGGAAGATATTCCCAAGATATCCTTTTGAACAAGGTATGGAAAATATGAGTTCATAGTGATTCCATTGGGACTCGCTAATTATCTATAATTTTTATTGTATTTAATTGATAGAGTCTTTAGATATTTCCTCGAAAAATTTGTAGTAATATTTATTAATTATATTCAGATATACTCCAAGAGAACGAAATAATATAGTGAGCATTTGATTACTATGAAGAGGAAATTGTGAAGGGAGAATCTGTATGAAAAGTACATTAAATGTGAGTTATGAATAGAGGACGTATACTACTTTGGGCATGTTATAACTAGAAAATTGATATATGTGGACCCTTCCAAGACAATGATAATTGATGAGTGGCCCAAGTCATCATATGTAATAAATATCCATATAATTATAGTTTTATCTAATTATTATTACCGATTTGTATAGAACATGTCATGATTTTTAAACCCATTGACCAAGAATACATGGAAGATAGTGAAGTTTGTCTGGACTCAAGAATGTGGAGACTGTTTTAAGGGGTTGGAAAATTGATTAATCACTGTGCCATTACTCACACACCAAAAGATTAAAGAACTATTTATTGTGTAATGTGATTCTTCAAATAAGGTCGTAGGATGTGTGACGATGAAAAATGTTAATGTGATAGCCTATGCCTCAGGAAAGTTGAAAATCCATGAGAAATTAAAATCCTATGCATCATCTAGAGTTGGCAGTTGTGATATTTTCATTTAAAATATTGAGGCATTAGCTCTATGGTGGGAAGTGTAAGATATATTCTAATAACACATGTCTCAACTATATATTCACTTAAAAAGAGATTAATTTTCATGATAAAAAATGGATAGATATCATCAAAGATTGTGACAGCTCAATCCACTACAATCCTAGTAAAGAAAACAAGATGATTGATTCTCTATGTGGAAAGGATCATAAATATTTATCCATGATGATAATTGAAAATGATCTAATGTTATTATATTTTCATTGGATATACATGGGAATAATTAAGATAAGAATATAATCAATCATTCCTAAAATGATTTCCTAACCATCCCTCATTCAAAAGATAATTTATTCTTAACGAAAAGATGTGGACATTCAGAAAAGGGTGGAATCCATTAGAAATGGTAAATCCACATAGATTATGATTGATGTGGAAGGAGTTATATGATTGGGTCATTATTTTATGTACCATCTGATCTTGAGGTAAAGGAAGATCTTATAAATGATGCACATAGGTTAACCTTATATATTCACCCATGGATCACAAAAATGTTTTGAGTTCTCTCAGTGAACTTTTTTTGGGACAATATAAAGAAAGAGACAGTTGAATATAATTCAATGTGCTTGGTATGTAAAAAAAGAGTTGGATAAAAGATAAAAGTCTATGGAAATGATGCAAACACAACCCATACCAATATGAAAGTGGGAGAACATCAACATAGACGTTGTCGCTGGACATCCATGGAAATACATTGTAACATTTCTATAAGGGTCATTGTTGATTTCCTTACAATTAAAACACACTTAATTTCAATTAGAGAGGAATTCACATTGGATTAACATGCATAGATATATATCAATGAAGTGGTAAGGATTCATGGAGTACCAATATCTATTCTATCTGATCGAGATCATTAATTCATCTTAAAGTTCTGGAAAAGTTTCCAATATGATTTATACACTGAAATGTACTTTAGTATGCCCTATCATCTTCAAATCTGATTTCAAATATGAGAAAACTATTTTGACACCAGACGATATGTTGATAGAGTGTTTTATGGGCTTCATAAGAGGATGTGACCAATATCCTCCCCTGGTCTAATTCTCCAACCAGAATAGTTATCACTCAAGCATTGGAAAGGCACCATACAAATAACTCAATGGGAAAAGGTGTTGAAAAACTTAATCTTGGGTTAACGTTGGTGAGAATATGCATTTTGGACCTGAAATAGTAGGAAAAATGTTGGTGAAGGTGAAAATCATTCAGCAGTACATCAAGGATGACCAATGTCGAAAAAAGGGTTATGTAGAAAATCATCGATGATACACTAATTTCATAGTTGGAGGCATTTTATTTCACCTCATATATCCATGGAAGACTTTCATGAGATCTGGGAAGAATATAATGCAACATCCTAGGTACATCAACCCCTTAGAGATCCTTGATCGAGTCGGGGATGTGGCATATCAAAAATCACATCAACCTACCCTATCCAAAGTACATGATGTATTTTAAGTATCCAACTTAAGGTTGAACTTACCATATTCTTCAAAGGTACATTCATCTGAGGTGATACAGGTTCATAATGATCATTCTTATAAGGAGCATCCAGTAAAGATCATGGATTGTAGAGATAATGTTCCGAGTAACAATACTGTTCACCTTGTCAATGTACTATGGTGGAACCATATGTACAATGAGGAAACATGGAAACTGGAGGATGCAATGAAGGAAATGTAAACACACAAGTTTATGGATTACATTGTTAAATGATATTTTAATGTTCAAATTTCATAAGGGGTGAATAATTCCATGACCTAATGTTTTATCAATTTAAATTACCATCTTATAATTATTTCCTTTAATCACATGAAATCACAAAAAAATGAACTACTATGTACTATGTGACCTTCAAACAAAATATTATCACCGATATGTCTTGGATTTTGAATATCTGACATACACAGTTGCGTTCAGGGTGATTTTTGATGCATGATGGAACAAACAAATTTTTTTGTGATTAGTAAACTACACTTATGAATAATACCTACCCATATAAATTATAATGTCACCATTATGAATATTAAATCATCCAAAATAATAGTAACCTCACCCACCAATGTAAAAATAAAACTTAGGAAACTTATAAGTGATTCTATGATCCTAGAAATTGTATTGGTATTTTTAAAATTCATATATAATTAATTATAATTAATTAATTAATTTAAAAGAAAATTTATTTTAATAAAAGGTGTTCATCAATTATAAATAGTATTTATTATAGTTTAAAAATAATTTTATAAGTCCTTATTTAATTTTTAAAAACTTTTTAAAAACATGTATAGTTTCAAAATATGTATTTTTCATGAAAATTATGATTTTAATTTCCAATTAAATTAATCATACTTATAAAATTATTTTTTGAAGAAAATGAGTTCATTTTTGGATTCTATACATAAAAAAATGTATAGGGTGAATTTTTTGGGATTTTTATAAAATACATGAATTTTTTATGAATTGAAATATATGATAATTCAAAATAAATTTTAAGACATGAAATTCTACATCAATCATGTATAATGGATGGTGTAAATGTCCATTTATTCAAAATCACATGAATGTATTACTATTTTTTCCATTTAATCATTACTATTTATGTTCTTGATGTAAATTTATAAACTATGGAATTAATTTTTTTGAAAACCCTCCTCTCCTCCACTAAAAATTCCACCCCTCCTTACCTCTTATCTTCACTCCTCCCAATCTTCGTGCCTTGCCTAAATTATGAAAACATATCTCCCCAATATCCTCCCCCATTTCCAAGAGACTCTATTCCTTTAAAAAGAACAAATCCTCTCCCCTTAAGAAGCTCTATTATAAGATTGATTCATGATACAAATTCCTCATTTCAAATTTTTTACTTTCTTTTCAAGTTTATTTGTTTTTTATATTCTTACCTAACCACATTAAAATGTTTTAAAATCTCTATTACCTCACATGTACTATAATTTTGTTATGATAATTGAATAATATATTATAATCTCTCCTTTATACATCTTTTATACTAGATGTAAAGACACCATACGAGATGTGTTAATTTACCACATTCAAGGATGATGAGTCTTCAATTTTATTTACCATATTTAATTACGGTCATGGAAAATTTTTAATGTTTATCTAGACTATTAAATAAGTATTTTATATTATGTGTTGTACGGGAATATCATTTCACACATGATGTAAAATAATAATGAAAAACAAGTTAATTATGAGAAAGAATCACTAAATTAGTTCAAGCGTCTATCATTAATGTTTTAAATAACAATTCACCATTACTCACAATAACCAAATTAATTTTATTACCATGTAACATTATTGATTTTAACAAATTTCATATAACTTCAACATTTTACAACGACTTTCATCATCTGTGTGTGTCCGAAAATGAATATAAGAGAACAAATCATTACGAATAAGATAGAAAATGGAACTGAACAATGGAATTGAACCATGTAACCAAAAAAAGTTACTAATGAACTAAAAAAAATGTTATAATAAATACTTTACATGTAAAATAGGTTATTTAATTATTAATTAATGATCATAAATTTATTATTCGTGTCATAAATATCATATGGAGTACACCATGAGACTTAATGTAAGGTATCCTCTCTATTTCCCTTATATTCAAGAATTCCCAATACATTGTGGGGTATGATTTCAATCCTCCCCCATAACCCCCCATGATTTATAAGTAATGATAAACCCATTTATCCCCCATTAATCCCCATTATGTACACCTAACAGCATGGTGATAATCCGTAAGGGATTCTACCCGAACCTCCTTTGTTCCTTCATGTTTCTTTATCATCCTTTTACAAAAATTGAGTTAACTTATATTTTTTATGTGTATTATAAATGTTGTTTAAATTTACCAAAATATTTTGTCAATACCATTTCATCATTTTACTTTTTGTATTTTCATTTTTTTAAGTGATTCCCTCATCAATACTTCTTGATAAGCAAACCTATTTGTAGTGAACTTCTAAAATTCTTAACTGATTTCAAGATCAATCTATCTTTTGTTTAGAGCCACCATTATGACTATAAAATCAGTATTTTTTATTTTTTAAAACTTCTTCGTTAAATTATTTTTATATATTAAAGATTGTTCCCCTTTCAATTTTAAAGGTTCTATAGTATTTTCCTTAAAACCACCCAAAAATGTTTTAACGCTAAAATTTCATAAATAATTTTCTTACATGTTTTCACTTCTACATGAAAAAAATACTATGATACATGTACAATTTCCCTTATGAATTTCCAATTATATTTAATATCATTTCATTCAAGGACACTTTCATGATACACCAATTTGTTATGTATTATTACATGATTATAGTACCTAGTTTCTTCCATGGGTAACCCTTAGGTAAGATTGATTATGTATGATTATTTATGTGGAAAACATATTAAATAAAAGTTAATATTTTTTCACCTAAATAGAACTAAAAAAATGGGTAAATATTAGTATCATGAGATGTTATATGGGTTAGTCTAGGAAGTTAGCATTGTTTTGTGCTACCATGTGTGATGGTCTTGGCGGTTGGCCTGGGCTTGTTCTAATAGTTGAAACAGTCTTGGATGTCTTCCTTGACTTTTGATAAGTTAATGTTTTATGTTGTGAGGACATTACTATAACTCCATGTTTATTTGATTCAATGTTTATATGTAATGAATCTATATGTTACATGCCTTTTTATATCATAATTTCATGTCTTCTATCTTCAGTAATAAGGCATTATTATTATGGTTATTCCCTTACATTGATATTTAGATCATCCCGTTGTTCATGTGTTCTATATGGTACCCTATTAAGATTTTTGAGTAAAATGGAAGTTAGGGGATCCATTTTAAGATTAAATAATGAGATGTTTTATTTAGTTCCATGTTTATAGTTTTATGTACCTAGTTTTCCAAGACACTAGAAATTTCAATACTTGGAATGTACTATAATGTATAATTATTTATAAAATCCGGATATGTTATATATAAAATATTGAGTCGGTATATGATATGATGAGATAATGTTACCATATATCTAAATGTTGGTTGGGTTCAATACCCTCTTCTGGGTTAATTTTCATACAATAATATCATTAACTAATGAATTAAGTTGGATCCTTATGAATTGCTAAATGGAATTATCTTTTGATCTAAAAAATATATAATGGTTTTGGAGAATGAAATCTATTGGTGCCTGAAAAAGATAAAGAAAAGGTAAGAAATTTTATATTCATTCAAGAGAAAATTAAGGTATCACAAATGCATTACAAATTTGAATATTATATTTGAAAATGTTATCTAGAAATTCAATTTGTTTACAAGGTGTGTATAATAATTTCTCCATGTAAAATGTATATGAGATTCATGAATAATGTGAAACTATCCCCTAGGTATATTGGTCCCTTTGAAAATTTTTATCATATTTGAATGGAATCATATATGTTTGTGTTTCGAGAAAATTTCACTCATTTCCATGTTGTATTCCATGTATCTATCCAAAGTATGTATAAACCTGATAATTCACATGAAATGATCTCAAAGGTATACCATTGGAGTAAGAAATTTCATACGATAAAAAATAGGTGGAGATTTTGTATCACACAAAGATTGTTATAAGAAACAAGACCACTCAGCAATTAAAATATTTTTGGTAGAAACCATTAGTTTTGAAGAACCTATGTGGGAAGTTTAGGAAATGATGAGATAAATGTATCCCCATGTTTTTTTAAGAGAGTGAGAAATATTTTTGGGTGAATGTAATATTTAGGGTTTTATAATTTGACACCACAATAATTTATGAATTATGTTTTTTCATATAAATTAATTTTCATCGATATATTGCATCAAATATGATTTTACGGCATGTAACATTGGGTTATAATGTGTTAAAATGGAACTACATTCTAAAAAATCCATGTTATACTATTAATATTATTAATAAAACATGACCATTAAAATCAGGACACAAAATATTTGATGTAAATAGTAATTACTATGTTTTTAAATATTTATTTTGGTATTTTTATATTGATAAAAAGTAATTAATTTTCGATAATGTATTTATATGTTACAAAAATATTTCATTCTCCAAAAAAAATTGTTTGTTTCATTTATTTCGGGATGATTAAAAAAATTATTTTTTCACAATTTTAGATAATTTATTTGAAAAAATAAAAATAACTTTTTAAATTATCATTTAAAAATTATCTTTGGGTGAATTTTTGGGTTTTCATTATGTATCTTAGTCTTCTGATAAAGATCAAGAAGTACTAAATTTTAATTGTAAACTGTATTTTCATTTAATTTAATTTTAAATTAAAAATATATATTAAATTTTTTAATTAAAATTAGTATAATTATATATTCATTAATATAATTTAGGTAATTGGAATAAATTTCATAGATGTTTTTCATATAAAACATAAAAAACATTTCAACTTTTTCTCTTTAAAAATTTTGATTCTTGCATCATCTATAATATTATTTTTAAAATAAGGTTTTCCACTACTATGAATGGAAATCAGAAAAATTTATTTCATATGAGTAAATAAAATAATTTATACTATTGGAGATCATTAAATTAGTTTTTGACCAAAAATGAATATTATTTATTGTATATTCTATTTTATGTGGTTATGGTAAAAATAGGTTTTTCGGGGGACAAAAAATGATAAGGGTTAAAAATAACCAAAAAGGTCTCCAAAAAATCAATTATACCCATATTTATACATTATCAATTCTAGGATCTATAACAATCAATTATATTTTCCTTTTAACTTGAAAAATATGTGGGTGTAATTTATTCTTACAAAAAATAACTATTGTGCCACTCACCACACTTATAAAAGGCCACCCATTATCCTCTCCTATTAAAAGTTTAATAACATTTTAAATGAAAAAATAAATTCCAAAATCACATCCAAAATACCATACCCACTTATTATATACCTTATTTTTGACAAAAATACCATCTAGGAAGGCTTTAGTGCAAACCCAAAAGAAGATACATAAAGAACAGGTAATGTTCATCAATAAGTTATTTTGAATATTTTTTTCTCCACCTCATTCAAGTATTATTATAACATTATTATATAATATCATCCATTTATTAAATATATTTATACATTTTTAGTCTATGGTATATACCTTCAACTGAATCCACTCATATCAAATGGGTTATGAAATCATCATCTGTATGTACAGGGGACTACAACATCACAAATCAATATTATTTTTTTTCATTTATAACTATAATAATAGTAAATAATGAATAATATATTTTTTATATATTATATTTATGAAAATATTATGCTTTCTGTAATTAATATATCTTATATACCTTCATTATTTCAATTTTTTCCGAATATGATTACATTGCTCACTTGTACGACAGACTACAACCACACAAAGGTATGTGATTTGTTCTTACATTACATGAAAGTAGATAAGGGTAGTTTTAATTATAATATGTTATATATATGTAAAAATATTATTATATAATGATAATATATAATTTAACAATATTTATTTCAATACAACGATAAAATTAAAACAGTCTTCATGTCTATGTACGACCTACCTTCGTCCTGAAGGTTGTATTTCATTTTCTATCTCTATATTTTATAGATTACTATAAATACATATAAAAACAATATATATGATATTTATATCATTTCTAACATGAATAATATTTTCTGACCTTGAAAAATGTAATACGAACAAAAAATATAAAATCCAAACATATAAAAAAATGACTATTTGCAAAATGTAACTCTTTATTATCATTATTAATTAAATCGTAATAACATATCATAGGAAAAATCAAATATGTTATGATATATATATATATATATGTATTATTTTTATTTAATTTATCTATAATAAACTTATTTTTTTCATATATAAGTTATGAACTTGTATGATAAAATCATTGAGTAAAGGAATCTGATTTGATTGTCACATTTATGTTCGGTGAGAAAAAGTTCGTATTTACCACATGATTATTTTACATGTTTTACATAATTCCCATGAATGTATATTTTTTTCTTATAATAATAATAATAATGGATATTTTTAAATACATTTTAGGATTTTATTTTTATGGGGTTGATAGTTTCAATGTTATCAATGCATTAATGGATTTTGGTCACAATTTTCCTTCTTTGAGTCATTTATTATGTTATGCACATATATTCATTAACAAGGTGTATATAAAACCCATATTACATATAATATCAAGAATTATTTTTAACATAATTATTTTTTATGTTCCATTTTATGTTAATGCTTAATGGGGATTAAAATTCAAAATTAACAAAGTTGTAATAATTTTTTGGAGCAATATCATCATTTGTCGAGGTTACTTATAATTATATTTATGATGATGTAGTATTATGATAAATCTAACACTAAAATAAATAATTTTATTATCTTCTAGTAATTCATGATATTTTCTGGTAATAGAACCAATTATTTACACTTTGGTACTAAATATAACCTAGAAAAAGTTTTTTAAGAAAATATTAATTCATTTCATTAATTGGTCAGAAATCATATTTCATCCAAACCAATGCTTTCTAAAAGAAATTTTGAAATTGAATTTATCCTTTCAAAAATGATTTATGCAATATATTTTTATGAATTTTATTTTATAATTTGTTTAAAAGGAATACTATTTTCATATATAAAATGATTTCCATTTAGATTTTATTGAAAATGTTAAAGGAATCTTTATTTTAATTTTTATAAAATGAAAAAAATATTTCAATGAAAATGAATTATTAATTGGAAACTTAATTAATGGTTTACCAATGTTATTTTCAATGAAAAATACTTTCAAAATGTTTTCTACTATAAATAGTGTTTTTAAAGTGAAAAGGAAATTATCCTCTTGAAAATTTATAAATGAATTATCAAAATCATTTTCTCTCTAAGATGATATATATTGATGATACCTTTGAATTAATTGATATAAGATAAAATTATATTATTATTATTATTACATTTAACGATGTGTTTATACGATGAAATGTTTTTTATGAATCCCATTTCTATTTATAGAAGTTATACTCTGATTAAATTATTATGAACCCCATTTTTTTCCATGGGTAAGACAATGATGAAATGACGATATTACTATTGAAAATTTATTATATTGGTTATTATATGATGAATCCTTTAGGAACCCCATTATATTACATGAGTTATGATATCAACATTTTTTATGATGTTTTTACTACCTTATGTCTAATTTTAATCATGTGATACATGTGACCTATATTTAACAACAATGAATTGGGTAATGATAATGTTCTGTGATGTAAAAGGTTATATTGATGCTTATACGAAGCTCGAAAAATATAATACAAGGGTGGTTAGCACAGAACTGAAAAAAGGCACATAAGTGGCTATCCCTGGAATACAAATTGGATACCAGGGTGGTTATCCCATTCCCAATGAAGTTATACATAGGTATAGACCAATCCTATGATGTTATTTATATCTTAGTGATAATCCATAACATATGATTTTTTTATACTTAGGTGAATTCAGTAAATCAATATCTTTTTCCAATGTTATGATCTCATGGATCATATCTATCAATTACCTTATGAATCATGTATAATTAACTACAAATCATTATTCTATTACAAATGATTAAATAAATTATATACATGGTATGGTATTCAAATATTATGTTCATGTTCTCAAACCCTAATATCCAGGTTATGATTACATATCTACCTTATTTACCCTTACTGAGCATTTGAGCTAACCCGTTCTTATATTTCCATCCCCATGTTAAAAATAAATTTATTCTATATGATATGTCAATGAAGGGTTCTATTTATAAGTATCATACTGGGAGAATATTTAGTTTAACTATGGACTATTTATTTGGGTTTCCTTATTTTTAAAAGACACAAATCTACAATGGTCCGCAAGCATGTTTTTGTAATGTAATGTATATTTATCAAAAAATTATCATAGATATATGTGTGTTAATCATATATCATTATAGTATAAATTATGTGGCTTTGTTCTATACAAATTAATTCCTTAATAAGAATCGGTAGATGAATATTTTGTAAATATATTCATTTGATTTTTTTGGATTATTTATATTATCATTAATAAATACTATTACAAAATTAATTAGTAAATTAAGTAATTAAGCTTAAAATTAAAATAATAAATGCTAAAAAACTATCTTAATTCATTTAATAATTTAATTATATTATTATATCTAATCCATAATCATTTAAAATTATAATATATGTAATTGTTATTCAATTTTTCCATGATTTGGACATTTATAATATTTTATGAAATAAAAAGTAAAAATGCCTTTTTATCATTAAATTTGTTACATAAGGATAAAGATGTTATATTTATGGTTTAAATATTAAAATTAAATATATATTATTTTTTTCATCTTGGATGTTTTTTTATAAATTTTAGTGATGAAATTACTACCTTAAATGCTTAGTAAATACTTATAAAATGTTGGTGCAAGCAATAATGATATCAATAATCTGATTTTAAAATGAAAAACAAATATATTCGGATTTATAAAGAATAAAGACAATTTTTTATAATTATACAATAATATAGTATATTTAAAAGATTATTTTCGAATTACATGTTTTCAGTGATGTCTTTATAATCAAATTAATCATATTGTATCAAAAATAAAATTAATGGTATTTTATAATAAATAATGTTTTTTTAATTATTTAAATTACATTTTCTATTAAATTCATCCAATTAGATGGGAAATGTTTTATGATAATATTTTTTCCATTTATGGGACGTTTTACCCATTATGGATACTATATTTAATCATAATGAGTATAAAAAATTGTTATCATGGTAATCGTGGACTAGGTAGATGGGGTGTTAAAAATTATATAAGGGTAAAACAATTACCAAAATTTGTGAATATTATCTTTTATATGATTATTTATACTCCTAATCATCTTATATTATAAATATATTAGTTTGGATTCATATTACCTTGAGAAATAATTTATATTAATTTCATATTTTGAATAATTTCAAAAGTTCTGATCCCTTTACATATAAAAGGGGTCCTACTCTCTAATTCTATTCACACATAAAAATCCATTTTGATCATGTTATACCATAAAATTTTCATTATAAACTCCCTCCTCACATTTTATTTAGCTTTTTTTTGTAAAAATTCCATTATTAGAGTTCATCAGGTGAGAGGAAAAAGAGGTTATTCAAATAAGAGGTATAGATTTTAACAGATTATTTTAGGATTATTTTTTCTTATACCACTACAAAGTATTACTAAATATTTATTGATATAATAATTTCAATATCTTTAATATAATTATATTAAATTATTTTAATTTAAAAAACTATGTCAATCTCTCTTTCGATCAAATAAAATGTAAAATAATCAATAATGTGTAGGACGCAGAACCGCCTAACAAAATTATGTAATTTTAACTCCATCAGTATATCTCATGTCATGTAAAGAAGATATATTTAATTTATATATATATATATATTATTAATTATGATTTTATCATTTTGGAAATATAAAATATAATATACTTTCTTACCATTCCATTCTTATGTAAATGATAATGATGTTCACGCATACATTTGAACTACCACATCTAGAAGCGATGAAAATTATTTTCTTCCCCGCATCTCATTGAAGAAATATTTAAATATATAAATATAATTAATATAGTATTTATTATATTATTATTATTTCTATATAGATAAAATATAATAGATACATTCATTCCACAATGATGGTGGAAATATGGATACAATACTCATGTAGACATATGACCTACCGTCTCCAATATTATAATATAGTTCATTTTTTTACAACCACAATTAATTGTTGGTTTTAGAGGATTAATTTATGAATAAAAATTATAATTATTCCATAATTATTATTATGGGGATGATGGATTAATGACCACATTGACCACAATCAATACACAGAAGTTATTTTTTATATATATTCCAAATATCATTAAAACAACCATGGTGTACATAATTGATTATACAATTATGTTTACATGATTAAAGAAATAAAAAAAACCAAAAATGGTATTAATTTTTTAAGTAATTGAAATAATGTTTTAATTGTGGATTATAAATAATTTACTTTATGATTCAGACTTATGGAAAGGGGTTTTCTTTAAAAAAATAGTTTAATGTTACCCAAACAACTCTTTTTCCCATTATCCATATTTATAAAATTATTTAATTGATGTATTAATATCATTAAAAAGGAATTATAAAATAAATTTTAGGTCTACATTTAATTTATTTCAAATGTTTTTAAAATCATTTTTATTGTATTTTATACGACATGTTGTTAATTTCATTACAAAATGAAAAAATGAATGATCCATTTTAAAATAAATAATAGAAATTACATTTCATGTCACCATATTCGTTAACTTATATTTCAATTTGTTAATAATATTCTATGTTTTATTGAATGAAAAAACATCCTTACCTCTTTTCTGGGAATTTTAGTTTTGAAAACTGGGTTTTAAAGGATAAAAATATATTAATATCTATATATATTTTCTTAAAAGTGAATATAATGTTTTTATGTTTCTAGGTTTACTATTTTGGGATTATATTTATGTTATAAAAAACTTTTTCTGGTAGGTGTGTGTGTTATATACCAAGTAATGGTGGTACAATGATTTCACTATAATGTATTGGGTAAGAAATATGGTTGGAAGTTGACCATGATGGTTATTCAAAGTGTAAACATTTTTATCATTCCATGATTGACTACTATATCAGGGATATATATTACATGTGTAACCATAAGGGTTTCCGTAAATAAAAAATTTATATGAAAATTATTCTTCAACTAACCTATATGATTTATTTATTCTTTCTAAAACAACGAAATTATTAAATAATAACATTGTATACAATAGCATGATAGAAATAAATCAACAAACATAGAAGAAAATATATTACAAAGAGATTTGATGATATATTTATGTTTAATTGAATTTAATTTCATCAATAATAGTAAATACACAGTATATTTTGTTTATCTTGTATTGAATTCAACTCCAAGCTCAAATGAAATGTGAAAAATTAATAAAATATAAATATTTAATATGATAGATATAAAATCAATGATAAATAATAGTGTATTAATAGTACTAAAAAATTATAAAAATTGTTGTCCTCTATAGATTAAAAATTAAAAAACATCATTTCAATAAAAAAGAAATATTTTCTATAAATATTTTTTTAAATAGATGGTTTTATCATGCATTTCACATATGTTTTAAAAATATTTTTTTGACCTTCATGAAATTTTATTTTAAAGAATAAAATTAATTTTGGAAATAATAATATCAAATTTATCATATGCAGGAATTTTTATTTTTCTAGGAAGATTCATTTTTTTAATAGTTGAAACGTATTGAATTTTAATTGACATCATCCACATCATTTAAATGACTTATGTTGATAAAATTAATATTGAATTGGTTTTAATTTAAAATAAGTTTAATAATATGTTAATTTATTCAATTTATTTCATTATAATTATTTTCATTTAGAATTTTGATGTAAAAACATTTTATACCATTGATCATTCTACTCTTAAAACCCCTCATTCCAATCGCGTTAATGGAAATAATTTTGAAATATATTTATTTACTATTTTAAATGGAATTGGGAAAAATTGATCCAATATTTCAAATTCTAATAATTATATTTTATAATAAGTTCAAATTTTTTTTTTGAAAAATGAATAGTGAAAATGAGTAAAATATTTTTGTTGGTTATGGAGAAAAATAGATTTACCAGTTGTTAATATCTGATGATAAGGGTCCAAATGACATAAAACTATATCATACATCTGTTTTTATGCACACATTAATCCTTATCAACTTTTTGATAAATTTTGGCTAATTTTGGAGGCATTTATAATGATATAACGGTGGGTAGGTTAAATATTTTCAAAATATTACTTGTATTCCAAACAGCTAAATTACAAAAGGCCTCCATATCCCCACTATATTCAACACCATAAATCCAATTTGGTTCATAAATGACCTTACTAATTCACTTCCCAACATCATTCATCTCATCATATAATTCTTTTTTTGGTTAAAAAGGAATCCTCAGAAGGCAATTGGTGCAACCATGGGGAGGATACCTGAATAAGAGTTAATGTTCTCTAACAAGAATTTTTTATTTCTTATAACACCTCCCTCAATTATTGTTAAAAAATTATTATATAATATAATTATTATATTAAATTATATATTTATTTATTTATTTTATAATATGTAAATTTCCTATAATCATACTCACTTCCACAAAATGAGTTACAAAATTATCATTCATGTGTATGAAAAACTACAACCCCGTGAACCGATGTCATTCCTTATACCATTACCACCTCCAACAGATGGGTATGATAATAGATATCAAGTGTATATATATATGTGGTATTTATAACATATATGTAGCTATTAAATAATAATATCATATATAAATATTTATTTTATCATTACATATGTGATTTGATACCATCGCTCGAATGTATGGAGGACTATAGCATTAAGAATCAATCCAATTTGTGTTTTTTTGTAATGATTTACATTGAAGGTGATAAAGAGAAATTTGAAAATTAAATGAGATATAAATGAAATATTAATGATATTAATAATACATTTATCATTATTAGAATATAATAAATTCTATATTTTTTAGTACCATTTCGCTCAATGAATGATGATAACGTCGTTCATGTACATGTGCACTAACACCTTCAACAAAAGATGTGGAAATATTATTATCACCACACCACATGGATGATATATAAATGTATATTTACTGAAATAATATTGTATATATGAAATTATTAACATTCATTAATGAGAATTCATCACAATCTTTCATTCCACAATGATCACTATAAATTGGACACTCAATTCATGTGTATGTATATCCTACCATCACTATTATCACATCATACATCATTTATCAAAACTAAATTCCTTGATTTGTATTAAAAATATAATATATATATATAAATATGATACTTATTTAATTATTTGTATATTACAGAACATGAAACTATGTTATATGTTCAAGAAAAATATCATTAATGGAAAAATACACATGAGAAAATAAGAAAAATTAACACTCAAAACAATGAAAACCATGAAATATTTTTAATGTAAAGATTAATAAATATTATAAAATTATTATATATTATATTATAAAATTTTATATGGTTTTTTATGTTAATAACATGTATAAAAATCTATAAATGATTTTAGAATACATTCAATCAAAAAGAAGATTGAGGTAAGGTATTTCAATCACAATTTTTTACATCTGTGAGACACATTACATAGTCAACATGTAATTATTTTATCTGGTGTATATAAAACCCTTTAATGTATTTTATTATTATTATACATAAATTTATTGGTATTTATTTATCCATTTAATTAACTCTCATTCAGGTAAATTGTGATTCAATGCTACAAAATTGGTAAGTGGTTTATTTTTTATAAAAGGATGGGGCCGAAGCATCAATTTAGTATTATTAATGAAAATAACTCTTTAGACTGGGTAGAGGGTGAACCATTACATCGCCCAAAGAATAAATCCCAACTATCCATCATACAAGGATAGAAATCCCATTTTTTGGCCCAAAGGACCCCTTGGTGAACAGTACTGCTACAGTACTCGCGCAGCTACATTACCTGCTACAGTATCACCGCTGCTACAGTACCCTTCTACACTCCCTCTGCCACTACCGTGCTTCCACTTCTATAGTATTACTACAGTGCTGCTGCAGTACCCTGCTACAGTACTTTGGAATTCTCCCCTTCCCGGATTTAATCCTGGGTCTTTTGGATGCCAAGTAGGAGCCTAAACCACTAGGGTACATGATCGTTGGAAGGTAAGTGGTTTATGTCAAAATGTCATCTTATATATTGATTTCCCTTGAGTTTAGTTAAAATAAATAAATAATATGATACAGTTATCATTAAACTCATTAATTTCATTATCCTCTAGTTATTAATGATATTTTTAATTAATATTTCCATTTTCATAAATATTTGGTTCTTAAAATTATTGTGGAAATGTTTATAAGAATATATGACTTCATTTTCTTCGTCGGTTGAACATATATTTTCTTCAAGGAACATATTTTTTAATATATTAAATATTTTTTTCAAAACTATTTCAATATTATTTATTAAATTATTTTTTATATATTTTTACTATTATTATTTTATTGAAATAAATCATCATGTCATTTTCATAATATTTTCCTTGTAGCTCTTACCTATTAAGTGAATTAAATCAGTAATTTAAAATGTTCAACAAGAATATAATTTCATGATATCATGGAAATAATGTTTTTTAAATCATACTTCATATGTTTCAAAGGTTATTTTAAGGGAAATTTGTTTTTAAATTGTTTTCTGAAATTTTAGTTTTAAAAATGTTATTTGCAAAATGAAAAGGTTATTTTCCATAATGATTCATTCAAATATATTTTTATTTTATTCATATTCATCAATGAGAACAACCTATATTCTACATTATTTATAATGATGATATGCCATTTTGATACCACACATAATTATCTTATGGATTTTTTACAATCTATTCGACCAAAAAAATTATTAACATTTACTTTTTCTATTTATTGTTTATTCCTTGAAATTCCATTGAAATATTCAATTCCCATTGATCGCAAGAAATTAAATTTAACATGAATAACAATATTAGGTATCATAAAAATTATTATTTTCTAACATTTATACAATTTTACATAGTATTTTCATTAAGAATGGATGTTTTGAAAATCCATATTCTTTCTTAAAAAATATTTTATAGTAAGGAATATTGATTCATGATAAAAGTTTATTATTAAATATATAATAATTTTTTTAGACATGTAATTAACGATGAAGACCATTCAAGGGAATCTCTCAGTTGCTGTGACATGCCTCACGAGAAAAATTATTTGTCTGAACTAGATGCGATTATACCTAGTAATGTTAACTTTTCTTCTGAACGGTCTTAAAAGATAGGATATAGTTTTCCATAATACATCAGTTTTTACACAGTATTTTTAAACAATATTAGGAGTGGAATTAATTTTATAGGTATCATGATCAAGATACATGATGTCCAATAATTAAGTATTTCTATTATTATGAATTCAATTATTGTTTTAGATGATATTTTCAGAGTTATATTTTTGGTGGATTCATTTCATCCATCATATATTGATTATATGGAATATGTTTTAAAATTTTTTCCGTTTTATATTAATTATGAATTATCTATAAATAGATTAATTCCATTTAAATGGAATTTTTGGAATTTACCATTTCATAATGATTATTCTTTATTTATTTAAGATATATTCCATTGTACTTATACATTAATCAGAATTTGAAACCTCACATTATTCTTTTTCTAAATAATCCATGAAGTTTAATATGTTTTATATGAATTAATATTCTAGGGGGAATTCTTTTATTCAAAAAAATAATATTGTAAATTTAGTATTCAAATTTAATGATAGAATAATGTATTTAACTTGCTCACAATACTAATAAACAATGTGTTCCTTCAAGATGTGATTCCTTGTATCTTATTTTAATGAAATAAAGCATACACTAGCTTTGAGAAACAATGATCAAGGTCATTATAGGTTGTATCATTGTAAGTATTATAAAATCCATGATACCAAGTTTATGTAAAACATATATAATGGAACATATCACTATGATAATCTTCATTGGATAAGTGTATAAGAATAATGTAAATTTTTGTTAAGTAGTAGAATATGTTCACTTTTCTTAGAAATGCATCCCCATATAGATACTAAATTTGGATGTGGTACTTGAACCTATGTGCACAGGGATAATTAATTATAGAAGGGAGAATTGATCAAGACATGATCACCAATTGGTTTACAACAATGGTTCTTACTACATATGCGGTTTGACACTTACATGAGATATGATTTGTATAATTCAATTTGTTATTAAAAAATATTATGAATAATGTGAAAATATAAATATCTCTAAAGAACCCATGTTTATGATAATAATATTAGGTACAAATAATATATTCAATTTATTTTAATTATTTCACATGTTTTTTTATTAAAAATTATATTTTATAATGATATGTTCTTATATAGTTATCCCATCATAAAAATATTGTTCTACGAAGAAGGGATTTGAACCGCATCACATAAAATAATCCCATTAGTAAAAATAGTTATTTCATACATGTTCTTATTCAAACATTTAAATGGGGACTATTCTCCTAAAAAATATCATCATATGTTATACTATTACCATGTTATAACAAGAAATAGGTTAAATATTTTATGTATTATTTATTTTAGGGAAAGAAAAAGAAGAAGAGGATGGAAAACAAAAAGGAAGATAAAGTGAATAAGTGAAAGATGAATTTTAAATCATGTTATAATTAAAGAAATAATAACCATGGTGCTTTCATAAAAAATAATTAGTGTTTACTATAATTTTAGAAAGAAATTCCACAAATCATGTGATAGTAAGGGTATGAAAAAAGATTCCAATTTACAATTCATCATCTCTGTGGATATCAGACACTATGAAAATCAGTGTATCAACCATCAAAGAATTATGTCTCAAGAGAATATTATAGGTCATGGTCATGATTATTCTATTACTATAGGCAATGTAGAATGATTAATGTTATTGTGTTTGGATTATAAAATTATGTTAGTTGAGTATTTTATCAATGATATCCTACTTATAAGAATTATAAAATATATATGGATGGTATTATTGTACATTTCTATTTATGATATAAAACCTATGTTGAATGGTATTGACAACCAATTGAAATGATTCGTTGAAAATTTTCACTTCATATAAAGCATTTGATTGAGCACCCTTGATATGTACATACTATTAAGATAATGAAATTTAGATAAAGAGATAGTTGATCTGGATAATTTAAATTGCATGGTACTAGCTACCTTGTTACTAATTAATGATTTCATGTCAAATGGATTTATATTGTCACTAATAGAATTTTCAACAACATTGGATTTATGGAATATTTACAATAAATTGGGTTTTAATTATGATTAAGGGGAATAAATGTTTTCAATAACGCTTAATTAAAATTTAGTTGATAATGTTGGTTCAAAATAATACATTATATAATAACTATTGCTTTATATATATATATATATTTATATGATTTTAAGAATAATTTACCATAAAATATAAACAACATATGATAAGGTCTAGTGTATTCGAATGATTAGGTACATAAAGTAAAAAAATGGAAATAGAATAAAACAAATTTATTTAATTATCTATAATGATCTCCTAACATCCTTTGAGATATAAATCCGTATAGTATATCATGGAGTATATATAAATAAAATGGATGAGCTAAAATTATTATTAAGGGAATAAACATTGGAATAATTTTCATGAAATGTATTATAATAGAAAACATTATCATATAAAAATTCACAGAATATAAAAAGTAAATGAAGACTATTAGTTTAATTTGGTAAATTATTTATCATCCCAAACTAGTTTTCTTTTATTGTTTTATTTTATACAAACAATATAGTTCCAGAACATGAAACATGACATAATATATAGGTTTCAATCATGTTTAACCATAATAATGGTTTTATGAACTACCAGAAATGTGGTAAGGGAATATTAAAACACATAATACATGATGGTTGATAATTAGCACCTCACATACTATTTTTTTTATAGAATAAAAGATACAATTGATAAAATTAGTGAGGGATTATTCCAATAACACAATAAAAATATAGTTTATTGAATATACTAGATTTATCATGCCACATTGGGATTGGAATATGATTATTGGATGATAAAATTAAATAAATTGAATTTTTTTTAAGGAAAACAAAATTGTATTTTACATTTTAAAATTCTTCTCCTTGAGAACCTCATTTGGGGAATTGGGTTTGGTGTTTTTATGAGACCAATGTCTCATGAATGTGGGGAATATACATAAAAGTTTTATAAGGCCCCAGCCGTAAACATTACATAATCATGAGTTAGGTTACGTATTTACATTTAGGATTTTTTAGGTTTATAGTTTCATAGAATTATGCCATAACTATAAAAAATCATCTAATAATTTACAAAATATTAACTTACAGTCTATATAATTTTTTTCACAATAATAAAACTCCATAAATAAAATAAGAATTATTTTCCTTATAAAAAATAGTCATGAATTATTCTATTCTCTTATCCTTATTTATATCTTGTGATTTTTTTTTTCAAAAAACACGATATGAGCATAAAAATCATAGTGGGGGATAAAATAAGTAAATAGAACATTTGTGCATTAATACATACAAATGAATAAAATCTTACTTTTTACTAACAAATATAATCTCATTAAAAGACCTCATGAAATCACAACATTTATGAATAACTCATAGAAATTATAAATCATAAAGGTAAATTGTGGAATCCAATACATACATACATTGTAGCTTTCAAAGATACATTGGGAGAATCCTTTGTGGTTACATTTAGAATACCCATTACAATATATTCTATCAATATTTTTGAAGAAACATTATAGTTTACCCCCGCCACGTTACACAATGCATTGGAGAGCAATCATGGGCTCACCAATATAGTTTTATCATAGAACCACCCGTATTTGGTTTATTACATAACAACCCATAAAATATTGATGTACCATTACATATTAAAAAAACATAAAAAATAGAAATTATCAACATTTCACCCATAAATCAATGGTAATAAATTCAGGATATTGAAATAATCAATACATTTCGAAAACCATTTAAAAATTTTATCAAACAAGATTTCGGAATTAAGGTGTCCCATAGAACATTAAAATTTTTAAAATAAATTAATTCAATAAACCTTGAAAACATATATTACATTTAAATAAATCCTTAAATCCATTTTTAAAACATGTACAGTAGTAAGAAATATTTAGAAAATTAAATTATTAAAACATTTAAAAAATGTTATAATAAAAGATTCTCTTACAACTTGAAAAAATACATGAATCAAAATAATTTAAGAATAAAATAAAAAAACTTATAATATCACAAGAATAAAGATATTTATGATATGATATGTCAAAGGGAATTATATACACCATGTAAAACTGAATTGGTTCACAAAAATAACTAAGTCCAATCGAATGTACATTGAGATGAAATCTATTACGAATATGATATCATTAAATTAAGCGTAAATAAATTATATAATTATGTGTGAAAAATAAAAATACCCCCAATATAAGAGGTTATTAAGTGTAAACCAAATATAGCTCATTCCCACTTAATCATGTAACAATAAAATCCACTAACATGGATATTTAACTCAATGAATAGATATTGAGTTATGATTCTCATTACCTAGAGTCCAAATCATTAAATATATTCCCTGTTCTTCCTAAATAATAATGTTTAGTTAATTTAAAATTGTTTTATATAATTTTTAATGTTTATTATTCCTATTATATCTTCATTACGATGTTATAAGAATTAATGGTTTATTTACGTTAATATTGGTCATCTTATCGATATTCGGTACTCGAGTCGAAAATGAACTTGTTTTGATTTAAATTTTCCATGTAGTCAAAATTACAACATATACACAAAGATATTAATTATGTAAATATCATATATAAAAATTATATATGTCTTTATAAAAGTCCATAACATTTACACCTAATAAATGAAATGCATCGTTTGTGGAGACATTATTCAATACGTACGTATGAATACTACTTCCATTTCGTAGTCATATTAAAGAAATGTAAACTAAATGATACAAATTTCTATTAATATTTTTTTTATATCTATGTAATATAGGATATATGATTTCATTAATTTCATCAATTATAAATTCAATTTTTTGCATGAATGAGTAACATAACTTTGATTGGGTGGTAGTCCGCACTTCCACAAATTACATTTTCATATTTACAAATTACGGAAATCATCAAGGTATAATAAAAATAAAAATTATTAAAGAATATATAAAGAATATATATATAATATATCATATATAAAACAATTTCCATCATAATGTACACTATGAGATGTGTAGGAAATAATTGGACAATCATCGTTTTGTGAGGCAGTAGTTTGATGTATAGAGAAACAGTATGTTCGTATCCATTAGATGATGGTTTGTTTAAGTGTTTATAGAATACTTCTCATAACAAAATCCTAGAATATTTAAGATACTGTTGTGGTTTTGTAATAAAATAATAAGAAGAGTATTGTCAGTTGAGAAGGAAAATAAAGGAATGGAACTTGAGAGAAGATGATTCCTCAAAATCAGGTAAATTCTTTTTATTTGAGCCGAAAGGCTTTCATGAATTTTATTCTATCCAAGGTAAGACTTCTATGAAAAAGTGGGGGATTTTGGGATCTTATGTTAGTAAAATTTGGATGAGAAAACGGGCTTGGTAGGTATGATTATGTGGGATGATGTGGCAGCCTTTAATAAGAGGGATGAGGGTCATTTTTTGAGAGTTAAAATATTAATTTATTATAAATTAAATTTAGATTAAAAATGGTACAAAACTCATTTATTTATTATTTAATATAATTTTTATTCTAATATTCATAATAAAATAATTTTAATACATGTTTTGGATATTTTGTTTTCCTTGTTGTTTCGTTTAACCCTTATTTTACCCTTTTTTAATCATAGAGTGACATCGTGTTAATTACACATTTTGGATTAATGTTTTTACCATATCATGTCAAATGAATATAAAAGAGTAATTTATGACTTATTTATTCTTATATTAGCCATTTTTTTGGATATTAAATTTTTAGTAATATAATATCATTTAATAAACTATTTTATATTTTTAGTTTTGAATTATTAAAATTTTGGACGCTCATCATGATTGAATTTTTTGAAAATTCATAACAAAATGATTAATTATAAAAAAAGGTATTAATTAAATATTATATGAAAATATCATCCATAAAATTACTGTATGGCATCCAAATAAGAAAATAACCTTTATTTTAAAATTTATAATATCATTTATCTAAATCTTTCATAAATAAGGTAATCACCACATCATCATTTTGTCATAAATAAATTTATTTATTTAATGAAAAAAACTAATAAATAATATCAAATAATTTTGGATATCATTTTATCTTTTTACTAAATATTTATATGGGAAGATATTAGATATATAACTCAATTTTAAATTTTTTTAAATAAAATATGCATTTTTTTTATTAAATTTCTTTTTACATTAAATTAATTATAAGACCATGTTGTTTTCACTCCAATTTGGCCCCATGGGTTCCTAAATAAGAACCAAGGATTCCAATGGTCACACATATCTCTTAAATTATGATTAGGTCACATGTTAAGGTAGTTTAATATTATTTTAGTATAATTTTTTACCATTATTTACCTAATTTATCCTTTAACCACAGTAAATGAAAATACATTCTCATGTAATTATAAAAATTTTTGAAAAAAAATAAAACATTCATTATTACTTAATTTGGAGCCTATAATTTTAAATATAGAATCGATTTTTCTAAATACAAAACACATAATTTTCAGAATTTAATTTGAAATTAATTCCCATTGCCAAAACTACAGTGCATGGTTTTAAGAAGTAATATCCATCAATATATTGAAATGTTTTTATGTCCAATTTCAATGGGAAATTATTTCTAATGTCCAATAATGGATTAAAAGATAAAAATATATTCCATTTATACTATATAACCTTAAAATATTATGATTTATCCATATAAATTATCTCGATGGAAAAACTTGTTTTAAATTTAAATTTATCGTATTATTATTATTACTCAAAACAAGATATATATTAGAAAAATATAAAAATTTAATGAAAATTAAATTTTTATTCCCTGATTCTAAATAAGATGATTATTTTTTTCAAAAATATCATATAAGGGTGTTTCTAACTAAATTTAATAAGTGTTCTCTATCAATAGTTCGTAAACCTATATATATATATAAATTTATGTTTTGTCTGAAAAAATTAAATTTATTGTTAAATCATATCTATAAGTCATATAAGATGAATTTAAAATTTTACATTGAATATATTACACATATTTATCATTAAATCAAAATCCCTAAACTATGGTATGATTTTATAAACACAATTATTCTCTTTTTAAGTTGGTTATAATAAAAAACACATCCTTTATATGCAATTGTTTTTTATTTTAATTTCTAATAAATTTTGTAACCAATAAATCATTATTTAATCATGTCTAAATCATATTTTCAAAATTTAGTAGATATAATTCATATCCACCATTCCAATGGTTTGGTTATGATGGTAAAATCTAAATAATTTTATTTAGATGTTTGTTTAAGTTCAATGTAGTGTATCATGTATGCTATTCAAAATTTTATTTCATTCTTAGAACTCAGGATGTTAAGCCATTCCCCATTTTGAAATTTCATCCTCAAAATTTTATAATTTGGATCAGTAACTTCATTAAAATAACCCCACATCATAAAAAGTGTTAATAAAACTATCACCTTAAAAGAAAGAGAAGTATAAATGTCACACAATATTTTACATAATTGGATTCTATGTAATAATTCATGGATATGAAATAAAAACGTTCCACTATGGTCTAATGGGGATTAATAGAAAACAGGATCAAGAAAAGGTTAACAGTATGAAAATAACAAACTTTCGATGTGGTAAATGGCCATCGATGCCCTAGTATGGAAAGTAAAAGGGAGACATTTTTTAACATCATTTTCATAATGTTGAGGAGCTTGACTAAGAACTTAATGAAACATACATACCATTCAATTAGATTTTCATCCTTTAATAAATATCTACCACAAACTCAATTTTTATCCAAATGATGAGTATTAAAGATGACCTGATGACTCCTCAAGCACAAGAATAATCTTTTTTAGAATCATATAATTTAAAGAACATGAACTATATATTTTCCTTCTCATTTGAAATTAACCTAAAACAAATTGGTTACTACAAGATTATATAATCCCCAAAATTAAAAATCCATTATAAAATGAAATAATACATATAATCTTTTATATTCGAAGAACATTACCAAAATTTCAACAAATACTAATCAATAAACTTTTTTTAATAAATTATTCAAAATAATCAAAAATAAAATTGACTCCCAAAATTCAGAATAATTTGATCACTTAGACTTCCATGATAAATCTTATAATTTATCTCCAAATAACATGAACTACTCATAATGACTCATACTTAAAATTAATTAACCTAAGAATGTATTCTCCATGACATATCAATGAATACCTTAAATAAAAAAATATCCATATGATCACAATAAAAACATCGATTCCTTAAAAATAAAATTCAACCATTACTCCTAAAATTAAATTCAATAGTATTATATTAACCATATGCATATTGTGTTCACAATATTATGAACATCTTAAAAATTAAAATTTATGACTTAATCACCAAATCATTTTCTAATATTTAGGATATCCATTTGATAAAACATATGTTTCAAAAATATACTTATTCTTGATCCATAAAATCATTTAACTAAAAAAAGTTATACTAACCACAGACTTCACATAGTCCAGCGGTAGGTGAAAAATCCAAGTCTCACTTCAGTCGAGTGTTCAATTCCCATTGCTTTGTCTGACGAGGCTGGTTGTCACACTGCCTGCGTTTTTTCCTTTTTAAAGACCTGAATCATTATTATAAAATTATCAAAATGAGATAATTTCAAAAGAAATAATTGTTTAATATTTTATCTTAAAAGTTTATCTCATACATTGCATTATCAAACCAAAAAATAAAAACCCATTATATTATTGAAGGTGAATTTCTACAGACATATGGTTATTCACCGTGAAATAACATAATCTTCAAAAGGGGCTTATAAGACTTTGAACTTATAATATAACTTAAAATTAGAATCCAACTATCATATCCTTAACCCGTAAGAAAAAAATCCAACTATCTAATGTTGTCACAACCATTAATTTGATACCAACATTAAGGCCCCAGCCTTAAACATTACATAATATTGAGTTATGTCATTAATTGACATTGAGGATCTTTTCAGGTTTATATTTTTAGTGAATTAGTTCATAACTATTATATTTCAACTCAAAAATTACCAAATATATAATTCAACTATATACAATTTTTTCAAAATAATAAAACTTTTTAAATAAAAGACAAATTATCATATTGATAAAAAATCTTCTAGAATTTCCCCATTTTTATTCCATTCTTTATACTATGTGAAAAACATTTCAAAACCCATGGGATGATCATAAAATCTAAATAAGGTGTATAATAATGAAAGATAACATAAGTCCATGAATATATACAAATCAATGAAATCATACTATTTAATCATAAAATAGAAGATATTTAACATACCTCATGAAATAAATAGATTCATGAATAACTCATAGAAATCATAAATCATAAAGGTAACTTGTGGCATGAAAAACATATTTACATTGTATATTTCACAGCTACACAGGGATTACCCTTCATGGATACATTGGGAGTACCCATAACAATATATTCTCTAAAACTATTAGGATAAAATTTATCATTTACATCTATCACATTATCCAATGCATTGGAGATCTATCACAGGCTCACCCATCATAGGATTATCACCAAACCCCCCGTATTAGGAAGAATAAATCCTTAAAACATTTAAAATAGTGTTTTTGTTAAAGAGTCACTTATGAAATTAGATATAAATTGAGTAAAAATAATTAAATAAAAACATTAAACAAAACATATAATATAAATTTAATAAATAAATTTAAGATATAATATGTCAAATGGTAGTATATACAACATATAATACTGAATTGGGGTAGAACATTGTAAATTGAGACGAAATCACTTACAAAGATCATGTCATTTGATTAAGGATAAATAAATGATATAATTATGTGGGAAAAAATAAATACACCCTATATAATTTGGTATTAAGTGAAAAACTATCAAAGGTAATTCAAACATATTCATCTAACAAGCAATGGCAATGACATTGATATTTAACTCAATTAATGAAGATCGAGTTACGATTCTTCTTACCTTGAGTCCAAATCATCATGTATGTTCCTTGTCCTTCTTGAATAATAATATTCAGTTAATTTATACTTTTTTGAGATAATTTTTCATGTTTATAATTAATTTTATATCACTAATTACCATGTAAACTAAATTACATAATTATTTAAGTTAATATTGGCCATTTTGTCGATATTCGGTACATGAGTTGAAAATGAACTTGTTTGGATGTTTATTATCCATGAAGTCAAAATTACAGCATCACCATAATAATATTAATGATTTTAAATATCATATATATCCATTATATATATATTTATAATATTATATAAAATTTTGATATAATAAATGAAAAAGCATCGTTCAAGAAGACGTTAGGCAGTGCGTACGTATTAAGGCTACTTTTATTTATTTGTCTTTTTAAAGGAATATAAAATAAATGTTACATAGTTATATTATAATTCTAGTATAATATATATGTTATATATGTTTCATATGTTCATTAATACCATCCTTTATACATTCCATGTATGGAATTAACGAGTCATATCACTTTGAGGGGGCAGTTGTCCGCACTTCCACAAATGAAATTATTGTATTTACACATTATGGAAAGCATAAAGATATGTATTAATTAGAATTTATATAATAATATTGAAAATATAAATACAATATATATCATTAATAAATATCTTTTATTTATAATTTCCTCCATGAGGAGTGTTCGTATAAAATTGAACAATTATAATTTATTGAGGCAATAGTTCGTCAGACACAGAAACAATATATTCATATCCATTAGATGGAGGTGTGTGTAAGTGTAGTTAGAATAATTATTATAAGAAAATAATAGAATATTTTTTATACTAGGTATTTTATGTCAACATGTAATAAAAAGAGTATGGTGATGGGAGATGTAAAACAAATGTAAGGAACATTGAGAGAAGACGCCTGAAAATTGATTACCTTCTTTTGATTTTAGCCCAAAGGCTTTATTAAATTTCCTTTTTACCAAGGTAAGGCCTCTATGAATAATGTAAAAAAAATTAGATCTTATTTTATAAGAATTTGGATGAGGAAAGTGGCTTGAGTGGTGTGAGTAAGTGGGTATATTTGGTGGCCATTTATAAGAGAGAGGAGGGGCACTTTAGGAATGTCTTGAAATATTAATTTATTATAAATATAGATTCGATTAAAAAATTTCCAAAACACATTTATTTATATTATAATATGATTTTTGTTCTAATACCCCTATTATATTATACTTTAGATAATGTTTTAATTTTTTTATACTAATAATTTTTTATTAACCCTTATTTTACCTATTTAAATCTTACTATGATATCATGTTATTCATACATTGTGGTTTAGTGTAATTAACATATCAAGTCAAACGAAAAAAAAGAGTCATTTATAAAATATTTGGAATTATATTAACCATATATATAAATATTATATTTTTAGGAATTTAATATCATTTAATTAACAATTTTATATTCATTTTTTATTCGTAATATCTATTTTGGACACTATTTATACATGTATTTTTTCCAAATTCATGACCACATGATTCTTTGGAACAAAATGAATTAACTAAAATATAATATTTCAATATGATCTATAAAATTCGTTTAATTCATCAAAATAACCAAATTACACTTATTTTATTATTTATAATATCATTTCTTTGAATGTTTCTTTAATAAGGTAATCATTGCGTCATCATTGTGTTAAAATTAATTATATTTATATATTTTCTAATAATTAGAAATAATATACCATGAGGTATGAAATCATTATATTATCTTAATTAATATTTATAATTGAAGATATTAGTTATATAACCATATATTAATTTTTTTTGGTAAAAGATTCATGTTTATGTTATATTTTTCTTTTCTTTAAATTAATTTTTTTAACAAGTCATTATCACACCCAAGGGGCTACATGGGGTCCTAAAATAGACCCAAGGATGACCATGGTATGAAATATCAAATCCAATAGGATTAAAAAATGTGTTACTAGTATTATATTATTATTATGTTTTTTAATACCCTCATTTACCCGATTTATCTTTTAACCAAGGTAAATTAAAATAATTATTATGATACTACTAATAAATTCATAAAAGTAAAAGGTAACTATTTTCATAATTTTAAACATATAATTACAGAAATAGATTCTATTTTTAAAAATTCCAAACACTAAATTTCAAGAAATTAATTTAAAATTAATTCCAATTGTCAAAACTAGAAAGATGGTTTTTAAGAAGTAATAACTATGAAAAGATTAACATGTGTTTATTTCAAATTTCAATTGTAAATTTCATATAATGACCAATATTTTATTGAACGATAGAAATATATTCCACTTAAACATTAAATTTAATAAATAATATGACTTAACCATATAAATAATGTCGAGGGAAAATGTTGTTTTAAATTAAAATATAGCCTATTTGTATTGTTCATCGAAAAATTTTATATTTCAGAAAAATATCCAAAATTTATCCAATTTACGTTTTCATGTCCCACTTATAAATAAGATTCTTATTTTGTAAAATAGAACTTATAAAGTTGTCAGAAATAAAATTTAATAAGTGTTCTCCATCAAATGTTGGTAAAACTACATTATTATAAAACAACCTCTATAGTCCGAAAAATTGAATTTGTTATTATATCATATCTAGAAATCATGTAAAATGAATCTAAAATATTACAGTGAATATGTTACCAGTATTTTTAAATAAATAAAAATCGATAAAGGGTGATTAGATTTAATAAACACAATTCTTCTCTTTTTAAATATTTTTTCCTAAAAACACTTGATTTATATTAAAGTGGTTATTTATTCCGTTTCTAATAAATTTGGTTACCAATGAATCATTATTTAAAAATTTCTATACCATATTTTTATAATTCCATTAATTCTATTCAATCCCACCATTCTAATGGCTAATTAAAAATGGTTACATTTAAATAATAATATTTAGATGTTCGTTTAAGCATGATGTAGCATTTCATGTATGCTATTGAACATAATGTTTATTTTATAAAACACATGATGTAATAATTGTAATTGGGAAGAATATAATAATTCTAAAAGGATAATAATGTGTGAGTATAAAAGGTGGTGAGGGGTGGTATTAATATTCGAGGAGATACATTTTTATTTATTTTTTATTTAGTTAATTTTTTGGCTCAAGATTATCAATGACATTTATTATTGTGACTATATGTACTATATAGTCCGTGTTTATTCAATTAAATTTTTCTAAAAACATCCAGACAACAATCATGACTTAATAATTCATTTATTTATCTTTTAACGAATATTATTATATTTTATTGTTCACAGAAAATTCCACTAATTTTGAAAAATCGAAATAATCACCCGATTTTCTTTTTCAAAATGTAGATTGAAATAAATTCCTCAAGTTTATGAAAAAAATTCTATATATGATAATTTTATTTTTTAAATAAATTCATTAGTTATTTAAAAAAATTCTAATTTTAAAACAGATTTTATGACACCATAAATAATTGACTATATTTTCATAAATAATTCTTATAATCATAATAAAATCATATTTAAAAAAATATTTTATGAAAATAAATATTATTTTTAATCAGTAAACTAACTATAAAATTGTAAATAAAATTTATTGCATAAAAAATTATTAATACCGAATTTATCATTTCTGAAATATTTATTTACTTAGACTATGATTTAATTATATTATATTTTCATTAATAAAATACATATGTTTTATTTATACATTCATATGTGATGTTACTATTTTATTGTTTGGTTTAATATTCATAATGGTCACATTCTATTCCAATGACCATGTTACTATTCCATCATTATAGGTTCGTTAATTTATAGAAATACATATTATTTCATTAATCCATCAATTATAATATTTTATGATGTTATAAATGTGATATTATTTTTTATAATAAATTAAATAATTATAAGAATTTTATTTGAATTGAGATAATTCTAGGTTGTTACATTCTCCCCCATTTTGAAATTTCACCCTCATAATTTTTGTTTTACATTTTATGGTAAAAATATCTATGTGCACTTCTCATTCATGTCTATCCTCCAATTCCCATGTTCTCTCTTCGTACATATGGTTCCTCTATTGTAATTTTACCCGGTGAGTAGAATTATTGGGTATAACATTATCTCGACATTCAATTATCGTCACCAGCTTCTTTTTATATGAGAGATTGTTTTTCTAGTTTTACTACCTAATGATTCATTACAAATGATGGATTTTTATTGTAAATCCCCAAGAAAGATACATATAATATATCATGTAATTGAGACATGGTAGGTGGAATTTATAGATGATAGTGAACCTCTACGACATTATCATGAATCTCCAAGAGGAAGATGTACCTAAGACTCAACATCCATTCTTCCCAAATCACATAATCCTCTTCCATAGAGATATGAGGAAAAATACTATATCTCTAACCTCAAACTCCATGTCCCAACAATGATTATCTATGTATATATTCTATTGACATTGGCTTTCCTTAATGTGATGATGAATGGATTTTACATTTTCTTCCATTTATTTGACCATTTCATGTCATAGAAGATTATGTTCAATGACTTTATCCTAAAATGTCACTGGCCTACATATTTTTTCATAAAGGGATTCATATAAATCCACTTAGAGTCTTGAGTGGAGATTATTGTTGTATGATAACTCGAATAATGGTAGATGTTGGTCACATGATACATTGATGTCCATATAACATGGTCTCAACATGTCTTCCAATGTCTAAATAGTCTGGTCAGATATTCCTTCAGTTTGACGATGATAGGATGTATTGAAG
This sequence comes from Viscum album, assembly GCA_963277665.1. Classification (NCBI taxonomy): domain Eukaryota; kingdom Viridiplantae; phylum Streptophyta; class Magnoliopsida; order Santalales; family Viscaceae; genus Viscum; species Viscum album. The sequence goes on from OY728138.1 coordinate 169,644,134, forward strand.
TTTAGCTCAGTGTTTAGATAATGTTGGATTTTTTTCTGAAACATGGAGGTAAATATCAAATATAAATCATTTATAATTGATTGCGGTACTCCATACTACTTCACAATTATTATGAGGTATTTATTTTCATGTTGATCTAGTGATACATCTTATATAATTCTGATAAACAAAGATGTATTTTTAATATTATCTATAATAAACTATAAATCATTGGATCATATGGATGTCTCTGAATGTCTAGTGAATAATTTTATGGTGACATTTTCACATTTCCATGTTGGAATGGGTTATAGTCACAACATCTCCATAGATTTTTTCTTTTAATACTTCACATGTTAACATACCAAGGGATTTTATATATATTTATAAATCTCCTTATTCATATTATACCACAAATATTTATTTCTAAGATAGGGATATATTATTGTTCTCCCAGGGTGAATAGAATAGATTGGGCAATATGTGCCATTCAAAAGCTCCATAATTATATCTTGACTTAATTCCACACATAATTGGGACCCAAATATTCTAAATTCATCCTCATTTATTTTGAACTTTAATGTTTTCCCATTTCTAATAGCTTCTACCTTTTTCTGAGAATTCACTTTATTTCGTTGATAATCCTTAATTTTCTCCATCAGGGATGGATAAGAAAACATTTGTAAAAAAATTAATGATTTTCTTCCCCAAATGATCTCCTTGTATATCCTTTTCAAATATAATCGGATTGGCTTCTTATCAATTATGAGCATTTATAATGTTGAATAATCCATTTCACATCGATATTTTTCCACATTACTTTCCTTAATAGGATGGTAGTGCGTAGAGCAGTCATAATATCTTAGGAGCTCTAACCTTATTTTGCAGAACATATTAATATGTGAAAAAAAATATTTTATGCTCTTATGATCTATATATTTCTCACACTTCTCCGTAGAGTGATATTTTTTGAAGACTTTTAATTTATATACTATAGCTTCCATGTAACACCCGAGACTTTTATAAGAAATATTTTGTTATTATTTTATATAAATCATGAAAAGAATTTTTCACTATACACAACACAAGCTTGGCTTGCTTTACACGCAATCGCGACCTTCCTTGATAGCTTGCGTCTTACGCAATACTGAGTTTCACTAAACAACGATATGCTATTGAAATATTATTAAAACTAGCCGTTATGAATAGTAATAACCACTTTTTGAAATTTTTGAAATTTTATTTTTTCAAAATGGACTTCGTTTTTGGATTTATAGTATCGAAATAAGCCTAGGGTGAAATTTTGGAATTTCTCTCAAAACATTGAATTTTTAATGAATAGTGAAAACACTTGGTTACTATTTAAAAACCGACTTTTTATTTAAATTATTATTTATTTTATTTAAATTTATTTTAGGTCAAAATTGATACATAATACCTATATAAGTTCAATATAATTTATTGGAGTCATTTTATAATAATTTTAGATATATAAAAATTTCATTGAACTTTTCACCGTCTTTTACCCACCTCCTAGGAAAATTTGCAAATTTACATAAAACTTAATTTTACCTCTTTTGTGAATGGAATTTCAGAAATCTGAGAGACACTGTTGATATCAGTAAGTAAAATGTTGTTCAATGAGATGAAAATATTTTTTGGTGAATAGGAACTTTTTACTTTTATTTAACACGGTTAAAAGTAAATATGGTAATTAAGGGTAAATATTATATTATTATTACCCTAACACATGTACTAATTCTATTGGATAAGTTTAATTCGACCAAAAACAACCTTAGGGATAAAATATTACCCTTTAGGTCCACTTTCATTTGATTAGGACATTTAGTATTATTTTATTTAATTAATAGTTAAAATAGTTAAAATCAAAGTTTAATAACTAAAACATTTTTAATATAGGGGTATGAATAAGATAAATTCGACTATAAATATTCATTAGAAAGATAAAAATCATTCCTACATAATGGTAGTTTATTTATAATTTTTAAACATTAAATAATTTAATTTATTTATGACACAATGATGATGCATTAATTATCTTATTAATGAAATATTGACATAATTGATGTTAAAAATACCGAAATAAATGTAATTTGAGACTTTTTATGAATTAAACTATATTTCTAGGTTAATAAGACATGTTAGTATTTATTTAATTAAATTTTTTAGAACTAATAATTCTGTTATGATATTCACAAAAATCAATTACCAAATAGTCTCAAAATTGACTTATAATATTTTTTAAAACAAATATTATATTATTAATTGTTATTTTATTCCTAAAAATATAAGGTTTTCCAAATTACTTATCTAAGGTTATATATATTAATAATAAACAACTTGGGGGTTCGTTTGGCTTGTTATTGTAAGTTTATTAACCTTATAGTGTAAGAAAACAAGAAGACATGGTAAAAGTAAAAATATTGAACTTAAAGTTAAATCTAAATGATAAGGTTAAAATAGTAACCTAAACTTGTCTAAATTATATTTTATGAGATTATTTAGACCCATCCCCACCTTAGCTTCTAGATAAATTAATTTGGAGCTATTAAAAACCGAATATGACTTTATAATAAAATAATGTATTTTGTTTTTCCAAAGATGCCCCTCTCCTCCCTTATAAAAGGGAACCTCCTCCCTATCTTCCTCACACCACATTGAGTCTTCATGCTCGGAAAAAACCTACCAAATTATCTTCTAAAAATCCCTAGAAACATCCTAGAGGTCCTGGTCTTCTTCAAATACCATTTTTACTTCCCTAAGAGGAGGTTAAGAAGAGGCGCTTTAAAGAAGAGGTAATGTCTGTTACATATTCTTTCAACTTTATTTCTTTTTCTACTTCTTCTTCTTTAGTTTTTTCATTATGAAGTTATAACATAAGTATAACTAATATAATTATATGTTATTATAAGTCTGAAACAACCCTATTTCACCATATATCCATCCTACGGAAAATGAAATCATCGCGCTTGCGTACGTACGAAATACCGTCTCCACGCCGTGGTGTAATCTATTTTCCACCACCACCATACTTGGATGGGTATAATGGTGTAAATATTAACTATATATGATTATTTTAAAGTGATATTGATTTTGAAATAGTATACATACACACCAATATAATTCCACGATCATGGGAACGATATCATCGCTTGTGCGTATGTACGGAATACTGTCTCCACGATGTGATCCGACTCGTTCTACATAATATTCATTTCATAATGATTATATAAATGAATTGAATGAATAAATATGATATATATTACACTAATACCATTCTGTAAATTAGGTATCTATAACCTAAAAAAAATAAGAAGAATTTATTCGACAAAACACGCATAAGAAGAAAAAGTAATAAACACCCAAATAACAAGTAACAATGAAATATTACTAATAAGAAGCTAAGAATATGACCATATATGATATAATAACAATTATTATGATTCTGTAATAAGTCAATGACATTATTTAAATCACTATACAGTAAGTTCGGACACTTACGAAGCAAATCGGACCTAAGGTAAGGGAAAATCTCACAATCTCATTTTTATCCGAGATTGTTTATACATCAGAATTTACTGATGAATATTTATCATCCACATCAATGTTTCCTAAATATGTAATATTATTTCTATCCTCCTACAATTGTTTAAATCCATTTTTACCCATTGGTAAGTTTTTATTAAATGATATGAAACGAATCTTTTGTCGTTTTTAGTACAAGGTACTTTTTTGACTTTTCCGGCCAAAGTACGAGAAGAATTTTTTTTTTAACTTATACGGCCTGAATGGATTTTTAGAACATTATTTCCATGAAGCTTCCTTTACATGTTTTCATGTTTATTTTTAATCATCTTCTTTTAGTTTAAAATTTTATGACATATTAATAAAGAAAAAATGTTTTTGAAGTAGAAAAGATATTTTCCTCAAGAATGATGTGCAAGTGTTTTATCTAAATTATTTTCCATCTAAGATAATATAGAGTTCTGTTTCTATCCCTATTTTTAAATTGATTTTATTATTTTATGATGGAATTATTTTTATGATGTCCTTTTATGTTATATGGATTATGTAATGATGGCATAATGTTTATGAATCCCATTTTTATTACATGGGTTATGCTATGATATATGATTTATGATCTTGTGGAACACATAAGAATGATTTCAATATTAGATGGGTGGGACCTATATATCCCTCCAATGCATTGCGTAAAGATTTATATCTCATGAGATAGACATGGCTGGAACGGTAGGTTAATCCAGTTCAGTGAAACAGGACTGAAACAAGGAGTGAACTCAGTTCAGAAATGGACTTTGTCTGCTAAGATATTCTTGGAAATGAGTCTTGACTAATAAGAAATGATTCTCTATGATTATGTGTGTATGATACAATGTTTCATGTTTTAAGTTATGATTATTGGGATTACATTTCACTACTATTATTTATCCCATGATATGATATTATGATCTCTTTTTTAGGTTAAGATTTCCAAAATGTTATGTTCTTATGATTTATATTACTTTTGTTTACCCTTACTGAGCATTTGAGCTCACCCTTTTGTATGTTTTCTTTTCCCTGGGTCAAAAAGAAGGGTATTAAGTAGGATATGTCAAAAGGGACTCTAGATATGATGAAATAAATGGGGGACAATGTAGATGATTTATGAACCAGTTTTTTTTTTCCTAGTTTCTAAAGACAGTATACCTATACGGTCCTTTCATGGTTTTTTATATGTTGTAATAAGTGTGATTCAATTTTGAAGTAATAAAAATGTATGTAATGTATGGGTCGTTATAGTTGGTATCAGAGGAAAGGTATATTCAACCTTTGGACTCTAGGATGTGAATGCCTTAGTAAGAACCATAAGGATATATCTAAGGATAGGTAAAAATATTTGTGTTTTAGAAATTTCCATGAACAACCTATGATAATACCTTATGTGTAAAATTTTATTCTTGATTATGTAGTTTTCCTATTATAATTAGTGTTGATCACACTATTATTCTTGGTTTTAGTCAATGGCTGGAACTCGAATGAACCGTGTTAATGCGGAATGCAATGGGAAATGAAATGATTGTCCCCCTGAGCAACCAAACATTATGGGAGATGGAATGAAAAATCTTGTAGCCATGCTCACACAAATTTCTCAAGCTATGAATCATTTAGGACTTCCAAACAAGAAAAGGAAGGAGTAACATTCTGTTGAATCCTTCATGAGACAGCGTCCACCTTCATTCAGTGGGTCTACTGATCTATTAGTTGATGAACAATGGACTTGTACTACTGGAAAGATATTTTCAGTTCTTCAATGTTCTGATCATGATAAATTCATCTTAGTAGTATATCATTTGAAATGTGAAGCTGATCAATGGTGGAATATTATCAAGAATATGAGTCAAAGGGATGATATTGAATCCATGGAATTGGACAAGTTCAAGAACTTATTTTTCAATAAGTACTTCCCTCATATTGTTCGAAAAAATATGGAGAATGAGTTTCTTGAACTGAAGGAAAAGGATGATGAATCGGTTGGTACCTACAAAGCAAATTTTACAAGACTTGCAAGGTACGCTTCCGGAATTATTATCCAACCTAAGAGTAAGATCGATCGATTCTTTAGTGGCTTAAAACCAAGTTTTCGAAGGGCATTATCCATAAGGGACTTCAATAGCTACGAGGAAATCGTTCAATGTTCACTTAAGGTTGAGATGGATATTGGTGTAACCCATCAGTCATATGGGTTTGATAAGAAGAGGAAAATGGAATTCAATGGAAAATCTAAAGAGCACACAAAAAATAATATGAGCTTTCCCTTATTCTCAAAGTGTGGAAAGAAACATGGAGGTAGTTGTCTCAAAGTTACAAGTAAATGTTTCAAATGTGGAAAGGAAGGTCATCGGCCATTTGAATGCTGCAATGATGGGAAAAATATGTTTAATGATGCAAACAAAGGAAGGGATACCCAGAATGAACCTTCTACACATAAATGTTACATGTTCAAGGAAATGGGGCATTATGCCAATCAATGCCCAAATCCAAGGGTTGATGATGATGGTCGATGTCAAAATCTTAAGGCTAAAGACAAAGGAAAGTCACATGAAAATTCTATAAGTGATGTGGAGTACGATAACGATGTGGTAAAAGGTACACTTACCATCCAATCTAAAGTAGCGAATGTTTTATTTGATTCTGTATCCACCCACTCTTTTATTTCTGAAGAGTTTTCTAAGGGTATCGCTATATTACCTCAAAATTTAGATGTTGTGTTAGTTGTGACAACCCCTAATGGAATAACAGTCGCATCAAAAGTTTATAATTCTTCTCCGATTGAAGTTTGTGGGAAAGTGCTCCATGCAAATCTTGTGATCCTTCCAATAGTGTAATTTGATGTGATTCTTGGCATGGATTGGCTTTCTCTATATAGAGCTCATATCAATTTCCAAAGAAGGGAAGTCATGTTTCATATTCCAGATCAATCTTTGATTTTCTATCGATGTGAGGATGAACATAACCTTCCATTGGAAATTTCATCCATCGAATGGGACTTCATTCCACTAAATGAAGGTTTTTTTATCTCAAATGGTTGGTGAGAAACTCACGATTAATAATATTCCCATTGTACGGGATTTTGATGATGTCTTTTCGGAGGAATTGTCGGGACTTCCACCAAATCGTGTAGTTGAGTTTTCAATAGAACTCGTACCAGTTGCTTTACCAATTTCAAGGACACCTTATAGAATGGACCTGATTGAGTTGCAGGAATTAAAGAAGAAACTCCAAGAGAATCTTGATAAGGGGTTCATACGCCCTAGTGTGTCACCTTGGGGAGCACCTGTTCTATTTGTTAAGAAGAAAGATGGATGAATGAGACTCAACATTTATTATCGAGAACTTAACATGATCACTATCAAGAACAAATATCCTCTCTCGCGCATTGATGACTTATTTGACCAACTACGTGGAGCTAAATACTTTTCCAAGATTGATCTTCGTTCAGGGTATCATCAATTAAGGGTCAAAAGGGTGGATATACCAAAGACGGCTTTCCGTACAAGGTATGGACACTATGAATTTATAGTGATACCATTTGGTCTTAATAATGCCCTTTCTATCTTCATGGATCTGATGAATAGAGTCTTTAGAGACTATCTTGATCAGTTTTTGGTTGTCTTTATAGATGATATTCTTGTATATTCAAAGAGAAAGGAAGAACATGAAGATCACTTGAGAATTATATTGAAGACCCTGAGAAAGGATAAGCTTTATGCCAAATTTACCATGTGTGTATTTTGGCTTCAAAAAGTTGCATTTTTGGGTCACATAATCTCAAAAGAGGGGATATCTGTGGATACAGCAAAAACAGAGGTTATCGAAAGATAGTCGATACCAACAACAGTAACTGAGATCCGATGTTTTCTTGGTTTGGCTGGATATTATCGGCGTTTTGTGAAAGATTTCTCACGATTATCTAATCCACTCACCAGGTTGACTCGGAAAGGAGTTAATTTTGTTTGGACGGAAGAATGTGAAGAGAATTTCAAGGAATTGAAAAGAAGGTTATCCAGTGCACCTGTGCTCACACTGACTTGTAGTGGAGAAAGGTTTGTGATCTACAGTGATGCATCCAAGAAGGGATTGGGGTGTTTTCTGATGCAAAATGATATGGCGATAGCTTATGCCTCATGACAGTTGAAAATCCATGAGCAAAATTACCCAACTCATGATTTGGAGTTAGTTGCGGTAATCTTTTCATTAAAGATTTGGAGGCATTATCTTTATGGAGAAAGGTGTGACATTTATACTGATCATAAAAGTTTAAAGTATATTTTCACAAAAAAGGAGATGAATATGCGCAAAAGAAGATGGTTGGAGCTCATTAAGGATTATGACAGCTCAATTCATTACCACACTGGGAAAGCAAAGAAGGTGGAAAATGCATTAAGTCGACAAGACCATGCCAGTTTATCCATGATGAGGATCACAAAAGATCCAATATTTATGGATTTACAATGGATGGATCTTGGAATTATAATGAAAGGGGAAAATCGTATCTTTCTCAAATGAATGTTCAACCATATATACATGTTAAGATTAAAGAGGCACACAAAAAAGATTTAGAGTTACAAAAGAAGGTGATAAATGTTCCTGAATTCAACCTTGATTGTGATGGGATAATAATGTTCAGGAATCGGGTTTGTGTTCCTCCCATCCCCGAATTAAAGAAGGAGATGCTGGATGAGCCTCATAGTTCTTCATTCTCTATTCATCCTGGAAGAACGAAGATGTGTAGGGACCTGAAAGAGTACTTCTCGTGGGATGGCATGAAAAGAGATGTTGCTGAATATGTCTCTCGATGCTTGGTTTTTCATCAAGTTAAAGTTGAGAGAAAGAAGTCTAAGGGGATATTACAACCATTACCCATACCTGAATGGAAATGGGAAAACATCACTATGGACTTTGTCACCGGTCTTCCTAAAACATCCAAAGGCAATACTGCTATCTGGGTCATAGTTGATCGTCTTACAAAGTCTGCACACTTCATTTCTATTAGAGGGGATTTCTTTTGGAATCAGCTTGCCAGGATATATGTAAAAAAAGTGGTAAGATTTCATGGAGTACAACTTTCTATTATATATGATCGGGATCCGAGGTTTACCTCAAAGTTCTGGAGAAGTCTTCAGTATACTCTGGGTACAGAGTTGAGTTTCAACACTGCTTATCATCCTCAGACAGACGGTCAGTCTGAGAGGACAATTCAAACTCTAAAAGATATGTTCAGAGCTTCCTTTATGGATATCAATGGTGGTTGGGATCAACACCTACCTTTGGAGGAATTTTCATATAATATTAGCTTTCACTCCAGTATTCAGATGGCTCCTTATGAAGCTCTCTATGGAAAGAAATGCAGGACTTCAACTTGCTGGGAGGAAGTTGGGGAAAGAAAGCTATTAGGACTTGATCTTGTTGATGAGATGGAAAAAAATGTCCGATCTATTCAACAACACATAAGAGGAGCTCAGAGTCGACAAAAAAGTTATTCTAACAACCGAAGAAAAGACTTAGTGTTTGAAGTGGGTGATAAAGTGTTCTTACGAATATCTCCCTAGAAGAGGGTCATGAGATTTTGAATGAAAGGAAAGTTGAGCCCTAGATATGTCGGTCCTTTTGAAATTCTGGATCATGTTGGGAAGGTAGCTTACCGATTGGCGCTTCCACCGAATCTCTCTCAAGTTCACGATGTGTTCCATGTATCTATCCTGAGAAAGTACATACCTGATCCTTCACATGTACTCACCTCAGAAGTTGTACCGCTGGAACAAAATCATTCTTATGAAGAACAGCCAATAGAGATTCTCGATCGTAGTGAAAAAGTCATACGGAAGAAGACCACTCGCTTGGTGAAACTTTTATGGAGGAACTACCAATTAGAAGAAGCTACATGGGAGCTTGAGGATATGATGAGGGAGAGGTATCCCCATCTGTTTGTTACAAGTGATGAATTTCAGGAGCGAAATTAATTTTATGGGGGGTAGAATGTAACACTCGAGACATTTATAAGAAATATTTTGTTTTTATTATATATAAATCATCAATTAAATATTTCACTACACACAACACTAGCTTGGCATGCTTTACACGGAACCTCGACCTTCCTTGATAGCTTTCGTCGTACGCAATACCGAGTTTCACTAAACAACAATATGCAATTAAAATTTTATTAAATGTAGCAGTTATGAATAGTAATAACCACTTTTTGAAATTTTGTAAATTTTATTTTTTCACAATGGACTTCTTTTTTGGATTCGGAATATCTAAACTACCCTAGGGTGAAATTTTGGTATTTTTCTGAAAACATTCAATTTTTGATGAATAGTGAAAACACTGGGTTACTATTTAAAAGCCGACTTTTTATTTAAATAATTATTTAATTTAATTAAATTTATTTTAGGTAAAAATTGAAACATAATACCTATATATGTTCAATGCAATTCATTGGAGTCATTTTATAATAATTTTAGATATATAAAAATTTTATTGAACTTTTCACCGTATTTTACCCACCTTCTAGGAGAATTTACAAATTTACATAATACTTAATATTACCGCTTCTATGAGTGGAATATCAAAAATACGAGTGACACGGTTGATGTCAGTAAGTAAAATGTGGTTCAATGAGATGAAAATAATTTTTGGTGAATAGTAACTCTTTACTTGTTTTAACCACGGTTAAAATTAAATAGGGTAATTAAGGGTAAAAATGTTATTATTATTACCCTAACACATGTCCTAATTCTATTGGATAAGTGTAATTCGACCAAAAACAACCTTAGGAATAACATATGACCATTTAGGCCCAATTGGATTAAATTAAGACATTTGTTATTAATTTATTTAAAGAAGGGTTAAAATAGTTAAAATCAATGTTTAATAAATAAATCATTTTTACTATAGGTATATACATATGATAAATTAGACTATAAATATTCAATAGAAATATAAAAGGATTTCCTACATAATGGTATTTTATTTGTAATTTTTAGACATTATATAATTTAATTTATTTATGACACAAAGATGATGCGGTAATTATCTTATTATTGAAATATTGACATAATTGATGTTATAAATACCCAAATAAATGTAATTTGAGTCTTTTTATGTATTCCACTAATTTCTAGGTTAATATGACATGTTAGTATTGATTTAATTAAATTTTTTCGAACATAGAATTCTGTTATGATTTTTACAAAAAATCAATTACTAAAGAGTGTCAAAATTGACATAAAATAGTTTTTAAAACAAATATTATATTATTAATTGTTATTTTATTCCTAAAAAACTTAGTTTTGGAAAAATGACTTAGATAAGGTTATATATATTAATTATAAAAAAATTGGGATTCGTTTGGCTTGTTATAGTATGTTTATTATCCTTATAGTGTAAGAACACAAAAAGACACGGTAAAAGTAAAAAAATATAACTTAAAGTTAAATATAAATGATAAGGTTAAAATAGTAAACTAAACATGTCAAAATTCTATTTGATGAGATTATTTCGACCCATCCCCACCTTAGCATCAGAATAAATCAAATTGGAGCTATTTGAAACTGAATATGGCTTTATAATAAAATAATATGTTTAGTTTTTCCAAAGGAGCCCCTCTCCTCCCTTATAAAAGGGAACCTCCTCCCTTTCTTCCTCACACCACTTTGAGCCTTAATTCCCGGCCAACCCCTCCCAATTTCTCCTCTCCAATTTCCTAGAAACATCCCAGAGGTCCTGGTATTCTTCAAAGACCAATTTTAGTGCCCTAAAAGGAGGTCTCAAAGAAGCGCTTCAAAGAAGAGGTAATGTCCGATACTGATTCTTTCAACTTTATTTATTATTCCACTTCTTCTTCTTTAGTTGTTTCATTATTAATTAAAAATATTAGTATCACTCATATACGTATATGTTATTATAAGTATGATACAACCATATTTCATCGTATATCCATCCTACGGAAAATGAAATCACCGCGCGTGTGTACGTACGGAATACCGTCTCCACGCCATGGTGTAATCTATTTTCCGCCACCACCTTACGTGGATGGGTATAATGGTGTAAATAATGAATATATATATATGATTATTTTAAAGTGATATTGATTCTTAAATTGTATACAGACACTCCAATACAATTCCACGATCATGGGAATGATATCATCGCTCGTGCATACGTACGGAATACCGTCTCCACGATGTGATGCTACTCGTTCTACATGATTTTCATTGCATAATTATTACATAAATGAATTGAGTGAATAAATATGATATATATTACACTAATACCATTATGGAAATGTGGTATCTATAACCTAAAAAAATGAATAAGAATTTATTCGACAAAACACACATAAGAACAAAAAGAAATAAACACCCGAATAACAAGTAGCAATGAAATATTACTAATAATAAGCTAAGAATATGACCATATATGATATCATAACAATGATTATTATTCTGGAACAAGTCAATGACATTATTTAAATCATTATACAGGAGGTTCAGACACTTACGAAGCAAATCGGACCTAAGGTAAGGGAAATATCACAATCTCATTTTTATCTGAGATTGTTTATACTTTGGAATTTACTAGGGTATATTTTATCATCCACATACATGTTTACTCAATATGTAATATTATTTCCATCCACCTACAGTTGTTTAAAACCAATTTTACCCTTCGGTGAGTTTTTATTAAATGATATGAAAGGAATTTTTTGTCGTTTTTTGAATGAGGTACTTTTTGACTTTTCTGACAAAAGTACGAGAAAAATGTTTTTTAAACTTATACGGCATGAATGGATTTTTAAAAATTTATTTCCAAGAAGCTTACTTTACATGTTTTAAAGTTTATTTTTAATCAACTTCTTTTAGTTTAGAATTGTGTGACATGTTACGAAAGGAAATGTGTTTTTGATGTAGAAAGGATATTTTCCTCAAGAATGGAGTTCAAGTGTTTTATCAAAATTATTTTCAATCTATGATAATAAGGTGTTCTGTTTCTATCCCTATTATTACATTGATTTGATTATGTTGTGATGGAATTATTTTTATGAATTCCTTTATCTTATATGAATTGTTTTATGATGTCATGATGTTTAAGAATCCCATTTTTATTACATTGGTTATGCTATGATGTATGGATTATGATTTTGTGGCACACATAATAATGGTATCATTATGAGATGGGTGGGACCTATATCTCCCTCCAATGCATTGCGTTAAGATTTTATGTCTCATGAGATAGACATGGCTGGAACGGCATGTAAAACCGATTCAGTGAACCAAGACTGAAATGAGGAATGAACTCGATTTAGAAATTGACTTTATCCACTAAGATAGTCTTGGCAATGAGTCTTGACTAATAAGAATTGATTCTCTATAATTATGTGTGTATTCCACAAAGCTTCATGATTTATGTTATTATTATTGTGATTATATTCCACTACCATGATTTATCCCATGTAATGATATTATGATCTCTTTTGCAGGGTAAGATTTCCAAAATGGTATGTTCTTATGAATATGATGTGACTGATATTTCTTTTGATTACCCTTACTGAGCATTTGAGCTCACCCTTTTGTATGTTTTCTTTCCCCAGGTCAGGGAGAAGGTTATTATGTAAGATATTCCAAAAGGGAATATAGATATGATGAAATAAATGGGAGATAATGTAGACACTTTATGAACCAGTTGCTAATATTTCCCAGTTTCTAAAGACACTATACCTATATGGTCCTTTCATGGTTTTGTTATATGTTGTAATAAGTGTACTTAAATTTTGACGTACTAACATTGTGTGTAAATAATGGGTCGTTATATTCCAACCCCAGATCTTGTGTGGGATTGTTTATCTTAGTAATATTTTGGTTCCTTGAGTTGTAGGCTATCACTTTATCATCGTGCATCTGTACACAGCTGAATACCTTCTTTGAAGAATCTATGCATACTATAAAGATTTTCCAACATTTAGGTTGTGTGATTAATGGTGTAGTGACAATCCACTTTTTCAAATTTTTGAAGTTTTATTCAGATGCACTATTCTAGAAAAACTTTATTCCCTTCTTATTCATTTTGGTTAGAGGGTTTCAAAATCATGACATAATTTTTAAAAATAAGCAATAATACTCATCTAGAAAAAAGAATATATGGATATCTATTATCGATGTTGTAATGTGCCACTATTCAATTACCTTTGTCTTATGTGGGTGTAATGATATCCCGTTTCCAGTTATCACATTTCCCATAATTATATTTCACCCATCATAAACTCACACTTACGATAATTTTCATATATTTTATCGATTTGATAATTAATTAGAAAAATATTTTTTTTCTTCGAATATTTTTTCATACCCTTAGTGTATATCATAATGTCATCGATAAAAAATACAATGTTTTTTACGGTAACCTCTAGAGAAACCATTCATTAATTTAATGAATGTTTTTGGAGAATTAGTGAGTCCAAGGAGAAATTATAAAGAAATTATAGTGTCCATACCTTGTTCAAAATAAAATCATGGTAATATATTCATTCATCAACATTAATTGGTGATATCCCTACTTATGGAAAACCATAGATAAATACATCGACCAATGTAGCTGATTTAACATTTCATCTATTAGTGTGTGGGGATAATTTTTATCTATATTGATTTTGTGAGATTATGTTAATCAATGCATATTCACATTGATACCTGATTCATATACAGGAAGAGGACTATAACACTCCATGATGATGCAATTGGGAGTATAAACCCATTTATTAGATTTTATATTAACAATTTATTGAATTCCTCAAACTCCAAGGGGACCTTCAATAAGGTTTCTTTGATATAAGATAATATCAAGGTATACATTCAATTGAGAACTCAACCTATCGATCATGAAGAAGGCCATGAAATTATTTTTGGAATACAGTATTTTATTCCCTCATAAGGTTCATGTATTCGAGAATGATCTTACCCTTTGACTCAATCATTTTATCTAGATATAAATTCTCATAATCCATTAATATCCACAATTGAGAAGATTATATTGAAATAGATTTATCCTTCTCCAAACACCTATAAGAAATTCTACGACACTATGGTATGTGATGTGTGATATCCATTTCCTGATAATTTATGTTGTATTTTTATGAATATATCCAATACATCACAAATATAGCCTCAAAATGCACCAACATAAGTAAGACAAGATTTGCTAGCAGGTTCAATCCACAAACATTTAATGTGAAGAAGATGTAAACATTAGATGTAATAATTTGACTATTTTATTTTCTCATATCTTACCCAACATCCATATTTTATGGCTATGTCTTAATAGGTTTACTAGACATTCATGATATAAAACATTTCATAGAATTTGAAGCAAAAAAGAAAATTCACTATTCATGAATAAATAAACTGCAAACCTATCACCATACCATTATCATGGTCCACCTAAGTAGTGGTGATATCAAATTTCCTTTCTTTTTTACTATAAAGGTTGATATTGATGATTTAAATCAACAACAATAATATTAGGTAAATGTGTCACATAATTCATATGATCCTTATAGGTAAAACATCGCACTATAGGCTAAGTGTTTACATGAACATTCATTTCTTATTTTATATTTGTCAGCTCCATTATATCCCATCAGAAATTTTTAGATAGATTCCCCTCTCTCCTGTATTTTACGCATCCCCTTGTTCACATTTAATAGTTCTTAGGATACTTCTTCACATAATTTTGACATGTGGGATATTAGGTATTTTATTCATCAAGGGGTTAATCTATTTATATTCCCTTGTTAAACTCCAATTTCAACCTTTTATATCCTAGGCCCATTGACCTATAAATAGTATCTAATCATGAAATAAACATTAAGGGAATATCATATAATCTCCTCGTAGCTATCTAAGTATCGAATCACCAATACTTTTCATAGAGTCAACATTAGTTAGGTAAACAGGTGATCCACCTTACATTCAGTGTTCATGAAAAATATGAATGTGTATCTTGAATGTCTTGTCATTTTATCTTCACATTCATTGATAGATTAATCTTCCTTTTTCTTCAGTCTAGGGAAAATTACTCTCTATCATAAGACAGAGGGTCCGAGGAAAATATTTTTTGAAATATATTTTATGTAAATCCTACAATTCGATGGAATAAATTTCATCATTGGACATTATGTTCTTGATTAGGTTCTACCACTGATCAGCTTCTTGATCAAAAAAATAAACCACTAGTACAAATTTCTCTCCATCTGAGCACTAGAAGAAATAACATATCTTTTTAATAGAGTTAATCCATTATTCCATAATCATGGGATCATAATATCCACTAAATAAGGGGATCCTTAATTTTATGATGTATTCGAACACGACATTAAATTTTATTGGAGAAAAATGTAGTTCTACAAGATTCATGTTTTTATTTATAACTTTATAAAGATATTCTAGTTATATAATGATGTTTTTAACTACCATCCCAATCATATGTTTTATTTCACTAGGGAAATAATATCATTTCCAATAACAGTGAATGTTGGCACATGTTCTCATACACTTACTATGAAAAGGAATTTATGATTTTTATTCTTGAATATTTAGATAATAATTATTTAAAAAAGAAGCATTGACCGTATAATCATAAATATTTAAATCACATGTATATCCTATATTATGATTCTGTATGACTCAATATATGTTATTTATGCTGATATAATCATGTCTAGGGTTATTACTATTGTTTTATAGTTGGAATCATTAAAAAATAACTATACGTTTCTCTGATACCAAAAGTAATGACCTTATACTTTTCACATAGTTTTACATGATTTTAAGAATAATTATCCCTCAAATACAAACCAAGGATCATAATGTCTAGTGTACATGGATGATTACGAACATAATATATAAAACATGGAAATAAAATAACAAATATTTATATAAATCTTACCTAATGATATCCTAACGTCCTTTTAGATCATGAAACATCATTCGATAACTATTGGAATACATGACCAAATGTGATGAGTGAATATCCATGTAATTAAATAAACCATGGAATAAAGCATTACACATGGGTTAGATGGAAAAACATGATAAGATAAAGAGTCTTGAAATTTGATTAAACATATGGGATAATAGAATCTAGATCATGTGATCATGGAATCATTAAATCATATGATAATGGAATAAATTACATCATGATATGTGCATGAGTTAAGGAAAATCAACATGACCATTTCATATGGTGGAAAATGTCCCATAAAAGAATTATGATCACTCTATATCACAACATGACATATCAAGAGTCCAAACATTACCCAATGAATTATAATGCTATTTAGGGGCCCCATTCATATATGTTCATGAATATGTGTTCTACATGAGGAATCACACATAAAGAATATACATAAGGGTTACCAATTGGAAAATGGGTATTCTAATCATGTCATAAATCATAAAAATCGGTATATCAAAAAGGGCTAAATGAATGATTGTATTTAAATAATATGTGGATATTCATAAAGAAAAATAGGCTATGATCATGGAAAATTATTTTTCACTAAATTGAAGTCATGTGAAAAGAGTGATGAAGAATCTATAGAAACAAACAACTTTTTTGAGTTCGAGGGAAAATATAAAAGTGTTTTTAAAGAAGGAAAATGAATAATTTTTGGCATAAAATAAAAAAATGATATTCTTTTTTATTGTAAAATGAGTGATTTTTATAAAAAATAATTATTTATTAAATCATATTTTGGGATGTACTAGAAAATGTCTAAGAAATTAATAAATTTCTTTAAATTAGCCTTTCTTATCAAAATAAATCAAAAAAGGAACCATATAAAAGATATATTTCCAATGAAAAATAATGAATTGAGATAGTTAAATATGTTTTGGGGGTAGAATTATAATCTTCTCGGATTAAATAGTATGAATTAGTAACTACATTGTGTTAAAGGGAGATAAATCCTAAATTGAATGAAATATGGGATTTCAGAGATAATCACTTGCCTTATGTCTGAAACTATTATGAACATTTAGTTAGTGTCCTAGATAATTAAATTGAAATATTTAATTATTTAATTAAGAAACTATAATTCAAATATTTAATTGATTATAAATTTATAAAGATCATTCACATACATTTATTTGACTTATATTGTTTAATTTCAATGTTGTAGGATTGTTCATAACACGATTTTATGATCAGTTCCTCTAAATTGTTTATGGGGGTGAGATCAGAAGCTCAGTAAAATAACCATATTTTAGAAACATTCATGAATAATCATAAAAATTCAATGGAATATATATGACAAAAACAAAATCCTTTTAAAATTAATCTTCATCATACTATGGGAAATATATATCAAATAATTTCATTTAATTTCTCACAGGGATATCCTGCTAGTCAAATAATCACATGTAATATTATAAGTAATGTCATAATAATTGAATGCATAATGTTAGAAATAATAACCACATAGTAAAGGCCTTATTCCCAGACTACATATATGATTTTGACAATGCCTTGTGTCTAGATACTAGTTTTTCTCATGAGACCTACTATTGCATCGTAGAGCTATATTTGGCTCCACCCATCACTTACTAAGTTCAACGAAATCCTCATACAAAATGGTTGAAACATAAAATAAACATTCACATTAAAACTACCATAAACATGAATGGTATAAAAATAACACATCCACAATCAAACATAATCACAACATCTTCAAAACAATATAGAATATTGTATCATAATAAATCAACTTAAAACAAGTGTACAATTCAGTAATGGATGTTGACATAGTTGAAATCAAAACAATTTGTGAGAAATATCTGTTTATGTTTTGATATTATTTAAAAGTCACGTAATAATAAAATAAAACATTTATTTTGAAAATATTATTTTAATCTTGTAAGTAAAGCTTCTGAGGTGTCATGATGGTGGAAAATAGCCACACCCGCTATATAAGTTAAATGAAAACATTTTTTCATTAATTCATCGAAAAGATCATAAAGTACCTTGTTAGGAAGGTGGCAAAAAGATTCCTATGAAACCATTTTATAAAAAGTAAAACAAGGGTATAAATGAATTTAAACCTTATTATATGAAATAGTAAAAATGTTTTGAAATAAAATTTTTGGAAACATGGATTTGGATGATAATGAGGACCTAGTATATACTCACGTATAAACAACCTCAGATAATGAAGAGATTGTAAAATTAACCCTTACGTTGAACATTTCCTTTGTAGAGGGTAGGATAACATCTTATATAATGGTTAAATAATTTTTATAAACTCAATAAATTCCAACATACATTAATATGATATAATATTTGATCTTCTAAAATATATTTTTAATGATAATTTAGTAGTACAATTGTTTCGTGTGTTTAAATGAATTGTTTTCATTTATATGTTTTTATTCGTAAGTGATGAATATTATGGATAGGATGTATTTTATTCATATCCATAATGATGTTAACTCCTTAAAAATTATTTTTAATCATCAAATGATAATTATTCATTAATGGTTATGAGGGGGAATTAATCTTATCATGTTCGTGGAGACGATAATCCGTACGTATGCACGAGTGACAATATCATACTATTTATGGTGAAATAAAATGTAAATGGATGTTATAAAATATATAAAAAATCATTAACATATTATATTTATTATTTATATCAATTATACTCATTATTATACACATCCAAATAATTATGTCTAGAATAACAAACTACACAACAATGTGGAGACGACAAGTCATACGTACACACGTATGGTGACATTGTCATTCATAGGATGGATAAAATAATGAATATATTTTACTATACTTATTATTAAATTAAATTGTATAGACGGTACTGGATTTATTTTTTTGTATGGAAACAACAAATAAATAGGAAGTGGAAGAAGCAAATAACATTGAAAGATGTGACAAAATTATTACATCTTCTCTGGGTGCTTCCATTTGATTTGATGAAAAGGGAAACATATATTTGGTTTCTGATCAATATAAGTCCCCTAGGTTGAAAAGATGGTAGTTTTCATGATATTTGATTTGGGTTTGGCTGATCCAAATGAATTTTATGGTGTAATTTTTAGGGAAGGGGAACTACCATTTTCTAAGTGTGGTGAGGTCAATTTTGGAAAAGCTTCAAATATTAATTTATTATAAAACCATAGACGGTTTTTAATGGCTCCAAAATGATATATTTTGGGGATAAGGTGGATATGGGTCAAAAAATCTCAACCAATAGGTTTTAGACAAGTTTTTGTCACCATATTAACATTATCATTTAGATTTTACAAATAGTTTAATAGTTTCACAGGTACCTGGTATTCTTGTAATATTATAATAAAGGGTTAATAAACATACTATAAAGAGAAAATAGAACCAAAAGTGGTTAATTTATGAAATATATATCCTTATATTTGTCCTTTGGCTGATCCATATATTTTTCGAATATTATGTCATTTTATAACATATTATTTGTTTTAAAAACTCATTTATGTCAATTTTGACACAATTGGGTATTTTCTTTTTCTGAAAGTCATCAAAACATCATTACTTCTAAAAAAATTATTTAATAAACAATAACCTATCATATAAACCATGAAAATTAGTAGAATGCATCAAAACTTTCAATTATCATTTATTTGGATATTTATATTATCAATTATTTTCATCTTTCATTAATAAGGTAATTACAGTATCATCATTGTGTCATAAATAAAATTAATTATTTAATGTAGAAAAATTATAAATAAAATACCATTATGTAGAAAATATTTTTATATTTATAATGATTTTTTAGTATCATTTCTCTTATGTATAACCTTATATTAAAATTTTTTAGTTATTAAAATTCATATTTAACAGTCTTTAACATTCTTTAAATAATGATATAATAAATGTCATATTCTAATACATGTGGATCATATTTTATCCCTAAAGTAGAATTTGGTTGAAATAAACATATCAAATAGAATTAAGACATGTGTTAGGATAATTATAAAATCATTTTTACCATTAATTACCCTCATTACTTTTAATCGTGGTAAATAAAATTAAAAATTTACTATTCATAAAAAATAATTTTCTTCCCATTAATCCAAATTTTACGTACAGATGTCAACCGTGTCTATCAGATTTTTAAAATTAAATTCATCAAAGTGGTAAAATTTCATTTTATTCAAATTTGTAAATGTGCCTAGAATGTGGGTAAAAGGCATTAAAAAATTTAATAAAATTATATATATATATAATCGTATTATAATATGAATCCAATAAATTAAATTAAACTAATATACTTATTATGTATTTATTTTTTCTAAAATAAATTTAAATAAAATAAAAAATTATTTAAATAAAAAGTCGGTTTTAAACAAGTAATGTAGTGTTCTTCACTATTCATAAAAAAATTTACTATTTTTAGAAAAATACCAAAAATTCACCCTAAGCTAATTTTGATATTCCAAATCCAAAAAAAGATATCCATTTTGAAAAATAACATTTATAAAATTTTAAAAAGTGGGTATTACTATTCATAACGGCTAGTTCGATAGGTTGTGGTGTGCTAGAACTCGAATTTGCATACATCGCATGCTATTGTGTTATTCAAAGAGAAACGTACCATAGAATCTTTGGGTGTTACATTATTCACTAAAATTTATTTCATCCTTGAAATTGATAGAATAATACTACATAAAAAGATTTGGGTGTTTCTTCATCATAGGTTCCTCAGGGGTCACGTTTCCTCTTCCATCATATGGTTTCTCCATAAAACTTTTACCAGATGATTCATCGAGTTTCATAGCACTTGTTCTCTGGTATCAAGAATTGTGACAGGCTCATTACAATAAGACATATCGGGATCCATTTCTATTTCTTCATTGGTGAGTACATGTGCAGGGTTAGGCATGTATTCTCTTAATAATGATATGTGGATTACATTGTGATCTTTTGTGAGACTTGGAGGCATTTTCAAAGAGTAAGCTACAACTCTAATTTGTTCTAGAATGTCGAAAGGTCTGATGTATCTGAGACTTAATTTACCATTCTTATTGAATCTTATAACGCCATTTCATTGATATACCTTTAAGAAGATATGATATTCTACTTTAGATTCGAATTCATTCCCTCGGTTAGAAACATAGCTCTTATTGCATACATTGAGATGCTTTGTTGTGCATTTGGATATTATATAACTTTTTCACTGTTTCCTCCACATGTTCTGGGCCTACGAGTTTTCTTTCATCAACATCATCCCATCATGTTGGTGTGGAACATATCTTTTTATATAAATCATTATATGGTGCCATCTAAGTTCTTTAATGGAAGCCATTGTTAATGGAAAATTATACTATAGGTAAATTCTTATTCCATATAACATGAAAGTCAATTGAGAAAGATCTCAACCTATCTTCTATGGTTTGAATAGTCCATTTTGATTGTCCATAAATCTGAGGGTGGTAGGTAGTGCTCAATCGAAGTTCAGTATCTAAGGCCTTCAAAAGAATTTTCTAGAATCATGATGAAAATTTGGATCCCGATCAGAAACAATAAATAGTGTTACTCCAGGGCATCGTACAACTACATTAATATATAATCTTGTTAAACATTCAAGTTGTAAATCTTCTCCTATAGTATGAAAATGTGAAAACATGGTAAGACGATGAACAATGAACCATATTGTGCCATTCCTTCTTGGAGTATTTGGTAGTACGATGACAATGTACATCATAATGTCTTCCAATTTCCACTTCGGTATTGGAAAAGGTTGCATGAATCCAATAATATGTTGTTTTACAGCCTTCACATGTGAAAAAAACCATAAATCTTGACACATAACCAGCAATACCCCTCTTCATGTTGTCCCACCAAATAAGTTCCTTCAAATATCTATACATCATAGTACTACCATAGTGTATAGATTGATTTGAGCTATTAGAATCCAACAAAAATTTCCATTTTGGATTAGGTTTGTTAGGAACACAATGTCTCTTCCAAAATATCAAAATTACATCTTTATATAGTATATCAATCAATCTACCATCATTCACATCTTTGTTTTTCTTTTGAAACTCCTCTTTATCAGTATGAGAACATTTTATCCTTTCTAGAAATGATGGTTTCACAACCATTTAAAAATGAATAGATGTTACACCTTCCTTGATTATTCCCATATCCATATTTAATAGATCCAGGAACATAATATCCCTTTCTACTCTAATTTTTATCAATACTCACTGATCCTTTATACCCAAAGCATCTTTCACCTTAATTTCCTTCCCTGGGTGGTAGTGTATAATTTAATAATAATCTGTGAGTAGATAAAGCCATCGTATTTTCCTCATGATGAGTTTGTTTTTTGAAAAAATATACTTCAAACTCTTGTGATTAGTATATATCTCACATTTTCACCATAGAGATAGTGTCTCCATATCTTCTAAACAATATTACAATGGAAAACTCAAGATCATGTGTGGGGTTGTTTTTCTAAGAATTTTTAGCAACTATGTTGCATAAGAAATAACAATATAATTATTTATAAGCAAACAACCAACTCATTTCATTGAGCCATCACTATAAGTAACAAATCCCTCATTCCCTGATGGTAGAGTCATGATAAGAGCATTGACTAATAATCTCTTTTGATCTTCATAACATTATTCACACACTTTTTTCTAAAAAATATATAACCACTTTATGTGTGTTCTTGGTTAATGTGTTATCCAATGAGACCAAATTCTTGACAAAGTGCCGATAATAACCTCCTAAACCAATAAAATTACGTACCTCAGTTATAATCGTTGGTGCTAGCCATTCTTGTATTTCTATTGTTTTATAAGGATCAATGGAGATTCCATTATTAGAGACAATATGGCCAAAAAAGAAATATCCTGAAGTTGGAATACAAACATACTAAACATCCCTTATTATTCATTTCTTCTAAGAGACTTTATAATAGTGCACAAGTGATTTTCATGATCTTCATATCTTTTAGAATATATCAAGATATAATCAATAAATAACAGTACAATATCATCAAGACATTCAATGAATCCTCTATTCATTAGATCTATGAAAAAAGAGGAAGCATTTTTCTATCCAATAGCCATTACTTTAAACTCATAATTCCCATACCTAGTATGAAATACTGTCTTCAAAATGTCTTTATTCTTCACACACAACTGATGATATCCGGGTCGAGAGTCATTGTTTGAAAAATATTGAGCACCATGATGTTGATCGAATAAATCGTCAATTCGAGGTAGGGGATAGTTGATCTTTATTGTTATAACATTGATATACCTATAGTCAATTCACAACCCCATAGATCAATATTTCTTCATAACAAAAAGAATAGGGGTTCCCCCCTGGAGAAGAACAAGGGAGAATAATTCCATTATTACTCAATTTCGTTAGTTGTTTCTTTAGTTCCCTTAATTCCACAATGGCCATTTTATAAGGGGTCTTCGATATGGGCCTTGAGCCAAGAATTAAATCAATGGAAATCTCTATTTCTCATTCTAGGGGATGTCTAGGTAATTATTCTAGTAACACATCAACATATTCTTGTACAACAGGTACATCCTCTATTTGAACATTCATTTTCCTCACCCATAGTTATTTCACTGTCTTCATCACCAATAATTGAATTTAGTAATGCAATTGTGGGTGGATATAGATTAGAATTAGATAGTTATTTTATTGCTCTAATGATATTGTATTCCTTATGATGATAAAAAATTGTAACCTCTTTCTTACAATAACTTTCCACATCATGGTCTGAAAGCCAATCCATACCAAGGATTATATCAAATTAAAACATGGGTATAAAAATGGAATCATTACATGAAGCATGATTATATTCCATAATGGGAATTGATTCATAAAAAATTGTTGCAAGGATACTTTCCTTAAGAGTTTTGACTGGCAACTCCCTTGTTCAATCAAATTAGAAATTTCTAATTTTCATATTTAACAACGAAGATATGAAACAATGCGATGATGAAAAATCAAATAAAACATTGGCTAAATTTTTGGAAACAATCAAATTACCTTCCATAATGTAATTCGGAGCTTCAACCTCATTATAGACACCACACAAAAGGAAATAGTCACAATACAGCGTGAATCTCACGTGAATATGAAGTGAGATGAAATCCCATTATCACGTGGTAATCTATCGAGTCTAATGAGAAAAAGTAAATAACCACCAAATAATTCACAAAATACCATGAATATAAATAAAATAATGATATTATATATCAAATGGAAGTACACAATACACCACATGCAATAAATAAGTGGTAGACAATGGTAATCTCATGGAATTAAAAGTGAGATAAAAAACCCTTTACATCTTGTCCAAAATGCCCTGTTTATTCCTTGTTCTTCTTGAATAATAAAAATAAGTTAATTTATACTTATTAAGAACATCTTTCAATTTTATTATTCAATTTATATCACTTATTACCTTTAAATAACAATTAGTTAATTATTTAAGTTCGTATTAGATATTTGGTAGATGTTCGAAACATGATTAAAACATGAACTTTTTATAATTACAATTTGTCCATGTGGTCAAAAGTAAATTATCTCCCGAATTATGTTCATGATTTAGATATCATATATATCATATATATATATATATACAGTATATATATGTATTTATAAGAGTACATGACATTGGGAGATAAGAAATTAAATGTACAGTTCATGGAGACAGTAATCCGTACGTACCCATGAACGCTACTTTCATTTAAAAGTCATATTTTAATGGAATGAAAACATAATGATAAATAGGTATATTATAATTCCATTAAATTATCATATATAATTTCATTAAATCCATCCTTTATACATTCCACATATTTCATGAATGGGTAAAATCACATTGAGGGGCGGTAATCCGCTCTTCCCCATAAGAAATTATCGCGTTTACCCATAATGGAAACCATAAAGGTAGG
This sequence comes from Viscum album, assembly GCA_963277665.1. Classification (NCBI taxonomy): domain Eukaryota; kingdom Viridiplantae; phylum Streptophyta; class Magnoliopsida; order Santalales; family Viscaceae; genus Viscum; species Viscum album. The sequence goes on from OY728138.1 coordinate 169,669,672, forward strand.
ATATAAATGTAAAATACAGAAGTATAAAAAAACATAAAAATAATATATATCATATATAAATAATGTTCCATCTTAATTTCCACCGTGAGATGCAGTAGGAGATAATTGAACAATCATCGTATCATGATGCGTTAGTTTTCCATCTATAGAATAAGTGTGTTCTTTACCTATTAGATGGAGGTGTGTGTAAGTGTAGTTAGAATACTTCCATAACAACATCACATTACATTTAGGAAACTGGTGTTGTTTTAAAATAAATGAATGAAAAGTGTTTATTTGTTGGAGAAGTAAAATAAAATAAATGAATTTAAGAAAAACTGTTACCTTAAAATCAGGTAACTCCCTTTGGTTTGAACCAAAAGGATTTCTTGAAGTGCCTTCTGCATATAGTAAGGTTTCTAGGTGGAAGAAAGATATCATGAGATCTTATTTGGGTAGGTGTTGGATGAGGCAATGGGCTTGAGAGGTGTGAATAATGGGGTAGAAGTGGTTTCTTTTTATAAGGGAGAGGAGGGGCTCTTTAGAAATGCTTGAAAATATTATTTTATTATATAATTATTTTCGGTTTCTAAAGGTCCAAAACTATTTAAAATCTATGATTAGATGACTCATGGTTGAAATAATTTCATCCAATAAGAATTGGACAGTTTTTGTATGTTATTTTAATATTTATAGTCTTATTTATTTAAATCATTTATTAATGAGGTAAATACTACATTACTTTTGTGTCATAATTAATTTTATTAATTTGATGTCTAAAAATTATAAATAAATCGATGATGTTGGAAATATGTTTCTCCTTAGAAATAATATTTATAGTCTAAATGATATATTATATAACTCCATGAAAAAATTACATTACTAAAAGATACCGGTTTGTGTCATTTTTGTCTTTACTATAAATTAATTAATCTAATTTGTCATTATAACTCCCAAGAGACTCCATGGGGTCACATAATCGAGCCAACGATGCCCATGCTCAGCCATGACTCATACAAAAATGATATGACATGTGATAAGATAATTTAGTATTATTATAATTTTTTTTACCTTGAATTACCCTATTTGCCTTTAACCACGATAAATAAAAGTCAACAGTTACTATTACCCAAAAATTATTCACAAGTTATTGAAAAAAAATTTACATACTAATAACAACCATGTATGTCAGATTTTTGAAATTCAATTGACAGAAGTGGTAAATTTTCATTTAAATGAAAAAGTCAGTTATTTAACTACTACTAAGTGGTTTCACTATTCATAAAAAATGACGTTTTCCAGATAAATACAAAAAATTCAGCCATATATATATTTGATATTCTGAAATCAAAAAATTTATCTATTTTTCAAAATTAAAAAAATAGAAGTTTCATTTATTGATTTGAAATTATTTCCCATTTTCAAAACAAATAGCTTGTTTTTAAGAAACAATATCTATCAAATGATTGACATTTTTTAATGTAAAATTTCAAAGTGAAATTAATTCAATGACCCCCATTAGATTAGATGGTTAAAATATAATCTAATTACACATTAAAACCAATTATGAAGAACATTTATCCATATAAATAAATTATATTAAAAATTATATTTGAATTAAAATACATAATTTTTCACTATTCATTAAAAATGAATTTTATCAGAAAACTACCGAAATTATACCCAAGGTAAATTTTAATGTTTTTATTCTATAGAATAAATTATTTTGTCAAATATAACATATAATAGCAACCAAAACTAAATTTATGGAGGTTTCACCATTAAAAGGAGGTAAATCAATCTTTTAGTAAATATTAAAGTATTTTTTCTTAAAATTAGATTCATTCACATTTTAAGACACTAACTTTTTGTGGATAAATGTAAAACATTTTATCAAAAATCTATATTCATATTGTTGTTATTTATGTCCATTATGTCTAATATAATGACTAGGTGCTAACTACTATTTAAAATAATATTATATTATTATTTTTCAGTATTACTCAACGTTGTGTGCAAGGTAAGATTTAAATGAAACCCATTGTTGTGTATCGGGTACGCCATCAAACATAGCATCCAATTTAAAGTAAAATTAATATTTCATTATAAAATATTAATAAATTTGAAAATTATATATTCTTTATTTTCTTAGTATGTAACATGCTCCATGATCACAAGGAATGTATTTTTCCAAATTAAAGCTCTTTAAACTCCCTCAAATCCATATTAGATAATTTATTATCTTTTTTTTTGTTTTGAATCAATGATGACAACTGAACTACATCCCCCGTGAGGCAATAAATTGCCATGAAAACTTTTTCTCTTTTACTTGTCCCCAAAGGATGAAATATTTTCTCTAAGGATTCTATACATTTCTCATCTACAAATGTATTTTTAGTCCCATTGAATTTTGGTGGTTTTTTCTTCATAATGTGTACTAACATTGATCCCCCGTATTATGGATTAGGGTGCTCCACAGGTGTAATTTTATTATTTATAACCTGAGTGAGTTTTCCCAGAATAGTTATAAGTTTTTCAACACCGATTTCATCACTAGATCCACTATAATTTTCTTGAGTCGGAGGGAAATCCCTACATAGATTACCTGCATTGATACATTTTCCATTCCTTCAACTAGGTGACATTTCTAAACAATGGAATAACCTAGATTATTTTATGAATCACAATACATAATTAAAAACTAGTAAAATCCCTAAGATAAATTGAACAATTTGTGTATATAATCCCTAATCATAAAAAATGTGTTCTTTGACAAGGTCTTTAATCATAAATATTTTAAAATTGTTTGTAACGAAACTGTGAATTTTCCTAATCATATCCCAAAGGAGTGTCGTAACCAAGAGTACAAAAAGGCCTATTGTCGTGTACCAGGATATCCCGGGTCAAGCCACAAACTATTTGTTGGATTTTTCACTCCTAAGTACATCTATCCCAAAGCTACCTCTACCTGATCATATCCATACATGGATGTATTGCATGTAAAATAAACCAAATCTCTACATTAAAAAAATCTATGATGTTCTTCTATACTAATCCTCAATGTCAATATCAGGGTAATGATCTCTAATCAGAGTTTTTCTAAATCTAGTTTCCCTGGTTTATACTAAACATCCATTGATACCAACTGTAACGCCCAACCTCTAGTTAACCAGAGTCAATGCATTATTACATTGAATTGGCAAGATATCAGTATATCAAGTCATAAATGACCGATTATTTTTGTAGCTTTGTAATTACTAGATACATACATAAGTATTAAATTATATCATGAAATAAAAAAACAAAATTGTGTCCCCTTTGAACACACTCATATCCTAGGCCTATCCCTGCTGGTTAATCATAATATACTTATTCACATCCTAGGAAAATGAAAACATAAAAATATTTTGAGCTTAGATCCTCAATAATGAAAATAATATAGTGGAAAATTTTAAAAATAAGCATAAAAATTAAAGTAAATTTATAATACTAAAACAGAAGCCTTTTAAAATTAAACTTCCACATCACATGGACAATGTAATTCAAATAATTCCATTTATATACTCATATAGATATTTTGATAGTCTAATAATAACATGTAATATCAATAACTAATTTCATAATGAAAAAATGATTAATGTCGGAAATTATAACCACATAGTCAATGCCTCATGACAAGAATATATATAAGATTTTGTCAAAGACATGTACCAAGGCACAAGTTTTCTTCACGAGTCCTACCGATGTATTGAAGAAATATAGTAGGCTCCACCTGTCACTAAGTCCAATACATTTCTCTTTTAAAAAGGTTGAAACAAAGAATCTGTATTCTTATTAAAAGTACCATATTAAATGTTAGTACATTAACAATAATACTTGAATGATATAAAGATAACATATCCAAAGTCAAACAGATCACAAAACCTTCAATAAAATATGGAGGATTGCATCATAATAAATCAACATCAAAAAAGTGTAAAATCTATCAATGTATATTGACATATATGAAATCAAAACTATTTTAGAGAAATATAGCTTTTTATTTTGAAATAATTTAAAAGTCACGTAATTGTAAAATAAAACATTTATTTTTAAAATATTCTTATAAAATTGTATGGGAAGCTTCTAAGGTTTTATAACAGTATAAAATAGCTACACCCTTCGTATAAGTTAAAAGAAAACATTCTTTCCATAATTTTTAAAAAAGGTCATAAAGTCACTTGCTTGGAAAGCGACATAATGATTCCTTTCAAACCATTTTATAAAAATTCAATCAAGGGTATAAATGAATTTAACCCGTATTACAGGAAATAGTAAAAATGTTTTGAAATAAATTTTTAAGAAACATGGATGTGGATGATAAAGAGGTCCTAGTAGATACTAACGTATAAAAAACCTCAGATAATAAAGAGATTGTAAAATTGACTATTACCTTTTAATTTTCATTATTTAATCTTAGATTAAGAACTTTTATAGTGATGGAATAATTGATATTAAATTATAAAATAACCACATATATTAATATGATATTATATATGACCTTCAAATATTTTTTTGTTAGTGATATTTTAGTAGTATCATTATTTATGGCGTTTAACTGATTTGTTTTCCATTATATGTTTTGTTATGTATGTAATCATTATCATGGATAGGTTGTATTATATTCATATATAGAATTATATTACATTCTTAAAAATTATTTTTATTCATTAAATTAATATTTTTCTTTAATGTTTATGATTGGCAATTAATCGCATTACGTTTGTGGAGATGGTAATCCGTACGTACGCACGAGTGACAATATCATTCTATTGATCGTGAAATCATATGTAATTGGTTGGTATATAATATATAACGATTCATTAAAATATTATATTTAATCTATATATCAATTATTCTCTTTATTTTACCCATCCAAATAATGAAGTGTTGAATAACAATCTACACCATAATGTGGAGATGGTAAGTCGTACGTATGCATGTTTGGATACATTTTCCTTAATAGAATGGATATAATAATGTATATGGTTTATAAATACATATAATAACATCAAATTATGTAGAAGGTATTGTATTTATTTGTTTTTTCTTGAAACAACAATGAAAAAATAATTGGATGATGAAAAACAATTTGAAAGAGGTGCTGAAAAAATTACCTCTTCTTCGGGTGATTCCATTTGATTTGACCAAAAGGGCCTCATAGATTGGCTTTATGGTCAATGTAAGGCCTCAAGGTTGACGTGAGGTTATATGGGAGGATATATATTTAGGGTTTGGCCGGTAAAAATTCCTTTGCAGGTGTGATTTCGAGAGTAGGGTAAGTACCCTTCTATAAAAGAGGTGAGAGTCACATTAGAAAAAGCATGAAATATTAATTTATTGTACAATCATATTCGGTTTATAAGGGCTACAAAATATTTTTTTTTTGAGTCTATGGTGGGTTTGGGTTGAATACCTCTAAACCAATAGGTTTTAGACATGTTTAGGTCACCATATTAACATTTTCTTTTAGTTTTTACACTTAGATAAAAAGTATAACTTTTAACATGTCTTCTTGTATTATTATAAAAAATGGTTAATAATCATACTATAAAAATCTAATAGAACCCAAAGTGGTTCATTATTGACATATGTATCCTCATCTAACTTCTTTGGCCAATACATATATTTTTAATAATATTATATCATTTAATAATATTGTAATTGTTTTAAAAACTGATTTATATCAATTTTGACATATTTGGAATTTTGTTTTTGTTAATGTCATAAAAATTTTATCTCTTAAAAATTATTTAATTAAATATAACACATCATATTAACCTATAAAATTTTTGGAATTCATCAAAAGTCTTAATTCACATTTATTTGGATATTTATAATATCAATTTATTTAATCATTAATTATTAAGGTTGCTCTTCATTCCTTTCATGGAGAAGATTGTAATATGATTCCATTTTTCAGTCTCTTGTAATATTTATTTTTTAATAATATTTATTCTTTGGTCATTTTTGACAAAGGCATCACCTTTTTTAAAAAATTCATTCATTAATAAGTTGATTACTACATCATCATTGTGTCATAAATAAATTTAATTATTTAATGTCTAAAAATTATAAATTAAATACCATTATGTAGGAAATTTTTTTATATTTTTATGGAATATCTATTGCCTAATAAATTTAATTTATAACCCTATATTAAAAATTTTTAGTTATTAACTTTTGAATTTAACACTTTTAATTCGTCTTTAAATAAAAAAATAAAAAATGTTCTAATCTAATCTAATTGGATCAAAGAGGATCATATTTTATTCCTCAGGTTGATTTTGGGTGAAATACTATTATCCAATAGATTTAGGACATGTGTTAGGGTAATTATAATATCATTTTTACCATTGATTACCCTAATTACTTTTAACCCTGGTAAATAAAAATCAAAATATACTATTCACCAAAGTTTATTTTCATCACATTGAATCACTTTTTACATACTGATGTCAACAATTTCTCTCATATTTTTGAAATTTAACTCATAAGAGGGGTAAAATTAAGTTTTGTTCAATTTTGTAAATATGCATAGAAACTGGGTAAAAGACATTAAAAAATTCAATAAAATTTTATATATCTAATCTTATATTAAAATGAATCCCATGAATTACATTGAATTCACAGTTGTATTATATATTTATTTTGATTTAGAATAAATTTAAATAAAATAAATAATTATTTAAATAATACATTAGTTTAAAAAATACCCCTGCGTTTTGTCACTATTTATCAAAAATTGAATGTTTTCAGAAAAATACAAAAAAGTATCCTTAAGAATCTTTTGACACTGGGAATCCAAAAAGGAAGTCCATATTGATAAATAATATTTATAAAATTTCCAAAAGTGGGTATTAGTATTCATTACGGCCAGTTTGACTGCTCGTGGTGTGCTAGAACTCGATGTTACGTACAGTAAAAGCAATTGTATTATTCAAAAAAAACATACCGTAGAAGCTTGGGGTGTTAAATCACATGATGTAATGTGATGATTGAGAAACACTTCATTTTGTTTGGGGGATTAATGGTAAGATTATGTTTTGAATTCATCCACCATATTTCTAATTCTTGCGATCCTAAGATCATGTAAGGGTCGTACGGTTAACCATTTATGAAGTGGATTGAGTTGAAATTTGAAGTGGTTTTATAGATTGTTATATTATATAACTATATGAATATTTATGCATATTGGATGACCCATGCTATCAATTTTTTAAATATAATATCTAGAGACTGAAGGAATGACTTATCATTATATTATGGATATTAAAATGCATTAAATGTAAATTATAGTACACCATGAATAAAAAATTCATCTTCAGATATTTATTTCCTAGAGTAAGGGGTAAATTAAAAATTTATCTAAGAACAAATAACGGATAAAATTATTATTTTGAAGTAGAAATATATCTTGTATGTATATTTCATTGTATTCTTAAATAGTAATTTAATTCCAAAAAATTAGTAAAACGATATTAAATGAATAATCTTATCATTTTACCTTTATATATGAGGAATTAGATGGTCCTTTAAATAATCATCGTTTTATGGTATTGAGTTCTTATAAATTAAATAAATCACTCTTGTTCTTTTGATAAATTACCTCTATCACACTCTATAATTATTTACGCTTTTATACCATCACCACTATAAACTTTACCTTTAATAGTGTTAAAAATTTCCATTATTACTACAAGAAAATCATTGAATACTAGAGGATGAATAAAATTGCTAGGCATTTGGATGTGATCTTAGAAGTGTTGATAATTTACACATTTATCAATATTTATAATATTTCTCATAATGGACACCATTATATGCGAATTTAATAACACTAGTATAGGGGGGATATTTTTGGGTGATATAGTGGCACACTATAACACAAGTGCATGGTGCTGCAACACTAGAAAAAACAATATAATGAAGAGAAATGAATTACCAATAAAACTTTTAAAGAAAAATACACAAAAACACTACATTATATAAATTTAAAACAATGTTTAATGAAAATTACCTCAGTAAGAACAAATTTATTAAATACAATAAAAACCAACAACGTTTATTTTACATTTTCCCATGACCTCGACTAATGATATTGACAAACCAACCACCCTTACTCAGGAAAAGAAATCCACCTATAGAAATAAATTCATATGTTTTTAATAATATAAAGAAAATATTTAAATAGATATGTTATTTTTAATCTAATATTTGATTCATACCGGGAAAACTATGTATCCAATAGATTTATTCTAGATTATTTCCCTTAATAGTATTTATTATTATTCATCATGAATTGTAAAAAAAATAATTAAATAATTATATGATAATAATTTTATGGAAATTAATTATGTAATATCACATAGAATGATGAGAAAACAATCTAGGATAGTTTTTCTAGTTTTGGTGAGGTGATGTTCATTTTAATATAAAATGACACTAATATATTGAAAAGATAAACATGGAGTCATATCAATCACACCATGCATCATATTAATGTGAGGTTGACACTTATATGTCCCAAATGACTTTTGTATCATTATCTTAATGTATTTAAACAATATAATTTTATTTTCATTGTTTTGAATTCGTCACATCCCATTTTTATTAAAATATTATTTTATATAGGAAACATAAATTTTGATACATACCAGTTATATCTAGATTCAGTTTGATATGAGACTAATTAATATATATTAAAATGTAATTATTAATTGTTTTCATAAATTATCAAGAAAATTTGAGTGTGTTTCCCTGATTTTCAATGAGTCATAACTTTTGAACTAAAAAGACTATTTTAAATAGATAATATAAAATCCGAGTAATAATGATCACATCGTGTATCAGATTGAGGTGATGATAATTAATACACATCAAAAATTACATATGGATCATTTTAGTAAATTATAAAAAACAATCTGATGGTGTTTTTTCAATTTTGATAATTCAATTATTCTTTTTCACTAATTTTAATGTCAATATTATATAAAAAGACAATGTATGACACATACGAGTCACACTATGAGCCAGATTGAGGTGCGTCTTATTCCAACAAATTTAAAATGAGATATGATTCATTTAAATAATTTATCAAAATTATATTAATGTGTTTTTTAGTGTTTAGCAATTCCCTTTTCATTTTTACTAAAATGCCTTTTCAAAATGTAATTACACACCTTGAGACATATTGATCAAATAATTTGTCAGTTTGATACCATACTGATTCATACACATTATAAATGACTTCAATTTTTTCTTGAAATAATATAGAAAAAATGATCTTGTTTTCCTGGATTTTTTAGAGAGACACTAATTGAACTAAAATATCATTTTTAAACTAATAACGGACACTAAGTCATACTAGGAAAATCATGTGTTATTTTAAGGTGTGGTTGATCCCTACACATCACAATTGACTTGTGAATAATTATTCTAATGTATCAGTGAAATGTAATTTTTTTTCATAGTTTTTAGTATGTGGGTCATCATGGCCAATTATTCATTTTCGTCATCTATTTTCGTTCAATTTTGAATCTTATTTTTGCAATCGATTTCTTTCTATGCTACAGTTTTAATTCTAAGGTATACAATTATTTAGTTTTGAATCTATGGAAGTTCCTCAACTTTTTTGTGATTTTTTTTTGATAAAAGGTGTTTGGATCTTGGAAATATCCTACACATGGTTGGCACGTGTTTTGGTTAACCAAGAAGATCATCCCAGGTAACCATGCAATTTGAGTGTCGGTGGATGTGGGCTGGTGAATAGCCTGAACACCATTTCTTAAAATATATATAAAATCATGCATGAATGTTCTATCATCCGAGATGGGAATTTGGCATGGTTGGTGCACAATTTGGAAATTATGTGTCCAATTCGTGTTGGTGCCCTGGTGTATCCAGAAGGAGGAGCATGGTTGGTGATTGGATTGTTAAACCCTACACCCAATCCATGTGATCTTCCAAGATCATAATATTTTTCAAATTAATAAACTATCCTTTAAGAATTTTTAAACCAAATCATCCATTTCCCCCTGAATTTTTTGACCATATGAAGGTCCATCAACCCTTTTTCAAGACTCCAACCCTCCTTAAATTATAGATCTATAGAGATTATTTATGTTTGGGGATAGATTTATCAAGGTATTAACCTCTTCTCTCATCTGTCTTCATCATTATATCACATTATTTTGAGTCCTATTTCTATCATGGTCTTGCTGATCAAGGGATTGTGTTTACATTGATTTATGTAGATTATTTTTTAGGGTTCCACATGAAAGATATTGTCTATTAGAACCTTTGTGGAATGATTTCATGTGTGCATTAGTGAATTACCCTGAGATTTAGGTATGATTCTCATTACACATTCCTTTATAATTTATTATACAATGGTTTCATGATATTCAATCCTCTCATGTATACTAAAAAATTATGCTAGATATTTGAAATATTTTTTTTATTAAAAATGGTGTTTTATTTCTTGTTATGAACTATATATCATTATTTTGAGTAATGTTTTACACCAATTGTTCGATAAAAAACCCAGTTTTAATTTTCGTGATATGTGAGATGTATTTAGAATGGTATAGATTTTTTTTTAAAAAAAATCCTAGTGAAATGATGATTTGGGTTTCCTAAAAGGGTTACCAAGTGGGTTTTCTTTTAAAGGAAGTGCGTATTTTTAGATTGAAAGTGGTTTAAAAAGTGATAGGGGATTATGTCCTGTTTGACATTTTGATAAAAATGGATTTGGATTGTAAATATGGTGTGGGTGATTTAAAATAATTTTTCTATAAAAAATTATGAAATAAAAAATGGTTTATTTGTGCCTTTTTGAAATTGAATGAGTAATTGTGAAATGAAAAATTTATAAATATTAAAAAATTGTTATTAATTTTAAATCCTTATATTGGGAATTAAATTTTAAACCTAAAAATAAATTTGTGGATCATACCAAATATGTCACATTGTAGTAGAAATTGAAATTGCATCCTTTACATCATTCGAGCCATTAGTGAAACAATAATTTCCCTCCTATATAATGGTTTTAAAAAGATTATTAAGTTATAATAAAAAATATTATTATTTTTAATATTATATATAATCCCCTTATAATATCATTTCCCCTATTTAGAAATAATGGTTCAATATTATCAAAATTTTAGGTGATAGCTAGATTTTTAATGCATGTTTTTCATGGAATTATCGATCCTTGAACATTGATTATGGTTTCAAAATATCTATAATGTTATCCATGATATTAGTATCATATATATCAACAAAATATATACATATTAGAAACTATGTATAACACAAATGAAAAATGGATAACATCGCATTGTGGAGGTGGTAGTCCCTATCTACATATGAGCGAAATTGTCATTTTCTGTCATATTTATGGGTATGAATGTATTTATAATATCATAATTCTGGAATAATGTTTATTTCATAAATAAAATAGATATTATTTTTATCTTTATAACTATTCTTTTATGGTGGTTATGAAAACAAATTACACTGCTATGTGGAGATGGTATGTCACACCCACACAGAAGTGTTTTTTAAACTTTTTGTAGTATAAAAGAGATATATAAAATGGTTATAACATAAACATAAAACAACATATATATATTGAATAAAATTTAGTAATTATTTTAAAATTATTATTGAAAGATTATATAATGTATAATAAGATTTATATTTGAATATTTTTTAAAGATGATTACCTTTTCTTGAAAAAAGATCCTTTTGATATTCTCTTATGTGACAATGAATGAGAATGTAGGAAGACTCTAACCTCTATAACGTGTATTAGTAAGTTGTAAAGAGTATTTTTAGTATTATGTTGTTCTAAGAGGCTCTAGGTGGTTCTTATATGATAAGATAGGTGGATCCGTCATTTACTAATCAAAAGAAAACACATGCATTTAAAAAAATGGTGTAAATACAATAAATTCATTTTTATGTAGATGTGGAGAAATGTTTATATAATCACGAATCTAATATTCAATATCAACAAATCCTTATGAAATAAAATTTATATTTTTTTATGTGTTATTTTAAACCTTATATTTTGGTTTAACCCCTTAGTTAATTAATATTAAACATTACCATAAAAACACTGTTTTCTATATTAAAGGGATATAATTTTACTTAAAAGTAAAATATTTACTCTTAAATACAAAAAACATTAAATTTTCAAACATTTAGAAAAATACAATCCCTTTTTCAATTTTTCTATGGTTTTAAAATTATTTTAAAAAAATTAATTTTTTAAAAAATATCAATAATGTAATTTTTGATATTATTCATTGAATTTGATATTAAATTCATCAAAAAAATATGTAATTAGAATATATACATTATAAAAGTTAAAATTCAAAAATATATATCTTTAAAATGATTGGGTCACCAAAAATTTCCAAAAAAAAATTATATTTTAGAGTTTTAGAAATAATAAATTATATTTTTCATTTAACTGAATAAATAATGAGTCAGAGTTATAAAAAAACATAAGAATACTATTACATCACTAAAATTTCTAAATAATTTACCATGATTATAAGATATTTTATATCTAAAATATTTTTTTAAAGAAATCCAAATTTATTTTTTCTGTCTCATAATATATAATTTTCATGAGAAGTAAAAGAGTGACATTTTTTACATTATATAATCTAAAAAAATACAATTTTTATTATAAAAGGAATGTGGAAATAAATTTCCACATTTATTAATATTAAATATTAAATTTCATGAAAAACTTATCCAATTTTATATAGATATGTTTTTGATATTGATGAAAGCCTTATAAAATTTGTTTAAACCATAATTTTTGAATATATCATTTAGCAATGTGTTGTGTTATACCATAGTTTTTGTTTAAATATCCTAATAATAAAAGGGATCTATGTAAAATATTTGATCATCCTAATTAAAAATATTGTATCTAATTTTGGTGATTTTTTTTAAATTGTTATAAATATATTGTAATATAAATAAGAAAAATGAAATGAAATTTTTTAATGAAAATAAATAAAAATAATGATTAATATTTGAATATTCAAAATTAAATTTAGCATATATCATTTAAAAAATATTATAATCATAGTGTTAATTTTATATTAAATTTTCTAATTAAAATAAATTATAATATTTGAATCATAATTAGCTTCACTATTCACAGAGAAAAATACTATTTTTGAAAAATCCAAATAATTCATGCTAAGTTAATTTTGGTATAATGATTTAAAAAATAATATTAATTTATTAAAATAAAATATTAGTATTTTGTTATTAATAAAATTGTTGAATAAAATTATTTTTATTATTTTGTTATTTTTATAAAAAGAAAATAGTATTATAATCAAAGCTTATGTTCTATAGATATGCTCCCATGGATCATGTTATTTGATCTCATTATGATTATAGTCTTATAAATATCAAGGATTTGTGAAAATACTCGTGCTTTTAATTTGTGGTATGTTGGGTATCCTTTTCAAATGTTAATATCATGCTGTCATACCAATATTATAATTTTATAATTAACTGGTCATTTATATCTCCCTTGTTTTTTGAACAAAGAATTTGATCTCATTGTTTCCTATGTCTCGTGTCCTATGGTTAGGAAGAAATTTGTTATGTATTATTGGAAAAAGAATAATTTCAGTTATATAGAACATCATAGGAGATGATGTTGATCTATTATGATAAAGTGTATTATGTATCCATCATTCAAAATAAAATAAAATTATGGTTGGGGCATAGATAATAATGTTTTATAATGAATAATCATCTATTAAAATGTTATATATATGTTTGATATGTGTGGGTATCTATATTCTATTAGAGAGTGATCTATATTTAAGGGATAAGTAGATGAAGAACATTAACTATAGATACCGTGTTATATGAAATAATCCCACACACATAGTAAAGGAACTATTGGAACACAATATTAATTAGAGAAGAAAAGTCATGAAAATAAATAAATGAGGTAGAAGTACTATAATATGTTTTTCATCTATTTGGGTAAAATGGAATTTTGTGGTTATAAATTTTTATGTGGATAAGAATATAATGAGATAGGACGTTATTAGTGTAACATACCTTTTTAATTTACATGTATACAATATTTAGTAATGTAGTATTATGTAAAAAAATCCCCACATGGTAGTTCCAACAGAAAAAATTTATACTGACTATAGCATTATATTTAGAGAATAAATATGCTGCATTAAATGTCGATCATTACAATGAGACAGAAAAAACATATAAAAACTATAATATAAAAATGTTTATTTTTGGATCCTCAATTATAATTAATGTCATGAAAAACTCTATAGAAATGAAATAATGTATTAGAAATGAAACAAACATTTTGAAAATTAAAATATATAACTCTCAGGTAAAATATACATGTAGAATGAATGATTGAAATATGAGGTATTTTTTTAATATTGGAAACCCATATGTCCATTAAAAACATGGAATATGGAATATTATTATTACAAATATGAATAGAAATCTTACCATAAGAATTTTATCCTCAACTAAGTAATTTTTAAATAATATATAGATATTTTATAAAATGAAAATATACCGAATTTAAATAATGATACAATATAAGAAATTTTTTAAACGTTATAAAATCAAGGTTTGTAATGTTTTGTAACCAATAGGTTTTTGAAAATATTTTATTATAAATAGAGAAATATAAGGTAATTTCTAACATTATAAAATTGGTGTGTGGAAGAGAATATTTTGTTTCATTATAATGATAATTTAATTTTATGAAACTATTAGAAAATTATTAATATGTTGGAGAATTGATCATAATTTTAAATTTTTTATTTTTCATATAAATAAGGATTTTATTTAAAAGAACTTTTTAACATCTTTAAAATATTAAGGTCATAAAATAAATTTATTATTTATAATTTTGAAGCTGAAAAAATGTTTCGGTAATTTTTTTGGTAATTATATAAAATAGTTCATCATTTTAGATAATATTGAATAATTAAAAAATAAATTATTTAACATTATAAGTTTATTATATGAATAATTGAATCAATTATTATTTCATAAACAATTATTAATAAATCACATGATATAATTACTCTATATATTCACATGATTCATCACAATTGATAGTGTTGAGCTAATATAAAAAATTAAATATTATATTTAATATCTCTCATCTCCTCCCACTACAATTATGATCCTCACCATAAATTATCTATACAAAATACGAGGATTGGACCATAAAAAAAATAATACCATTTTTCAATATAACCCTCTCCTCCATGACCATTATGTTTGGGTCTTACATGAACGAAATTCTGGTTATAGTTAAAATGAATCCATTTGGTGACTCCAAAAGTAAGAGTTAAAATTATCATCAGAGTATCTTTGTATTATTTTATTATTATACTTAACACATATAAATTCAAAAAACTGGAAGTAGTTACGAAAATATTATAAATATAACGATATTTCATTTATTATGGTGAAATTTGTTTTTCCCACCCAACTCTCAGTTGATTCAAATAATGAAAATGGTATTCATATTATGGTCAATTTACTGCCCCCATGAATGGTGAATTTCAATTTCCATCACCACCTTTATTTCTAGTTTAAATTAAATTATTATGGTTAAAAAATATAATAATAAGTATATGGTTATTTTTCCCCTTTTATTTAAAGATATAATCTCATCAAGGATAGAAAACATACATAAATGAAATAACCGTATGGAAATAAAATATATAATATTTATATTATACTTTTTATGAATACTATTATATATTAATAACCCTATGAAAATTTATAGATATCTTCCCGCCCATATTTTTAAACATAATTATTTATGGTTCCATTCCATAAGAACAACCATACTTACTTAAAAAGTTACGAATTTCGAATAATAAAATTAATGACCTTGAGAGAGTGGATATTGTTAAGGCAGTAAAATTAAATGTTGCAAGACTAACATAAAAGATTAATAATACATTAAATATCATTTAATTAAGTTTAATATAATATATATAATAAATATCACTTGATTTTTTTTATGTTAGGATAATTTGAAGGATGCATATAGTCCTGAGGTAAGAGAACTCTCAAGACCACACTATTATCATTGTAATATGAATTTTATTATCTAAATCACATTATATTAATATTCAACATTATATAATTTTTTTAATTCAGTATATATTTCCCTTATAATATATTTATCTTATACTCTATTCTATTTCTGGGTTTATATGTTCATTGGGTAAATTTCTCAAAACCTTCTTAAAAAACAATAATGATTAAGGGGAACTTCTCTATCCCTTACCCCAATCTTGTAACCCTATACTATGTAATTTTATTAATTAATTAGTTCATAAAATGTAATCTACTTTGGATCGGTTTTTCTTCTAACATATGGTTTCCAAGAAAATTACAAATTACATACATCTATAAATGTATTTTTGAAATTCCATGAAACACAATTTTAATGATTTATTTTTATACCCAATTTTCTACCCATTCTCGGGAATTTTTCAAATAAAGTCTATATTCATTAAAAACTATTTTTGATTTAAATGTTAATCTATGTAATATTTAATTACTTCTTATATTTATAATATATATGGAATATAATTTAATTATTATTTGCGGCTAGACAATATAATACATTACATTCCATGTGTGTTTATTTTCCACATTTATTATGTTTTATTCCCTAATGTGGGGAAAATTTGAATAGACATGTTATGAAGGACATGACCTAATATTTCTCCTCTACCTTGTAAAATTTTTATACCTCACGGATTACATGTATGCGATTAATGTGTAAACCTATTATACTATGGTAATTTTTCATCAATGTTATGTTATCATGGTTGTCAGTGTAGACGTTTTATAATTAAATGTTTTATATTGGTTCCACAATCCTTAAACGGAATTATATTATGATAAAGTCTTCTTCATGTCATTCGTTCATATAGTTATTCGGGAGTATTTCCTTCTATTACATCTGTTTAAACCATTTTACATGTATTGTAGGATTCATTAACATTCTTATTCCTTTATTGGGATTTATAAATCCCCACTTTTGTTCATATAATACATAGGTTACACTACATAATTTTCGAAACACACATGGAACTAGTTGATAATTTTCACGTATTAAATAATTATGTTTTATTTTTGATTCATAATTTTTTTATGAATATAGAATCCCAAATACAGTAGGCATCAGGGCCCTTTGGTAGAGTTTATTAGGTATTTATATCTAAAATCTTGTTATAATTTGTATAGGAGGTTTAAGTTTCTATATTTTAATCATACAATTTTCTATAATTATTGATCTAGGATAATACACATAAATATTTTTTTAAAATTAAGAAGTAGAAATTTCATTACATATATATTTATCACAATGTTTCATAAAGGGAATAAGATCATATAATCTATATCTCTAATGAGTATTAGAACAATTGTATAGTTAGTCCCACTTAATGATCATTATGTTATGCTCTTGTAAATTTCACAACATCATTTTCTAGGGTATTACATAATGGTTGTTATGATATATATCTTTCACCAACCAGTAGTATCTATATGGGGATTTTATTATTTTGAAACCACACAATCAATACTTTACAAGAAAATAGAGTTTATTTTCCTAGATTTATAATTTTCTAATGTATTTCAAAAAACAATTATTCATATTTTTGTAAAATAACTAATCATTTCTCTGATACCAACTATGAAGAACCTCATATTTCATATATTTCTATTAATTTATTTTTTATGCATGAAATTAAATTGATAAATTTGACATGATGTTTTGATGGTCAATTTCCTGGTATATAGGTACATAATAAATATATTATATAGACCACAAAAATAATGTAAAATTTAATTTAATCTTATTCGAATACTCTATACTTTTATCCAAGGACATAAAAATGAATATGATTTCCTAGGTACATAAACAAAATATCTAGGGTGATAAAAAAGGCCAATAAGGGGAAAATCAAGGGAAATGTAATTTAACTGATCATGATGGAGAAATAAAGAGGCATAATGTAAGAAGATGATAATAAATATATGAGGCATAAAATAGAAATGTGTCTAAAACATAAAAATGGTACATTCATAATAAAACATCCAAGCTTCATCACAAATGTATCATAAAACATGTTACTAAGTTTATTCACTATGGTATCATGAATCTGTATAACAGAGTACTTCCCTGGTGTGGAAAAAATTCAATATCTAGAGTTTAAATCATTTACCAATGCATTGGACCACCATCAGGGTTAATATTTTATATGCATAAATTTAGGAGTGTCATATTAATCCTATTTCAAAAAAGAAAATCCCATCTATAACATTTGGGAAATAATTAATTTATTTTAAATAAAATCACTAAGTTCATAAGAGTATAAAGAAATTATATTAATTATTTTTAACCAATGAGTGGGGAATATGGCTTCAATATTTAAAAATTCTCTATAAATGAATTATTAATATATTCACATGAATTTACTTTAATGAAGATAGGTTTGTGCATTAATAACCTCAAAGTATGACATGGAATATCAATAAATCATTTCAGTAGCATAATAGATCAATTAAATGGATAGTGTAATTTAATTATTGAAAGATAATGTTATTGTTATATTATTATCTCATGAATATATTAAAATTCAACGACAATATATAACAAACCAATCATTTGAAACCAAAATCATGTAGTTATGTTATATTATTAGAATAGAGTACAAGGTTTCACTAGGTATGGATTACATTTTTAGTCTTGCAATATTAAATAATTTTCATATAAATATTGATAACATAAAATATGACATAAAACTAAATTTAAATATCATTATCTCTTCTAAATGATCCTTGAAAATTAAACATAGTTCTCTTCTCAATTTCAAGGGAAAGGGAAAAAATACAGGTAAGATATGATGCTCACTACACACTATCATATAATAAAATCTAGCATAACATAAATCATGTGATTAATATTTTTTAAATAATTAATGATTTTTCAAAATAATTACATAATCAAATGAAACTGAGGAGATTATATATTTATGAAAATTAATATAAACATGTGTTACAGTTACTGATAAAATGTATAATTACAAATGATATAACTATAAAGTGATAGAGAGGTTAAATTCAAAGGTATAGGTTCTCAATAGAAGATAATATTAGATTTTTGTAGTTTACAAATGTAATGAGAAAAAATAAATGGTTGGAAACTCCATTATTATGGTTCATAATGATCATGTATAATATCTAAATCATATCCCGTAAGAGTGTCTAACAATTTGTGAAGTCCTTGTCCTAGTCATCTACAACGTAAGAATTTTGATTTGACACTATAATATCCCTTTTATGGGTGACTAACACTAGGTGAACTAATTACATAGCGACATACACTTTGTAATATCCATACATGATTTTAATTTCCTATAAAACCAATCACACATTACTTCAATGTATTTATGATTTAATGAATTATGATGGGTTATGTAAAATCTCAATGAAAACCCATTCGAAATATAGGGAATATTATTGATCATAAAATTCTATGAATAAACTAAGATTGATGTCAAAACATATCAGATAAGTAGTATATACAACATAGAATTGATATTTATGTGTATAATAAGAAACACATTTTAAGGAATTTGTGACCAAAGGTCCCGTATAACCATAGAAACATTCGATTCAAACCCCATTAAATCATATTACACAAATTAGATAATTAAATACTATAAATAATCATATGAAATGTTAAAAAATCAGAGGGTATCAGATACAACATGCAAAAGAGAAATTTTGTATAATAAGAAATATGACTCAAGGGGTGTCAATTTTAGATAAAAACCCTTACCATTATTCAAAACATCCACTAAGGTGTTTAAATATAATAACATATTTCATAACATTTAAATATTTATATATTTTTATAAAAATCATTTATAATTGTTATCTTCATTTATTTTAGTTATTTATTATCAATTTCATATATAGAATACGAGTAATCTCAATAGCTAAAAACATATTTCAATATAATACTATTTTTATTAATTCGTATTCCAAATATAATCATTAATAGTTCAAAAAATATATAAAAATTGATTCTTTATAATTATTTAAAATTTAATAATTTAATTTTATCGATTTTAGGTTATGATTCACAAAATAGAATGGCGATGATGATGTTTCCTTGATTCATAACAAACAAATATTGGTATATTGTCAATTGAGTTTAATATTTTTGTCAAAATTAGAAAACTAAAATAAAATCATAATATACATAATTATATAATATATTTTAAAAAATTAAATTCTATTAGTCACGCACTCTAACAAATCATACTCTAGTATCCTAGATTTTTCTGTTATATTACAAAATTGGTATTGGATACAAGTGATTTAGACATGAGGGATTCATTATCTATGATGTTTTTCAAAACTAGATAAATTATATGATTAAAAATTTAATTCTTAAACAAAAAACAGAAAATATTAATTTCTATTAAAATATATTTATTTCATTGACTTGATATATTGTATACCAATCATAGTACTCATTCCAGAACACTACATTAATGAAACATTAAAATGTCATCAGTTCGAATTCTTATTAAGGGAATTCATAAAATAGAAGATATCATGGAATTTGTAATCAATGGATAATATGTTAATAATAAATTATGTTCAAATAAATAAATATAAATAATCACTTGGGTTTTAAAATTACCCATGGATATCATAACTCTTTGAATAATCACATGGATATCAATAACTAATTACATAATGAATGAATCCATAATGTTGAATTTATTGGAGATTCTATCGAGGTGTCATGCCACAAAATTATAAATTTTTTGGTATGAACTATGAATAATATGAAAACTATATTGTTTTCTATACCTACTATTTCATTTAAGGTCTATGTAATTTTGGACCCAACTCATACGTAAAAAGTTCAATGCATTCAACATATGATTAAAAATTACAGCTTCAAAATTACATCAAAAAAATAAATAACTACCCATACAAGAAGAAAAATCATATAGTATTTCAATAATATACCAAGTAAAAATGATAAAAAAATCCAGATAAATATATCGTATAGTTTCATTAGAGTAAATCCCCAGTAAATAATAAGATTCACCAAAATATTTTGACATAGATGAAAATAATTTTAAAATATCTATTGAATATGAATTTATTAATGTAATGTCCCGGAAATTTCAAGGAAATTTTTTTCTTAATTTTCTTTGGAATTTTACAAGAACGCAGTTTCTGACGGCGCCTGATTCTGAGGCCCGGTGTGCCCGGAATTAATTTCCTAAGTTTGACAAGAGTACAGTCAGTGAACGAGTGAGTGGGAATTTATATCTTTTGAACCGGTGCTCGGAATCGAATTCTGAGGGCATCGATGAACTCACAACGCCGGTAATTGCTTAAGGGGACCTTTACCGTAGTTGTGTTTATGCGGGTGAAGAAGTTAAATTTTTAGGTTTAATTAAAAAAGTAAATAAAATTGTTGAATCAATTTTATTTCATAACAAGGTGGTTAATATCTCCCATGGGAAGTTGGTGGTGGGGCCCACATCCACCCAACTTCCCATGTGTGGATAATTGAAAGAGTGGGGCCCACATGAACCCCTCCCCACCTTTTCAAATTCCTTAACTCCCTATCTCCTCTTAACCCTTCACTTTCCTAACTCCCCGTTAACTCACTTTCATTAATTTTTGACAACTTGTTATAATTAATGAAGTGAGTTACTTATTTTCAAACTCTTGAAATTCAAATGGTTAGGATGTGTTAATAAAATTCAGACTTGGTCTTATTTTATTTTTGTTAGAGTTTTTGCCACTTTGAGAGGTTTGGGAAGCGTGAAGTCTTCTTCTTCTTCAACCTCGACGAAGAACACGAAGAACACCATTCTTCAATGAAGAACATCTTGGCTGAAAAACGTGACATCTTCTTCCAACGAAGTTTCCTCTTCGAATGCACCTCGAAGACAACGGAATTGACGTTCGTTTTCCGCGACGCCCGAGATCCGCAACGCTCGTCTTCCGCAGCTCAATTGACGTGCACCGTTCCTGAACCAAGGTAGGGAATTGTTTATGAAATATTAATGAACCCCATGCTACTTCCTTATAAATCAAAGAACGCGGATCAAATAAACATTAATTTGATCCGCGAAGATTATGTTGTGGGTTGGGATTTTATTTTGGTATTCTCATACCTTTTGAGAAAAGAACGACGAGCGCGGACCAACCAATTCCGGGTTGATCCGCGGATCGTTCGTACATGTGGATCGATGTAGGGGTTTTATTTATTTATTTGATCGTGATTACCAACTTGACTATCTTCGTGAATTTCAACCATTTGTTATCGCATAACGCGAGGGGGTCGGACCGCACAAACACGGCCGACACTTATCCTTCTTTTCGTGATGGTTCCTTTGTGGTTGGTACGGGAAGACGTGGTGCTGTCGCACCACGCAAATTCTTGCAAAAGGAAATGTGTGGCTCCTTCGTGTCGTGTCGTGGAAAGAAGTTTAAGGACACGATTCCGCCGCGCCGCATCGAAGAAAACCAAAGAACCGCGGTCGGAGTCGGACCGCGGCGAAGGGGCGCGGCGCCATCGGGTCGCGCTGGAAAACTACAAAGATGACGCTAATCGTTTTGTCGTGCGGATTGATTTGCAATGACGAAGTAGGTCATTTTGGTGTTTGAATCCCTTCACAGTGAAGGTGGGGTCCCGGGGGGACCATAGGCGAAGACGGCAGGAGAAACGGACCACTGAAGCGCGTCCGGTGGTCCGCGGAAGGCGGCGGCGGCACGCCGCCGGAAGTTGCCGGCGGCGGTTGCCGCCGGCATCAATCAGCGGCGAAGGGGGGGCAGCCGTGCACACCCCCGCCGCTCCGCAGTGACGGCCCGGCCGCGACAGGCCGATCGGGCCGGGCTGGGCCCAGCCGGGTCGGCCCGGGCCAAGACCCCCCATTTTCGGACCACTTTCGTTCAAATGCCCATATCTTGAGCTGTAGACCTCCGATTGACGCGCCGTCAGCGACAACGCGATCCTTGGATCGACACAGTCATTTTTTTATATTACACTCAAGGTTTCGGAGAACTTTGGGTTCGGAAGGGTTGGTTCGTACACGAAACCAACAGGGCCCTCGGAGCGGAAACGCTCGTAACTTGAGTTCCAGACGTCCGAATGACGTGTTTTCGACTTTGTTGAATTCCTATTAGTGAGACGGATCTTTTGGCTTAGTCCTCTCAAGGTTTGGATGTCGTCGGAGTGCGGTCGGGTTGGTTCGCTCACAAAACCAACCGGGCCCCTGGAACGAGAAAGCCAATAACTCACAGACCGGGCGTCCGATTGACGCGCCGTCTATCTCGTTGTTTTCCGCTTGATGAGATGGAACTTTTGGAATACTTCGCCTGAGATTTGGTTTCTATTGGAT
Source organism: Viscum album (assembly GCA_963277665.1). Taxonomy (NCBI): domain Eukaryota; kingdom Viridiplantae; phylum Streptophyta; class Magnoliopsida; order Santalales; family Viscaceae; genus Viscum; species Viscum album. The sequence goes on from OY728138.1 coordinate 169,693,206, forward strand.
AGTGGCCGGTTTGGATTGTACCTGAAATCCTATCGGGCCCCTGGAACGGAAAAGCTGATATCATTCAGACAAGACGTCCGTTTGACAAACCGTCATCAGCGTTGGTGATCACGTTGAGAAACGGTCCCTATGAGTATACCCTATGTGTTTTCGGTTTTTAGTTGAGTTACGGCCGGATTGGTTCACACACGAAACCAACCGGGCCCCGGGGACGAAAAGGGTAGTAACTCACAGACTGGACGTCCGATTGACGCACCGATTGTTGCGTTGAGAGCCCTATGACGAGGCGGTACTTTGAGATACTTCTTCGTGGGACGTGTGATACTTGGAGTATCGACCTGTAGCTCGTGGAGCGGACCCTCCCGGAGAAGAGCGTACAGAGTACGGAGACCGTGTAGCCAGCTGAAACCTGACGACTGCTTGACAGACTCGACTTGGAGTGAGTCGACTAGCCCAGTGGACGGAGCGCCCGGTATTTGGCGACATACCCACGGCGGACGGAGCGCCCGGTAGTTGGCCGCAGACCTGTGGTACTCGACAGGAGGAGTACCTCTGTAGGCTATTAGGGGAAGCACCCGGTATTTAGTGATAGACCCTCAGCGGACGGAGCGGCCGGTAGTTGGCGGCAGACCCACGATACTCGGAAGGAGGAGTACCTCAGCAGGCATAGGTTAGGGAGCAGTACCTCGGAGTCATGACAGGACCAATGTACACTTCAGAGACGAAGATATTTAGCAGTTACGGTTTCGTTGATGAAAATCCAGGATTGAGATGAGACTTTTGACCTTTGTGTTTACCTCATTATTGAGATGGGTCACTTGATAACTTAGGTATATGTATGGGCATATACCTGGGTAGTGGTTATCTGTTGATTTCATAATCTTTGTGTTACCTCATGATTGATATGGGTTACTTGATAACTTAGGTATATGTATGGGCATATACCTAAGCAGAATTTATCTGTTGAGATCTTTTTTGTGGTTATCCTTGTTGGTTTTAGTGAGACCTTGAGGGTCTCGGGGTCCCTACTGAGTATCGTTATACTCACCCCTGCAAGGGCTATGCCCGCACCTCATTGTGTTGGTTGCAGACGACAGGCAGTGCTGACAGAGGCCGAGTATTCGAGGACTGGACAGTACCCGGAGGTGGAATACACGATGAGTCAGTATCTGTAAGAGGACTTCACGACGAGACGACACACAGAGGAGGTTGACGGGCGAGAGCGTTGAGAAGGCTATTTGTACCTACCCTTCAGGTAGGTTCCGTGGCGGACGATCCAGGATATGCGCTATCTGTACCTACCCTTTAGGTAGGATCCAAGGAGGATGAACCAGGAGCTGCTTCCTTCTTCCAGCTATTTTCCTTTTTTTGTTGTACTTTCGTTTAGTTGTAGCTGCACTTTCAGTTTGGTTTGTATTCTGGCTCATTTACTTTTCAGCACTTTCTTTTGTACTTAGTGTTTTTCTTCCGCTTGTACTCTGTGGTGTTTTGTTTACTTTTATAAATGTAATGCCTTCCCAGTTATCGGGATTTACGCCTTTGGTGCTAGTTTCCAGCCCCTGGCCTATGGAAGGCGAGATTGGGGTAGTAATGGCACGGGCCCCGAGGACGGGTCATGACAAATTGGTATCAGAGGAGTCGGTTTACCGCATAACTTATAACTCTGATATTTTCTTTCTGTGAAGCAATAGTGGTAAGAGTACTGAGTGTGGTTTTCAGTTCAGGGTGTCCAGTGTTGGTGTGGGTGGCCAACGTATCCATACACCAGGACCCTGACAACTGATTTCCGAATTTGTGCACAAAAACACAGATTGCGTGTGTGTTTCCAGAAGTTTTATTTGAATATCAGCTCAGACCAGGTCAGCTCACCAGGTATAAATCATTTGACTGTGTCACGTTGTTCCTTTCTAGATGCCTCCCCGTGGACGACCAGCTAGAGCCCCGAGAGTGGTTCGTACTGATAGCCCGCCGAGCGACGTGGCCTCAGTACAAGGCCCTTTTCTAGTTGAGGCACCTGCGGAGGCACCAGCAGTACTACTACCCATTGGGCCACCGATGCCACCAGCCCCAGCAGCAGAGGGTGCATGTCGCTTGAGCGCACTGCACAAGTTCCAGCGCCAGAGGCCACCCAGGTTCCCGGGAGGGACGAACCCGCATGTGACTGAGGATTGGCTAGAGGATGTGGTGAGAGTCTTCAGGCTGGTGGGGACGCCGACAGACTTCATGGTGATTCTTGCTGCCAGCCTTCTTCAGGCAGCAGCAGGAATATGGTGGAGCCTGATTCTCCAGATGCATGAAGAGGCGACACATCTTTTGGAAGACTTCGAGAGCCTGTTCCGGGCAGAGTTTGTACCAGCCACCCATCAAGCGGTGCGTATACAGGAGCTACATCACCTGCGGCAGGGCAGCATGACAGTGAAATAGTATTCAGTGAGTTTCACAAACCTCTCGAGATACTCCACAAATATGGTACGTGGCCCGTTCTTCAGGGCCCGAACCTTCGAGCAGGGGCTCAGGCGAAAGATTAGAGCTTCTGTTGTTTCTCACAGAATTCCGACGCAGACAGGGGTGTTGGAGAGATCCCTATTAGTGGAGAGTTTCCTTTCTGAGCAGTCACCAGCAGCAGGACCCACCACTAGCCGGCTTTATGAAGAGTCTTCTGCAGCAGGCAGTAGATAGATGACGCAGAGGTCCAAGAGGACCAGACCTACCGGTGGCTGACTACACGACTCAGGTTCAGTTGTGCGGGGAAACCGGGGTCGAGTCAGAGCCAGACGTGTCGAGAGTGGATAGTGTTACTCCTGCGGCGAGATTGGTCACATGGAACATGACTTTCCGACCCCCCATGTAGATGACCAACAGTTAAATGAAGAACCTCCCAGGCAGAGGCAAAGGTTCGATCAGGGCAGACCCTAGGGGACAGGAGGACATGGGAGAGCTCAGCTTCAGGCAGCTAAGACCTATGGTCATGGAGCTCTAGAGGAAGATGGACAGGAGCAGGACTAGCTCCAGACCTAGAGGCTATTGACTATGTTGTTTCTATTTTTGTTGTTGTTACATTCGTGTCTTTGTACTACGAGCTGCAATAATGAAAATAAACTTCTCATTGTAAAGATTGCTTTCCTGTCCTTTTTGTTTGGTTGATACTGAGTGGTACCAGTTAGGACTGTTGACATGACCCTCACTTTCGAGATTTCTACTGGAGGAGACCTAGTGACCTCACACTGATGCCAAAAGTTTGACTCGACCCTTGGAGGCGAGAGTGATAGTTGGATCTCTTGATAGTTACGTCGAGGCCTTACGACGACATCCATGGCATTAATGCATCATTCATGTCAGGATTGACTGTATTAGGAAATGAATGTGGTTCATCCAGGGGATGAGACCAGATTTCTCTTATCGGAAAAGATGAAATCATAGAATCCATTTTGAGACTAGAGAAGGTCCAGGTCATCCATGAGTGGATGAGGACAGCACATGGCAGACAGAAGCCTTATGCTGATAGGACATGGAGGCCTATAGAGTTCGAGGATTATGATCTTGTCCTTATACGGGTCTCACCTCGACGAGGTTTACAGAGATGAGGCTAGGGAGGCAAGTTATCTCCGAGGTTCAACGGACCATTCTAGGTCCATAGATGGGAATGCGTGGTGGTTTACCGCTTGACCCATCCACCTCAGTTGCACTAGGTGCACGACGTTTTCCAGGTATCTCAACTGAGGAGATACATGCTCAACCCTTTGCATATCATCAACCATGAGGAGCAGGACAATGGCGATGGGGATACTTCCACGGAGGTTCTAGTGGGGATCAAGGATCGATAGGAGCGGATCCTACGAGGATGATCGATTCCTCGGGTGCATATTCTCTGGCAGTACGGGAACCTCCGGGTGAGCACATGGGAGCGGAAGGCTCAGATGCGTGCTTTGTACCGCTTTTGTGACACTAGTTTGTGTTGAAGATTTGTGGGGACGTAAAGTCCTGTGGTGGGGGTAATGTAAAGACCCAGAAATTTCAAGGAAATTTTTTTTCTTAATTTTCTTTGGAATTTTAGAAGAACGCAGTTTCTGACGGCCCCTGATTCTGAGGCCCGGTGTGCCCAGAATTAATTTCTGATGTTTGGCTCGAGTACGTTCAGTGAACGAGCGAGCGGGAATTTATAAATTTTGAACCAGTGCTCAGAATCGAATTCTGAGGTCACCGATGAACTCGCAATGCCAGTAATTTCTTAAGGGGACCTTTACTGTAGTTGCGTTTGTGCGGGTGAAGAAGTTAAATTTTGAGGTTTAATTAAAAAAGTAAATAAAATTGTTGAATCAATTTTATTTCATAACAAGGTGGATAATTTCTCCAATGGGAAGTTGGTGGTGGGGCCCACATACATCCAACTTCCCATGTGTGGATAATTGAAAGAGTGGGGCCCACACGAACCCCTCCCCACCTTTTCAAATTCCTTAACTCCCTAACTCCTCTTAACCCTTCACTTTCCTAACTCCCCATTAAGTCACTTTCATTAATTTTTTACAAACTGTTATAATTAATAAAGTGAGTTACTTATTTTCAAACTCTTGAAATTCAAATGGTTTGGATGTGTCAATAAAATTAAGACTTGGTCTTATTATATTTTTGTTAGAGTTTTTTCCACTTTGAGAGGTTTGGGAAGCGTGACGTCTTCTTCTTCTTCAACCTCGACGAAGAACACGAAGAACACCGTTCTTCAACGAAGAACATATCCGTCGAAGAACGCGACGTATTCTTCCAACGACATTTCCTCTTCGAACGAACCTCGATGACAACGGAATCGACGTTCGTTTTCCGCGACGCCCGACCTCCGCGACGCTCGTCTTCCGCGGCTCAATTGACGTGCACCGTTCCTGAACCAAGGTAGGGAATCGTTTATGAAATATTAATGAACCCCATGCTACTTCCTTCCAAATCAAAGAACGTGGATCAAATAAAAATTAATTTGATCCGCGGAGATTATGTTGTGGGTTGGGATTTTATTTTGGTATTCTCTTACCTTTTGAGAAAAGAATGACGAGCACAGACCAACCAATTCCGGGTTGATCCGCGGATCGTTAGTACACGTGGATCGATGTAGGGGTTTTATTTATATATTTGATCATGATTACCAACTTGATGATCTTTGTGGATTTAAACCATTTGTTATCGAATAACGCGAGGGGGTCGGAACACACAAACACGACCGACCCTCCTCCTTATTTTCGTGATGGTTCCTTTGTGGTTGGTACGGGAAGGCGTGGTGCCGTCGCACCACACGGATTCTTGCGGAAGGAAATGCGTGGCGCCGTCGTGCCGCGCCAAGGAAAGAAGTTTAAGAACGCGACGCCATCACGCCGCGTCAATGAAAACCAATGAACCGGGTTCAGAGTCGGACCGCGGTGAAGGGGCGCGGCGCTATCGGGTTGCGCTGGAGAACTACAAAGACGACGCAAATCGTTTTGACGTGAGGATTGATGGGTGACGAAGAAGCAGGCCGTTTTGGAATTTGATTCCCTTCGCAGTGAAGTTGGGGTCCTGGGGGGACCATAGGCGAAGACGGCAGGAGAAACGGACCACCGGTGCGCATCCGGTGGTCCGCGGAAGGCGGCAGCGGCGCGCCGCCGGAAGTTGCCAGGGGCGGTTGCTGCCGGCGTCAATCAGCGGCGAAGGGGGGGCGGCCGCGCGCACCCCCGCCGGTCCACGGCGATTGCCCGGCCGGGCCCAACCAGGTCGGGTCGACCCAGTTCGGGCCGACCCAGTGGGGGTTGGGTCGGGTTGGCCCGGGCCTAGACCCCCCGTTTTCGGACCACTTTCGGTCAAATGCCCATATCATGAGCTGTAGACCTCCGATTGACGCGCCGTCAGCGGAAACACGATCCTTGGATCGAGACAGTCATTTCGGTATATTACACTCAAGGTTTCGGAGAACTTTGGGTTCGGCCGGGTTGGTTCGTACACGAAACCAACCGGGCCCTCGGAGCGGAAACGCTCGTAACATGAGTTCCGGACGTCCGAATGACGTGCCGTTGACTTTGTTGAATTCCTCTTAGTGAGACAGATCTTTTGGCTTAATCCGCTCGAGGTTTGGATGCTGTCAGAGTACGGTCGGGTTGGTTCGCTCACAAAACCAACCGGGGCCCTGGAACGAAAAAGCAAATAACTCACAGACCGGGCGTCCGATTGACGCGCCGTCTGTCTCGTTGTTTTCCTCTTTATGAGAAGGAACTTTTGGCATACTTCACCCGAGATTTGGTTGCTGTTGGATAGTGGCCGGGTTGGATAGTGGCCTGGTTGGATTGTACCCGAAATCCAACCGGGCCCCTGGAACGGAAAAGCTGATATCATTTAGACCAGACGTCCGTTTGACGAACCGGCAGCAGCGTTGGTGATCACGTTGAGAAACAGTCCCTATGAGTATACCCTTTGAGTGTTCGTGGTGTAGTTGAGTTACGGCCGGATTGGTTCACACATGAAACCATCCAGGCCCCATGGACGAAAAGGCTAGTAACTCACAGACCGGACGTCCGATTTACGCGCTGACTGTTGCGTTGAGACCCCTATGACGAGGCAGTACTTTGAGATACATCTTCGTGGGACTTGTGATACTTGGAGTATCGACATGTAGCTCATAGAGAGGACCCTCTCAGAGATGAGCTTACGGAGTACGGAGACCATGTAGCCGGCTGAAACCTGACGACTACTTGACCGACTCGACTTGGTTTGATTCGACTGGCCCAGTGGATGGAGCACCCGGTATTTGGCGACAGACCCACGGCGGACGGAGCGCCCGGTAGTTGGCCGCAGACCCTCGGTACTCGATAGGAGGAGTACCTCTGTAGGCTCTTAGGGGAAGCGCCCGATATTTGGTGACAGACCCTCAGTGGACGGAGTGCCCGGTAGTTGGCCGCAGACCCGCGATACTCGACAAGAGGAGTACCTCAGCAGTCTTAGGTTAGGGAGCAGTGCCTCGGAGTCGTGACAGAACCTCTATACACTTCAGATACGGAGCTCTTCAGCAGTTACGGTTTCGTTGATGAAAATCCGGGTTTGAGCTGAGACTTTTGACCTTTGTGTTTACCTCATGATTGAGATGGGTCACTTGATAACTTAGGTATATGTATGGGCATATACCTGGTTAGTGGTTATCCGTTGATTTCATAATCTTTGTGTTACCTCATGATTGAGATGGGTTACTTGATAACTTAGGTATATGTATGGGCATATACCTAAGTAGAGCTTATCTGTTGAGATCTTCTTTGTGGTTATCCATGTTGGTTTTAGTGAGACCTTGAGGGTCTCGGGGTCCCTACTGAGTATCGTTATACTCACCCCTGCACGGGCTATGCCCGCACCTCATTGTGTTGGTTGTAGATGACAGGCAGTGCTGACAGAGGCCGAGTGTTCGAGGACTAGACGGTACCCGGAGGTGGACTACACGACGAGTCAGTATCTGGAGGAGGACTTCACGGCGAGACGACATACGGAGGAGGTTGATGGGAGAGAGCATTGAGGAGGCTATCTGTACCTACCCTTCTGGTAGGATCTATGGCGGATGATCCAGGAGCTGCGCTATCTTTACCTACCCTTCAGGTAGGATCCGAGGAGGACGACCCAGGAGCTGCTTCCTTCTTCCAGCTGTTTGCCTTTTTCTGTTGTACTTTCGTTTAGTTGTAGCTGCACTTTCAGATGAGTTTGTATTCTGGACCATTTACTTTTCAGCACTTTCTTTTGTACTTAGTGTTTTGCTTCCGCTTGTACTCTGTGGTGTTTTGTTTACTTTTATAAAGGCAATGCCTTCCTAGTTATCGGGATTTACGCCTTTGGTGCTAATCGCCAGCTCCTGGCCTATGGAAGGCGGGCATGGGGTAGTCACGGCACGGGCCCCAAGGACGAGTCGTGACAATTAAAATAACATTTTCATTTTGAAATAACATTTTTAAAATATTTAAATTTTAATAATATTAGGAATATTTTTCGAATAACAAATAAAAAAATTAAATTAATATTCAAAAATTTGGTAGTCATTATTTCATGAAAAAAGATTATTGCAGTTTACATTAAAACAAATATTCTCTAAAGAAAATCTGTAAAAAGTTCACAATTCAGACAAAAATATTATTTTTAAACAATTATATTAAATGATAAAAAATGGATAAAAATAAATTTAATAGATAATTTTAGTAAAATAAAATCATTCATGAAAACATTTTGATGTAAATATAAATGTGGTAGAAAAAATATTCCTAACTGAATAGAAAAACAAATCCACTCATCATTAAAAATAATACATAAACTATACAGTACATAGAGAGTGTAAACTTAATTAAAACATATAATTTGAAAAAATAATTATAGCATAAAAAAATATGTGGGATTTAAGATTGAATGAATATATAATTCCCCCACCAGAAACCTAAACTAAAATAATCTCAAATAGAGATGAGATTGAAAAATAAACCCATAATATCATTGTAAATTTTGAATCATAACCCCTATTAAGGAAATAAAATCAAATGAAACATTAAATACAATTAATATAATGAGGTTGGTGACATAACATATCAAAGGGGATGTTCATAAAAAAAAAATTAATAAGTGGTGGATATGTTATGTAACTAATATAATTAAAAGTATGATAACAAAAACATACATTAGTTTTTACTTGGTTCATAAATGCATCAAACATCCTATATGATAAATTGAATTTTATTATAATATTTTAAATGAAACATATATATATTAATAAAATAATCTATTATCCAATTACATTAATTCAATATCCATTTTAAAAAAATTATTGAGTATAATAATCATTTTCTAGTTTTAATTGTTTGATTCTTTATATATATTTTGGTTCAGGGGTTTTAGACCTTGGATCTTACTCATGGTTCTATGATAACTAGTCGGGAATCATTAATTTTCAATGGGTATAATAAAATTAAATAATTTATTATAATTATAAAACCAAACTAAAAAATATTTTATTTAGAATGTCTAAGATTCAAACCCACTAGGACAATCCGGGTGTTCGAAATTAGTTAATGAAATTGATATTGAAATTTTTTGGATTACTTGAAGAATGAAATAATGTTCAATAACTATTAGGTTTTATTTCATGATGATAGGGATTCAATCTCCCAATATTTTAGGTTCTTGGACTGTTATTTAAATTGTTATTATATTTTATCTTGTCTAGTTTCAGAAATGGGTCAATGAGGACCCTCAGTATTGGTATCCTGCCCTAATCTTGTGATTTCCTATTTAGAGTGGTCATCTACTAAATGAAATCCTAAAAAAGGGAAGCCCAAAAAACTATTTAAATATAACTAACATATATTTCATAGTTTTAATGCAAAAAATTGGTTTTTTAATTGATGAAATTAAGTAAACTACCTTAGAACAAAGAAATGGTTACGAAATAGGTAATGAAGACAAATTGAAATTGATAAACATTTTTTCCAAGATCCAAAATCATAATTAAATATTGAAATTATCCCTAAAACAAAATTTTCATACCATCACATCATCAATCAAAAATAAAAATACTTCATCACGATGGGAATGATGAGATGTGAAATATGGACAGTTGAGTAATAATGAAGGTGAAAAACAGTGGTGAATTGGGGCTCTAGATATAAACTCTTTTGCCTAGCTAACAGCCTTTAGTGTCTCAAAATCGTCATTTTTTCATGTATAGAATTACTATGTGATCGAGTTACTCTTTTAATATGAAATTCCATCAAAACCTTGACTACGTGACATTATTTTCTCTAAATCCCTATGATGTGGGGACAATTATGGTCCTACGCATCATGAAATAACATGATATTCTCTACAGGAGGGGCATATTCATTTTGTGATTATCTCTTACAAAAACAAATTCTCCTCCAAAGTCACATTGTCTAATGTGTTTACACACTTTTTAAATGCTCTTCTCAAGTTCTACTTCTCCACTACACCATCAAAAATCTGATTTTGTGCTACTTCACATTACTCGTGGTATGAAGTGTCTTTAAGCTCATAAATTCACCTTTTTCAATACAATATTAAATAAACTTTGTATCTAGGAACAAAACATAGAAAAATAATTTATTTATAATTTTTCAACAATATTAGATTAAATTTATAGATCAATGCATTAAAATACCATAAAATAGATGCCAGAAATTCATCTATTATATCTCCCGGACACTTGAATTCATAATTTTCCTCAAGTATTTAATATGATCATAAAATAATGGAAGCTTACTATAACTTGATTCAAATTCATATCCAATAAAATAAATTCTTCAGAAGATAATTAAAATTTAAAAATCACAATATAAAATTTATAAATGCCTCACTTTTCGATGAAAATAGTCAATCTAGTATTTTACTTTTCACCTTTGAAATAAGAAATCCCTTTCAATCGTCTATTTTAATATTTTTTTCCATTATTAATATGCATGCCATTTCCAATTTAACACATATGAATTTTTTCACTCATCTTTAGGGGGAAAATATAAATAGTGTTCATCTCATACCATAAAAACATATCACATACCATTATATTATAAGCCATGAAAAATCTCAACCACATAAACACCTATATCACAAATAATCACGAGAACAACATCATTAAGGATGAAATAACTCTGAGGATTTAGGGAATGTAGGTAAGTGATATTAAAATTAAAGCACCAAAATAATGTTTTACTATAAAACAACTTTCTGTATAATAAAATTCATATTAATGAATGTCTAACATTAAAAGTTCCACCCCCCTCAAAAATTAAAAGAGTGGGATAAAGTTTCATGGGTAACAAATGAATGAATCAACTTATCTAGATTTTTTTTAAATATTTTTTCATACATTTTTTAATTTTGGAATATTTTAATAAGGGTAAATCTAACTACCACCACCAAACCAAAAAATGATCAAAAGATCAATGGTCTAAAAAATAGGGATTTTTTATCATCACAAAACAAAAACCATATTTCCATTTTTTTCAAAATACATTCTTCTTTTCTTTATAAATATTTTTTATATTGAGAAGTGACTAATAAAATATAAATAAACAATTCACAGCATTTCACTTATCATAATAAAATATCCCCCAAAAAATATCTAAAATTATATATATCCTATTACACTCAATAATTTACCACCACCACACATGTTCCTTTAAATATCATGAGAAACATTTAGGGGAACATAAAAATAGATAAAATAAGAGTGTAACATGGCTCAATACCTAACAATAACATTCATTCCTTATACAAGATTAAAAATTATTAATTTAAGTAGGGTCTCATGATAAATGGTTTATTAAAACATTGCCTCAATAATATTATTAATGGTTGTTCTTTTTCGTCACAGGGTCGAAAATTTTCAATTTCGTTTCTAAAAAAACATGCACGTGTTTTTTAGGAAATATTCAGAATAAATATAGAAAATATTGTATTAGGGGATGTTTTGTGAATTAGATTATTGGTTGGGTAATTCTATCCTAGAAATGAATACGAAAATTTAAATCATTGAATGAAAATATCATATATTCAATACACGATTATTCATTGAAAATTTCTAATTTTAGTGATCAAAATACTCCTTTAAATCATGAATTCAGAAATCATAATCCCCATGTTTATCACTAAGTATTAATTTTCCCATATTCTTATTCAAATTTATTAAAAAATAAATTTAAAATTTATGGAACATAAATAATCATAAGGAGATTGTGTCTCCTAGTTTAGTTGAGTAAATTAATAATCAAATGCTTTCATAATTTTTGTAATTAATGTTTGAAAAAATTTAAAATGTTGGGAATATAAGAAAAATATATATATATTGAGATTATTACTCCCCTTTCAAATTGACGCTTCATAACCAGGATTTACAAGTTCTTCATTCACTTTTTGATAGTGTGTATATTCCCTTCAATATGTGTCATTTCTCTACCGCTTCCCATCCTATTTCTTTCGTCTATATGCTACTAACCTTAATGGTCTTGAAAAAATAAAATAGAAAAAGATAAATCACATGCCATAATAATAAAATTAATATTTTTAGGGATAAATACATTCTCATATAAATACAAAATATTGAAAAATACAAAAAAATTAAAGTTTCTTCATGGAATATCATTTGTTTACTATTTTTAGCTCGACCTTACCTCCTTCAGAACCATGTGGATAATTGTATTAAAGAGGATACCTGATCTTGATCAAAAAAATGATGAAGTTATGATTCCTTATTGTAGATGGGAAATCTCCCTTTATCAAATATTATTTTCACTCTTCTATTGGCGAACACATTTTCGATTTTTATGGGCCTAACCATGATGTTCTTGGATATACATGAAAAATCAAATGGCATTTCACTTACTATCCATGCATGTTTTGTTTATTTTTATTCTTCTTGAATTAATATTCCTCAACTATCATTATCTATTTTTAGAAATTTATTTCCAATATATATTTTTTTCATTACTTATTTTTTACATTCTATAATTGATTATCTGGGTATTTTTTATCACGATCAACATTGTTCTCTTCTATCAGTAGATTATCTATTTAATATTCAGCAATGGTACGTTTGACTTCCACTTCTCTGGTTGAATATTTTACTAATCTTATGATCCTCCAACTCTTAAACATAGTTCCCCATTTTAAACATCAATTAGTTCAATTCCTGTTGATAGTATCGATCTTTCCATGATTATTGAAAGCTTCTCTTCATCCATATCAATAACCAAAAAAATAAACTAGAAAATAAAACTTGTCTACAATAAAGTTGATGTATTCATGTATTCCATAAGGGCATATCAATTTTTTATCAACTAGTTTAATCATATATTGAGTTGGTTGAATCTCTAGCATTCCCCGGATTGCATATAAAATTATATTTAGACATGCACCAAATCCAAATAAATCACTAAAAACTACTTAGAACCCATTGTAATCAGAACTGATAAAATAAAAAATCACTCTTCTTCTTTGGTAGGATTATTGATACTATTACTGATATTTATCCTACAAGTGGAATGGTGGAAAACTATTCAAGAAACTTTTTTTTTCATCACCAAAACTTTATGGAACATTACATAGAAATTCATGTTTTTGATTGCGTCAAGAACTGGGATATTGAAGAGAATCCTTTTGAGAACCTTAAATAACATTTTTAGTCATGAATCTCCACCTTCTTGAACTAATCTAGATATGTCCTTGGTGGTCAAAATAGTCATCGTGCCTCTTTTTTATTATTTTCCTCGGCTTCCCTATAATTTTATTTAATTTATTCTTCTGGTTTTTTAAATAATTTTTTGAAAACAAAAATTTGACTGGCATGTTTCTGCTTCCCACACCTAAAAAATATAATTCAATTGTTCATATGGTTGTTTTTATGGGAATACTATAAGCTATCCTCTTTTTTGTTCTATATGTTTCTCGATATTCTAGATGACAAGAACTTCTACATTCCTCACAGCATTTCGTTGGTTTTTTTGAGTTATTTTTCATATATCTGATCGCAGTTCCTTGATCCCAAAAGTTCATTATAAACTATTTAATTGAAGCTCATGTAGTGGTCAAAAAAATTTCAACTATATATTTTATTGAAATAACATAATAGGTCATTGGTGGATCTTGGTGTTGAGTTTGAAAACCTTATTATCTTGACAAAAATCTATAGCCTTGATTTTTATTTTTATTTTCTTTAGTTATTTTTCATTAATTATTATTAGTAATATCTTTTATTATATCCTAAATAATTTACATCTTCACAATACATACCTTGGGTATTTTTTTTGGCCATCATCATATCCAATTTCATTGAGATGAAATTCATTTGGGGGGAAACCCTTCTGTTGTCAACCATTTTCACTAATTATGTACACCCCTTTCCTTGATTCCATAGAAATTTATTTTCATAAATCTCATCCAATAACATGTAGATCTTCTCTGAAGACTTTCTCATGAAAACACCTCATGTAGTAGCATCCACTATAAAAAAATTCCAATAAAAATCTTTTTTAGAGTGTATGAATTACTAACCAAATTTTGAATATATGTTGAGGATATCATCATATTAAACTTTTAAATCACATACATGAACTATATAAATATTTTTCATTTAATTTATTAATTTTTAATATAATTACCTATAGATGCATGGATATTTGGGTGAAAAAACAATGTCAGAAACAGTTTTCCCAAATCCTTCTATGTGGTTATTAAATGTGAAGTTACACATTGGATCCACTATTTAGATATTTATTTCCATGATAATATGAATAGGTAAAGACTTACATCATTATTATTGACCTTCTTGAATTATAACATGTCAACAATTTATTGGAAACACCCAAGGTGTTATTTAGGGTCTTCATGAGGTTTCCAAATAAATTGAAGTGAATAATTAATCATTTGGATGACTATCGGTATGATCTTCAATTATTGAGAAGGAATAGGGGTTTTGAGAATGCTCATATTAAACCCCATGTTTGAAAATTTTCCATAATTGATCCAAAAATTCAACCCTTGATTTCATCCTTGGGGCCATGGTCATAATCTCTATCCCAATTAATGATATTCTACTTAAGATTGATCCCTTGCATCAATGGTGTTTTTTTCTTGTTGGGGATATTCCATTTCATTCTATTTCATTTGAATGATCATTTCCAAGTCTAGGTCAAATGTAATATGATTAATTATTCCTTTCCCGTAATATGATTATTCTTTAAATGGATTATTAACTAAAAAAATGCAATGACCAACACAATATAAAATAATAAATCAAAATAAAAATAATTATCAAGATTCCAAATTAATTTAATCAAAGAGGATATTATCCAAAGAAAATTAGATCAAATATTTGACAGTCTGTAGGGTGTTGTTAACATCTAAAGGAACTAAACAAATTTAATCCTTTATTAAATTCATTAATCATTACACAAAATAGTAGTATTTATAAATTCTCAGTGTTGAAATCACATAAACAATCCTTATGTTCTAAATTAATTAAAGAAATTAAAATTTCAAATTAATGGACTGTTTGATGATGAAAATGAATGCTAAACAAAGGTTTCGATTCGTATTTGATGAGAGGTATTTAAGGTTTAGTGAATTCATGTTTTTCACTATAGATTCAATTGTTAATTGATTTATTTATATTCGGTGTCAAAATTGGGTTAGCATGGATCTTGGTTCAGGTTATCCTACCCAAATCATGTTATTAATCCTTTCAAACAGTAATCTACTAAATAGATTCTCAAAACAAGGAATCTAAAAATAAAATTAATATTTAACTGACCTAGATTACATATCTTCATATATAAAATATGTGGATTTATTAATTCAATTAAATTAGAAACCACATAAGCCTAATATAGTTATGAAATAAGAAAATAATATCTTAATGAAATTTATTAATGGTGTTGTGGATATCCAATGAAATTTTAAAATATTTAAATAATCACTAACAACATAACCCCATAAAATCACATTACCTGTAATGAAGAATATTTTTTTACCATTCTATGCATGATGAGAATTACGGTCATAGACTTCCAATAAAGAATGGTGGAGAACAATGATGGTGAAGTAGGGCTCAAGATGTATACTCAATTATCCAGAAATCATCCATCAGTGTCTCTCGACCTCTGCTAGTTCTTGTATATCCCTTTCATGTGGTTGTGGGAATCATTTTATAAGAAATATCATCAAACTCTTATCCACATATCAATGTTTTTTTGAAATCCAGATGGCCTCACAGTGGGTAATGTTTAACACATCATGTCATCTCTTGAATATTACAGCTATATTAGGCATCATGAATTTTGGAATATAACTAAGAAAAATAAATTCTCCTAAAAAATAACATCTTGTAGTGTATTTACAGGGTGTGTAAATTCTGACCTCTAGTTCTATAGCTCCTTTAAAACATCAATAATTATGTGACATAATATATCACATTTCTCACATCGTGAAGTATATTTAAGATCATAAATTCTCTAATTTTAAATTATTTTTTTAATATGTATTGTATCCTACCATGAAACATGATATAAATAAAATTGTTCAATTTTTTTCATGAATATTCAATTAAAAATTCAGATAAATGCAATATAATACTATAAAATAAAAGCATGAAATATAGCTATCAAATACCCACACACATGACATCAAACTCGTCCCCAAGGATGGAATGTCAACATACTACAATGTATTATTACTCTACCATTATTAAAATTCAGTTTCCATAAAATAAATTTATCATATTGGAATTAATAATTCAAGCATCATAGAGGGAATTTTTTAAATGCCTAACTTTCCAATGAAGCAAGTTAGGTATATATTTAATATTTATCCATTCAAATATAGTGTATTTTCAAATCATCCATTTTCATTTTTCAATCCATTAATACTATGCATTCTATTTGTAATTTTCCAAAAAATAATTTTTTCACTCATCATCCGTGTAAAAATTTAAATAGACACCATTTGATACTGTAAAAATAGGTTACTTTCTAGAGGCTTGTATTACATATAACATCCATAAAACATAATAAAAGATATCAGATTTTTTCATGGGGGATTCACTATTAAGACTCAAATGACTCTGGGATTTTAGGGAAGTTGGGTCAATGATATTAAAAGTAAAGGTAAAAAAGCTTGTATGACTCTAAATAATTTTTTATGATAATAAAAACCAACTCAATGAATTTACCCCTTTACAAATGTAATCCCTTTATCCACTAAAAATTGTTAGAGTGGGATAATGTTACATGTTTTAACAATGCATGAATCAAACTCATATAATTGTTTACATATTTTTATATTTGTTATTTCTCAAAATTTATGATTAGAAGAAATATAACTTCTAGAAACAAACCACATGTGATCAAAACATCATCAGTCTAGAAAATCTTATTATTTATTCTCCCAAAGCACATATTTTTTTTTATTTTTTTATTTTTTTCAAATTTTTTTCGAAATTTTTTTCTAATATTCATTAAATATATTGGTGAATAATAAAATATAACGAAATATGACATATCCTCTCCCCATATTATAAAAAAAATCCACCAGAAAAATATCCACAAATAAGTATATCCTAATAACACATATTAATTCACTCCCCTACACTTCTTCTTTTAAACATCATGAAACTTGTTTGATGATGGTATGAATGGAAAAAACAGTATTATAACATAAATTATTTCCAAACATGTCTTTTCATGGATTCTAGGGGATTAAAATAGATTAATGAAAGGTGGGAATCATTATAATGTGTTAAACAAAGTATTTACCAAATAATATTAAATATGATTCTGTTTAGGAATATATTCGATACGATGCTAAAAAAGTTGTATATGAAAGCATGCCCATATTTCTTAGGAAATAAATGAACTAAATAAAGGATAATATTTTTTCAGTGGATTTGTCTATTTTGGGACGAATGGATAGGTAATTCACTCATAGAAATTCATAGGAATAATAAATTCAGTGAATGAAAATATCAAAAAATCAATGTAGGATAAATATAAAAAACAATTCCATTAAAATGATTAATATTATCCCATAAATATTGATAATTAAAATCATAAACCGTGAACTTATCACTACTAATTGTTTAACCCATTTTTTCGTCAAAATTTACTGGAAATGGAATTTAAAATTCATGGAAAATTAAATACCCAATGTATTTCATGTCTCTTAGATATGTTGAGTTAATTATGATCCAAATATAGAAATGAAATTGGAAGTTAATTTCATATGAAATTTAAAATGTTTGGATGACAATATAATATTACCAAATTAAGATTAATATTCCTCATTCACAATAACACTTCAAACATGGAATTTACATGTTCTTTATAAACCTTTTTAGTACATTAATATTCACTTTATGATGTGTAATTTCATTACATCCTCTACTTTTACCACATGCTTATTCTTTCTGAATTCTATGATGGTCTAGAAAAAATAAAATAAAAAATGATATTTAATTCTATAAAAATGAAATTAAATCAACATAGGGATGAGTGATATATCTTAAAAAAAGATAATAATGAAAAATAGTAAATATTCAGGTTGCCTCAAGGAAATTCTTTTGTTTACTTTCATTGACCCTCATTACCTCCTTTAGCACAATATGGTTGATGGTAGAAAAAATGTTACCTGCTCTGGATAAAAAAATGTCGAATCCATGATTCCAAATTTTATTTGGGTCATATCTTTTTCACAAAAACAAATTTAACACATTCATTGGTTCAAAAATTTTCAATTTCCATGTTATCAGTATAGCAGTTCTTTCCCCTTATTTAAAAATAAAATTGATCTTCACTAACATTCCAAATCACTTCACCTTATTAAAATTCTTCGACAATTAATTCCCTTCCATTAAAATTATCTTTTTCTTGAATTTTTTTACATATGTTTATATTTTTTATAATCACTTAATAATTTCTATAAAAGCTACTTCATCAATTTTTACAAACGAAAATTCATCATATTCATTCAATAGATTATCTGTTGAAAGATCATCCAGGGTTTTTTCTAACTTCTGCATCATCCAGTTAAAATTAAACTTCATCTATTATCCTAAAAATCTTACAAAAATATCCTTTATGAACATCAATCAGATCCATTCATGTTGTAAGAATGGTATCTCCATTAATATTCGGAGACTCTCATTATCTATATCTATTACTAGAAAATTATATGGAAAAATGATTTTTCGAACTTGATGATGACTTCTTAAAGTAGTCCATATGGAGGTCTTAATATTGTATAATATAGTTGAAGCATAAAATCAGTTGGATGCATCTCTCAAAACCTTATTCTCTTTAATGTTTCATATGAAATTATATCTTCACTAGCACCTAAATTAGATAAATCACAACCAAACACATTACAACAAATAATAATCAGTATGGAAAAACTACCTTGGCCACACATTTCTTAAGTAGGATTATTAATAGTACTGCAAATATTTCTCCAACCAGTAGAATGGTCTCTAATTCATACACAATTTTTATTCATCACATGCTCTTTTGTGAACATTTCCTAGGTAGGCATGATTGTGATTTCCTTAGAAACTGGTATTTTCATGAGTATATTTTTGAACATTAGAAAGATATTTTATTTTTATTCATCAATCATTAGCTGCATGACCCAATGAAGATATAGAAATGGTGGTCATAATAGTGGTGGTTTTTCTTCATCATTATGTTCAACATCATTTTTCTTCTTTTTTCTAGATTATACAATTTGTTTTCCATAATTTAATAAAAATTATATTCCACTAAATTTTTTATTATTTCCACTTCTAAGATTTATATCAACCACATCTTCATAGGGATGATGTTTGGGTCATCTTGGAAGCTATCATACTTTTCATTCTCAAAGTTATTGGGATAACTGAATTAATTGACATTATAGGATCATTATTTCACCTTATTGGTTCTATGCATTTGTAACACCCCGAGCTTCCATGATACGATTCTCTTTCAATAATGTAATAGCTTGCATTATACGCAAGTTCGAGATTCTAACACACCGCGACTAATCAAAGTAGCAGTTATGAATAGTAATACCTAATTTTTGAAATTTTATAAATTTTATTTTTCCAAATGGACTTCTTTTTTGTATTCTTAATATCAAAATTATCCTAAGTTGATTTTTTTGTATCTTTCTGAGAACATCCAATTTTTTATGAATAGTGAAAAATACTTAAAACAAATTTTTTAATCAAAATAATTTATTGTGATAAATTATTCTATTCAGTGGTTTTAAAGTTTAATTAGAATATATTTTTACCCTTTTATTCAATGGTGGTCATTATAATTAATTTAACATTGAAATTGGTTATGAACAATTGTCAATCTTTTGATATAAATTGTTTTCTTAAAAACACGCTATTTGTTGTGACAGCGGGAATTAATTATAAAATTAATTAATGCAACATATGTGTTTTTAATTTTGTAAAATAGACATAATTTTTAAAATCGGAATATCAAATATATCTTAGGGTGATTTTTTTTGGATTTTTCTGAAAAACTTTAATTTTTGATGAATAGTGAAACCACTAAGTGGTACTTATATAAACTGCTTTTTCATTTAAATAAAATTTTACCACTTCTATGTTTTTAATTTCAAAAATCCGACATACATGGTTTTCATTAATAAGTAAAATGTGGTTCAATGATATTAAAATAATTTTTGGTGAATAGTAACATTTAAGTTCTTATTCGCGATTAGAGGTAATTAGTGTAGTTTAAGGTAAAAATAATGTTTTAATAATATGAGATGAGCTTGACACATGTCCTACCCTAATTTTATGTGTCATGGCCGACCAAGACAATCCATGGGTCATCTTGGGGACCCCATGGAGCCACTTTGGTAGGAAAAGGACATAAATAACTTTTTATTTAATGTTAAAATAAAAAGGTCACAAACAAGAGTTGTTTTACTAAAAAATAATTTAAATGGGGTTATACAAGTCATATTTTTGACTATAAATATTAATTAGAAAGATAAAAAGATTTCATACATCATGATATTTCTTTTATAATTTTTATAAATTAAATAAATTAAATTATTTATGACACCATGATGATGCAGCAATTACCTCATTAATTAACGACTTAAATAAAATGAAAGGATAATGTAAAATATAAGGAATACACTTTTAAAAAACCTATGGTATGAGGAGATTTCGCACCATTATCACCTTAGCCTCGAATTATATAAGTGTGGGACCTTTGGAATCTGAAAAGCGTTGTATAATAATATAACATTTCCTTACTTTCCAAGAGTGCCCCTCCTTTCAACTTATAAAAGGCCCCCAAAACTACCACCTTACTCACACTTTCAAAGCCTTTTGGCTCGTCCAGCCTCTACCCAAATACTCTCAAAACTTCCCTCCCTTACTCCTAGAAGCCTCACTTTGGGCAGAATTCTTCCCAAGGAAGCCTTTGGCCCAAATCAAAAGAGTTACCCGATTTTAAGGTAATGTCTTCTCTAATGTTGTTTTGTTTTATTTTGCTTATCCAACCCCCTAAACTATTTTTATTCATTTATTTTGTAACAACACAAGTATCCTCAATATACTAGGATGTTTTTATAAGAATTATTTGAGATACACATACACACACATTTGTCTAATGGTTAAAGAACATTCTGTTTCTGTGGGTGGCGAAATACTGCCTCATGAAATGATGATTATTCAATATTCTTTTAACACCTCTAATGGTGGCCATTTTGATGACACTATTTTCATATATGATATATATATTATGTTTATGTTTTACTTATCCTTCTGTATTTATCATTTATGGCATACTTTATGATTTCCATTATGGGTAAATGCGATATTTTCATTTAAGGAAGTGCGGACTACCGCCCCCTCAAAGTGATGTGAATCGTTAATGCCATATGTGGGATGTATAAAGGATGGAGTAAATGCTATTATATATGATATTATACTGGAACTATATTATACCTTTATATAATTATGATTTCATTCCATTAAATACAAAATAGAAATGAAAGTAGCGTTCATGCGTACGTACGACTTACCGTCTCCATGAACGGTGCATTTCATTTCTTACCTCTAAATGTTACGTAATATTATGAATGAATGTATATAATGGATATATATTATATATATGACATCTAAATCATGAATATAATTCTGTAGATAATGGATATTCTACCACATAAACAACTTGTAATTATAAGAAGTTTATTGTTGACTCAAGTACCAAAAATCGACAAAACGACCATTATTAACTTAAATAGTTACATAATGTTCATAACATTGTAATAAGTGATATAAAAAGGATAATGAAATTTAAAATGGTAGATATTAACTCTAGTTTATTATTCAGGAGGTTAAATAAAGGTCGAATCAAGATGGACACAAGGTAAGGGAACTTCATAACCCAATTTCTATTCTTTGGGTTAATCTCCTACTTTCAAATTATGTCATGATATTATTATGTCATATCTTATATTTGTACTTTATTTATGTGTACATATAGAGAATACACATAATAGATATACTTTATTTAAAAAAAAATTCTTTTTAAGGGCCTTCGTCTCAATCTCCTTTCATTGAGGCATATTTTGTTTTATACACAACTTTCTTTTATATGGTGTATAAACCCCTTTGACTTTGACTTTTATTCAAAAAGGAATCTTTTTTTTACAAACCGTTGTACTAAACGACAAACGGAATGTTTTTTTCTTACGTATGTGGCGATAACGACTTCTCCGCCGCCGTAACCATTATTTGATTTTCGGCTTCCTCTACAAGCCATACCTTTTTTAAAATGACAATTAATTTCAAAGTTTTAATTTTCATTTATTTTGGTATTGAAAATGGTTTTGAAAGTGTTTTTTTATATCAATGTGTTGTATTGATATATTATGATTGAAATATGGAAATGTTATGTTTCCTTTATGCATGTTTTATGTGATACGATTATGTTATGGTTTATGATATTTTTAAACCTATTCATATGAGGAATGCATTGGACTTAATAAGTGATGGGTGGAGCCCGCTACATCTCCTCGATGCATCGGTAGGTCTCATGAGACAAACTAGTGTCTTGGCACGAGGCCTTGAAAAAATCTTATTTGTGGTCTTGGCACGAGGCCTTGGCTACGTGGTTATGATAGTCTGGAATTATGCATTCCATCATTATGAAAGTAGTTATTGATATTGAATGAGATTATTCGACTAGTAGAATATCCATGTTAGTAAGTAAATGGCATTATTTAGTTTTAATTTTTCCGTATCATGCTGAAGTTTATGTTTAAAAAGGATTTTGTTTTATTTATACATTGCCTTAAATTTTAATGTTTATTTATGAAAGTTTCCGCTATATTGTTATCCTTACTGAGCATCTGAGCTCACCCCTTTCAATGTTTTAATTTTTCCAGGATGTGAAGAAGTATTTTATGAATGACCTGCAGGGATAATATAAGAGGATATGAAGAGAATATGTTGTAATTTTTTTACTTTATGATGTAATGTAAGACTTATGAATATATCTAGTGTTTCCAAGGCTACTAAACTAATCGGTCTTTTCAGACTTGATCTTTTGTGATCATGCCAATGCTACGAAGTAATGCACCGACTCTGGGTAGCTGGGGTTGGGGAATTACAGTTGGTATCAGAGGCAGTTTAGTACTATCCTTGGAAACAATATTTAGATAAACTCTGATTAGAGCACATAGCCAGAAGATAGACTTTGAGGATTAGTATAGAAGAACTTCCTAGAATTTTTTTGTTCTGGAGTTTTTGTGAGTTTTTCCGAGCAATACATCCCTGTCTGGATACGAGCAGGTAGAGGCGGCTCTGGCACATATGTACCTAGGGGTAAAACCCAAAAACACCGCTTTGAGCTAGAATCGAACGGGAACTGGTGCACGACAACGGGCCTTGCTGCACTCTTGGTTACGACACTCCCGAGGGATATGCTTTGGATAATTCTCATTTTCTTTAAAAACCACTATGAAGGATTATGAGTATATACTTCCTCAAAGAAAACTTTTTTTATTATGGATTATATCTATTAATAGTTCAATTAGTGTTAAGTGTTTTACAAGTATGGAAGGAATGGAAATTGTATCAATGCACACACTCCGTGTAGGGATTTCTCTCCTGCTATGATAATTATTGTGGATCTGTAGATAAAGCTGGTGATGATCAACTTATTACCATACTGGGACAACTCACTCGGGTTATGAATAATAACCTTACTCGTATGGAGCATCCTAAT
Organism: Viscum album; assembly: GCA_963277665.1. Taxonomy (NCBI): domain Eukaryota; kingdom Viridiplantae; phylum Streptophyta; class Magnoliopsida; order Santalales; family Viscaceae; genus Viscum; species Viscum album. The sequence goes on from OY728138.1 coordinate 169,716,983, forward strand.
CCGCAACATGGAGGATCAATGTTAGACCGCTTCATGAGGCAACAACCACCAACATTTAATGGGGGTACAAATCCATTAGTAGTTGAGCAATGGATAAACTCCTTAGAGAAAATATTCCATGCCTTGGGGAGTAGCGAAAGGGAGAAGGTTATCATGGCAGTTTACCGCCTCACTGGAGATGCGGATCAATGGTGGTCATTGATTCAAAATATAAAGGAAGATGAAGAAGTATCGAGTATGGAATGGAGAGAGTTCAAAGATCTTTTCTTAGAAAAATACTTTCCACATGACCATCGAGCAGATATGGAAAGGCAATTTCTGAGTCTGAGACAAAAGGAGGATGAGAATGTCGCAAAGTATGAGGCCAACTTTACAAGGTTAGTGAGGTATTCTGTAGATTATATACGTAACCCAAGAATTAAGATTGATCGTTTCTTTGATGGGTTAAAACCATTTCTCCGTCGAGCATTAGCCTCAAAAACCTTCTCGTCATACGAAGATATTGTCTCATGTGCTATCAAGACGGAAAAGGAATTCTCTAAGTCTCATGACTTTAAAGCAAAGCAAGAAAAGAAGAGAACGGTGGAACAAGAGACGGATAAAGGGAAAAAGGAAAATAAGGATTTTCCATTATGTGATAATTGTGGGAAGAATCACCCTGGTGCTTGCCTAAAAGGAATGGGCGTTTGTTATAAATGTGGAGAAAAATGTCACCAGGCTCGTGATTTCAAGGGAAAGAAAGAGGCTATCAATGTTGAATGATAAAATTGTAGAAAAATGGGGAATTATGAAAATTAATGTCTTAAGCGTCAGAGAAACTTACCTCAGAAAAGGCCAAGGGATCAAGGCCAATCTTATGTTGTGACTACAGTTGAAGCGGAAAAATTAATGTATTGGTTCTTTTGGACTCATGGATTATATTATGGTTATTAGAATAATGTGATATATATATAAGGATTGTAATACAATACTTGTTGATTTCATTAAGGTTTTAATATGATGAAGGTAATCATATTTTTGTATGTGATAATAAGAGAAACTTTACCTTGTTTGAGGAATCTGATGATACAATTGATTTTGGAATTTAGAGACCTTTTAGAGAAAGTCTGGACAGAGGTATTTTGGATAGCTATAAAGGTTGAAATGGATTAAGTTGATCTTTGGATGGTATTGTTTAAGGTTAAAACATTTATGATGATTATTTTTGCAATATTATAATACTATAGTTTTAGGAATATGACAACCTGCAGGGTGGGTCATAAACCATCGCATCAGACAAAGCTGCAGGAATCAAACCCACAACCATATTGTGACAGGCCTTTATTACCTACCACTAGCCTACAGGAAGTCCCTGGTTGTTAAAAAATGGTTTTACTAATCTAAATGGTATGTGTTAATATTTGGAACCTTATAAAATTAGGTTAAATAGAATATTTTTGAGTTCTATTGTCTTTTAGAGTGAAAGATTGGTTCATGGTAAAAATTTATTAAAGATTGAAAGTCTACATCACAAGTATGTATATTTCCTCACGTTCTTAGTAAATCTCCTAAATAAATTCCTCAACTTTATAAAAGTTAACTTAAAACAAAAATGTTGTCGGTTAACTTTTCCAATTGGGGATTCAATGATCGTTCAACCCATCACAAGTTTGTGACTTTCTTATGGTTAACTTTCTCCTAATCCTATTTTCTACAACTCTCCATCAGACCTTGATGGTTTGTTTCTCCTCCATATCCATATTTTCATAGAATCCTAGTATGGGCTATCTTGGGTGACCTTTGTACTTCTCTTTCTTTCTTTTAATGTTATATTTTTATTAACCTTATTTCCGATGTGGGTTTCCACAAAGGTATTTTCTATTTTTAACCTTTTATTTTCAATGAGCATTTTCAAATTGCCAGGATGCAATTTATTAAAGGAGGGGATAATGTAACACCCCGAGCTTCCATGATACGCTTCTCTTTCAATAATGCAATAGCTTGCATTATATGCAAGTTCGAGATTCTAACACACCGAGACTAATCAAAGTAGCCGTTATGAATAGTAATACATAATTTTTTCAATTTTATAAATTTTATTTTTCCACATGGACTTCGTTTTTGTATTCGTAATATCAAAATTATCCTAAGTTGAATTTTCTGTAACTTTCTGAGAACTTCCAATTTTTTATGAATAGTGAAAAATACTTAAAACAAATTTTTTAATAAATATAATTTATTGTGATAAATTATACTATTCAGTGGTTTTAAATTATAATTAGAATATATTTTTACCATTTTATCCAATGGTGGTCATTAGAATTAATTTAACATTGAAATTGGGCATGAACAATTGTCAATATTTTAATATAAATTGTTTCTTAAAAACACGCTATTTGTTGTGACAGCGGGAATTAATTATAAAATAAATTAATGAAACTTATATGTTTGTAATTTTTTAAAATAGACATCATTTTTGAAATCGGAATATCAAATATATCTTAGGCTGAATTTTTGGGATTTTTCTGAAAAACTTCAATTTTTGATGAATAGTGAAACCACTAAGTTGTACATATAAAAAATGATTTTTCGTTTAAATTAAATTTTACCACTTCTGTTTTTTGAATTTCAAAAATCCGACATACTTGGTTGTAATTAAGAAGTAAAATGTGGTTCAATGAGATTAAAATAATTTTTGGTGAATAGTAACTTTTAAGTTCTTAATCGCGATTAGAGGTAATTAGTGTAGTTTAAGGTAAAAATAATGTTTTAATAATATGAGATGAGCTTGACACATGCCCTAACCTCATTGGATGTGTCATGGACGACCAAGACAATCAATGGTTCAACATGGGGACCCCATGGAGCCACTTTGGTAGGAAAAGGACATAAATAACTTTTTATTTAATGTTAAAATAAAAAGGTCACAAACAGGAGTTGTTTTACTTAAACAATTTTTAAATGGGGTTATACAAGTAATATTTTTGACTATAAATATTCATTAGAAAGATAAATAGATTTCCTACATCATGATATTTCTTTTATAATTTTTAGACATTAAATAAATTAAATTATTTATGACACCATGATTATGCAATGATTACCTCATTAATTCACGATTTAAATAAAATGAATGGATAATGTAATATCTAAGGCATAAACATGTCAAAAACCTATTGGATGAGCATATTTATAACCCTTATCACCTTAGACTCGAATTATATAATTTTGGGACCTTTGGAATCCGAAAATCACTGTATAATAATGTAACATTTCCTTAGTTTCCAAGAGTGCCCCTCCTCTCCACTTATAAAAGGCCCCCACCACTACCACCTTAATCAGACATTAAAAGCCTTTTGGCTCGGCCAACCTCTGCCCAAATACTCTCCCAACTTCCCTCCCTTACTCCTAGAAGCCTAACATTGGTCAGAATTCTTCCCAAGGAAGCCTTTGGCCAAAATCAAAAGAGTTACCCGATTTTAAGGTAATGTCTTCTCTAATGTTGTTTTGTTTTATTTTGCTTCTCCAACCCCCTAAACTCTTTTTATTAATTTATTTTGTAACAACACCAGTATCCTAAATATACTATGATGTTTTTATAAGAATTATTAGAGCTAAACTTACACACACCTTCGTCTAATGGTTAAAGAACATACTGTTTCTGTGGGTGGCGAAATACTGCCTCACGAAACGATGATTGTTCAATATTCTTTTAAAACCTCTAATGGTGGCCATTTTGATGACAATATTTTACTATATGATATATATATTATGTTTATGTTTTCCTTATTCTTCTTTATTTCTCATTTATGGCATACTTTATGATTTCCATTATGGGTAAATGTGATATTTTCATTTAAGGAAGTGAGGACTACCACCCCCTCAAAGTGCTGTGAATCGTTAATGCCATATGTGGGATGTATAAAGGATGGAGTAGAAGATATTATATATGATATTATACTGGAACTATATTATACCTTTATATAATTATGATCTCATTCCATTAAATACGAAATAGAAATGAAAGTAGCGTTCATGCGTACGTACGACTTACCGTCTCCATGAACGATGCATTTCATTTCTTACCTCTAAATGTTATGTAATATTATGAATGAATGTATATAATGTATATATATGATATATATGACATCTAAATCATTAATATAATTCTTGAGATAATGGATATTCTACCACATAAACAACTTGTAATTATAAGAAGTTTATTATTGACTCAAGTACCAAAAATCGACAAAACGACCGTTATTAACTTAAATAATTACATAATGTTCATAACATTGTAATAAGTGATAAAAAAGGATAATGAAATTAAAAATGATATATATTAACTCTAGTTTATTATTAAAGAGGTTAAAGAACTGTCGAATCCAGATGGACACAAGGTAAGGGAACTTCTTAACCCAATTTCAATTCTTTGGGTTAATCTCCTACTTTCAAATAATGTCATGATATTATTATGTCCTATCTTGTATTTGTACTTTATTAATGTCTACTTATAGTGAATAAACATAATAGATCTACTTTATTTAAAAAAATTTCTTTGTAAGGGTCTTCGTCTCAATCTCCATTCATTGAGGAATATTTTTTTTATACAGAACTTTCTTTTATACGGTGTAAAAACCCCTTTGACTTTGACTTTTATTCAAAAAGTAATCTTTTTTTTACAAAGCGTTTTAATAAACAAAAAAAGGAACGTTTTTTTCTTACGTAGGCGGTGACAACGACTTCTCTGCCATCATAACCATTATTTGAGTTTCGGCTTCCTCTACAAGCCATACCTTTTTAAATGAAAAATAATTACAATGTTTTAATTTTAATTTATTTTGGTATTGAAAATAGTTTTGAAAGTGTTTTTTTATATCAATGTGTTGTATTTATATCTTGTGATTGAAATGTGTAAATGTTATGTTTCCTTTATGCATGTTTTATGTGATACGATTATGTTATAGTTTATGATATGTTTAATCCTATTCACATGAGTAATTCATTGGACTTAATAAGTGACGGGTGGAGCCCGCTACAGCTCCTCGATGCATCGGTAGGTCTCATGAGACAAACTAGTGTCTTGGCATGAGGCCTTGACAAAATCTTATTTGTGGTCTTGGCACGAGGCCTTGGCTATGTGGTTATGATAGTCTGACATTATGCATTCCATCATTATAAAAGTGGTTATTGATATTGCATGAGATTATTTGACTAGTAGAATATCCATGTGAGTAAGTAAATGACATTATTTAGTTTTATTTTTTCCATATCATGCTGAAGTTCAAGTTTAAAAAGGCTTTTGTTTTAGTTATACATTGCCTTAAATGTTAATGTTTATTTATGAAAGCTTCCGCTATATTGTTATCCTTACTGAGCATCTGAGCTCACCCCTTTCAATGTTTTAATTTTTCCAGGATGTGAAGAAGTATTTTATGAATGAACTACAGGGATAATATAAGGGGATATGAAAAGAAGATGTTGTAGGTTTTTTTTACTTTATGATGTAATGTAAGACTTATGAATATATCTAGTGTTTCCAAGGCTACTAAACTAATCGGTCTTTTGAGACTTGATCTTTTGTGATCATGCCAATGTTACGAAGTAATGCACCGACTCTGGGTAGCTAGGGTCGGGGTGTTAGAGTTGGTATCAGAGGCAGTTTAGTACTAAATTTGGAAGCTAGATTTAGATAAACTCTGATTAGAGCACATAGCCCGAAGATAGACATTGAGGATTAGTATAGAAGAACATCCTAGAATTTTGTTGTTGTAGAGTTTTTGTGAGTTTTTCCGAGCAATACATCCCTGTCTGGATACGAGAAGGTAGAGGCGGCTCTAGCACAGATGTACCTAGGGGAAAATCCTAAAAACACCGCTTTGAGCTAGACTCGAACGTGAACTGGTGCACGACAACGGGCCTTGCTGCACTCTTGGTTACGACACTCCCGGGGGATATGCTTAGGATAATTCTCATTTTCATTACAAACCACTATGAAGGATTATGAGTATATACTTCCTCAAAGAAAACTTTTTTTATTATGGATTATATCCATAAATAGTTCAATTAGTGTTATGTGTTTTACAAGTATGGAATTATGTATTTTGATCCATAAACTAATCTAGTTTATGCCATTTTTTAGAAATGGCTCCTAGTGGAAGGAATGGAAATCGTATCAATGCACGCACTCCGTGTAGGGATTGCCCTCCTGCTCAAGATAATTATTGTGGATCTGGAGATACAACTGGTGATGATCAACTTATTACCATACTGGGACAACTCACAAAGGTTATGAATAATAACCATACTATTATGGAGCACCCTAATCCGCAACATCGAGGATAAATGTTAGACCACTTCATGAGGAAACAACCACCAACATTTAATGGGGGTACAAATCCATTAGTAACTGAGGAATGGATAAACTCCTTAGAGAAAATATTCCATGCCTTGGGGAGTAGTGAAAGGGAAAAGGTTATCATGGCAGTTTACCGCCTCACTGGAGATGCCGATCAATGGTGGTCATCGATTCAAAATACAAAAGAAGATGAAGAAGTATCGAGTATGGAATGGAGAGAGTTCAAAGATCTTTTCTTAGAAAAATACTTTCCACATGACCATCGAGCAGATGTGGAAAGGCAATTTCTGAGTCTGAGATAAAAGGAGGATGAGAATGTCGCAAAGTATGATGCCAACTTTACAAGGTTAGCGAGGTATTCTACAGATTATATACGTAACCCAAGAAGTATGATTGATCGTTTCATTAATGGGTTAAAACCATTTCTCCGTTGAGCATTAGCCTCACAAACCTTCTCATCATACGAAGATATTATCTCATGTGCTATCAAGACGGAAAAGGAATTCTCTAAGTCTCATGACTTTAAAGAAAAGCAAGAAAAGAAGCGAATGGTGGAACAAGAGATAGATAAAGGGAAAAATTGAAAGAAGGATTTTACATTATGTGATAATTGTGGGAAGAATCACCATGGTTCTTGCCTAAAAGGAATGGGAGTTTGTTATAAATGTGGAGAAAAAGGTCACCAGGCTCGTGATTGCAAGGGAAAGAAATATGCTATCAATGTTGAATGCTACAATTGTAGAGAAATGGGGCATTATGCAGATGAATGTCCTAAGCGTCAGGGAAACATACCTCAGAAAAGGCCAAGAGATCCAGGCCAATCTTATGCTGTGACTACAGTTGAAGCGGAATAATTAATGTATTGGTGCTTATGGACTCATGGATTATATTCTGGTTATTAGAATAATGTTATATATATATAAGGATTGTACTACAGTACTAGTTGATTTCATTAAGGTTTTAATATGATGAAGGTAATCATATTTTTGTATGTGACAATACAAGAAACTTTACCTTGTTTGAGGAATCTGATGATACAATTGATTTTGGAATTTAGAGTCCTTTTAGAGAAAGTCTGGACAGAGGTATTTTGGAAAACTATAAAGGTTGTAATGGATTAAGTTGATCTTTGAATGGTATTTTTTAAGGATAAAACATTTATGAATATTATTTTTGAAATATTATAATACTATAGTTTTAGGAAAAGGACAACCTGCCGGGTGGGGCATAAACTGTCGTGTCGGACAAAGCTGCAGGAAACGAACCCACAACCATAGTGCGACAGGCCTTTATTACCTACCACTAGCCTACAGGAAGTCCCTGGTTGTTACAAAATAGTTTTACTAATCTAAATTCTATGTTTTATTATTTGGAACCTTATAAAAATAGGTTAAATAGAATATTTTTGAGTTCTATTACCTTTTAGAGTGAAAGATGGGTTCGTGGTAAATATTCATTAAAGAATGAAAGTCTACATCACAAGTATGTATATTTCCTTACATTCTTAGTAAATCTCCTAAATAAATTCCTCAACATTATAAAAGGTAACTTAAAAAAAATGTTTCCGGTTATCTTTTCCAATTGGGGATTCAATGATCGTTCAATCCATCACAAGTTTGTGACTTTCTTATGGTTAACTTTCTCCTAATCCTGTTTTCTACAACTCTCCATCAGACCTTGATGGTTTGTTTCTCCTCCATATCCATATTTTCATAGAATCCTAGTATGGGCTATCTCGGGTGACCTTTGTACTTCTCTTTCATTCTTTTAATGTTATATTTTTATTAACCTTATTTCCGATGTGGGTTTCCACCAAGGTATTTTCTATTTTCGACCTTTTATTTTCAAAGAACATTTTCAAATTGCGAGGACACAATTTATTGAAGGAGGGGAGAATGTAACACCCCGAGCTTCCACGATACTCTTCTCTTTTAATAATGCAATAGCTTGCATTATACGCAAGTTCAAGATTCTAACACACCGCGACTAATCAAAGTAGCCGTTATGAATAGTAATACCTAATTTTTGAAATTTTATAAATTTTATTTTTCCAAATGGACTTCATTTTTTTATTCGTAATATCAAAATTATACTAAGTTGAATTTTTTGTAACTTTCTGAGAACTTCCAATTTTTTATGAATAGTGAAAAATACTAAAAACAAATTTTTTAATCAAAATAATTTATTGTGATAAATTATACTATTAAGTGGTTTTAAATTATAATTAGAATATATTTTTACCATTTTATCCAATGGTGGTCATTAGAATTATTTTAACATTGAAATTAGGCATGAACAATTGTCAATCTTTTGATATAAATTGTTTCTTAAAAACACGCTATTTGTTGTGACGACGGGAATTAATTATAAAATTAATTAATGCAATTTATATGTTTGTAATTTTGTAAAATAGACATCATTTTTGAAATCGGAATATCAAATATATCTTAGGGTGAATTTTTGGGATTTTTCTGAAATACTTCAATTTTTGATGAATAGTGAAACCACTAAGTGGTGCTTATAAAAACTGATTTTTCGTTTAAATAAAATTTTACCACTTCTGTGTTTTGAATTTCAAAAATCCGACATACATGGTTGTCATTATGAACTAAAATGTGGTTCAATGAGATTAAAATAATTTTTTTGTGAATAGTAACTTTTAAGTTCTTAATCGCGATTAGAGGTAATTAGTGTAGTTTAACGTAAAAATAATGTTTTAATAATATGAGATGAGCTTGACACATGTCCTACCCTCATTGGATGTGTCATGGCCGACCAATACAATCCATGTGCCATCTTGGGGACCCCATGGAGCCACTTTTGTAGGAAAAGGACATAAATAACTTTTTATTTAATGTTAAAATAAAAAGGTCACAAACAAGAGTTTTTTTACTAAAACAATTTTTAAATGGGGTTATACAAGTCATATTTTTGACTATAAATATTCATTAGAAAGATAAAATGATTTACTAAATCATGATATTTCTTTTATAATTTTTATACATTAAATGAATTAAATTATTTATGACACCATGATGATGCAGTGATTACCTCATTAATTAACGATTTAAATAAAATGAAAGAATAATGTGAAATCTAAGACTTGAACTTGTCAAAAACCTATTGGATGAGGATATTTAGAACCCTTATCACCGTAGCCTCTAATTATATAGGTGTGGGACCTTTTGAATCCGTAAATCATTGTATAATAATGTAACATTTCCTTACTTTCCAAGAGTGCCCCACCTCTCCACTTATAAAACGCCCCCACCACTACCACCTTACTCACACTTTCAATGCCTTTTGTCTCGGCCAAACTCTGCCCAAATTCTCTTCCAACTTCCCTCCCTTACACCTAGAAGCCTCAATTTGGGCATAATTCTTCCCAAGGAAGCCTTTGGCCCAAATCAAAAGAGTTACCAGATTTTAAGGTAATATCTTCTCTAATGTTGTTTTGTTTTATTTTTCTTCTCCAACCCCCTAAACTCTTTTTATTCATTTCTTTTGTAACAACACTAGTATCCTAAATATACTAGGATGTTGTTATAAGAATTATTCGCGCTAAACTTACGCCCACCTTCGTCTAATGGTTAAAGAACATACTGTTTCGGTGGGTGGCGAAATAGTGCCTCACGAAACGATGATTGTTCAATATTCTTTTAACACCTCTAATGGTGGCCATTTTGATGAAACTATATTCATATATGATATATATATTATGTTTATGTTTTCCTTATGCTTCTGTATATCTCATTTATGGCATACTTTATGATTTCCATTATGGGTAAATGCGATATTTTCATTTAAGGAAGTGCGGACTACCGCCCCCTCAAAGTGATGTGAATCGTTAATGCCATATGTCGAATATATAAAGGATGGAGTAAATGATATTATATATGATATTATACTGGAACTATATTATACCTTTATATAATTATTATTTCATTCCCTTAAATACGAAATAGAAATGAAAGTAGCGTTCATGCGTACGTACGACTTACCGTCTCCATGAACGATGCATTTCATTTCTTACCTATAAATGTTACGTAATATTATGAATGAATGTATATACTGGATATATATGATATATATGACATCTATATCATGAATATAATTCTGGAGATAATGGATATCCTACCACATAAACAACTTGTAATTATAAGAAGTTTATTGTTGACTCAAGTACCAAAAATCGACAAAACGACCGTTATTAACTTAAATAATTACATAATGTTCATAACATTGTAATAAGTGATCTAAAAAGGATAATGAAATTGCAAATGGTAGATATTAACTCTAGTTTATTATTCAGGAGGTTAAAGAACGGTCGAATCAAGACGGACACAAGGTAAGGGAACTTCTTAAACCAATTTCTATTCTTTGGGTTAATCTCCTACATTCAAATTATGTCATGATATTATTATGTCTTATCTTGTATTTGTACTTTATTTATGTGTACTTATAGTGAATACACATAATAGATCTACTTTATTTAAAAAAAATGTTCTTTGTAAGGTTCTTCATCTCAATCTCCTTTCATTGAGGCATATTTTGTTTTATACACAATTTTCTTTTATACGGTGTATAAACCCCTTTGACTTTGACTTTTATTCAAAAAGTAATCTTTTTTTACAAAGCGTTTTACTAAACGACAAAAGGAACGTTTCTGTCTTACGTATGCGGTGACAAAAACTTCTCCGCCGTCATAACCATTATTTGAGTTTCAGCTTCCTCTACAATCCATACCTTTTTTTAAATGAAAAATAATTACAAAGTTTTAATTTTCATTCATTTTGGTATTGAAAATGGTTTTGAAAGTGTTTTTTATATCAATGTGTTGTATTGATATCTTGTGATTGAAATGTGGAAATGTTATGTTTCCTTTTTGCATGTTTTATGTGATATGATTATGTTATGGTTTATGATATGTTTAAACCAATTCATATGAGGAATGCATTGGACTTAATAAGTGACGGGTGGAGCCTGCTACAGCTCCTCGATGCATCAGTAGGTATCATGAGACAAACTAGTGTCTTGGCATGAGGCCTTGACAAAATCTTATTTGTGGTCTTGGCACGAGGCCTTGGCTACGTGGTTATGATAGTCTGGCATTATGCATTCCATCATTATGAAAGTGGTTATTGATATTGCATGAGATTATTCGACTAGTAGAATATCCATGTGAGTTAGTAAATGGCATTATTTAGTTTTATTTTTTCCATATAATGCTGAAGTTCAAGTTTAAAAAGGCTTTTGTTTTAGTTATACATTTCCTTAAATGTTGATGTTTATTTATGAAAGCTTCCGCTATATTGTTATCCTTACTGAGCGTCTAAGCTCACCCCTTTCAATGTTTTAATTTTTCCAGGATGTGAAGAAGTATTTTATGAATGACCTGCAGGGATAATATAAGGAGATATGAAGAGAAGATGTTGTAGTTTTGTTTTACTTTATGATGTAATGTAAGACTTATGAATGTATCTAGTGTTTCCAAGGCTACTAAACTAATCAGTCTTTCGAGACTTGATCTTTTGTGATCATGCCAATGTTACGAAGTAATGCACCGACTCTAGGTAGCTGGGGTCGGGGCGCTACAACATTACTTTTCAAAAATATTCTCATAGTTCCCTGATACACTGTGTATGATGTACACTCATTATGTGCAGTTCCAATGATGGTAAATAAATAGTTAATGGTTTCATTATGTGAATGGAAAATGGTGGTCAATTCTAGACCATGGTGTTAATATTGATGAAAATGTTGTCACAGCTAAAATCATTGGCCTTTATTTTTATTATATTTTTGTGGATTTTTTGGCATCCCTCAAAATGAATAAATTTAAAGATTATAATATAAATAATTTATTTCTTCTCATCATATACCTTGCAAATTTTGGTTGGCCATCATCACCTCCAAATTAGTTTGATAGGACATTCATTTGGGAGGTGAATCACATGTTTTCTACCATGTAAAATCCATGCGATCTCCCATATTTTCGAATCCATTGAAAACTATTTTTGGAAATTTCATATAATTACTCATAGCCCTCCTCAGGTGACTTTCTCATGATCACACCTCATACAGTAGCATCAATAATCAAATGATTTCCCTATGACAATCCATTATATAAAGAGTGAATTAATAACCCAATTTCGATTCAATTAGGAGGATATCAAATTATAAAACCTTTATATATCTCCCAATAACATTATAATGATTATTCATTTAATTTTTCAAAATTTAAAATACATAACCACAGATCTATGGACTTGAAGGGTAGGAAAAACAGAGTAAAAAATCATTCTTACTAGATCCTTCCATGTAGTGATTAAATGCGGAGGTAGTGTCTGGATCCACTACATTTCATTGACGTTTAATGATAATATGAATATTTATATCCTACAACTTCATTTATGATATTCTGAAATTGGAACATGTCATAAATTTCTAAGAAACTCCAAACCTGTGAAATGGGGTCCTCATTACGTAGCCTGAAAATTTTAGGTGAATGCATAATCCTTTGGATGATAATAATATTGATCTCCAGGTGTTGAAAAATTATCATGGGATTGATAATTCTTAGTTTAACCCCCATGTTCCATGGTCTTTCCAATTGAATAGCACCTTCCAATAGATTTCTTCCTTGGACTAGCGATCCTGCTCTCTAGGTCAACTCATGATATACTCCTTGAAAATGATCTCTTCTATCCATGGTGGTATTTTCATGGTGGGGAACTTCCTTTACTTATTTTACATAGGAATAATCCTTTCTCCCTCTTGTTTTAATTCATGATCATCAATTTAAACATTCCCACAATTATAGAATTTAGGCAATGCACTGTTAGCCAAAACAACATCATGAAATGAACATTTATAAAATATAAAATTAAAATAAAAACAATTATAAACATTTCTAATATGTAATAATCTTAGGGAAAATATCCCCAGAAACTACACAAAAAATCTAACATCCCAGAGGGTATCATTAATTTCCTATGGTACAACAAAAAATTAATAATTTATCAATCTCGGACAATAAATCAAAACAATTTTACTAATTATGATGTCTGTGTTTTGAACCGAAAAAAAGATGATCCATATATTTTAAATTAAATAATGAAATTGAAATTTAAATTGATTGGATAGTTTTAAGAAAAAAATAAAGTTCAATATGCAATGTGTTTGACTGCAATATAAGAGGCATACTTGGTTCAGTGATTTCATGTTCGTGCACTATACATTAAATTGGTAATATATTGTTTCTATTCTGGAATAAAAAATGGGCCATCGAGTATCCTTGGGCTAGGTATCATGCTATAATCCAGTGATTTCACATTTTTAATGTTCATATACTAAACTAAATCAAAAAACATGGATTCCCAAAACCCAATTTAAATATAACTAACCAAGATTTCATAGTGGTCATAAAAAAATAGGTCAATTACTTGATGTTGTTAAATGAACAACTTAAGAATAAAGTAATGGAATTGCAATACAAAAATAAGATGAATTGGATTTGAGAACTGGTGTTTTATTAATCCAGAAGGGTTTTAGATTATATAAATAATATATAATAGTACATACCCATAAAATCTCATCACCGAACATATGTGAAATAACACACTCATGCTAGATATGGTGACAATGAGAAGTATAGAAACTCAAGGAAGAATGGAGATAATAAAAAGACATGAAGAAGGAATCTATATTTTAACTCCTTTACTTGGAAGTCATCCTTCAACATCCCTTATCCTTATCTTATTCACTAATATATATTTTCTTCATCATTGAGATTCTTTTTATAATAACTCTCATCAAACCCTCTATTGCATGTAATTGTTATTTTTTTATAGCCATTACATCACGACCTGTAATGATTTACATGTTGTGTATTCTCTTGATTTTAAATGTTGGAGGTGGAATCCCTATTTTCAGGAAATCTCACAAAAGGAATACCTTCCTCACAAAATTGCAATCGTGTAATGTATTAACGCGGCCTGTAAATTCTCCTCTCTAGTTTTGTAGCAGTTATGCACCCTTAAAATCTAGTGTCCCATCGATTCACACAACCCAAAGTATGATGGTAACATAGATCATTAATTTTATTATTTTCCATTCAATTTTAAATAGATATTTAATCCTACTGTAAAACATAAAAACTCAAATAACACACAAATTTCAATGATATTCAATTAAATTTAGATATCAATTCATTAATTATAATAAATTACATGCATGAAATATAGTTATCATATTTTCCTCTATATAATGATATTAGTGATATAAAAATAATAATTATTCTTTATATAAATATATAGAATCATCCATTATAAGAATAAAGGAATAATTAATAACATCAATTTATGGAGGTGTTATCCACAAGTAAGTAGGTGTGTCATTATCATTGTTTATCCAAAGGAATTGTTATAAGATAAATGGTATATTATATTTCAGAAAACTTTATTATTTCTAGAATATCATATATATTCAATTTTTCAATAAATATAAGCATCCAAGTAAAATTGTGATGAAAAAACAATTAAATCGCTCTGTGGAGATGATAAGCCATATGTTTGGATGACCAATGTTTTTTTTTCATTAGAATGGAAAATATGAGGATATAAGTTGTACAATATACATAATAACAGTTTACTATATTGATGATACTATATTTTTTATTTTGGAACAGATAGTATATAACTAGAAGATTTGTAACATGAAATAAAATCCATTGTAATCTATTATGAGTTATACCTCTTAGTTTATAAACCTCCTTTTAATTAAAAGTGAAAACTTGAAAGGATTATATTTTGGAAGAAAAAAAGATCTTGGAAAGGTGTAAGGTAGCTATGAAAGTACTAGATTATTTATTTAGTAATGCACAATTCTAATTTTTTTTCAATAATTAATAAGAGGATGTTCCCTTCTATATTTTTCAAGAGGGGCATCCATTAAATAATATAATAATGAAATTAGTATAAATCATTTTCATTCTAAATAATTGAAATCAATATATTTTGAATATTTTATGATGAAATGTTTAACAATTTCCATCTAATAAAATCTGATAGGTTTAGGGGATTTTTTATCTCTTATGTATTGTTTTTTATTTTATATTATCAATTCAATGATTTCTATTATAAGGCCCCAGCCTTAAACCTTACTTAATCTTGAGTTATTACAAGATTACAAATTAAGGATCTTTTCAGGTTTAGAGTTTTAGAGAATTAGACCGTGAAACTGGCATTATATTCCACATTTAAACAAAGTGGTTACATAAAAGACAGTATTCATTCTTCCCATCAACAGAAACATATTTAAAATAAAACACAAATTCTTTCATGACACGTCCTTGAAACTATCATAACATCATGTACCTTTACCTTGACCTGTGAAAAACATTTCAAAAACTTGGTATGAGCATAAAAAGATCAGTAAGAGTTATAAAAATATGGAAAGGAAACATGGGTTCATATATACATTAGACTGAAATCATACTTTACCCATAAAACATAGGCATATCAAATCATGAATAAATCATAGAAATCACAAGACATAAAAGGTATCTTGAGGCATTAATAACATTCTTACGTAGGGATTAACCCTCTTGGTTACGTTTGGAATACCCACCACAGTATATTCCCTAAATCTCTTTGGAGAAACCTTAACGTTTCACTCCTTCGCGTTACCCAATGCATTGGAAAGCTATATCGGGCTCACCCGCCCTTAGTTGATCACAAAACCACCCATTTTCATAACAATGACCAAGAACCATAAAATAAATGTATCAAATAAAACATGCATAAAGGAAATATAACATTTCCACATTTCAATCACAACATAATGTTTTAGGATATTGAAATAATGAATCCATAAAAAAACATTTTAAAATCCATTTAAAACATTTAATAAAGAGATTTTTGAATCAAAGTGTCCAATACCACCTTGATGCTTTTAACATTTTAAACCATTAATATCCATATAAATAAATCCTTAAAACCATTTTGAAAACATGGATATTAATAAGAACAAATCATTAAAACATTTAAAGCAATATTTCGGTTAAAGGGTTTTTACCAAAATTAGAGACACTTGAATACAATAATTGAGGAATAACATTTAATCAGAACTTTATAATATCATGAGAATAAATTTATTCATGATATAATATTCCAAAGGACATTATATACACCATATAAGTGTGAATTGGTGCATAACAACAATGAAGTCTCAATAGAGATGTAAAATGTGATGAAATCCCTTATAAAGAAGGTATCCTTAAATTAAGGACATATCAATCTCAAAATTATGTGTGAAAAATATAAATACACCCAATATAATTGGATATTAAGTGTAAAACAATAAAAGGTCATTCACACATATTCAAAGGATTACATATTCAATAACTGCATGTTGAACCCAAAGAAATCGAAATTGGGTTAAAAAGTTCCCTTGGTAAAATTCGACAGCCTAATGGCGTCACTTAAAAAATTCAGAAAATGAGTTGATGAGAGATAAAAAGGTAATATCATCACTTTGACATAAAATTTACATCAATAAGGATATATAAGAACATATCCCAATATAATAGTATGTGAATTAAAAGACATAACAAACGAAGTTTTTTAAAAAGAGGAGGGTGAAAGGTTCCCTTACCGACGTGGGTAACTTTCGAAAAGTACACCCCATTGAAGAAGTGTCATACAATGAATATGTAAATACCCATAAATGGAATTATATTTCAAAAGGAGTGTAATAAAGGGAAGTACATAAAACACTCAAAGGAAATTGTGGCAAATGTAACACAAATCTCACGGGAATAAAAGTGAGATGAAAAATCTCTTACGAAAACTTGGCAGCCTAACAGCGCCACTTAAAACTTCCAAAATGGATTGATGAGAGGAAATAGGGTCTCTCATCACATAAAAATAAAGTTTACAGAAATATGTATATAAAATATCATCCCCCAACATAACAAAGAGGAGCTTAAAAGAAGTGACATAAAGGAGAGTACTTAAAAAGAAAGAGAGAGGTTAGATCTCTTACGAAAATTCGGCAGCCTAACGGCGCCACTCAAAACTTCAAAAATGGATTGATGAGATAGAATATGGTCTCTAATCATATGAACATAAAAATTAAAGTATGTTTAATATAAAATAACATCCCAAAAATATTAAATATGAGCTTAAAAGGAATGACATAAAATAGTGTACTTAAAAAGAAAGAGAGGAGTAGGATCCCTTACCTCGGGTCCGACTTGACTCGATCATTCTTTAACGTCCTGAATAATAAACTTGAGTTAATTTCCACTTTATTAAGAACCTTTTTATAGTTCATTATTCCTTTTAGATCACTTATTTCCATGTTATAAACATTATGTAATCATTTAAGTTAATAATGTTTGTTTTGTCGATATTTGGTTCTTAAGTCGAATGTGGAATTCTTACAATTACATGTTGTTCATGTGGTCAAATTTTCATTATATCCAGAATTATATTCTTGATTTGGATATCATATATATCATATATATCCAGAATATACATGTATTTATAATATTACATAATCATTTAGAGGTAAGAAATGAAATGCACCGTTCATGGAGACGGTAAGCCGTACGTACGCATGAACGCTACTTTCATTTCTATTTCATATTTTTATGGAATGGAATAATAATTATATAGTGGTATATTATAATTAAAGTATAAAATCATATATAAAAACATTAAATCCATCCTTTATACGTCACACATATGGAATTAACGAATCACATCACTTTGAGGGGGCGATAGTCCGCACTTCCTTAAATGAAGATATCGCGTTTACCCATAATGGAAACCATAAGGGTACGACCAAAATGAAAAATACATAAGCTTAAGGAAAACATAAACATATTATATATCATATATAAATATAGTTTCATCTTAATGGCCACCTTTTAAGGTGTTAAAAGAATGCTGAACAATCATCGTTTCGGGAGGCTGAAATTCGCCATCCACGGAAACAGTATGTTCTGTAACCATTAGATGTAGGTGTGTGAAAGTGTAGCTCGAATCCTTCTTATAAAAACATCCTAGTATATTGATTATAATTTATTTGTTACGAAAGAAATTAATAAAAAGATTTTAGGGGGTTGGAGAAGAAAAATAAAACAAAAGGACTCAAGAGAAGATATTACCTTAAAATCGGGCAACTCCCTTTGGTTTGAGCTCAATGGATTCCTTGGGAAGACTTCTGCCCAATGTGAGGCTTGAAGGAGTAAGAGAGTGAAGTTGAGAGACAAAATGGGCAGAGGTTGGCCGAGCCAAAGGCTTTGGGAGTGTGGTTAAGGAGGTAGAGGTGGGGGCCTTTTATAAGAGGAGGGGAGGGGCACTCTTGGAAGGTAAAGAAATGTCACTTTATTTTAAATTGGTATTCGAATTTAAGTGGTCCCACATTGATGAGTTCGAGGATAAGGTGATAAGGGTTCGAAATCCACTCATCCAATAGGTTTTGGACATGTTTAAGTCTTAGATATTACATTATATTTCCATTTTATTTAAATCGTTAAATAATGAGGTCATCGTTGCATTATCATGATTTCATAAATAATTTAATTTATTTAATGTATTAAAATTATAAAAAAAATAATATGATGTAGGAAATATTTTTATCTTTACAATGAATATTTATAGTCAAAAATCTGATTTCCATAACCCATGTAAAAATTGTTGTAGTAAAACATTTCATTTTTTCTCGTTTTTACTTTGACTTTAAATAAAAAGATATTAATGTCATTTTCCAACCCAAGTGGCTTAATGGGGTCCCCAAGTTGACCCATGGGTTGTATTGGTAGTCCATGAAACATCCAATGATGTTAGTACATGTGTCAAGTTCATTTCATATTATTAAAACATTATTTTTACCTTAAACTACACTAATTACCTCTAATCGCGATTACAAACTTAATAAGTTACTATTCTCCAAAAAATTATTTTTATCCCATTGAACCACATTTTACTTCTTAATGACAACCATGTATGTCGGATTTTTGAAATTAAAAACACAAAGATGGCAAATTTTAATTTAAACGGAAAAATCAGTTTTTATAAGTTCCACATAGTGGTTTCACTATTCATTAAAAATTGATGTTTTTCAAGAAAATCCCATAAATTCACCCTAATCTATATTTGATATTCTGAATTCAAAAATGAAGTCTATTTTAAAATATTCAAATCATATAAGTCACATTAATTAGTTTAATAATTAATTCCCGCTGTTAGAGAAAATATCGTGTTTTTATGAAACAATATGTATCAAAAGATTGACACTAGTTTAAGTCTGATTTCAAAGTGAAATTAATTCCAACGACCACTATTGGATTTAATGGTAAAAATATATTTTAATTTCACTTAAAACCAATTCAAAATATAATCTAATCATATAAATAAATTAGATTAAAAAGTGGTTTTGAATTAAAATACAACATTTTACACTATTCATTAAAAAATGAACTTTATCAGAAAGATACCAAAAATTTACACAAAGTAAATTTTGATGTCCCAATTATTAAGAAGATTTTTATTTGGTCAAAAAGGATTTATAAGAGTGAACAAAACTATATTTAATGACGGTTCTCCATCAAAAGGCGATAAGTGAACCTTTAGTGAAAAATAGGGCATATACGCCTAAAATTGAATTCTTTCCGTATTTCATGCCTTTATCTTTTATTGGATAAATGTAAAAACATTTAAAAACATATATAATCATATTTTAGTTATTTCTATCCATTCCCGCCAATTCAACGACTACATGTTAACTACCATTTAAAATAATATTATTTTATTATTAGAGTGCAACGTAAGATTCCCAAGAAACTTGTTGTTGCGTGTTGGGTACGCCATCGAGCATAGCGTCCCATTTAGAGTCATATTAATATTTTATTCACAAATATGGATAAATATGAAAATTTCATATTCTTTATTTACTTCGGGTGTTACATCTATGATATCAAAAAAAATTATTAATTAGGGGTCATTATTTTTACTATACAAAACAATATCCCCTATGTGGATACTGGTTGATATAACATGACATTTTAAATTTAATTTCCCAACAATAATATTTTTATGAAATGTTTATAATTTAATTAAATATTATATAACATCAAATTCCATTAAATTCAATTTTGGGACTATTCATATAGAATTGCATCAATGATAGTAAGAAAGAAATTAAATTGGAATTCAATATATTAACAGATGAATTTAATGTAATGTATACCTAGAAAATTTTTTAACAAAAAAATTAATCTAAATTTTATAACTTTTAAATATTTTAACATCATTAATTATAATTTTCATTTATATGAACATGCATTATGTTAGTGTTTCATATTAAAAAAATGGTGATTATTACATAATTAAATACTAATAAAAAATTAACTTTATACAAAATTGAATTTATATTTATAATAACCATTTATAATTGAATATATCCTCCTTTTACCCATAAAAAAATTATTAGGTCTATTGAAACAAAGAGAGTGAAATTGTTTATTTATTATATATATAAAATAATATTACGAACGTTATCACAAGAAACTAGAAAAAAATATAAAACCTTCCTATGTATTATTATTATTTTTGATAGGGAAATATAAAATTAAATTAATACAATTGATTTGTATATTTATAGGCCTTGTATGAATTCTTTAAATCTATTTTAACTTTTCGCCCTAAATGATGTGTAAAATTATTACTATGGTTACTATTTTTGATGACTAAAGCTAAAAGGGAACTATTTACCAAATTTAAACCTCATAATTCAAAATATAGAATCAAATTATCATTATTAAATTTCATGAATTATATGATCTCCATTTTTAAATCATTCTAGAAACAAATATTCAAACAATTTTAATAGAATTGTGTTTTTAGCGTGAAATTGGATTTATTCATAACTCATGAACAGTAAACACCACTAAATGAATATAGGAAATTTTGATTCATTTTATAATTTTTAAATTTATTTATTATAATTTTTAATAAGAATTAATTTATTTTTTTATGATGAAAAAAAACTGACATGCAAGAAATTATTTTTTAGAAAAACATATCATTTACTTTCAAGTTATTTTATTTTTATTTTTGAAAATTTTATTACTAATGATAAAATTTATAAATGATTTAATAAATTGTTTCATATTTTAGTAATTACTATTCATACTCTCTCAGAAAACGAATAGGAGATAACTATCGCATTGAATAATAATTTTTTAATATTATATCACAGTTTGTTTTAACTCAACGTTGATAGTAATGAAATATTTCTATGAAGAAAATTATGTAATAAGAATTATATAAGAAATACTATGTTGTTATATTATAACAACTTATGATAATATAATATTAAACATTTCATCACTATGATATAAATAACGAGGGATAATTCTACCTCATCACATGCTCGGCTACCCTCACATCTTGTTCTAAATTATCGTTTCACCAAAAAAACATTGAAATGGTGTTAATGGTTGTGTTGTAGATATTTATATCTGTGATTCTAAATCTCTGATGGTTGTTCCTCATAAGATATACCAAACTATAGTTCTATGATCTCTTTCTTCAATACTTATTAAGGATCATGTATATACTACTTCCTAAGGGATGCATAGAGCACATCAAGATCTTGAGAGAGATTCAACGGATATTCGAAGCTATAAGCTACCATCCCGGTGAAATATTGAATTTCAATGGGATAAAAATATATATGTAATAGATTTAGATTCATTAAAAATCTCATAACATTCATTGAAGGTGATATTCATTATAATACACTATCACAAACATTGAACTATATATCTCCAAGATAATAGTATTCATAAAGTATCTAACAAACCTCAGCGATATTAATGTAATTTTATATAGATCAAATACTATCTATCATGTCCTTAGTTATAATACATCAAAATATATTTCCTCCTCTATCGTAAACCCAACATGTTGGTTATCAACACATCTAGGCTTTGAGTATTTATTAAGATCCATCTGAATCCTTAAGATAAAGCCACTATTTTATGAAAATTATAGGAATGATGATTTTGATTCCAAAATACTTTTAATTCGATATAGAATGATATAAACACATATAATATAGTTTTAAATTTTATCTCAGTCAAACCATATATCTAAAAGGATATAAAAAACTAATGCACAACTTTTTATCCTAATCCTCCTAAGAGATTCTCCAAAAAAAATTTATTTCTCATATTGAGATCATATTATGTTTAGAGTGGTTCTACATGAAATCTCACATCAATATTATTATATATCCAATTATGTTGATAAATTGATAAGTATTCTATAATGGAAAAAACTATGATTTATAATGGAGATCAACTACAACCTAAATAACTTTATAGACTTTTTAGGTATAGGGTACTCTAATTATAATGCCCATGTTGTCTTTTTTTCCATTTCCATTTAGTTGTGAATATTTTTTGTAACTTCCCCTTAGACTACAATATCCCAGGGTTAACATAAATAGATATTTGAAAATGAGATAGATAATATGTGATATCTTTTGTTATATCCTCACACAAGAAATAATCTTTCATACCATTATACATATTTATACTTATTGTATGAATAAAGAATTATGAATAAAAATATTCATCACGAAATTCATATAGTATTGAAGGAACATATACCGTGTTTCTGAACCATATATTTCTATCAGGATCATGGGTGAACTCGAGAAGATTTTTAAAATTATTCTATAATTTCACTTCTTCCTTCTAAACCATTTTAATACTATCATATATGAATGGTAAAATAATAATATAAAAAATATTAGACCAATTCCCATTCCTCTTGTTTTTTACATTAATATTCTTAAAATTCATAAATAAAATATTTATTTCAATCCCCATCATGGAAAAATGTGCATTTTATTTCCCACTCAGAGTATCTTAAATCATGCTCAAATACCAAGGGTGGTAATGTATTCATGTATAACATTATTGGTTACACTCCATCAATATTCCTTAGTGTATATAATGTTATTTTTAGGAAAATGTATAATTAATGATTTTATGATCAAAATACATGTCACACCTTTTATTATATAGATAATTCCTCTGTATAGACAATTAAAAAATTATATCTTCTAGATCCAAATTTGATGTTGGGTAATTTTAATAATGATTTTCAAATTGAGGATAGGCATAATATGTCATATTATCATTATCAGTGAGTATTCAGGAATATTTTTTTAAATGAATAACTATATATAAGACACCCATCTATATGTATGGGTACTATAATGATAGTCATATTGGACAACCTTTTCTTAATTTTATTGAAATTAAAATCACAATCATACCTCAAAAAGTACAAGGATCCAATATGAGTAAACATGGAAAATATATTTTCTAGAAATGATAATTTTATAATAATAAAATCATCAGTACCCTAACCTTCTAAAAAACTATGTATACATATCACCATAGTTTTCATTGTCTATATTTCAATAACATACACCATTGATGAATACATTGATAGTCCCTGACCTGAAATTACATAAACCATCAATGAGAATTTATAGAGTTAAATCCACCCTTGGTTAATTTTTTAAATCTATTCTTCATCCTTCAAGACATCAACACAATCCTAAAATAGACTTCATGGACTTATTGTATTTTCTAATATATAAGAAGGTCATCTATAAAGGCAATTAAAAATATTCAAGGTAATTTAATATAGAAATATTTATAAAATCCTTGAAGATAACATGATAATTGGTAAATAAATATTATATTACTATAAATTCAGAATGACCATACCCCATATAAAAGGTTATCTATGTTATATCCCTCTTACCAACATGTAGATAATGATATATAAATAAATGAAAAATCTAGAAAAATATTATGCTGCACTTAATTGATCAAAATGATTACAAATATAGGGTATATGATACATGTTTCTAATATTTATCATGTAATGTTCATGATAATTAATTCTAAGATACTTTTAACCTTCTTTATATAGAAAAAACATTATTTGTTCACCCCTTGGTGATGCACTAGTCTGAATGAATACACTATTACAGATTTTCCTAAAGTATATTCTCCATTACTACAACAACAAAAATCCATTTTATATGGAGTTTCTAAAATATATCCAACACTAGGTATGAGTTATATTGAAAACCCAATACCATCACATAGGGATAGACAAATAAAACTCTTATTAATAAAATTATTATATTCTTAAAAAATATGAAAATATTAAATATTTTTTTTCTCCCCAACAATTTGAAAAAAAACTCCATATAAATAGGTAGTAAAATGAATATAATGGACATAATTTCCCTTGGATGTTATGGTTCATACATTCACTAATAAGAAATCATATGTTGACTCAAAATATAAAATATGACTTTCCTTTCTAGAAAATTTAGATGTTATATAAACAATGGGAGACAACCCATGACCAAAATTATATCATATTCAACTATCGTTATAATATCAATATTTGCAGGAATCACATATAGGAAAACTTATATCAGAGAGTAGTTATAAACATGAGAAGTGATCATCATACCGTGATGTGTTTTTTAATCCAACTCAACATAAAACCATTTATGTTGTGATGCGATACCATTATAAATTTTTTAGATATTATAGATAGGTTTGAGCATGATTCAAGTAAAATAATTTTAATTCTAGAGTGGATGATTAGTGTACCATAAAACACATTGCTATAAACATTAACAACAATTGTTGTAATTTAATGAGAATATCCTTCTCCACATTTCCCTTATTTGATATGTTCTCATGATATTTTTTGGAATTTTATGGAATAGAGTCTCACATAATTATTGTCAAGGAACATTAAATTGATAGATTCTCCTTTACCCTTGAGTTTGTGGTCATGATAGCCTTTCTGTCTACACATGAATCAATCATATAATCCCTTAAATCAGTTACCACTGTGTTTCCTTCCTCATTATTTACATGTGGGAATCTCCCGCGTATCTACATTTGGTTATCCATTTATTACATATGATGCTTGTCACCAACCAACCCGGGTCGACCCTGAGCTGGTCACCTGAGCCGGCCCGCGGCATGACACGAGGGGCGTTCCTGATCTCCGTGGGCTTGCAACTAGTGACCGGTTCAGGGTCGACCCGGGTTGGTTCATGAAAAAATGGTATTAGAGGAGACCCTTGTTATTTGGGAAGTCTGGTAGATGGATATTAGGACTTTTGGGGCTTATGAGGTATGTTGCGGGTTGGTGTGTGATCACCACCGCTCGTGACAAGACCTAAGCTACCAGGGGTAGTCTGGGTTTTGGGTCTTTTGGATTTGTTGTGGATTGAGGGATAAGAATAGAGGTGACTCTATGTCACGTTGTGACCCCACATGGAGTATTGACCCATGTGGAGCCCAGGTGCCCGGTTCGAGGTCCTCTAGTGTTATGTATTACCTGGGGCGTGGCTCAATACCATGTCGTCGGGTTGGGCCTAAACACTAGGTCATCATTCCAGTCGTCCATTGTTTGTTGTGATTTTCCTTGATCATGGTTTTTTTTAGAGTGTTTTTAGAAAAATAGGTGGTTTTTAATTGAAAGGGTTCTTTCTCTAATTGTTTTAAAACTGGTAAATAGGGGTTTTATTTCAAGTTGTTTTAAAATTGGTGAAGTGGATTTTTTTAAATAGTATGTGTATTGATTTGGAATTTTTTTTCTTATGTTTGGATATGTTAATGGAATGGAAATTTCAGCCCTTGGTATTCTCTAGGTCTTCCACATATTTGTGGAAAGGTAAGAAGGATTATGCCATGGTTCATAGGATTCCATTGGTGGGGTTTTGGAATTTAAGGATGGCTTGGTTTTTTGTACTGGACTTGAATGAAAAAGATGATATCAGGACATGGCTTTTCTTTATTAGTGGGTTTTGGTATTTTTAAAGGTTGATTTCACCTTTGTTTGTGTATGTATGATTTATGAGTCTATTACCCTTGGCTTTTTGTGTTTCTTATGGTTGTGTTTAAGCTTGTTCGGGATTCTGGGGTGGTTGTCTTGGCTCGGGGTGTTTCTTTTGATTGATTTTTGTCTTGATGCCATATGCTCTTTTGTTTTTCATGTTGTTCCGGATATGCAACCCATAAATGTCCTCAAAATTTGTTAATGTGTCGTGCCCAATTCTGGTTTCTATAGAGTTTTTCTTGTCTTTCGAGGCATTCGGGGATCGTTAGGGGAAGTGAAGCGGTTTTATGGGAGTAGAGAATGCATTCAGGAGCTTGGGAACTCCAATGTTTGTTAGAGTTCTTATTGTCTTGGGTTTAGTGGATGGTCTAGCCTGGGACCAATGGAGGTGGATGTCTCATCATACTTGGAGTTAGGATGATGTGGGAGGTGTTAATGTCTACCTTCATCTAGTGGATCATACCTGAGGAGGTGAAAGAGAAAATAGCTGAGAGCTCGTCCGAAGTTAACAAGGCCAGTGGTTGGCGAAGGCTTGTGTTGGCCTCTTTATAGAGTCAACATCTGGAGCTCAAGTGCCTGGAAAATCTAATGCATTTTTTTATTCGTATGGGTTCTCCATTTTTCGAGTGGGGTGTAGGAGATGAACCTGCTTATGAATAAATCCCTTTTTGTCAGTGTTGACTTCTGGTTCGTTAGACTACTTTCTAATGTGCCATCGGTATTTCCGGTTTGAGAATACTATGGAAAGTTTCTGAAATAAGTGTCATTCGAAGGAGTCTGGATCGGGGGGATGCTCATGTCTGACTATAGAGACCCGAAGCATGACGTACATGGACATTACATTACTTTTGCGCAATACTTAATACATAACAAAAACAGACACACATGGACCGTAATTGTTTAGAGTCTTTGGAAAGTCAGAATAAAATCTTCTAATCATGGTGAAAGATCTTCAACATCTCCCAATAAATATCTTCCCCTTTTTTATTACCTAAAACCTTTCTTTATATCCTGGTGAAAAGAAAACATAATAGGGGTGAGCTCAAATTCCTAGTAAGGGTAAACATAGAGAACATAAAATAATCCATAAACATTTGAATGCAAAAACTTGAACATAAAATCTAAACATCAAAATCTTGAGAAAAGACATGAATCATGGAAGTACGTAAGGAATATACCATAAGGGAACATCAATAATGATAAAATAGCATGGGAATAAAACATACAATTGGGGCATCCATTAAGAACATGTAATGATTTCCATAGTAGCCAAGGCATTGCTGCCAAGACCATCTTAGTGGACAAAGTCCCTTACTGAATCAAGTTCACTCCACTTTCCAGTCCTGTAATACTGAACCGGATTAACTTACCATTCCATGAATGTCTATCTAATGAGATATAAATCTTTACCCAATGCATTGGAAGGAGATATAGGTCTCACCCATCTCATAGTGAAATCATTCTTACTTGTGCCACAAAATAAACTTAAAACATTCATCATAACCCAAAGAATTAAATGGGTTTCATAAACATCATCCCATCATCACATAATCCATATAAAACAATTGGATATTTCATCATAAGAAAATTTAAACTATTTAAATCATGGAGAAATTATACTTGAAACATACAAATATGAAATAATATCATCTTAGATAGGAGATGGTTTTGATAAAACACTTGAAATGAATTCTTGAGGAAAATATCCTTTCTTCTTAAAAATCAATTTCGTTTCACAAAACATCATGAAATTTTAAAAGAAAATTATTTTTTTGAAAATATTCATGAAATAATTTGGAGGAAGCATCATGAAAATAAGGCTATATAAAACCGTAAAAACCTGTTTGTGCCGTATAAGTTAAAAAAACATTATTCTCGTACTTTTGCTGGAAAAGTCAAAAAGTACCTCGTAACATAAACAAACGAAAGATTCCTTACATACCATGTAGTAAAATTCAAAATGGGTAAAATGAAATCAAACATATATAAAAATACTTTTAGAAAACATGGACATGGATGATAACAATAACCCCAGTAAATACTTATGAATAAACAATCTCGGATAAGAAGGAGATTTGCAAAATTATCCCTTACCTTAAGTCCGATATGCTTCGTATGGTTCCGAACCTCCTGTATAATGATTTAAATAATTTCATTGACTTATTAAATAATCATATTCATTGTTATGATATCATATATGTTTCACTTATGACTTTACATTACCCGTTCTTTTGTAAATTCCATGATAAAGTAGCGTTTTTGGTAAAATCATTTCATTTATCGTATGTGTTTCGACTTGTTGTTTCATGATATTATTACTTATATCTGGATTCACAAAATTAAAAAATGTAAAACATGATTTATATATAATATATATATTCATCATATACATATATATTATAGATCGATTAAAGGAATGAAATACATCGTTCATGGAGACGGTAGACCGAACGTACGCATGAACATTGTTTTCGTTTCCTTGTTGAATTGAATGAAACTAAATAGATGACATAAATATATATATACATAAATCTAGTATCATTATTATTTCATATATTTCATTATTATTCATTATCTAAACTTTATGGCCATTCATGTATGGTTAATCATGGAGAATGAATCTCACCGCGTTGTGGAGACGGTAGTCCGTACGTACTCACGGGCGATGATATCGTTCCCATAATTACAGAATTGGAGTGGATGGTATAATATATCATAATCATTATGATGTTATAATGACCATATATAGTTATTATTTAGACCATTATACATATCCATGTAAGGTGTTGGTGGAATAACATATTACACCACGGTGTGGAGACGGTATTCCGTACGTACGCACGGGCGATGGTTTTGTTTTCTTGTAGGATGGATAGAAGGTTAAATAGGGTTGTTTCATATTTATAATAACATATCAGTATATGAGGTATACTTATTTTATTACTTCATAATGAAACATCTAAGGAAGAAGAAGTTGAAGAAGAATGAAAATTGAAAGAATCAGTAATGGATATTACCTCTTCTTTGACACGCCTCTTTGAATACTCCTCTTAGTGTACTAAAATTGGTCTTTGAAGAAGACCAGGACCTCTAGGATGTTTCTAGGGAAGTTGAGAAGGTAAATGGGCAGTGTTTGGCCAAGATTGAAGGCTCAAATTGGTGTGAGGAAGAGAGGGAGGAGGTTCCTTTTTATAAGGGAAGAGAGGGGCACCTTTGGAAATCTTAAAAATATTAATTTATAATAAATCTATCCCCACTTAAAAACTTCCAAATATGACTCATAATAACATATTAGATGATCTATGGTTGTAATATCATCATCCAATAATATTTAGACATGTTATGAATTTATTTTAAATATTTTCAACTTGATTTATCCTTATTTAATCAATTTCATTTTATTTGTGGTAATAACATTATAAATTTTAAATTATAACAAATAATTACTTATTTGTTGTGAATTATCCATAATTAGATACATTATAATATTTTAAACCGTATAAATTTAAATTATAATTTTTAAAAAATTTTGGGATTTTTAAACAAATTTATAATATGTTATTTTTATAAAATAACAATAGGGTCAATTTTGACACTGTTCATTTATTTCAATTTAACTAAAATATATACAGAGGATATGTTCGAACTAAAAGGTTTAATAGATTCATAAATGGTCATATGTATCTATAAAATTAGTGGAGCACATTAAATAGTTCATATAATATTAATTTTATTATTTTTAAAACCATTTATTTGGTTTATCTCTTAATAAAATAATTACTACATCATTTTTGTATAATTATTTAATATACGTATTTGTTGCATAAAAATTTTAAAAAAAATCATATGATTAATATAAATATTTTTTTAACAATAATACTTTTACTCTAATTTAGGATCTTAAAATAACAATATTGAAATTGTTATATTTATTAAATTATGAAGGTGACAACTTTGGCATCATTTAAAATAAAATAATGTAAGTGTCATAATCGCTTTTATAAGGCTACAAATGGTCAAATATTTGACCATTGGATTATTATGGTTTACATGTACATGAAAAATAAGTTTTGGTCAGGGTTTTGTGCCTTTTATGGTCACTATTAGTTTAATAAAAACTATATTCTTCATTTTTCACTAGATAAACAATTTTTGCATCACTATTGTGTCAAAATTAATGATAATTATTTAATCCCTAAAAATAATAAATAAATTAGTATGATGTATATAATTTCATTAGCTTTCTGGAGACTATTCATGTTTGAATATTCATAAATTTTATCACTAAATTAAAATAAATATACTTATAAGATTTAAGAGAGTGACATGTTGTCAGTTTCTTTGGTTTTAATAATAATTAAATTATTTTCATGGAACAAAGTCAATTAAATGATTCTAGTCCGACCCTTAGGTGATATAGGTCGACTTTTAGTCATCCAATAGGATTTTGGAAGGTGTTAGGTTAATTTTATAATCTTATATTTACCCTTAATTACCCGATTTACCTTTAACTATGGTAAATAAAATTTAGCATAGTTACTATTCATAAAGCCCAAAAATAAAAAAGTATCTTATTAACATAATTTGGACCCACTGATTCAAAATATGAAATCCATTTTTCCAAATTCAATACAAAAAAGTTTCAGAAATTAAATTAAAATTAATCCCGTTGTTGAAGGAAAACGGGTTTTTGTTTAAAACATTACAAAAGATTGAATTGATTTTACCTATGAATTCATGGTAAAATCAATGCTAATGAAATACATTATATTAAATGGTAAAAATATATTCAATTTATTATTTAAAAACATTCAATATTATAATTTAAGCACATAAATTATTACGATGAAAAAGTTTTTTTTAATTAAAATATATCGTATTTTTACTATTCATTAAAATATGAAAGTTATCATAATAATATGAAAATTTTATCCAAAGTAAAATTTTATATCCTTATTCAAAATAATAATTTTATTTTGTAAAATTGATCTTATAAACATGTCAAAAACTATATTTAAAGTGGGTGCGCCATAAAAAGGCGGCAAAACTGCATTTTTTTAAAAATACTTATTTTACCCGAAAAATTTCTTTTGTTCTTATACCATGTTCTAGAAAATGTGTAAGATGAATAATAATGTTATAAAATTCAAAATATAGTTAATAATATTCATAACGGCTCGTTCTTAATAATGTTATAATATCATATCATTGTTTAGTAAAACCAGGTATTGCGTACAACACACGCTATCGAAGAAGGACGCGATTGCGTGTAATGCAAGACATGTAAGGGTTGTTTAGAGTGAAAGACCCTTTTGTTGTTTCTTTATAACATAATCCAACCATTTTTTCATTTATACATTGAATATATATATATACTAAATGTTGCGTAGAATGACTATTATAAAACGAACTTGAAATTGTGTGTAACACAATCAAAGAACAGTGTTACGTATACTGCAAGCTAATACGTTTTTTCATATAGCGCAAGTTAATCTTGGTGTATCGTACAACAGAAGATATGAAAGAATCTAAAAATAATATATCTTTTAAAATCTCGGGTTATTACATTCTACCCCCCTTAAAATGAATTTCACCCTCGAAATTCGTCGGGGTTATAAATGGTTTTCTACTTGAAAGTTTCTTTAATAGAAAACCACATCGTAAAAAGGAACACAAAAACTTATCTTTAAAAACTAAACTATGAAATGTAACGGTTACCCAAATAAACAAATCATTGGGTTTCCACAAAGGATAACATAGGTGAAAATAAGGATATGGAAGGGAAATATAACCATCATGTTCTGATAGAGAGTGGTAGAGAACATGGATATGAAAAAACCAACAATCACAAAGCCATAGATTTGTGATGATCTAAGGTACAATCTGATTCATCGGATATAAGTTCACTAGGACAACATTTTTGGTTTTCAAGATCATTTCCCTAAAGTTGACGAATTAAAAGAAATACATACATGATTTTGGTACAATCTCACTGTTGTTCATGAATTGAACAATTTCCACTTCATCCCTTAACAAAATGAAGGTGAATGTGTTATTCGTGATGTGTTAGCAGATTATGTTATAGAATGATGGGTCATTCCATCTGTTTCAAAAAAAAGGTTTTCAAAAGTTATAAGTCCATCATATGGTTATATTAATCGTATATGGTTCCAAAAATGAACTTATACTTCATATATCATACCACTTAATAAAATAAAACTACATTCTACTAACCAGGGACTTCCTGTAGGCCAGTGGTAGGTGATAAAGGCGAGTCACACTTCAGTTGTGGGTTCGATTCCCAATTCCTTGTCCAACACGATGGGATGTCACCCATCCTGCAGGTTGTCCTTTTTCTAAAACTACATTACTATAACATCCCATCAATAATATCAAAAAAATGTTCTATCCTTAAACAATACTAACTTATGTCCAACATAATCCATTCCAATCTTTAGGTTTATCTAAAATACTTCGGTCCACACTCATAGTATAAAGAAAATGATTACTTGAAATGTCACATAACAATCATGTGAATGCCACCATTTATCCACCATATATCGTAAGATATATCTTGTTGGTCAAATTACAAACATGTGAATACCCTAATCATGTATTCTCTTGAAAAATGAATACCCATTTAACCTTAGTGAAAACATGAATGTTGTCAAAAGTTAACTCTTTCCACATACAAAAATCCCAAAATTTCTATATACTCAAACCAAGATATCACTTTTTCTTTATTTTAGTCATGATCTCATTATTCATATCATATTATTTTCTCCTTATCCCTTCCATATGCGCATATCATCTGCTTTCCAAAATATTTGAATCACTTTTCATGGTTACCAGTACCATAAAATTATTGAAAACCACAATAGACTAACACAAATATATTCTAATAAACCATAACAGTACCTCAAAAACATTATTCATGAATACCAATACATAAAAACTTCAATCCATCCTCTTCAATGATTATCCTGGAATAATTACTTCCTTGATTTTGACGTAACTTTTTAGTTCATGGCATTGAGTTGGGTAATGCCCACGTTCTCAACAAATAAGACATTGAACATCATAACAGTCTGTCACTCTATGACCCTTTTCTCCACACAGATAACATATGTCCCTCCATTTGAGGTATTCCTCAAGGTTATTCTTCCCTTCTTTAGAAATATCAATCTTCCTTTCTTTATACTCCTCATCATGTGAACATGCATAAAAGTCTATCTTCCTCTTATTTAATGAATTAGGCATACCACTAAATTTCACCTTGTTAATAATATATCGTGATGACTGATTTGGCATAATCACAATATCTTTCTCTTTATGCATTATACAATTTTGTTTCTCATAGTCACCAATTTGTCCATTGGATTTAATGTTAACCGAATTCCTTCTCGATCCCTCCATTGACTTAAAACGAAAAAAGAATTCTGTGAGAGGCATAAATCATGCTAGAGAAAACAACATATTAAAGGGGGAATACCCTCAATATCTAACATCTTAGGTTAAATTCTATGATCGTTACCACAGTTTTAGGACTATATCCTATATGTATACTTATCCATAGGGACATCCCTAGACATACCTTAGAAATATCTTTAGGGATCTCACTAACGTTTTCGCATCCTAGTTTCCAAAGCTTGACTAAACCTTTCCTCTGATACCAACTATAGAGAGCCGAAGCTTGACATACATGGACATTACATTACTTTTTCAGAATACTTAATACATAACAAAATAAGACACAGAAGGACCGTAATAGTTTAGTGTCTTTGTAAACTTGGAATAAAATATTCTAATCGTGGTGAAAGATCTTCAACATCTCCCAATAAAGATCTTCCCCTTTTTTTCTTACCTAAAACATTTATTTAAATTCTGTGGAAAAGAAAACATAAAAGGGGTGAGCTCAAATGCCCAGTAAGGGTAAACATAGAGAACATAAAACAATCCATAAATATTTGAATGCAAAAAATTGAACATAAAATCTAAACCTCAAAATCTTGAGCAAAGACATGAATCTTGGAAGTACGTAAGGAATATATCATAAGGGAACATCAATAATGATAAAATAGCATGGGAATAAAACATGTAATTGTGGAATCCATTAAGCACATGTAATGATTTCTATATTAGCCAAGGCATTGCTGCCAAGATCATCTTAGTGGACAAAGTCCCTTTCTGAATCGAGTTTACTCCTCGTTCCAGTCTAGTATTATTGAACTGGATTAACTTACCGTTCCAGCGATGTCTATCTCATGAGATATAAATCTTTACCCAATTCATTGGAGGGAGATATATGTCCCACCCATCTAATAGTTAAATCATTTTTACTTGTTCCAAAAAATAAAAATAAAACATTCCTCATAACCCAAAGAATAAAATGGGTTTCATAAACATCATCCCATCATCACATAATCCATATAAATCAAATGTATATTTCATCATAAGAAAATTTAAACTATTTATATCATAAAGAAATTATACTTGAAACATACACATATGAAATAATGTCATCTTAGATAGAAAATGGTTTTGATTAAACACTTGAAATGAATTCTTGAGGAAAATATCCTTTCTTCTTCAAAATCAATTTCTTTTCACAAAACATCATTCAATTTTAAAAGAAATGGATTTTGTTTAAAATAGTCATGAAATATTTTGGAGGAAGATTCATGAAAATAAGGCTTTATAAAATCGTAGAAATCTGTTCGTGCCGTATAAGTTAAAAAAACATTGTTCTTGTACTTTTGCTGGAAAAGTCAAAAAGTAACTCGTTACATAAACAAAAGATATATTACTTACATAACATGTAGGAAAATTAAAAATGGGTAAAAAGTACATTAAACATACATAAAAACACTTTTAGATAACATAGACAAGGATGATAACAATAACCCTAGTAAATACTTACGAATAAACAATCTCGGATAAGAACGAGATTTGCAAAATTATCCCTTACCTTAGGTCAGATATGCTTCGTATGGTTCCGAACCTCCTGTATAATTTTTTAAATAATGACATTGACTTATTACATAATCCTAATCATTGTTATGATATCATATATGTTTCACTTATGACTTTATATTACCCGTTCTTTTGTAAATTCCATGTTAAAGTAGCGTTTTGGGTAAAATCATTTCATTTATCGTATGTGTTTCGACTTGTCGTTTCATGATATTATTACCTATATCCTGATTTACATAATTCCATAATGTAAAACATGATTTATTTATAATATATATATTCATCATATACATATATATTATAGATCGATAAAATAAATGAAATACAACGTTCATGGAGACGGTAGACCGTACGTACGCATGAACGCTGTTTTCGTTTCCTTATTGAATTGAATGAAACTAAATAGATTACATACATATATATATATATATACATAAATCCAGTAGCCTTATTATTTCATATATTTCATTATTATTCATTATATAATCTTTATGATCATTCATGTATGGTTAATCACGGAGAATGAATCTCATCGCGTTGTGGAGACGGTAGTCCGTACATACGCACGAGCGATGATATCGTTACCAAAATTATAGAATTGGAGTGGATGGTATAATATATCATAATCAGTATTATGTTATTAATACCATATATAGTTATTCTTTACACCATTATACCCATCCATGTAAGGTGTTGGTGGAAAAATAGATTACACCACGGCGTAGAGACGGTATTCCGTACGTACGCACGCGCGGTGATTTTGTTTTACGTAGGATGGATAGAAGATGAAATAGGGTTGTTTCATATTTATAAAAACATATCAGTATATTATGGATACTTATGTTGTTACTTAATAATGAAAAAACTAAGGAAGTAGAAGTTGAAGAAGAATGAAAATTGAATGAATCGGTAACGGATATTACCTCTTCTTTGACACGCCTCTTTGAATACTCCTCTTAGGGTACTAAAATTTGCCTTTGAAGAAAACCAGGACCTCTAGAATGTTTATAGGGAAGTTTAGAAGGGAAATGGGTAGGGTTTGGCCGAGCTTAAAGGCTCAAATTGGTGTGAGGAAGCGAGGGAGGAGGTGCCCTTTTATAAGGGAAGAGAGGGGCACTTTTGGAAATCTTAAAAATATTAATTTATAATAAATCTATCCCAACATAAAAACATCCAAAAATGACTCATATTAGAATATTAGATGATCTAGGGTTTTATTTTCATCAACCAATAAAATTTAGACATTTTAGGAATTTATTTTAAACATTATCAAATTGATTTATCATTATTTAATCAATTTAATTTTATTTGTGGTAATAACATTATAAATATTAAATTATAACAAATAATTACTTATTTGTTGTGAATTTTCCATAATTTGATACTTTATTACATTTTATACCATATAAATTTAAATTATAATTTTTAAATATTTTTGTGATTTTTAAACAATTTTATAATCTGTTATCTTTATAAAATAACAATAGTGTAAATTTTGACACTATTCATTTATTTCAATTTAACTAAAATATATACAGAAGATATGTTCGAACTAAAATCATTAATAGATTCATAAAAGGTAATATGTATCTATAAAATTAGTGGAGAAAATTAAATAGTTCATATAATATTTATTTTATTATTTTTAAAACCATTTATTTGGTTTATCTCTTAATAAAATAATTACTACATCATTTTTGTATAATTATTTAATATACTTATTTTTGAATAAAAATTAAAAATAAAATCCTATGATGAAGATAAATCAATTACCTTTAACAATAATACTTTAACTCGAATTTATCATATTAAAATAACAATATTGAAATTGTTATATTTATTAAATTATGAAGGTGACAATTTTGGCATCATATAAAATAAAATAATATAAGTGTCATAATAGATTTTATAAGGCTAAAAATGGTCAAATATTCGACCATTGGTTGATTATGGATTAAATTTACATGACAATAAGTTTTGGTCTGGGTTTTGTGCCTTTTATGGTCACTATTAGTTTAATAAAAACAATATTGTTGATTTTTCACTAGATACACAATTTCTGCATCACTGTTGTGTCAAAATTAATGATAATTATTTAATTCATAAAAATTATAAATAAATTAATATGATGTAGATAATTTCATTATCTTTCTGGAGACTATTCATGTTCGAATATTCATAAAGTTTATCACTAAATTAAAGTTAATATACTTATAAGATTTAAGAGAGTGACATGTTGTCACTTTCTATGGTTTTAATAATATTTAAATTATTTTCATGGAACAAAGTCCATTAAATGATTCTAATCTGACCCTTAGGTGATATGGGTCGACTTTTAGTCATCCAATAGGATTTTGGTAGGTTTTAGGTTAATTTTATAATCTTATATTTACCCTTAATTACCTGATTTATCTTTAACGATGGTAAATAAAATTTACCATAGTTACTATTCATAAAGCCCAAAATTAAAAAGTAGCTTATTAACATAATTTGGAGCCACTGATTCCAAATATGGAATCCATTTTTAAAAATTCAATACAAAAAAGTTGCAGAAATTAAATTAAAAATAATCCCGTTGTTGAAAGAAAACGGGGTTTTGTTTAAAACATTGCAAAAGATTGAATTGATTTAACCTATGAATTCAAGGTAAAATCAATGCTAATGACATAAATTATATTAAATGGTAAAAATATATTCTATTTATAATTTAAAACCATTCAATATTATAATTTAATCACATAAATTATTATGAAGAAAAAAGTTGTTTTTAAACTAAAATATAGCATGTTTTTACTATTCATTAAAATATAAAAGTTATCAGAATAATATGAAAATTTTATCCAAGGTAAAATTTTATATCCTTATTCCAAATAATAATTTTATTTTGTAAAATTGAACTTATAAACATGTCAAAAACTATATTTAAAGTGGGTGTGCCATCAAAAGGTGGCAAAACTGCATTTTTTAAAAATACTTATTTTACCTGAAAAATTTATTTTGTTCTTATACCATGTTCTAGAAAATGTGTAAGATGAATAATAATTTTATAAAATTAATAATATAGTTAATACTATTCATAACGGCTAGTTCATAATAATATTATAATAACATATTGTTGTTTAGTAAAACCCGGTATTGTGTACAACACACGCTATCAAAAAAGGACGTGATTGTCTGTAATGCAAGCCAAGTCAGGGTTGTGTATAGTGAAAGTCTCCTTTGTTGTTTCGTTATAACAGAATCCAACCATTTTTTCATTTATACATTGAATATATATATATATACTCAATGTTGCGTTGAATGACTATTATCAAACGAACTTGAAATTGTGTGTAACACAATCTAAGAATAGTGTTGCGTATACTACAAGATTATACGGTGTTTCATATAGCGCAATATAATCTTGGTGTATCGCACAATAGAATATATGAAAGAAATTAAAAAGAATATATCTTATAAAATCTCGGGTTATTACATTCTACCCCCCTTAAAATGAATTTCTCCCTCGAAATTCGTCGGGGTTATAAATGGTTTTCTACTTGAAAGTTTCTTTAATTGAAACCCACATCGTTAAAAGGGATACCAAAACTTGACTTTAAAAACTAAATTATGAAATGTAACGGTTACCCAAATAATCAAATCATTGGGTTTCCACATATGAGAACATAGGTGAAAATATAGATATGGAAGAGAAATATAACCATCATGTTCTGATAGAGAGTGGTAGAGAACATGGCTATGAAAAAGCCAACAATCACAAAGCCATAGATTTGTGATGATCTAAGGTACAATCTGATTCACCGTATATAAGGTCACTAGGACAACATTTTTGGTTTTCAAGATCATTTCCCTAAAGTTGATGAATTAAAAGAAATACTTACATCATTTTGGTACAATATCACTGTTGTTCGTGAATTGAACAAT
The DNA here is from genome assembly GCA_963277665.1 of Viscum album. Classification (NCBI taxonomy): domain Eukaryota; kingdom Viridiplantae; phylum Streptophyta; class Magnoliopsida; order Santalales; family Viscaceae; genus Viscum; species Viscum album. Next base: position 169,756,187 of record OY728138.1, read on the forward strand.
ATCCACTTCATCCCGTAAAGAAATGAAGTTGAATTTGTTATTCGTGATGTGTTAGTGGATCATGTGGTAGAATGATGGGTCATTCCATCTGTTTCAAACAAAAGGTTTGCAAAAGTTATAAGTCCATCATATGGATAGATTAATCATATATGGTTCAAAAAATGAACTTATACTTCATATATCATACCGCTTAATAAAATAAAACTAGTTTCTACTAACCAGGGACTTTATGTAGGCCAGTGGTAGGTGATAAAGGCCAGTCACACTTCGGTTGTGGGTTCAATTCCCACAGCCTTGTCTGACACGATGGGATGTCGCTCGTCCTGTAGGTTGTCCTTTTTCTAAAACTACATTACTATAACATCCCATCAATAATATCAAAATAAGTTCTATCCTTAAATAATACTAACTTATGTCCAACATAATCCATTCTAATCATTAGGCTTATCTAAAATACTTCTTTCCAAGCTCATAGTATAATGAAAATGATTACTTGAAATGTCACATAACAATCACATGAATGCCACCATTTATCCGCAATATATCATAAGATATATCTTTTTGGTCAAATTACAAACATGTGAATACCTTAATCATGGATTCTCTAGAAAAATAAATACCCATTTAACCGTAGTTAAAACATGAATTTTGTCAAAAGTTAACTCTTTCCACATACAAAAATCCCAAAATTTCTATATACTCAAACCATGATATCACTTTTTCCTTATTTTAGTAATGATCTCATGATTACTATCATATTATTTTCTCCTTATCCCTTCCGTATGCGCATATCATCTGCTTTCCAAAATATTTGAATCACTTTTCATGGTTACCGGTACCATAAAATTATTGAAAACCACAATAGACTAATACAAAAATATTCTAATAAACCAGAAAAGCACCTCAACAACATTATTCTTGAATACCAATACAAAAACACTTCAATCCATCCTCTCCAATAATTGCCCTGGAATAATTCCTTCCTTGATTTAGAAGTAAATTTTTAGGTCAGGGCATTGAGTTGGGTAATGCCCATGTTCTCAACAAATAAGACATTGAACTTCATAACAGTTTGTCACTCTATGACCCTTTTCTCCACGTAGATAACATATGTCCCTCCATTTGAGGTATTCCTCAAGGTTCTTCTTCCCTTCATTAGAAATCTCAATCTTTCTTTCTTTATACTCCTCAACATGTGAACATGCATAAAATTCTATCTTCCTCTTATTTGATGAATTAGGCATACCACTAAATTTCACCTTGTTAATCATATATTACGATGACTAATTCAGCATAATCACAATATCTTTCCATCTAAGCATTACACAATTTTTTTTCTCATAGTCTTTAATTTTTCCATTGAATTCAATGTTAACTGAATTCCTTCTGGTTCCCTCCATTGACATAAAACACAAAAAGAATTTTGTGAGAGGAAAAAATCATGCTAGAGAAAACAACATAGTAAAGAGGGAGTATTCTCAATATCTAACATCTTAGGATAAATTCTAAGATCGTTACCATAGTTTTAGGACTATATCCTATACGTATATTATCCTTACGGACATCCCTAGACATACCTTAGAAATATCTCTAGGGATCTCACTAATGTTTTCGCATCCTAGTTTCCAATGGATGACTAAACCTTTCCTCTGATACCAACTGTAGAGAGCCAAAGCTTGACGTACATGAACATTACATTACTTTTTCGGAATACTTAATACATAACAAAAACAGACACACACAGACCGTAATAGTTTAGTGTCTTTGGAAACTCGGGAAAAAATCTTCTAATCGTGGTGAAAGATCTTCAACATCTCCCAATAAAGATCTTCCCCTTTTTTCATACCTAAAACCTTTCTTTATATCCTGGGGAAAATAAAACATAAAATGGGTGAGCTAAAATGCCCAGTAAGGGTAAACATGGAGAACATAAAACAATCCATAAACATTTGAATGCAAAAAATTGAACATAAAATCTAAACATCAAAATCATGAGCAAAGACATGAATCTTGGAAGTACGTAAGGAATATATCATAAGGGAACATCAATCTTGATAAAATATAATGGGAATAAAACATTTAATTGTGGAATCCATTAATCACATGTAATAATTTCCATAGTAGCCAAGGCATTGCTGCCAAGACCATCTTAGTGGACAAAGTCCCTTTCTGAATCGAGTTCACTCCTCATTCCAATCCTGTAATACTAAACCAGATTAAATTACCATTCCAGCCATGTCTATCTCATGAGATATAAATCCTTACCCAATTCATTGGAGGGAGATATAGGTCCCACCCATCTCATTGTGAAATCATTATTACTTGTGCCACAAAATAAACATAAAACATTCATCATAACACAAAGAATAAAATGGGTTTCATAAACATCATCTCATCATCACATAATCCTTATAAATCAAATGGATATTTCATCATAAGAAAATTGAAACTATTTAAATAATAAAGACATTATACTTGAAACATACACATATGAAATAATGTCATCTTAGATAGAAAATGTTTTTGATAAAACACTTGAAATGAATTCTTGAGGAAAATATCCTTTCTTCTTCAAAAGCAATTTCTTTTCACAAAACATCATTAAATTTTAAAAGAAAAGGATTTTGTTGAAAATAGTAATGAAATATTTTGGAGGAAGCATCATGAAAATAAGGGATTATAAAACCGTAAAAATCTGTTCGTGCCGTATAAGTTAAACAAACATTGTTCTCGTACTTTTGCTGGAAAAGTCAAAAAGTACCTCATAACATGAACAAAAGAAAGATTAATTACATACCATGTAGGAAAATTAAAAATGGGTAAAAAGGACATTAAACATAAATAAAAACACTTTTAGAAACCATGGACATGGATGATAACAATAACCCCAATAAATACTTACGAATAAACAATCTCGGATAAGAACGAGATTTGCAAAATTATCCCTTACCTTAGGTCCGATATGCTTCATATGGTTCCGAACCTCCTGTATAATTATTTAAATAATTTCATTGACTTATTACATAATCATATTCATTGTTATTATATCATATATGTTTCACTTATGACTTTATATTACCCGTTCTTTTGTAAATTCCATGTTAAACTAGCGTTTTGGGTAAAATCATTTCATTTATCGTATGTGTTTCGACTTTTCGTTTCATGATATTATTACATATATCCTGATTTACATAATTCTTGAATGTAAAAAATGATTTATATATAATATATATATTCATCATATACATATATATTATTGATCGATAAAAGGAATGAAATACACCGATCATGGAGACAGTAGACCGTACGTACGCATGAACGAGGTTTTCGTTTCCTTATTGAATTGAATGAAACAAAATAGATTACATACATATATATATGTACACATTAATCCAGTAGCAATATTATTTCATATATTTAATTATTATTCATTATATAATCTTTATGATCATTCATGTATGGTTAATCATGGAGAATGAATCTCATCACGTCGTGGAGACGGTAGTCCGTACATACGCACGAGCGATGATATCGTTCCCATAATTATAGAATTGGAGTGGATGGTATAATATATTATAATCAGTATGATGTTATAATAACCATATATATTTATTATTTACACCATTATACCCATCCATGTAAGGTGTTGGTGGAAAAACAGATTACACCACAGCGTGGAGACGGTATTCCGTACGTACGCATGTGCGGTGATTATGTTTTCTGTAGGATGGATAGAAGGTGAAATAGGGTTGTTTAATATTTATAATAACATATAAGAATATGTGGTATACTTATGTTATTACTTAATAATGAAACAACTAAGGAAGAAGAAGTTTAAGAAGAAAGAGAATTGAAAGAATCGGTAACGGATATTACCTCTTCTTTGACACGCCTCTTTGAATACTCTTTTTAGGGTACTAAATTTGTTCTTTGAAGAAGACCAGGACCTTTAGGATGTTTCTCGGGAATTTATAAGGGAAATGGGACAGTTTTGGCCGAGCATAAAGGCTCAAATTGGTGTGACGAAGAGAGGGAGGAGGTGCCCTTTTATAAGGGAAGAGAGGGGCACCTTTGGAAATCGTAAAAATATTAATTTATAATAAATCTAAACCCACATAAACAATTCAAAAAATGACTCATATTAGAATATTATATGAGATAGGGTTGTAATCGCATCAAAAAATAAAATTTAGACATGTTAGGAATTTATTTTAAACATTATCAACTTTATTTATCCTTATATAATCAATTTAATTTTATTTGTGGTAATTATATTATAAATTTTAAATTATAAAAAATAATTACTTATTTGTTGTGAATTGTCCAAAATTGGATACTTTATATAATTTTATACAATATAAATTTAAATTATAATTTGTAAATATTTTTTTGATTTTTAAAATTTTTTATAATATGTTATTTTTATTAAATAACAATAGTGTCAATTTTGACACTATTTCATTTATTTGAATTTAAATAAAATATATACAGAATATATGTTAAAAATAAAAGCTTTAATAGATTCATAAATGGTTATATGTTTCTATAAAATTAGTGTAGCACATTAAATAGTTCATATAATATTTATTTTATTATTTTTAGAACCATTTATTTGGTTTATCTCTTAATAAAATAATTACTACATCATTTTCGTATAATTATTTAATATACATATATGTTGCATAAAAATTATAAATAAAATCCTATGATGATGATAAATCTATTACCATTAACAATAATACTTTTACTCGAATTTATCATCTTAAAATCACAATATTGAAATTGTTATATTTATTAAATTATGAAGGTGACAACTTTGGCATCATTTAAAATAAAATAATATAAATGTCATAATCGCTTTTATAAGGCTCAAAATGGTCAAATATTCTCCCATTGGATGCTTATGGTTTAACTTTACATGACCAATAAGTTTTGGTCAGGTTTTTGTGCCTTTTATGGTCACTATTAGTTTAATAAAAACTATATTCTTGATTTTTCACTAGATAAACAATTTCTGCATCACTATTGTGTCAAAATTAATGAAAATTATTTAATCCCTAAAAATTATAAATCAATTCATATGATGTAGATAATTTCATTAGATTTCTGGAGACTATTAATTTTTGATGTTTCATGTAGTTTATCACTAAATTAAAATTAATATACTTATAAGATTTAAGAGAGTGACATGTTGTCACTTTCTTTGGTTTTAATAATAATTAAATTATTTTAATGGGAAAAAGTCCATTAAATGATTCTAATCCGACCCTTAGGTGATATGGGTCGACTTTTAGTCATCCAATAGGATTTTGGCAGGTGTTAGGTTAATTTTATAATCTTATATTTACCCTTAATTACCCGATTTACCTTTAATTACGGTAAATAAAATTTACCGTAGTTAATATTCATAAAGCCAAAAAATAAAAAGTAGCTTATTAACATAATTTGGACACACTGATTCCAAATATGGAATCCATTTTTCAAAACTCAATACACAAAAGTTTCAGATATTAAATTAAAATTAATCCCGTTGTCGAAAGAAAAAGGGTTTTGTTTAAAACATTGCAAAAGAATGAATTTATTTAACCTAAGAATTCAAGGTAAAATCAATGATAATGACATAAATTATATTAAATGGTAAAAATATATTCTATTTATAATTTAAAACCATTAAATATTATAATTTATCCACATAAATATTACGATGAAAAAAGTTGTTTTTAATTAAAATATAGCGTGTTTTTACTATTTATTAAAATATGAAAGTTATCAGAATAATTTGAAAATTTTATCCAAGGTAAAATTTTATATCTTTATTCCAAAGAATAATTGTATTTTGTAAAATTGAACTTATAAACATGTCAAAAACTAGATTTAATGTTGGTGCACCATCAAAAGGCGGAAAAACTGCATTTTTTGAAAAATACTTATTCTACCCGAAAAATTTAATTTGTTCTTATACCATGATCTAGAAAATGTGTAAGATGATTATTAATGTTATAAAATTAAAAATATAGTTAATAATATTCATAACGGCTATTTCATAATAATATTATAATAACATATCGTTGTTTAGTAAAACCCGGTATTGCATAAAACACACACTATCGAAGAAGGTCGCGATTGCATGTAATGAAAGCCAAGTCAGGGTTGTGTATAGTGCAAGACTCCTTTGTTGTTTTGTTATAATAGAATACAACCATTTTTTCATTTATACATTGAATATATATATATACTCAATGTTGTGTAGAATGACTATTATCAAACGAACTTGAAATTGTGTGTAACACAATCTAAGAATAGTGTTGCGTATACTGCAAGCTAATACGGTGTTGCGTATAGCGCAAGATAATCTTGGTGTATCGTAAAATAGAAGATATGAAAGAAATTAAAAATAATATATCTTATAAAATCTCGGGTTATTACACAGACTGTGAGGTATACGATGCTTCTTCCATCAGATCCCTAGCCTCAGGTCTCTGGGTGAAGCTCACGCACAGTCAGGGCGTCAGAGGAATGTTAGACCTTTTCCTTGTTCTTAATCATTCATCTTGGAATATAGATATTCAGGTTTCCTTGTTCTTTTTTTCATGCTGTTTTATGTTCCTCCTTTGTGGTGATACTGTGATGAACTTACTCTTTCATGATCGTAGTAGAGGTGTTCTTCTAAATGTAGCCTCTGAAATTGTTTTTTCTTAAAAGTGTACTTGGCACTTGTGTTGGTTGGTCGTGATTTCATTAGTGAATGTTTGGAGAAGTGAGTGTTGGGGGGTTTTTATCTTGTGCTGAGAGTTCTAGGTTTTATTGGAAGCATTTTCTCGCTCGTACTAAGGGAGTTGGATGTGTTGGGAGTTTTAAATCGGTTTGGGTAATTATTAGTTCTAGTAGTGTTTTTATAGGGAGTTCACTGTTTTGGAACCCCGATATTTTGGGTAGCCTTGTAGTGGTGTTCCGTTTATGTCTCAGTGGTCCTGCTCATCTCAAGTGGAGAAGTCAGTATGTTTGTGTTGGGAGTTCCCACATTAACCCCTCATCGGGTTAGTGTGTGTGGGTTTTAATGTTTTCGAGTTAGTCGAGTTCTTGTGGTGGAGAGAACCCTCTTGTGTTCTCACCGTGTTTTTTCTCATGGTTTATTTGGGACCTGTTGGGTGTGACTTGTGGAGTGAATTGTTATCCTGAGGTTCTTGATTTTTCTCTTGTCTCAGTTCAGGAACGGACTCAAGCTTTGTCTATCTTTTTACTTGGTGACTTTCTGGAGGTAGAAAGTGTCTGTGGTGGGGAGAATTGTCACACCCTGACCGGGTTTGATGCGCAACTGGCTCACAACTTATAAAACTCTACGACAACACATAGTTTGAATCTATAGGTGGTTAGTGTCAGGTGGAACGATTCTAGCGCAGCTCACTCAACGACACACTTGACGGCACACAATCCGTGTAGTTGGTCGACATCCGAAATAAGTAAATAAATTAATTAAAGGTCATGTAAACTGAAATTAAGTAAAATAAGAATTTAATAAAATAGAGTTTTAGAGAAGAATGTTTAAGCATAAAAAAAATATTATAGTTTTAATAATAATAATATAATTATTTTGGTTGTTTTAATTATTATTATTATTATCAATATTAATGAGATTATTATTATAATTATTAAGACTATTACTATCATTATTGTTATTATTATTGTAATTATATTATTAATAAAATAATAATAATAATAATTGTTTTTGGGGAGAACCCTATCCCACCGTGACCCCCTCCCTTTGGACTCCATCGCGTTTCCCCTAGTGCGTGGCCAGCCTCCAGCACCGCCCTACGCGATCACCCAGCCATGTCGCCAGCTCCGCCGACCTCGCCTCCTCCCCCGGATCCCAGCCAGCCTCATCCGACAGTGCCTCCCCTACCAGCGTGACCCCATCCGGAGACATCCCCTCTGGCGCACAGATCTAGCCGAACCCCCCCCCTTGTCGGACGCCTACCTCGCCAGCAAAAACCTCCCCGAACGGACTCCTCTTCAGCACACAACGCCTCCGACAGCCACCCCTCCCCGATGTGGCATGTTTGACCTCCCCTATTTTCCTACAAGCATGTATTAATCTATTTTTTTGATTCATATTTGGGTTTTCATTTTTGAACCAATCCTAATTGATTGAGTCATGTTCGGTTGGTTTTTTTAACATTCCAGGTGTGTGCGATTGGTCTCTTAGGACACTTGGATCCATGTTTCGACAACCGCCGCTGAAGGTAGAGCAGTTCAGCTTGTCTCGTTTGGTCGCCACTATCCGAGGTGAGGTTTAAATCCTCTTGCGTGGTTTCTCATGGTCTAAATTAGGGTTTTAAATTGTTTTGCGTGCATATTAATTATCTTGTGGTGTGTTGGTGTTTTTTTCGATAGTTGAATTTGCTAAAAAAATATCTTTTGAGGTTGTTTTTATAGTATGTGTAAGTTTTTACCAATTTTGCTTGGATAAATGTTATTAGATTTTTAATAGTGAATTAAATGTTTTATGTGGTGCAAAATATACTTTGAAAGTGTTTTGACATGATTATATGATGAATGAAAAATTTCTAAAGCATATGGTTATGTTTTCATGTGTTTCTCACTAAGGTACTCCTTAGAAGTGTTTTTACGATTGTGGAAAAGATGCGAATTGTGTTTCCATAGACACTTGAGATGTGAATTCATTGATAGTGGGTTTGTATGAAGGGAATGTATCATTTAGGCATGTTGAATTATGATTTTCATATTTAAATGTGATTTGGATATTAGGAAAGTTATTTGGAATGTCCTTTTGAGTGAACTAGGCATTGTGTGTGGGTTTTAAAGGAGGGATTTCCACATAGAAAATGGTTGAATTTAAAATGTCTCCTTGTAATAATTCTAAAGGGGTTTCATGAATTGATTAATTAAGGGTAAATTCTATTGAAATTTGTTTTTGGTGTTTGTGAAATTGAAAGTGGTTTTTCTATGGAAATTGGATTTTTAAGTGTGTTTGGTAAAAGTGTTTGTGGTGTGCAAAACGTAAAGGTTTGTTTGAAACTAGTTACTTAAAAATAGTGATTCATTAGATCTTGATTTCTTGAATGGTCCGTTAGTTTCTAAATAATGTTCATTCCTCTAGGTTGACTAATTAGAGCATGGGTGGCTTCTTTTTGGTGAGAACACACATACATAGGTAACTATGTTCACATGTATATATATATCTCCCTTGCACATATTCCCTCATGGCGCGGGGAATATTTTTAATGGATTAAGGTTATATATATATTTTTGAGAATGTATGTCTGTTCTAGTGAGAGCGTCTTTCTTCGGAATCCCCAAGAGCCTAAGTGTCTCGGCTTGGTCCGCTTCCTTCTCTGAGGTAGGTTTCCCTATGCATTTCCATTTATATTTAAGAATCATTTATTTCTTACTTTTCACACCTAGTTCTGATATTAATTATTGATATAGAATTGTTATTAAATTTTCTGTCTTGAATTGGAGTGGTTTATTTCCTGTAATTTGTTTCAATAAATGGTTTGATTATTTTTTCACATAAATGGCCTAATGAAATTCCCCTTTGGCCTTTGTGAATGTGTATTGGATTTAAAATTATGGTTTGGGTTTCATAAATGGGTTTCAAAGTGTATTTCTGTTTTTCAAAATGGTGTGTGTGTGATTCCTTAAGAAATGGTTTGGCATGCAAATAATTATGTGAAGCCCGATTGGAACTTTTGTAAAACTAGTTATCTTAAGAAAACTCTCCTAGGATGTGGTCCTCTTGACTTGGTTGAGTTATATGTTATGGATGGTCCACCGAGTTGTACTTTCTGGTGATCAAATTGTTGAAAGGAGAGGGACGTATTCCTTAGGGTGATTCAGGGGAGACTCTGTTGTGTGTGTTGAATGTGTGTAGGGAATGTACTTGTGACTGCTTGTTTGACATTAATGGCTGACCCCCTTTTTGTATGAACATGGGAACCCAGCATAGAGAGAGAATTTTCAGAAAACGATTACTACACTAGTTTAGACTACGCACTCGATAGTGGCCCTTAGTAAAGATTATACTCTAATAGGGGATTAGGCCCCTCGGTTAGGCCAAGTAGGGTGATACCAAGCGTTTGGGCATTAGGACGTCATCGAGAGTAGGCATGCCTTCATAATGAGTCACATTTATAGTACGTTCTAGAATATTCACAAGCTCTTAGTTTTTCCCGTGTATATTGCCACTTAGTTATCTGCGGCGGATGGTTGAGGTGTTTTTTTTGGTTGATTTCTCATTCTTGTTATTTTTCCATTGCCCTAGTATGGTTATTGCTTTTGCCTTCGCGTTTGATGAATCTCTTTGTTAAAATTGATAAAAGTTATCTTTAAAAGTTTGTGAAAAAAGGTTTTTAAAATGTTTTAAACTTCACTATCCCTCTTTCTCTAAAATGGATAAAGCTTCATCCGTGGAAAAGAACATCGTTTAAAATATGAAGGGCAATGGATCATGATTTTCTTTTAAAGAAGAAAATGTGTAAAAAACTAGTTCTTTACATTTTATTTCAAAATTGAAATTGATGGATATTTTATTCAAAGGAGATGCATATGAGAATAGATTGTTTGGGCTTTCCTACTGAGAATTTTAATGCTCACGCCTATCTTACCTTTTTAGATGCAGGTTTATCTCTTTGGTTCAGGTTCTTATTTCGACTGCACGAGCGAAGCAGACTGTTAGTTATTGGAGGTGACCAAGAGGTCACATAAAGGCATGTGTTGTCTTGTTTTCATTCCACTTCTAGTTTTCTTTCTCTTTGTTTATTCTTCATTAATTTATTTGTCTTCCTTTTTTGGGCCAAATCGTTCCCACTTATTTAGTTTTGATGCCCGACACTAGTAGCCAGCCCACAGGGATCGAGAAAGACCCTCGGTTCATGCCGCGGGTTGGCTCGGGTGGCTGGTTCATGGTCGACTCGGGTTTGTTCGTTACAATGTTCTATATAGTCAAAAACAAATTCTTAATTTCCATTGATGTCATAATATATGGAGAATTATTTCTCTCTATTCATACTACAAGATAATATATCATAATATGATGAGAATGTTTAGAAATATTGTTCCCTTATATGTATTGGGTGTATTGGGTTTATACCAACAATTAAAAATTAAATATTACTCTTTGTATTATTTATATAGTCTACAACATGCCATTCTTTCCATGAAAAAGTAGATTTATACTTATTAATATATTCCACATATGTTTGTCTTATAGTAATGAATTACACCTCTATATTCACTTTTAGTTCACGCGGAAAACATCTTAAAATGGAAGGAACATTAAAATCCTTCCATTATCGCTCAAAATTTCTACCACATCCTTACTAATTTGAATCAATATGCACCATTGATTCAAATACCTTGTAAGATGATAAACATCCATGAAAACCATCTACCTTTAATTACATTACACATAAAAAATAACTTTTATAATGAAATTATACATTGTTTAGATACTAATGGTTCTTCAGTCCCATTAAATGATGATGACAGTTTTAACATGAAACAATCCAACATTATTGAAATACCATGTAGATTGGAAGACTACTCCATATGAGTAAGGTTATTACCCAAAACATGTGTCAAATATCTGGACATTATTATAATTTCGTTAGATCTAGCACTAAATCCGGCTTTAGCAATATATTATTTACTAGGAAGAAAAATACTAACATATATTATGTGAATTGATATAGTTTTCATTCCTTTAATTGAACAATATTTATAAAAAATTGAATAAAAATTATTAGATCATAAAATTAGGAAAACTAATTCATCATTCTGAAACTATTAATAAATTAAAATTTTGATGGAAATTAATATATACCTAATATCAGAATCATTATCTTAGTATCATTGGGAATAACTTCAAATGATTAATATATTTTTAAATATTTCATAATGTTTTGTAAAGAGTGTCTCAATAATCCAAATCATATCCCATAAAGTATATTTCTTTATGTGTGGTCTTAAGCCCACTCATTGTGCACTAGTGATAATTGAGTAAATAACCAATCCACCCTATTATTTGTTAGTTCCCCGGGGAGAATATTTGTCACAACGACATCCAATGGCTAGTATCAAGACACAAATGTATTTTCAAGAAAATCAAAAATTATATACCATAATAAAAATTCATGATATTATCAAGTATAAAGACTTATCTCTAGTTCCTATTATAGGCTTACATTCCCTAATATATATATTTCGAAATCACATTCCATGGTTTTAATATAAATTTTTTAATACCAACTATAACAACCCTGATATGTGGTAAGGTCCCAACTTTTTTTTCAAGATGACTCCTGATTTTTTAGAGGTACAATTTTGTCTAGTTTGAGTAAATGTTGTTTCTATTTTACATTGGGTTTTGTTTGGGATAATAAAATGAAAAATTTGGAAGATGTTGAGGTAGTATAGAATTGGCGTGTGGTGTTCCCAAACCGTGTGTCCCATCCCTACAAATTGTGAAATCCTAAACATTGTGGATTTATATGGCTGGTGCCAGATTTTTTAATATAGGTTCCCTATAAGGAGAAAATTTCCACCTCACTCTTTAGAATAAGAGAATAGTTAAGGCACATTGTTTAGAAAACCATCTTCCACTTCAAAGAAAAATAATTATTAGGGTTTTAATTAATTCTAAAATTATATTTTAAAATACATTAACCCCTATTTTAATAAAAAAATCATCCCAAAATAAAACATGACCATATAAAATAATTTTTTGGTGGTTCCAGGAAACATTATTATTTATATTTACCTATATTAGTAGATAATATATGGGAATATTGATGATACACATCCCACTATATAAGAGTATATAATCCCATGTGGTTTCATTCTTCTCTCACATCTCAAACTCATAATTTAAAAAAAGTTATACTCTATCTATATAGAACTAAAAATAGTGTTTTTGGTATAGATCTATAAATTTGGGATCTTTATAGATCAATCATGAATTAGGGTTTCATATTCAGATCTTGTTATATTTCATTACTCCTCTCAAAATAGGGATTTCTTCTAGTATGATTTATCATCAATATAAAGGTTGGTGGTCTATAATTAAAATCCTAATGTATTGATTCAAATTCTGTGTATGTAATTTTAGATTTGACATTAGATGATTATAAACTGAGTTGTTGATTGAATCAATTAATTTTTTGAATAAATTAACTGATTGATTTTTGGAGTTGTGAATTTGGGGATTTTTATTTAAAATAATTAATTATGAAATTAATTATATTATTATTGGGATTGAGGAACATGATTAATTAATTTTTGAATTCCTTAATTTTAATTGTTTGGATTACGATATACATTAATTTTGAATAATTATTAAATGATTTAATTATGGAACGATTCATGTTATTGAAATTGAGTAATTAATTGTTGAATTAATTATTGTTATATTACATTTTTTGAATTGGAAGAATTAATTATTGAATTACTTGTTAAAGATTGTTCTAATTATTAAATTGATTGAGATGAGAAATTATTTTATAATTTATCAAAAAGGGTTGATATTATTAAATAATTTTTTAATTAATTAATGGAATTTATGTGGATTAATTTATTTTAAAATTAATTATTGTCATATTTTGATAGATGTGAAATAAGATAATGAATAGAAGCAATGTAATTCCTATGTTAAATGAAATTATGAATGTTAACAATGTAATTGATATATGTTTGTTTGATAATGAGGTATATGACACTGACTGTTGATCTTAATACCCACGGGGGTGCAAGACAAGGCATTTTAGACCCAACTATATGCATGTGAATATTTTTATGGGATATAGAAAAATGCTCCAAATAAAAATTGGGTATAATAGAGGTATTAATGCTCAAAATACCCATGGGGTACTAGAATTGATGTTTTATTCCCATGATATATTTGATTTACTGATAAAAGAGTGTAAGACAAAAATTGAGCACTACAACAAAACATGTGTTTAAATGCATTGACATTTAGCAAAACTAGCCAAATGAGTTGGTAATTTCCATCTTTATCACCACTAAAATAAATCCTTCCAAAGGGATACCATTATCAGTAGTAAAAAAATCCATGATAAGGGGATCCTTTTATCAATGCGGATAAAGGATACACTTTTTAACGCTTTATTTTTGTGATAAAACAGGGTACTCTAAATTAGTGTAAAAAATGAAGTGCTAATAAAGGGTAACCTTTATTAGTGAATTATTAGTTATGATAAAGGTCCACCCTAAAATAAAATAATTGAACAAATAAAAATAAAATAATATCAATTTAAACTATAATGTAATTGTTCATAAAAATGAATAAAATTTATATATTTATTATTTAAATATTTATAAATAGTATATATTAAATATATTAACATTTAAAATGAATATAATGAAATTATTAAACAAATTAAAATCTAAAATGAGAAAATATAGAAAACATTAAACATTTTATAAAGTAAAAAATTGTTGAAAAAAATGAAAAAAAATTAATATACAGATATATAGATTATAAATATTAATTAATATTATATATTTAATATATATATAATAAATATATAGTAATAATTGAACAAAAAAATTATAGATGAATAAATCATAAAATTATTTGAACACGTATTATTGAAGAATTTAATTATAAAAATGAATAAGTATAGTAAATAAAAATATTAATTTTAAATTGTAATAAATAATATATATTAAATATATATATATATAATGAATAAAATGTTAATAATAAACATATTAATTATTTATTTATTTTTAATGTTCTTTGATATTTAAATTTAACATATTTGAAATGTCATGTGTTAATTTGATTTCAAGTATATATATAATGTATTTTTATATACAAACTCACAAAAAAAATATATTTATTAAATATATAAAAACACATAGGCTTAATATTTATCTATATTATAAAAATTTTAGTATATTTTTTAATATCCATTATAATATTATACATTTAATGTATTATGTTTATAATCAGGGAATCTTATTTGTTTATTTTTAATACTATTAGGGTTAGGTTATTCATTTTGGATTTTTATTATTATTATTTATTTTGTTATTGAATTTGATCAATTTATATATTATATATATATATTTATTTATTTAATTACTATGTTTTTCTATTTTCAATATATATATATATATCCATATTTTTTTTATAATTTATATTTAATAAACAAACAATTTCCACATTTAAAAAAATTTAAACTGTACTCATTTTGAATTATTCAATATCAATCATTTTTAAAATGCATGTATTATAGATTTTATATCCTTTAATAATGAAAAAATATAATTTAAACAAATATTTATAAATAAATATATTTATAAAAGAATACTTACCATATTTATAATTTTTTAAATTTAAAATTAATTGTAACAAATATCTATTATTTTTTAAATAAGTACTTATATAATTATTAAGAAATTATTATATTTATTTAAATAATATATAATTTTATAATAAATTTATTTTAATAATTAATCAATTATAATATTTTATTTAAATAATAATAATATAATTATATTGAATTTATTTAAATAATTATAATTATAATACCTTATATCAGTTCTTTATTATCATTAAGAATGATCGAACATTATTATCGCTAAAATATTAAATTTGATAATTAATTCTTTTATTAGCACTAAAAAAGAACTGATAAATATTCGTTTTATCAACAGTTATAAATTTAACATAGATATTCTAAATATTTATTATCAATTTTTTGAATTCACTATAAAAAGTGTCGCTGATCTTTTTAAAATAACCCTAACTACGACTTAGTCACTCGCGATTCGCAAGATCTCACAGAACTCCTATATTACCAGTGTGACTCCGATACATTCATTTGGATGAATTAAAGATAAAATCCAATATATTTTATTTTTTAATTATACTTTATCATTTTTTGATTTTTTGGATTATGTGTTTCACATATTTTCATTGTTCTTAACCATGATGAACCCTATATCTCATATCTTTTCCATTAAAATATATTGAATGGTTCTTTTTCATCCTTTTCCAATATAGAAAATGGTTTCAAAGATATAGAATGATATTTTCATGTGGTAGGGTTAGTCAAAATATGTTTGTGGTCGTATGTGGATAAATAAAATAGATTTTTCACCACATACTACTATAAAGGTAATGTTATATATATCCATTAACATTGACACATGACAATATAGATCAAGAAGTGTGTCTGAGGGGATGTGTTGACCTAAATTGGGAAGTATTTAGGTATACATGGTAAAAAGTGATACAAAATGGAATCATTGTAGGAATTAGGGATATCAGTATTGATTATATCTATGTGATAAAAAGTCCAGACCTATGATGTAATTCATAAATATGTCTACATTGCACAATTATGCATTATACTTGAGTTACCCTATGATGTCTAGGTTGTTGTTTTTGTTTATTTTTTTCCTTGACATATCTTGTTGAGTCTCATTCCTCTTTTTTTGAGTTGATAGGTAGGAACCAAAAAGATTATATAAAATTTCATGTTATTATGTGTCTTTGTTTAATTATTTTCCCAAATAAAATATAAAAATATATTAATATAAACTTTAATAGTTAATAAATAGTGTATTCTTTTTTTATTAGTGGTGATTAAGTTTATATAACTTATTACTTGAATGAGTTTATTTACTAACCCCCGTTATCGATATTATTAGTTAGTTGTTTCATACTAATATTTTCTAGAATGATTTTAACATACATTATATTATATTTAATGTATGAAAATACTTATTTAAATGAAAATAAATTATCTACAGGGGCATGGAGTTCGCATTATATATAAATTATTATTTTCCCATTTTTGAAACATTGTTGTTTTTTAAGTTCAAAATTAAATAAATCACTAAATTAATATAGAATATTTCACCACAATGTACCCTAGATATTTCTTAGAACGATACAATGAACATCAACATTTTTCTAAAACATATATTGATCCCTGAGACATAGAGTTAACTGTAGTTCTACCTCAAGCTATGTTGTATAGTTTTTAATTATGTGATCATCTATTATCTATGTTTCCTATATAATTTTCATTGGGAAAAAATCCATCAATGTATCATGGAATCACTTTTGAGGTAATTGTGTTTGTTGAAAAAGTGGGCCTCCATGTTTTGTTTGTTGACAAAGAAAACCATGATGTAAAAATTTGCTGAAAAGGGGGATTTCATGGTGGCATGTCGAGTTCATGGGATGTTTTTAATGATCCATGATTGATTCAAGAATCTTAAAAAAAGGAACGTACAATCAGGAGGTGGTTCAAAAAGGGCAGATACAAGGCGGCACCGTTTTCTAGTGTTTGCCAAATTTTTTGACCTCAAAATCGTCAAATGGAGAAATGTGTTTTTGGCAATGGGACATTCATGACGGTGTCTTGGAGGATTCTAAACATTAACTCCATATTCTTGTCAAGATCAGAACATCAAAATTTGGCAAAGGAAAAGGGGCTCACTAGTTTTGGGTTTGGTCGCGCAAGTTTCTAGGGAGACAGGGACTAGGGCGGCTGAACTTGCGCGCCGAGAAGAGAATTGTGCGCTGGAACTCAGGGTGTCAAAATGCCTATAAATAGAGGTTGAACCCTCCTCATTCGGTGTGTGTTCAAAACATAGAAAAAATCAGTGCTCTCATCGCGCAAGTGGTGGTTTGGTCGCACAAATATAAAGATATTGAGAATTTGCGCGCTAGTTGATAGTTGCACGCCCAAAGTGGTTTAGGCGGTAAATGGTGTGAGTCTCCCATGTTTAGAGTTGAAGAAGGGGGTATCTCCCAAGTGGTTTGGTGACACTTGTGCGCCAGGCTTTGAAGAAGAATGACAGTTGGTAGTTGTGAGCCAAAATTGGTTTGGGCGTAAAAGGGTGTCTGTTGCGCATGTTTGGAGTTAAAGAAATGAGTGTCGCACAAGTGGTTAAGGTGATCTTGCACTCCGGATTGGAGAAGCGCGCCAGGTATGGTAGAAGCACACCAGTCATTTTAGGACTGCACGAATGTTGGAATATTTCCCGATACCTTGGGTTTAATGTGATATTCATCTACGGGTGAAAGTCGGACTTCAATAGAGCATCTACATACCAAAGAGGAAGTATTCATTAGTTATAATGTGTAGACCTATAGGTCTATAAACTGTGAGTGGATCCATTCTAGAGTAGTGAGAAAAAGAAGAGGAAGAAGGCGATTCTCTCCACTAGCAGTGATCCAGAGAGAGAGAAATGGGGAGTGACCCTTGGGAAAGCATTGAGCTGACCCTAAACATTGTAAAGTTATTGAGCCTTAGAATATAAGTGATCTATCCTGAGTATTGTAAACATTAGTGCACTTTTATTGGATTTGATACATTAGCACATTGTTGGTGTATGATCCATGGACATAGCCCAATGAGGGTGAACCAAGTAAAAATAAATTTGTAATGTGCATACTTTAGTTTTTGATTATACTTTGCTGGAGGAAAGAGATAGAATTGAGTCTTTCTTAACAGCGACACATGATCAATATGGGAAGTTGTGTTAATCTGTCATACTCCGATTCACCCCCCTCTCAAGGTATCTAACCTAGTGGACCTAACAGATTTATGCTAATATATAATAATATTTAATTTATGACAACATTGAATATATTCACTTAATTGGTATGTGTAAATATATTCTAGTTCAATATTGAGAATTTATTGAAAAATTGACCAATTGAAGGGATGGATATTAATGGAGAGATCATATGAGAGATTAAAATATATCCAAAATTAAATGATATGGAATCCTTGAGTATATAGAAGTGATGTCAATTGTAGGTGGGGTGAGCTTCCTTTTTTCAATACCATTAAGGTGGATATATTCCAATTCCGCTTCAATTAAAGAATTTTTTTTAGAGATTCCATCAGTTTAGGTTTCTAGGATCCTTTAATCCTTATTACCTCTTAGATGTGAAAGTTTGATATTTGTGTGCTCAGTTGGGGAACCCCCAATGGTCCTATTGAGCTACTCTTTCTAGGAAAGGCCATTATATATTATTGGTCGAATAATTTGTTCTATGTCATCAATGGATGATTCTAGATATGGTTCTTCTATAATGATAGGTAAAATCCTTATGTTATATACCCTAGTTGATGAACATATGACACATAAGCTTCATATTCATTATTTATGATTATATTATATTTCTTTTGGGATTGTGATTATAACTTATTCATAATTTTATTTACATCATTATTTTCAATGACTAAACATATGAAACAATATTAATTAATTACTATTTTATTAATGATTATCTTATATATTTCTATCTATCCCTAAAATATACCTACACAATGTGACCCCTACTCAATGAAATATTTATAGAATCATATTAGACAAATGTAAGTTACATATACATTTTATGTTGTGAATGAATCATACAACACATAATACTCATAATAAATATAAATAAAATTTCATAATGAAAGGAAACGGGTTTCACAAATATGTTTGTGTAATGATGGATTCATTTTGGTGAAAATAAAAATAAACTAAAATACACTTCATGAAAAAATGTCTACAATTGAATGCATCATTCATGAAAATTTATACTCATTTGAATATACTTATAATCCATTAAAACTAATGTATCAGTAGTCTTGACTACCTTTATTAAATCCTTCAATAGATGCTTGATTACCTTCCTTCTCTTCATGATGTTTTGAACTCCGTCTTTTAAACTTTCCTTCCTCCCATCATTAGGTATCCAAAGTTCGATGATGAAATACCTCCCACTCAGCAAGTAATCATTAATCTTGGTCAATTACCCTTCTATGAATTGAATACCACAACTCTGAAATCATTCTTCAATTCTTACATCCTTTCATCCTCCTCATTTTCAACTTACTGGGAACATAATAAATGACATCGGAAAAATATCCAAAACATAATGAATGAATTTTTTGGGTTTCATTATAAGAATTTTCTTATATGAATCACATGGTTACATTTGAAAACAACACATAAAAAATTAAATATTTTTTTAGGGAAATAAATTGGATCATATTATTACTCAAAATTTAATCATTCTTGGAGGATAATTATACTATGATGAGTCTTATAATCATACTCTAGATAGAATACCTCCCTTGAGGAGAAGAGATCTATATCCTTTTTTTTGTATTCATCTTGGGGACACTTCCTCTCAGATGATTGGAGAAATAATAATTTTTCAATCTCCCCCATTCCCTCACATCAATACCACAACATGATTGTGTCTCCTACAATCCCTAAAAAAAAAAATCATTTCTGTGGTAGTGAAAAACAATTAATGCTTATTTGTGGAAGTAAATATCTGTGAGTGGATTCCGTGTGGATTTCAAAGTTAATTAATTTATTTTTGTAATGTAATATGTTATAATATTTAATTTTAATTTCATTTAAGATATTTTCTATCCTTAGTGGAAACTCGAATTTCATCTCCCAAATAGTTATTATTGCATTTTATTGCTTGACACTCATCCCAAATATAACTTTTATTGATTAAACTACTCTGAAATGTATTAATCCAATATGATAATGTGAGACCTTTTGCTATAGTAGTTCAAGAGACATAGGTGGATTCTTAATAAATATTGGAGGAAAATATCTAAGAAGAAAATTAAATAATAACTCTTAGAGATATATGTCATCAACGAACATGGGAACCCAAATGATGGGAGTAATACTAGTGTGAAAGAGGGTTTTAAATCCATCATTATGATATAGAAACAAATAAATATATGAGGATGGAATAAATAATGTTAGTAAAGGATATTTGTATTGAATTATTGGTTTATTATATATCTATTGAAGTTCGTAACAATTTTCAAGAATGAGGCATGGAATTGTTGAATTTTATGCATTGAGTGTTTTTTTTTATTCCAGACATATTAAATGTCTAACTAATCTTGAAGACAATGTCTTCTGCACATAATGATCTTACCATTCCTATAAAGGGAAAAACTATTGACTATAAAACTAAAGAATTGTTTGGAGATAAAAAATATTTTTATGAACAAACCCACAATGACACAAAATCGTAGTGGTGAATAACATTATTGAGGAAAGATGTATTGGTATAAAATTTGAGGTTTTGTTGGAATCAATTGAACTAACCTATTAATCACAACAATTCAATGTTCAGTATTTATCTTTTAGTCTCAAAAATGATGAATGTGATGATTGATATTGATTCATAGCATTGTGTCCAACTTATAATGTAGAAAATTATTTGTACTGATGAAATAATAATGTTAAAATATATATTACTTATTATACTAAAAAATTGTATAATGAATAATTGATTATAGTTTTCATTATTCCATGAAAAAAATAATTTATTTTAGAATTTTTTCCCATGAAATTTGACTTAATGGTAACTAAAAAATGCTATAGATGATTACAGACTATCCTTATGAAGTTACATGTTAGGGATGTTGAAGGGAAAATAAGGCCCCACCCACAACATAGTTATGAACACATTATAAATCATGAAACATATACTACTTTCATTAATCCTCACAATGAGAAATCATTTTAGGTTCATTGTATTTTTTAATATATTATCTCAAATTTTATAATATATATAAATTGATTAAAAAATTTCTATTTATAAAATAATGAGAGAGCTCTTCAAACAATTATTGTGCATCAAAACCAACATACTCCTTCCATAAAAAATCTATGGGTAACACATTTTTATAGGAGAAATTGGTATATTTTTTAAATCATCAACAAGTGTTTAATTATGTGATATGAAACAACACATGTTTCTTTGTTTATATTCAGATTGATGAATCAAAATCTGAATCCACATCTATCTGACATCATGTGTTGTGGAAGGAATATGATATAAATAAAGTGGGTTAATTAGTCACTGAAAACACAATAAAGTTAGAGAATATCTTTTCGCTATGTAATAATTTAATTAGTAAACCTCTATAACAATTTTACATAAAAATATATATTGTTGTTCATATTATAATATATTTTTTAGACCCAAGAATAAAATATGACCGTAATAAATGAAAATCTAACTTTAGTATCTTTGATGCAGATTAATAAATGTAATCATGATAGATGATTAGGTTTTGTATTGCCTCCTCGAACATATTTCTAGACGATAAATCAACATGGAGATTCATATAATATGGTGCGATTATTTTACACACAAATAAACTCACTACAATATATTATTTATCAGTTCGGTTTGGTATACCAATGTATTAGAAAAGATTGAAGCAAACCAGCAGTGGAACAATGAATTGCACATGAACCTAATGATATCATTAGCTTTTAGGCTTCTCTATCACCCAAACACAAACCTTACATTGGGTAACCAATTTTTTTAATACTATATCATATAAATGTTCGTCAAATAACTTCTTATAATTTTATTTTACGAATATTATATAGGGTATAATTGTATATGATTTGTATCTTTCAACACCGATGTACTACTGTGTTATGATGGGTTCAATGTATAATATCCCTAGAGACCAGCTAAACAATGAAGTTCTCCAAAAATTTTAAATGAGAGTGGGGATTGAGGTATCATATTATCCAACTGCATAGATTATTGTACAACATGATGGTCCGTATATTTCACTGGTCAAATCTATTATTAGAGATATCATAACATGATCGTCCAATATTATAAAGATACATTAGGGTCATCTTTATTTAATTGTTTCACATGAAAAACATGTATCAATTGATGGTAAAAGATCTAAAATGAAGTAGGATATTAACGTTGGATAAGGCGGTGGGGAAACAGAATGTGGAATCAAAAAAATCTTGTGAATTGAATGAGAAAACAAAATGATCCTCAAATAGTACCTTCTCCGTACCAATTCTATGGAATCATTAATTATCATTAAAAATTCATGTTGAGACCAAATTTAAAGATAAAACTATATCTTACATTGTGTATAAATAAAATATATATAGATATTACTTCATAGACTAGATTTATATCAACAGTGTAACTAAGATTCCCATCAATTAATGGTTTGGAATATCAGTTGTGAATAAATATAATTCTGTATTTTTTCATAATACAGCTTTCCAAATAGTGAGTTAATAAGTTTATTAATGTAAATAACTATATTTATTATGTATAACTATTTATATAATAACTATATAACGGTAATATCATGTGGAGAATGATTTCGATTCATTAATCCCAATTCTATTTGTACATCATAACTTAAGCTAAACGAGGAAGGAATCATAAGAAAATGATTAGTTACTTGAAGCATTTAAAAAAAAGTATCAAATGACAGAATATTTTTTATACTAACCCTGAAAAGGTAAAACACTTTAATATAATTACATAAAATATTTATTTAATATTCTCAATAAATAAATATTTTTGTTTTTTGGACCCACTGGTTTATTAAAGAAGTCAATATAGACACCACAAATATTAATTTATTAGATCCAATGCATGGATATACAACCACCAAACCATACATGATGTTTATTGTGCAGATGCAATACACTACAATAAACATTTTATAGATAAAATATTATAACACATACGTTACATACATTGATATTATATACAATTTTAATAATATTCATTAAAAAATATATCAATTCCATGGAAGGAAAATATATTTATAGTGAATTTATGAAATGGGAAACATAAACAACTAGTTCATTAGATATCTTCATTGCCTCCAAATAATTTTAACATAACGAGACCCATTTTTGAGATATCTTACTTAATACAGTTCTTCATGGCTGGGAGAATAAAAACATATTAAAGGGTGATATTAGATGCACATCAGTGGTAATCTAGTGAGATATCAATCATATCATAATTATAAGACATAAGAAAATAAAATTCTAAAATCTTATCCTCTACATGAATGATCGGTGTATCATGCCATGAAATAAGTGATAAAAGTTCACAAGAGTCAACTAATGTAATCCTAAAAGTCGTAACATAAGACATGATATTTTTTGGAAGACACATAGGCATGGAAAATTATTCAATATTAGTCAAGTATCATTTACAATACCATCCTAGCGGACTATGTCCATTACTGAACTGAGCTCACTCCCCATTCCAGCCTTGTACTAATGAACTGATATCACATTCCATTCTAGCCATTTATATCTCATGGGATATAAAAATTTACACATTGGATTGGTGGGAGATATCGGTTCCATAAACCTCATAATGAAATCATTATAATGTGTTCCAAAAAAAACATCGTTCATTGAAACTGATGGAATAAAATAGGATTCTTTAAAAAAATCACCATAACATAAACCATTTCTAACAAATGGATTTATTAAATAAAATTCAATAATAATAAATATAATATCGTATGGATATTAATGATTTTATTCTTGAAATAGAACCCTATTAAAAAATTATATCTTAGATGGAAAATAATTTTTATATAACGCATCAAATTAATTTTAGAGGAAAATATCAATTATATTTCAATGAACTTTAGAGCCACACAATTTTAAAAGAAAATAATTTATTTGAAAATAATCCTGAAATAATTTAGAGTAGAATTCATGGAAATAAGGAATTATGAAAATGTAAAAACATGTTCAAACTATATAACCTAAAAGAAATATCCTCAAATTTTTCCAGAAATGTCAGAAATGTAATTCGTATTGAATAACGACAAAATATTCCTTTAATAATGTTTGATAAAAATTAACCAAAGGGTAAAATTGATATTAAAATATAATAGATAAATATAAATAATATGGAATATTTTGAAAAAGTGGATATGGATGATAAATATATCGCTATAAATACATAAATATAATTAATCATAGAAAATAATGTGATTTCAGAATTGTCCCATTCCTTTGTTCTTATTTCCATTGTATGTATGTGAACCTCTTATATATTGATCTAAATAATTTTAATATCTAATATAAGAATCATAGTCATCTTTATGATTTCATATATGATCATACTATTTTTTTTTGTAAAAAACATTTCATTATTACTTGTTATTCGTGTATTAAGTGCTTCATTTGGTTCTCCGTTTTTTTTCATATAAATTACAGTTATATTTCATAAGTAATATTTATATCATTAAAAAATGATATTAAAATGATATATATAAAATTTATTAATTATATACATTTATATAATCATTCTCTAGTTAATATTATGTAGATTAAATCACAACACACCATAGAGATGGTATGTTGTATGTACACATGAGCGAGGATATCATTCCCATAATGGTTGAATAATATTAAAGTGAATGTTGTATAATATTTGAGAATAAATATGGTGTTATAATAATATTAAATATTGATTATTTATATCATTACACTTATCCAATAAAGGTAATGGGAAAAACATATTACACCATTTCATGGAGACGATACATCTTACGTATGCAAATATGGTGATTTAATTTTTCAAAGGATGGATAAAAATTGGAAAATTTTTGTTCCAAAATCATAATAACATCATAGTATATATGTTATACTAGCTTAATTTGTTTATAATTGAACAAACCATGTATAGGATGTGAAATAAAAAAGAACCTTGAATGAAATAGTAAAGGTGATAACCTCTTCTTCGACATGTTTTTTCAAAATCTTCTATTATAGAACTATATTTACTCTTTTAAGAATACATGACCTAGAAGAATGTTTCCATAGAATATGATAATGGAAAAGGGTAGTTATGGATGATCACAAAGTATCAATGGGAATTTAATAGGTGAGGGAGGATGTTCCCTTTTATAATTGTGGTTAGGGGCACTTTTGGGATCTCCAAAAATATCAATTCATAATAAACGGAAACCCAATAAAAAACCTCAAAAATTTCCTACTTTTGAATTTGAGATGATATAGGATCATAATCTCATCAACCAATGTATTTTAGAAATGTTTTTATATCAATTGAGTCCTTATCATTTTAATTAACATATATTTATTCTCTTTAATTGTTAATAAGCGCAACAAATATTACAATATTAAAAGAGTGAAATATTTACATAAATGATATTAATTAGTCCATAAATAAATAACTTATATTAGTTTAGACCAAAAAATTATAAATATATATATTTCTAAAGAACCTTATGATTTTTAAATAATTTTAATGAAATTATCTTGATAAACTATCAATAGTGTCCATTTTGACACTACTCAATGCATTGATTTTTAAAAATAGTATGCTAACAAGTAAAATTTTAACCTACTATTTGATTATATTACTAAGAGGTCAAGGTCTAATATTTAATTATTTATACTTATTAATTAGACAAAATTATGTTTATTTTAAAATTTTAAAATCATTTTTTGATATCTCTATTAATAAAAGAATTACGACATCCATTTTGTTTAATTATTTAATATATGTATTTTTAAAATAGAAATTAAAAATAAAATACTATGATGAAGATAAATCTTCTATATTTCACAAGAATATTTTAGTATAAATTATATTATATAAAATACAATATTTAAAATGGTATACATATTAAATTATGAATGCGACAACTGTAACATTATATAAAATAAAATAGTATATGTGTAACAATCTCTTTAATAAGGATCCAAATGGTCACTAAATCTACTGTTAGATTGTTACGGTCAAGATAAATTCAACCTATAATATTTTTTAATGTTATTTTTCCTTTTGATGTTTATTATAATTTTAATTATATTTTTTATTGATTTATCATAAATTAATAAATTTTTATGTCATCGAAGTATAAGTTTTTAGGGTAATTTAATTTATCCAATAAATTAAAAATAAATAACCATGATAAAAAAAAATTAAATTTTATATCAGTATTTATAATATAATTTTTCTTCTGTATAACCTAATATAATAAATTACATTGTAAATAAATTCTGTGTGAGAATTATTTAACATTTCTATAAATGAAAATAAAATATATTCGATAATCTCATCCATATGGCTTCAAATGATCACAATTCCTACCCAAGGATAATTTAGGTAAGAATAAAATCATTTATTAATATTAACACAACCTTTAGGTTAATTTTATAATAGTATTATAACCATTAATTACCTGATATAACCTTTTACCATAAAAATAAAAATCAACAAAGTTACTATTTATAATACCCAAAAATAAAATAAAGTTATTTACAAAATTTGGACCTACTGATTAAAAATATCGATTCCGTTTTTCAAATTTAAATTCAAATAATTTGTAGTAATTATTTTAAAATTTATCCCATTTTTTGAAATAGAGATTTGGTTTTTAAAGTTAAAACATTACAATGCATTGAATTGTTTTTATGTATGAATTCAATATAAAATTAATTCTAATGACATAAATTGTATTGAATGATAAAAATATATTATTTTTATATTTTAAAACCATTAAATTTTATAATTAAACTATATTAATTATTTTTATGAAAAGGTTGTTCTCAATTGAACTATTCTGTATTTCTACTATTTATATATATTTTTTAAGTTATCAGAAAAATATTAAAATTAAAAAAACAAATTACATACGTATTCTGAAGAATATGTTGTTGTTTTCATATAAAAATTATTAACGTTTCAAAATCTTAATTTAGAATGGGTTCTCCATTAATAGACAAAAAATTAAAATTTTTAAAAATGTAGTTTTTATTGAACAAATAGGTTTTACTCAAACCCTATAGAAAAAATATAAATTTGATGAATAAAACATAATTTATTAAGTAGATAATATATATATATATATATATAATTTATTTCATTTAATAATAGTAATTAACTCAATTTCTTAATATAAATATGCAGATATATAACTAATTTATAAATTTCATAAATAATTGGTATTGTATGAATTCAACATACATTTTCATAACATAGTAATATTTATTCCAACACACATAATATCTTGGTTAAAATGGTTATTTTATACTAAGGGGGTCTCATTGTTTGTTTATACTTATGATTGTGGTCAATGATATATGTTAATGTATTAAAATTATCTTTAGAAATTATTTCATAAAAACATATGGGCATTACATTATACCCCTATAAGTCTAATTCTTCAAACAAAATTCTTCACATGGATAAAAACAGATGATGATATATCTCCCATATCATATCCTGATGATCCCACATATCTTTCTCAAATTTGTGGTTCCACAACAAAACCTTAACCAAGAGATTGGTCGTTTTTTAGACAACATTTTCGCTACGATCTAGAATCTCTATTGGTTGTTCTTCATAAGAAATATTATTCTCTAGTAGTACATATTTTTATATTAGTACCTGTGGTGAATTAGGTACGTACATTATCAAGATGGATACATGGAACACATCATGACCTAGAAGGAGATTCAGTGGAAGATCAAATCAGTAATAGACCTTCCTAACATGATCCAACATTTCAAAAGGAATGATATATCTAAGGCTCACCGTTCCCTTCATTCCATATCTCATTACTCCCTTCTTGGGATATATTCATAGAAACATCTTCTCACCTACTTCAATGTCTAGGTTTTTTTCAGATGTCAGTATAATTGTTTTGAACATTATGAGATGCCCTATTGTGTTTTTGAATATATCTGACATTTTCAACCATTTAATCAACTAGATAAGGTCCTAATATCTTTTTATACCCTCGTTTATCCCATCAAATTTGAGATGAGAACTTATTTATACAGAGAACATCACAAAGAGAAATCTAAATACAGGAGTAAAAGTTATTGTTGTATGAAACTCCACCAAATGTAGGAGTTGATCACAACAACCATTTAAATTTATATGGTAAGATATGAACATTTCTTCTATACTTTGAATTTTCAAGTCACACTATAGTAAATTATAAGGATGATAACAAGTGATAAAGTTTTTCTATGTATCCAGAACCTAATAATGACATCTCCAAAATATCATGGTAATCAATGGATCCCGATTAGATATAATTGAAAGTGGTATTCCATTAATTCTACAACTTCCTTTCCATATATCCTAGAAATATGAGATATTGGGAAATCGTCAATAATAGAAATGAATTGTACGAACTTCATAAGGACATCAACAATTACCCATATAGCATTTTTTAATATTGAGGTTTAGGGAATTTAAATGACAATGACCATTTTCATGTTTTCACATTTCCATTATGGTATGGGTAATGGTTGTAAAATCACCTTAGACTTATTTCTCCATGCCTAAAAATGGTGAAAATCCAAACACCAAGAGACATATTTCGCAACATCTCTTTTTATGCCATCCCACACGAAATACACTTTTAATCCTTGTACATCCTTTTACTTCCAAAATTAATAGTAAATGAAGGGCCGTGAGACTCATCCTATAGATCCTTCTTTTCATTTGTTATGGGAGGAATAAAAACCCATATAAACATCCTTTTTATTCCATCACAAACAAGGTTTAATTTTGGAACATTTATCACCTTCTTTTGTAGATCTACAACTTCCTTTTTCACCTCCTTAATATTTAATTGTATAAATGGTTGACCATTCAATTGATAAAGAAGTGATTTATCCCCTTCCATTAAAATTCCATGATATATCCTATAAAAATCCATAAATATTGGATCTTTTATCATCTTAATTATTTATATAGAAGAATGGTCCTTTAAACTCAAAGCATCATCTAACCTGTTTTTCTTCCCAAGGTGGTAATGTATTGATAATTTGTAATCATTAATCAAGTCGAACCATATATATTGATATATATTCATCTCATTTTGTGTGGAAACAAAATTTAATATTTTATGATCAGTATAAATAGCACACCTTTCACCTTAAAGATAATTTGTCTATATCATTAGTGAAAGTATCACTATAGTTTACTCCAAATAATTATTTGGGTAAATTTTTTCATTGATTTTCCATTTTCATAAGGCATAATCTGTCACCATATAATTTTTCCATGAGAACAAAAACTAACCACTTCTTTTAAGCATCACTGTATATCACGATATATTCTCCACTTCGAGGATGTGTGAGCACATGTTCCATGGCTGTAATTATTTTTAGCTCTTTGAAATTATCATCAAATTCTTCCATCCACATGAACATAACTCTTTTCTAAGTAAACATGGTTGCCAGAATAGATAATCATGAAAAAATATTCTAACAACATCAATACTTTCAAAATAATGAAGAAAATTTCAAATATTTGTTACTGTTGTTGGTCTCGGACAACATTCAATGTTTTTTTTCTAGATCCAAAGATATCCCCTATTTTGAGATTATGTGGTCCAAAAATGAATATTTTTAAGAAAAAAGTTACGCATGGTAAATTTTTCATTAAGAATATCCATTTTTAGGATCTTCAGTAAAGTTCTCAAGTTATCTTCAAGTTCGTACATTATTTTCTAATAAACAAGAATATCTTGTATAATGACTACCAAAAATTGATCAATATAGTCTGTAAAAATCTATTCCATTGATTTACAATGATAGAGTGAGGGTTAGTAAGATCAGAAGGAATCACTATAAATTTATTGTGTCTATACCTTGTACAAAATGCCATATTTGGTATATTATACTACATAACACATAATTGATGATATCCTAAATTTAGATCAATCATGGAAGAGTATTGAGGTCAACATAGTTTATTGAATAAGTCATTATAGTAGGGAAGTGGATTTTTTTATAGTGATCTTGTTATGTTCTCATTAATCAATGCAGAGTCTCATTTATCTATATATCTTCCTAAAAAATAAAATAGGTCCTCCCTAAGGTGATGAACTAGGGTGTATGAATATATTTTTAATACTATCTTGTACATTCTTCTTTAATTCCCTCAACTCAATTTGGGACATTCTATAAGCTGTATTTGAAATAAGAATAGCACTCGGTTTGAGTTCTATTGAAAACTCATCTCCACAATTTGGGAGAAAGCGTTGTAATTCTTGAAGAATGACATAATCAAAATTCCATATAAGGGATTTACTTTTATTTATGAGTTTCTCCCCAACAATTTGAGATAGATAACCTTGGTTTATAAGGATCTGAACACATAAGATGGAAAAAATCTACTAGATGTTTACATTCATCCTTGTATCAATAGATGATCAAATATTGTAAAAAATATGAAATGTGTCTTCCATTCCATCGATATTGATATGATACTAATATAGATAATGTCAATTCAAGATTAGAATCACATAAAATACCAATATAAGAAGGATCAGTTGATTTTTAGGAAGCACCTTTCCACAAATGTCTACATTAGAAGAATTTGTAAACTTTTTATGTGACCGATGTTCCATTATGATTTATCACAGCTAACTAAACATCTAATTGTGAATGAAATATGGTGATAACCATAAAAATTGATTACAAATAAAACAGTTGGTGAATCCAAAATCAAATGAAAAATTTTATACATTGCCGTGAATATTATGGGTACCATTCATAACATCATTATCATACTCCAAATCATCAATTGTGATCACATGTGACTAACATTTGTGTTTTTCTTAAGATATTGATGATGTCAACCATCATTGATATTGCTTAGATTAGGGAATTGATTAGAGTAATTATACTTTTTCTTGAAACTGTAAGACCGAAGTGTTGGTGGTGCATTTTGTGAATATTTTTCCCATCTCTGCAGCATTCAACTACTAAATTAACTTCTTTCCCACATATGAAACATGTATGATTCCCATTAATATAACTTTCTCAATCTTTCATTCCACACAATGTGAAAATGGGTGAACTCTTATTTTTTCAGTTTGGTCATTATATATTCCCTTGAATACCATTTTTATATTCTTATCTTACCCATAGGACTCATGGGTTACTCCAATACCCATTTAATCCTTGTGAGAACATGAGAGGATTACTTCATTGATAATGATGTACCTTATGGATAATTCCATTTGGATACTTAGATTTCAGCCATTGAAGTGTTTATAAATTTTACTCTCATGTCGGATAATAATTTCCGAAACATAACTTCCAAGTCTTGTAAACTTTTCTTCATAGAAACCAAAAGATGCATCAACCTTTTTGTTATGTTCAATGAACTCATTTCCCATAATTTTTCAAATAATATAAGGAAATTACTTAATGAATAATATGTTCATGAACTCGTCCCATTCCACGGATTCAATTTCATTTCTATGACTCATATTCTTAATAAGGTTCCACCATTGATCAACTTCACATTCCATATGACAGACTGATAAGATGAATTTATCATTCTCTAAACATTGTAGAACTAGAAATATATTTTCAGTGGTACGAATCCATTGTTCAGCAACTAATGGATCAGAATACCCACTGAATAATGGTGGGCACTGCCTTAGGAAGCACTTAAAAAAATTTTGTTCCTTTCTTTTCTCATTTGGAAGTCATGTATGATTCATAGCATGAGAATGTTGTGTGAGAATAGAAACAATATTTTTAGTACCATATCACATATCATTTTGTTTCCCTATAGGTAAATAAATGCATTGCCCATAGAATTCATCATTAACACGTTTCATGTAGTTTACATCGATTTAATAAAACCGAGAACAATAGTCTAAGAAAAACTAATAACAATGGGAAAACAACATAATCAAGAAAAAAATCTATTTTGGATAGTTTAGATTATATAGTAGGTTATTCATGATCATTTCTAAAACACTACGATTCAAACCTATACTTCGACATATCCTTTGGGATCATAAAATGGGTTTCTGAAACTATTTTCTAATGGTTAACTATACCTTTCCTTTAATACCGACTATAATGAACCAAACTTTACATACATTGATATTAGTTAAATATTGAATATTATTAATTAAAAAATATAAAAATTTCATAATTGGACCATATAAGTATAGTGTCTTTGGAAACTGGGAAACATAAAGAACTAGTTCATAATACATCTTTATTGTCTCCAACTTATTTAATCATAACTAGTCCCTTTTTTTGAAATATCTAACTTAATACCCTTTTTCCTGAACTAATGAATTGGATCATATAAAAAGGTGATCTTAGATGCCCAGTAGGGGTAAAAAAGCGAGATATCAATCATATCATTATCATAATACCTAAGAACAAAAAATTCAAAAATTGTATCATGTATGTGAATGATCATGTTATCATGCCATGGGATAAATCATAAAATTTCATAAGAATAAATTAACATAATCCAAAAATATATAACATATCACATTATGTTTTTTGTAAAACACATAATTATAGAAATTAATTTAATATTAGTCTTGTCCAATTTCCAAGACCATTACAGTGGTCAATGTCCATTACTTAACCAAGTTCACTCCCTATTTCATACCCTTATTAGTCAACCGAGATCCTTTACCATTACAGATGTTTCTATTTCAAGAGATATAAATATATAACCAATTCATTTGATGTAGATATAGGTCCCACTCATCTCATAATTAAATAATTCTTAAGCATTCGATAATAAAATTAATCACTCATCATAACCCAAGGAATAAAATGGTTTTCCTTGAAAATCATTCCTCCATACCATAATACAGGTAAAACAAATTGATTTTCTATGTATAATTCCATAATAAAAATAATAAAATCATAGTGAAAATATGAATATTATTCCAAAAACGTAACCCTATTATATAATTCCTTCTTAGATGGAAAATAACTGTGAAACAACACTTGAGATTAATTTTTGAGAAAAATATTCATTCTTATTCAAAAGAAGTATCTTACGATGAAATTTTAAAAGAAACTAATTAATTTGAAAATAATATTGAAATAATTTTATGAATTATCATGGAGATAATTAGTTATGAAAATTTAAAAAAATATTCATTCCATAAAAGATAAAAACATTCTCCATGCAATCTTTCAAGAAAAGTCAAAAAGTACTTTGCATCCAATAAAAAAATTTATTCCTTTCATACTGTTTAATAAAACATCACCAATATGAAAATTTATTTTTGAAACAAAATTGTAAGAATATAAATTTTATTTTATATATAGTAAATAGAGATGTTGATGATAAATATACGAAAATAAATACTTATGTATAAACAATCTCATATAATAATGAGATTGGTAAATTATACCTTACCTTAGGTGTAATTTTTATTCTATGTATATGAGACTATTTTATAATGATTTAAATAATGTAATTAGTTATTTAAGAATAATTGTAATTATTATTATATCATATATGACTATATTATCATTCGTTTGTTAATAACATTTCTATATTATTTGTTACTTTGGTATTAACACTTTCATTTTCATATGCATGTTTTTTCAAATAAGTTATGGTTCTCCACAATTGGTCAATGTTATATCATAAAATATGATATTAAAATTATATAAATCATAAATATTCATTCTATACATTTATATAATCATTCATTAATGAATATCATGTAAAACGAATCACATTTCATCATGGAGAATGTAAGTCGTACATACGCATGAGAGACGGTATCAATCTCATAATTTTTTATTGGGACATAAGTGAATAGTGTATAATATTTATTATTAAATACCATGTTATAATATTGACTTATAGTATTTATTTCCATCATTATTCCCATCCAAGTTAGTTGGTGGTGAAACCCATATTACACCACGACATGGAGATGGAAAGACGTACATATGCACACGTGGTGTTATCATTTTTCGTGTGATTAATATAAAATGGAATATTGGTGTTACATAATCATAATAACATCTCAATATATAATCTATACCGGTTTTTTTATTATAATTAAACAAGTCATGAAGAGGAAGTAGAAGAATATTTAAGATTGAAATAATCAGATTACCTCTTCTTCAACATGCTTTCTCTAAATCTCATCTTATAGCACTTGATATTGTCTTTGAAGAATACCATAACCTCTATAATGTTACAAGGGAATTTTATAATGGAAGAGGTCAAGGTATTTCCAAGAGTAAATGCTTAATGTGATGTTAAGAGGTGGGGGTGGAGGTTCGTTTTTATAATTGAGGTGAGGGGAACTTTTAGGACCTCCAAAAATATTAATTTATAATAAAACGAAAACCCACCAAAAATCCTATGAAATATTCTAATTTAAAAGATGATATGATATTGTGTTGTAATATCATAAAAATATATTTTATATGGGATTTTTTACCAAGTTAATGTATATCATTTCAATTAACACTTAGTTATTCTATATAATTATTAACTAGGGTAATGAATATATACATATTAAAATTCTGAAATATTTACTTATTTGATGTTAATTATACCATAAATAAATACATTTTAAAATTTTACACAATTTATAAATAATTTTATATTTTGAATGAAAATAATTTTTAAATAATTTAATAGTAGAGTAGTTTGATAAATAATCAATAGTGTGATATTTGACTTGACCTAATTCATTTAATTTTATAAATATTAAGATAATAAAAAAAATTTAACACACAATTTTATTATATTAATAATATTAGTAGATAATCTATAAAATTTATTATACATAATAATTAGAGTATATTATATTTATTTTAATTTTATTAAAAATAGTTATTTGTTATCTATATTAATAAAACAATTACTACATCAATTTTTATTTAATTATTTAATATACATATTTTTTTAAAAAAAATTAAGTAAAATATGATAATGAATATAAATCTAAATGATTTTATAATTATATTTTTAGTTGAATTTATCATCTTTGAAAAACCAAAGTACACAATTTTATACTTATTAAATTATGAATGTGACAACATAAACATCACATTAAATAAAATAATATATGTGTCGCAATCTCTTATATAAGGATCCAAATTTTTACTAACATGAACCTGTATGGTTATGGTCAAGATAAACTCAAAAAAAAGATTTTGTAAAATATTTGGGTCTTCTAATGGTTATTTAAATTTTACATAAAATTATTTTATTTATTTCCAATCAAGTAATCAATTTCTACATCGTCAAAATATAAGTCATTAAGGTAATTATATTTTTCCTAAAAAAATTTAAATAAATTTCTATCATAATGAATATAATTTAATCTTTGAATTGATTATTCACAATTGAATTTTTGTTAGGAATATATTTATATAAAACTGATTTATTAATTAAATTTGTGTGAGACATATATAATTTTTCTTTAAATAAATATAAATTAAATGCCTAAATCTTGTTCATGTGGTTTCCAATGGACATTATTTCTATCCAATGATGTTTTAGGTCAAAAACAACTGATCCAATTAAATTTTTTCATGTTTTAGGGTAGTGATATAATTTTATTCTTACCCTTAATTACCTAATTTACCCTTTCACCCTATTAATAATAATTATCAAATGTACAGTTCATTATCTCCAAAAATAATATAAAGATATTTTAACATTTTTAACACCCTAATTCCAAATATGGATTCAATATTTCAAAATATAAAACAAAAAGGTATCATTAATTAATTTATAATTAAACACATTGATAGAAATAGGGATTATGTTTTTATGTTAAAACATTGAAAAATATTAAAATGTTTGTACAAATAAATTCATTGTAAAATTTATTCTAATGATAAAAATTATATTTGATGATAAAAATATATTATAAATATTTTCATTAAAACCTTGAAATATTAAATTTTTACCATATAAATTATTTTGGTAATTTATATTTCAAATAAAAATTAGTATATTTTATAATTCATCAAAATATTAAAGTTAGAAAAATATTAAAATTTCATCCAATGTAAATTTTTATATCCTGATTCCAAAGAAAATGTTAATGTTATAACATTAAAATCATTAATGTGTCAATATCTTAATTTAAAACTAGTTCTCTATTAAAATGAATGCTATTTTCATTTTAAAAAATATAAGTTATTATACATCAAATAGGGTTTATTCATAATCTATAAAAAAAATATATATTATATGGATATCAAAAAAAGTTTATTTAGTGTATAAAATATATATTTTATTAATTTGGTTTACTAATATAAATTCACTCAATTTATATATACATATATAAAAATATATGAATTTTTATATTTTTTATAAATAATTTGTAGGAAGTGTCATCACAATATATTTTCAAAAGTTATTTATATTTATTATGAAAAACATAATAGATATTTTAAAATTTTATTTTATATGAAGGGTGTCCAGTGGTTTTTTTGAAATCACGATTGAATTCAATACAATCTATTGAGAAATTAAAATTATTTATAGAATATATTTCATAAAAAATCTTGGTGTTACATAAAATTTGATTTATTTATTCTTTTTGTGTTTTAACATGAATTTTTTTATGATTGGGATGTCTCTCAATACAAGATAAATAATGGAATAAAGACGGTGTGTTAAGGGATAATTCTGATAAATTACTAAAAATGGATAAAAAATTAAGGAATATATAGAAATATTTATCTAAGAAATATTTTTAAAAAAATTTATATTTTGTTCAATGTCTCTATAATGACTAAACGAAGATAATTAAACTTATTGTTCTTTTTATGTATGTATATTTATGAGAGAAATAATAATTCAAGAAAAGACTAGAATCCCACTATAAGTTATTTTGAAGAAATTACAATGTAATTAAATATATTTCACAATCATTTTGTTGCCTATATTTTCTCAATACAATCATGTCTACGAATAAACTAGTTACCCAGAAGAAGAATTTAATTTTTTTATATATGAGTGCGAAGTGTAATATTTTTCAGATTGCAGTATGACACCAAATTTAGGTGATTATCTACTATAATTATAATCTAGTAAGAGTTTTGACAATTGAAACAGATTTGGGATATGAATAAATAGTGTCTAAATGCTTATATATTATTTCTGGTCTCTTTTATATGGACATGTATAATGAATGAGATTAGTTGGTTTAGAATCATTGAGCTACAATCAATAAAATTCATGGGAATTTGTGGAGATGAAGGTGGTGGTGAAGGGTGAGGGGGATTTGAAGGAGGAGGAGGAGTTAAAGGTCGAGTTGGAGTTAGAGACTAATGTAGTAGAGTAGGTAGAGGCAAAGACTGAGGAGGAGATTGAAGCAGATAAGGATAAAAAAAATTGGATAGAAAATAATTAATTAATTTTATAATGTTACTAGAATGAGGATCAAACAATGATTGTGTTTGAGAATAATTTTTTAAAAGTGAACACAAAACGTTTTAATTAAGATAAGATCGATGGTGAATGTGTTTTATGTGTCTTATTGAAAAAATGATTTCAATATTTTACATTATAATATGTTACAATTATTCATAATTCAATTATTACATCTATGAATCTATCTCATGTCAAACCCATACACGATGCAGCTGGTATGGATCTAAGTATGTGATTCTAGTTTAAAATGAAATTTTAGTAAAAAATAAAAGATGTTTACACAAAACTAAGGAAATCAATTATCATTATTTTTATACTTCTGGAAAATTATCCATGATACATTTGGGACATGTATAAATCATCCTCACATAAATCTAACACACGATGTGAATGGTAAGATTCCAAGTGCGTATTTTTTTCAAAATTGAAATTAATTTTAGTGAGAAAAAATTGAATACTGAAAACTGATAAAACATATTCAGGTTATTTTAGTAATTTAATAAAACACAATATATGTCCTTTGTGATGTTCATGAATCCACCAGACCTCAATCTGATGTACGATGTAACCTGTATGAATCCATGTATTTTTTATAATTATAAAATTGAAATTTAAATTAAAAATTTCCACTCATTGAAAATTGGGAAAAAGGGAATAGATTGTCCCAATAATTTGGGAAAATAATACCACATTAATTTTTGATATGTACTAATCATACTTATGTCATGACTATTGATGATGCAACATGTACGACTCAAAGAGTGTGATTCCATTTTGAAATTACATTTTAGTAAAAAATTAAAAGTTGCATACTCAAAACTAACCGGACACTTATAGATTTTTTTAGTACTTTATTAAAAAATACATGAGTTATTTTTGATTTTTTGGATTCATCCAATCCGCAATCCAACACAT
This sequence comes from Viscum album, assembly GCA_963277665.1. NCBI lineage: Eukaryota > Viridiplantae > Streptophyta > Magnoliopsida > Santalales > Viscaceae > Viscum > Viscum album. Next base: position 169,795,152 of record OY728138.1, read on the forward strand.
GGTGTGACCGGTATGACTCCAAGTGTCCATTATCATTTTAAAATTGACATTTTATTATAAAAAATCCCCACTCATTAAAAACAACACAAATAATCTGATATTTCTTTAATAGTTTTGTAAAATAATTCATAATTTATTTTTTACATGTATGAGTTAGTCTCATATAAAATTCACACATAATCCCACGTGTATAGCTCAATGTGCATGTTTCTAGTTTAAATTATCATTCTAATAAAAATAAGTGGCATACTCAAAAATGACGAAATGGTTTCAAATTGTTTCGGTATTTTACATCAGTGATCCACGATCCATTTGGGACATGTTGAAAATAGTCGGGCCTCAATATGCTGGATGATGTGACTGATATGACTCTATGTTTATCTTTTTTTTGAAATTCACAGTAATGTTTTTAAAAATACACGTGAAAATATCAAAATTTGGGAAGCCCATTTATATTGTATGAGTACTTTTTGAAAATTATCCATGTGATATTTTATGATATATAGGAATCATATAAACCTCAAACCAATGCATGGTATGATCGGTATGACTCCACATACATCATTTATACAAAATTGAATAAAATTAGTAAAAAACACATTTTGAAAACTATAAATGAGTAAAATTCACTCAGGTTTTTTTGGTATATTATAAAATTTATCCACATTTCAATAGGGATGTGTACGAACCAACTGCACCTCAATCTGAAGCGCAATGTGACTAGAATGACTCCATGTGTCTATTATCAATTTAAAATTGATATTTTAAATCAAAAAACTATCACTCACTAAAAACCATTCAAATATTATCTGATTGTATTGATAAATTGGTAAAATTATTCATAACTCATTTTTTAATGAGTATGAATTTGTCTAATTTCAAACCCAGTAATGATTTCATCTGTATGGATAAATATGAATTTTCCAATACAAAATGAAATTTCAGTAGAAAGGCACATCTGCATACTCAAAACCATGAAAACACATTTGGAATGTTTTCGGTACATTATGAAATTGATCCATGATTTATTTATGACAAGTAAGAATTATCTTCACACCAATCTTATGAAAGGTTTGACTGGTATGACTCCATGTGTATGTTACAAGTGTAAATTTTGAATTTAAATACCCAAAAGTGTTAGACAATAATAACAAAAAAACACTCATATTTTATGGATATTTTAGGACAATGAATTATTATTTATTTGTGGAGTATATGAATCACCCTTATGTAGACTGCACATGTATGGTTCAGAGTGAGGGTTTCTGTTTAAAATGACATTATAGTAAAAACCCACGTGGTGTACTCAAAACCAAGGAATCCAATTTTAATTGTTTAGATATAATTTAAAAATTTTCCATGAGTCATTTGGGCTGTTTATAGATCATCTTCACCTCAATACGACACCCGAGGTGGCTATTATGACTCAAAGTGCATCTTTTTATTCATAATTGACATTAATTTATGATAAAAAACAACTTACAAACTCCAAACTAAAACTACACATTAATATTGTTTTGGTACATTAATAAAATGAATCATATGTCATTTTTTTCATATAGGAATCAGACGCACCTCAATATGATGCACAACATGACTATAATAACACTAATTGTTTGTTATCAGTATAAAATAATCATCTTAATAAAAAAAGTGTCACTCACTAAAAATTGAGAAAACATGCTAATGTTTTAATGAAAATTTGGAAAAATTATTCCGAACTCATTTTTTGAGGTGTATGAATGAGTATCATGTCAAACCCACACACGATTCCACATGTATGACTAAAAATTTCAGTTTACAGATAAAAATCAATTATTAGTAAAAAACATAAGTTTCAAACAAAAAACAAGTGATAAACAATCATGTTGGTTTGGTACATTAGGTAAAAAATACATTAGTCATTCGTAACTTTTATGAATTAGCTGCACCTCAATCTTATGCATGGTGTGACAGGTATGCCTTCATGTACCCTTTACCTGTTTAGGATTGACATTTTAATTCCAAAAAGTGTCACTAACTGAATACTAATAAAACATGCTTGGATTGTCTTGATATTTTCGGACAAGAATTCATAATTCATTAGTGATGTGTATGAATTAGTCTCATTTATGACCTATAAATGATTCCACATGTATATATCAAAGTGTGTTTTTCTAATATAAAATTACATTTCATTTAAGAACAGAAGTGGAATACTAAAAACCAAGGAAACATGTTCTTATTGTTCTGATACTTTAGGAAAATGATATGTGAGTCATTTGAGACATATTGAAATTACTAGAACGTCAATATGATGTTTCGTGTGACTGCTATGACTCCAAGGAAATATTTCTATTCAAAATTTACATTATATTTAGTGAGGAAAACAACTACTATGCTGAAAACTGAGAAAACACATTCGGATTGTTTTGATACCTTAAAAATGATCCATAAGTCCTTTGTGATGTATAGAAATTAGCCAATACTCAATAAGAGGATGGTCTAACAATTATGACTCTAAGGGTTTCATTTTATTCAAAACTTACATTTATTTTAATTAAAAAAAATTACATATTCAGAAATGAGAAAAAAATCATAGAGTTTTAGTACATTAGTAAAATGATATATTATTCATTTGTGATGTATAGGAACAAGTCACGCGTCAATTCAAATCATGATGTGAACTGTATGAATCTGAATTCATCTCCCTATTTTAATTTTACATTGATAAAAGAAAAAGTATCTAAATGTCTCTATAATAGATTTTTCCTTGAATTTTGGGTATAATTTTTTTCCATTTAAATTTAGTATTGTTATCTGATTTTTAAAATTTCTATTTTAGTTTTTAGTGATACAGTGTGTTGTTACAACACACTGCTCCTATTTTTGGGGTTATAGTGTGATGTATAATAACACATTAGTTTTCACTATTATCAATGATACTAAATACACTCATAAAGATAGGCTTTATATTTTCTTGTATAAGCGCAAATAATGGAATCCTTTATCAGTGATTTTTTATGTGATGAAAATGGAATCATTATCAGTGCTTCTAAATGTTCTCATAAAGAGTCTCTTCATTAGTTTTAAATTAAATCGATGATAAATGGTGCCCTTTATCAGTTATTTTAAAAGAAATTATAAATAACTCCTTTATTAATGTGTTCTTAGCACTGAAAAAAGCATTGTCATTTTAACAATGATGAGGTAGTCAGTGATTTTCTAGTGATTTAAAAGAGATATTGTAGAACTATTAAATGATTTCTTTATAGAATTTGATTATAAAAATGCACACATGGTCCTATCGATGATGTTATAGGACCCAAGGCATGCGTTCATATTCTATCGGATAGAGACTGATGCTCCAAATACCCATTGGGTGTGGGAGATGGACTTACTCTCCAAATAACCACGAGATTCTAGACATATCATTCAATGTACATGATACTAGGATTGTACGATGGTTCCAATCAGCTGTGATAATGAATTTAAATTAATGTATAATGAAATTCCTCATCATTACAAATAATTTTAAATTAAATGATTTCATGGTTCAGACTACGAAACAACTAAACATGTATCGATGTTTGAGTGTCCTCGAGAACTCAAGGGGTTTATATGGTTAAGTAAATAATAATTGAAAATGTGGTCACTATTTACTTATTCACTAAACTTATATTATTATAAAACTATATTCACTTTTATAGACTACATATTGTTTTTGATTCTATTCGTTATGGCCTACTGAGATATTCTCACTCACTATATGTGGAGTTCTAGAACCAAATTCATGCAGGTGAATTTTTTATGGGATGTGGTCTAATACTACAAATACCCAGGTCATTTGGGACAGGGGATGATGCTACAAATATGAAAATGGTTCTAGTTCAAAAAATGATGTATTATACCTAGGAAATATGTCTTTGACAAGTAAATGAGGCATGGGACAATGAATGATGCTCTAAATACCCATGGGGAGTTATATGTGACATTATATGTCTGAGATATTTGAATTGGACTATGTTCATGATTAGCTGTGATAATGAATTAAAATTAATGAATAATTAAAACCCATTATAGTTTATTAAATAGAAAATTAAATGTATGAAATGGTTCAGACTCATACATGGGATGATGTTTGTATTGAGGATCAGGTTTCCTTACGATCCCAAATGATTATGTTGTTCAATAAAGAATAATTGATAATGTTTTAACTCATTACTTATGAATTATAAATATTCTAATATATAATAGAATACTAATTTTTATTGGATATTGTTTTAGACTCTATTGGATGTTACCTATGGTGTTTTACTCACAAAACAATCAGGCTTCCAGATCAATACCCAAATAGACTTCATGTTTGTAGGACATGATAAGGGAAAATGCCATATATTGGATGGATGATTCGAGATGGTGCATGGATGAGGGAACCAAATGTTGTTTAGGACCCACATGAGAGTTGTTAGTGTATTTACTTTTTTTGTTATCATTTTGACACTTCAAAAATAATTCAACAAGTTATATCTAATGTTCTGTTTTGATATTATAATTCTGTTTTTGGTCATATTCTTATACTGGTATTATTCTGATTATTATGTTAGGTCATTTAGTTATTAATTATTTATTTATACTATGATACAACATTTATAAAAATTTTATAGTCTCCATGGGATCATTATTAGACCCTCTATTACAGTCATCGTGTACTGGTGTTTGGGGAAGTTCTCCTAAGGTCATGTGACTAACCTGCTCGGGGCACCGGTGAATAGAACATTATTTGGGAAGTAACAAAGTTATATAAATGTGGGTTTTCTTCTTACTATTTTTAACATTTAAAAATGATTCTAGGAAGATTCGGGCCTTGGTTATGATCTCATACAAGGGAGTATATATCTCATGTATGGGGGAGAACTGAAATTCTCATGGTGGGACTACTGTTATTATTATTTTCTATTACTGTTTGATGTGATTTCACCTTGGGCAACACACTTGCCATGTGATTGGATTATTTGTTCTGAGAAATTTCATAGATTTGAATCATGGCCTAGAATGAGACATTATTTTTTTACATGAATTATTATAGGAACACAATAATATTTTGTGACTTGAATCATTTTGGGCATGCATGGGAAAACGGGTTGTGGGTATGTTGTTGAACATGAATTGTTTTTTAGTTTCTTTGTTAAATTGAATTGAAAATGGTGTCCAATGTGAATTTTTTAAATGGTAAATTTATGAACGATGTGAATAAATTGACGTGTATTATGTAACATGATAATGATACTTTGTATACCATTTTCATCTATGACATATGTATAGGATAATTAAGGGTAGTGATAACACCTCAATATTGACTGTGTAACAGGGTTTGGGAAAAATTAATTATTGTGGCATGTTTTATTCCATAGTGGGGGGAAACATAAGTGATAGATGATTTCTGTTGGTGTTTATTAACAACATCATAACATAATTTTAATTAGTGATGATCATGTCAATGTCCTTGACATTGTCTCAGGTACGTTGATAATGCTCTAGATTTAGTCATAGCTTCCGGAATTTGATATGGTTGGATATGGGGCCACTGAAATGATATGCCTATGAAGTGGTATATTTGGAAATAGATGGTGGCAGGTACACCATAGTAGGTTTTTGAAGGATAATATTAGGATGCAATAAATGTCGATGAATACCACGGGAACTATACTACAGAACTAGGAAAATATAGAATTGATGTTGGATTGTGGTCCCGTGAAAGGTTAGAAGGCCACATTAAGGTTTTAGGTTCTATATTTTCATTGATGTGTGAGAAGTGGTCATATATTTTCATGAGAATGAAGTTTCAATAATTTTATAATGGTGGGGATAGATGTGTATGTGGTAGATTCATGTATAAATATGGTGGATGGAATTGGTGGAACCATGATTCAAATGAGGAACTTGTAATATACATGTTTAATTTTCTCAGGGAAAGACCCGGATAGTCTCTGAGGATGTGGATGTATACAAATTCCATAAGATTTTAATGGAAAGGCATGGTACCAATGTTGAATAGTGTTTTAGTAGTGGTTGAGCATGGTATATTAGGAAGCATGTCAGGTAGGTTGTTTAATTTTATCTTGAGACTGTTGTATCCTTTTAAGGGCATCAAATTAATGTGTTGGATTGCAGTGATAAAAAGTTGCAGTGAAAGACCGTGACAATAGTTCATGTTTTATGGAAACAAGGTTGTGTTCTAGAAGAGACATGTGACAGTGAAGTAGATATAAGGGCTATGTGGTATGATTTTTTGTACATGGAATCCTCGTGGTTCTTAAGATCATAGCTCATGGATAATCTATTACATGGATGGTAGATTGTAAGATCCCGACATTTTCTAGAGATATATCAGGAATGTTTATAGTTACACTTTTTTCTGGTTAGATTATTTTTTTCCCGACCTAATGGTGTGATTCGATGAAAAATTAGAGAAATTTTGAAGGAGGTGAGGTAGTGCATGGTTGATACATGGTTTTCCCAAAATGTGAACCCCTACAGAAAAAACCATTCGAACAAAACTATGGCATTTTCATAGATGTCACATGGGTTTTCATAATTTACCCCCATTAAGTGAATCCATGATCTTCTTATTAGTAGAACATGTTTATGGTACATATTTTGGTAAACTACACACCCCTACCCAGCAAACCAAGCCTATGTTTTTAATTAATCCATAATGTTGTTTTTGAAATAACTCAACCAAAAATTTAACACAAAATCAACCCAAAATTGGAAAAAAAGTTGATACATTATTTTTATGAGGTGTGGAGGTGAATTTTTAGGTATCCTGACCAATAATGTTGCTGAATCTAAGGGTATATTAAATATATGCACCTCATCCAGTAAGATGATCTAATCCCATGTGGTTTCTTACATTTATACTATCTCTCTCTAATATTTTAGAGGGAAGTTATCCCATGTTTTATAAGATCTAGAAATAGAATAATTGGATAAAGATATTTAATTTTTGTATCTTGATTTTTCAATATTGACATATGTTTTTAGATCTGTTTCTCATTCTCAATCATTGTTCTATAAAAATTAGGAATTTCATCTAGTGAGCGTTTGTTGTTAATATTGAGGTTGGTGGTCTATAATTAAAATACCACAGTCATAATTTCAATTACATATTTAAAATTTTATAATTTTATTTAAATAATTATAAATGGATTTATTGACTACATTAATTGATTTGGTGAATTAATTAATTGATGAAATTGTGAAATTTTGAATATTGGGATTTTGAATAACGATAATTAATTTTTGAATTATTTATGGAGTTAATAGAAAATATAGAAAATTATTACATAATTTTTTAATTAAATAATGTTAATGGTTTGGATTGTGAAATTTATTGATTCGGAAAAATTAATTTTTTATTAAATTATGGTTATATAGTGGAAATTTAAATTGTGTAATTTAATTTGAATAAATTTTTGTTATTTTGAAAATTATGATCAGGATAATTAATTGGGGAATTATATTTCTTAGATTTTAATATTATTAAATTTATTGTGAATATAAATTAAGTTTATAATTTATTAATTGGATTGAGATGATTAATTAATTATTGTAATAATTAATTTAATTGAATTAGACTAAATAATGGTTACATAAATTAATGGAATATTTTAATTATAAAATTTGGAGAATTATTTCATGAATTAATTGCTCAGATACTGGGATTGTGAAATTAGAATATTTCATTATTGAATTATTTATTGTAATAATGTGATTGTGGAATTAAGATAATTAATTTTTGAATTTCTTATTGAGATAATAGGATTCTAAATTGGAATAATTAATTATTAAATTAATTAATTTAATAATTTTTCAATGGAAGTAGTATAATTAATTGGTACATTATTATTGGGATTTTTTTGTTATTATAGAATCGATTGAAATAGATTATTTAATTGATCAATTAATGATGTGATTGTTATTATGATACAATTGAATGAGTTGGATTAAATAATTTGTGAGTTAATTAATAGGGATTGTTATGTGGATAAAATTTACTAAATTGGATTACTTAATTGGGGAATTAATTAATGTGGACTATTGTGTTGACGTAATTTAATCAATTATATTAATTTATTGTTGAATTAATGAATATGAATTTTTGTGAGGATTCAGTTGAATAAATTGGTTCAATTAATTTGTAAATTAGTTATCGTGATACATGTGATGAATCAATTTAATGATTTGGATTAATTAACTATTGAATAAATTAATGGGGATTTTTGGGATTATGAAATTGATCCAATTTGATTAATTAATTATTGAATTAATCAACAATATTGATTTGATAAATTAATTACCGAATTAATGAATATTTTTGACATGATTTGTCAATTATTGAATTAAATAATATAACTGATTTAATTAATTATGTATTTATCTAATCAATGTAAATGATGTTAGTAGTTATATATTTAATTTACTAATAGATTTTATGTGATTAATTAATTATTGAAATAAATAATCTTATTTGCATGATTAGTTAATTTTAGAATTAACTAATGGATTTGATATGATTAATTGATTGTTAAATTATTTAATGTTATTGATGTTATTAGTTATTTTTTAAATTAAATAATATAATTTAAGTGATTAATAAACTATTAAATTAATTAATGATATTGATGTTATTAGTTAATTACTGAATTAATTAATAGAAATGATGTGATTAAATAATTGATAAATTAATTAATGTTATTGATTTCATTTTCTAATTATTTGAATTAACTAATGGAATTAATATTTTAAATTAATTTTTGAGTTAATGAAATTTAATGGATTGATTAGTCAATTGTTGAATTAAATAACGAAAATTATGATGTTAGTTAATTATTGAACTTATTAATGTAATGATATGAATATGAAATTGTTGAATTTGATTAATTAATTTGTGAATTAATTAACACAGATATTGTGAAATATGTGATATTGTGATATTTTGATATTTATTCATGGGACATGGAATACTGTATCTATATCCCATTTTAAATATTTATATTGTGGTGTGATAGATGTATTGATGAACCAAATACCCATAGGGGTGCTAGACAAGGAATTCTAGAAGAAAATGCATGCAAGTGAATATTTAAAAATGAATTGGACTGACGATCCAAATACCCATGGGGTGTGGGACAAGTACTGATGCTCTATATACCCATTGGGTGATTGACATGACCTTATATTCCCATGATACATGTATTTTATTAAGAAAGTGGGTTTGCGACAGGGACAAAAATTCATAGTACCCATGGGGTTCTAGACATGACATTCTATGACCATGAGAGTTTCCATTGGACTATTCTTTAAATTAACTGTGATAATAAATTGAAATGAATATATAATGAAATCCAGTTAAATTTTAATGAATTTTGAATATAATGTGTGGAATAGTTAAGACTCTATAATTAGATAAAGTAGGTATTGATTTTCGTGTGTCCTTAAGAACCCTGAGGATTTATGTGGTTAAGTAATTAACAATTGACAATGTGATAAATGTATAGTTATTAATTATAACTATTTCTCTAATCACCATTCTACAATTTTTTGAATGGACATTTTATTTCTAGACTTATATTGTGGCCTATTGAGTTGTATTTATAGCTTACTCTGGCTACCTAATTTATACTCAAATAGTGTTCATGATTGCCAGAATGGATAATTATAAAGGCCCTATATTAAATGGATTATTTGGTATGGAGTATAATTGTGGGAAATAAGCTTCTTTTGGGACCCTCTTCAGTGTTTCTGTGGTCTTTTATTTTTGGGCTTTCATTTTAACACATTGAATGTACTTTAACAAGGAATTTATCATTGTTTTTTTACATTGTATTTCTTCTTTTTTACATTTTATGACACTGGTATTATTTAGGTTATTCTTATATGTCATTTGGAAATGGATTATATATTTACACTATGGTAATACTTTGATAAAGTGGGTATAATCTCTCCATGATCGATATTTGACCCTTATTACAAGTTGGAAGACACTTCCATATGAGTGAGTCACCCTTGAGGTCAGGTGAATGACTATCATAAGGCATAGTTGAGTGGCACTAGGGTCAGGATGTTACATCTGATTCGCATAGAGATGGTGGTTAGTTTATTAAAATAGAATCATATACATTGGGTCACATCCTGAGGGATCCAATAATTTAGTATTCCTGGAAAACATGATAAATTATTTACGCTCAAACTACCTTGGAGAATAATTAATATAGCATATATTTTATTTTATATTATTGTTAAAAACATGTGCGTATCCTTGAATATCAATCATTGTAAACTTCATGGAATCCTAGGAAAACAAAAATAAAAAATTGGGTGAGGTAAGATTACATGTAATGAAATGTCTACATTGAAATATATCATTGAATACATATGGTGTGAATAACATTAATGGAATAAAGGAATATATAACAATTCCATATAAATAATTAAATGATCTTAAATCATGTCCACGGACTGCGTATATATTCAAATATTCACATGAACATTGAAAAATTATGTAACAATTATGGAATTGATAATTTTAGACAACTAAAACATCCCATCGAGTTAATGCAGTATGAAGTATTATATAACTTTGTAAGGCCTATTCCAAATACATTACATGTTTTATCTCATTAGAACATTAATTTCATTTTGGTTCTATTTAATTTAACCCCCACATGATAGTTAGTATTTTCAATAGATTAATCATATGAATCACTAATGAAAAATAATCAATATTCCATATTAATCAAATACAATCAAGATTGAATGAATTAACATTTGGAATGTCAAAACATTTCCTAGTAAAAATTACCATAATCTATATAAAGGAACATATTGGATGGTATAATTAAATTATATCCTCTATAAATAATTTGATTAACCAATGGTTGTTGAAATATATGATAATACATTTAAATGATCACTAGTAGATTTATGGAAGAAAATACACTCTTCAATTTAAAATCACTTATTTAAAATATAAAAATTAACAAAACATTAGGAAAAATATTTCATTAGGAAATAACCATTCAATAAAGTATATGAATATTTAAAATAATCTATTATCATGGGGATTTGAATTGTTGTTTGTGTGGTGTATGTTAAAACAATGATTACATTAAATCACTTAGTAAAATATTTTTTTAGGAAAATATAATCCTTTGAAATATTTTTCTAGAAATACATTAAAGGGATAAATTACTATTATTTATCAATGGGTAATAATAATGAAATTGATGAAAACATTTTTTAGGAAGCAAGGACATGAAGGGAATATATTCCAGAATGCATAGATAAATAATAATGGTTCTCCCTTTAAATAATATTTTATAGTTTGGAGTACAATAAGTGTAAAAAATGACACTAAATATTTTAATTTATAAAACTAAAAATATATGAAAAAATAGATGGTTTTGATGATAGAAATATCGTATAATTCTCCCAATAAAAAATTAAACATAAATAATACTAACTAAGGACAAAATTTCGAAAGAAACCACTATTTCCATTGTAGTATTTGAAACAGAATTCCATATGTAACATCCTAGACTAGGTGCCGCATACGGGTTCCACTATCATGTGTGCTCGATAACATCAAGTGGGCCATCCCATTTAAGATTGGTTTTCAAATAAATAATGGTTTAAAATGTAACATGGTGAGACTATACCCTATTTATCAAGGAATCACAACAGAGAAATTAAATAAAAAAACCAAATTTTAATAAAAAATTCAATATAATACAATAATTTGTAATCATCCAACATAAGATGATGAATAAAAAATGATAATATGTCTGTTATGGAAATTATAAGATATATTATTCCATATAAGTATCAAATAGAAACCAAATATAATGACACATTGAATACTCAAAAATGGGTCTAGATATCACATAAAGTTCCCCACATCAATTATCTATAAAAATTCCAAAATCAACCACATAACATGTGGATTTTTCATTTTTCTATCTTAAAAATAGAATGTATATTCAAGTTCTAATTAAGTATAACATGTAGGGAGTGATTATTGCTCCACAGGCCACCACCAATGATGTTTAGATAAGTATATAGTTAATACATGTGTATGAGACCGCATAAATAATATAGTAAGAATTATATGGTAATTAGTTTCTATGTTTACTATTTTTTAATCAACCACAATGGCCCCATGTTTTCATGATGAAACATAAATCTATCATATTTTCATTGGTCCATGTCTGAGTCGAAACTATCCACCAAATGGATGTCAATTTTCATTATTTCATGGCGTTTCATTATAAATTTTAAATCCAATTTACCATATATACATAGTGGGGATAGAGAATAATTCATAAACCCAATGTGTATTTGGAGTAGTTTTCCTTGTCCCAAAACAACATTATTACACGCAGATCAATATATATAACTAGGGGACTATAGCAGGAGTCTATAACCCCATGGGTATTTAGAGATGAATTATCTAACCCATGAATCATTGTTAACATCATTCCAAAATATCATATCTCATGTTTTGACATTCATAAACCATTTATCAACCATTTCCATAATCTATTATTGAACCAAATTCATAATCACATTGTTTGACCAAATTCAAAATCCCCTTATTCAAATAAATTCATAATCTTGTTATTCAACTAATTTCATAGTCACAAATAGAAAATCAATTTATTTAATTTAAAATTAAATTAACATAAGGAAAATTACAATATATCAATTAAATACACCAAATTATAATCTAAATTATGAGAATTTATAATTGAACCACCTACATCAAGATTTTTTACTAATGATCTCTCAACCACAACCCCCAATGTGCTAATTATCTATAAAATAATAATGATAGAGGAGCTATGGAATTAATTACTTGGACTAATATATAGTTAAAAATGTTTCACCAATACATAGATATAAACCCATCCCCAACAGAGTAAATCACCCATTCAAATTATTATAGAGATACATGAGAGAGATAGAGATGAAACTAACTAAAAATAGGATACATTGAACAAGACTATTTTAATCCTTACACATTATGATTGTTTTGAAATGAAAGGGACTGAAAGAGCCTTGGAATCTTTATAAAACATTTAAACCCCCAATTAAATCATTTTATATTGATTTTTGGTAATTTAGGATAAAAAATTGTTGTTTAAGAATTGTAAAATAAATTATCAAGGCATTATTTTCTCATGAAATGTTTTACTAGTAATGGAACACATTTTTAGAAAACCACATTCGTTAATCATGAACCATTGAAAATTGGGGTTAACGGTTACTCCTAGGTGGGAACATGTTTTAAAAAATTTGTACTAATCCTGAAAATATCATGTTCACGAGGGTGTATGGTTTAGAGAGGGAGACAATACAGTTTTCTGAGAATGCACACCACCTCATGCGTAAGAAAAGAGGGGTGCATAGTTTCCTAGGGAAGACTAAATTGATTTCCCTAACCATGTATAAGATACCTGACTTCTAATAGGGTATAAAAATTTCCAAAATTTTTATTTTAGGATATTTATTCTGGTTAATGAGAAGTTAAATAGTCGTACAAGGAGTCTCTGGGTGATTTTGGGCATTTATGACCTAAAAAACGGGGAAATGGTGGTTATCTAGTGAATTTCGCATATGTGGTGCATGGTTGGTATTAATCATGTGCCATAATCATGAATGACTATATTGGTGGAGCAAAATTGGTGAAACCAATTATGTGGAGGATCCAATATATATATATTTAGACACAACCAATCGACACTATTACCACATAGTTTTTCCATCCTTGTGGGCTCCCCAGGAAACTGTGCAAGTTGTCCCACACTTTGAGAGAGGTTGGTTCATGGACCGAACTCGGTTTAGCGAACTGTGTATGAAAATCCATAGACATCATTAACGTTGAATAAATTTACCATTTCCGACCTCATTCTATATGAAATGTCAAATTATTTCTCTACATTTATTTCTCCATCAATAATAGTAAGAAAACCAAAATCCCCCAATCATTCTACGGACCATCAATAATTATTAATAATAAAATTGGATCTCTGTTGGGTTTGTATCAATGCTGCAGGTGATTATAAGACTCTTATTTGACAATTTTTCAATACTAGGTCTTTGAGAATTATAATTCTCCTTCAGAATCCCTAAATAATTCTTTTCATTGTAGTTTTTTGTTGTTTCATTAATTGTGTTCTTATTTCAGAATCAAAGGCTAAGGATAAGTGAGTGTTCATCTTCGGAATAGAGGTAGGTGGTCTATAAGTTATCTCACATAGTCTTACTAATTAATTATGTGTTTGTGGTTCAGAAATCATGACTTTTTATTTTCTATTTTGTCTTCCTTGATATATATAACAATTTAATTGGGTAAATGTTTAATTTAACCCATTATAATACCTATGGGACGTATTGAGGTTGATTTAACAGAGTTTATTTCCACCTAGTAGTATGAAATTTGATATAAAGAAGCTCCATTTTGAGAGTTTTCTATAGGATAATGGTGGAAGGATTACTCATTGGAGAGAACCATTCTCTTGGGTCAGTTATTGAGTTTTCTTCTCCAAGTGATGAAATCCGAGACACGTGAGAATTCAGTTTCCCCAAAACCTAGATGAGTTTCAAAATAGCATTAGGATAGGACAAGTGAAGAGGTTATGTAAGAATCTCCGACAAATGGGTTATGATGGATGGCTATGGAATTTTTTGAGTTCATGTAGGGAGTTTGATTCCCCATATCAAAGAGGATGTCCGATCTCTACCAGACATTTTATTATGGGTAGCAGATGTGGCTCTCTAGGATACAAGAATACTCATAAATTGGGAAATGAAGTTCCCATAACTCAAACTAGGGCCAAGGGATAGAGGGAAATGTTATCTTCATAGAGTTCAGCTTCCACCTAGAGGTGGTGAGGATGAAAGATCTCTAATTCGTGAATGATTCTTGCATCTTCAATGAATTATATGGATTTAATTGAGAGAATATCCTCACATTATTTATTATCAACTCAATTTTTTAGTATGTTGGTCCTAGAGGTGGATCATATTTTTTGGGTGATGTCAATTGATATTCTAACTGGAGTGGAAGATGAAAACATCCGGCATTATATAAAGTGTACAATTGTGGTTGGATGGTAATATTTTTTGTGGAACTCGTTAGGGTTGGAAGTGTAGGGTTTTGATATGATTCTGGGGATTGATTTTCTAGTGTTGTAATAGGTACATATCTTTGATTACAACTATATGGTAATGATTGTTCCTCTTGAGGGAGACACATATCAGAACCTTGGGGAGTGAGACATCTATCTGATACCTGGATAGACTATTTTTCATCATTTGGTTGAGTTTACTACCTTGTATTTTGTCTTGTGCTTGATGATGTGGGAGTAGAGTCTCTAATATTCCTTTCTATTGTGTATCTATTTCAATATGTGTTTCTTGAGGACTTCTCTAGGCTTCCACCCAAGTTATATGTGGAGTTCACTATTATGTTTCTACCTAGGGAAGAACCTATTTATATACCTCCATATAGAATGAACCCTATGTAACTCCATGAACAAGAAACTCAGTTGGAGGAATTGGATAACAAAGGGTTCATCAATCAGAGTAGGTCATCTTGTGGATCTGAAGTAATTTTGCAAAAGCATGATGATAGATCATTAAAATTGTGTGTGGATTATAGGAAGCTAAAGCATATAGTGGTTTTGAACTGAAACCCTCTTCCACAAATTGATGATCTTATTGAATAGCTGAGAGTTTCTTATACGTTCTTCAAGATTAACTTGTAATCGACATATCATTAGATGATGGAGAGAGATTCTAATATACTTTTTTCTTTTTTTAGGAGTTCGTATGTGTTGTATGAGTTTCTTACGATGCTTTTCAAGTTAAAATTATTTAATTTATTGTTTATGTCCATGATAAACCAAATCATTCACCCATACTAGGATAACATTGTAGTCATTTTTTAGATTATATCTTTGTGTACTAAAAGAATCATAACATTCATTACCAACACATTGAAATAATCATGGGTAATATAAGGTATCATATTCTAAATTCTATGCCATAAAAATTTCATATCATGATTGTAAAGGTATATTTCATGAGTCACATTATATCTAAAGAATGTTTTTTTGTGGACCTAGAGAAAGTGCATGTTGTTTTATCTGGTAAAAACCCAATGCTTTTTTTGATACACATTGTCTTATTAGACTAATGGGCTTTTATCGATGGTCCATCAAAAATAATTATATTTTTTTTTCATGTTTCGAGTTCAGGTTTAACCAATAAAAGAATAACTTTTTATTGGTATGGAGAATTAGAGAATTCTTGTTTTGAGTTAAAGAAGTAGCTGACTACTAGACCAATTTTGATCCCAACCAATCTAGGTAAAGAGTATACCTTATTTTCCTAATTCAAGCATTTTTTGTCTTTGGGAGGTGATGATTCTTAATGTTTGGGTTTTTTTATTTCGGTCATGATTGTTGAGGCCTAAAAAAGTCATTACCCACCATTGGATCCCGAATCTGCTCTAGTGGATTATGCCTTCACGTGTTTGTGGCGTTACATATTCGGTGAGTGATTTACTATATATACCAATCATAGCAGCATTATGTACATATTCTACTAGTTTGATATAAATCATTAGCAGTGAGGATGGATTTATTAAATTTAGTAATTTGGTTTTGAGTTGATAAATAAACTGGCAAAGGGGTATAATTTTTATGATGCATTGAGCCAGAACACTCAAAACCATGAATTTTAGGAATCATGTTTTCAGTGGAGGATGACATCATTATTTTTTTATGATTCGCCAAGAATTTTATGATGTACATGGGAATATAAATCTTGAAATAAATTTGGATTATTCAACCCTTCTGAGATTGATTTAGTAGATGTAGTAAGAGGATCCATTTTTTTCGTTGTGGAAATTTATTGAATTCGAGGAGTCACCTTATTATATAAATGTTGGTGATGATTATATTTTTTATGTTTCTATCTATGTTTTCTTGAATACATGATTTTTGGATTAGTTGATGAATTATTTACATCATTTGATGTGGGTAGTGTATCTTCGGTTAACCAAAATGTGTCAATATATTCAATAGAAATATTGGTGCTCATTTATGAATTATGTTGTTTTATGTTCTGTGACGTGATGCTACATGTTTCAGAAGGTAAATGCAGATAATTAGTGACCAAGTTGTTTTTTATATATATTTCCAATTGTAGAATGGAGGATGAAGTGCCCAGATCAGTGTGAATCACTGAGAGGGGGAGGGGGTGAATCAGTGATTCGTTAAAACATTTTACTAATTGATTCTTTATCAATTAAACCTCTATGTCTTGTTAAGGCCTCGATCTACTCTTCTTGTATCTCTCAGCCTTTCCTCGAGTGATGCAGTAAATGTAAAGGCACATGACACAAGGATTTACAAGGTTAGGCTCCAAAGGCCTACGCCCTTGCCATGTTGGTTAAACACCCCAACATGGTTTCTTCCATTATAATCTGTTAGTATTACAATGGTCAATACAGAGTCCCATTGTATCTCTCCTGAGTCCCACAGGAGGGTCTTTATACTGCGTCCCACAGTGTTACCTAAGTCCCACTGGCCTGCTCCAGAATCCCACTGAAGACTTCTTCCACCCTGAGTCTCGCAGGGGGCTTCTCCTGGCTTCTCGAGTCACACGAGCAACACTTATTCACTTCAAGTTCTTCAAGTATCTTTAGCAGCCTGGGATAAAGGATGTTGGCCTTTCTCTCTTCCTCTGATCACTTGAGTTTATCAGGACTTCTCGTCTTCCTCAAGATTTATCTCCTTTCTTTTAGGATAACCTGGCTTCTCTCTTCAAGAATGTTCAACAGCCTCTGATAAGGTCTATTGGTATGGCTCACAACTTCTGATCACTTCTGTTGATCAGGGTCTTCTCAATTACTGAAAAATCAGGTAGCTGATGTCTTTAACTTCAGTATGGCTTCAGTCTCACTTCAGAACAACTTCATGCACTAAGTTCATGGTAACTATGCATCTTCATGCACTGATTTCATGGCTTCTCAAAACTCTTCAAGAACTCCTGGTCTTGGAAAACTCAAATTTCACACAAGTTGATTTGTACTTGTTTACGTGTGCATGTTCATGAATGCAAGAATGCACTACCCTTTCCTTCCTTCTTGGTGTGATAAACCCACAAAGGGTGTATTCATTTTTAGCACACACCTTCTTCCTTCACACACTATGTTCAATTTGTTTACACACTTAAAAGTGTGTTTTTATTTCGTGTGAGAGTCTTCTTCCTTCTTCTTCTAAATGTGTACACTTTGCACACACCGGCCTTCACTTGTTCTTGTTTGCACACAGACACTCAAAGTGTTCTTCTTTGTCTTTGGTGTTCTCTTCACTTCTTGCACACATACGCAAGGTGTGATCTTCCACTTTGCACACACACTTGGTGTGGTCTCCACTTGGTGCACACACAAGGTATAGTCTCGGCCTTCCACTTTTGTTAAGCACACAACCTGTAGGTGTGTCTTTCCACTTAGCACACACACGGCCCGTGTGCTTCTCCTCTTCTCCACTGCCGCACAGGGTTCAATGGGTGCAAGGCGCGCAAGGTGAAAGTGGCCTTCTTCTCTTCTGTCGCGCAAGCACTTTGGTGCACAAGGCAGCGCGCAAGTCCTCGGGTGTGCAAGGTGCAACACCGTGGGGCTCCTTCCTCTTGTCGCGCAAGTGTGCGGGCAGAGAGGGAACTTCCTGTCACGCAAGGGAGGCGCACAGGGTACCTCATTGTCTTCTTTCGCGCTAGGGGTGCGCAAAAGGGTCTTCGGAAAGCTATGGGGAGCTTCGGGCTTCTCTGCCACGCAGGGGGCGCGCAGCTCAATTCTTCGCGAGGCAAGGAACTCGCGGGACTCCACAAAGTTTCAGCAAGCATTCCAAGATGCTTCGGCCTCTCTTTTTATAGGAAAGGGAGAGGCTGTTCATCTGTATGAGATACAACTCAAATCCCCGAGATTTTCGGGCGTTCAATATTTTCGAAATCTTTATTTTTCTTCTCTCTGTTTCACGCGGGTTTCTTCCTTTATCTTTCCTCTACGTGCATGCAACTTAGAATGCATGCATGGACTTATTAAAATCCAATCCATTCAAAACATGAACACATGAAGCCTCGGCAACTTCTTTTGCCTCGGCATTCTTCGAAATCTTCCAAACTTTGCATGCATGCCCATTTTCTTGCATGATCGTGTTTGTTACGTCGAGACGAACCCAATGGATCCTTCAGCTCGAACAACGGTGGCTGGATGCTCAAATACCATCCTTGGGAGGCGCCTGGTACACGGAGAGGTCGCGGGAGTGACACGGCATGTCCTCAGCCGGCTGGAGGTAGATTACAAGCTTAAAGCCATTGGATCGCCGCTTAAATGCTCGTCGATGGCTGTGATTAGAAGATCGCGCGCAGGTTGTGATGAGTGGTCCAGATCGACCGTGCGATCAGATGAGCGGCTAGGATCACTTCCGCGGAAAAATCCCGCATCCCACATCAAAACAGCTCCCGTTTTTTTCACGGTTTATCAAACTCGAACTCCCCGCTCCATGTCAATTGAACTTCTCCCCTCTCGGTGCCGCCCCGCACCGAGTTCTCTACGGGCGCGCTCTTGCGCCCACCCCTGCCACTCGGGTGCGCCACTGGCGCCCACTATCCTTGTCTCGGGCGTGCTCCTCGCACTCACGCTGCGCATGGGTTGACAACCCTGCGTGGCCCGGGGCTTATACATGGCCCCCCGGCCTCTCGGGCTGGCCCCATGGGATCCCCATGGGCGTGGCGACCCTGAGTCCCACAAGAGCCAAGGGTTGAACCCATAAGGATGGCCCTTGAGGTTGGCATATTTTTTGCTTAAGTAATAGTTAGGACTTTGTGTAAAAACAATGTTAACCAAATGTAATATGCCAAGCCACAAATCTTCTTCTTCTAATCTCCATCCTTCTTTTTCTTCAGAATTCCTCCATTCTTCTTCGCTATAATTCATCAAAATTCTTCAATGATCCAATCAGAGATGAAATTGGAACATCTTCAAATTCACATCCACTATGTAATAGTGCATGGACTTCATTAACACCAATTCATCCACTAAGTTATTGTGGATGGATCATTTACCACTCCTCATGCATTTTCAATACAATGCATGGTCTCTAAACAATGTTGTTACATTGTATCCAGTTGATACAAGTTCTTAGAACTTAAAGAACAGCTCATCAATCGTCAGATGTAATGATGCTCCATCATCATTCATTCTTCAAGTGTTGTCACTTAGTATCACCTTGATACAATTATTGAAACATTAAGAACAGCTCTACAATCGTCTGATATTGTATGGATAATGTTTCAACCATTACCTCCTATGCCACTTAGTGAATCTCCTAAGTGACATTCATCTTAGTACCATGGCCATTCTCCATTCATCACCATCACCATCACATCCTTTTACATTTACATCTTGACGCTCCTTGACATCCATCCATTCCATGTCACCTTTTGACAACAACATAAATAATTGACAACAAATGCAACACAGTGCACTTCAATCTCCCCCTTTGTATTTGTTGGCAATACACTAGAGCACATATGAATGGGTCAATATGTTTGCCAATATTTCTCCCCCTTATTGGCAATCAAATGCAAAGGTGTGGTGTGGCTCTCTTGAAAAAATCACTTCCTCCCTTTGAAAATCATTTTCTTCACAACTACTAAGAGAGGGATGATGTCACATGTTCTCTTTAGCAAAGAACCTTTAGTAAATCATCTCTATGTCTACTTGGGCTAACCCGGTGTAGAAAACAAGAGTGATGTTACCAAGGTTTTTCAATGATGTCCACATGTTACTTTACATGTGAGATCATGCTTCAGGGGGTTTTGAAATTTTTCAGATATAACAATGAATTGCTAAATCCTGCACATACTTCACAAAACACATTAGAAAGTTCAGGTGCAAAGATAAAGCTTCCCCTTTCAACCATTTGTCTTCAATCAATACTCCCCCTTAATTGTAATGATGAATAAAATTAAGAAACAAGGTATGAAAGTATGATTGGAATACCTTCACTTTTCTAAAGATGGTATTAAATCTCAGAATCCCATCTTCTACAGATTGGCTCCCCCTCAAGGGGTGCACTCCATTCTGTCCAAACCACTATCCAGATGAGAATTATCATCATCTTAAATTCCTTGAAATGTTAGCACATGTAAATACAAGTGGTTAGGGAATAAGATGGAACCTCCTTGGTTCGTCAATGTGAACAACAAGGTTGAGAAGATTCTCTCAACCGAGATGTCCCATTTTCACCATTCTTCACACTTGCACATTTGATCTTCAATGATGTTTGTGATGGTGTGGATCTCAATACATCTTCATGTGAAATCTTCTTCTTCCCTTATGCCTTAGCAATTTCCAGAACTTCATCTTCAGCTCTTTGCAAATCTTTGGCAAGTTGCAACTGATTAGGCCATATGACTAGTAAGTCACTTGGAAGTGTGGCCTCAGTTCTGGATATTCCACATGGTTCCATTGATGCTTTCAAGATACCTTTATTAGGCAAATTTTTTTCAACCAATCCCTTCTACTTCATCTGGATTGATTGTCTATTTGAGTCCAGTCTGCATCTATTGAATTTCATGGCTTATTTACAAAGATCCATGATATGTCCTTTCTTTCCATAGTAGAAGCATGTTTTCTTGGTGGTCCTTCTGGATGCATCACCCTTCTTGGATTTAGACACCAAGGACTTATTTTCCTTTTTCAAAACCTTCTTGGGAGCATCGTCAACTTTATTCTTGCTTCCCAAGGATTCCATTTTAGCCAGGTTCAGTGATCTTTTCTTCTTTTGAGGTCTGGATACAGTTGGAGATTGACATGTTTCTTTTTGACCACTTTGGCAAAAATCTCAGATGTTATCAAGCAATCCAAATCTATTTGCAGTAATCAGATGTCTCTGGACCTATGGATGTTGCCTCTTTTCCTCTGGCTTTCTCCCCCTTGGCATGGGATTACTTTGTTCTTTGACATTCAGTAAATTGTACCAACAATCCTTTTCACAATGCCCATACTTATTACAACACCAACACTGACCCGCAAATCTTGACCTCTTCAGTCCTTCTGATTGCTGGGCAGTTTTCTTGAATTGTTGTGTTGTTTCAGGAGATCTCTCTTTCTTCATCTTCTTCATCCATACTTGATCATAGTTATTCTTCCATCCTGCACTTTTTGTGGAAACACATTTAGAAGCATGAGTACAAGATGGTATGGATGGTACATTCTTCTTAGAAGATGTTTCCCTCTCTTTAGAGGATGTCCTTCTTTCGGAATCATCCTGCTCAATGCATACTGTGTAGCAACATTTCTTCTATTAGCTGACTGAGAGGTTTCATCTTTGGGTGATTGCATATTTTTCAATATCACCTGTAGTTCTAATCATTTCATGTTGAGGGAGTTCTTCTCATCCTCAACATTTCTTAGCCTTCCTTCCCAATTTTCATTCAGCTCTTTTATCTGGTCATCATGCACCTTCTTCATTTCTTGCAATGAACTGTCAAGCTCCTTCACCCTTTTAACTTTGTCTTCAAGTTGAGCATCTTTCACAATCATTGACACTTTGTGTCTCTTTTCTAGTGCATGGAAAACATCTTTGATCATTATCATAAAGATTTCTTTCTCATAGAATCTTCTTTTCAATTCTTCAGTAGTATCTTCAAATATTTCATTTCAAAGGGAAAAAGTTTCATCTTTGGCATTCACCAGCTTTCTGAGAGTGTTGGATATGCCAACCCTTTTAGCCAACAGATCTTCCATAGAATTGGCTTCTTCTTCTAGCTGTAATTTTTCTTCTTGAAGATCATGGATACTTGTAGCAATACACATTTCTACTTCCATGGGGACTGTCTTCTGAAGATATTTGAGTGCATTTAGAAGATCATTGATAGTTCCATCATCATCACAGCTAGAGAAGGCTTCATCAAAAGAGTGATACCAGGTTTTGTCATCTGTTGTGACTTTCACATTACCTTCAGTGGAAGGTGTTTCTCTATTAGTACCAACCTTCTTCATAATCTTCTTGTCCTGTCTCTTATTTCTATTTTTCAGAGTCTTGGCAGATATCTCTATTTGAGGGTATTCACTCACTTCCTCAAATCTGCACTTCATAAATACTCCCTTGGATCTTTTAGAGGTAACCTCCCTCTGATACCAATTGAAGTGCCCAGATCAGTGTGAATCACTAAGAGCGGGAGGGGGTGAATTAGTGATCCCTTAAAAAAATTTACTAATTGATTCTTTATCAATTAAACCTCTATGTCTTGTTAAGGCCTCGATCCACTCTTCTTGTATCTCTCATCCTTTCCTCGAGTGATGCAGTAAATGTAAATGCACAAGACACAAGGATTTACAAGGTTAGGCTCTAAAGGACAACGTCCTTGCCATGTTGGTGAAACACCCCAACATGGTTTCTTCCATTAAAATCTGTTAGTATAACAATGGTCGATACAGAGTCCCACTGTATCTCTCCTGAGTCCCACAGGAGGGTCTTTATACTGCGTCCCAAAATGTTACCAGAGTCCCACTTGCCTGCTCCAGAATCCCACTGAAGACTTCTTCCACCCTGAGTCTCACAGGGGGCTTCTCATGACTTCTCGAGTCACATGAGCAGTACTTCTTCAATTCAAGTTCTTCAAGTATCTTCAGCAGCCTGGGATAAAGGATGCTGGCCTTGCTCTCTTCCTCTGATCACTTGAGTTGATCTGGACTTCTCGTTTTGCTCTGGATTTATCTCCTTTCTCTTAGGATAACCTAGCTTCTCTCTTCAATAATGTTCAACAGCCTTTGATAAGGTCTATTGGTCTTCCTCACAACTTCTGATCACATTTGTTGATCGGGGTCTTCTCAATTACTGAAAACATAGGCAGCTGATGTCTTTAACTTCAGTATGGCATCAGTCTCACTTCAGAACAACTTCACGCACTAAGTGCATGGTAAGTCTGCATCTTCATGCACTGATTGCATGGCTTCTAAAAACTCTTCATGAACTCCTCGTCTTGGACAACTCAAATTGTACACAAGCTGATTTGTACTTGTTTACGTGTGCATGTGCATGAATGCAAGCATGCACTACCCCTTCCTTCCTTCTTGGTGTGATAAACCCACAAAGGGTGTATTCCTTTTTAGCACACACCTTCTTCTTTTACACACTATGTTCAATTTGTTTACACACTTAAAAGTGTGTTTTTCTTTAGTGTGAGAGTCTTCTTCCTTCTTCTTCAAAATGTGTACACTTTGCACACACCGGCCTTCACTTGTTCTTGTTTGCCCACACACACTCAAAGTGTTCTTCTTTGTCATTGGACTTCTCTTCGCTTCTTGCACACATACGCAAGGTGTGCTCTTCCACTTTGCACACACACTTAGTGTGGTCTCCACATGGTGCACACACATGGTATAGTCTCGGCCTTCCTCTTTTGTTAAGCACACGAACTGTAGGTGTGTCTTTCCACATAGCACACACACGGCCCGTGTGCTTCTCCTCTTCTCCACTATCGTGAAGGGTTCAATGGGTGCAAGGCACGCAAGGTGCAAGTGGCCTTCTTCTCTTCTGTCGCGCAAGAACTTGGGTGCACAAGGCAGCGCGCAAGTCCTCGGGTGTGCAAGGTGCAACACCGCGGGGATCCTTCCTCTTGCCGCGCAAGCATTCTAAGATGCTTCGGCCTATCTTTTTATAGGCAAGGGAGAGGCGGTTCATCAGCATGAGATACAACTCAAATTCCTGATATTTTCGGGCGTTCAAGATTTTCCAAATCTTTATTTTTCTTCTCTCTGTTTCACACGGGTTTCTTCCTTTATTTTTCCTCGATGTGCATGCGACTTAGAACGCATGCATGGCCTTATTAAAATCCAATCCATTCAAAACACGAACACATGAAGCCTCGGCAACTTCATTTGCCTCGGCATTCTTCGAAATCTTCCAAACTTTGCATGCATGCCCTTTTTCATGCATGATCGTGTTTGTTATGTCGAGATAAACCCAATGGATCCTTCAGCTCGAACAACGGTGGCCGGATGATCAAAAACCATCCTTTGGAGGCACTTGGTACACGGCGAGGCCGCGGGAGTGACACAGCGTGTCCTCAGCCGGCTGGAGGTAGATGACAAGATTAAAGCCGTTTGATCACCGCTTAAATGATCGTCGATGGCTGTGATTAGAATATCGCGCGCAGGTTGCGATGAGCGGTCCAGATCAACCGCGAGATCAGATGAGCGGCCAAGATCACTTCGGCGGCAAAATCCTGCGTCCCACATTGAAACAGCTCCTGTTTTTTCCGCGGTTTATCAAACTCGCACTCCCCGCTCCATGTCAATTGAACTTCTCCCCTCTGGGTGCCGCCCCGCACCGAGTTCTCTGCGGGCTCGCTCTTGTGCCCACCCCTGCCACTCAGGCACGCCATTGGTGCCCACTATGGTTGTCTCGGGCGCGCTCCTCACACTCACGCTGCGCATGGGTTGACAACCCTGCGTGGCCCGGGGATTATACACGCCCCCCCCCCCCCCCCCCCCGGCCTCTCAGGCTGGCCCCATGGGATCCCCATGGGTGTGGCGACCTTGAGTCCCACAAGAGCCTTGGGTTGAACCCTTAAGGCTGGCCCTTGAGGTTGGAATATTTTTGGCTTAAGTAATAGTTAGGAATTTGTGTAAAAACAATGTTAACCAAATGTAATATACCAAGCCACAAATCTTCTTCTTCTCAACTCCATCCTTCTTTTTCTTCAGAATTCCTCCATTCTTCTTCACTAGAATTCATCAAAATTCTTCAATGATCCAATCAGAGATCAAAATGGAACATCTTCAAATTCACATCCACTAAGTAATAGTGCATGGACTTCATTAACACCACTTAATCCACTCAGTGATTGTAGATGGATCATTTACCACTCCTCATGCATTGTCAATACAATTCATGGTCTTTAAACAATGTTGTTACATTGTATCCAGTTGATACAAGTTCTTAGAACTTAAAGAACCTCTCATCAATCGTCAGATGTAATTATGATCCATCATCATTCATTCTTCAAGTGTTGTCACTTAGTATCACCTTGATACAAGTATTGAATCATTAAGAATAGCTCTACAATCGTCTGATATTGTATGGAGAATGTTTCAACCATTACTTCCTATGACACTTAGTGAATCTCCTAAGTGAAATTCATCTTAGTACCATGGCCATTATCCATTCATCACCATCACCATCACATCCTTTGACATTCACATCTTGACGCTCCATGACATCCATCCATTCCATGTCACCTTTTGACAAAAACATACATAATTGACAACAAATGCAACACAGTGCACTTCATAGGTGATATGACATCATGATAGATATTATTGTAGGTATTCTAATGATGCCTTAGAATAATGATTTGATATGGGTTATTATAGATCAGTTGACCAATGTGTCACATTTCATAACAATATAAGAGACATTCAATATTAAGCATTTGGGTGAGTTGTATGTACAGGAGATAGTATTGTTTCATAGGGTGTCAAAATATATAGTTTTATATCATGATCCCTGATTTACTTCATATTTATAGAATGGGATGAAAAGGGAGCATGTAACCCCTGTGTTTATTCATTATGGATTTACACTAATAAATATATGGGAATTTAGATAATACAATTCAGGTTCTTCAGAACATGATGAGGGATTCTATCCTAGAATTTTGAGAATTGTGGAAGAAGAACATGGATCTGGGTTTTTTTGTTAATTAATATTTAACAGGATCTGATTCCAATGAAATTGTATGTGGAAATATAATGTAGGCCTTGTAGATCTCTATTAATTTAGATGGAGGTTTGGGAATCATAATTTCTAGTACTGAGTCTTATGAATGAGACATCAAAACTTGTTCAGATGATTCATAAATTTGTTTATTTGTCCTATAGTATGAATATGTACTATGAAGATCAACTTAATCGGCCTCTTGAGTTTATTATGGGTGACCATGTGTTTCTATAGTCATCTCTTTGGTTGGTTCATCATCATATTTAGAAATTGGATATATTGGTCTAATGGTATGTGGTTCCATTTGAGATTTTGGGGAGGGTCAGAGTGGTGAAATACTGATTAGCTCCTCCACAATGGTATTGTGGAATGTACTAAGATTATCATGTATCCGAGATGTTTTTAGAATAATACTCACCCGTCTCATTTTATTGATGTTATTGACATTGATCTTCAGGTTGAAGAATCCTTTATGGAGAATATGGATTATATTCTGGGTCACAACGAGAAATTATTGTAGGGTTCGACATGCCTTTGGTTTTAATTTTTTGATAGAACAATAATGTTCAATATGATACCTTGTTGAGGGAGACATATAAGTGGGCATAGTGGCCGATTTTTTTTCCATTGAAGCTTAGTGATTCAGGGGGGTGTGGCTTGGGGATGATATTTTTAAGGAGTGGGGCTTATATGATCATAGAATTCAAATGAGGTATATTCTAGTTCAAATTTTTTTTTAAGTATCATTACTTTTGTTGATGAAATTTTTACATGGTGTATAAGTATTCTTAGGGAGTTCCTAGGGTATAAGACCTAAAATAGGGGAAAATGGGTCCATCTAGTGCTTGTCACATAGTTTTTGCTTGGTATGTATTAATTTTTCGCCTTACGTATTCTTTATTGTAGATTTGGATCTAGGTTGATGAAACTATGTATAGGCATGATCCAAAAAAATTAAACTTGGTAGATGCAATCCACAAAGTTACCATATGATTATTCAAATTTGGTAGGCTCACCATGAAACCATGTAACATGCTTATATACTAGACAGATCTTAGGCCATGGTTGCTTAATTTTTTGTCCAACTATGTGACCCAAACCCTTCACCTCATTAAAATGGTGCAAAATTTACTATTTTTCTCCTTGGTATTTGAGAAACAGAAACCATTTTTATCCAATAATATACATCCGATAAAAAATCTGACAATCAATAATTCCTGAAGAATCTCATGGACTGATCCCCCTTATTTCTAATCCATTTGGTGCTCTTTTGGGTGGAAAGCATGTATTTGGGTAATTACAACACTCATCATTGTTGAATTCCTCATTTTAGTGCTTCCTGAATATTTTTTCTACTTCTGAATCATTAAAAAACACCTTTCATAGAATTTTCTATTTTGGCGCTTTAATGGGTGTTTATTTGTTAATTTATGGTTAGGGTTATGTGAGAATTATTCATTGGAACTAAGGATAGTGTTTAATAAGTTATATCAAATAGTCTTATTGCTTATTTATGTTAATTTGGTTGTTGAATGGTATCATTCTGTTCTACATGAGGTTTTCCTTGATATAGATGAAAAATTGTTGGGATAAAAGTTTAATTTAACCTCATTTAAACTTGTTGATATGTGTTGAGGTTTATTTGATGATGTTACGTGCCCCCATAGT
This sequence comes from Viscum album, assembly GCA_963277665.1. Taxonomy (NCBI): domain Eukaryota; kingdom Viridiplantae; phylum Streptophyta; class Magnoliopsida; order Santalales; family Viscaceae; genus Viscum; species Viscum album. Next base: position 169,823,666 of record OY728138.1, read on the forward strand.
GTGTGATTCTTCTTAAACATCTAAATTGAAATATTAACTGTATAATTGAATTGTATTGAAATAAATTCTAGGATAAATGTGTTGAAATTATTGAATGGGTTATGAAATTTAACTGATGGTAAGTGTGTCTTGTTGTTAACATAGAATAAGGGGGAGTATGGTATAATTTTGTTGGGTTAAATTAGTAATGGAAGGAAAATGGTATTTCTTTTGATCAGAATAGACATGTAAATGAAAAACGAGCTAATTGGGTTAAGACATTAAATAAAAATGTGAAAATGTGTAATGTCATGATGATGGATTATGTTTTAAATGAACCATTACTGTAAATGATGAATGATTTTACTGGATATGGTTTTTTTGTAAAATAGTTATGATTAAAGAATCTTGTGTGCCTGGCTTGGTAATATGTTGGGTATTTACTTGAGGATATATGACCACATGATGTGTTGGAATAAGGATTTAAAACCCACCCTTATAATGCATGTGTTAGGGAGTCGAACTAAGATTATATTTCCCTAACAGTTATATTTTTTGAGTCTACCTGGACTAAGGCTTCAATGTAAGAATTATGTAATTTATTTAGATTTTTTCCCTTGGGAGATAGGGAACATGAATTTTCTACTTTCTCATAGTTTTAGACAGACCTAGGCTGTAGTGTAATATTTTAAATTCCTATCCCATGGATCAAATATTTAATGTGGCTAAATTATATCTTGTTATGTACTGGAATATTTTTATCTCATATTTATATTTTCATTTATTTTATACCTTCATACTCTATCGATTAAGACAACTTATTTTGAAGATTTCATTGGTGGTGGCCAACTGAGTTGTACTCAAACCAGTATAGGCCGCTATTGGGTTCTTGAGAATATATCAGGGTTATAGGTTAGGATAAGGGAAATGATTCTATGCTTGATGGTAGAGTTAGGAATGAGATGTGCATGGTGTAGAGGGTTTGAATTGGTATTAGGCCCCATTTTGTGGATTTTTTTTATCTTTTCCTTATTTTTTGGTTTTCCATAAACATGGAACTACAAGACACGTCACTTCATATTTTCTATTTGGTTGTGTTATTATACCGTATTTTGGGAAATGTTTAGTAATATACATTTATTTGTTATTCATTTTCCATTATTCATTATTGTAATATTCTATTACTTACTCTAATAAAGTGGTTATAGCCTCCCCACACAGCACATTAAACCATCGATACTGTTTGGAAGCCTTTGTAGTATGTGGAGGTGTGCCTGAGGTCATGTGATGACTTGGATTGGGGCACATGTATAGTTGCCTCTAGGTTGGGGATGTTACACCATACACTAATTCAGAATAGCTCTGTGGGATTTATATTTTCTAAAAATTGAAAAGATAATACACGAATTTAAAACCCAACCAAGATGAAATCAAAATAGGTATAATTGAATTCTAGAAAATGACAATGATACATCTTTATAAAGATTTTAATCTTACAATCTCCCCCCCCCCCTATAATAAACATCCATCAATTTTAAAACTGATTAATCTCTATGAATCCATGGTAAAAATATCAGGCAAATATTCCATTAAATATGTTTCTCTATCCCATGATTCAAATTTAATGTGTCCATGTTTAAAAAAAAATTGATAATCAGAATGGTCATTCCCATATACACTTTATCATTACGATCCATAACATGATTATATGATCCTAAAATTTTTCATCAGTTTCAATCTCAACATCAACTACAACAATCAAATTAGAAGTTTCAGGTGATATTTTTGATGTTTTGAAACCTAAAAATTATCCATCATTGTAGTATCCCTCTGTGGAATTTCCAATTTTAAGCCATTGGTTCGATTCTGTCCACTAATTCAAAAGGTCCAGATATCTTGTGTGCCAACATGAACAACCACTAAATTATACAGTGACATAATATTAGTGAGATCTGAAGGAACACAATATCACCCAAAATAAACATAAGGGTTATACAAAATTTTTCAATATACAACTCCTACCAACTCTATGCTATAATAAGATGTTTCCAAATAAACTACTCCTTCTATGATGTCTCTTGTATGGTACTCAGTCGCTAGAACTTTCACCCACCGAACTACATCCCACATAAATGTGGTCTTCATGGTCTAAGATAATATAGCTAATATGGTTCCATATAAAATTCACCTAATTATTGTTGTTTGAGGTGAAATCAAAGATCACCATGTGAATATCCTAATTCCCATAAAAATAAATGATGGATTCTCTCAATATATCCTATAACATCTAGAATGTGCTCTTTGATTTCTTATTTGTTTGTGTTTGGAAATCTGTACATATAAAAATAGATGTCCAACACATTATGCAAGCTCTGCATGAATTAAACACCATGAGTTTTTATGAATTGTATTGTTTTAATTAAATTAATTTTTTTTGATATATTTCATTTCATAGAACACTAAATATAACTTGTGTAATATGAAAGAACAAATTTATTCATTCGTTGTACACCACAAAATGACCATCTTGATCTATAAAAAACACTTAGGTTGTATTTAGGAAGATTAAACATTATGTTTGGATTTTGATACACACAATTCAGAGTTACATCATTAATTTATTGACCTTCAAGACGTAGTTTTACCAAAATACAGTGAATTATTAATAATATTATAAAAATATTAATATAGTTTTCACCAAGACAATGAAATGGTGGTTAAGAAAATTCATAATTAAATTAATAAAATATAGTTGACACATGTTTATAAGAATAATTATTTTCTGACCAATAATCTATAAAAGGTAATATTACTACCGTTTAATGGCGCACATATTTTAAATATTACTTATGAAATTTTTATATATTTGATTTGAAAAAATAAAAATCATTTTTTAAATATTAACATCAAGATTATCTTAGGGTTTTTTTCTTATTTGTATAGGATGATTCATTTGTGGATGAATTGTGAAAAAAGAGAATTTTATTTGAAAACCAAATTTTATAATTATTTATTTATAATGTAAAATAATATTATAATATGGTTTTAGAATTTAATTATATTAATTATACATACCTTAATGCAATTTTTTTCATTATTACCAATTTAACATATAAATTTTTTATAGGTACATTATAATCTTTTGAACTTTTTCAATTAAAAATACCTCGTCTCATCCCGTATGTGGGAATAATATTGAATTAATTTCTGCCACTTTTGTTTTAGAGTTCCTAAAAACAGATTCAGTATTTTGAATCCCCATTATTTCTAATGTATAATTATGATAAAAATTCTAAAAAATCATTAGTGAGGGAAAATTAAATAAATTACAAAGATTATGTTAAACTGATATTTCTTAGTGGCTAAATATAAAATATATGGTCTAAAATGGTCATTAAACTTGTATAACACCCATTGTATGGCAATATGTTGAATTTTAACCCTATAGTATTGAATATTTTTAAACCTATATTATTATACCCAATGATATTATAAAATGTATTTTTTTAATTTAATTTCATTGATAACATAGGTTTCACACAACACCAAGAATAATTGAATAATGATATACAATTAAACGTAATTCTTTTAATGCAACCATGATAAACTAGCTTTAAAATTGGTTGTAATTAATAGAATAAATGAAATTTATATATTATATATTTAATAAAATGATTTTACATTCATCAAAATGATTTTATCCGCATATAGTAAGAATGAATCTATATTCACACATAAAAAGGCTATATTTTTCTAAACAAAATTTTACCATATTTTAAAGGAGAAAAGTGTAAAATATAAATCATGAAACTTATATAAATTATATTTCATAAAACATACATTTTTTAGATCATAATATCATAATTTACATTGGATAAATGTTTTTCTATTTTTCTAATATGGTTCATTTTTTGATGAACAGTAATATGACCGTTATAATAATAATGTGATTGGTAGGAATTGAAATATGGTAATTAGGAAAAAATCATTTCTAAAAGTATATATAAAATCTATACATCTTATAAATTTTAATATGATGTTACCATATCGTTTTATAAGTAAATAAATGTTTTAGAAATTATTAATTAAGAGTTAATATTTTAATAAAATGTAAATGTAAATTTTCAATTTTATAATTAATATAATAAGTTAATTTGAAATTTATATTCATAAAATCATTTGAAAATTTAATAAATTTTTTATGATTATAATATTATATTTTGTGGCCTTAATCATTTATTTAATGTGTCATAACATTAGTTAAAAATTTAAAATCAGTGTTATTCAATAATATTATGATCTTATATAAAAATAAAATTTATTATATTTAGTGTATTATTTTCAAAAAATAGAGTTTATTTTTTAATTTTACGCATTGAAAATTTGTTATGGTGAATTTTTGGGATTTTTCTGAAATTTTAAAATTTTTTGTAAATACTAAAATATTGTAATTTAAAGTACATATACATTATAATATAAGTACAATAATTAATTGATTCACGAATTATTTAATAACATTAATTTGGAACTACAATTTATAAATTTAATATATTTTGTGATAATGCTCAAAATAATCATAGTCTTGAAGCAAAAGAATAAACAAATGAATTTAATATTCAAAAAACACCTCTCTCCAATAATATAAATTCTATCCTCCCCATGTCATATCCTAAAACAATCCAAGATTTGAAACTAATAATATTTCTATCCAATATGCTTCCCAATACCCCCACCTTCCATGAACCTTTTTTCTCAACAAAATTAAAAACCAATCCCATTAAGGGGGATCTCAAGGAGGATAATTTAAGTGGTAAATATCATATTTCTTTTCATTTATTTCCATTTCAAATTATTTTATATTTATTCATTGCATCACCTCCCCAATCCAAAATAAAATTTTAACTATATTATCATTTATATATTATAATGTTATCATTTTAATGGAATATCCATCATCAAAAATATTCTACCCTCTCTCTTATTCATTAAATTAAATTATCTCCCGTATTGTGTCAATTTAACAACATCCGGGATAATTTGTTTTCATTTCCCATTAACAACATATACTATAGTAAAAACCAATTTTCATGGTAAATAAAATTATTATACATGTATAACAGCCTATTTAATGATCAATAAAAATTATATACATATGGTTTTAGTTAATAAAAAACTATTTTATAATGATATAAGAACATACAAAATAATCTAAACGATTATCATAAATTTCAAATCTAATGATTCATACTAACCCAAAACATCCAAAAGAAATATATAAAAATTAAATTTTTTTTATTTTAATTAATAACATATAACTTTCACTCTGGATAGCTATTCCCATTTTACATGAACTTCCATACTAGTATATAAGTATATCGATCATGAAAACTAAGGAAACAAAAGGTCACACCCGATAAAAGGGTATTTTATAACAGAAAAATGGACATAATGAAATATAATAAATTTATAATAAATAAAAGAAATGTAGAAATGGTGATTAATTAATTAATTAAGGGATTTAATATGTTTATGGATGACATTATGAAAAAGTACAGACCACATCATCAAACAAGGTAATGCGGTTATAATCTCACTTTTGTTTATATGAAATATCCTTTATTCACCACTTATTTATTTCATGTGAAAAAACTATACAAAAGATTTATAATTAATATCGTTATATGATTTTTAATTTATAGTCATACCATTTGATTGATTTCAAATTGGTAAGGGTTTCTACCCGAACCTCCATTTTTCATTCGGGTTACGATTTATCTCTATTTACATCAATTTTATTCTCCATTATTTTATTATATTTCTTATAAATTCATTATAGATGTACCAAAATCATATATGTATATAATTTAATTTTTTTAATGAGAAATTCATGTTTTACGAGGTTTCATTCTATTAAATTTTAAATAATAAAACTCAATTTAAGTGAACTTCATGATTTCAACCCCATTTTCAAGTACAATAGATATTTTATTTATGACGCCATATTTTTTCAAAATCATTAATTACATCATGAAAAAATATATTTGATCATTAGTTTTTTAATTAAAAAAATAGAGAAAATAAATAATATATTTCCAAAATAACTCTTCTTTGTAATGTAATAATTGGAATTTCTCATAGAATTTCCCGGAAAAAGGAAATTATGTTTTCAGATTGGGGGATGTTAGATTCCTTTTTTATTTATATGTTATTTATGTTAAAACCTAGTCATATTGTGAATGAATTTGAATTAGTATGTGATGTGTGGGGCCCCCAATATCCCTTTGATTCAGCTGTATGATTGATGAGAAAAAAAAGAAATGGAATTATGCCAAGTCTTTGACCATTTATTTTCTTATATCTTGAATGAGGCCTCATCAAAAATTTTATGATGTCTAATATATGAATTACCTAATTATGATTAGTAATTTATTATCCATGTGAATATTTTACTAGTAGAATAACGATGTATAATATTTATTCACATGTGATTATTTTTATGGAAATGATTATTCATCTGTTATTATTTCTATATTATGCTAAAGTTAATATTATTATGGCATATGTTACTAGTTACTAAACATTAATTATTGTTTATATTGGATTCCTTTTTATTAAATACCCTTACTGATCATCTGAGATCACCCCTTTTTTAGATTTTATTTTTATCCCAGGATGCAATGTTGTATATTATGAAGGACATGCATGAATAATATAGAAGTCATGGATGTTTCCATTATAGTTACTATGTTGTTTTTTCATTCTGGTAGTAATATAAAACATAATTTTGTATTTGTATTTTAAAAACTACTATACTCTTTGGTTATTTAGGATATGAACACTTGTTCATAGTACCAATGTAATAATGTAAGTAATTGACTTTAAGCTACTCGGGTAGGGTTACTTACTATTGGTATTAGAGGATGTTTAGTAGAAACCTTAGAAACTGGATTTAGAAATAACAAATTTGGACCATGACGCTACGATTAAAATCAAAGATAATAACATGATAACATACTATAATTTTGGTGAAGTGCATATTATGTTGGTCTTCATATAAATACATAAATGTCAAGAAATAACATGTGGGCATGGTTCTGGAACAAATGTACCTTGGGGTAACAACATCATCTACGTGTCTTGGTCTTGACATGGGGTAACCGTTTTACTAAAAACAGGACATAATCTAAACATGTTTTGACACTTCCATGGGACATGTATGGGATAATTAATTTTTTATAGGCCATTATGAAGGATTTAAATAAACACACATCCCCCAAAAAAATTTATTATCAAATTATATATGCAAAAAAGTTTAATCAATGGAAAGTGTTTTGGAAATTATAGATTATGATTTTTTATTCATAACCTAAATTAGTGTGTTCCATTTACTATAAATTTCACTTCATAGAAGGAATGGTAACCTCTACAATAAACATTATCAGAAGTATGATAATTTTCATATCTTTTATGTTCTTCTTCCAATAATTAGTGGGGAATAAGAATCCCAATCATTCTCATCATTCGAGGACATATTATCCCATTTATTCAAGTATAGATAAATATTTATCTATGTGTTCTGACTTCTAAAGGAATAAATAGGATAAGAGGATGACCTAGAAAATTAGGGATAAAGAATGTATATAAATAATCATTTCCCAATGTGTGATTATAGTGGAAAAAAACAACCTCATACTTGATTGAAATGAATGGGAATTTTATAAATGTGTGGAGAGAAATGCCACTATGAGTAGGATTTAATGTGTAAGAAATAGGATTCCAATGGGAAATGCATCAATTTCTAGGGGATTGGTCACAATGAATATCAATGCCTCGAGCATCAAAGGAATATATCCCAATAAGTGATAATGTATCATGGTCAAGATTATGATACTACAACATATGGAGATTAATGATTATTATGACAGTGTTTGGATTCAAAAATTATATTTTGAGTATTTTATCTATAATTTTATAGTTATTTGAATCTAGATATATATAAGTACTATAATATAGTAATTCTTCATTATGGAATTGAAATATTATGATGATTAGTGTTGGTAATCAAGATGAGTAATTTTTTATGTTAATTTTCATGGAAACACATTACTTAGGATAGTAGATACTCAATACATTCTTGATGTTGATATAATAATAAATAGATTTTCATGGCATATAATTTGTGATTATGAATTCGGTTGGTGATATGATAGATTATGTTATCCTAGAATAATTTAAAATTTTCATTTAATGACATTAATATTTTACAAATGCACGATTAATAAATATTTAATGAAGATTAAGGTATTCATATATTTGGTATGTGATAAAAAGATCTATATTATTTGGCTGAATTTATATTAATTTGATTTAGTAAATTTAGTTACATTCTTTCTAAATTTTTGGACACTGAATTTGGATAAGCATATTTTTATCATTCTTAGATTTAAATACTTATGGATTGGATTATGTAAATTAATGATTAAAATTAAAGTATGAATAATCATATTATATTACCTATTCTAACATTTTTAGTTTTTGTAAACATTTTAAGGTTGAAGGACTGACTAATAGACCATTTGATTTTTTGAAAGTGCTTCAGGCATGTAAAGTTCATCATGAACCCCCATTTATAGGTTTAAGTTATAAATTGAAAATAAATCAAAGAAAACCCAAAGGATGAGATTATGCGAGTGATATGGAAAATAATCAAGTAGGTCGATTTTACTAGGTGATTATATAGATATTGAAACAATACCTCTACTATAGGAAAAATATTTTAGAACAAAATTATTGTCTATTTACATTTGTAAGATATCAAAATACATTTAACATATCACGATTTACGGCATTTTTGTGGTAAAAGTTTTATGAACAGGTTCTATATAACGTTAAATAAAAACATGATGGTTATATTATTCTTTTATGTCCACATTTATTCATCACTATAATGTTGACCTTATCAGATACTTAGTTTTGTAGAACCCTCTATATTTTCATTTTCCAACTTCTTAAGAAGAAATTTTATTAACCCTATATTCGATGATGATTTCCCAAAATGTAATTTTCAAGTATCAACCATTGATGTTTTCAGAGTATAATTTCATATTGTGAGGAAATTATTAATGGAAGTATTTTATAATTTAATACACCATGATTTTATGATATGAAGATTTTAATTAAATTTATGTGACAGCGTTGGTTTCACAAAATTCCAAGTATAAACGAATAATGATATACAATTAAATATCCTTATTTTAAAAAGATTGTTATAACCCTACTCTTAAATTGGCCATAATTAATAATATTAATTATATATATATATATATATATATTATATCTAATCAAATGTTATTACATTAATCCAAATGATGTTATAGGCATAATATAAGAATAAATAAAATTTTAGAAATAACGAATCTATAGTTTCATTATCACAGTTCTACTTCCTTTTAATAGGTTAATTATTTTATATATAATCTTATAATCTTATATAAAATATATTTGAAAAAATAGTAATTTTATTTATTGTAATATTAAAAATTTCTTTTGTTAAATATTTAGAATTTTGTTAATAGGTTTATTTTTTTGTGAATAGTAATGTGGCCTTTAGAATAAGAAATTGAATTTTACGAATAATATTGTGGAAAATAAAAAAATTCACCTATTAAAGCATAGATACAAATTTTAACGGTAATATGATATAATTATATCAATGTGTAGGTAAATAAATTTTTTTAAAAGTTATTAAAAATATGTTTATATTTTTATAAAACATAAATGTTTAGTTTAAATATTATAGTTAATATAATATTTTAAAATAATATTTAGTTTCATAAAAATTATTTAAAAAAATTAATAAATTGTCGTCTTATGATTATATGATAATTTTATGAGGCCTTAATCAATTTTTGAAAATGATATAAATTAGTTAATATCTTAAAATCTGTATTTTTTGGGAAAATTATGATTTTATATAAAAATTAAATTTATCATAATTATAATATTATTTAAAAAAATATTTCATTTTTTTATTATCCTCATTAAAAATGGTTATAGTTAATTTTAGGGATTGTTATGAAATAATTGATTTTTTTACTAAATAGTGAAATATAATAATTTACGGTACAAATATATTATACAATATCTACACTATTCAATGAGCAAATAATTATGTAATAACAATAATCTAGAACATTCATTCATTATTTTAACTTTTTGGGGGATAATTCTTAAATTATTCATAGTCTTGATCCCTAATAATAATAAAATGAATTACATATTCAAAAAATATCCTTGACCTCCATTATAAATACCACCAATCACTAGATCCTCTTATCACACCATCCAAGATTCCAACCATGAAAAATGGATAACCAATACACATCCCAAGCTCCTCTGCAACATTCGAGATACTTTTGTCTCAAAAAAATACCCAATCCAATGCCCTTAAGGAATTTCTAAAGGACAAAAATTCAAGAGGTGAAAATCCTCATTGTTTTCTTTTATTTTCATTTTAAATTTATTTTATTATCTTATTATTCCCTCAAATCCCCAATCTTAAATGAAAAGATAACATCCGTATGCTTTATATACTATAATTATATCAAGTTAATGAATTATCCATTATCAAAATCTAATATCCCCCACTTTTATTCTGTAAATGTAAACTTCAACAGTGATTTGTCAATTTAACAACATTAGAGATGATGCATTTCCATTTCCCATTAACGCCATTAATCATGGTCCTAAATTGATTTTTTTGGTTAAAAAATTAATAATATACTTATTAATGAATATTTATTGTTCTGGAACCATTTTATACACATGATTGAAATTAATAAAACAAAATATTCATTGATTATCTAAAAATAGACAAAATAATCTCCTCAATTATTACTAACATTATATTTAATGATTCATCTACACCATAAATATAAAAATGAATTATATAACCATTTTATAATATATATTTTAATTTAAAACTTTTAAAAAAATTCTAGATATATATTTCCATGTTACATAAATTTCCACACTCATATGAATGTAAACCAATCACGAAAACAAAGTATATGAAGGCTCATGAACGATAAAAGTGTAATTTAAAACTCACAAAAATGTGATAAATAAAATTAATAAATTTTTAATAAATAAAATTCATATATATATATTACTGAATTAAATAATTAATGGATTTAATATTATTTTATAGATAATTAAGATCAATTACAGAACATATTTAGAATCCTGGTATGGGGTTTTTCACATCACTTTTAATTCCGTTAGATTTATACTATTCACAAAATATTTCTTGTATGTTGTGTATGTATTCTTCCATTATACATTTAATATAAAAAATAAATTTATCTTAATTGTATTATATGATTTATTTTATGTTTGTTAATTTTTTGTCATGTGATTTGATTGATTACCATGTAGTAATGGTTTCTTCCCGAACATACATTTTCTATTCAGGTAACGATTTCTCTCTCCATTCAACAATTTGATTCTTAATTTTATTTATATACATATTATAAATTATTTTTATATATCCCAAACATATATATCCAAATAATTTTATCTTTAGATTATAGAAATTTACATGTTTTATAAGATTACATTCCCTATTCTTCCCACTAAACAAACCGGATTAACGGGAACTTACCGATTTCAGACACATTTTCATGATTCATAAATATTTTTTTACAACACAATTATTTTTCAATAATTAATAGTTTTTTCTTGAAAAAATTTAATTTCACTACTATTTTAATAAAAATGATTATTAAAAAAATAAATATTATTTTTCAAAAAGAATTCTTCATTGCATTTTAAATGGGGTATTTATCTAGAGAAATCCTCAATGATTTAATTAGATTATATTAAAATATATCAACACCTATTATTAATATTAGGATTTTCTACAGATAATATATTATTATTATCATCGAACATATTTTATTAAATTGTTTATGATCAATTTGAAAATGGATTTACTATATTTATATCATTCACCGTATTATATAGAATGGTTATTTATTATGTTTATAGACTGGGGAAGGTAATTTACATTTCATATTTATATGTTAATTATGATAAACCCATTCATATAAAGAATGAATTGGTTATATTATGTGAAGGGTGGGGCCTGATATAGCTCCTCGATACATCAGTAGGTGTGGTGTGATAACCTAGATTTGAATTTTCCCAAAGTCGTTAACCATTTATTTTCAGCTGTCTTGGTCGAAGCCTTGAATATATGATTATTATGTTCAAAATATGAATTCCCTAATTTGAACATTAATTTTTTTATCCATATAAAAATTTGACTGGTATAATATCCATGGGTATGATTCATTCTCAAATTATTTACTTTGTGGAATTATTTATTGAGATTTTATTATTTGCATATTATGAAAATGATTATATTCTAATAGAATGTGTTAGTAGTCATTAAAAATTACATATTATTTATATAATCTTCTATTGTATTACATTACCTTACTGAGAATCTATGATCACCCATTTACAATGTTTTATATTTCTCTAGGATGTGAAGATGTATATTATCAATGACATGTAGAGATAATATAATTGTTTATGGATGTATCCAATGGTGTTACTAGGTTGTTTTTCCAGTACAGTTGTAACCTAAAACATGTGTTTTTATATTTTATTACAATAATACTAAAATAATTGGTCATTTGGGATGAGAAAACTTATTCATAGTACCAATTTATTAAATCAAGGAACTGACTTTGGGATACTAGGGTTGGGTACTTTAAATATTGTTTATTCAAAATACAGATACATCTAACATTACTTTCAAAAATATCAACTATGTCCTCTCCTTCCCATATAAATGGCCACAATCTCTACCCCTAACATATACCCTCTCAAAAACATCAGTTAGGAAAATACTTATAAAAATTTCCTACTAAAATCTCTACCTTCGTTCTATAGGCCTAACAATTTTCATAAATCTTACCAAGGAATCCATTTGGTTTAAACCAAAATAAGTTACCCAAATAAGAGGACACATACTTCAACAAGAACATTTTTTTAAATAATTACACACCCCTAAAATTGTTATTATTACATGATTATATATTAAACTTAGTATTATAATTATACGTATATTTTTTTATGTTAATGGTTCATCTTAAACTGCTAAAAAAATCCTTCAAATGTGGTACAAAATAATCATTTGTATGTACGGTGGACTACCTCATCGCAAGCGGGTTGTATTCATTCTTTCATTACCACTTCTAAAGGATGGGAATAATGTTGCATATATAGGGTTTATATGATACATATGGTATTTATTATGTCATTATCTTTATTTAATTATTATATGACACATTTTATAAGGATTTATTTTTATGGGAATACGATAATGTGGTGTGTGGTCATGTGTAATGTTTCCTCCTCAAGTAAATGTGATTAATTCACCCTATTCAAATAATTTATTAAAAATCAGTTTGTTTAAAAATTAGTGATATTTATGTAAAAATAATTACAATTTAATTATTATATATATATCCTTCACTTTTCATTATTTTAAAATACCAAAATAAAATGGAGATAATATTCTTGCGTATGTATGACATGTCTTCTATAAGAAAGGTGTATTTTATTTTATATTTATATCCTTAATATATTATTATAAAAACATATATATTTAATATATATAATTTTTATATAACTTTTAAAATTAGTGGAATATTTATATCATGATAAATTTAAAATGGTCAAGAATTACAATTCAAAATATATTCTAAACCAATGATGTTATAGCATGAAACATTACTAGAAAATGAAATTCATAATAAAAGTTTAATGAAAATCATAATAAAATCATATTTCGTATGATATATAAGAATAATTTTCTATGGTTGATTTATAATTAACATATATTTGTTATAATGGGTTATTGAACATATAAAAATAATGTCAAGACTTAAAGAGAGGGTTTTCTCATCTCACTTTTATTTCTGTGAGATTTATTCTTTATTGACCAATTCTTCTTGTTGTTAGATTTATATAATTACCAATGAAATTTAAAATAATTATATTAAATTTTAATAAAATTAAAAGTTTCAATTGATGTTATTATTTCATGGATTTCACTATTTTAATGTTACTAAATTATTAAGGGGATTTCTAGTTTCACATTTTTTCATTGTGGCTTATGAATATTCAACACAAATTTATCTATCCTGGAATATATACTTAAAATTATTTTATTGTATTATTATTATAATTAAATACATTTGTATTTAAATATCCATTTTATTATCGTTATTTCATGGCTTTTGTGGTTCAATATATATCAAACCTGTAATGTATTTTTATCTCATTTTTTCATATTTGAGACACATGGTACGCCTTATACCAATATTCATGTTAAAGGTGTATATACATCCCTTTTCTAAATATATATTATGATTATACATATTTTCATGAGATTGTATTCTTCATTTAAGGTTATTCTTTTATCGGATTATGATTAAAATTTACCAAAATGGTAAGAGTGGGTTTCTACAATCTGATCATTTATATTGGTATATTAGGATTATGCTTCCATGGATCGAATAATATGATCCATATCTCAATAATTTTCATTAATTTTCTTATCCTATAGATATTCTGGATATATTCATGTAATTGTTAAATTTTAGAAATATGTGGTACTTCTTTTAGTCAATAAAATATTTTCTAGAAAGTATGACTTTATTTATACTCTCGGGTAAGAATATTTCCCCCCCAAAACCAATTTTCTAAAAATGTTTTAATAAATTTATTAATATTTATTTAGAAGACATGTTACCCATTTTTAATAAAAAAAATTTGGTTAAAATGAATATTTTTTTTAATATTACAATCAAGTTAGTTTTCTATACTTTTTATGGGGGAAAATGAGGGTTTAGTATTTATGGATTTACCTACCATCATTAACATCATTTCATTAAATATTTTTTCATAATTTTACTAGGTTTTATTTAAATATTGTTTTCATAATATTTATAAAATTCATTATTCTAATGTGTTTTTCAATGAAATTTTTTTATAAAATTTTTTAATGTAGAAAATGTTTTTTATTTGATATTCAAATATTCCATTTTATTTTCTCAGTGTAATTTTTAAAGTGGAAGGTTTTATAAATTTTAATGATTTAAATTTTTTTTATAAATGTTGAAATCATATGTTTTAATGAAATTATTAATTAATATTTAAATTTTGAATATATATGCTTTAAAATTTTGACTTAAAAGAAAATTACTTTGAAAATGTTTTATTTTTTAATGAATGTTTTTAAAGGAAGGATTGTGCTCCTTAAGAAATGTTATATGCGATCTTTAAAAATAATTTTCCCTCTTGCAGAAAATCATTTGATATAGTTTATTATTTAAATGGGATATGATCTAAGGACACAATTCACATAATTTCTTATAATTGTCAATGCGTATGATAAATTGTTGAATATGAAAATTGATTCTCTCCCACAAGTTTTTCTATGATAAAATCCACACCCATTAATAAGGTACGATATAATTAATTTATTATCAAACCTATAAATTTTTTCGAGGTAATTATATATTGAAAAATTTATAGTTTCCATTTTTTTCATTTGTTATAATGTGATGTTTATGAATCCATATCTTTTTTTAGGTCATGATATGATATGGCTGTTTTTATATTATATCCAATTTATGTACGAAATCCTTATGTGATGAATGGGACCTAAATATACCTCAAATTCATTTGGTATAGTTAAATGTTCAATGAGTAAAAAGGGTACATGGTAGGGAATCCCATCCCTATAGTAAGAGGTAATACAGGAGGGAATCATATGCCCTTAACAAGAGTGTACACAATAGGGAATTCCAAGTCCATAATTAGAGGGTATATGGGAGGGGGTCCCAATCCATACCAAGAGTGTACAAAGGAATCAATCCCAATCCCTTTACAATAGGGTACATGGAATGTAATACCAATCCCAAAACCACACAACACACAGGAGTTCATCCCAAGGATGAATAAGGTTCAAAGGTGATTAGCCGAGGAATAACAAGTTATGAGGGTCTTGGTAGGTATCCATGGAATTTGATTTTCTATGCTTATGACTAATCCAAAAATTTATTTCTTATTCATAAATTAATATCACAAGGATTATTTTACTAATCACATTATCATTCATGTCCTATAAAAATCCAATCATTATGAAATGACTCTTTATTGTGAACTTTTATATGATGGTTACGTTCTTATATTGTTATGATCATGAAATAATACTCTTATGCTCATGTTATGAAAACATTTCTCCCTACCAACGAGCCCAGACCTGAGTGGTAAGGGATCTAGCTTGGCATCCTAGAGACCTATGTTCAAAACCAGGTGGATGCAAATTTGTGGGACACTTTAAGAGTTCTGTAGTAGTTAATGATAGCAGTTACTATAGAATTTATTGTAGTAGGTAATGTTCGGTACTATAGCACCCAGAACTATTCCTGGGATTTGGGCCTTTAGGCCACCGGTTTAGGCCTACGGGTCTCAAGGGCCATCAGTCCATCAAAGGCCTTCGGGCCATAGGGTCTTCAGGTCATACAGACTATGGAGTAGCCCTATTCACACAGAGCAAGCTAGAGAAGAGGATTAGAGCAACAAGAGCAGTCACCAGAAGAAATGCTAACTGGATTGAAAGAATGGGAGGGTATCACAACCACCATCGGGTCCAGGAACTGTGCAACATTTTATGGGGAAATGCTATCCAATCATAAATGCAATGTGGGGAGCTTGGAGATCAATGATGAAGAATCTTGGTAGGGGAAGTTCTAGTGGGTAGGGACTACAAGTCATGTATTGGGCATGGTATGCCTCTCGGTCTTCGGGTCATGTATTTCAGGTCATGTCGGGCCTTATGCCTTGGGCCTACGGGTCATATACGGGTTCTCCTTCAACCCTTAAAATGGGAATTATCCATAATTATATAAAAAATAAGGGCTTCAGGTCTTTAGGAAAATCATATCTCCTTTGTTTAACATTACTGATAATTAGTTCTCACCCCATTATTATTTTTTCTTTCCTTCATTTATGAGGAAAGGTTTTAAGCAGGAGTACTAAAGGGGAATATTTAAGTGACATATTGATGATATTTCAATAGGATAGAATATCATGATTCCATGTTTCCAAGGACTCTAAGATAATATAGTCATCATGTATGTAATTTTTTAATTTTCTTAATATTCATCTAAAATGATGTAATATCAATGTATTTTATACTTGGACCGCTAGATTTGGTATCAAAGGGAGGTTTAGTCAACCTTTTGAAAATATGATGATAGAAGATTGGTGTTATCTATTAAGAGTTTTATTATGATATTTATAAGGATAGATCTAATGACCAGACATGGGATTAATTTATTTAAAACTAGTTGTAGTGGTTTATTCATCCCATAAGTATTTTTCATGATTATTTGGTGTTCTACGATGATAAATTTTTCTCCCAATTTTATATCTGGTATAAGCCAATATTGGGAACTAGAATGAATTAGTTTTACATTGAATGGTTATTATTTTGAATGTGTGTAAATTATACACATAGATATCCGAAGTGGAAATCTCATGAAGCGAATCAAGAAGGTTGTATTATTATTTATTACCAAGTTAAATATAATGAGTTCATAAATGACATGTAAATGTTATTAGAGGTTCTATCAATTTTTTTACATTAAATTCATAATGAATTATTAGATTGAGGATAAGGAACCCTAATTAATTATTCATATTTCATATTCTACGAAATGGGTATTATGTAATATGAAGAAGAATTAGGAGTAATGTTTTAAGATTAAAGTTATATGGTTGAAGTGTAAATGTTATGGAATTTAAAGATTATTTTTTATAAAATATGAATTATATATGTATTATCAGTATAATATTTTCATAATGTATTTTACAAGAAACATTGAATGGCGTTAAATACATAGAAAATTGATTTAATGGAAATGAAATATTTTAATTAAGGGACTTCAAACCTCAATATTTTCTTGATGATGAGAAAATTATATTTAGCAAGGGTAATGAGAATATTGATATGGATAATGTAAATTGTATATGACTGATTACTATGGAACTGGTTATTGATATATTGAAATATTAGTCTATGTTTTTATGGATAAGGATTAAAATATTTTTTTGGATTTAAGGAATATATCTAGTAACCATTTGCATAAGAATGAATGCAGGTTTTCAATATGGTTTTACAGTAATTTAGGTTATAAACAGATTTCAAGAAAAACGTGATAAAGGTATTATCATATTTATTATGTTAAAACCAAGAGCTACGTTATGGGATATAAAAGTTAACTATAGGAAAAATCATTCTAATTTTTTTATAATTCTTCTTTTGGGAGGGTTACATAGATAACCATTTATTGAATTGTTTGAGTTTATTTTCAAAAAATATTTTATTTATTAATGAATTATATTGACACCTATGGATTAATTTATATTGGATAACATGTGATAACCGATTGGTAATTATGTTATCTAAATAAATATGGAATGAACTGTCTTTCCATTTATAGATCTCATGATATGAACATTCATTTTGAATGAAAAATTGACTATTATTTCACAGAATAAGAGATAAAGATGAAAATTATAAAGGCACAAATATGGTGAGATTGTTATGAAATAAGATAAGTATATCTTCTCATGAAAATTATTCATCTTCAAGAAAATTGTATTGAAATTCAATTGATGATAACAACATTAATTTTAATCCAATTTGGGTTATGAATCTACTATTGTTAACTTTCATTTAAGATTGTAATCTGTCACTCTCAATTATAACTTGATAGATAGAGTAATATTCCATAATCGTGTTCTCATTTTCCTCTTATGTTCTCATATGTGTAAGCCTAGTTATAAGATACATTGGGCGACTGATATTTTTCCAACTTTTCCTTCAAAAATAATTTTCCAGTATTCATTTTTTAGATGTTGGTTTCTTTGAAATGATAAATAAGGTATTAAACCTTTGATACCAAAAATGAAGGTATATAGTGGAATTAATTTTATGTGGGTTATAATGTAACTCCCTGGTTTTTATGAATTCTTTTTATTTTATTTTATTTATGTTTTTTATTAATTACCATTTCAAGTAATATTGAATATATATCGTGTTAAATGAACACAACATTTTATTATTGCATTGTATGTGATACCAATTCAATCATTCACTACACGAAACCCATATATTATATTTTGGAATAAATAATATTATTTTTGGGTTCTATTACTCGCAATGTTGAGTTCCTTGGATGACATTCCTGACACACGAGACTTAGTTTAAAAAAACTATGATGTACTATTAATATTATTTTTTAAATATTATTATTTCTTTAATATGTGTATTATTATGGGTTTTTAGAATAATACTAATTAAATTAAGAAATCATTTTTTATACATGTATATAATTAGAATTATTTTTTTCCTCATTTACTAGAAATGGAAAAAAACTATTTATAAAATATAGAAAATATTTTGTCGGAAAACATTATTTATCCAAAAAAACTCATTTTACCTCTATAAATAAATTAATATATTTTTGAAATATATTTTTTAATAATATATATATATTATATTATATCATCTAAATTACTTCGATCATATGTTTTTTCTAAACAATATATTAGAAGAAGACAAATTTTATGCTTTATGATATATATTCTCTCTAAAAAATATTTTTATCTGTATTTAATAGACCATGTATTTTAATTATAAATTATTAAATAAAAAAATTAAAAATTAAATAATTAAATAAATATTTAAAATAATAATTTCAAAATTATCTTAAGTTGAATTTTTTTAAATTTTCAGACCAGTTTTTTTTGGATGAATAGTGAACAATTAATAATTTTAATTGAAAACTGGTTTTTCATCTAATTTATTATATAGTTAAATTTAAATTTAATTTAATTTTAATTAATAATTAGTTAAATTATAAATCCATTGATCTTATTTGGGTCATTGGATCAAATTTAACATAGAAATTGGATATAAAAAAATTACAAACATATTAAATTTCACATTAAAAACACACCGTCTCCTCCCATCAACAAGAGTAATTTTAAATTAATTTCTACAAATTAAGTGATTATAACATGTAAATATGAAATTAATAATTTTAATAATAATATTTTATAGTGTATAATAATTTAGTTTTATTTTTCAAACACTATAGTTAATGCAATTAAATCTAAATAAAACAAATAATGTAAAAAAATATTACATAGTGGTTAAACTGATAACAGAAGTTGGAAAAATGGATCTCATCTTTTCAAAACCCATTTAATATTCTTATATAGTTCTTAAACCCGAAAATATTCAATTTCCTGTTTAATTTAATCTAATATTTATGTAAAAACATGGTTACACAAATCATTATTTTTAAAAAATATCACATGTGGACTATCCCCCTTATAAAAGTCCACTACCTCTCCCCCTCTATTTACACATCTCAAGAACATTTCCTCAACCAAAAACTATAAATATATCCCTTAAACTTCAAAAAAATTATCTTAGATTTCTCATTTTTGGAATAATTTAATGCGAGGAATCTCTTTGGTGAAAAGAAAAATAGAGTTTTCCAATGAATTTGTAACATACTTCAACAACCATTATTGTTTTATTTCTTTATCCACCTATGAATTAATATTTATTTGATAATTATATAATCAAATAAGTATACTACATATAATGATATGTTTTATGTTAATGTTTAGATATAAACATAATGAAACATCCATATAATGCGAACATAAATCATCATTTGTATGTACAATGGACTAATTCCTCACAGACATATGTTGTTCATCCATCCATAAAAAACATCCAATTATGGAAATAATGAATGAATTAATATTTTTATATGATATATATGTTATTTATGATGAATTTTTTATTATTCTGTAATTATATAACTCATACTTTCATTCATTATATTTTTTGGTAATATAATAATGTATTTATGGATATATGGACTACCGCATCCACAAAGTGATATGATTCATTAATGAGTTATATAGAATTTACTAAGGAGGATTTTATTAAAATAACATGATATTTTTGTCATAATAATTATACAGTAACGATAATATATAAATATATTTAATTTTCTTTTAGTTATATTAAAATTTGATATCAAAATTGACACAACATTCAAGCATATATATGTCCTACCATATCCATGAAGTGTGTATTTCATTTATTATTATAATATTTTATAGATTATTAAAATCATAAATAAGGAATATATTTTATATTTATATCTTTTTTTATATTATTTAATTAATTAAATCATGATCAATGTAATAGGATCTAGAATAACATGTCAAAACATATTGAAAAAACAAAGCAATTATTGCTTAAATGTAACTTTAACATGAAATTTTCAATAAAATAGTAATATAAAGTCCTAATAAAATCATATATGGTGTTATATATTAAAATAATGATCTTTTATACATTAATAATTATCTTATATTCATTATATAATATTTTTCAATGTTTACGATGAAAACCAAGACTTATGTTAATGGATTCTTCTTCTCATTTCTATTTCGTTAGGAGATATGCTATATCGAACACTCATTATTGTTGTGTTGTGTATATAAATACATATGAAATGTTATATAATGATATAAACTTAATTTTTTACATTAAAAAATTAAATTTATGTTATTATTTCATGGATCTCATCATTCATATATTGTTGAAGTTTAAGTGGATTTCTAATCTCCCTTGTATTTCTATGTGGCTTATTCTATATTCACCACACATTTATTTTATGTGGTGTAGAAACTACATATGAATTCATTATATGATTATTGTAATTAAATATATGGGTATTTAAATATATATATATTATTTGATTGATCCTTCATGTGGTTTACAATTCCAAAGTTAACATGTCACTAAATTATTTTTTTCTCAAAATTCTTTCATTAAGACACATGGTACATCATTCACCAATATTATTTTAAAATGTATATATACATCCAATTTTTCATTTTATATCATGATTATTATTATTTTAGTGATTTTATATTATTTTATTATTGTTATTATTTTATCGTGTCTTGATTCATTGATACTAAAGTGGTAAGTGATGGTTGCTACAATCTCATTTTTTATCATGATTATTTATGATTATGATTCTATTGATGAAATATTTTGATCCACCTCTCATGAAATCTCATTAATATTATTCTACACTATTTATTTAGTATACCTTCATATTATAGTATCATTTTAACTTTTTAACATAATATAATTAATAATTTTTTAAGAAAATATGACGATATTGGTATTTTCCATGAAAATATATTTCCCCCCAAAACCATATTTTATAAAAAAAATTCCATAATATATTAATATAATTATCCAAATAAATATTTTCCCCTCATTTTAATTTTTAATTATTATTTAAATTGAATATTCTTTCTTATTTTTCAACCATAGAATGATGATAAAATTTTTACGATGAAAAAAAATATATTTGACTTGTATGTATTCCCACACGGTCATGACTGTCATTCACATGAAGCTTCCTTCGATATTTTACTAGTTTGATTTTAATTAAAATGTTATTTTTTTGTTATGGATATTAGATTTTTTATGTTTTATTCAATGAAAAATAGTATCAACAAAATATTATTATTATAAAATGTTTTAAATAATTTTGAAACACTACATTATATGTTTAAAATGTTATTTTTATTGTTGATTGTTTTCAAAAAAATTATGATGAAAATATATTTTTTCAATGTGGATAGGATATTTTCAAAATAAATATTTTTTATATTTTTTAAATACATACCTTATATGTTTTTTAATGTGGATGTCAGATAAATGTATTTTTGAAAATTTTTTATTTTTTAAAAGTTATATTCAATAAAATATTATTTTTGTTCATAAATCCTCCATATGATCCTTCAAAATAATTCTACATCTATGATGAAATCCATTAAAATAGTTTAAGATTTAGTAGTTATAAAATCAAAAGACACCAATCATATTTGTTCCTTGAATGGTTTAGGTTTATGATGACTTGTTGTTTATGAAACTCATTTCTTTTCTATGGGTTATACCATGATGAAAGCAACATTAATAATGATTTATGATATGATGAATTTATTACAAATCTTATTTCTTTTCTCTATGTTATGAAATTAAAAAAAATTATATTACTCATTTCATTACATTGGTTATGATATGATTTTTATGAAAGTAATCTCTTTTTATGGTTCATTATATGATGAGTGTTTTATTTTCATTGGGACATGTATGTATAATTTAATTATCAGATTTGAGAGACATATATCTCCCTCTAATATATTTTGTAATGATAAATTCTATATGATCTTAAAGGGTACATGATAGGGCATCTCATTCCCATATCAAGAGGGTACACTAGAGGGAATGAAAATCCTGAAACAATTTGGTATACATAGGGGCACCCCAAGCCCATAAAAAAGAGTATCTTTGAGAGAATCCCAATCCTGTAACAAGAGGGTACACATGAGGGAATACGAAGCATGTAATAAAAGGGTATATGGGAGAGAATAATATTTTTGAAAAAAAAGGTACAAGAGAGGACTTCACAATCACTAATATGGCACATAGGTGATTTGGCCAAGCCTAACATGTTATAAGGGTTTTGGTAGGTTTCCCTAACATTGGATATTATATGACTATGTGAATGGAAAAATTCCATGTCTTTTTCTACATAATTATCTCATTGATTATGATCTTGAATCTATTATCATTTATTTCCTATGAACTACAAATAATTATTACATGTCTCTTTATTAGGGTCATGTTCTGATACCATTATTTTTCTTTGATGTTTAAAAATAGCACTTGTTTACCCTTAATAAGAATATGATATTACCCCTTTCTTGTGATTTCTTTCCCCGAGTTAGGAAGAATGGTTTTTAGTATGAGTATTAAAAGGAAATATTTTCAAGGGAGATGTTGTAATAATTTAACCATGTCAAAATATCATGTTTCTAGGTTTCTATATACACTAGACCAATACAATCCTGTTGAAATAGTGGATTCCCTAGAACCAACTATGCAGTACTTATTTATTAACATATCATGTGTACAGTTAGCTATGCATGATTTTTTCTTACCATTATAGTGAAATCTTTTCTACTTCCACTATAATAATTGTAATGTCCAATGGTTAATTAACATGTTGAGATGTTATAAAAGTACCCATGCTATAAGGAGAACCTAGAGATATAATGAAATTGATCTAAAATACATGTTCTATAGTCTAGATACATATTACTTACTGGACACAGTAGATGTATGGCTATCAGGTGTTGGTGGCTCATAAGAATTGAGGCTTCTTCTCATGAAGTTCGCACTTGGTGATCTCTAGTGGTGAAATCATGAGGTCATACCCGCCAATAGGAACACCACATGTTTTGGTAGTCATTGGTTGTTCCTATCTACTGACATGTGTATTGATCTCTTTACTTGAGACCATTACCAATGTATTTAATTTGGTTATGTACTTTGATACAAGATGAAAACCATGGCAGTGATGTCGTGGTGCGGCAGTTTTTGTTGGGTGCGCTGTTGGTGGTATGACATTGGCTGAATGGTAAAGAAAGGATTTATCGCTTCCAAGTACAAGAAGTAGTATATCCCATGCCTGGTTGATCAGGACAGTTCCGCCTTCATAAGTCTTTGCCAAAAGAATTAGAAATGCAAATCCATCTGGACAGATCAACAAATAATAATGCAACATAAGGATGATGACCCAAGAGGGCATCCTGTTTTATGAGATATTTAATTGAAAAAAGATTATAGTACACAATCAGTGTTTGCAGGATAATATTCGTTTCTATGACTATCCCTATCTCTTTAGGGGCCATGATGTGTTACTAGAATCCACTCTTTGTCTGTTGTATTTATTCACTACTATCGAGATGAGGGCCTAGAGCGTTACACACAATAGCGTATTCAAAAATCTTCCCTATTCAGTTGAATAAGTATACAGAAATAGTGGACCCCGTCATGGGGTCCGAGTGTTCTCCAAGTTGTCAATCACCAAAATAATTAAATAAATTCACTAATATTCATGTTATGAATATTTGGGATGATTTTATTGAATGTATTTATGAGTTCTGTAAATATGAGAAAATATTTATCGAATGAATATTATTTAATATTCATGGATAATTTAATATTAAGTGGGATAGCGAGTCGAGTTAAATGAATCGATTTTATCATTTAATACATTATATATCTATATATATATTACAAGTATATGATAAAATAATTAATAATATTGGTGCATTTTAGTTTGTCAAAATTATTCATTTAGTGGACGTTGAAATAAACGGGGGACGGGGAAACCAAAAGGGTATTTCTCAACTACACTATAAATAAGAGAAGTGGATCTCTCTCTTTGGTGTGCAATTCACTATTCTCCCATTCCATGGAGTGAAATATAGATCCTCTTTCTCTCCCCACTCTCTAGAGAGAAAATCTCTCGATCCAAGATTTTCGGATCAAGACCTCTCATCGGCATCGAAGGCATCACGATGTGGTGATCCTTAGGATGTAGAAAGGATCATTGGATCGCCGCACTAGCCCCAGAATTCCATGATGGATGTTCCAGTGGATTTTTTCAGCGTGTGTGGACGATCAAGAGGGATCCTGCTTTGGATCATTCAAGTGAAAATCTCTATCAACTAGTTTCTGACGGCCGCGCCTTTAGATTTAAAATGGGTACGTTTTTACTTTAATTTTGTGCTCTTTACAATTTAGGTGAGATCCTCGGACCTCTTGGGGGCTTAGATACTCAACGTTTACAAGAAACATTGTAAATAATGAGAAATTTAAAGCAAATTTTTTCATAAATACCTTGGAATTTTATGAGTCCGCGGTTTTTGACGGCACCTGATTCCAAGGCCCGGTGTGCCCAGAATCAATTTTCGAAGTTTAGCTCGGGTACGTTCAGTGAACGAATGAGCGGGTTTTTCAATATTTTGAACCGGTACTCAGAATTGAAATCAGAGGTCACCGATGAACTCGCAGCGCCAGTAATTTCATAAGGGGTCCTTTACCGGAGTTGCGTGTTAAGCGGGTTGAGTTCTATTTTTTTGGGATATTAGTTTAAAATAAATAAAATTGTGTGAACACTTTTATTTTATATCTTTGGGAGTTATTCTCTCCCATAAGAAGTTGTTGGTGGGGACCACAACCAACCAACTTCCCATGTGTGGATAATTGAATGTTGGGCCCACACGAGCACCAACCATCCACCTCCCTCTATACCCCTTATCATTCTCCCATTAAACTCCCTTGGTTTTAATGTGACAACTTTCCCTTGATTAAATGTGACTCTTCACATCCTCCCCTCTTAAATTCATGCCAACAGATTCTAACCAATAAGGTGGATTGATTTTTTGAATTTGAAGTGGCTTGTATTAAATAAAATAATAAGGTAGCTTATTATTTTTTTTGGGGGAAATCTTTTTGGGTGGGAGCTCTTGAGTTTTTGTGGTAGAACACCGACTCTCCAATGAAGAATGGTCTTCCGGCTCGGCGAATAACGCTCTACGTTTTCTCCAATCCTTTTTGTTCCTCCGCGACATGGGAGGAGACACCACCGCGGGGAACGTCTCCATAAATGACATATTTTTCTTCGATGACAACGGAATTGGCACCGATCTTCCGCGACATCCGATCATCGTGACGCTTTCCTCTTTCCGCGGCTCAATGACGTGCGACGTCTTTCCATGGAAGGGGATTAATTTGAGAACGATATTATTCCCACGATTGTTTCCTTCTAAAACAAATAATGCGGATCAACTCATCATTAAGTTGATCCGCAAATGTTTTATTTTAACTACAGGTTGGGATTATTGGTATGATACAATTTATTTAAGAGATTGTGGGGTGATTTGATTCAATTTGAGTTAAACAAAATTGAATTTTTGAACTTTATAAAACCCTGTTTAATATTGCCAATTGATAACACCTAACGTGGAAGGCGCAGGCCAAACAATCACGGCCTGACAACCCTCCGCAAATTGTTGTTGGTGCGCGTATTGATGTCGATGATGAAATGGGACAACAACGACGTTTGAAAGCCATCGTAGTGAAGAGAAGGTCCCGCGGGGGACCACTGGCGAAGATGGCGGGAAAATCGGACCACTGGAGCACGTCCGGTGGTCCGCGGAAGGAACTGTCGGCGTGCCGCGCCGGTGCGGCGGCGCTAGAAAATGGAGGCGGAGGCCGGAGATGTCTGCCCGCTAGGAGGTGGCGGCGCCCCAGCCTGCCGCTGGAGAAAACCCACCGCGGCGTGCCGCGGCGGTGCGACACGGCAGATCCCGTGGCCGCTAGGGATCCCGGAAGAACGTCGGCGGCACAAACCGCTTCCTACAACAATTAGCGGTGAGGGGGTGAGCCCCTCCCTCCCCCCCCACCGCTCCGCATCCGCTTGACCACGTTGGCCGAACCTCAAGCCGTCGGGCTGGGCCGCCCGCGCCGGGCCTGGACGCCCGCACCGGGCCGCCAGTGATGGGTCGGGCCGCACTAGCCAGGCCAGCCCGCGCCCAACTGGGCCGTACCCGGACCCGGTTTGGGCCGACCCAAGGGGTATTGGGCCGGGTCGGACTAGGCCCAAACCCCCTATTTCCGGACCAGTTTCGTTTAAATGGGCATAACATCAGTTACAGACCTCCGATCGACGCACTGTCAGCTGTGTTGGATTCCTTGGATCGAGAAAACTATTTTGGTTTATTACACTCAAGCTGTCAGTAATGTTTGGGTATGGCCGGGATTGATCGATCCTGAAACCAACCGGGCCCACGGAGCAAAAACGATTATAACTTGAGTTTGGGACTTCTGATTGACATGCCGTCGACTTAGTTGGATTCCTTTTGGTGAGACAGATCTTTTGGCATACTTCACCCGAGGTTTGGACGTAGTTGTAATATGTCCGGGTTGGATCGACCAGTAGCTCATGGAGGATACCCTCCTGGAGACGAGCGTATGGAGTACGGAGACCGTGTAGCTGGCTGAGACCTGATGACTGCATGTCCGATTCGAGTTGGAGTGACTTGTATAGCCCAATGGGGAGCACTACTATGTTTTGTTGGAAGACCCACGGTGGTGAGAACTACTTTGTTTGGGTGGAAGACCTGTGCTACTCAACAGAAGGAGTACCTCTGTAGGATATTAGGGGGGGTGCACTACTGTTTTTGGGTGGAAGACCCCGACGGGGAGCACTACTGTTTTTGGGTGGATGGACTACAGTACTCGATAGGAGGAGTACCTCAGTAGTATAAGGTTAGTGATCAGAGCCTCGGATTTGTGACAGGATCAATGTACTCGACAGGGGAGGAGCTCTTCATTAGTTTCAGTTTCGATAATAAAAATCCTAGTTTGAACTGAGTCATTGACCTTTGTGTTTTCCTCAGGATTGAGATGGGTTACATGATAAATTACATATATGTATGGGCATATACCTAAGTAGTGGTTATCCATAGTCTTCATATCTATGTGATACCTCTTGATTGAGATGGGATACTTGATAACATAAGTATAATTATGGGCTTATATCTATGTAAGGGTTATCTGTTTAGATCCTGCTTTGTGGTTATCCTTTTTGGATTTAGTGAGATCTTGAGGGTCTCGGGGGCACTACTTAGTATCGTTATACTCACCCTTGCGTGGGCTATTCCTGCACCTCGTTGTGTTGGATGCAGACGACAGACATCGCTGACGGAGGCCGAGTCAGTATCCGGAGATGGACCTCATGACGAGTTAGTATCCGGAGGTGGACTTCACGATGAGGCGGTACTCGGAACAGGTTGATCAGCGAGAGCGTTGAGGAGGCTATATGTACCTATACATCAGGTAGGATCCGTGGTGGATGATCTAGGAGATGTGCTATCTGTACCTACCCTTCAGGTAGGATTCGAGGTGGATGACCAATGAGCTACTTCTATTCTTCCAGCTGCTTGTATTTTCTGTGGTGCTTTCGTTTAGTTGTGGCTGTAATTTTCAGTTGGGTTTGTATTCAACCCATTTACTTTTCTACACTTTCTTTTTTTCTTAGTGTTTTCTTCTGCTTGTACTCTGTTGTATTGTTTACTTTTATAAAGGCAATTACTTCCCTTTTTATTAGGATTTACACCTTTGGGGCTAGTCTCCAGCCCCCTGGCCTATGGAAGGCGGGCTTGGGGT
This sequence comes from Viscum album, assembly GCA_963277665.1. Lineage (NCBI taxonomy): Eukaryota > Viridiplantae > Streptophyta > Magnoliopsida > Santalales > Viscaceae > Viscum > Viscum album. The sequence continues at coordinate 169,852,929 of OY728138.1, forward strand.
AGTCACAACACGGGCCCCGAGGACGGGTCATGACAAATTGGTATCAAAGGAGTCGGTTCTACCACAGAACTCAGAACTCTGATCATTCCTTTCTATGAAGCAATAGTGTTAAGGGTACCAAGTGTGGTTTTCAGTTCAGGGAGTCCAGTATTGCTGTGACGGCCAACGTATCCATACACCAGGACCCTGACTACTGATTTCTGACTTAGTGCACGAAAACATTGAGTGCGTATGTGTTTCCAGAAAGTTTTAAAGTCAACTCAAACTAGGTCAGATCACCAGGTATAAACTGTTGACCGTGTCACATCTGTTCAGGATGTCTCCACGTAGATAGTTAGTTGGAGTTCTGAGAGAGTACTCGATAATGGCCAACCGAGTGACGAGACTCCGGTGTAGGGCCCTCTTTTTGTGTTGGCACCTTCGGGTGGTTTTCTAGTAGCACCACCACCTGTTAGGCAGCAGATGCCACCAGTCATACTAATGGATGGTGCACGCTAGCAGAGCGCATTGCACGAGTTCTAGCAGCAGTGGTCTCTGAGGTTACGAGGCGAGACAGATTCCTAGGCAGCGGTGGACTGGATGGTGGAGATTTCTAGAGTTCTACACCTAGTTTATACCCTAGTAGAGCATAGGGTGGACTTGGCTACTAGTGTTTCCCAGTGGTGACCATGAGGTTGGTCGGCATAGTGATGGTACTTCGGTATGTGCACTGATGCCTAAGATAGTACCATCGTGTAGTGTTCCAGTTATATCACTACGAGTTGGTCAGCAGACACTACCGACGGTACAGGTAGAGGATACTTGTAGGCTTAGTGCCTTAATTATGTTTCAGCACCAGATATCCCTCATGTTTCGAGGTGATCCTGACTTACAGGCGGCTGAGTACTTGCTTGGGGAGGTGGCTGAGATTTTTTCTAGAACTATACAGCTTCGGCAGGACGACATCTCAGTAGCTGAGTAGTCATTGAGGCATACCGACAATTCGTGGAATTCGATGATTACGAAGCAATCATTGCTTTAGAGTTCGGACCTCTGAGCGAGGTGTGTTTAAGGATATCTGAGCCAGCATTTTTTTCTCTAAAAAATTATTAATTATGTTAGGGTGCTAGAGAGAACATTTGTGGTTGAATGATCATTGGATGAGCGGATACAGCCAGTGAATGTTAGCAGTGAGAAGCATGAAAATGGCACCAGTCTCAGAGACTTGAGCGTGTAGAATGTTTCGAGAACAAGAAGTGTTAAGGAAAGATGAATCTGTAGGGCAGCAGACATGGAAGCAGAGCTAAGTGAGAATCATGAGGTGGTAAACATTTCGACATGTTACAACCACCCGCCTTTGTAGTCCCCTCCATGCTCAGGGAGCTGGAGGGAAGGGGAAAAGAGTTTCTTAATGCGGTCAAGGAGTCCGACCAATAGGCTCTAGAAATGATTCGAGGTATGGTTTTTGTCTACTATTTTCTACCGTAACAATAGAAATAGGTACCAATCATTCTTTCCTTCCACGAATCTTGTCCTAGACCTAGAGTTTTTGGTTAAACCGTTGACTTGACCCTCACGTTTGAAGATACCCTTGGGAGAAGACTCGATAATCACACTTACACCAATGGTGTGATCTGACCCTTGAGGCGAGAGTTTCTGTTGGAACCTCATGGTGGTAGTGTCGAGGCCTTACGACGTTAGTTGGGTAAGGACGGGAAATCCACAGTTCATACTTAGACTGATTGTATTAGGCAAAAAAGGTTTTGGTTTATCTACAACGTTGAAGTAGGGTTTTCCATTGGTCGGCGAAAAGGGAAACCCAGATAGCACATGATAAAGTCATGCATAGGAGGGTGTGTCCAATCACTCTTGAGTCGGCCGACCTTACCGTCGTGGCCACAGGAGTTTTGAGTTTTCAGTTCCAAATAGGGAACAGAGGCCTCTAGATTTTTAGGATTGCGACCATGTATTCATACGGGTCTCACATCGACGAGGTCTACAAATTTTGGCCAAGGTGGAAAGTTAACTCCATGTTTCATCGGACCTTTCTGGGTCCCCAATAAAGTAGGTGAGGTGGTTTACCACTAGAACTTACCAACATAGTTGCACTAGGTGAACGACGTCTTCCCCATTTCCCAGCTGAGGAGATACATGCACGACCCTTCTCATATCATCGACCACAGGGAGATGGACATCGATAATGGGGCGACATTCAAAGATGTTCTAGTGGAGATCGAGGGTCGATGGGTGCGGGTCCTACATGGACTATCGCTTCCTCTTTTTCGCTTCCGCTGGCAGTATAGGAACTTCCAGAAGAGCACATGGGAGTGGGAGGCTCAGATGCATGCGCAGTACCCCTTTTTTTTCAAGTGTGTGTTGTAGCTTTAAGGGGACTTAAATCCCTGAGGTGGGAGTAATGTAAAGACCCATAAATGTCAAGGAAATTTTTTCCCTAAAAAATTTGGAATTTTATGAGTCCATGGTTTCTGACAGCTCCGGATTCTGAGGCCCGGTGCACCAAGAATCAATTTTTGAAATTTAGATCGGCTACGTTCAGCGAACGAATGAGCGGGTTTTTGAATCGTTTGAACCGTTGCTCGGAATTTAAATCTGAGGGCACCGATGAAATCGCAGCGCTGGTATTTTCTTAAGGGGACCTTTACCGCAGTTTCGTTTTAAGATGGATGATTTTTTTTTGGGATTTAGTTTAAAATAAATAAAATTGTATGAACAATTTTATTTTATATCTTTGGGAGTTATTCTCTCCAATAGATAGTTGTTGGTGGGGCCCATGACCAACCAACTCTCCATGTGTGGATAATTGAACGGTGGGGCCTACATGAGACCCAACCTTCCACCACCCTCTAAAACCCTTATCCTTCTCCGGTTAAACTCTTTAGGGTTTAATGTGACAACTTTCCCTTGATTAAATGTGACTCTTCACATCCTCCCCTCATAAATTCATGCCAAAACATTCTAATCAATAACATTGTTTAATTATTTGAATTTGAAGTGGTTTGTATTAAATAATATAATAAGGTAGCTTATTATTTTATTTGGGGGAAATCTTTCTGGGTGGGAGCTCTTGAGTTTTTGGGGAAGAACACCGACTCTCCAACGAATAATGGTCTTCCGACTCATCAAAGAATGATCTACGTTTTCTCCAATACTTTTTCTTCCTCCACGACATGGGAGGAGACACCACCACGGGGAATGTCGCCATCATCGACGACTTTTTCTCCGATGACAACAAAATCTGCACCAATCTTCTGTGACATCCGATCATCGCGACGCTTGCCTCTTTCCGCGGAACGACGACATGCGACGTCATTGCGAGGTAGGGGATTAATTTGAGAAAGATATTATTCCCATGGTTGTTTCCTTCTAAAACAAAGAACACAGATCAACACATCATTAGGTTTATCCACGAATGTTTTATTTTAATTGCGGTTTGGGAATACTGGTATGCTACCGTTTATATAAGAGATTGTGGGATGATTTGACTCAATTTTATTTGAATAAAATTGTATTTTTGTTCTTTATAGAACCTTGTTTAGTCATTCTAATTGATAAAACCTAACGCGGAGGGTGCGGGACGAACAAACACGGCCCAACAACCCTCCACAGAATATTGTTGGTGCGTGGATTGACAGTGATGATGAAACAGGACTGCAACGGCGTTTGAAAACTGCCTCTCTGAAGAGCAGGTCTTGGGGGGACAGCTGGCAAAGACGTAGGGCAAATAACACCACCGGAGAATGTCCGGTGGTCCGTGGAAGGAACTGTCGGAGAGTCGCGCCGCTGCCGGCAACTGGAGGGGCGACCAGAGTTGTCCGGCCGCCAGAGAAAACCCGTCGCGGCATGCCGCTGCGGTGCGACATGGTGGATCCCGCGGCCACGCGGGATCCCGGAATAATGGCGGCGGTGAAAACCGTTGTAGGCACCAATTAGCATCGAGGGGCTGAGCTCCCCCCTGCTCCGCGTCCGCTCGGCCACGCTGGCCGAGCCTCAACCGGCCGGGCAGTCCGCGCCGGGCCGGGCCGCCAGCGCCGGGTCGGGCCGCGCCAGCCGGGCCAGGCCACACCCAACCGTTCCAAACCCAGAACCAGGTCAGGTCGACCCAGTTCGGGCCGACCCATGGGGTATTAGGTCGGGTCTAACCGGGGCCAAACCCTCTATTTTCGGACCTGTTTCGTTTAAACGAACATAACTTGGGTTATGGACCTCCGATCGATGTACTATCAACTGCGTTGGGATCCTTGGATCGAGGTGGTCATTTCGGTTTATTACACTCAAGCTTTCGTTAAAGTTTTGGTAAGGCCGGGTTGGTTAAAAAACATAAACCAACCAGGCCCACGGAGCGGAATAGGTTATAACTTGAGTTCCGGACGTCCGATTGACATGTCGTCGACTTAGTTGGATTCCTTTTGGTGAGACAGATCTTTTGGAACACTACACCTAAGGTTTGGACACAGTTGGAATGTGGCTGGGTTGGATTGAACCCAAATCTAACCGGGCCCCTGGAATGGAAAAGCCGATAACTTTCAGACCGGACGTCCGCTTGACAAACCGTCAGTGTCTTTGGTGATCACGTTGAGAAATTTTCCCTTTGAGTATACCCTATGTGAGTTAGGGGTAGAGTTGAGATACGACCGGGTTGGTTCGTACACAAAACCAACCGAGCCGCCGGGATGAAAAGGCTAATAACTAACAGAGCGATCGTCTGATTGACGTTCCATCTGTGGCGATGAGACCCCTATGATGAGGCGGCCCTTTGAGATTCTTTTTCGTGGGACTTTGTGATACTTGGAGTATGGACTAGTCGCTAGTGGATAGGACCCTCCCGGAGACGAGCGTACGGAGTATGGAAACTGTGTAGCTGGCTGAGACCTGATGACTGCTTGTCTGATTCGAGTTAGAGTGACTTGCATAGCCCAGTGGGGAGCACCACTATGTTTGGGTGGCAGACCCACGACATGGACCACTACTGTGTTTTGGTGGAAGACCCATGGTACTCAATAGAAGGAGTACCTCTATAGGCTATTAGGGGGGTGCACTACTGTGTTTGGTTCACAGACCCCGACGGGGAGCACTACTGTGTTTGGGTAGCAGACCCACGGTACTTGACATGAGGAGTAACTCAGTAGTCTAAGGTTAGTGAGCAGTGCCTCAGAGTCGTGACAGGATCAGTGTACTTGACAGAGGAGGAGCTCTTCAGCAGTTGCGGTTTCGATAATGAAAATCCTGGTTTGAGCTAAGTCATTGACCTTTGTGTTTTCCTCATGATTGAGATGGTTTACTTGATAACTTACTTATATGTATGGGCATATACCTAAGTAGTGGTTATCCATCGACTTTATATCTGTGTGATAGCTCATGATTGCGATGGGTTACTTGATAACTTAGGTATAAGTATGGGCTTATACCTAAGTAAGGGTTATCTGTTTAGATCATGCTTTGTGGATATCATTTTTGGATTTAGTGAGACCATGAGGGACTCGGGGTCCCTATTGAGTATCGTTATACTCACCCCTGCACGGGTTATGACAAAACCTAATTGTGTTGGATACAGACTATGTACATTGTATACGGAGGCTGATTCAGTATCCTGAGGTGGACCTCACGATGAGTCAGTATCCGGAGGTGGACTTCACGACTAGACGGTACTCGGAGGAGGTTGACATGCGAGATCATTGAGGAGGCTATATGTACCTATCCATCTGGTAGGATCTGTGGTGGACGATCCAGGAGCTGTGCTATCTGTACCTACCCTTCAGGTAAGAGTCGAGGTGGATGACCTAGGAGCTACATCTATTCTTCCAACTGCTTTTCATTTCTTTTGTACTTTCGTTCAGTTGTAGCTGTACTTTTTAGTTGGGTTTGTATTCTGGTCCATTCACTTTTCAGCACTTTCTTTTGTACTTAGTGTTTGCTTCCGCTTGTACTCTGTTGTGTTGTTTACTTTTATAAAGGAAATTTCTTCCCTTTAATTGGGATTTACGCCATTGGTGCTAGTCTCCAGCCCTAGGCTTGTGGAAGGCGGGTTTGGGGTAGTCACAGCATGGGCCTCGAGAACGGGTCGTGATAACCATCGACCCGCCAATGAAACCTTTAAAATCCCTAGCCCACCAGCTTCCGTTGTGGTCCCCAGAAACCGTTCAGTTTCATTAGAGGGAGCACATAAATTTTCTGATCCAAATAAATTAATTTTTATAAAATTAAGTAGAGGGTTCAAAAACAGTCTCATCGATTCAAACCACGCGCCGATCTGATATAGAACGGCCATGTTATGGCCAGTATAATTTTCCGGATTGCATCGAATGTGTGGTTTGATATTGGGTTCTATTTTTATTTATTCTTGGTGAACCGATTCAGTTTCAATCAGTTCATACGAAATAAATTTGACTGTAAAAATTGTAAATTTTACAATTTAGTAATTTTCATAATAATTTTATAATTATAATAATATTTATTTTATTATTATAATAATAATATAATAATGAATTATTATTTCATTAAAATAATTTCATTATTATTATATTGAAAAGCTATAGAGTAGACATTAGAATTTTTTTTGAAACATGTAAAAGAAATCTGAGGACTTGACTCAATTAAAAAAAGGGAGTAGCTTTTTTTAAAAATAGTGAAAGAAGACTTAAAAATAAGTCTTAAAATAAATTTAAAGGGGGGGAGGTGGGTCAAGAGAGCATGCAAAAAAAAAAACAAAACCAAGCCGTCAGAGCGGACCCCTCATCCCCGTGTGCGACGCACTGCAATAGGCGCCACCTGTTCCTGCGGTGGCCTCACCCCGCGCGACATGCTATAACGCCGCATGAACGCCACCTTCTCAGAGAAACCCCATTGCGGTGCACCTGAGCCCACCCCTTTCGCAGTGCCGTGCCTCAGCAACTACCGGAGGCCACACCCCGTGATCAGTCAGACCCGCACCGCTATCGACCTCTTGTAGTGTGGGAGCACACTGCAGTAGAACCACCAAGACCAAGACCTCCATCACGCTGCAGCATGCAGACCTCGATTCCCCCCATGGCCGGAACCCTGACCACCTGCAATGATCGTTAACCAGCAGCCGACCAGCCGACCTCCATGGTCTTGGCACCATCTCCTCCTACCTCATCCACTGGAAGGATGCTAACCACCCTGTAGAAGATGCATCGCACAAGGCCACTACCACACTTCATACTAGTGGGTCTGATCTCTTTCTATGCCACTACTCAAGAAGCACGACGGACAGACACTGCCCTCTATCCCGAACACCTGCTTCGGCCTTTCCACCCTCCTCACGAATGGCCTGCGTCCCTACGGTATCGACTCTTTTGAATGTTGTGTGCTTCCATAGATAAACCTAGGGTGCAGGTAACCTTGACGCATATTTGAGGGGGTTTGGTTTGTCTCGAAACAGGGCTAGACAGATCTTCTCAACTATGTTTGGGTCTGGGCGGAACTTCCTAACCCAGTTAAGCCATGCACGGGCTCTGCCCGACCTGTTACAGGTATGCACATGTTCAGTGCGAACTGCGATGATTCAGAGCAAGGTATCAAGACAAGAATTCTTAATTTAAATTATTATAATTAATTAATTTCATTACCGAATTAAATTAAATTAATTAATAAATTAATTGTGGTTAGAAATAAATAAATTTTAATACCATGATAAAAGTAATTCAATTTAATTATTAAATTTAATTATGTTAAATTAATTTAATTTTCGCATTAAAATTAAATTAATTGAAGGATAAATAATTAATTAAATTATTTAAATTTATTAATTCATTTAATTTAATTTAATTAACCCTCATGCTTTATTAATGAGTTTTAATTTTATCGCTCTTATTTTACCCACTGTCTAATCTTGAGCATCGACCTTTTTATGTCCACATTTAATAATTTAATTAATTAATTACTTAAATGTGTGCGATGTTTGTAAATATTTAATTGGACCCCGCCAAGACGAGGCGATACTCCAAGATATGACGTCGACCCTACCAAGACATGGTGATACTTTAGAAGACCAGCGTTTTTACTTGACATGTAATGTTGCGTCAAGAGTCCGGAATATGACTAAGGTACAATGCACTTAGGTTGTTTAGATTCCCAAGACCAGTCGGGTAGTATTTTTCATTTATGCGTTTATTTATTATTTTATGAATTTTAGAACAGTGGGAAAAATACATAAAATAATAAAAAATAAAATGTATAAATAAGCGGCATATGTTTTTCTATTGAATTTTACTTCTGAGTGAGACAACATAGATTAACATGTTTAATAGAAATAGATTACATTCATCAAGATATAAAAACAATAAATCCCTCAAAGAAAATACTAAGTCACAAAATAGACTTCCATCATTCAAGTTTGAAAAATTCTGGGTGTTTGAGGTGTCAGTCAAGCAATAGCTGAGGGTGCCTTTTACTACTGGGGAGTTCGTATTCATGTGGTGGATCGAATTAACAAAAATTACAGTAATGAAATATCCTTAGCTAGATTTTTTTAGAGGTAAGTTTTGTGTAAATCGATAATTAATTTTTGAAGCTGGGACTTCACTCAACAAATCAAGGAACCGCGAGTTTATGCGGTTGGCCAGTCAAAATCCAACCTTGGACCCTCCAAATAGTGGTGTATCCATATCTTGTAGACTACGAGGGAGGATCAGGGATCCTTGCCACTAGGATACTCAAGATTATTCTGATTCTAGTACAGAGGGTTCCTATAATTCGAAAAATTATTGGGAGACAGTTTAATGATTAAATAATCAGTAGTGTCACATTATATAATCACATAAAAGTACAATCTGCTAAAGTATATTTGTAGAGAATGGCTTGTAATACCAAAATAAAAATGCGATAAATATTAGACAAAGTAAATGTTCAAACAAGCATGAAATTCCATTTATAGTATAGGCTCTTGCACACATCCCTACTATAATAGAAATCCAAGGTGCTTGTGTCCCAACATGTTAAGCTACCTCAAGAAGCGAGGGTGTAAAACTACTTACAGGTGACTCATGAATCAAACATATGATGGATCTATAAAAACTCTATCATCAATGTATGATGTTAATTGTGGACGCTACATCATGTCATAGATGATGTTTCATGTAGTCTCATCTCCATGAAGTTTATGAGGAGAAAGCGAATCATGTTTTGAATGTGATGGTTACACTCGATTGTGTAAAGTGAAAGACAGTTCACAATCATTCTTGCCATCCCATTATTATACCTTTTACACCAAATTACTCTAGTTTTGTTTAATGATTCAAACTAATGGTATAGAGTAAGAACTTCATTACCTTTAAGGTTCAATTCTCCAAGTAATAAGAATATTGTAGATAATTCAATATTTTATTCATATGGAAAATACATTGAATGACAAGATGAAAAGGCATATTGAAAGTTACGCCAAAGGCACCTTCATCATGTCTTTCAAAGAAGAGTGGTTGGTTATTTAACTGGATGTTATTTGCATAACATATTGAAATTAATTCATGGATGTTTAAAAACTGAAATACAAGAAGAAGGTACCTGCTTCTCATTCAGTTAATATTCATCAAATAAAAGTATTGTTATCTAACATACTTCTTTGGTATTAAAATAGAATATTATTTTCAAATTTATTTATTGAAATACAATAACCATGTAAGTAGAGAAACATTACTAGGAGTAATTTGTCTTCTCCAAGTAGCTGAGGTTGGGTGATTCCTATGTCAACAGTGAGAAACACATATATTCAAATGTACATGTAATTGATTCAAACTGAAATTTTTTTTGAGTATAACCAAAAATATTGATCTCATCTGCCCATTTTGACATGAAGATACATTATTATATTTTTTAGAATTAATGTTTTTTGATGCGTAACATACTCAACAAATAGTTTAGAAGTACTTGAATCAATGGAAATATGTGATGAATATAAAATGTAAGACCTACCGAGTTGTGGTAATTTATTTCTTTGTAAATTAAAACTAAAAGTGGATGTCACGAATATACCTAGTACGGTATTTAGGATTGGCACAACGGAACACCTTTGCAATTATTAACATCCTTAGTTTGGACAAAGAAACCATTAAAATAAAGGTATTCCACAAATCCTTCCAATGATAGTTCAACAAGATAGTATTAACTATTCCAAAGAAAGCAAGAGGAAAAGATAATTAATAAGTTTACTTAAATTTATTCGGCAATAATTAAGTATCTGTTTGGTAAAGATATATGGGTTTCTTCAGATCGGAATGCTGAATAATATCTTGACCAAACAATCATCGATCATGATAATGTAGCATGAAGTAATTACTAAACACATGTTGCCTTATCTACATTAACATATTTACGTTCATAAGGAAGAATTATGACGAGTCATACATATTAACATTGATCAACGAAATTTAGCATGGATAAATTTATAAACTCACATTTTATACATCAAATTAATGATGTAAGTTGTATCATTGTTATACACTGCAGTAACTTCAATTATATTTCATGATGTTCTTTGCAAATAACGGCATAAACCCATAACCAATATGCCTACTAAAATGACAAATGGATATCATATGAGTCATAGTATGATTGAATATACATTATTTCAAATGATTTGTTTAGATGCATAGAGTTTGTTAGGATTTAAACTAACATGCATCAAGTTAGACACGTTGTGCATATAAGGTAATTATCCTAACAGTTGCTTTGGATATTACATAAATCCCTAAGAAAGAAAAGATATAGTCATGAATTAGACTACATTTCTATATAGTTGTGAAAATATCTATTATAGATAGTGGGACAAGAATTGACATGGACTTAGTCAATGATCGAGATGCACAAGTGGTTGACATAGGAATAAGTTCCACATATACATGTGGAATAGGAATGTTCCAGTTATGCATACTGCATAGGAAGGATGAAACCATTGTGATGGTTTTATATTCACTGTGGCTTGTGATATATTATTAATTGAGAATAATAAATCCTATAAGTAAGCAGTATAAGGTAACGAGCTAGTATTGAAAAAGATCAACTAAAATTCAACAATTGATTCCATGTATCAAATTTCAAAGGGGATTATAAATTGAATACTACGGTGGGTATTCAAATGAAATGATACATGGATGGTACTAATAAGACATGATTGATTATACCAAGTCGATACACCTAAATATATTTGAATTTAACTTGTCATAGCTAAACTTCTATGATCATTATACTAGTCATTGAATGTCATGAATCATCTTTCATGGAATGTTTTTATATGACACAACCAGAAATAAAATCTGACATCATATGATTCCAATGAAGGTTGCAAGTTATTGAAATCCAATTCTAGATTAATGTAAGTGACCAGATCTTAGAACAATCATTATAAATGAATCATTGCCTTATTTTTACCAAAGGTTAGTGGGCGCACCAATGTTTTCCAAATGAAATGTGTTCGGAAACATATAGAAAATAGATTTTGATCTTACAGTTAGATAAGATCAGGTTAAAAGAAATTCTATAATGGTTGACTTAAAGTAGCAACCTGAGTTCTAGGGAATAGGATCTACTGAGGTAGATCCATAGGTTGCTTTGTCCTAGACAATATTGTAAATATAGTGACATTGTATTTAAAAATTCATGTTGGAACATTTCAAGTTCATAATTGTTGCCAATGTCACATGGCATAATCTATCCAGGTTAACATGTTTGGTGCATGGGTAGAGATTAATGTTTTGAATTGATACCATATAGTTTAGTGATGGATCAATCACATAGGTCATAATATGTACAATAATCAATATTTCCACGACATACTTTATTCTAGGAAGATGTTAATTAATTCCATGAGAACTGCAAGTAATGTAGTCAAAAATATCATCTTGTAATTAGGAAATTAAAAATGATATCTAACCAGAATATGCAGAGGAAGCAATACTAGTTTCAGTGGGACAGAAACATATAATCCTTAGATCAATTTGATCTAGTATTGCAATTTGGAAAATGACATGAGTGAGAAAAGATCATAAAATCATGTGGTAGCCATACCTACAAATACCGAGTACATTACAGCATCTATGGAAGCTAAGAAGTAGTTTTAAATCACATAGATTTGTTCCAGTTCATGAATTTACACATAGTGAGAAAAGCATTGTCATAGTGAAAATTATGAAATTCTTACTAGCCATGTTGTCATGTTATGACAATGGAAAAAGTGATATGCTCCGGGATAATTTATCTTGAGATGTTTTACTGAAGTTGATGAGGTATCATATAGAAGTTATGCCACACCGTGAAAATGTGGCATGCCCAGCAGATAAATCCATTACTCAGTATAAGAATAGTATTTATCATATTTGTAGCTAACACGTTTAGTTAGCATGTTGGCACTTGTGAAAGTGGGAGTGTTGAAATAGTGGGTTCCCTAGACCCAACTATGTAGTACATTTGGATTACCATATCATGTTTATAGTTAACCATGCATGATGTTTTCTTACAATAATAGTTCAGAATTTTCTGCTTCCACTATAATAATGGAAATGCCGAAAGGTTAATTGTCGTGTCGAGAGGTTATAGCATATCCCAGGCTATAATTAGAACCTTGAATTACAATGAAATTGATCTTAAATATATATTCTATAGTATAGATACATCTTACTGAATGGACACAGTAGATGTCTTACTATCAGGTGTTGGGGGCTTATAAGCATTGAGAATTCTTCTCATGAAGTTCACACAGGATGATCTCTAGTAGTGAGATCATGAGGACAAACCCTCCAATATGAACACCGCATGTTTTTAGTGTCATAGGTCATTCCTATCTACATACATGTGTATTGGTCTCCTGAATTGATACCATTACCAATGTATATCATTTTATTACTTACTTAAATGAAAGACAAAAACCAATGAAGTGATGTCCTGGAGAGGTAGTTTGTGTTGGGTGCATCATTGGTGGTATGTCATTGGATTAATGGTCAAGAAAGGATTTGTCACTTCAAAGTTCAGGAATTTGTATATCTCAGGCCCAGTTGATCTGGATGGTGTCACCTTGATAAGTGTATGGCCAAAGCAGCAGAAAGGAAAATCCATATGAACATATCAAAAAATAATAAAGAAAGATAAGGACGATGACAGAAGCGTGTGTCCTACTTTATGAGATATTTAATGACAAAGAGATTACAGTACACATTCAGTGTTCGTAGGATGGTAGTCATTGCTATGAATATCCTTTTCTCTTTAGGGTCCATGATGAGTTTCTAGACTCCACTCCCAGTATGTGGATTTTATTCACTACTATCAAGATGAGGGCCTAGAGTGTCAAACACAATAGCGTATTGAAGAATCATCCCTATTCAGTCAAATAGGTATATGGACATTGTGGGTCCCACCATGGGGCCCGAGTATTTTCCATGTTTTTTATCACCAAAAGTATTAAATAAATTCATTAATATTCAAGTTACAAATAATTGTAATTGAATTTATTTGTTGTATTTTAGAGCTCAGTAAATAAGAGAAAATATTAATCGAACATATATTATTTAATATTCAAGGTTCATTTAATATTTAGTGGGATAGCAAGTCAAGATTAATGACTCGGTTTTGTCACGTAATATATTATATATATCTTACAAGTATGTGATAAAATAATAAATAATATTGGAATAGTTTAGTTAATCATAATTATTCCTTTAGTGGATGTTGATATAAACTGGGGCTGGGGAACCCAACCTGGTATTTCTCAGCTACACAATAAATAAGAGTGGAGGCTCTCTATCTTTAGTGTGCAATTCACTATTCAATCATTTCATTGACTGAATTCTAGAGCCTCACTCTCCTCCCTCTCTCAAGAGAGAGAATATATCAATCCATGATGCTCGAGTCGAGATCTCTTTTCAGCATCATAGGAATCTCGATGTGGTGATCATCGGGGCGTCGAAAGAATCTTCTGATCGCCATGCTAGCACCTGGACATTGATATTCGACATTCCAGTGGATTTTTGGAGCACGTGGACATGATCTGGAGGGATCTTTCTTTGGATCCTTCAAGTGATGATCACCATCGACTACTTGCAGTCAAACGCGCCTTCAGATTTTAAACAGGTACATTTTTATTTAAATTTTGTTCTCTTAACCATTTAAGCGAGATCCTCGGACCTCTCTGGGGCTTGGATCGTCGGTGTCGACAAGTACTGTCGATCTGCCGACGAAAAATTCAAAATCCCCAACCCACCGGCTTCTGCCACGGGTGTCGGAAACCTTACACATCCTTGGGAATATACTTTTCTAATGTGATGAATATTCATCTAAAATGTTGAATTATTAATATATTTTATGTCAGGGTTTTTAGAAAGTATCTTGATGTAAAGGCTAAATCACGGTTTGAAACTATTCTATATGGAACTGCATGAAAACGGACTATCTCATACACATACAGATCCCCCAATAGATAAAATCTAAAATTATCCTTGAAAGGAAAGATGTGGTAATCTTTTGTATATGGTACACAATAACCAAAATCACATCATTACTTAGAGGGATCCCTATAATTCCACCCACAAAGTCTATGTTCACGTCATCCCACTTACATTCCATAATGGTAAAGAGTAGTAGTAAACTAATAGATCATTGCTTCTGGGCCTTACCCAACTAAAAGGTGTAGCATTGTGTCAGAAACCCTACAATCATGATTTCAATTCCTAAACAATGATATTACTAACAAAGGTAAATATAACATTTAGTAAAACTAGGATGTACCACCCACATAGAGGAATGAAGCTCAAGCGTTATCACCTCACAGATAAACATTCACACAACAACATGTTTATAGTCATTGATAATCCCTTACTCATCTATAGTTCTATATGAATGGGAATCACCACATTCATGGCTTCCCCTCAAGACCAAACACTCCAAATCCTCATATTTCTTCTCCCCGATCCTTTGTATTTGTGTGGAGTGAACTGATAAGGATAAAAGGCACATATTCTCTTGACCCTCTTTAAATATGACATGCACGTCATCCAGAAATGTCATTATCTACAATTCATTACTAGACTCATGAAATACCAGAGTCTATGTCTTTTTTCTCAAATCACAAGAAAAATTATTTTACATTCCAATAATATAAACTAGCTAAAAATTAAAATTAATCATACAAAAAACCCAACTCAAATTATACATATTCAAATCTCTTTGAGAAAAGATATACATTTTTCTTTTGGAGGTTGGTATATAATGGCGACATTTATTCCAAAAAATAATTCTAACTACACATTAAATTAGACACAAATCTATAAAAATCCATAATCATAATAGCATAATTATATTAATGATGCCTCAACTTCAATGAACCATACACCACAACTCGATATTCCTATATCAAATATTCTTTATATACAATCACATATACATCAGAAAACAATATATACTCCTCACCCTATATGGGTAGGATAAAAATAAGTATATTAGTCAAATGTCTCTTCAACTCTTTCAAAGAATTATCACCTGATCTAGACCATTCAAATATGATTTCAATCTTGTTCAAGGATGAAAGTGGTTATTCAAAATGGTAGATATCATAGATGAATCACATATAAAACCCTTCCATCTCCTAATATAATTTTATATCATAAATATTATTTAGAAACAACCAATAAAACACTTCATTCACATTCTCTAGTTCTATAGACACTCATTTCTCAATGATGATGTGTCTCATAAAATGTTCCAATTAATTGAAAATCGACACATAGATTACATGTTGTATTGCTGGTGAGATATTAGTATACTCAGTATTATGTCATGAAGTTGTGAATTATATTCCTGATTCTTTGATTACACCAATATTTGAACAATAAAACAACCACAAATGGTCCGGGCATAGGTGAATGGTTTGGTTAATCCTGAAAAAAAAACATTTCTACAACATTCATCAGCCAAATGGCTTCAGAAAAAAATATTCTAAGTAATAAATTCTTCTAAAATATTTCTATATGGTATCTTAATATCTATATCTATATTGGTGATACCCTTACCTCAAGTCAATATTAGAGGACATGAAATATCATCTAAACTAGTCAAAAAAATCATCAATGCTTGAAAGCACTTAATGCTTACTTTTGGTTATCAACAAACAAAGACAATTTCATTCAAGCCATAATGAAAAAAGCCCCAAGATCTACAAGGTGAAATACTCATATGAATAGATCCTTTATCTATAAAATCCTCTAGATGAGTCTAATGATCGTGATTCTCTATTAGTTCCATCTTGAATAGTGATGTAAAATATACTTCATCCCCATACAAGAGTTTAATTTTAAACTGAAGATAAATCTTAGGTGGAATCCATTATAATATTCTAGTAAACATGACCTAGAATACTTCCATTATGGATTTATATACATCATGATTTTCACCACAATTATTTTGAAAAATATATGTAACATGGGTGATGAGCTCCCCAAATTACTGATTAAATGGTCATATGTAGCCTGTGTGGATATCCCATTCATAATAGTGAGTATAACTATAACCCCTAGATAGATAAAGGTTAAAATCATATCGTTATGATTGATGTTGGATCAGTATAATAGAATGTATTTCGTACCTAATTCCATGTCAAAACCTAAAATGGCATGTACATGGAGAACCCAAAAAAATGTTAATCCTCAACCTTGAGAGAAAATAGCTAAAAAACAGATTTCCCATGGTCATAATCTAAAATTTAACTCAATTATTAATACCCCATTCCCAAAATCAACCTTTATAATGAATAGATTTAAAATTTAATCTTATATAAATGATTAAGAGGGTCCTATATAGTCAAAATTACTAGAATGTATAAAATATCTATGTATAGTAAAATTGTATGTCGATAATCCAACCGCACAATCCCCAAAACCATGATTAAATAAATGTGACTATATTATCCATTTTCTACATGTTCTGTTCCATGCCACCTAATATACACCACTATGATAATACAAACACATTTTATATGAAGAATCATGTCTGCAACCTTAACTTCCATATCCAAAATAACTCTAACTACCTGAATATTTTGGGGATAGAAAACCTTCTTCTTTTACTCTTATTCAGTGTAGTTCTTCCTTTACTACCCACTCGTAGTGGTTTTTTCAATACCACTATAATTGACCAATACATACACATGCATATAAATCCACAGGTGATCGAGGTTCTTCCCTATGAATGTTACACAACTAACCACACAAGTTTTAGTATACTCATTTATTGCTCAGAGTATCTGATACTTCTCCTGAGAAACTATTTATAACTTTAACATTGGTTTATGTTTTCATATAGGTGTTTCATACACTCATAAGAATATCATCATGGCCATTCATTATAAAATACATGAATTTTATATGATACCACTGGGATATTCCCATTAAAAATGAGATCCCAATTCACTAACTCAGCTATCTTATTCCAAAAAAAGATCTTAACATAAGAATTAATCTCACATTATATCCTTTCTAGAAAAGGGTTTTTTATAGTTTCCTAATATCTTAAAACCCAGATCTTTATTATATATAAATTATTTAAGAAATTGCTATAGTGCATCATGAATATACTCCCATGGTCCAACTGTGTAAACTATACTACTTTCTTTTTTACGAGTGTCTCTAGGTTTATGTGTTATAGAAACTTAAAAAATATATCTTCCCAAATTTTGTTCCCTAGATAATAATCCTATTATTGAATTTCACACCAATTATTCATTAATAAAAAAAACATATAATCAACTATCATGGACCCCTTTATAGAAGGAGTCACTAAATGGTCAAGAATATTATCTATATACTCAATCCAGATGTCAGGTTCATCCATTCCACCCTCTTCATAAAATTGGAGTTGGTTAGGAAAATAGAAGTCTCATCTTAGTTAAAAAAAATTATTAATAACCTATCAAGGGTCTCTATCCATAATCTGAAAAAAGATAGATTGGAGATCATGGGACAAATCTCTAACCCATTAAAACGAAACTATCGTGTCTTCTGGTTCCACTGCTGGAGGAACAATTCCATACATTTCCACTTGTCTACCTATTTACAAACATCTTCTTGTAATAATTTGTATACAATTAAAACACACAAAAATTAACCCATAAGACACCATTTTCACATTTAAATAACTGTTATTATTAATAAGGTTATAAAAAGTCACCCCAACACTCCATCACAAGGTAAAAACTAAAGCACCATCACTAACTTCAACAACTCCTCACTTGGGTCATGGAAAATATATTGAAATAGTATTTAGAATTTAATTATTTATCATTAGACACCAATTTAATCCAATTATAATTACCAAATTTATCATCTCTTTAAAAATTTAAATAATTCACTAGGAAGAAATCCTATAAAATTTCACTAATAATGTGAAATATTTAATTTAGAAAATTCAATCAAATGATTATTTTGCATGAGAGGCTAAAATAAAGGATGTACTAGTAAATCTAGAGTTCGCAGAATGATTTATGCTTGCAATACTCAAATTTCATTCCAAGCCATGATGAAAATATCAATAAATAGTAACATCAAACAATATGTGTGTCACTAGAGGTGAAACGACATTAAAATATAATAGAAAACATGAAAGACACTACCACTATGGGTAATTGGGTCTTCCATTACCCATTGGTAATCATTTTTCATGAATGATCTCATGAGAAAGGCCTATATCATCCTAGTATCATGTTTAAAATTAAAAAAATAACAAGACAATTGTATAGGAAATAAAACCTATTTGATACAACTTTGTAATCTCACACGCGAAGGGCCACAATTTTCATTCCTCTAGATTCTTAGTTACATGAATACTTGAATTCCTCCGTAGAAACATGATTATACTGCCTACCAGCCAGGGTCTACAATGTAAATTGGGGATACATTCACATATTTAGTACAATATCTATCTATTAGATGTTAATAAATAAAATCAATATTATAATAAACCAAAAAAATGATAATACCATTATCAATAATCATCTAGAATCACATGATGAATACAAAATATAAAAATATGGACATAAACAAAAAAGATGTAGATATCATATTCCATATAAGTGTCAAATGTCAAATGAAAACCCAAAATAAATACACTCTTAAAACATTCAAATAGGCCTTGACTTCATGTATGGTTCCCTCATCTATGTTCCATAATTAATCTCAACTCATCCATCTAACACAGTTCTCCTACCCATATCATGTTCATAATACAAGAATTCTATTTAGGTACTCAATAGGCGGCCATGTAGGGATTGAGAGTAACATGGGAGGACACTCCCAACCACATCTAATGAAATATATTGTCAACAAAATTGTATGCATTTCGGTGAATAATAATGTATTAATGATAAATTAAATAGTCTCCACATATATTATTCTTCAAATAACCACGTTGTACCATGGGTCTATGATGAGACATAAACAAATCATTAACAGTTCTGCCCATTCCATAGTCTAAACCATCAATTATAGTGATATCACATTTAATTATTTCATGGGATTTCATTATTAATTTATTTTAAAATTATATAAATATATTTTTGGGGTTACAGATCTACAGTCTAGAAACTCATGGTTATTTGGAGAAATAACCCATGTCCCACAAATTAGTAATCACATGAAAATAAATATATATAACTAAGGGTCCTGGAGCAGATGTTTGGAACACCATGAGTCTTTTCAGAAACATTCCTTGATCAAAAACACATTTTTACTTGATTCAAAAATATCACATATTATTTTTTATATTCATAACCAATTTATCAACCATTTCCATAGTCGATTTTTCAACTAATTTCCTAATACAATTTCAAAACCGAATTAATAATCCCATTATTCAACCAAATTCATAATCACATTATTCAAAAAAGTTCATTATCCTTTGAAAAAAATGAGAATTATTAAATTTAAAATGAAATTACAGTAATTGGAAATTGAAATTATACAATTTCAAATAAAAAATTATAATTAAAACTATGGTAACTAATAATTATACCACAAAAATGATGATTTTTTAACAACACCATCCAAAAAAAATTCTCAATTTGATATTTAATTGTCAAAATCATATTGATAGTGCAAATATAATATGAAAAACTAGAATCAATATACCGTGAAATGATATCTATAAAAACCATTACATAAACATATCTCTAATGAAGGAATGCATCAGTCCAATATAATAATAAAATATTTTAGATGGAGTGAAAACCAAACAAAAGGGATCCTATGCCGTAATAGAGGTTGAATTCTCCACTATATACTCAATTCACATATGATGGGGTATGTAGAGCCTTGTAATACTCTCAAGAGCCAGCCTGAACAAAGTAAATCATATTAGGTCAGGCTAGGGATGTTTGGAATAAATATCATGGGTTTGAGTATTTTAAAATAAATATTCCACTGTTTAATTCCATGGGCACATGGTTTCCTGGGAAGAGTGCATGGTTTAGAAAACCATTTTCCTTAACGATGATCTTATACATAGGGGTTGAAAAATTTGAAACGTATGTACCAACTATTCCAACTTCTACTTCCAAAGGGTTCATGGTTTGTGGAGGGAGGCCTCATGGTTTGGAAAAATTGTGTGCCATTTCATGTGGCTCAAAACACGGTGCATGGTTTTCTAGGGAAAGCCAAAAAAATTTCATTAAAAATATTCCAACCATTAATAGACCCATGTTCTCATAAATTTATCGAAATTCACTCAAAATATCCCCAATGTAAATCCCAAGGAAAATATGATCAAAACTATTGTAAAATAATTCCTATAAATGAGATCAATACATATCTAGATTTTTCAAGATCCTATAAAATGAAAAAATAATACAAAATTAATCATTTAATTGAATGAATATAATTATATTCATGATACAAAAAATAAAAGGGGTATTATATACACCACACAAAAGAAACATGTGGTGAACATGACGTAAGTTTCATAGAATTAAATGTGAGATCAAAAACCCTTACCCCAGGTATGAATTTCTCATCATGTGATTGTAATATCATGTATAATAAATTTTATTTTTCAAAAAATCAATATCATAATAAAATTAATATATATATATATAATCATAATTGACTATCTTACATTATTTGAACACCCATTAATTAAAAATATTTATTAATTTATGTGTTTCTGATTATTTACTATTTTGTTTTCCTTCTATGTTTTGGTTTAGTATATTCATCCCTTGCATATTAATCAGGGTTATATAATATCTACAATCTTAGTAATTATAAAATTATCATATATATACATTATAAAAATATTTATAAACAAAAATGAATTTTAGACATGATAAATGAATCACATCACTTCATGAAGGTGTTAGTTCACTTATTTCTACGAGCAATATTATCATGTTAGAATGAGTAGAAGGTTTATAAATTATATAACATAAACTATTTCAAGAAAAATAATTATATAATAAATTATATATATATTCATTAATTTTATACGTATATCCATCATTTTAAAAATATGATGAAAAATGAATTACACCTCTATGGAGACTTGATAACTTGTACATACAAACAAGTGATTTGGTAACTTTCCACACGGTAGAGAAGGGGATGAGAAATTTCCTCAATTATTCATAATAATATATCATTATTATAATAATAATAAATTAATTATATTTTATGAGATATAATTGAATTTACAGAGGTAGAAATTGATATCAAATTGAATTTACTCAGTTAAGAGTTGTATGTCATTATTGAGAAACATCGTCTATCTTACTCCTTTATCCTATAAAGTCTGGTATTTTAGAAATTAGAAAAATCGATGATGTAGGGAAGGAATATATTACTCAATTTTATTATTTTTTGGATAGTAAATATGGCTCAAAAATTTATAATAAAGATGAAGAGGAGCATCCTTTGTATAAGTTACAAGAGAGACACCCCAAGAATTACATAAAGTATTATATCAATATAAATTAATTTTCAAGTAAAAGAGAAACCAAATCGATATATTTAAATTATAGAATAATATGTGTCAAAATATTCTCATAATATAACATTTAGTTATTTATATTTGTTGTTTTAACACTTATATCATAGTATTAACTCTTGTTAATAATTTAGACGATTACCACAGTATCAAAGTCATTTACACTTTAGGGGTTATGAAATTTACTACAAAATGAAAATATAATAATAAGTGAAATATGGTTTATATTATTGACTATATCCCATTCATCTTTCCAAATATATTTTTTTTAATTTAATTCATTTCATTGAATATTATTTAACATAACATACTAGTGATATCATTTTCAGGATTATTTATATAGTTTGACATTAAAGGAAAATATATATAAATTAAATAAGAATAAATATGTTATAACATAACATAAATGTTATATTTATCTTCGAAATTTTTGGAAGAAAAAATATTTACCTAATTATTTTATTTCTAATATTATTTAACATCATTTATTTGATTTTTCTATCAGATTTACAAGCGTCGTGTCAGTGTTGCGGAAGAAATTATTATTAAAATTCCATATTTAAATATTAAATATAAATTAAATGATCAAAATAAATTTAAATATATAATAACCATATATATCTTATCAAAACCTAAATCAATCCATATAACAATATATTAGGGATATTAAACCTAAAAGACTGAAATATTGTATTCATTCATTACATATAATAATTTTATGTTCATTATCAGATGAATGTGCCAGAAATTTATAAAAAATAGAATGTAATATGATTAAGGTAAAACATAGCAAATAAATTGATATAAATTTATTAATTTTTATCAATTCTAGGACTTATCCCACTATTTGAATATTATTTTACTTCTTTTAACCTAAAGGATGTAACAACTATTTACCATTGATACTATTTATAAAGATAAAAAATAAAGGAGAATATATTTTAAATTTAATCACCCTTATTAAAACTAAGAAATTATGTTTCCATTCTTAAATTTCAATAAGTGGAAAAATTCCATTCCAATATAACGGTGAAAATGCAGTGGAAAAAATTATTTTTAAATGTTTATTCTAAAAATACCACTATACTTGTTATTATCCCATTGCTGGTAAAAATAATTAGTGAATTTTAAATAATATTATTTAATATATAATATATAAATTTTATTAATATTAGTCATTAATAGGGATTGACTTAATTTAATATGATAAAATTACATAAAACACAAAAAATAAATAGTTTTTTAGAAAAAAAATATATTTTTTCCATTAAATTATTATATTTATTTTACAATCAATTTATAAGCAGTGAATTTATTTTATATATTTATTAAAAATATTATTTTTTTAGTTTGTTTATAGATATTAAAACTTTCCCATCCCACATCTAGGAGAGATCATTCCCTAAAGTAATAATATTTCAAATTTATATCATTGTTCTGATAAACAAAATGTTCTGTGTCAGGAAATATATAGATGAAATTAAATTTATTTATAAAGAAATATAATGTAAAATAAAATGGTGTTACATATATGACATTAATTTATATTATTTTTCACGTAGGTTGTTAAACCACTCCAAATAAAAAATTACCATAATTATTGAATGACAATGATGTATTTTATTTTTGATATCATTATGTGAGAAGCATATTGACCTTATTTATTTTTTACATGTATGATATCATAATTTTAATATAGTATATGATGAATATTTTATATATGAAGTTATTCAAAAGTATAACGAAATCATATGTTATCTTATAATTCTTTTATGGATGGTTCGATTTATGATTATGTTTTATGGCTTATATTGTTAACAGGTTTTCTTATTTTACTTCCAGAATAATAATAATTTTTAAAACATTATATTTATCCATTTAACACATT
Organism: Viscum album; assembly: GCA_963277665.1. NCBI lineage: Eukaryota > Viridiplantae > Streptophyta > Magnoliopsida > Santalales > Viscaceae > Viscum > Viscum album. The sequence continues at coordinate 169,876,780 of OY728138.1, forward strand.
TCCATTACCATCCATGAAAGGTGGAGATGAAATAAAAAAGGAAAATCAATCATTTCCTTGGGGAGGTAACCCCCATATTCACAAGGATAATGATTTTTCCTTTATATTGAAAACATATATAATATGATTTATCTATTAAGAATATAACATACATTAAAATTATCATAATTAATTTCTAATTTCAAAATTAGGACCATCCATGTATGGTTGTAATAGAAAATAAAACATGGCGCTTCATAGAGACGGCTGTTCGTACACATGTAAAATGTTATTCTTATTTTTCATAATGGAAACTGGAAATATTGATAATGTTTCTTACAAAGAGAATTATAGAATTTAGTTTAAAAAATTATTGAAGTAATATTATAAGGATGATAAATATTTTCTTAATGATTTTATATATAAATGGAAAGATATTAGAGAAATTATTTACTCACTCCGAGGACTTGGTTTTTTGTTTGATGGAATCCTTAGAATATGAGTGGATATGATGATTTGAAATGACCAAAAGATTAATTTGGTGAGGTAATATTCAAGGAAAATATAAAGGGAAAAAATTTCAGATACAAATAAAAGTTTCAGGTCGCATTAAAAATGTGGTGTGGACCCTTTTTGTAAGTGGTTATAATTGTATTTCAGAAAATATTTAAAAATAATATAATCATAGAACATGTATTATAAGTCATTTGGTTATAAAATAGGAAACAAAATTTGTAGGGGGATACACTATGGTATACCATCCCTCAACCATTCATTTTCTATCAATGTTTACCTTTATTGACTCAATTACTCTTTGAATTTATTCTATTTTTATTTTAAAAATGGTTAATACTTTACCCTAGGCAATTTTCATCAAATTAAAAAATTGATTTATTAATAATATTGAACAAAAGATTCCATATATAAAATCTTTGGTATAATGTAAAATTTATCTGTGTATAAAAACTGAATTTTATCATTAGTATATATATAACTTACAAATGTGGTTTTAGAAAAATATTAATTTTATGTCAAAATTTATGTGGGAAAATAAAATTAATGAAAATTTGGATTTTTGTTATATAAATTGATATATAATTAAAATATTAATTTTATGTTCGTTATAATGAAACGGAAAAATTAATTTTATAAAAATAATTTTGAATTTAGAAAATATCAAAAATACTTTATTTTATAAGAAATTATTAATTATGACCATAAAACGTTAAACATAGTTTTTATTTATATAAGATAATATATTTAAATTTATTATTTTATAAAACATAATTTTATATTTTATCAACAAAAAAGATTAAAAAAATCACAGGGCTTTCTCATATAATGGTAATTCCATAATATTTATTGTTTTGATATAAACTGTATTTTCCTAATTCACTTAAACAATATTTTTTTTGAATTATATAGAAAAAACATTAATCCAACTTCTATTATAAATAAAAGAATGAATTTAATTATATTTAATTAAAATTTATATTTGTATGTTAAATATATTCACAAATAAAGGATTTCTGGAGTGTGCAATATGTATGATTTTTGGAATATATTCTTTACCTGTTATAGTAGGGTATCGAGTATTAAATTTTAATTTAAAAAAACATATAAAAATGTTACGAAAAAAGGCTATGTAAATAGTAATTGGTTGAATGAGAAGAATAAATGAATAATAGAATGTGTTACATTGTGTACCACAACCCAAGATTAGTGGGGTGATTCATTGAGATCGTGATAGATTTTCAAAAGGCCTAAATTAGATAATATGAGAGTGATTTAGGCACTAATGAGCCAGTGAATGAATTAAATGGGGTGTTTAGTGTGTATTTATAAAAAAATTAGAAGAAGTTTTTATAAATTTCAAAATATAGCCTTCAGAATTATAGTTTATGGAACATTTATTTTTCAAGGGCCATCCATGGTTTTCTCACATGGTTTATGAAATTAAGAACATTATTTTTTACATTTTAAAAATTTAAAACCCAATTCCTATTATATATATATATTAAATTTAAAATTTAAAATATCCTTTATTCATTATAAATAAATTCTAAAAGTGGGAATGTACTTTTTATATATTAGAATTTTTATTGATTTTAGAAAATTATTATAATTCTTATAAAACAATAACATAATTATTTATACATATTTATGTTCATGAAAAACATAATAAATTATTCTAAATAATTAATTCATATTTTATATATTATAAAATATGTCGAAAAGACCAAAATATATTTTTAATAAACATTAAAAAATAAATTAATTTAAAATATTCATAATAATTCACCGTAACATAATTTTAATGAGATGATTTAAATATAATTTTTATTTATTGAATGTATTATCATAATGGTGAGGAATATTAATTTTATGTTGAAAAAATTGCATATATTCTATAATATTATATTTTAAATTAAAAAAATTCTCTATTCACAATATTAAATTAAAATTGAAAAATATCATACATATTTATTCATAAATACTTTAATATCATAATAAAAATATAATTATTAAATATCTTAATTTTGAATTCCCTTTTAAACTAGTCATGTAATATTCTATTGGGCATTTTTTTCTTTTGGTCATATAATAGTCACATTGAAATATTTAGGTAATAGTAATTTCATGGTCAAATCTTATTTGTATCATTTCCATTTGAACATAAATATATTGAACCATTATCAAACTACATCATTCACAACTTCTTGAACAAAGTTTAATCCCTTCCCTTGAAAATATCCTTCATATTCATAATTTGTATATTTTTTTAAATGTTTTTTGCATCATGAGTGAACATAAATTGAGAATATTATCATATGAATTTTAATTTTTGTGTGTGTTATTATTTAGTTTCAGTTTTTCTATTCAATTCATATCAGGCTTGGTTAATATTATTCATAAATATGTAATTTTTTTATGAAGTATAATTGTATTTATGATTACATTTATTAAAAATCTAATTAAAAAAATTATGTAAAATATGTATTTAAACTACAAAATGTGTGAAATTTATAGCCTTTATGGGTAAACAGAGATCCTATTATGAAACACTCTCAACATAACACTTTGATAGAATGAAAAAATGTATATAAGATGAAGAAGGATGGTACTCTGGTTGTGATAAACTTCGATGATAATTTTATCTATGATTCAAAATGAAAAAATAAGTCCCATGTAATATATATGGGCATTGAAAATATTCCTCACAATGAATCACATAGTTGTTAAATAAACCATACCATTCGGTAAGTAGTAGAGCTATATGGAGGAGATAATCTATGGTAGAGGAAAAAAGATGATGGATGCGAGAAAATTTTGATTATTAGAGGAAACTTCTAATATCATAATACTATCTTAATAAAGATAAATAATAATGAACGGAGGATATATAACAATAATACCCATATTTAGACTGATTCTCTCACAAGTGGTATAATATAAAATTGAACCACTAATAAGGATGAGAATAATGTTGTTGGTGAATGGGTTTCAAACAAGAAAAACCACACTCCTCTATTTTAGGATGTCTAAATTACCCCACTATATATGTGCTTATATACCTTAACTTATATTTAAAATCATTCACAATTAAGATAGATATATGATATGTTTTGTGATTTCATTGAACAATGATGTGTATATGCTTGATAAAATTCTGTTCAGAGGACATTAATTCAAGGGGTGGAATTAGAATTATTGATGTTCCTAATAAATATAAATACAGAACCATAAAATTGTGTTTCCTATGAACATTATCTATTAATAAATAATTTTTGGAATCACTATGGACTTTTATGCTCAATATAATGTTTCAGGTTGTGATGAAAATTTTAAAATGATGAAGTTCCTAAAAAGAAGTTATTGTGGGGTCCCAGTTTAATGAAAAAATATCCAGTGGTGTCTGAATAACAATTATTATCAACATTGGATATAAGGTCTTGTCTCAAGTGTTATTTGACCACTTAAACAGTGAAAAATGATTAATAGATTAAGCAATTGTGATCATATATTTCTTTTTTACTTATTTATGAACTAAAAAAATTATATATGTGGATTGTTTTCAATATACCAAATGATACTAGGAGGAAAGAATGACAAAAAATATGGGTTTCTATGATGTACTTATTATCTCATGACATAGTATAAAACGTTGAAGGATTCTAGGGGGAGTTAACGAGGGTATATAGAAATTCATTAATTTCCATTTATAATGAATATATATTGTGATCATAATTTCGGCATGGAAATAAACACTAGTAAAAAATTTATTTACCATGTTTGAATGTTAATGATAGTTATTAATAATTTACATTAATAGTTGTGTAAATTTATTAATCACGTCAGTTATACTATAACCGACTTTAAAAATAAATTATCTTGATTCGTAACATCAGTCATTCTATAAATGAAGTGTTGAATCATGTATCTTACTTAATCACATCAGTTAATCTATAACTGGTGTGATAAAAGCAATCTTTAATGATTGTTATATAATAATTTTTATGATAATGAAAAGACCATTTTTTTATAAAATTAGTTATATATTAACTGAAGACATAATATTCATATAAAATCTCTTTATAACATTGGTTACTATATAACCATCATTATAAATCTTTTTACCATATCAGTTATCATATAACTGAAGTAATAAATATCAAAATAACTATTTATCAAATTGGTTACTAAATAAATAGTGTGATAAATCATTTAAAAACTAAATGATGAGCTCTTTTGAGTCATTGTGGTAGTTTTCATTTGGGAAAAAATGAATCAGTTCTCTCTAGCATGGAATCCCTATAAACTATTCTTCGAACATGTACCATCCAACCTCAGTTATTAATCCTTATTCATTGTTTTTTTCATTAGTGCATATATCTGATCAAATTTAAACTCTCAATTAAACCTCACACACCTCAATTTCTATCATTCTATTTAATGGATCCTCAAAATCATCATTTTGTAATTTGGGTTACTAAAATATCTCTATATCTTATTTAATATCCTTATGTTATCGCATTTCATTCATAACTAACAAAGAAGTAAGTAAACAACAAATGTGTGAATTTATACGGGACATGCTTTGTATTCCAATTACACCATATGTATTCACTATAATTCTACTTCAAATGAATATAATAATATTCATTTATTTTATTATATGCATTCCCCATTTTTTGAATAAATAGAATCCTTGTTTCCTGGAAGGTGCACCTGTGTGAGGTTGAAAATCATCTACACATTTTACACAACATGAATCCCCTAGAAACATGTTTTATACGAGTAATAAATATTTGTTGACACTGCCTATAATTAACCAAAATGTCATGCCATTATTTTTTCCTCATCTTGGGGATACAAATATTTCTACAAGGACTACAATTGTTAGGTTGAAGTCATGTACCAATGTCACCTTTCCAAAAAACAATAACATCTAGTTGTTTTATTAAGGAATTTGTGAATTATTCATGTCCTATTTGGATAAAAATTTTGGTCAATCTATTGTTGAGATAAATGATCCATGAGATGAATCTATGTTGCAGAAATTTAAAATGATCTTTATAAACTGTCAACCATCATCATATAATAATCTAGTGCTAGATTAAATTAATCTCATATATTTCATCATTCAAAAAATAATGTAGGAAAATCCATTATGTGGATTGAGTAATTTTATAGAGTTGTCTCATTTTAATAAATTTTTATATGAGTAATGATAGGTTTCCCCCTATAGTTGTAGATAATAGTTTATCTATATGATTGGGAAAATTCTATATATATGATTTATTTTTCTAAATATTAATAATACTATAAAATGATTTAACTCATGGACATTATTCATATACCACATATCATAAGAACATTATTAACTAAAGTGTGTTATAAAATGTTAGTGAATTATTATATAAATTCAAGAAATTTATTCTTATGTATTGATTTTACCATGAGTTACATTGATAGAAAATATTTGTTATGGGTTAATAATACATTAAACTAGTTGATGGTGATTTATTTTTACATAGTGTTTTTCTATATTATTGATAAAATAATTATCATAGTAAGTTTAAAATATACATATATGTGTTTTATATAAAATATTATGCAATTTAAAAGAAACACAATTTTGAAAATATATTGCCCTATGGGATTTGGGTAGAATAGAATACATTCCTTCTCGAATGAATGTGTGATACATAGAATGTAATATGAATTTCTGTTAGATTTTCCAAAATTTAGGACATCATGGTATAATTTGAATGAAATTTCATAGGCTAATTTAGATGTTACATACACCCCATCCATTGTATTTTGGTATCATCCTAAAATTCCTCATTTGATAATTTTATTTTCTAATTCACATGATGAAAAATGTTATGATGGTAAGCTGATGAGAGTATCTCTAATGGAAAAACATGTCTTTCATATTATTTTCCACAGTTGAATAACATTGATAACTAGTTTCATATATTCAGAAATGAAGTTAAAAAACATAGACCTCGGTAGTGCATGGATGGAATTAATCCATATTGATGCCTTAGTAACACACATAGTTCGTGGATTGTTTTATTAGTAATCAAAAACTATTTTGTGAAAATTACATGAAGAAAAGATATTTCATATTGAGTTTAATCGATTTTGGACCAAATAACCCATGAAATGAAAACTATGTTTTCATGTCACCATTAATAGATAATTTGAAACTTCTATGGTAGGATGATATTAGGGTGTTTGATTCATATGAAATGGAATATTTTCAACTATATTAATTATTATGTTATCTATAATGTAATTCACAATGTGTGGAAATTTTTTGGGATACATTGTGAAGGGGCATGATGTGTGTCCAATTTTCGAAGAACATACTTCATATTTTCAATTTCATCGTGGGAGAAAAAAATATACATGGGTCATTGATGGTTTTTTTTCTATGGATCACTCTTATATAATATAAAAATGAAATTTAATGAATCATAAGAATTTTAAATTTCTCTAAAACCATTATCAACTAATAAGTATTTGTTGAGAGTGAAAAAACATGATGTAACATTTGGGAAGAAACAAAAATCTTCCAATGATACACATAATTGGAAGAAATGGCCACTATTTTTTGAGCTATGATATAATAGATATCATAATGTGAAATATAACATTGATGTCATGCACATGGTAAAGATTGTATGTGACAACATGATTGGAACATTTTAGATAGTAAAGGAAAAAACTAAAGATGGGTTGACTGAAATATTAGACTTACTATCAATAGGAATACTTGTGGAGTTAGCTCCAAATCCAGATTGAAGGTGATAATTTATCTTTTAGATTTTATTACATTATACAAGAAGAAGAAATTTATTTTTATTGGTGTATTCATGGTATCAAAGTGTTGTAGGGTTATTCATTAAATGTAATTTTATTGTTGCATTAAAATATATGATGTTGTTATGAATGAAATATCATGATTTTCATGTTATGATGTAATAACTTATACTAGTTTTATTGTGTAGAATATTGACCATTCATGTTAGAATGACTATCATGATGGTGTGTCATTTTTTAAATTCAATTATTAATAAGGAGATTGATCTAAATGCATTGAAATTTTTGGAAAATGAAACAATTTATATACATTTTAAATTAGAAATGTATTTTACTCTATTGTTTTTGATATAACGGTGCATTTCATTGTTAATTGGTCAATAAATAATGCATTGTGGACATGTATTTCTATGTTGGATGTTTCCCTTTGAATTGTATATAAAGATATTGAAGGGGTATGCTAAAAATACATATAGACCTGAATCCTTTATTATTTAAAAGTATATTTCCTAGGACATGTGGTAGTTTTTTATGAGATATTTTTATGTATTGGATCAATTTGTTTTGCCTCCATATTGACATGAATGTGATAATTGTGGGGGAAATGGGATTTAGGCTATGAAATTCAAATCTTTGTTAGGTGAATAAATAAAATAAAATATTTTTACCTATTGAATAACATAGATGATGCACAACCGTATATAAAATTTCAAATTACTAGGTTGAAAAAAGTCACACAAAGAATAAATAAATGTGGAATTTGAATGAGCATAATAAAACATTTTTTCCATGGTTTTAAATGACCGTACTTGGTAAATCATATGCATCAGAGTCATTTTGTTGGTTTGTGGGTGGTCCAAGTTTAAATTTCATAACATGGTCAGTGTAAGGAATTAATCACTATATATTTCATACGAATGATCAGGACATCCGATGTGTAGTTCAAAATATCAGCGCGTTGGTGTTCGCAAAATCATTCCATTTTTATATTAAAAATACAAAAAAATTAACTGATGCATCAGGTTCATGTTATGAAGTCATTTAAGAAATATCAGTGATTAATTTCATTAAAATTAATGTCATATGGTTTTACAGAAAATTGATTATCTGTAACAACAGTTTTAGACACTATGAATTTGAATGACACATGCTAATCTAAATAAATTTGAAGACACCATTGATTATTTTATAATGGAAAAAAATGACAAACAATGTTTATATCATCATGATCAATCTGATATACAGTGGTCTATTATTTTACAATGAAAAATATATATTTTGGTTGTCACAAGCCGACCCTACCAGTCTCGAGCCGCAACTACCCCAGGCCCATCTGCATAGGCCAGGGGCTGGCGATACGCGCTGAAGACATAACGATCTCGGGGAGGCCTTTGCCTTTGTACCTATAATCACACGCACAGCCCTCTCAATGAAGATGTGATGAGCAAAAATGAAAACCAAAGGACAAATTCTATAACCCAACCACATTCATGAATCATCTTCTAAATAGAACAAGTATAGAGCTTAAAAGTACTGACAATTAATCTTAATAGTAAAAGGGAAAAACACGCGCCCAACTAGAGATTTGTAAAAAACTGACAACAGGTAAACAAAAGTAAACAGTTGGTGAGTCACACACATAGAAATCATCCTATGACCATTGAACATAGCCCAAGCTCCAATTTCCTCTACAATCCTTTGTAGTCTCGATTGACTTGTCTTTTGTCTGTAAGGCCACACCAAGTGCGAGCAAAGACCATGCAGGGGTGAGTTTAAAGACACATAGTAGGATTCCTAGAAAGCTCGAGGGATCCAAAAAAGATATACTAAAATGGTGAGTAGTAGAAATAACCGAAACACTTTAAGGTTATAAAAGAGAGTGTGCAGCTCAACCCGACAAGGGAATAGATGTAGGCCTATCCAACCAAGAGAAGCTATACGGGGAAAGCAGGTGGCATTCCCCACATGCCTTCTACCCTCTTAGAAGGAGAGTGACTAAACCCATGAAGTGGGAACCAGAGTAGGGTGTATATATATGCTCATCAATAAAACCGTATGAGTGTGTAAGGGGAACTCCATCTCCAAGCTCAGCCCAGGAAAACTCGCCAACATTTCTATGGATAGCCATCACTGATGCCCAAAAATCCCACACGGCAGAGCTGCCTCATCACTGAACCGTACAACCAAGGGTTCTACTCTGGTAATAACAGAAATAATTCCCTGAATAGCCTCATAGAAATGGATGAGTCTGAAAGAAGACGTCGGCTAACCCGCTTCCCAGCCCAGATGGAGGGTAAACACCAAAGTCAACGTGTAACACAATGCCTAGCCTCACTGGATGGTAAACCCTAAGGTCAACGGGTAACCCACTGCCCATCCTCACTGAGGGTAAACCCTAAGTTCAATGGGTAACCCACTACCCAGCATAACTGGATGGAAAACCCTAAGGTAAAAGGGTAACCCACTACCCAGCCATGCTAGAGGGTAAACATTAAGATCAACATGTAACCCACTGCCTAGCCTCACTGGAGGGTAAACCCTAAGATCAACTGGTAACTCACTACCCAGCCTCACTGGAGGGTAAACCCTAAGGTCATTGGGAATCCCACTACCTAGCCCTGCTGGATTGTAAACCTTGAACCGGTCTGATAACTCCACATTTCTCATGCCATCACTGGGTGTCACTAACACCACTATCATGCGTAGGTTCGGAGTGCGTCAAAGGAACCTACGACCAATGACCTTTCATGATTCCACATGTAATAAGATCTATAAATAGGCTCTGTATGCCGAAACAGATTACACCATTGTAATACTCGCAGAAAAACACGTGACATAGATTAATTACTCACTGGAAATGGACTCCCGATGAAAAAGTTATTCAACACCACATTATGCTCAAACGACATCTCGTGGGGCCCGCACCCCAGTGCCAAAAAGTTCAAGAAAACTATTCCATCACGATGCTCTTGAAAAACACGCCAAAAAGACTATTCATTCTCCCCGAACGGACATCTATTGAAAAAGGTGCATTGCGATGTACACAGCTTAAAAGATGGATTGTGGGGCACACCCCTCAACTCCATATTCAACTCTTGAAACCACACTGTTCAATGTCATCTCAATGCCAGGGTCACAACACCACTGACAGTGCCTAAAATGAACTCCGGATGCAGAAGCTGCAATGCTCCGCGTTATGCAAATGGGGCCCTGTGGGGCCCACACCTCAAGCCCAAAACACATCTCTCAGATCATACCAATGAGTTCCTTGTAGATAACCACGTAGCGTAGGCTATTCTTTTTCATAGAATATACTTATGAAGAATAAGTCATCAAAATGCGGCATACGTCTGAAATCCACCTCCTGTGGCCCACGCCTCGGGCCCAAATTTAGGCGGGCGGATTGCACCGTCGCAATACCCTCGGAAGAACACTCAAAAAAGAGTACACAAACACCCCAAACAGATGTCGGGTGAAAAAGTGGTGTTTCACCGGAAAACGTGTGAACCCGGCCCTGTGGGGCCCACACCATGTGTCAAACTCAAACACTTCAGGAAGCCTCTTAAAAAGTCTTCATGAGGACTGGGGTCACGTTGCTGCAGACGACACATGAATCAGACATCCCATGCAGGAGATAGGTCCGACACAAGATTAATTAATTAATTAATTAATTAATTAATTATTCGCATTAATCATTTCGTGCCACCGAGCAACGAAACCGAACTGAAAAGGTTCCAAACCAACATTGGATGGTCTGTCACAACTCCAGGGCCACAACGCCTCTTACGGCTCGTCAAAAGGATGTCTGGCTCGCGAAGTACGTCTGTCGCGAGCTGTAATAAAAATTTGATATTATTAAATTAAATCATTATTGGTTACCCACCTTCGGGCGAGGAACCCAAAATCCCCGGAACCCACTACAAATAGTCTGCTTTTCCAACACGAACCTGTAGCTTCTAACAACACGTCAAATGTGCATGCCATTTAGAAGTTACAGCCCCCCGAACGCAAGGGGGCCCAACCGGGCCGGTTCACCCCGGTCGGCCCAGTCCGAACCACCAGCTCGCGGCCCAGCCGTGTATCTGGCTCGACTCACTGTGGCCCGCTCCAGCAACACAGGACCCCCTCAGGTGCAGTTCTTCACGCAGACCGTCCTTTTGGCCAGTCTCCATCGCCCATCAGGACCCGCTGTTTGCGGTTCCTTCTCCACGCCACACCGCACCCGAGGTCAGTGCCTCAGGTGCTCTGGGCCAACCACGACTAGATGAGGCCCGCTGCATCCACCCACCGTCCGAGTGCACCGCCACACTCCAACTTCGCCTAATCCTCAGTGCTTCGCAGGTCTCCGATACGCCGCGCCATCCCCGCCTCCGGCCTGCACCGCGTCGTTGCTCCCTGCTCGTCGCATGATGCAGTCGTCGTCACCTGGCCGCGCCCGATCCTACTGACTCATTCGGAACCCCTCATCTGCACCTATCGGCTCTTTTCGAAGCTACCCTAGCCATCGCACACTAGCCAAACACCGTTTATCCCGCTGCACCACCCCGACCTCCGGCCACCGCCCTTGCCGAGGCTGGGGCCTCCGACGGCCCCAGCCACCACTAAGGTGGCCCGATTCCAAATCCAAAGAAGAATCTAGAATCCTTGGGGCGAGGCCTTCGTAGCGCTTACCCCCAATCATCGTTCCGAAAAGATTTTTCTGGTCAGAAAATTGGGATGAAGAACGCCAAAGAACGAGGATTAAAAATGGGGCTTGGACGATGGCCGTGTTCATTCGGCCATTATCACATTTCTAAAATTATAGAATTAAAATGACGAAATTGAAAAAAACATTGGAAATTTATTAAAGAGTGGAAAATCATTTGGAAGCCCACCTTGATCTAGTCGTTCGTCATAGGTGGCACATCCGCTTTGATCCTACTTCGATCCGCCGAAGTTCGCACCTCAATCTGGTGAAGAATGCCGACGAACTCTCAAGAGAGAGAGTGAGAGAGAGAGAGAGAGATGGGTTTCCCCTAATTCCACACTTAAGAAAATTTATATACTCATTGAGTGCTGCCGATGGGCGTGGATTTTAAAACCTCCGCGCCCACCCATTTTATATCACGTTTAGGGAAAACAACCCATTTCGAACTCAACATATGTCTTATATTTCCATTCTGAGACTTCGTTCGGATGTTCTTTGAAAATAATTCTAGTGAAAAAATGACTATGTTATTATTTTAAAAATACAATTTTTCCCTTGGGTGACCTCTCTCACAACAGGCCAGTGCTCGAAAATTTTACACCATGCCTAGGGTAAACGGCAAGCGCCGGATGCAACTGTGCCCACTTCTACTATTGGGAGGGTAGGAAAAGATGGTAGGAAACCTCTCCATCTCTTTCAAAATTCCCAAATGGCCCAAAAAAACTTGGTGGACTTCCCTGACCAAACCTCTACATTCCACGTCGCGACCGAAATCCCAGTTCGTCCCAGGAACAAAATCTCATCATTCCCTCCTTCAGAATACCCATCTAGTGAAACACCCAAGGATATCTGGTCACACAAGTTTTCACAGTTGGTGCATCACAACTGAGACTCTCTTACACGATCAAAAAGTGGATGAGTCAACACCATCGACTACAGAAAATCGATACCCTTCTGCTCCACCATGGTCAGCTATAGGGAAGCTAACTACTACAAAACATCCCTCACCTGATGAGTCTAGGAATTTCTGTTAAGGGGACACGCTACAACACTGCCATTTTCCTGGAACCTAGACTACCTCGATGTCATAGCCCTGCAAACATTTCAACCAACACCATCGTCTTAGGTTTAAGTCTCTCTAGGTGAGGGCGTAGATGAGACAAAGGTAGTCTGAGTAAACCACCAAGCGATCTGCCAGAAGATAATGTCTCCACATTCTCAGGGAAAAGACCTCCACTACCATCACCACATATTGATGTGAATATTTCTGTTTATGGGGCTTCCATCACCTCAACCTGAACTTGAAAACAGTATCGAGTATGTCGTTGATCACGCAAGGTACCAACGAACAGGGCAGGTGAGATAACTAATCCAACCGCCATAGGCAAGACATAGAAAGCACGTTCCATACCCCATGGGTCTTTTCCCCTCTTCAAAGGAGAGTAATCCCCAAAACATGCACTCTTCCAAGCCCACTAGTGGCACCTCATGCAAAAGGAGGTCATGCAAAAAAGTCCCACAGGAAAAGCCAGAACCTACTATGACACTCCACCGCACAACCCCACCATGAATGCACATGTCACAAGGAATCATCCACCACACCTCAATACTATCCACTTTTCACGGTACTGAATATCACTCATGATTTTTATCGCACCACATAAAAACGTCTCGGTGGGGGAAGAACCCCTATTTCCCGTGCATTCAAATCTACGTCGGACAACACCAACATAGGGTTACACAGACGCCATACGTCACCCTCGGTAGCCCCTCGAACAAAGAGTTAGTTGATAACAGTACCTCACGTAGTGTCTAACAATTTATATTTAGAAAACAATAATAAAACATAGAGCCTACCTCTTATCATCTCATGCGTTTCAGGATTGTAGACATCCATAGCACCCAAACGCCCGCAGCCCCGTCTGTTAGCTCCCTGATCCTGACACGGGCCACCTAGTGGTGGTGGAAGGACCTCAATACGTCATCCACCAACCACCATTCTTCTTACTTTTCTTCCAACACCGCAACCCTAGAGTCCACCCTGTCCTCACTTGGGAGTTCTCTGATCACGACACTGCCTCTGTCTTGGCGGTGCATCTACCAACTATCTAGAAGACTCAGCACATTTTGTCGGATAGTCTCACGCCACAGGACCCCACACATCACAACCATAGCACTAGTCCTCCCTGGGCTGTCTCTGTGCAGTATGTTGTCCCAGACCATGTTCCTGAGTCTCATCAAGGGAAGACCTCCGACGCTGAGGCCCTGCCAATCGACGTCCCTCTACCAAACATTTTTCTGTCACCAGTGCCTGCTCCAGTACCCCAAGATGGGTGAGGATACATAAGGGCACAATTCTAGGATGAATCTCCTCTATAGAGACCTCACTCAAACATCTGTTCATGGATGTTCCCATCATGGACCACATCCAATGATTACCGAGTAAGGTCTGTGAACCATGTCGCGTACTCAGCCACTACCATCACTCCCTGCGGAAGCTCCAACAGCTCCTGAAACCATATAAACCGTAAGTAGGATGGGTAGTACTCCTCACGAAATAGCTGCTAGAAGTCATCCCACGAGATTAACAGCTTATCATGCATCTGAGTAACCCTGGCTCTACAAACACCAAACTGATTGGTAAATAAACTGGTCGTCAAAGCCACCGTCTAACCTATCAGTTTTCAAACAATCATAAAGAGGCGAACCATCGACTCTAGACAAACCTTCACTGTCTGAGGGTATGGAACACCCAGGAACCTTAGCAGTCTCTGATATTGGAACTCAAATAGCATGGCCATCCTGCGCTTTTCATCAGCCTTCGCTATCGGTAATATCTGATACTCCACAGGTGGAGGTGATACTTCCTATCCTCCTAGCGAAAGGGTAATCGTAAGATGGATCGTGAATTGAGTCCTCATCGCTCACGAAGTCGTCATCACAAACTGGATCTACTATCATGGTTGGATATTATTGGGGATACATCCTGAATCCAATCAATGAGTACCGTGGTCAAATGTGGATATATATATCAACAATTATGGGGAGCTGACTCAAGAAGGACAGTCAAAGACTAGATCCTATATGATGCACAAACCAAATTCTCTACAACAAGTGTCTTAGTGTGCCTAGTTGACAAGTAGCTTATGAGGGTCCTTGTGAATGGATACGTCGGCTGCCACACCATCACTAGACACCCTGGCCCTAGAGCCGCCCTTGAGACACATTGGCACTATTTCCCCAAAACTCAATCAATTCCTTTTTAGGGACGTTCATAAAACTCCCCAAGGAATGAACTTGCTCTGATAGCACTTTGTCATGACCCAACCCTACCAGTCTCAAGCTGCAACTACCCTAGGTCCGCCTCCCTAGGCCAAGGGCTGGTGACATGTGCCGAAGGTGTCATAATCGTTGGGAGGCCTTCGCCTAAATACATGTAATCACATGCACAACCCGCTCGATCCAAATGTGTAGAGTAAAAAAGAAAACCAAAGGACTAACAACTATATCCCAACCACAATCATGCATCAAATTCTAAATAGAAAAAGTATTGAGCTAAAAAGTACCGATAAGTAAACTGAACAGTAAACAGGAAAAACACCCTCCCAACTAGAAAGGTGCCACAACCCGACAACATGTAAAAGAAATTAAACAGCTAGTGACTCAGACACATAGAAATCCTCCTATGACCACTGAACGCAGCCCAAGATCTTGTGTCCTCTATGCACCTCCGATGTCTCGATAAAACAGCCCGTCGTTTGCAAATACACACCAAGTGCGGGCAAATCCCAAGTAGGGGTTAGTATAAAGATACTCAGTAGGATGCCCCGAAACCTCAGGGGAGCAACAAAGGTGATAATAAAATGGCGAGAAATAGATATAACATAAACAGTGTAAGGGTAAAAAAGAGAGAGTACAGCACAACCCGACAAAGGAAAGGAAGAAGGCTTGTCCAACCAAGAGGAGATGGACACGGAAAGCACGCGGCATACTCCGCAAATATTCGCCCCTTCTAGAAGAAGAGTGACTGAACCCAAGGAGTGAGAACTAGATTAGGGTGTATTTATATGCTCAAAAAGAAACCAGAATGACTTTGTAAGGGGATATCCATCTCCCAGCTCAGCCCAAGAAAAGACGCCAATAGTTCTAAGGGTAGCCATCACTGATTCCCAACAATCCCGCACTCCATAGCTACCTCATCGTTGAACCGTAATACCAAGGGTCCTCCTCCGGTAATCATGGAGAAAAGTCACTCACTGGCCTCATAGAAATGGCTAAGTCTGAAAGAAGTCATCGGGTAACCCACTGCCCATCCCAGCTGGAGGGTAAACCCCAAGGTCAATGGGTAACCCATAGCCCAGACTCGCTGGAGGTTAAACCCTATGGTCAACAGGTAACCCACTTCCCAACCTCGCTAGAGGGTAATCTCTAAGGTCAATGGGTAACCCACTGCCCCGCCTTACTGGAGGGTAAACCCTAATGTCAACAGGTAACCCACTGCTCTGCCTCACTGGAGGGTAAACCCTATGGTCAAGTGGTAACTCACTACCTAGCCTCGTTGCAGGGTAAACACTACGGTCAACGAGTATCCCACTGCCCGGCCTCACTGGAGTGTAAACCCTATGGTCAACAGGGATCCCACTTCCAAGCCCCACTAGCGGGTAAACTCGGAACTGTTATGATAACTCTGCACTACTCGTGCCATCACTAGGTGTCACTAACACCGATATTGTACGTAGGTTTGGAGTGCATCAAAAGATCCTCCGACCAATGGCCTTTCATGTTTCCACATTTAGTTAGATCTCGAAAGAGGCTCTTCACGCCCAAAATGATTACATCATTGTAATCCAATCGGAAAAAAACCCGATATAGGCTAATTACTCACTGGAAACGGAATCCCGATGAAAATGTTATTGAACACCACTTTATCCTCAAAAGGCATCTCATGGGGCCCGAACCTCGGTCGCAAAAAGGTCGGGTGAACTGTGCCATCACGATGCTCTAGGAAAAACACACCAAAATGACTACTCATTCGCCCCAAATGGATGTCAGCTGAAAAAAGCATAGTACGCTGCACACAGCTTAAAAGACGGCTCATGGGGACCATGCCTCATCTCTGGCTTCAATCCCTAAAACCACCCTTGTCATCCTAACCTCGATTCTAGGGTCACAACGCCACTTACAGCACCTAAAACAGACTCCGGATGCAGAAGCAGCAACTCTCCACATTATGCAAATGGGGCCCTATGGGGCCCACACCTCAAGCCCGAAACACGTCATGCAGATCATACCAATGTGTTCCATGAAGATAACCATGCGGCATATGCTATTAATTTTCCCAGAATGTACTAATGAAACATATGTCGTAAAAAGATAGCATACGACCGAAATACACCTCGTGGGGCCCACACTTCAGGCACAAATTTAGGCGGGCAGATTGCACTGTCGCAATCCCCTCGGAAGAACACTCAAAAGTGAGGACTCAAACACCCCAAACGGATGTTGGGTGAAAAAGTGGTGTTTCACCGTAAAACATGAGAACCCAGACCTGTGGGCCCCGTACCTTGTCTCCAACTCGAACACTTCGGAAAGTATCTGAAAAAGTCCGCACGAGGACTGGGGTCACGCTTCCGCTAACGAGGCATCAATCGAACATCCCATAGACGAGTTAGGTCTAATGCAAGATTAATTAATTAATTAAATATTAAATTAATTATTCTCATTAGGCGTTTCATTCCACTGAGTAATGAAACCAAACTGTAAAGGTTCCAAACCAACATTGGATAGTCCACAACAACTTCAGAGCCACAAAACCTCTGACAGCGCGTTAAACGGACATCCGGCTCGCAAAGTACGTCTGCCACGAGCTTTAATAATAATTTGATATTATAACATTAAATCATTCCGTGTTACCCGCCTTCGAGAACAAAACACAAAATCCCTGGAACCCACATCAAATAGACTGCCTCGCTGACACGAACCTGCAGTCGTACAAGGCACATCAAACAGACCCGCCGTTTAGAAGTTACGACCCCTCGAATGCGAGGGGGGCCAAGCGGGCTCGTTTACCCCGGCCGGCCTG
Source organism: Viscum album (assembly GCA_963277665.1). Classification (NCBI taxonomy): domain Eukaryota; kingdom Viridiplantae; phylum Streptophyta; class Magnoliopsida; order Santalales; family Viscaceae; genus Viscum; species Viscum album. Next base: position 169,894,860 of record OY728138.1, read on the forward strand.
GTCCGAACCACCGGCGCGCGGCCCAGCCGCGGGTCTGGCCCGACACTCTGCGACCCATCAGCAGCAGACCTCCCCAACAACACCGAACCTCCTCGGTTCTGGTTCTTCAAGAAGACCGGCCTTTTGGCCAGTCTTTGTCGCCCAGAAGGACCCACTATTTGTGGGTCCTTGTCCATGCCGCAACGCACCAGAGGTCAGCGCCTCGGGTGATCCGCCCCGACCATGACTTTCTGAGGCCCGATGCCTCCAGCCGTCGACCGAGTGCATCGCTGCATGCCGGCATCTGGCACCGCAGCCGTTTGACCCCCCTCCTTCACCACCGGCTCGGCCTGGTCCTCTGCGCTCCGCCAGTCCCCACTGCGACGCGCCGGCCGCCGCCTGCAGCGCACCTCCGCACCTACTCCAGCATGCACCCCGCCGGTGCTCCCTGCTCGCTGCACAATGCAGCCACCTCCGTCCATTTTTTCCCAATAATGCGGACTCATTCTAATCCCCTTGGCCAAAATTCTCGGCTCCTCTTAGAGCTACACTGGTCGTTGCACACCGACCTAACATTGTTTACCCGGCTCCGCCACCCAGACCTCCGGCCACCTCCCTTGCCGAAGCTGGGGCTTCTGACAGCCGCTGACAACGCTCTTGTGGACCTATTCTGAATTTGAAGGAGGATTCAGAAACCTCGGGGCGAGGCCTTCGTAGCCCCTTCCCCAGATCATTGATCTGAGAAGATTTGGCACCTCCGAAAATTGGAACGAAGAATGACCATGAACGAGAATTAAAAACAGGGCTTAGATTATGGTCTTGTTCATTCAGCCATCATTTCATTTCTAAAATTATAGAATTAAAATGATGAAATTGAAAAAAACTTCAGAAATTGACGAATGAGTGTAAAATCATCTGGATGCCTACCTCGATCTGGCTGTTCATTGTTGGCAACTCATCCAATATGATCCCACTCCGATCCGCCGGAGTGCGCTCTTCAATTTGGGGAAGAACACCGAAGAACACTCAAGAGTGATAGAGTGAAAGAGAGTGAAAGAGATGGGTTTCCCCTGTTTCCACACTTAAGAAAATTTATAAACTCTCTGAAATCCGCCGATGGGCGTGGATTCTGAAAGATCCATTCCCACCCATTATATATCATGCCTAGGAAAAACATCTCATTTCGAACTCAACGGAAGTCTCAAATTTCCATTATGAGACTTTGTTCGAATGTTATTTGAAATGAATTCTAGTGAAAAAATTACTAAGTTATTATTTTAATAATACAATTTTCCCCCTAGGTAACATCTCTCACAACAGGCCCGTGCCCGCAACTTTTACACTAGACCTAGGGTAAACAACACGCTTCGGACACAACTATGCCCTCATATTTTTGATCTGAGCTACCGTTTAAGAGGTAGAACAACCCCACCATGTGATTATTATAAGAACACTTAAAATTTATATAAAATGTATTCTCGGAACACTGGGCCTCAGAATCACACGTCGTTTTCACGCCTATCTCAAGAAATATATATATAAATTATCCAATGTCTTACAGGGAAAAACCAGGCTCTATATTGGTGATGATCAAATTAATGAAGAAGCTTATTAATTTGACATCCCCACAACAAAAGAATTATTAAAAAATAAAAATGGCGAGCACATCGTAGATATGATTCGTTCTATAAAGAAATGATCATGATAAAGATATTTGGAAAACAATCCATTAATAAATTCAAAATATTATAGGTAACATATGTTTCATTCTCATTTATGTTTATTAATTTCAATAAATGGTATATTTTTTAATTTATTTAATTTTAAATACACATATTAAAAATAATAAGTAAATGATTTTTTTGGTATTAGTTTAAATTTTTTTAGTTTATCTTCTTTACCATTACATTACTTATATATATATATATTATTAAAAATTAATTATTTTAAATATAGCATGTTAGATAGAAACAAAAATATTTTACAAAGTATATTGAAAAATATTTTTTTTATAAGAAATGATTCATTAGGTAGGAGCATTTTAAATATTTATATTCAAATTCTGGATTATTTTTCATTCATTTACATGAAATTCCATATATCATTACTATTCTTAGATTCGTAGTTATCTATAATAAATAAAAATAGTAATGTGTGTTGTTTTTGTTTCATTATTTTTTAATTTTTTACATTAACATTGTAATAGTTGAAAACATATATTTGTATGAAAAATGATTTTTATTTGATTTGAAAGATAATGATAGATCACCCAACTGCTCAAACACATAATTTTTGGAAATGAGTATCCTGATCATTCCTTTTAAGAGGAACATGAACATGCTCATGTTGATGATCCCCATCCTTCATATAATCCCACATAGGTAATGAAATGATTGAGTTCTATTAAATTAGGTAGCACCTGTTTTGAAAAATTAATATTTTCTCATATCTAGGACTAGAGGATAGTTATATATTTTGATGTTATTTACATTCCAAGAGGTCCTAATGAAAAAAAATTCAAGAGTTTGGTATCTATTCCAGGAAAAAATAATCTGAGAATTTTTTTCATTGATTGGAGAACTGATGACAAAGAAACAATATCTTCATAGTGTGAGACCATTTTGGTAATCTCATTTGTTATAGATTTAATAATATTTAAATTTTTATTGTATAATATATTTTCCCCTAATATCAGATGATGCTTGATTTACTTGATTTTTGTGGTGTCAGGAAGACATTTTTATCAACTTCTACAAGGAGATTGAGAGATTTCAAATCAACCCTCACATATGATTTTATTATTGGGAACCAGAAACATGAAAATACAAGTCATATATATATATATATATATATATATATATATATATATTTCCTTTTATAAATAATGACCCGTGGAAAAAATTTGTTCAAAGTAGACGAAAAGAATCATTTTTGCTATGTGTAATGTAATCTTTTAGATGTTTTCTTATATTATTTGTCCAATTAATCATTTCTCATTGATTTATTATTATCAATTTATTGAAATTGAGGATATGAAATCCGGATATCCAATATAGAAAAATATATCCACATAATTTATATGTGGGAGTGTATATATTATTAGAATAAAAATTCATTGCTGAAATTTTTAAACAACTAAGAGTAGAGTCATCATGATCTATGGAATATTCCCCTCCACCCCCACCCAACTGCACATAAAAAATGAAAGAGGGACCAGATGAAAAAAAAGCAAAATATCAAATGAAATAATCAAGGGTCATATATGAGATGACTATAATATGTGTATTTTATTTATTTATTTAAGTTTATTAAATACTATATATATTTTGAATCAATATAGAATTTTTAAAATAATTCTTATTGGATTTTCAAGATGAGTAGAGAACAAAGGGGGTATTTGTTGCTGAGGGGGGAGATATTTGTTCTATAACATTGAGAAATCTTGAACACCTACGTCATGTTCGAGGTTACTCGACAGTGTATTGATGAAAAATGGGTTACAACATTCACCATCTTCTTCAATGGGTGTATTTATCAAAAAAATGATTATTTGAAGGATAATATTCAAAATATTAATGAAACAAAAGACGAAAAGATCAACTCATCAGTACAGTCCCTCTTTGTTGATACATAATGAATATTTCAGACTGAAGCTCCCACTCCTCCACCTCTATCAACAGCTCCCAACTTCCCAACTTCACATGTAGACCCCATTATTTAACCTCCAACTCAACTTGTAGACCTCATTTTATATCCAAATCATAAACCGACTCTTCCACATATGCATGTAGGACCCATTTTTATCCTACTCTTACACCCCTACTCCATATTTTCCTAGTTATTGTGAATAATATATTGATGACCATCACTATAATATAGTTTCATATGGGATGATATATTTTATAAGAGGTATCATTTATCATAAAAATAAGAGATAGAGCATCATATTATAACACTATAGGATATTATTAATATATCAACTAGAGTACCATTACCTGTAGATGTAGTGGGGAAAGTTGGACAATTTTTTTGCCACCTTTTTTAGTATCCATCTACTCTTCTATGACATATTACCATAACAGTATGTGTATATTTTTTGTTTTATTTTATTTTTGTATTAAATTTCATTAACATCTAAAACCTAATATAATTATCTATTTATTTATAGGAATAATTTAAATGTTATGATAAATTGTATAAACAAAAAATAAATTCATTGGGGTATAACTTCGGAGATAGACTCTAATAGTCATGAATGATTGTCATTATATTCAAATTTTTTATTGGGTGTTTAAACATTTCCAATGGAAGCTCCTCTATGATGGAATGTAATAAATGTGGGGATTTTGAAAAATTATATCATGAGGATTTTAACTTGAGATAGGATAGGAATCAATGTCATGGATGTTTTTTCCATGTAATTCATACTGTAAATGTTCCCAAGTGTTAAATTTATTGAATTTATTTTCATATGTCTATTGATCGGAGTAGATTACTCAGGGGGTGTGGAATTGAGTATCTATAAAAAAATTTGGAAAAAAATTATTCATTAATAGGTTTCCCTAAAAGGTTAAATATATCCCTGTTAATCAAGGTTATACTGTTATAAGAGTTTTACTGTTTAAGTATCCTCATAGAATATTTATTACTTATCAGTAATATTAATGTTAGTTATTAATATTACTTTTGAAGCTATTCTACAAAAACTATACATTTATAAATTCTTTGCAAGATTACATATCAAAGTGAATTTAGGGATTTCAGAATTATATAGTAAATCAATAAAACATAGAAGACTAAATTAAGCAGCACAACATATATGAAACAAGTGGTTTAGTCTCAAGAAAAGACCTAATACACTCCACTTGGTGATCACATGCTGCCAAGAAGTTTATATAAATAGTCTTGATCCACTCCCATGATTGGGGTTAAACTATAGTACATGGGACTGTCCAGGTCACACAGGTACCTCTTCTATAGTTCTTCGTGGGAATAGAAAACCAGGACAGACAAGGACCTCTCCCAAAATGTAACGACCCAATCTTTTTGAGTAGTATATTAACTTACTCTTAATGATTTAATAAGATGTTAATGGTTAATGCAGAAAAAGGAGGTGATGGCTTCATCCAGTAGACTTGAACCTTATGAAGCCCACTTATCAGAGCTTGGGAAGGAGGTAGCATCTGTTGGCTTCGCTTTGGACTAAGCCCAACCCGAACTCCAGCGTGTCAAGCTTGAACGGAAACGCCTACGGGAGAAGTTCAAGTTAGTAGAGATTTCTACTAGGGCAATGTTATCTGAGCCTCCCTCAGATTCTCTCACCATAGCACACCTTACACTTAGGTCTTATGCCGGTGTTATAAGGGGCTATGTGACGAGACCCTAGCTTCCTTGTGTAATCCTTTCGGGTGAATAACTTGAGATATCTTCCGTTAGTGATGTTTGTGAAATTTCAAATGTCCAGATAATTTTAGAATGCATTTTATTGATGATTTTTTTTTGGAAAAAAGGATATTTTAAAATATTTATAAAAACCCTAAATAACTAATGATGTGTAATGATTTTCAAAAAATTTTCTTCTACAAAAGTGTTCAGTAAGGAATTTGGAGTCTAATAAGATCAACATAATTTTTGATTAATAGTAAATTATGAATAGTGATTTTACGCATAGGATTAGTAATGTGACCAAATGGATTAGTAATTTCACTCAAAGAAAGTTTTAATATAATTTGTACACCTAGATTAAGTAATGTGATTCAATAAAATGGGTAAATAACGGTTTCATAAATTATTAGTCAAGTATTTGTTTTTTCGGATGAATAGTTTTTTTTTAATTAAAAATTTAATTAAAAATAATTAGAAAATAATTTTTATAAAAAGAACTTTATTTTTGAAATCAGAGCATCGATATTATGTTATGGTAATTTTTGGGGATTTTTCTGAAAAAAAGGAATTTTCGATGAATAGTTTTTTTATTTAAAAATTAAATTAAAAATATTTAGAAAATTATTTTTATAAAATGGATTTCATTTTTGAAATCAGAGCATTGATTTTTGGTTAAGGTGAAATTTTGGGATTATTCTGAGAAAGTTGTATTTTTGATGAATAGTGAAAATATAGTTTTTAAGTTATGGGTGTTTAATGACATCATTAAATGATGTATTAAGTATATATTCAATATGGTCGAATTATGAATAGTAAGATAAGGTATGAGGTGTCCCAAGTGGCCAATACCATGGGCAAATACCATGGGCAAGCCCATGGTTTTGCCACAACCACTAGTGAGGTGTCCCTTGGCCATTATTGCCTTGTCCCCTCACTTTCCCTATAAATACCCACCCTTTCCTCCTTTAATTTTCACTCCCAACTCTTCCCCAACGAAGTTCTGGTCTCCTTACCTCCCAAGGAGTCCTCCCAAGGTGCCCTAAGCCCTCAAGGTCCAAACCTTTGAGTTTAAAGAGTCACGTTTTAATGTAAGGGATCCGACCTCTCTCTTTCTTTTCATGTAATCCTTTTTATGCCATTCCTTTTGTGCTCCATGTTTTTATGTGAGAGGATGTTCTTTTATATTACTCTTACTGCCCTTTTCATGTTTATATGATGATAGATCCCCTCTTAATCTCATCATTTCGTTTTATGAATGTTTAAGTGACGCCGTTAGGCTGCCGAATTTTTAAGGGATTCTTTCACCCTTCTCGTTTTTTCAAGTTCGATTTTCATGTCAAGTCTTTCAAGTTACTTTTTATGTTGGGGTATGATCTCTATATCTATCATACTGATCTCTTATGATCATATGATTAGAGAACCTATTTGATCTTGTCAATTCTTTTTTTATTGAAGTTTATGTGACGCCGTTAGTTTGCGGAATTTTTATAAGAGAAATCTACTTTTTGTCTTCCTTCCATGTTTTTCATTTCAAATGGTATGTCCTTAAAATTTCATTACCATGTCTATATATCCTTCATACTCTGTCCCATTACTGTTTTATGGATCATTTATGAGTGGGTGACCCATGTCCCCTCTCTTTTCAATGTTTTCTAAAAACCTGAAACATAGCCGTTATGCTGCCGAATTTTCGTCTCAAAATGCCTCTCTCTCTTTTCTCAAAATTATTTTATGTTATAAAGTGAATACTCAAAGCTATTATTTCTACAAGGGTATTCACATATATATAAAAATGTTCTATTTTAAATTCTGGGATTTACATACATGAGACCCACTTTCCCTTCCGTGGGTTTAAAGTGACGCAAAGATCATGTCTTTAAAACAGTTTTTAAAAACGTTATGATTATGAAAGGAAACCCATTTATTTTATGATATATGGGTTATTTATGAAATGTTTTATGATGATATATGTGGCTCACATGATAATAAAGGCAAATTTAAGGGTGCGCTCGAATAGCGCTCCAATGAATTGGGTAATGATGTAACCACTAGAGATTACAATTTTCACGATACCTTGGTGAATACCCCTGGTAATTTTCAAATGACACCTTGGGGATGGACCTTGGTGATATGTTCATGATTGTCTATGTTATATGATTTAGCCACATCTTCAAGTTATGGAAAATGTTATTTTTATTATGAAATGCCTCATAATTTCGTTCTCATTCCTTAATGTTCTTTTCATGTCCTTATTGAAGTATCTCAAGTTCACATGTAAAATGTTCCTCTTGTTTCCCTTACTGGGCATTCTGCTCACCCTTTCTTTTGATGTATGTCCCCAGGTTATGAGATGCGGTAATGAACCTAGGATGAACTTAAGTAGAAGCCTTTCAAGTGTTTAAATAAGAATGTTTTATGTTGTTTTCATGTATTATGTTCCTGCTTTCCAAGACACTAGACCTTAAAGATCCTCAGTTTTGTGTAATGTAATGAAAGTTTATGTTATAAAAAGGCGGGATGCTATAGTTGGTATCAAAGGATGGTTTAGTTATTTTTGGAAATTAAGATATAAAAACATTAGGAAGAACACTATAGAAAAGTTTAAATATAGGAAAACTTCCTGGTATTTTGGTAAGTATTGAGTAAGTGGTTTATCAAACAAATGCATCCCTGTCTGGATACGAGCAGGTAGAGGCGGCTCTGGCACAGATGTACATAGGGGTAAAACCCGAAAACACCTCTTTGAGCTAGACTCGAATGGGAACTGGTGTACGATAACGGGCCTTGCTGCACTCTTGGTTACGACACTCCGGGGGGATATGTTTGGTTAATCACAAGCTTTTTATGAATCATTATGATGGAATTATAGAAAAGTGTAATTGTATAAGCATGAAGTCTTAGTTAAAATATCCATAAATGAAATAAGTTTCTCACTAAGGTTTTATTCTATTAGAAAATGGCGGGCAATAGGAGGAACCGTGTCGATGGTGGCCGCAATGCACCATGTGCTTACGGCCCTCCGATGGAAGCCAGAATGGTAACATTCATGCGAATGATGAACCAACTGACTCAAGTTATGAGTAATAAATTGAATCAAGCTGAGAGGCCGACCTCACCATGAAGGGAACAACTTTCTGTTGAGTCCTTCATGCGTCAATGACCACCAACATTCAGTGGACCTACTGACCCATTGGTTGCGGAACAATGGATAAGCTCCATTGAAAAGATATTTTCTGTATTTCATTGTTCGGAACAAGAAAAAGTCACCCATGTTGTTTACCGCCTAGAGGGAGAAGCTGATCAGTGGTGGTCACTGATCAAAAACACGAAGCCACGAGGAGAGATGGAAGATATGGAGTAGGAAGAGTTCCGGGGAATATTCATTAATAAGTATTTCCCTCATTCGATGAGAACGAGAATGGAGATAGAATTTCTCGAGCTGAAGCAAAAGGAGAATGAATCAGTTGGAACCTATGAGATAAACTTCACAAGGCTTTCTCGTTATACCTCAAGCTTTGTCATGGACCCTAATTGGAAGGTTGATAGATTCTTTGGTGGACTACGACCTCATCTGTGGAAGAATCTAGACAACAGGGACTATGATAGCTATGAAGAAATAGTTCGAAGTGCCATGAAAGTTGAACTAGAGTTTGGGGAGACACGGTGGTCTCACAAATCTAATGAGAAGAAGATAACTCTAGAACCGAGCCTGGGAAGAAGTTTTGATCAGGAAAGAGGTGGAAAACATATGCAACATGCCACATGCAATAAATGTGGAAAGAAGCATTCAGGGAACTTCTTGATCGGAAGTGGTAAGTCCTATAGGTGTGGAAAAGAAGGCCATATTTTTCGGAATTGTCGTAGTGATGTGAAGCCTCAACTTCCCAACACTAACGACAGAGGAATGATGGTTCTGGCCCTACCCGAAGTCACATGCTTCAAGTGTGGACATCTTGGGCACTTTTCTAATCAATTTCCAAATCTGAGGGCGGTGGAGGGGAATCACCATCAACCTCAGCAGAGGCCAAGGGAGATAGGTCGTGCTTTCGCTATCACAACAACTGAAGTTGAAGTTCCGAACGATGTGGTAGCAGGTACTCTTGTCGTCCTCTCAAAACTAGAAAGTACTTTATTTGATTCTTGTTCTACGCATTCCTTTATTTCCTCCATGTTTGCAAGGAATATAGAATCAATCCCCGAACTGCTAGAGGTAGAGTTGTCAGTTAAGACTTCAAGTGGGATTATCCTTGCATCAAAAGTATTTAGAGACTCTAGTGTTTACGTTGGTGAGCACAATCTTATCGCAAATATAGTAGTCATTCCCATGATGGAATTCGACATTATACTAGGGATGGACTGGCTCTCAAAGTATAATGCTAAGATCAAATGAAGAAGTAAGGAAATCTCAGTAGTCTTGAATGAGCAACCTACAGTTATCTTCCAAGGAGAGATATCCCAAACTGATCCCTATTTAGAAGAACCTCCTATAGCTTTCTATATGGAGTTAATCGGTGATGAGGAAGAAGGGAAAGGGAGAATAAAAATTGAAGATTTTCCGATTGTTCAGGAATACATGGATGTATTTCCTGAGGAGTTACCTAGACCTCCCCCAGAAAGAGAGGTAGAGTTCTCCATTGAACTCGTACCTGGGTCTCAACCGATATCAAAGACTCAGTAATGAATGGCAAATGTGGAGCTAGAAGAGCTAAAGAAACAACTCCAAGACTTGTTGGAGAAGGGGTTTATCCGACCGAGTGTGTCTCCTTGGGGAGCACCTGTTCTCTTTCTGAAGAAGAAGGATGGATCAATGCAGCTATGCATTGATTATAGAGAACTGAACGGGATCACAGTGAATAACAGATATCCTCTTCCAATAATTGATGATTTATTTGACCAACTTCGCGGGGCTCAATTCTTCTCTAAGATTGACCTTCTATCTGGTTATCATCAACTAAGGGTGAAGAAGGAAGATATTCCATAGACTGCCTTCCGATCATGATTTTGGAATTTTGAGTTTACTATTATGCCTTTCGGCTTGACTAATGCTCCTGCTATTTTCATGGATTTGATGAGTAGAGTCTTTAAGGACTACGTTGATAACTTTGTGGTAGTTTTTATTGATGATATTTTGATATATTCAAAAAGTCGCGAGGAGCATGAAGATCATATGAGGGTTATTTTGAAAACTCTACGGAAGGAGAGGCTCTTTGGGAAGTTCATAATGTGTGAGTTTTGGTTACAACAAGTGGCTTTCTTGGGGCACATCGTAACCAATGAAGGAATCTCGGTTGACCCTGCAAAAACAATGGTTGTCGAGGAGTGGCCTCAACCCACAACAGTAACTGAGATTCGTAGTTTCCTTGGTTTAGCGGGATATTATAGGAGGTTTGTGAAAAACTTTTCACGAATTTCTAATCCACTAACCAAGTTGACTCGAAAAGGGGTTAGGTTCATCTGGACAAAGGAATGTGAGGAATGTTTCCAAGAGATGAAGAAGAGATTGGTTACTGCACCTGTGTTAACACTACCCTCTATCGGAGAAGGATTCGTTATTTTTAGTGATGCATCTCTGAAAGGGCTTGGGTGCGTCCTCATGAAAAATGACAAGGTAATTTCTTATGCATCTCGACAGTTGAAGATTCATGAGAAGAATTATCCTACGCATGATCTAGAGCTAGCGGCAGTTGTTTTTGCTCTAAAGATATGGAGGAACTATCTTTATGGGGAGAAATGTGATATATACACTGACCACCAAAGTCTAAAGTATATTTTCACTCAGAAAGAATTGAACATGAGACAAAGGAGATGGTTGGAGCTTATTAAAGACTATGATTGTTCAATTCATTATCACCCTGGAAGAGCAAACAAAGTCTCGGATGCGTTAAGTAGGAAAGATCCTGTTGTTCTGGAAACAATGAGGATCCTAGGAGATTCCTTGATTAAAGATCTAGTAAAACTGGACAAGGGAATTATAAGGAATGGGACATCATCAACTCTATCCCAAATGATTTCTCAACCTTCATTACTAGAGAAGATAAAGAAGGCTCAAAAAGAAGATCCTTTGCTGCAGGAGAAGTTCGAGGCTGTAAAGGATGGGAAGTTCCCCGATTTCAATATTGATCAAGAAGGTGTATTGAAATTTCGTACAAGACTATGTGTTCCATCTATTCCGGAGATAAAGAAAGAACTGATGGATGAAGCTCATAGCTCTACTTTCTCTATAAATCCAGGAAGCGCTAAGATGTATAGAGACCTTGGTGATCATTATTGGTGGGATAACATGAAGAGGTAGATTGCTGATTACACTACAAGGTGCCTGGTGTGTCAGCAAGTAAATGCAGAATGGCAACTTCCTAAGAGGGTATTACAACCGCTACCCATACCAGTATGGAAGTGGGATAATATCACTATGGACTTTGTAACTGGTCTCCCGAAAACATCCAAAGGAAACAATGCGATATGGGTTATTGTGGACCTTCTCACCAAGACAGCCCATTTTATCTCTATTCGGGAAGATTTCTCTCTGGATCAGCTTACCAAGATATACGTGAAGGAAGTGGTAAGGCTGCATGGGGTACCACTATCCATCGTATATGATCGTGACCCATGATTCACATCAAAATTCTGGAGAAGTCTTCAACATTCTCTGAATACTGAATTGAATTTTAGTACGGCCTATCATCCTCAAACTGATGGCCAATCTAAAAGGACTATTCAGACACTCGATGACATGTTGAGATTATGCTCAATGGAATTTAAAGGTGGATGGGATCAACACCTCCCATTAGTGGAGTTCTCCTATAACAACAGCTTCCATGCGAGTATTCAGATGCACCCTATGAAGCTCTGTATGGAAAGCGGTGTAGAACTCCTACTTGTTGGGATGAAACTGGTGAGTGGAAGCTTCTTGCGCCTGATCTCGTGCAAGAGATGATGGAACAGGTTCAGGCCATCCAACAACACTTTAAGGCAGCTCAGAGTCGGCAGAAGAGCTATGCTGACAATTGTCGAAGGGACTTGGAGTTTGGTGTTGGTGACAAAGTCTTCCTTCGAATTTCTCCATGGAAGAGAGTCATGTGGTTTGGGAAGAAAGGGAAACTCAGCCCTAGGTACATTGGCCCCTATGAAATCCTTGATCGCATAGGAGCAGTGGCCTATCGTCTAGCACTTCCACCGAACCTAGCTCAAGTTCATGATGTCTTCCATGTATCTCTCTTGAGGAAGTACATACCCGACCCTTTGCATGTACTGAACCCAGAGGTGGTACAATTGGAACATGACCTCTCTTATGAGGGGCAGCCAGTGGTGATCATGGACCGTAGAGACAAGGTCCTACGAAACAAGACTACCCACCTTGTGATAGTGTTGTGGAGGAATCATAAATATGAAGAAGCGACTTGGGAGCCTGAGGAAACAATGAAGCAAAAGTACCCTCACCTTTTCGACTAGGCCTCAAGTATAAAATTCAGGGACGAAATTTCTTAAGGGGGGAAGAATGTAACGACCCAATATTTTTTAGTAGTATATTAACTTACTCTTAATGATTTAATAATATGTTAATGGTTAATGCAGAAAGAGGAGGTGATGGCTTCATCCAGTAGACTTGAACCTTATGAAGCCCACTTATCAGATCTTGGGAAGGAGGTAGCATCTGTGGGCTTCTCTTTGGACCAAGCCCAAGCCGAACTCCAGTGTGTCAACCTTTAATGGAAACGCCTACGGGAGAAGTTCAAGTTAGTAGAGATTACTATTAGGGCAATGTTATCTGAGCCTCCCTCAGATTCTATCACAATAGCACACCTTACACTTAGGTCTTATGCCGGTGTTATAAGGGGCTATGTGACGAGACCCTAGCTTCCTTGTGTAATCCTTTCGGGCAAATAACTTGAGATATCTTCCTTTAGTGATGTTTGTGAAATTTCAAATGTCCAGATAATTTTAGAATGCATTTTATTTATGATTTTTTTTTGGAAAAAATGATATTTTAAAATATTTATGAAAACCCTAAATAACTAATAATGTGTAATGATTTTCAAAAAATGGTCTTCTACAAAAGTGTTCAGTAAGGAATTTGGAGTCTAATAAGATAAAATTAATTTTTGATGAATAGTAAATTATGAATAGTGATTTTACGCTTAGGATTAGTAATGTGACCAAATGGATTAGTAATTTCACTCAAAGAAAGTTTTAATATAATTTGGACACCTAGATTAAGTAATGTGATTCAATAAAATGGGTAAATAACGGTTTCATAAATTATTAGTCAAGTATTAGTTTTTTCGGATGAATAGTGTTTTTAATTAAAAATTTAATTAAAAATAATTAGTAAATTATTTCTATAAAAAGGACATTATTTGTGAACTCAGAGCATCGATATTATGTTAAGGTAATTTTTGGGGATTTTTCTGAAAAAAATGAATTTTCGATGAATAGTGTTTTTATTTAAAAATTAAATTAAAAATATTTAGTATTTTTTTTTATAAAATGGATTTCATTTTTGAAATCAGAGCATTGATGTTTGGTTAAGGTGAAATTTTTGGATTATTCTGAGAAAGTTGGATTTTTGATGAATAGTGAAAATATAGTTTTTAAGTTATGTGTGTTTAATGACATCATTAAATGATGTATTAAGTATATATTCAATATGGTCGAATTATGAATAGTAAGATAAGGTATGATGTGTCCCAAGTGTCCAATACCATGGGCAAATACCATGGGCAAGCCCATGGTTTTGCCAAAATCACTAGTGAGGTGTCCCTTGGCCATTATTGCCTTGTCCCCTCACTTTCCCTATAAATACCCAGCCTTTCCTCCTCTAGTTTTCACTCCCAACTCTTCCCCAACAACGTTCTGGTCTCCTTACCTCCCAAGGAGTCCTCCCAAGGTTCCCCAAGCCCTCAAGGTCCAAACCATTGAGTTTCAAGAGTCACGTTTTAAGGTAAGGGATCCGACCTCTCTCTTTCTTTTCATGTAATCCTTTTTATGTCATTCCTTTTATGCTCCATGTTTTTATGTTAGTGAATGTTCTTTTATATTCCTATTACTGCCCTTTTCATGTTTATATGATGAGAGATCCCCTATTACTCTCATCAATTCGTTTTATGAATGTTTAAGTGACGCCGTTAGGCTGCCAAATTTTTAAGGGATTCTTTCACCCTTCTCATTTTTTCAAGTTCGATATTCATTTCAAGTCTTTCAAGTTCCTTTTTATGTTGGGGTATGATCTCTATATCTATCATACTGATCTCTTATTATCATATGATGATACACCCTATTTGATCTTGTCAATTCTTTTTTATTGAAGTTTATGTGACGCCGTTAGGCTGCCGAATTTTCATAAGAGAAATCTAATTTTTGTCTTCCTTACATGTTTTTCATTTCAAATGGTATGTCCTTAAAATTTCATTACCATGTCCATATATCCTTCTTACTCTGTCCCCTTACTGTTTTATGGATCATTTATGAGTGGGTGACCGATTTCCCCTCTCTTTTCAATGTTTTCTAAAAACCCGAAACATAGCTGTTATGCTGCAGAATTTTCGTCTCAAAATGCCTCTCTCTCTTTTCTCAAAATTATATTATGTTATAAAGTGAATACTCAAAGCTCTTATTTCTACAAGGGTATTCACATATATATATAAATGTTTTATTTTATATTCTGGGATTTACATACATGAGACCCACATTCCCTTCTGTGGGTTTAAAGTGACGTAAAGATCATGTCTTTAAAACAGTTTTTAAAAACGTTATGATTATTAAATGAAACCCATTCATTTTATGCTATATGGGTTATTTATGAAATTTTTGATGATGATATATGTGGATCACATGATAATAAAGGCAAATTTATGGGTGCGCCCTGATAGCGCTCCAATGCATTGGGTAATGATGTAACCACTAGAGATTACAATTTTCACGATACCTTGGCGAATAACCTTGGTAATTTTCAAATGACACCATGGGGATGGACCTTGGTGATATGTTCATTATTGTATATGTTAAATGATGTAGCCACATCTTCAAGTTATGGAAAATGTTATTTTTATTATGAAATGCCTAATGATTTCTTTCTCATGCCTTAATGTTCTTTTCATGTCCTTATTGAAGTATCTCAAGTTCACATGTAAAATGTTCCTCTTGTTTCCCTTAATGGGCCTTCTGCTCACCCTTTCTTTTGATGTATGTCCCCAGGTTATGAAATGCAGTAATGAACCTAGGATGAACTTAAGGGGAAGCCTTTCAAGTGTTTAAGAAGAATGTTTTATGTTGTTTTCTTGTATTATGTTCCTGGTTTCCAAGACACTAGACCTTAAAGATCTTCAGTTTTGTGTAATGTAATGAAAGTTTATGTTATAAAAGGCGGGATGCTATACACAATTATCCATGTGTACACACAAGTGTAAAAAGATGTTTGAGTAAGGATATCTTTTATCCTTCACTTTTACGTAGGAGACAGATAGTTTTTTTATACAGATACAAGCACTGCTCGAAATAGAGTAAAAATGATACACAATAGTGTAGAAATATTATGATATGTTTAGAAATGCTGAGAATGTTAGTCTCTGCAGCTCTAGACTTCACTACTGGAAAAATGACCTATACCCACGGTTTTGGGAACCGTGGGCTGGAACGGCGTCGGTATAGGGGTCACAACATAGACCCACGGTTTTGGAGAACCGTGGGTATAGGGGGGGTCAATGTTTGCAACAATGTTGTTCCCGCATGGCACACACAGACCCCGCTGTTTCAAACCATTGGGTATTTGAATTCAAAAAAATCCTCAGAGGAGAATCGAACCTGCAACCTCACAGAGCCTCAAGCCCGTGCCGCACCAAGCGACCAACCAGTCTATCGCCGTTATTGGTATATATTGATAATTTCATTTTAATATATTAATATAACAGTTATAATGGAAAAGAAAAGCCTTCCGGGTTTTGAACCCACGCTTCACATTCGCTGCACACTAACTGCGACCAACGGAGCTGGCGTCCCAATTGATATATGGATATAATTTTGTTTTCTTATAATAATATATCTGCTATAATCGAAAAATAACAATACGCGAGATTTCGAACCCGCGACCTGTGCTGAGGGATTTGAGGGAGTGACCAACTGACCTAAATATTTTATACGGTTTAATATTTGATATCCATATATTTATATTATTTTATATCGTCTTTTCACCCAAGAAAAAATTCGGTCCCGCGTAATTTTTCATTCCCGCCATAACGCGGGAAAGATATACCCACGGTTTTGACAAACCGTGGGTATAGGTCTTTAAAAAATATACCACCTATACCCGCGGTTTTGACAAACCGTGGGTATAGGTCTTCAAAAAAAAACATATACCCACGGTTTTTCCAAGAACCGTGGGTAAAGGGGACCTACACCCACGGTTTTGGAGAACCGTTGGTATAGGTACCAATACTATCCCGATACCCACGGTTCCAAAAACCGTAGGTATAGGGGGGGCCTATACCCACAGTTTTATGTAGAACCGTGGGTATAGACCCATTTTCCAGTAGTGCTTCTATGATGAAGAAGATGTAGAAATCAAGTCCATGTATGGAAAACTGTGTGTCACAAGTCAAAATGATCTGGCTTGTTTTTATTGTGATGTTTGAAAGTGCAAAGATGTTCTCCATTATGTGATTCAGTTGAGATTCGTGTGTTCTCCAGAAGTGTTGATTTGCATGAGATAATTCATTCATTAATAATTATATAGGTGTATTCTATTGTCATTATCACGACCAATATCTTGTTATAATTTTTATTATCGTGCCTCACTTCTTTTCTTTCTTGGGCCACACTACTATTTTATCTTGGTGTGCACATGTTTGACCGGATAGGTTGGATGTATTCTACACCTCGTACATCATACAATTAGATTACATGTCTACAAAGAAATATTAATTAGATCAGTGCATTTAAGATCTTAAAATATGACCTTTAGAGATTAAATTAAAATACAATAAAACATATTAAGAAAGGGTGTCATAGTATGTCATGTAAACAGTGTCTCCTTCACACAATGTTTGGATTGGTCATGGTGTCTTGTGGTCATGGTGTCTGGTTCACAGTGTCTCAATGTAATGGAGTCTTCTTCATGGTGTCTTGTTCATGGTGTCTTATTCATAGTTTCTTGTTCATGGTGTCTTGTTCACGGTGTTTTGTTCATGGTGTCTTGTTGACAGTGTCTTGTTCACGCTGTCTGGTTCAACATGTCTAGTTCACGGTGTCTTGTTCACCGAGTCTTGTTCACGGTGTCTCGTGGTCACAATGTCTGCTTCACAGTTTTTTATTCATGGTGTCTGTGTCACTATGTCTCAGTGTCACGGTGTATGCTTCATGGTATCTCACAAATAGGCTAATATATGTATTCAAACTTTAGTAGTGTTATTTATGGAATGAATAAAACATAATCATTTTTCAGAGATATAATTATAAAGTGAATAAAAATATAGTTTATGGTAACTAAATTGCATATATAGAACATAAGATCATTGGATAGCTTTTACTAATCAACAATTGATTTGATGTGATATAGACTACATAAAGTTAACATGTTTTATATACTGAATTGGATTTTTGATCATTAAAACATGATTAATACATGAGGATTCCAACAATCTCCCCCATTTTGATGATCACAAATCATATATATTTAGAGTGTATATTTGTTCAAAAAACATAGTTCGAATGTGCATATAACATTTATAGAGTGAGTGTTATCTTCTACTATATTTATCATATATTTATCCCCCTTTTGGGATTATCAAAAAGAATCAAGAAAAATAAAGACAAAAGAGAAAATAAAAGGGCACAATGAATTAGATAAAAAGAGGGTAAATACAAAAGGAAAACCAAAAATAACAATATTCCTAATAAAAAAAGAGTGTGCATTGTCCTTCTTCACTGGATAGTCTTCTCTTTTCCCTTAGAAGTAGTGGTAGATGAGGAATCCATAGGAACAGTGGTTGAGGTAGAAGAAGGGAGTGAGCTGGTAGAGAGAGATGGTAAAGGAAGACCATCAAAGACAGAGTGAGCTACAGTAGGTGCAGTAGAATACCGAGGTAGTTGTTGATCAAGGATCATAATCCTAATCTAACTCAGTGCCTGACCGACATACATAGAAGTGGAGGATAGGGTAGAGGTGAAGGTTGGAAAACCAGGTCTCATAGGTGCAGCTGCAGGAGAAACAATGATTGTACTTTGTACATTAAGATAGGGCCTCAGAATCTTGTTAAAATAATAAATGATCTCTCCACCATACTTCATAGTTTTTTCAACTCCATCCTTGTTTTCCATAAATGTTTCCAATAGACAAGTGAAATATGTGAGCTTTTGGACTGGAGTCTTGAAATCTTGAGTAACAGGAGGAATCCTCAGATTCTCTAAAAGACATTTGATGGGATTGGTCATGTTAGTTTTTCAGAACATTCGGTTGATGTAGAAATACACTTTCATGGAAATTTATTATTAAGAATAATTAGAAATTTTTGAATGTATTCAGAATAGATGAATAACATTGTCACTATTCTTGATAACTTTATATATAGAATCATTATTGAAACCACTAAGCATTGTATGAAGTTCTTCATTGATAACTATTTTGAGAAGGTCACTGTCTATGAAAGATTGAGATGATTGTCTAGATGACTTAGAATCAGGGATAGATGAGGTGAGAGATTTCAGTTGATTTAGCACTTTTTGAAGTCACCCCGTATACTCATCAGTGTGCTTGTTAAGATTAACAACATGCTCTCTCTTTTTTTATTAATCTATTTTATTCTTTCTACAACTTTTTCAGATGAGGAATCTAAACGAAGTTGAATTTGAGAGAAATTATTCTATGGGGTTTAAGGAACAACATGCTCCACTGTATAAGATACAAGCACTGATCTAGAATTTATCACTTTCTTCATGACTTCAACCATACCTCTTAGAGTCTTAATCTCATCTCTAATGAGTCTATTTTTAACTCTGACCTCCAGAAGCTCATGAAGCATTTTGGGTTGAATCTCCCAAATAACTTCTTCCAACAACAGAGAGGAATCTCTCTCACTAAGATTTGTTACAGGAGTTGGTTGGGAATTCAAGAGTTTTTTCAGTACAGACAAAAGGGTCGTACAAAATTATTTCAGATCATCTTTACTCACCAAGTATGGTTGTTCTAGTGAAGGTTCAGAGATAGAGACTGATATGGGCTCCTGTTCTTTTTTAGGGGAAATATTAGAGACAAATATCAATTAGAACATAGTGAAATGGTAAATTCCTTTTACCGAGACATCCTAGGAGTCATCCACATCACAAAAACTGTGGAATTTATACCGTGTGTCTATATGGCTTGGGTCAATCGGGTTTGGAACCTTAGTAGATTCCAGATTCAGGGGTTTTTCT
The DNA here is from genome assembly GCA_963277665.1 of Viscum album. NCBI lineage: Eukaryota > Viridiplantae > Streptophyta > Magnoliopsida > Santalales > Viscaceae > Viscum > Viscum album. The sequence continues at coordinate 169,914,624 of OY728138.1, forward strand.
CCCTCAGCTGGTTCATCCTTCTCATGACTGAGAGGTTTAGGGTCTTGATCTATTTCCACGAATCCATCTCTAGTTTCTTGTCAATTTCTTATTTAGACAACTAAAAAGCTATCTACCCCCTCTCCTCAACCGAAGGAATGACATTAGGAACAGATTGTTCCACTGGGAGTTAACCAAGGTCATCTTCTTGCATAACATGTAATTATTCTTCCAAAATATTTTCCATATCATTTTTTTTGATTTCTTTATCAATAGATTCTATTTAGACTTCAGGTTGATCATCATGATTATCATCATCTTTAGAAGTAGGGAATTCCTTTTCACTTACTACATGAGGGATATGAGTACTATCTTCCTTATCAGAAACAATTTCCCTAGGAGACACACCAACCTCTTCTTCTTCTTCTTAAGAATACTCAACATCGTCATCTGGTTAGAAAGCAGGACCAGTAATATCTTTTGATCTTTAAGGATGTTCCAATGGTTTGATATTTTCATAAACCCTATCATTGTGTTCCACCCATTCCTTTTTCCTTGGATTCCAATCGATTTTCATCCTCTTGATAATGAATTTTGAAAGGAAAAACTCACAATCCTTGACAACATCTTTGTTAGGTCCAACCATACCTTTGGCATGAAACCTGGATGAGATAAGCCTAGAATAAAATAGGGAGGTTGACTTGGATGTGGTTTTGATCAGCTCACACATATGGTTTGTGACATACTTACTAAGGTTGATCTTATGCCAATTTTTCAAAAGATGAATGAGAAACATATCATGATATTTAAGTACACAAAATAACCTTTTCATGCAGAAAATAAATTTCTGTATAAATTTAAACTGGAGTCTAGATTATCTATCCAGTTCAGCAGCAATGGATATCCTCTTGGTTCCATTTTCAGTTATTCTTTTAAAAGCATCTTCCAAAATTAATAATTCCCTGGAAGGTGGAGGTTTTCTCTGATAGTCCTCACAGATTCCTTCATGTGGTATCCTAAGGAATTCAGCTTATAACCTCGAAGAGAATGTATATTTTTGTCAATTTATCTAGCTTCTCACAACATAACCATCTTCATAATCAAAGGAGAACAGAACATAGAGTTAAAATTGTGCCACTAACTTAGGGTAGATATGTATATCATACTTCAAAAACCATTCTAACTGGCCTTTAACTTTTAAAACAATCAAAATTATAGATTTACTCGATATATTATACTCATGGCATATCTATTTATCATGTACTACTACTAGGATCACCAGATTTTGATTTTGAGGACCTTTGGGTGCTTGCATGGGTGCGATCTTCTTCTTCATTGAGCTACATTTATCAGGAGTCGACAAAAAAGGGAGTTTTAACCTTGGAATTCACTGAAGGTTCTCAAGAGAGAAGTATTGAAGGATTGAAAAAGTTTTACAAATAGGGTGAATAGAAGAATGCTCGACTGAAGGATAAATGACACTTCCTTAATTTTATCATTTAGGAATACCAAGCGTCGCAAATATAAAAGCACAGGAAAATAAAGTTCTGAAAAGATTAATTAGTGTGTTGTAGTTTTTAATAAGAAAATAATGATCATAACAAAATATTTATAGTGACACCATATCAGGTCTTTACGGTGAGACCATATCAGTTCTTTATAGTATGATAGTGAAAAAAATTTATGTTGATACAGTGACTGATCATTATGGTGAGATAGTGATAGTCAAACAGTAATCACAAAATACTAACCGTGAGACCATAAACATGAAACAGTAATATATAAAATATTAATACATTTACTTAAAATTTATCATACCTTGTTCATATCTGATGTTGTCTTTTCATTTAGAATTTAATGGTTTGGTAAATATATCGACAAGCTGATATTCAGTACCAATGAAATCCAAAGAGATATCACCTTTTTTATTATGATCTCTCAAGATGTTATGTCTTATATCTATATGCTTTGTCCTAGAATGTGATACATGTTATTTCGAGATTTTAATAGAACATTTATGTCACAATTTATAGGTTCATACCTGAATTGATATTCATTATCAAGTAATGTCTGTTTCATAAACAAGATATGTGCACAACAACTTCCATATGCTATATATTCTACTTCTGCAGTAGATAATGAAACAAAATTTTGTTTCCTAATACACCATGATACCGGTGACTTGCCTAAAAAGTGACATGTTTCAGAGGTTATTTTTCTATCTAACTTACATCCACCGATGTCAAAATCAGAATAACTAACTAATTCAAATGATTTTCCTCTAGGATAGCATAGTCTTAGATTGGGTGTATGAATGAGTTATTTGAAAATTATCTTTACATCCTTTAAATGAGATTCCATAGAATTTTCTTGAAAACGAGCACACATACACACACTAAACATAATGGTTGGTCGACTAGCAGTTAAGTAGAGTAAAATTCCAATCATTCCACTATAAGTGGTTTGATCAAAAAAATTTCTCTCTTCATCAAGATCCAACATACAAGTGGTACTCATAGGAGTGTCACTACATTTAGTGCTATCCAATCCAATATGTTTTAGGTTATCTCTATCATATTTACATTGGGTTAAAATATTAACATCATTATTTTGAATGAATTGAAATCTGAGAAAGAATTTTAGTTCACACATTAAAAACATTTCAAATTCTTTTTGCTTCATTTATAAAAAATAAATTGTAATGGACCGGGTTTTTGGGGTCCATTACCTGGTAAAAATCTGATATTTGAGGTGTTTTGGGTGGCCTAGAAAGCCATCTCATCTTTTCGGCGACTCCATGCAGTAGCCTTGGCCTACCAGTAGCCTCAGCCTACCGGTAGACCTAGCCTACCGGTGACCTTGGGGAACAGGTGGCCCTCGGCCACCGGTAGTTCTTGGCTACCGGTGGCTCTAGGTGTAAGGACCCAAACTTTTTAAATAGTATATTAACGTACTCTTAATGATTTAATAGAGATGTTAATGGTTAATGCAGAAAGAGGAGTCGATGGCTTCATCCAGTAGAATCAAACCTTATGAGGCCCACTTATCAGAGCTTGGGAAGGAGGTGGCATCTTTGTCCTTCGCTTTGGACCAATCGCAAGCCGAACTCCAGCGTGTCAAGCTTTAACGGAAACACCTACGGGAGAAGTTCAAGTTAGTAGAGATTACTACTAGGGAAATGTTATCTGAGCCTCCCTCAGATTCTCTCACCATAGCACACCTTAAACTTAGGTCATATGCCGGTGTTATAATGGGCTATGTGACGAGACCCTAGCTTCTTTGTGTAATCCTTTGGTATGAATGAATTGATATTTCTTCCTTTAGTGATGTTTGTGAAATTGAAAATGTCCGGATAATTTTAGGATGTATTTTATTGATGAATTTTGAAAAAAGGATATTTTAAAATATTTATGTAAACCCTAAATAATTAATGATGTGTAATGATTTTCAAAAAATGGTCTCATACAGAAGTGTTCAGTAAGGAATTTGGATTCTAATAAGATCAACTTAATTTTTGATGAATAGTAAATTATGAATAGTGATTTTACGCTTAGGATTAGTAATGTGACCAAATGGTATAGTAATTTCACTCAAAAAAAGTTTTAATATAATTTAGACACCTAGATTATGTAATGAGATTCAATAAAATGGGTAAATAACAGTTTCATAAATTATTAGTCAACTATTAGTTTTTTGGTATGAATATTTTTTTAATTAATAATTAAATTAAAAATATTTAGATAAATATTTTTATAAAATGGACTTTATTTTTGATCTCAGAACACCAATATTATGTTATGGTAATTTTGGGGGTTTTTTCTGAAAAATGAATTTTCGGTGAATAGTGATTTTATTTAAAAATTAAATTAAAAATATTTAGAAAATTATTTTTATAAAATGGAGTTCATATTTGTAATAAGAGCATCGATATTTGTTTAAGGGGAAATTTTGGGATTTTTCTAAGGATGTTGAATTTTCAGTGAATAGTAAAAATACAGTTTTAGGGTTTCGTTATGTTTAATGACATCATAGCTGTGTCATGGTGATGTAATGAGATATTTTAAGGGTTGTCCGACCAAAGATGATGAATTATTGTATTGGGGCCACATGTGGCCTATATTCATGCGAGATATTATGGGAGAGCACATGGTTTTGAGAAAACCACTTGTGAGGTGTCCCTTGGCCATTAATGCCTTGTCCCCTCACTTTCCTTATAAATACCAAGACATTATTTCATCCTTTGGACTCCAAAATAATTCTAAACGAAGTTATGGTCTCCTTAACTCCCAAGGAGTCCTCCCAAGGTGCCCTCAAGTCTCTCAAGGTCCCAACCTTTGAGTTTTAAGAGTTACGTTTAAGGTAAGGGATCTGACCTCTCTCTTTCTTTTCAAGTAATCTCTTTTATGTCATTACTTTTATGCACCATGTTATTATGTGGGAGTATGTTATTTTATATTCCTCTTACTGAAATTTTTATGTTTATATGATGAGAGATCCCCTCTTACTCTCATCATTTCGTTTTATGAAAGTTTATGTGACACCGTCAGGCTACCGAATTTTTAAGGGATTCTTTCACCCTTCTCATTTTTCAAGTTCTATTTTCATGTCAAGTATTTCAAGTTCCTTTTTATTATGTTGGGGTATGATATCTATATCTATCATACTTATCTCTTATTATCATATTATTAGAGAACCTATTTGATATTTTCAAATCATTTTTATTGAAGTTTAAGTGACGTCGTTAGGCTGCCGAATTTTTATAAGAGAAATCTTATTTTTGTCTTACTTCCATGTTTTTCATTTCAAATGGTATGTCCTTAAAATTTCATTACCATGATTCATATCCTTTATATTCTGTCCCTATACTATTTTTATAGATCATTAATGAGTGGGTGACCCATTTCCTCTCTCTTTTCAACGTTTTCTAAAACCCTTTAACGTAGTCGTTATGCTGTAGAATTTTTGTCTCAAAATGCCTCTGTCTTTTTCTCAAAAATATTTTATGTTATAAAGTGAATACTCAAAGCTCTTATTTCTATAGGGGTATTCACATATATATCAAAATGTTATATTTTAAATTATAGGATTTACATACATGAAACCCGCTTTCCCTTTCCGTGGGTTTAAAGTGACATAAAGATCATGTCTTTAAAGCAGTTTATAAAAAGTTATGATTATGAAATGAAACCCATTTCTTTTATGCCATATGGGTTGTTTATGAAATGATTGATGATGATATATGTGGCTCACATGATAATAAATACATGCCAAGGGTGCGCCCAGATAGCGCTCCAATGCATTGGGTAAAGACTTAATCTCTACAGATGACTTTTTAGACTGATACCTTGGTGAATAACATTTGTAATTTTTAATGACAGCTTGGGGATGGAACTTGGTGAAACGAAATTATTGTCAATAATAAATGTTGTAGTCACATCATCAAGTTATGAAAAATTTTATTTTTATGATATATCTCATAATTTCTTTCTCATGCCTTAATGTTCTTTTGATGACCTTATTGAAGTATCTCAAGTTAACATCTAAAATGTTTCTCTTGTTTCCCTTACTGGGCCTTCTGCTCACCCTTTCTTTTGATGTATGTCCCCAGGTTATGAGATGCAGTAATGAACCTAGGATGAACTTAATGAGAATCCTTTCAAGTGTTTAAGAATAATTCTTTAATTTGTTTTCATGTATTATGTTCCTGGTTTCCAAGACACTAAACCTTAAAGATCCTCAATTTTGTGTAATGTAATGAAATATTATGTTATAAAATGGCGGGATGCCATAGTTGGTATCAAAGGATAGTTTTGTTATTTTTGGAAATTAGGATATAAAAACTTTAGTAAGAACACTATAGAAAAGTTTAAATATAGGAAAACTTCTGGGTATTTTGGTAAGTATTGAGTAAGTCGTTTATCAAACAAATACATCCATGTCTGGATATGAGCAGGTAGAGGTGGCTCTGGCATAGATGTAAATAGGGGTAAAACCTGAAAACACCGCTTTGAGCTGGACTCGAACGGGAACTGGTGCACGATAATGGGCATTGCTGCACTCTTGGTTACGACACGCCCAAAGGATATGTTTTGTTAATCACAAGATTTTTATGAATCATTATGATGGAATTATAGAGAAATGTAATTGTCTAAGAATGAAGTCTTAGTTAAAAGATTCATAAATGAAATAAGCTTCTCACTAAAGTTTTCTTCTTTTAGAAAATGGTGGGAAATAGGAGGAACCGTGCCGATGGTGACCGAAATGCACCATGTGCTGATGGCCCTCCGATAGAAGCCAGAATGGAAACATTCATGCAAATGATGAACCAACTGACTCAAGTTTTGAGTAATAACTTGAATCAAGATGAGAGTCCGATCTCACCACGAAGGGAACAAAATTCTATTGATTCCTTCATGCGTCAACAACCACCATCATTCAGTGGATCTACAGACCCATTTGGTTGTGTAACAATGGATAAGCTCCATTGAAAAGATCTTTTCGGTACTCCTTTGTTAGGAACAAGAAAAAGTAAACCTTGCTATTTACCGCCTAGAGGGAGAAGCTGATCAGTGGTGGTCACTGGTAAAAAACACGAAGCCTAGTGGAGAGATGGAAGCTATGGAGTGGGAAGAGTTCCGGGGAATATTCTTTAATAAGTATTTCCCACGTTCCATGAGAATGAGAATGGAAAAAGAGTTTCTCGAGCTGAAGCAGAAGGAGAACGAATCTGTCAAAAGCTATGAGATGAACTTCACCTGACTTACACGATATACCTCTAGCTTTGTCATGGATCCAAGTGGGAAGGTTGATTGATTTTTCGGTGGACTGAGACCTCATCTGTGGAATAATTTAGCCAACCGGGACTACGATAGCTACGTGGAGATCATGCAAAGTTCAATGAAAGTCGAGCTAGAGTTTTATGAGACACAATGGTCTTATAAATAAAATGAAAAGAAGAGATCATTATAGCACAGTTTAGGGAAGACTTTTGATCAGGGAAGAGGAGGAAAGAAAATGAAACTTACCGCATGCAATAAATGTGGGAAGAATCATTTGGGGAACTTCTTGGTCGGAAGTGGTAAGTGCTACAAGTGAGGAAGTGGATTCCATATTGCTCGGAATTGTCTTAGTGAGGTGAAGCCTCAACTCCCCAGCACAAACGACAGAGGAAAGATGGTTCTGGCCTTACCAGAAGTCCATTGCTTCAAGTGTGGACAGCTTGGGCACTATGATAATCCCTGTCCAAATCCAAGGGCAGTGGAGGAGAATCACCATCAACCTCAGAAAAGGCCAGGGGAGCAAGGTCGTGATTTTTCTATCACAACAACTGAATTTGAAGCTTCGAATGATGTGGTAGCAGGTACTCTTGTTGTCCTCTCAAAACTAGAAACAACATTGTTTGATTCTGGTTCTACGCATTCCTTTATTTACTCCATGTTTGCAAAGAATATAGAATGAATCCCTGAACTGCTTGAGGTAGAGTTGTCAGTCAAGACTCCAAGTGGGATTATCCATGCATCAACAATGTTTAGATACTATAGTGTTTACTTTAGTGAGCACAATCTTATCGAAAATCTAGTAGTCATTCCCATGTTTGAATTCGATGTTATACTAGGGATGGACTGGCTCTCAAAGTATAATTCTAAGTTCAAATGCAGAAGTAATGAAATCTCTGTAGTCTTGAATAAACAACCAACAGTTATCTTCCAAGGAGAGATATCCCGAACTGATCCCTATCTAGAAGTACCTCCCATGTCTATCTTTATGAAGTTAATTAGTGATGATGATGAAGGAAAATGGAGCATAAAAATTGAAGATGTTCTTTTTGTTCAAGAATACATGGATGTATTTCATGAGTAGTTACCTGGACCTCCCCCAGAAAGAGAGGTAGAGTTCTCCATTAAACTCGTACCTGGGTCTCAACCAATATCAAAGACCCCATATAGAATGGAAAATGTGGAGCTAGAAGAGTTAATGAAACAACTCCATGACTTGTTGGAGAAGGGGTTTGTCTGACCGAGTGTGTCTCCTTGGGGAGCACCAGTTCTCTTTGTAAAGATGAAGGATGGATCAATGCGTCTATGCATTGATTATAGAGAACTGAATGGGATCACAGTGAAGAACAGATACCCTCTTCCAAGAATTGATGATTTATTTGAACAACTTCGTGGGGATCAATTCTTCTCTAAGATTGAACTTCGATCTGGTTATCTTCAACTAAGGGTGAAGAAGGAAGATATTCTAAAGGATGCCTTCCAATCAAGATATGAGAATTATGGGTTTACTATTATTCCCTTCAGCATGACTAATGCTCCTGCTATTTTCATGGATTTGATGAATAGAGTCTTTAAGGACTACCTTGATACCTTTTTGGTAGATTTTATTGATGAAATTTTGATATATTCAAAAAGTCGTGTGGAGCATGAAGATCATCTGAGGGTTATTTTGAAAACACTGCGGAAGGAGAGGATCATTGGAAAGTTCAGAAAGTGTGAGTTTTGGTTACAAAAAGTGTCTTTCTTGGGGCACATCATAACGAATGAAGGAATCTCGGTTGACCCTGCAAAGAAAATGGTTGTGGAGGAGTGGCCTCAACCCAGAACAGTAACTGAGATTCGTAGTTTCCTTGGTTTAGCGGGATATTAGAAGAGGTTTGTGAAAAAAATTTCACAGCTTTCTAATCCACTAACCAAGTTGGCTCGAAAAGGGGTTAAGTTCATCTGGACAAAGGAATGCGAGGAAATCTTCCAAGAGCTGAAGAAGAGATTGGTTACTGCACCTGTGTTAACACTACCCTCTATCGGAGAAGGATTCATTATTTTTAGCGATGCATCTCGGAAAGGACTTGGGTGCGTCCGCATGCAAAATGACAAGGTAATTGCCTATGAATCTTGATAGTTGAAGATTCATGATCAGAAATATCCTACGCATGATCTAGAGCTAGCGGCATTTGTTTTTTCTCTAATGATATGGTGGCACTATCTTTATGGGGAGAAATGTGATATATACACCGACCACTAATGTTTAAACTATATTTTCACACAGATGTAATTGAACATGAGACAAATATGATGGTAGGAGCTTATTAAATACTATTATTGTTCAATTCATTATCACCCTGGAAGAGCAAACAAAGTCGTGGATGAGTTAAGCAGGAAAGACCCTGTTGTTCTGGAAACAATGAGGATCCTAGGAGATCCCATGATTAAAGATATAGTAAAACTGGACATGGGAATTATAAGGAAAGGGTCATCATCAACCCTATCCCAAATGATTTCTCAACCATCATTACTAGAGAAGATCAAGAAGGCTAAAAAATAAGATCCTTTTCTGGAGGAGAAGTTGGAGGCTATAAAAGATGGGAAGTTCCCGTATTTCAATATTGATCAAGAAGGTGTATTGAAATTTCATACAAGACTATGTGTTCTGTCTATTTCGGATATAAATAAAGAACTGATGGATGAAGCTCATAGCTCTACTTTCTCTATACATCCGGGAAGCACTAAAATGTATAGAGACCTTTGTGATCATTATTGGTGGGATAACATGAATAGGGAGATTGCTGATTACACTACAAGGTTCCTGGTGTGTCAGCAAGAAAAGGCAGAATGACAACATCCTAAGGGGGTATTACAACCGCTACCCATACCAGTATGGAAGTGGGATAATATCACTATGGACTTTGTAACTGGTCTCCCGAAAACATCCAAAGGAAACAATGTGATATGGGTTATTGTGGACCATCTCACCAAGACCGCCAATTTTATATCTATTCGGGATGATTTCTCTTTGGATCAACTTTCCATGATATACGTAATGGAAGTGGTGAGGCTGCATGGGGTACCACTATCCATCGTGCCTGAACATGTTCCAAGATTCACATCAAAATTCTGGAAAGTCTTCAACATGATCTGAATAATGAATTGAATTTTAGTATGGCCTATCATCCTCAAACTGGTGGAAAATATGAAAGGACTATTCAGACACTCGAAGACATGCTGAGATTATGCTAAATGGAATTTAAAGGTGGATGGGATCAACACCTCACATTAGTTGAATTCTCCTATAACAACAGCTTCCATTTGAGTATTCAGATGGAACCCTATGAAGCTCTGTATGGAAAGTGAGTTAGAACTCCTACTTGTTGGGATGAAACTGGTGAGAGAAAACATCATGGGCCTGATCTTGTTCAAGAGATGACGGAACAGGTTCATGCCATCTGACAACACATAAAGGCTGCACAGAGTCGGTAGAAGAGCTATGCTGGAAATCGTCGAAGGGACTTGGAGTTTGGTGTTGGTGACAAGGTCTTCCTTCGAATTTCTCCATGGAAGAGAGTCAGGCAGTTTGGGAAGAATGGGAAGCTCATCCCTAGGTACTATGGCCCCTATGAAATACTTGATTGCATAGGAGCAGTGGCCTATCGTCTTGCACTTCCACCGAACCTAGATCAAGTTCACAATGTCTTCCATATATCTCTCTTGAGAAGTACATACCCGACCCTTCGCATGTACTGAACCCAGAGGTGGTACAACTGGAACATGACCTCTCTTATGAGGAGTAGCCATTGGAGATCTTAGACCGTAGAGACACGGTTCTACTAAAAAAAACTACTCACCTTGTGAAAGTGTTGTAGAGAAATCATATATATGAAGAGGCGACTTGGGAGCCTGAGGAAACGATGAAGCAAAAGTACCGTCACCTTTTCGACTAGGCCTCAAGTATAAATTTCGGGGAAGAAATTTCTTAAGGGGGGAACAATTTAACAACCCAAACTTTTTAAATAGTATATTAACATACTCTTAGAGATTTAATAGAGATGTTAATGATTAATGCAGAAAGAGGTGTCGATGGCTTCATCCAGTGGACTCGAACCTTATGAGGCCCACTTATCAGAGCTTGGGAAGGAGGTGGCATCTTTGGGCTTCGCTTTGGACCAAGCCCAATCCGAACTCCAGCGTGTCAAGCTTGAACGGAAATTCCTACGGGAGAAGTTCAAGTTAGTAGAGATTACAACTAGGGCAATGTTATCTGAGCGTCCCTCGGATTATCTCACCATAGCACACCTTACACTTAGGTCATATGCTGGTGTTATAAGGGGCTATGTGACGAGAACCTATCTTCTTTGTGTAATCCTTTGGTGTGAATGAATTGAGATTTCTTCCTTTAGTGATGTTTGTGAAATTTCAAATGTCTGGATAATTTTAGGATGTATTTTATTGATGAATTTTGAAAGAAGGATATTTTAAAATATTTATGTAAACCATAAATAATTAATGATTTGTAATGATTTTAAAAAAATTGTCTTATACAAAAGTGTTTAGTAAGGAATTTCGATTCTAATAAGATCAACATAAATTTTGATGAATAGTAAATTATGAATAGTGATATTATGCTTATGATTAGTAATGTGACCAAATGGATTAGTAATTTCACTCAACGAAAGTGTTAATATAATTTAGACACCTAGATTATGTAATGAGATTCAATAAAATGTGTAAACAACAGTTTCATAAATTATTAGTCAAGTATTAGTTTTTTGGGATGAATAGTGTTTTTTAATTAAAAATTAAATTAAAAATATTTAGAAAAATGATTTTTTAAATGGACATTATTTTTGAACTCAGAGCACCGAAATTATGTTATGGTAATTTTTGGGGTTTTTTTCTGAAAAAAATGAATTTCCATTGAATAGTGTTTTTATTTAAAAATTAAATTAAAAATATTTAGAAAATTATTCTTATAAAACGGAGTTCATATTTGTAATAAGAGCATCTATATTTGGTTAAGGTGAAATTTTGGGTTTTTCTGTGGAAGTTGAATTTTCAGTGAATAGTAAAAATACAGTTTTAGGGTTTCGGTATGTTTAATGACATCATAGCCATGTCATGGTGATGTCATGATATATTTTAAGGGTTGGCCGACCAAAGGTGATGAATTATTGTATTGGGGGCCCCATGTGGCCTAACTTCATGGGAAATATAATGGGAGAGCACATGGTTTTGAGAAAACCACTTGTGAGGTGTCCCTTGGCCATTGATGCCTTGTCCCCTCACTTTCCTTATAAATACCAAGCCATTATCTCATCCTTTGGACTCCAAAATCATTCTCAACAAAGTTCTGGTCTCCTTACCTCCCATGGAGTCCCACAAAGGTTCCCTCATGACTCTCAAGGTCCCAACCTTTGAGTTTCAAGAGTTACGTTTAAGGTAAGGGATCCGACCTCTCTCTTTCTTTTCAAGTAATCTCTTTTATGTCATTCCTTCTATGCTCCATGTTCTTATGTGGGAGGATGTTCTTTTATATTAATCTTACTTCCCTTTTCATTTTTATATTATGTTATATCCCCTCTTACTCTCATCATTTGGTTTTATGAATGTTTATGTGACGTCGTCAGGCTGCCGAATTTTTAAGGGATTCTTTCACATTTCTCATTTTTCAAGTTCTATTTTCATGTCAATTCTTTCCTGTTACGTTTTATTATGTTGGGGTATGATCTATATATCTATCATACTGATATCTTATGATCATATGATGATATAACCTATTTTATCTTGTCAAATCATTTTTATTGAAGTTTATGTGACGCCGTTAGGCTGCTGAATTTTTATAAGAGAAATCTTATTTTTGTCTTACTTCCATGTTTTTCATTTAAAATGGTATGTCCTTAAAATTTCATTACCATGATTCATACCCTTTATATTCTGTCCTTATACTATTTTTATAGACCATTAATGAGTGGGTGACCCATGTCCCCTCGCTTTACAACGTTTTCTAAAACCCTGTATCGTAGCCGTTATGCTGCAGAATTTTTGTCTCAAAATGCCTCTCTCTTTTCTCAAAATTATTTTATGTTATTAAGTTAATACTCAAAGCTCTTATTTATATAGGGGTATTCACATATATATCAAAATTTTCTATTTTTAAATCTTGGATATACATACATGAAACAAGCTTTCCCTTTCCGTGGGTTTAAAGTGACATAAAGATCATGTCTTTAAAGCAGTTTTTAAATGTTATAAATATGAAATGAAACCCATTTCTTTTATGACATATGGGATGTTTATGAAATGATTAATGATGATATATGTGGCTCACATGATAATAAAGACATGTCAAGAGTGTGCCCAGATAGCGCTCCAATGCATTGGGTAAAGACTTAATCTCTAGAGATGACTTTTTAGACTGATACCTTGGTGAATATCCTTGGTAAATTTTTATGAAACCTTGAGGGTGGACCTTGGTGAAAGGAAATGATTTTCAATATTAAATGTTGAAGCCACTTCTTCATGTTATGAAAAATATCTTTTTTTATGATATATCTCATAATTTCTTTCTCATGCCTTAAAGTTCATTTCATGACCTTATTGAAGTATCTCAAGTTCAAATTTAAAATGTTTCTATTGTTTCCCATACTGGGCCTTCTGATCACCCTTTATTTTGATGTATGTCCCAAGGTTATGAGATGCTGTAATGAACCTAGGATGAACTAAAGGAGAATCCTTTCATGTGTTTAAGAAGAATTCTTTATGTTGTTTTCATGTATTATGTTACTGGTTTCCAAGACACTAAACCTTAATGATCCTCAGTTTTGTGTAATTTAATGAAAGTTTATGTTATAAAAGGAGGGATTCCCTACTAGGCCACCGGCAGCTCTCGACTACCGGTGTCTCTCAGCCACCGGTAGCTCTAGGATACCGGTCTCTCTCAGCTACCGGTAACTCTAGGCTATCTTTAGCTCTCAGCTACCGGTAGCTATTGCCAACTGGTAGCTCTCAACTACTGGTAGCTGTCGCCAACCAGTAGCTCTCTGCTAAGGGTAGATTTCACCAACCGGAAGCCCTCGGCTACTGATAGCTCTCGCCTACCCCCACGAGTATTCCGGTATTGCCTCCTTTTTACTGAAATTGGTTTTTAAACCATGTTTTGACCCATTTAAGCCTGTTTTAAAGCCCATTAATTCCCGTTTAAATTAAATGATTTGTTAGGTACCCCTTAAATGAAAAATCATGAGGTGTGTGGCGGTTTAAACCGCCTCGATAGGAGGGGACCATTAAGTAGTGTGTGGGGTGTCTCAGCCGCATTGTTAACCCACAATCCCGCTTCATACGCGGTTTCGAGTTTTTCTTTTTTGTATCTTAACTGTCTCGGGGTGCTGTATCTCTACCTTTATGACCAAAGGATTCTCCATAGGATTATTTTTTTGATCTTCCTGCTCGGAGTACCCTTCCTCCCGACGATCCGTACCCCTGTTGCGAAGTTTTCCTTTCACGTTCCGTGGAGTTCCTCCAACTCCTCTTTTCCATTTCCACCCAAGGAAATAACGTCAATCCAAGATCCTTCAGTTAGGGATTTTCTCCTTCGTCACTCCTTTCTGTGTATCATGCAGGGTGGGCATGCTTTTGTCTCTGTAGAAATTGATGAACCCTAACATAATGATGATAATGAATGGACCTTTAAAGAATTAAGGGGGTGTGACTGATGTTCTGCTATACTGTTTTTATGTTGTTATGTGTTGTGAATTGTACGGGCTTCTGGTCACTGAAAATCATGGCCCTTGGTGGTCTTTCTCTGTGCACTAATGAACTCAGGGTTTTTGGATATTCAAAGAACCGTAGCATGGAATTGGTTAATTACGTATACGCAGTTAAATAAATTGAAAGCACCAGGATCAACCATTTTCTATGATAACCCTGGTTAAAGAACAGTGGAATTGAAACCATGTAGTGTGTTAAATCTTTTAAATCTGAAAATACCTACATGGTCCTGCCTTGAGTTGGTGGTAGCGGTTTTGTTGTTTCTTTCAAAGGCTGATTGTTGGGGCGACACGGGTGGGGATGGGATCCCCTGTCGTTATACTTTTTCTGGTTGTGAATTTGAGGATGTGTGATTACTCTTCTTATATCAAAAATTTGGGTGGGATCCTCTGTTGTTGAGATACCATTGGATCCTAGATTTTGGGAACATGGGGCTGTATCTTGTGGTTTTTATTGGTTATATTACTTCGAGGGATCTCCCTTATCCCTTTGTTGTTGTGACATTGCATGAGAACTGGGTGTGAATGCTTTAATTGCTGTTGGCTGTAACATTTTCCCTTGGTTTGTGTATATTCTGTTAGTTTCCCAATAGTTCAGAACTTTATTAAAATGAGTTTACTTGAACATGGAAGCATGAATAGCTTAAATGGGAATTGGTTATGGGGGGTGAGTTGTGACTCTGCTGTGAGCAGTGTGCTTCCTATGAATAGAGACGTGTGTGCTTGTGATTGGATTGGCTTTGGAAACCCTAGTTTGTGTTGAGTGTTTGTTACATATACATATATTTTTTAGTTCTTATGTTTCTTATTCGCACCCCCACCGAATTTGATCACATAGTGCCTGACACCCCCATTTCATGGGGGAGGGTGTTCATCCCAACACTTCTATTAGTGGTTGGTTATTAGCTCCTTTCTGATCCCTTTCCCGGATAGCCCAAGTATCTTTGGGCTAGCTGTAATGGCCTGAGGTCCATTATTAACCCATGAATCATCGGGCAGGGTGGTTGTAGTGGTTGGCCCAGGTGTTTACGGGAAGGTCGTTTCCCATGTATCTTCAGGATGAGGCCAAGGTGTATTTGGGCATGATGGTAGCTTCATGGACCAGGTGTCTTTGGGAGTGGCAGTGGTTGTTCTAGCCTAGGTGTTTGCAGGAATGGTTATGTGAGATCTTTGTGGCCCAGGTGTCTGCAGGCAGGATAGCGATTGTGGACCAGGTGTCTGCGGGCGGGATAGCGGTTATGGCCCTGGTGTGTTCGGGTGGGTGTGGCGGTGGGACTGTGTTGAGAATGCAAGGATTGGTTCGATGCGTAGGATGTATTCAATAACCAGTGGGAAGGAGGCGTGAGATACCCAAACATCTATGTGTTATTTCTATACTTTACTTCCCTTTCATTATTTGGGGAGTGTGCCCTAGTGAGGCTTGGGTGGATAGTTTACCTTGTTAGGTGTTTGGTTATCTATTTTTACACTGGGCATTAGAATGTCTCATCACATGTGCACGAGAGTCATTGGTTTTCCCTACTGAGAGTACTTGTATTCTCACCCTACGTATATAAAACTGCTTTCAGGTTTCCAGGAGGACTTCGGGGATCATGTGGATCCGTACTAGCTTGGACCTTTGTGGCAATTGTTGTTGTTGTTTTCCTTTTTCTTGGTATCTTTTCACCTACGGAGTTTTGTGACTTGTATATTTTTCCATTGAACATGAATATATGAATGGATTTGGACAAAAGGGCTCCTTAGAATGGGAATAACAGAGAAAGAAGAAGTTGAAGAAGAAAGAAACTTGAAAGAGGGTGGTGAAAACATCACCTCTTCTTCGGGTTCTTCCTTTTGATTTTATCAAAAGGGCTCCTTAGGTTGGATTTCTGATCAAAATAAGGCCTCTAGGTTAATTTGAGGGAAGTTGAGAGAGTATTTGGGTAGGGTTTGGCCGAGCCAAAAGGCATTTAATGTGTGAATTAGTGATAAGGGGGAGTGCTCTTTTATAAGAGGGGTGAGGGGCACCTTCGGAAAAGCTAGAAATATTATTTTATAATAAATTTATATTTGGTTTCTAATGTCTCCAAAGTGGATTATTTAAAGGTTAATTTGGGTATGTGTCTAAAACCACTCAAACAATAGAATTTGATAGGTTTGGATCATTATATTAACCTTATCTTTTAGTTTTAACTCTTAGTTAATTAGTTTGACACTTACCATGAAACTTTGTATTTTTATATTATATAGTTAATAAACGTACTATATACCTCCAAGAGACCACCTTGTGGTCCATTAATGATAAAAATATCATGATATAAGTCTCTTGTCCGATCATTAGATTTTTAGGAATTTAATATCAATTAATAATATAATATTTGTTTTAAAAACACTTTTAGGTCAATTTTGACACTATTTAGAAAATTGATTTTTGTGAAAATCATAAAAGAATGATTACTTCGAAAAATGTTAATTAAATCAATCCTAACATGTCATATTAACCTATATAATTATTTTAATTCATAAAAATTCTAAAATTATATTTATTTGGGTATTTATAATATCAATTACTTTAATTTTATACTATTATGGTAATTACTGCATCATCATTGTGTCATAAATAAATTAAATTATTTAATGTCTAAAAAGTATAAATATAATATCATTATGTAGTAAATCATTATAAATTTCTAATGAATATTTATAATAGAATTTATCTTATGTGTAACCCTATATTAAAAATGTTTTAGATGTAAAACATTGATTTTACCTCTTTTAAATTTTCTTTGAATTAAATAATAATAAATGTCCTAATCTAATCCAAGTGGACCAAAGAGGTTCATATTATATTCCTAAATTTGTTTTTGGTTGAATTAAGCTTATCCAATAGAATTAGGACATCTGTCAGTGTAATATTATTATCCTTTTTACCCTTAATTATCCTATTTACTTTTAACTGTGGTAAATAAAAGTGAAAAGTTACTATTCACCAAAAATTATTTTCATCTCATTAAACCACATTTTACTCCATGATATTAACCGTGTCTCTCGGATTTTCAAAATTTCACTCACAGAAGCGGTAAAATTAAGGTTTATGAAAAATTTAGTTTTTTAACTACCACTTAGTGGTTTCACTATTCATCAAAAAATGATGTTTTTCAGAAAAATACCAAAAATTCACCCAAGGCTAATTTAGATATTTCGAATCCAAAAATGAAGTCCATTTTGAAAAATAAAATTTATAAATTTCAAAAGGTGTGTATTACAATTCATAACGGCTAGTTTTATTGGTTGTGGTGCGTGAGAACTCAATGTTGCGTACAACACATGCTATTAAATTATTCAAAGAGAAGCGTACCATAGAAGCTTGGGGTGTTACATTCTCCCCTCCTTCAAATAATTTCAACCTCAAAGTTTCTATAATAATACCACATGAAAAGACTTGGGTGGTTCTTCATCATAAGTTCCTCGGGTTCCCATGTTGCCTCTTCTATCTTATGGTTTATCCATAAGACTTTTACCAGATGAGTCGTCCAGTTTATCAGTACTTGTTATCTGGTATGAAGAATCTTGATGGGCTGTTCACAATAAGACAGATCGGGTTCCAGTTCTAATTCCTCATAGGTGAGTACATGCGTTGGGTCAGGCATGTATTTCCTCAACAGAGATACGTGGAACACATCATGAACTTTGGAGAGACATGGAAGCATTGCCAATCGGTAAGATACAACCCCAATTCGTTCTAGAATTTCCCAAGGTCTGATATACCTGGGACTCAATTTACCTTTCTTACCAAAACATATGACTCCCTTCCATGGAGATACCTTTAGGAAAACATGATCACCGACTTAAAATTTCAAATCCTTCCTTCGATTATCGGCATAGCTCTTCTGCCTACTTTGAGCTACTTTGATATGGTTTTGGATTACCTTAACCTTTTCCATCGTTTCCTCCACTAGTTCTAGGCCTATAAGTTTTCTTTCACCAACGTCATCCCAACAGGTTGGTGCGCGATATCTCTTTCTGTATAACGCTTTATATGGTGCCGTATGAATACTCTAATGGAAGCTATTGTTATAGGAAAATTCTACCAGAGGTAAATATTGATCCCACATACCCTAAAAGTCAAGTGAGCAGGATCTCAACATGTCTTCTAAGGTTTGAATAGTTTGTTCTGATTGTCAATCTGTTTGGGGGAGGTAGGCAGTGCTCAAATAATGTTCAGTATCCAAGGATTTATGATGAATTATCTAGAATCTTGAAGTAAAACGGGGATCACAATCAGAAACAATTGATAGGGGTACTCCATGAATCTCACAACATTATCAATATATAGTCTTGCTAGACTTTCCAGTTGTAGATCTTCTCTTATAACAAGAAAATGTGCTGACTTGGTAAGATGATCAACAATAACCCATATTGCATCATTCCTTCTAGGAGTCTTTTGTAGTCTCATGACAATGTCCATTGTGATATTATCCCATTTCCACTCACGTATGGGAAGTGGTTGCAATAATCCACCAGGTTGTTGCCTTCAAACTTTCACTTGTTGACAAACCATACATCTTTGACACAAAATCTGCAATCTCTCTCTTCATGTTGTCCCACCAAAAATGTTTCTTCAAATATCTATACATTTTGGTGCTCCTAGGGTGTATATAGAAATTGGAACTATGATCATCATCTATCAATTCCCTTTTTAGATCATGTATATCAGGAACACAAATCCTCTTCCCAAATTTCAAAATTCCTTATTCATACTCAAAGTCTCTCAATCTCCCATCACTCATAGCTTTAATCTTCTTTTGAAATTCTTCATCATCGGTCTGAGAACTCTTAATCCTTTCTAGTAAATATGGTTTGGAAACCATTTGAAAAAGAATTGATGTTTCACCTTCCCTGGTTATTCCCATGTCCATCTTAAGTAGATCCATGAAAATTGGATCCCTTTCAATTCTCATATTCTTCAAAACTCCATGATATTTTCTGCTCAAAACATCTACCACCTTATTTGATTCCCCGGGTGGTAGTGTATCGTACAATAATAATCCTTCAGTAATTCAAGACATCTCCTATGCCTCATGTTGAGTTCTTTTTGTGACAAAATATACTTCAAACTCCTGTGATTAGTATAAATCTCATATTTTTCACCATAGAGGTAGTGCCTCCATATCTTCAAAGAAAATATCACAACTGGTAATTCGAGATCCTGAGTAGGATAGTTTTGTTCATGAATTTTCAGCTGTCGTGATTCATAGGAAATAACCCTATCATTCTGCATAAGGACACAACCAAGTCCTTTCTTCGATGCATCACTATAAATAACAAACCCATCATTCCCCGATGGTAGAGTCAATATATGATCATTAACTAATATTCTCTTCAGTTCTTTGAATCATTCTTCACACTCTTTTTTCCAAACAAATTTAACCCCTTTACGTGTGGTCTTTGTTAATGGGTTAGCCAACCGGGCAAAATTCTGGACGAAACGTCGATAATAACCATCTAAAACAATAAAACTGTGTACCTCAGTTATACTCATCGGTGCAGGGCATTCTTGGATTTCCTTGGTCCTAGAAGGATCAACAATGATTCCATCTTTAGAGACAATATGGCCAAGAAAAGAAATCTCCTGAACCCAGAATTCACACATACTAAACTTCCCATAAAATTCATGTCTTTTCAGAGTCTTCAGGATAATGCGCATGTGATTTTCACGATCTTCGTTGATTTTGGAGTATACCAAGATATCATCAATAAATACCACCACAAGTTCATCGATATTTTCCTTGAAAACTCTATTTATCAGATCCATGAATACAGAGGGTTCACTTCTCAATCCAAAAGGCAATACTGTATTCTCGTAATGCCTGTACCTAGTTCAAAATGCTATCTTCGGAATGTCTTCCTTCTCCACACACAACTGATGGTATCCAGATCGAAATTCAATCTTTGAAAAGTATTGAGCTCCATGCAGTTGGTCAATTAAATCATCAATGCAAGGTAGGGGATACTTGTTCTTTATTGTTATATCATTGATCTCCCTGTAGTCGATACATAACCTCATAGATCCATCTTTATTTTTAACAAAAAGAACAGGGGCTCCCCATGGAGAAACACTAGGGTGAATAAATCCCTTATTACTCAATTCCTCTAGTTGTTTATTTAGATCAAATAATTCTATAGTGTCCATTCTATAAGGGGTCTTCGATATAGGCCTTGATCCAGGAATTAAATCAATGGAAAACTCAACTTCTTGTTTCAGAGGATGTCTCGGAAAATCTTCCGGAAACACATCTACATATTCTTTCACAATAGGTAAATCCTCTATTTGAACATTCCATTCTTCACCCACTGTAATTTCATTCTCCTCCTGCCCAATAATTGAATTTATTTGAGCTACTGGGGGTGGATCTAGATAAGAATTAGGTGGTGACGATTCTTCTCTAAAGATAAGGTGTTCTTTATCATCATCATAAAAAATCGTAACCTCCTTCTTCTTACAATAAATATTTTCATCATGGTCCTAAAGCCTATCCATATCGAATATTATATCAAACTCAATCATATGTATGATGATGAGATCAGTAGATAAAGAACATTTAGGTGCTCTAATTTGGACTGATTCACAAAACATTGTTGCAATGATACACCCCTTAGGAGTTTTAACTGACAACTCCCTTGTTAAATCAAATTGGAAATATATAATTTTCTTAGCCAACTGGGAATATATGAAACAATGTGATGATCGAGAATCAAATAATGCATTTTCTAAACTTTAGGAAACCATTAAGTTACCTACCACCACATCTTTCAGAGTTTCTTCCTCAGCAGTAGTGATAGCATAAGCTTGTCCTTGATCCCTTGGCCTTTTATGAGGTAAGTTCTCCTGACGCTTAGGACATTAATTTACATAATGTCCCATCTCCCTGTAATTGTAGAATTGGACATCAGTAGCTTCCTTCTTCCCCTTGAAATCACAAGCTTGGTGGCCTTTTTCACCACACTTGTAACAGACTCCCATTCCTTTTAAGCAAGTACCAGGGTGTTTTTTCCCACATTTACAGGAGGTTGGATATTCAAATTTTCCCTTCTTCCCCTTATTTCCATTCTTAGATTGATCAGCAGATCTCTTCTTCTCTTGCTTTGCTTTAAAGTCATAAGGCATAGAGAATTCCTTTTCTGTCTTGATAACACATAAGATAATGTCTTCGTACGATGAGAAGGATTGTGAGACTAATGCTCAATGGAGAAATGGTTTTAACCCATTAAATAAATGATCAATCTCACATATTGGGTTACGTATATAATCTCCAGCATACCTTTCTAACCGTGTAAAGTTAGCCTCATACTTCGCGACATTCTCATCCTCATTTTGTCTCAGACTCAGAAATTGCCTTTCCATATCTTTTCGATGGTCACGAGGAAAGTATTTTTATAAAAACAGATCTTTGAACTCCCTCCATTCCATATTTGATACTTCATCATCTTCCTTCATGTTTTGAATCAATGACCAACATTGATCAGCATCTCTAGTGATGTGGTAAACCGTCGTGATAACTTTTTCCCTTTAAATACTTCCCAAAGCCTGAAATATTTTTTCTAGGGTACTTATCCATTGCTCAGCTACCAATGGATTTTTACTCCCATGGAATTTTGGTGGTTTTTGCCTCGTAAAGAGGTCTAACATTGATCCTCTATGCTGTGGAACAGGGTGCTCCATACGGTTATGGTTATTATTTATAACCCGAGTGAGTTGTCCCAGTATGGTGATTAGCTGATCGGCACTAATTGAATCACCAGCTCCAATATAATTATCTTGAGTAGGAGGGAAATCCCTACATGCAGTGAGTGCATTGATACGATTTCCATTTCTTCCACTAGGATCCATTTATAAACAATGTCATAAACTAGATTAGTTTATGAATCAAAATACATAATTCCATACTTATAAAACACTTAACATAATTTTTACTATTTATGGATATAATTCATTCTCGTAAAAATGTTTTCTTTGAGGAATTATATACTCATAAACCATTCATATTAATTTGTAAGGAAAATGAGAGTTATCCTAAAAATATCCCTCAGGAGTGTCGTAACCAAGAGTGCAACAAGGCCCATTATCGTGCACCAGTTCCCGTTTGAGTCTAGCTCAAAGCAGTGTTTTCAGGTTTTACCCCTAGGTACATCTATGCCAGAGCCGCCTCTACCTGCTCGTATCTAGAGAGGTATGTATTGCTCGGAAAACTCACAAAATCTCTACAATACCAAAATTCTATGAAGTTATTCTATACTAATCCTTAAAGTCCATCATAAATCTATGTGCTCTAATCAGAGTTTATCTAAATATAGCTTCCAAGGTTTTTACTAAACTTTCTCTGATTCCAACTATAATTCCCCAACCCTAGATACCCAAAGTAAGTGCATTATTACATAACATTGGCATGATCACAAGAAATATCATGTCTCGAAATACTGATCAGTTTAGTAGCCTTGGAATAACTAGATACATTAATAAATTTTATATTACATCATAAAAGGAAAAATAAAAAAATAGTCTCCATAGTCCATAGTCTTATCCCCTCATACTATCTATGTAGGTCATTCATAAATAACTTCTTCACATTCTGGAAAAAAAACATAGAAAAGGGGTGAGCTCAATTGCCCAGTAAGGATAACAATATAGTGGAATCTTTCATAAATAAGAATAACCATTTAAGGAAATGTATAACTAAAAAAACCTTTTAAACATGAACATCAACATAGTATGGAAAAAATAACATGAAATGATTCCATTTACTTATTCACATGGATATTCTACTAATCAAATAATCACATGCAATATCAATAACCACTTTCATAATGATGGAATGCATAATTCCAGACTATCATAACCACATAGCCAATGCCTCATGCCAAAACTACAAATATGATTTTTTCCAGGCCTTGTGCAAAGACACTAGTTTGTCTCATGAGTCCTACCGATGAATCGAGGCGCTATAGCGGGATCCACCCGTCACTTATTAAGTCTAATGCATTCTTCTTATGAAGAGGTTTAAACATAACATAAACTTTCGTATTAAAACTAGCATATGAAATGTCAATACTTTCATCATAAATCTTGAATGGTATAAAAATAACACATACATAGTCAAACATATCACATAACCATCAATACAATATAGAAGTTTTGTATCATAATAAATAAAATCCAAATAAACTTAAAATCTATCAAAGGATTTTGACATAGATGAAATAAAAACACTTTTTAGAGATATATCTCTTCCTTTTATGAAATCATTTAAGAGTCACATAAATATAAAATAAAACATTTACATTGAAAATTTTCTTCAAAGCTTGTAAGGGAAGATTCGAAGATTTTATAATGGCAGAATATATCCTCACCCACCGTATAAGTTAAAAAACATTCTTACCTTAATTCTATTAAAAACGTTAAAAAGCACCTTGTTTGGAAAACGACGGAAATATTTCTTTATAAACATCTTATAAAATTTCAAAAAAGGGCATAAATTACTTTAACCCATATTCTTTTAAATAGTAAAAAAATTTTGAAATACATTTTTAAGAAACATGAATGTGGATGATATAGAGATCCCAGTAGATTATTACGTATAAACAACCACAGATAATGAAGAGATTGTGAAATAGACCATACCTTGTACTTTTCTTTGGTTGAAGGTAGGTTAACCTCTTGTGTAATGGTGAAATAATTGTTATTAAATTATACATGAATCATATACATTAATATGATATCATATATGATATTTTAACATTTTTTTGTTAATAATATCTTAGAATTATCGTCGTTTCGGGTGTTAACTGAATCGTTTTCTTTTATTTGTTTTGTTACATAAGACGTGTTTGTTATAGATAGGTTTATCTTATTCATATCCAGAATTATATCAAGTCCTTAAACATTATTTTTAATCATCAAATTAGAATTATACTTGAATAGATAAGATGGAGAATGAATCTCATCATGTTCGTGGAGACGGTAGTCCATATGTATGCACGAGTGACAATATCATTCTTTTTATATTAAAATAATATATAATTGGATGGTATTTTATATATACAGAATCATTAACAAGTTATATTTATTTTTTACATGTGTTACACATCATTATTATACCCATCCAAATAATAATTAAATGAATAACAATTTCACCACGACGTGGAGACGGTAAGTCGTGCGTACCCACGTATGGTGACATGTCATTCATAGGATGGATAGAATACTGAATATGGTTGTACCATATTTATAATAACATCACAGTATATATAAGATACTGGAGTTATTATTTTAGAATGGGAATAACAAAGAAAAAAGAAGTTATAGAAGAAAAGAACTTGAAAGAGGGTGGTGAAAACATTACCTCTTCTTCGGGTTCTTCCTTTTGATTTGATCAAAAGGGCTCCTTAGGTTGGATTTTTGATCAAAGTAAGGCCTCTAGGTTGAAGTGAGGGAATTTGAGAGAGTATTTGAGGAGGTTTTGGCAGAGCCAAAAGGCTGTGAATGTGTGAATTAGTGAGAATGGGGAGTGCCCTTTTATAAGAGGGGTGGGGGAACCTTTGGAAAGGCTAGAAATATTATTTTATGATAAATTAATATTCAGTTTCTAATTGCTCCAAAGTAGAATATTTAGAGGTTAAGGTGGTGATGGGTCGAAAACCACTAAACAAATAGAATTTAGATAGGTTTGGGTCATTATATTAACCTTATCTCTTAGTTTTATCTCTTAGTTAATTAGTTTGACACTTACCATATCACATTGTATTTTTATATTATATAGTTAATAAACATACTATATACCTCCAAGAGACCCCCCCAAGTGGTCCATTAATGGTACACATGTCTTGATATAAGTCTCTTGGCCGAAGCTTATATTTTTATAAATTGAATATCAATTAATAATATAATATTTGTTTTAAAAACTCTTTTATGTCAATTTTGACAATATTTGGAAAATTGATTTTTTGTGAAAATCATAACAGAATTATTACTTCAAACAATGTTTATTAAATATATCCTAACATGATATATTAACCTATAAAATTAGTTTAATTCATAAAAAGTCTAAATTATATTTATTAGAGTATTTATAATATCAATTATTATAATTTTTCACTATTATAGTAATTACTGCATCATCATCGTGTCATAATTAAATTAAATTATTTAATGTCTAAAAATTATGAATAAAATATAATTATGTATTAAATTATTTTATTTTTCTAAATAATATTTAAAATAGAATTTATCTTATGTGTAGCCCTGTATTAAAAATTTTTTAGTTGTAAAACATGGATTTTACCTCTTTTAACTCTTCTTTGAATTAAATAATAATAAATGTCCTAATCTAATCCTAGTGGACTAGAGATGTTCATATTTTATACCTAAGGTTGTTTTTGGTCGAATTATGCTTATCCAACAGAATTAGGACATGTGTCAGGGTAATATTAATATCATTTTTACCCTTAATTATCCTATTTACTTTTAACCGTGGTAAATAAAAGTTAAAAGTCACTATTCACCTAAAATTATTTTCATCTCATTGAACCACATTTTACTCCTTGATATTAACTGTGTCTCTCAGATTTTCAAAATTCCACTCATAGAAGCGGTAAAATTAATTTTATGAAAAATTCAATTTTTAACTACCCCATAGTGGTTTCACTATTCATCAAAAAATGAAGTTTATCGAAAAAATAACAAAACTTCACCCTAGGCTACATTTGATATTCCGAATCCAAAAATGAATTCCATTTTGAAAAATAAAAATTATAAATTTCAAAAAGTGAGTATTAATATTCATAACAGCTAGTTTGATTGGTTGTGGTGTGTTAGAACTCAATGTTGCGTACAACACACGCTAATGCATTATTCAAAGAGAAGCGTACCGTAGAAGCTTGGGGTGTTACCGTGGATTCTCTAGCACCGATGTATATAGACGAGGTAGTGTGGTTTCATGGAGTTCCGATTTTCATAGTCTCAGACAGGGATGTACATTTTACCTCGCGAGTCTGGAGGGGTTTACACATGCTTTTGGATCCCAGCTACGTCTTAGCACTGTTTTCCACCCCCAGACAGACGGGAAGACAGAGCATACCATCCCGAAGGTGGAGGACATGCTGTGGTCATGTATTCTGGACTTTGGGGGATCATGGGTGTGACACATTCCTCTGGTAGAGTTTTCCTTCAATAATAGCCATAACTCCACCATTGGCATGGCTCCATTCTTAGCCCTATATGGAAGGCCATGTCGCTCACTCGTGTGTTGGATTGAGTTTGGGGAAGCAGGTGTTCTTGGCCCGGAGGTGGTGCAGAGCACGACAGAGAAGGTGCAACTTATATGAGAAAGTATGAAGGTGGCTCAGGATCGATAGAAGTCATATGCCGATGATAGGAGGAGACCCTTGGAGTTCGAGGTCGGGGACCAGTTGTTCTTGAAGGTCTCCCGTCGGTGTGGACAATGAAGGTCTGAGAAGGGGAGTAAGCTCTCCCCTAGGTTTATCAGACCCTTCGAGGTGTTGGGATGAGGTGGTGATGTGGCATATTAGCTGGCATTTCCACCATAGTTGGAGAAAGTTCACAACATCTTTAAAGTTTCCCAACTTCGTCGATATCTACATGACGACTCCCATGTCATCGATTGGGGGGAGTTAGATGTCGAAGATGTTGAAACCTTCATAGAAAAACCAATCAAGATCAATGATCGTAAGGAGAAAGTACTCAGTGGATGAACCATCCCCTTGGTTCATGTGTTTTGGAGGCATGGTGTCCTGGAAGAGAGCACATGGGAGCAGGAGACCCAGTTACACGTTCAGTACCCAGAGCTGTTTTGACTTTCTTGTTGTCTTGTTCTGATCCTTGAGATATTGTATCTTGTGATTTAATATATGAAATTCTTGTTTTTCTTAGCCATTAGATGATCTATTCCCTATTCTCTCTGTGTGTGTGTACGAATGTGGGATGATGGGAAAACCTGACTGCTAATCGGGACACATTAATGTGGATGCGATTAAACCCATGTGGGCGAGTTAGTGCTGCCCAAAGTGGATAATATCCTGACATGTATGAGGGGACCCCCTAACTCATATGTTGTACAGTGTAATCCTTGTTCTTGTTGTGAATGTTTATGGTCGATAACTCTTGGGGGAGTATTCCTGGATGTAGGGGGAGGGTTCCATTCCAGCTTTCGAAAAACTCTGGGGGTTGTCCCTGAAAATTATCTTTAGAGGGTTGTTTTTTGGACCCCACTTCTCTCATTTCAGGGTTGCTCAAATATTCATGGGGAGGAGAATAGTTTTAGAAGTATATGATATAATGGCTCGGGTTTTAGGGGTCCATTACATGGTAAAAAATCAGATATTTTAGGTGTTCTGGGTGGCCTGGAAGGCCATCCCAGCTTCTCGGTGACTCCTAGCGGTAGCCTTGGCCTACCGGTAGTCTCGACCTACCGGTGACCTTGGCGTACCGGTGGGCCTTGGCTACCGGTGGCTCTCGACTACCGGTGTCTCTGGGATACCTGTAGCTCTCGGCTACCGGTGGCTCTCGGCGACCGGTAGCTCTAGGCTACTGGTGGCTCTCAGCAACAGATACCTCTAGGCTACCGGTAGCTCTCAGCTACCGGTAGCTGTCACTAACCTATAGCTCTCTGGTACAGGTAGCTTTTTTCTAACTGGTGGATCTCGGCTACTGGTAGCTCTCACTGACCCCCATGGGTTTTCCAGTAGCGCCTCCTTTTTACGTAAATTGGTTTTTAATCCATGTTTTGACCAATTTAAGCCAGTTTGAAATACTATTAATGCTCGTTTAAATTAAATGATTGGTGAGGTACCCCTTAAATGAAAAACCATGAGGTGTGCATCAATTTAAACCGCCCCGAATGGTGGGGACATTTAAGTAGTGTGTGGGGTGTCTCAGCCCCGTGGTCAACCCACAATCCTGCTTCTTACGCGGTTTCAAGTTTTTCTTTCCATATCAAAACGGTCCTGGGAATGCTGTATCTCAGCCTTTATAACCAAAGGCTTCTCCGTAGGTTTATTTTTTCGATCATCCTGCTCAAAGTACCCTCCCTCCAGACGAGTCGTACCCCTATTGCAAAGTTTTCCTTTCGCGTTCCGTGGAGTTCCTATCACTCATGTTTTCCAGTTTCCACACGAGGACTTAATGTCGATCCTTGATCCGTCAGGTAGGGATTTTATCCTTCGTCTTTCCATTCTATGTATCATGCAGGGTGGGCATGCTTTTGTCTCTGTGGAAATTGATGAAACCTAACTTAATGAAGATAATGAATGATCCTTTAATGAATGAAGGGGGTGTGACCGATGTTTTGCTATACTCTTTTTATGTTGTTATGTATTGTGAATTGTATGGGCTTCTACTCACTGAAAATCAGGGTCGTTGGTGTTCTTTCTCTGTGCACTGATGAACCTCAATGTTTTTGGATATTTAAAGAACAGTAACTTGGAATTGGTTAATTATGGATACTCAGTTAAATAAATTAAAAGCACTAGGATCAACCCTTTTCTGTGATAACTCCAGTTAAAGAACAATGGAATTGAAACCATGGAGTGTGTTAAATATTTTAAATCTAAAAATACATGCATGGGCCTGCCATTAGTTTTTGGTATAGGTTTGGTTGTTTCTTTCACAAGACGTTTGCTGGAGAAACACGGGTGGGGATGGGATCCCCTATCGTTATACTTTCGCTGGTTGTGAATTTGAGGATGTGTGATTACTCTTCTTATATCACGAATTGGGGTGGGATCCATTTTTGTTGAGAAACCGTTGGCTACTAGATTTTGGGAACATGGGGCTGTATCTTGGGGTTTTCTTTGGTTCCAGTACTTCGAGGGATCTCCCTCATCCCTTTTTTATTGTGTCTTTGCAAGAAAACTGGGTGTGAATGCTTAAATTTCTATTGGATGTAACATTTTCCCTTGGTCTGTTTTTATGTTGTTAGTTTCCCAGTAGTGGAGAACGTTATTTAAATGAGATTACTTGAACATGGAAGCAAGAATAGCTTAAATGGGAATTGGGTTTGGGGGGTGAGTTGTGACTCGGCTGTGAGTAGTTTGATTCCTATGAATAGGGATGAGGGTACTTGTGCTTGGATTGGATTTGGAATCCCTATGTTTGGTTGAGAGTTTATTACATATATATATAATTTTTAGTTCTTATGTTTCTTATTCTCACCCCACCCAAGTTGAGCACTTAGTGCCGAACACCCCCATTTCATGGGGGAGGATGTTTTTTCCAACACTTATATTAGTGGCTGGTTATTAGCACCATTCGTCTCCCTTTCCCAGACATCCCAAGTACATTCGGGAAGGCTGTGATGGACTGAGGTCCATTATTAGCCCATGAATCTTCGGGCGGGGTGGTTGTAGTGGTTGGCCCAGGTGTTTATAGGCAGGTTGTTTCCCATGTATCTTCGGGATGAGGGCCAGGTGTATTTGGGCGTGACGGCAGCTTCTTGGCCTAGGTGTCTTTGGTCGTTGCAGTGGTTGTTCTGGCCTAGGTGTTTGTAGGCATGGTTACATGAGATTGTCGTGGCCCAAGTGTCTGGGGGCGGGATAACGGTTGTGGCCTAGGTCTCTGCGAGCGGGATAGTGGTTGTGGACCAGGTGTGTTTGGGCGGGTGTGGTAGTGGGACTGTGGTGAGAAGGGTGGGATTGGTTTGTTGCGTATGATGTATTCAATAACCAGTGGGAAAGCATCGCGGGGTACCCAAACATCGATGTTCTATTACTATACTTTACTTGACTTGCGTTATTTGCGGAGTGTGCCTTGGTGAGGATTGGGTATATAGTTTAATTTGTTATGTGTTTGGTTATCTCTTTTTCCACAGGGCATTAGAATGTATCCTCACTTGTGCATGAGATTCTTTGGTTTTCCTTACTGAGTGTAGTTTTATGCTCACCCTACGTATATTAAACTTCTTTCAGGTTTCCATGAGGACTTCGGGGATCGTGCACAGTTATATTAGCTTGGACCTTTGTGGCAGTTTCTTTTGTTGTTTTCCTTTTCCTTGGTATCATTTCAAATTTGGAGTTGTGTTACTTGTATCTTTTACCTTTTAACATGCATATGGGAATGGATTACATTTTGTTGTACTTGCACATTCAGTTTTGGTGTTTTGAGATTCACTATCTTATCTCCAAATCCTATTAAAAGAAAAAGGGTAATGGATTCCATTTAGTGTGTGATTCCATACACTTGGTGCTGGTTGCCACTCCAGGACCTATTGAAGGCGGGTTTTGAGGGTCATTATCTCTCCTTCAACATAACGAAGGAAGGGCATAGCAATCTGCTGACCCTTCCCTCATTTTCGTGAAGGCGGGTCGTGACATAAATACATAATGAATTTCTTGAATATCAAAATATAATTTCATATACATATCATTGAACAACTAACAAATCATTAGAATTTTTTTATAAATATTTTATGATCAACTACTCCTTTTGTAAAACCTTTGGAAATAAGAAGAATACTAAACCAATCATACCAGTCTCTTGGAGCTTATTCTAAACCATCTAATTATTTTGATAATTTAAAAATATGATATTGAAAATGGGGGTTTTTAATGCCAAGGGGTTGTTCAAAAAAGACACCCTCCAATATATACCCATTTATGAATAAACTCTTAACATCCATTTGATATAGCTTGAAATTCATATGTGTAGCATATGCAAGTCGGATAATGATGGCTTCAAGTCTAGGTACTGGTGAAAAGGTCTCCTCACAGTAAATTCGTTCTTCTTAATGACATCATTTTGTAACCAAATTAGATTTGTTTTTAACTATGCTACCAGCTTCATCTACCTTATTTCTAAACACCCATTTAGTTCATATTGTGAATGTGTCTTTAGTCACTCCAACATGTTTCTAAACATTGTTCCTTTCAAACTGATTAAGTTCATCATGCATAGACATCACCCAAAATTCATCATTGATAGAAACAGTAATTTTTTTAGGTAAATGTTGTGACAAGAAGACTTGATGTTCAATAATATTTCTAAGAGAAGCTCTAGTTTGAGTTCCTCTGTCTAGGTCTCCTACAACAGCATCTTAATGAGAGTTATTAAGAGTTCTTATAGCTCTTGAAAATTAGGTACTACTGACTTCCGGTTCATTAACAGGTTCATATTCATTACGACTTGAGTCTAATTAATTTATAAATGTAGATGTAATCATTGTTTCCTTCCTAGAATGGTTGGAGGAATTTGGATTAATGTTCAGATTTGATACATCATCCTCTAGGTTCTCTATAATGGTTTTAGGCTCATGTGGATCTATTTCATCAAATTTGACATTAACGGATTCTTCCACACATTTAGTTATTTTATTGAAAACTCTCTAGGATTTACTAGACATGAAATATAAAAAAAATATACCTTCATCACTCTTGGAAGAAAAATTTTCAAGATTGTATTTAGTATTAATATTAAAATCATTGCAACCATAAACATTGATTTAGTTAACCTTGGGTATTCGATTGTTCCAAAACTCATAAGAAGTCCTTTTAAAAATAATTCTAATCAACACTCTATTGATTATATATAATTCTATATTGACGGCTTCAACCTGAAAATAAATAGGTAGGTCATATTCACAAAGCATTGTTCTTGCGATCTATTGTAGGGTTCTATTTCTTCTTTATATATGTTCATTTTTTTGGGGTGTTCTAGGGAAGATAAATTGTGACTCTAACCATTTTGTGTGAAAAAGGATTCCAACACTTGATTTTCAAAATCATGGCCACGATAACTTCTTATGGATTTAATTCTATGTCCACAATGATTTTCCACAAACATTGAATATTTAGTAATATAAAAGTAGGATTCACTTTTGTGAGACAAAAAGAAGGTCCAAGTATATCTAGAGAAGTCATATAAAATAACATAAAAATAATGCTTCCAATATATAATAGAAACTCTAGATGGTCCAAACAAATCAAAGGGAACAATCTTTAGATGTTGACAGGTTGACACTTATTTCTTTGGTTTGAAGGAAATTTATTATTGTTTTCCCTTTGATAGGGATTAAACACCTTGTCATTTGGAAACTCATGTTTGGGTAAGTCATTAACTAAGATTTTTCTAGCTAGATTTATAAGGTATTAAATATTACAGTGTACTAGTCTCCTATTCCAGAGCCAAGACTCTTTATGAAATACACTTAAGCATGATGCATTTTGAAAAACTAAGGAGTCTATGTTAACAGAGTAAGAATTTTCATAATTTAATGCCGAAATCACTAATTTTCCATTATAACTAAAGACATTTAAAGCTTCATTTTAAGATCTAACATGAAAAACATCATCACATAATTGTGAGATACAAAGCAGATTATATTTTAATCCATCAACTAAGAGTACTTTAGAAATTAAAACTAAGTTAGAATTTTCGATTTGGTTGAGGCCAATAATCCTTCATTTCGAATTGTCACCAAATGTGACATATCATCCATCCATTTTTACTAGGTTCTTGAAAAATGAGTAGTCTTCTATCATGTGTCTTGAACATCCACTGTCCAAGTACCATTAACATTTATATGAACTCTTTAAGCATCTTTCCTACAAAATTATTATGAAAAAACTGATTTTGGTACCCATACTGGTTTGGGTCTAGTAATATTAGTAATAAGTGCTTTAGGAACCCATATCTACCTCATAGGTTTCCTATAAGCATTAAGTAATGTATTGAAAACATAAACTCTATTTGGTCCCTAAAAACAAGAAATTGTATAAATTGTATCATTAATTGAATTTTTTTATTTATGTCCAAAACTAGGAGTAAAACTATATATCATATATTTAGAAACAAAATTTGTTCTACCAATATTTAATTTTCTTGGTTGATAACCAATGACAGTGTTATATATAGGGGAAATTTGTTTACCTAGAATTTGAGTAAGGGTATTTTTTACCTTGGTAAAATTTTCTATATCATTCTTCAATTTCTCATTAGAAATTTTTAATTCATTGTTCTCTTTGAGAAGTTGATAATTTTTCACCTATTCAGCTGTGGGTTTAGATTTAACAGTATCATTAAGAGCGTAGTGTTTCTTCTATGATTTATATTGCCCTTTTAGTTCATTGCATGTTTCTTCTAGCAAGATACATTATTAAAACATTTATTTATTAGTCATATT
This sequence comes from Viscum album, assembly GCA_963277665.1. Taxonomy (NCBI): domain Eukaryota; kingdom Viridiplantae; phylum Streptophyta; class Magnoliopsida; order Santalales; family Viscaceae; genus Viscum; species Viscum album. Next base: position 169,948,305 of record OY728138.1, read on the forward strand.
TTCATAGTCAATCTCGTCTCCAGAATAGAATTAATTTTTTATAGGAGAGTATTGTGTTACCTTAGATGTGTTTTTCATGAAGCACATATTCGCTTTTCTTGCTTGTTCATCATGTGATGTTTCTGAGACTCTTGAACTGCCCTCAAAAGCACTCCTAGTTTCTTTCATTGAATTTTTATACATCTTGTCCTTATCCTCATATCACTTTTTGTACTTAAGATTCATACATTCAGCGTTGATATGTCCTTTGTGATTACATTGATTGCAGACATTCTCATTAGTCTTGTAACTTCTTTTACAATCCCTCTTCAAACATATTTTTTTGATATATTTTTGCTTGAAGATAGGCTTTAGGAACAAGTTATTCTTCTTGTAAAATATCTGGAATCTTCTGGCAAATTGAGTCATCTCCTCATCACTGTCAGGTGATTATTGCTCACTACGGGAGCATTCTATAGAAGCATCCAATTTCATTTTGACTTAGTGTTTATAGGTGGTGGTCTTGAATGGAATAGATTTAATTTTTGTTTTAACCTCATGTTCCTTGATGACCATGATATTTTATTCATACATCATCATTTTCTCAATGAGTTATTTTACTAGTAGCTTGCTAATGTCACATGCTTCTCTAATAGAGATAGATGATCCTCTCCCGCTGTCAGGAAGACATCTAAGAATTCTCATGATCTGTTCCTTTCCAGTTACTTCTCTTCCAAGAGAAAACATTGTGTTGAAAATCTCATTGAACCTAAGATACATTTCACTGATAGGTTCATTAGTTTTCATCATAAATATATAATATTTAATACTATATGTATTATGCCTCGTTTCTTTTACACTAGATTTTCCTTCATGTGAGACATACATGGTATCCCAAATATCATGGGTAGTTTTACAAGAAGAAATTCTATTGAACTCCTCATATCTTAAAGATTATTATAAAGCATTGATATCTTTGCAACTGTTTTTGTATGTATTGTTGACAGGTTCATCCAATTTGAGTGTACCAGTAAAATGAATCATATATTCATCTATAATGGAAGACCAAATTTCCAAACCCATACTCTCTAAAAGCATTTTCATTTTAATTTTCCATTTACCATAGTTGGCTCTTTAATGAATGGTGTTATTTTGGTTGCATCAAAATCCAATCTATTATCTACAATACATAAATATTTTGAAAAAGATAGAAATATAGAATTAACATAAATTTTAAGATCATCAAAGTACAATTATAATCACAGTTAAATTAGGATAAACAGAGTCTTAATAAACAACCTCTGATACCAAATGTTGGTCGGAGTAGATTACTCTGGGGTGGGGGGGGGGGGAGGGGGTGAATTTTATATCTTTAAAATAATTTTGTTTAAAATTATTCTTAAATATGTTTCCCTAAAATGTTAAATCCATCCTAGTTAATCAAGGCTATACTGATATAAGAGTTTGACTATTTAAGTAACTTCTTTGAAGATTGATTAGTTCTCAGTAATCGTAATGTCAGTTATTAATATTACATTCGAAGTTATTCTACTATGACAAGACAATTATAACTTCATTACAAGACTAACTATCAAATTGAATTTAGTGATTACTGAATTATACAATAAAGAAATAAAATAGAGACGACTAAATTAAGAAGCACATCAAATATGAAACATGTGGTTCAATCTCATGTTGAGACCTAATCATCTCCACATGGTGATCACCTACCACCAAGATATTTATATAAATAAACTTGATCCACATTCTGGATCGGGGTTAAACAACAGTACATAGGACTGTCTAAGTCGCACAGGGACCTCTTCCACTATTCTTCATGGGAATAGACAAATAGGACAAACAGGGACCTCTTCCACACTTATCTGTGTGTATACTCAAGTGTAAAAAAAGTGTTTTTAAGGATATGTTATATCATTATGTTTTATGTATGGGACAATGTGTGTTTTTATATATATACACACACTGCTCAAAATATAGTAAAAATGATACACAATAGAGTAGAAATATTGAGATAGGTTTATAAATGCACTGAATGTTAGTCTTTGCAGCTATGGAAATCTTAGATGAGACATATGCAGAAATCAAGTCATTATATGGAAGACAGATTTTTGTAAGTCAGACAGATCTGACATGTGTTCTTCGTGATGTTTAATAGTGTGAAGATGTTTTCTATTATGGGATTCATTTGAGCATCATGTGTTCTCAATCAGCATTGATTTGAATGAGGTAATTATTTCTTTATGAATTACCTAAGTGTATTCTATCATCATCCTCATGACCACTATCTTGTTTTACTTTTTTTGTATTGTGCCACACTTCATGTTTTTCCTGGGCCGCATTACTCTACTATCTTGGAGTACACATGTTTGAGCTAATAGGATGCATGTATTCACACCTCGCACCTCATACTATCAGATGACATGTCTAAAAATAATAATTATGACACTTCATTTATGATCTTTAAATATGACCGTTAGAGATTAAATTGAAAGGTGACAAAACCTATTACGAAATGGTGTCATAGTATGTCATGGAAATGGTGTCTCCTTCACATAGTTTCTAGATTGGTCACAATGTCTTTTGGTCATGGTGTTTGGTTCACAATGTCTCGATGTAACGATGTCTTGTTCACAGTGTCTTCTTCGTGGTGTCATATTCACAGTGTCTTGTTCATGGTGTCTTGTTCACAGTTTCACATGGTCACGGTGTCTACTTCATGGTGTCTTGTTCACAGTGTCTATTTCACGGTGTCTCATGGTCACTGTGTTTGGTTCACGATGTCTCACATATAGGACAATATCTGTACTCAAACTTTACCAGTGATATTTATAGAAGGAATAAAACAAAATCATTTGTCATAGAAATCATTATAAAGTGAATAAAAAATGGTGTATAGTAACCAAACTGAGTGTATAGAACTTGAGAGAATGGATAGATTTTACGAAAAAATTGTGCATTTTATGTGAGATAGATTACATAGAGTTGACAAAGATTATATACTAAATAGGATTTGTGATCATTAAAACACGATTAATACATGAGGAGTCAAACGATGTATATATTTTATTTGGAAACGTTATAAAATGTGTGAGGAGAATGAAAAGACATATGTACATAGATTAATGGACTTGATGTTAATTTTACCTGATGTAACAACATTTACTAAAGAATAATGAATATTTTGTATTATGGAATTATTTTAACATAATATAAATATTTAGTGATGGATGTTTCTTTTTATTAAGAGCTATGAAACATATACCGCACATGGTGTTATTTAAATTTTCTCATAATAACAACTAACAACATATTTTCTTTTATATCATTTACAAATAAATTTTAGGTGTTTTTTTATTGGGAGAATACAATTTATGGATATACTCTATCAATGGAAATGTGTATTGAAATTTTAAGAGCATGTTGGAAATGTATGTTCTAAATTTTTTAATAGTTTTTTATATTATAGTGAATTATCAATTTATTTAATTCCTATTATTTTCTAACCGGTGATGGGATTAATTTAGAAAAATAATAAATAAAAATATTTCCATGATCTTAAATGCAAACATCTGTGTTAATTACCATTTATATTTAGTATATTTTAGATATATTAAATACAAATTAATTTTTTTTCGATAAAATCATTTAAACATAATTTTCATAAACCAAAAGTCATAACAGAATGTGGATATTATGTGTTAATATATATATATATGGATTAATTACAATGACAATAATTACTATGTTCAACCATGTAAGATTTCCATATAATATATTCCTTAATATTTCAATTGATTTATTCATTATAGATGTTAACAACAATCATTTTAATTTTTTTCTTTTTGATCACTCTCATCCTTATAGTGAATAGGAGCTCACACACATACATGTGGAGTGAAAAAATCATTTTACATGTATTATTGTGTTTTAGTTTATTTTTAGGGAATACTGTAATTATGAATGTTGTAATTGTAAATGATTAGTTTTAGTTTTTTTGTTTGATTTAGCTTTTTTAGTTAATATTTTAATTTTTTAATGTTGTATTTATGAATGTGTAATTTTGAAACTTTACTCCAATTTTTCTTGTTTATTATTATTTCTATATTATTCTGGCTTTGATTGGTTATGGAGAGAAATGATATAATGATTTTTGAAATAAAGTTTTTACAACCATTATAAAATAATAGACATAAAAAATATGTTTTATTGTATTTATGTCAGTTTTTATTGTACTAGAATGGTTTGGGTTTTTTTGTTGGTTATATAATAAGTTATATAAAAAACCTAAATCACATTGACTTTTCATGATAGTTAACAATTAACAGATGTAAAAATGTGTCAGGGTCTTGTTTTTCCATGTCAGTCATAAAAATACCAATAGGGTTTATGAGTTTTTAAGTCACTTATTAAATAACTGAAAAAATAAAATAAGTTCCATTATTGATTTAAAACTATTTTTTAATTCGACGTTAAAGACTATATTTACAATATATCATTTAGTCATAATGCCTATAACAGGTGTAAAAAATCAAAAAACAATCGACTAGAAAATAATTTTTTCGATTGTGTATGTTGCATCAAAATATTATAATGGAAAAGTTTTATAAATTGGTTAAATATCTATTTTGACTCAAAAAGATTCTATTTTACATGTTATTTTTTAATGGTTTCATGCATTTTTGTTTTAGAAAACATATAAAGTTATTTAATGAAATCAAATGATAGGGTTTCATTGATGAAATTTGTTATAGAAGTAGGTGAGTGGCTTTGAAAATTTTGAATTTTTGATTTAAACTCTTGTTTAATACAATTATTTTTCACATAGTAGGATTTTATATCTTTTTAAGGACAATAGTTTGTGTTGTAAATTCTATCATTTAAAATATTTTAGTATATTTTCCGTTGAAAGAGGAAATAGATCATATCAAAAAAAGTAAAATATTGTGAACTGATTTATTCAATGAGTATAATTATGATATATGTGAAATTTATATGGTACACTAGCATTAAAAAACCAATTTTTTTTATCAATAAGTGGGTGGGTGGAATAAATTTTTTTGGGGTGGTAAATTGAGCATGTAATTTTATATTTAATGTTATATTGAAAATGATAAAGGTAGAAAAATGATTTTAATGTAAACTATCAAATTTATAATAATGAGAATTAGAATTCAAATTTCCACTTGGGATATAAGTTATGCTCTAAAGGGGTTTCTATTTTTTGGAAGATGTCAGAAGAGTGATATTTCTAATGAGATGCAAAAGGGTTGTATAACTAAGGGATAGATCAAAATCACTTTATATGGGTTTAATTAGTTAGGGTGAACCATATTTCACCAATGAATCCATTTTAGATAATATAATGTATATTTAAAATATAAAATTTATTTATAATTGTTGTGTAGGAATTAGAATGATTCCTAATGTTTTTTAGTGGCAATGGGGGGATAATGATAATTGTATCTTTGAGTTACTAGACACTTTTAATCTTATTGGAAAAGAAGGAGTGAGACGAATTCTTTCAAAATACTAATATTAGTGTGAGGAACCATACATTTCTTTGAATAACACGATGTATATATTTTGATATGTATTTTTGGATGTATTTTCTATATAATCAAATAAGAGAGAATGATTCAACAAGGGGTTTTCATGTCATATTATTTGAAAACCGATAATGGATGGAATGGAAATAGTTGTCGGATTTATTGAAAATGATTTTGAAAATAATATAGATTGATGGGGGATTCAAGATAATCTGAATTTTTTTAGATGTGGTGATGAAGGATTAATGTTTTAACAGTTATTTCTATAAAATATGTGAGAATTTTTGTTTAATTTTTATTTAATGAGATAGAATAACTACAAGTTATGAGTTTCCTTTATCCATTATATTTAAAGGCCAGATATATATTGTTTAATTAAAAAACATTTTGGGATCTGTTAAAATGATTTTATATTTGATGGATAAAGTAAATATGATATTATGATAATTACTATGCTTTATTTCTAATGATACATAACTTCCTTTATTAGGGACCATAATATATTTCAGTGAAAAAGTTCTATTAGGCCCAAATTTATGAAACGATGAAATGAAGATGATGAAATTTCCTATATGGTAATGATTTTCTATTTGTTGTGTTTGTTGAAAATAATATTACCAGTTACATTTCCTTGATAAATGTAATGTTTTAAGTATATGGTAGAAAAAAAATAAATATATTATCATGGAAAGGCTTTATAAGTAATTATAAATCACAAATTTTTATTAATAATATATAGATTTATGATATGAAGAGTAATTTTGTGAATATGATATTTCTATTCATGTTCATATGAACTCATAAAAATTAATATTGTTAATTTTTTAGTAAATGATGATGTTGGGGAAAAAATAAGAAGAAATGAAAGAACTATCACAAAAATACAACTATGTTAACCAATTATGGAATAATTTATATGAATCTATAAGCTATTTATAATAAGGATAACTCCAAAATAAATAAATTAGATGGAATTTTATTTTTGTGACTCCAAAAATGAATCATTTAAAAGGGAATACATTTGATAAAGGGAAACAAAAGTGTTTTTCAAACCATGAGAGGTGAAAAATTTTCAAAATCCATATGGGTGGGGTTGTTAAGAAATGGTTGATGATCCCTTAAATTTTTTACTAATGGTGGGAATATCCAAAGTGGATTCCCCAACAATGATAAATTTTAATGGAGGTCTTTGGTTTAGTTTTTCTATAAATAGTATCCTTAAGTACATTTTATTCATGGAGAGGGTATTACAGGAAGATAAAAAATAGCCTCTTCATTTGAGAATGGAAAACCCTAAAGGGTTGTCATAAAGATAGTTTTTTGAAAATATTTAGAAAATATAATCAGAAATAATATTTCTATGGTAAAATCCATGAAGAGAGTTGACACAAATCAGAACCGTAAATAATACTGTGAAATAATTTTCAAAATGAGAGAACAGTGAATTTATTTACTATAAACCAGAACTACAAGAAATTTTAAAATGAAAAAATAATTATAGAACCTGATAAAGGATAATTGAGAATATATTTAAAGATGTACTTTCATGAGGGGTACTCTATAATAGAATTTCATAATGGGAAGTTCCTTGGAGGAATTTTTTGAATAGAAGATTTGTGGATTGGGAATACACTAGGAATAGTCTAGAATATTACTCTTACATTAGTGTCATAATGTTTATATGAACCAAAAAATATATAATATAGAGATAATATATTTATATATATATTATATAAAATGGAAAAAAGATTACATCCATATATTATAGTAGTGACTTATCTTTTTTAGTTAATATATAGAATGATTGAAGGAATAAGTGGGATTTCTATTTATATACCATTATTTAGAAGTAGATAGATTGAAACAAGACAAATGAATTTTGAAAATATTTCTATTTTATTAGGAAGTATTTCTATTATTTTGTGTAAAAAAGGATAAAATATTATTTATTATACATGATATCATACAAACAAAATTTATAAGACAAATGGACATAGAACATAATGTTGAATATATCTTTGAAATTTGAAGAATTATTTATAATTATAAATTGTTGATATGAATGAGACCTTAATGAAAATAAATATTTGAATAATCCCTCTACTCTATAAATTTTTTACATTTTTAACCAATGTATTGAGTATGGGGATGGAGAGGGATGGACCCAAGGATTTATAGTATGTGTTACTTTAATATATTTAATTATTTTCTTGATTATTATTACCTACTAGTCTATCAAAACAGTCTTAGTGAATAAATAATTGTATGACCCATTCTGGTAGACTATGTAAAATATAAAATTCTACAGGATTCCTTATTGTAAAATTTTTATATATTTTATTCAATGTATTTGGTGTAAAATGAAGATATAATATTGAAAATGTTCCTCCTTATAGGTAATTTTTTTTTCTATTACCTAAAAAAAGGAGGTGAAAATTTTTAATTAGAGAACATTATAATTAATCCACTCTGTGGGTACATTAGTACAACCTAGCGTAAGAAATATTTTATTAATATTGAAAAGATTTAATAATTTATATATCATGTGTTTTTTTATTTATTTCTAATGAAATTTCATTTCCTTTATAAAATGGTGATTTTATTTATCATTAATTTATTGAGATATCATGATAAAATATAAAACCACTTCATTATATTTTTGACATTTTCATTTAATATATAAATTTGTTCTTACCATACAATAATGTTTTCGAATGATAAGAATGTATTCTATTTTGTACCTTTTATGTTTGTGAAAGTATATAAGTGAACATAGATTTTAAAATTATTTTATTGATGTGGATTAATTTATAATGAAAAGATATTTATTAAAATGTATTCTTCTATATTACCACATATTTTTTTAACACACTGTGATAATTTTTTATACACATTTTATTTTCCATGTGTTAAAAAACTGACATGTGACTGATTTCATGTGGCAAACAAATGTATGAATTATCATTATGTGAAGTGTGGGGAGGATATAACAATCCAATTAAATGGTTAATTACAAATATATTATGATAATAGACTTTGAAAAAGGAGATTTAAAAATCCAAATATTTCATCTGACATTGGTGGTTTTCCAATGTCCTTTATGTTATCAAACACAAGGGGTTAGTGAAAGTAAACTATGTTATATGCATGTGGTAATCTAAGACCATTTACATCGAATTTGTTTTCAGTTAACCTTGTAATATTGTTTCATTTTCTTAGATTATTTTTGTTCCCTATTAATATTTTATCTCTAGATATAATTTTTATTGTCTCATGTTTTATCCTTTTAATTCTATAGTATATGTTCTGAATTCCTTATGACCCTTTTTAGGTTATATGTCTTTCTGAAGTGATCAATTTTATATAATCAATAATAATAATAAACTCTAATAAATCCATATTTATTTTTCCATCATCTATTTATACATTTTTATATTTTCTAACGATTATTGATATAATTATCTATGGAACATTTCTATATTATCCATTATTAAGTATTTTATCACAGTCCTTTGGTTTCCCATTTACCATGGAAATTATATATACTAATATAAATTGTACTATGTTATGTGTGGAATAATTTTAGGGATATATGAAATAAATAATGTGTAATAGGACATTTATGCAGCTTTTGTCGAATGAAACAAAACCTATGGGCTCTAGGATTGTTTTTTTTATTTTTGAGATGTAATATTTAATTATGGTAAATGACTTAATATATATATTCATAAATTGTGAATTTTTAATCACAATGACCACAATTTTTTCACACTATAGTCACCCCTTCATAATTATTTCACATGAATTTTGTTTCTTTCGCCATCTTCTAACTTACAGGTCATTCACTACATTTTTCTTTGACTCATTCTTGCACTACTATCATGAATTGACTGTTGAGATGACCACAAAAGGCCAAAAGATAACATTTTATTTTGATCATAAGAATATTTGAAATAAGTTATGCAAAAATATATAGATGTGTGGCTAGAAAAAAACACATGAGTAATAATTACCAAGATGACACTGAATATCATTATTCATGATTTTTATGTTATAAATCAAAATTTTTTTAAAAAAAACATAGAATGATAATTTGAGAAAAAAATTAGTAACTTTATATAAAATATAAATCATAAAATATTATAAATATTTAATCATAGATGTTGTGGAAATTTAAAATATAAAATTCATACTTCATGGTAATGAAATAGTCGGTTCGACTTATTAATACATAGTATAATGAATCTGAAGATGGTTCATCATCCTCCTCATATAATATATAGATAAACCATATCCAAATTATCTATTAATATCATGTTTTAATCATATAATAACTTAAAAAGTCTCTATGAATAAATTTATTGGGAATTTATAATGTTGAATAGGGCAAACTAGTTAATTCTATACTAGAACCTAAATGTCTCGTTCTTAGATCCAAAACTTGAACCCAAGCTATACACCTATCCACTGAAAAATATCATGTTACCAACACAAATATTTTATGAAAATTTACATTTTTGGATTATTATAGGAGATATATATTTTTTAAAAATATTTGGTAAATATTTCTTTTTTATATAAATATTAAATAAAACCAAAAAAATGAAGACGAAAAAAACATCACTAAATTGCAACCCAATAGTAAACACAATGCTCTGAGAAAAAAATCACAATTTATTAAATTTTATAATTATTTTTTTAAAATATAAATTTTTTAATGGTTCATGACTCCAAGACAAAAATATTTTTTATGCCATGACTAAGGAACATCCCAAGCCACTATAGTTTTGAAGAATGAATGAAGTGGATTACAAAAATGTGGTTTTTTGTATGATCCCCCAGATCATTGATTGGAAAATTATAGATAGATTAGATACCTAGTAGATATGAAATAATTCAAAACAAATAGTTATGATTTATTAGTATAGGAGGGATACTACCAGTGTCCTTGATTTGTGTGATTGTCATTATTAAAGTATTATATGATAAAAATACTCTAAGGACCTTAATTATTTGTGAAGGAAACCTTGGGGAGATATATTATAAGATTATTGAATATGGTTATCAAATAACTAAAATATAATATGGAAAACATTAATTTTTAATATTACACAGTCAAACATAAATTTACTTCAATGTAAGACCCTAATATTTTTAAAGAACACAATTTTTTTTATAGTGCATGCATGATGAAACACAAAGATTAAATAAACAATGAAATATTATTTTTTAAGTATGAAAGATATATCCAAGATATTGAATTATTGTTTATAAATAAGAGTAACCAAATTATTGTATATATATACGGGTTCAACTAAATAATAATTTTTTTATTCTTTAGAAATTAGAATAATATTTTTGGTAATGTCATTTTTTTCTTAAAAAATATGTTTTCATAAAAATGTTTTTTATTATTAATTGTAGAAGAATTTAAAAGTAATTTATCAAACTTTTTTAAAACATATTAGATAAATGTAAAAAGAATTTTTATGTCATCATATAAAGCAATTTAGGGAGATAATTTTTCCGGTTTTTTTGAAAATATTAAATTTTTATTGAACAATAATGAAATGCAATATCTCTTATAATATTTCCAAAACATAATTAATTTTTTTAATAAACAAAATGGATGAAAATTTAGGATAATATAATATAAAAATAATAATAAAATAATCAAAATCAAATAAATTAGAATACACTGAAGGATAAATATGAAAATCATTTTTAATGTTGACACATTCCTTGGGAGACACAAAAAAAGTAATGTTTCGTATTGTAAATATAAAAGTTAATATTTTTTAAGAACATTATGATATTTTTCAATAAATATTAAGAATTATTTTTAATTTTTATGGATATTTTTAAATTATTTATTAATGTGACAAGGAACATATTCAAATTCTTATGAAATGTTTATGAAATTCTAGAAAAGTAGGTATAACATATCAAATGAGTTTTCATGACCTATATGTTAATAAATATACATATTTTAAGAATATAAGAATTTTTAATTAATATAATTGTTTTATATTGTGGATGAAAATTTATTTTTTATTATTATTGATGATATAATTTACATATATGCTTATGAAAAGTCACCATGGTTCTTGTGAAAGTGTTATGACATCATAAAATTTATTTTTAAAACTATAGAATTAATAATTTTTTGGTTGATTAATAGTTTACTATTGTATTAGTAGATAAAAATAAAATATTGGGGATATATTATAGGTTTATATTGAAATTACAATATTATGTTGATGTCATTAAAGTCAACTTAAATTATTAGTTTCAAAATAGATATTAAAGGTATTTTATGATAAATACTATTTTATTAAATGATTTCAATTTCAAAAAAACATATATTTGGCCATGTAAATGGAATATAGTTCATCAAGTTATTCATGATCAATCACCTATCTAATTTACATATTATAATAAAATCATTGACCCATAATGAGTAAAATAATTATGTCATGGTAATCGAAAAATGGGTGATGAGGGAAGGTGGTTAAAATAGTGTTATAAGGGTGAAATGATCACCTAATCATGAAATTGTTTAAATGTATATGATTATTTATATCCATAATTATCATATATATTAAACATTCAAAATTAGTTACAATTTATAGTGAATTTTATTTAATATTAATTTAATAATGTTGATAATTCCAAGAGTGTCTCATCCCCTCACACACAAAATGGGACATCCATTTTTCTCTTCATTACTCCTTTTTAAAATAATATCTCCACCCATAAATGACTAAATTACATCAAAAAACCATCCCCAAATCCTTGTTGTCTTATTTTTAGAATGAATCTAATATTAAAAGTCTTATGTAATAAAGGTGGGTGGGGGGGGGGGGGGTTTGAAGAATATGTATAACATTTATCTAAATGTTTTATTTTTATTTCTTCTTATTCATCATTAAAAAAACATCTATGAATTTTGATATAACCAAATTTTTATATCTAATATAAAAATATGTTATTATATTAACTACTTAATCTATAACCATATGGTCTTTAATCAAATGGTAAATGAATCAATCATTTATATGTACAGTGCACTACCACCTCACTAATCGATGTAAATTATTTTCCCTCAACACCACACACGACATGTAATAATAATGGATTTGATGTATATATATTATTTCAAATAAATAATAATTATTTTTTAAGAATATTATATATTCCATTTTCATAACTATCCATCCATTGAAAAACTAAAACATCATTCATGCATTCGTATATATTATCACCTACATAGAGTGATATATTAAGTGTTTAAGCAACACATCACATAGATGATATGTGTGTCTGTGTGTTTCTGTGTATCTAAAGAGATTATATGATTCTATGGATAAACAAATAAGTTTATGAAAAAAATAATACCTTTACACATTTCCCTTAGGTTTTTTCAATAACGAAAAATTTACTCATCTGTATGTTTGGACTACACTCTCAATGGTTGTCTCATAATGAATTTGTCGTAACCATTATTCATGGATAGTTTTAAACATTATAATTTATAAAAAAATTTGAAAATTTATTTCACTGTTCTTATTCAATATATAATATAATAAAACCACATTGTCAATAGTCATAGTAACAATGTCATATTGGATATATGAGTCAAAGGTCATCAAAATGTTAAACACGAACTTCATTGATTAGATATTTGAATATGAAGTTGAAAAAAAATACAAAGAATAATAAACACTAAAAAATATTAATAATTTTAATAATTAACAAGATTTTATTATTTTGGAAGGAAAGTATATTATGTGATGACTAAAAATTGATGTAAGGGATAATTTATCATAAAAAATCATTTTAAATGTTTTAAAGATTTTATATTAATATTTTCCTTCCATTAACATATTCGGAGTATTATATTATTTATATTTTAATTTTATTAAAAATTAATTAAAAATAAAATATTATGTAACTTTTTAATTTATTAATTCTATTTTGATATGGAATATTGGTATGTATTTATCATGGAATGTTTTTAAAAGAGAACAATAGAATGTTCCATTTTATGATATATGATGTCAATATTTATTTACACCACCATTTATATTATTTTATGTTATAATTCATTGATATGATTAGATCTTTTCTAAAATTTTAATTAATGTTCTCTTTTGATGGGTTTATTTAAAAAAAATTAAACAGTGGAATATATTTCAATTTAAATAAATATTTTATTATTGGTGTTAATAATTTGATTTTGAGTATTATGATAGAATATAAAACATTATTTTATTATGATTATGATAATGTTATTTGGAATTATTTAAGATGACAAATGAGCCCAAAATATCCCCTGGTTATGTTTATCCAAATATTTCTTGTCTATGTGTTTGGTAAACGTATGGTGCTTATGGGTTATGTTTATCCAAATATATTATGTGAATTTATCTCGTAGGTTATTCCTTGTAACAAACCATTGATATTCTTAATATATTCATCAAATAATGTTTTCATTTCTATTTATTTTATTTTATTCATTGAGGGATTTTTATAGAAACATAACATTCTAAATGAAGAATATTTTTCATTACTATATGTTACATGATAAAATGAGCATAAGTAAACAACTAACTATATTTCTAGAAATTTAATCTCATCAATAACATGAATATCATGAATCCTCAAGTTGAAATGAACAATAATAGATAATACCATTATAAATTTGAAATTAATTTCTTTGATTATGAATATTACTATATAAATTATAATAATTTTAGGTATCATGTGATTTGTCCTAAAATATAAATATTTTAAAATAAAAATAAATATTTTCAGAAAATAGTATTTTTATAAATGATAGATTACACATGGTTTTCACATATTATTTATAATAAATTTTAAAATCCTCATTTATATACTTGTGAGAAATATAATTAAATTTTTATTTAATAATATAAAAGTTGCCATAGGGTGGTTTTTTGGATTTTTATGATATAATCAATTTTTATTGAATTGTTAAGACATTCAATTTTAAATGAGAACTACATTTTCATTAAAATAATTTATAAATTTAAATTAAATTTTCAATTGGTTCTAAATAAAAAAATATTTTAATTAAAAATCTATTATTTATATTTAGGTTATTGGATTCATTTTGAAATTCAATTTTCATATAAAGAATGTGAACTTTGGATCATTTTCTTTTTTAAAAATGAATATCATAGTACATATGCAAGATTAATTTTAAAATAATATTTCATATTCTCTAAATATAGTTCTTTATAATGGATTATATATTGGGAATAAAAATAATTTATATTGACTAATAATGAATAATTAATTGTTTACCAAAATTAAGAGTTAAAATGGAAATTATATACCTTGGTTATAGTGAAAATAGGTTTATATGGGGTTAAACAAAGATTATATAGGATAGAATGACCTAAAAAATGTATAAAACATAATTTATGTAAATAATTAGACCATGTCATGTACATTTCCTTATAGAAGTCCATTATCAACCATTCTTATGGTGAAAAACATAGATAAAACGTTTTCATTTTAAAAAATTACAATTGTGAAAGCCACCCCACTTAAAAAAGTCCACCCCAATCCTCTACATTATCACCATAAATATATTTTGGATCATCAAGGAATATCATATATAAAATTAAAAATTATATTCAATCATCATTTAAGTGTAATTTTTTTCATAAAAACATCCTAGAAAATATGTCAATGTAACTCTAAGGAGTTTATCTTTACAATGGGTAATGTTCTGTAATGATCATCTCTATTTTATTTCTTAATAAACTTCAATAAATTCTAATTAAAACACAATAAAAAAATAATATTTATCTTTTATATAATTAGATTTTATATAGTAATTTAATTACCTAATAGCATCCCCTTTCTTTCAAATGGGTGAAAAAATCATGATTCATGTGTATAGAAGACTACATCCCTACAAACTGATGTCATTTAGTTTTCATTTTCTACACTCATTGATGGGTATTATTATAGATATAAATCATATATATGATTAGTAGAGTATACAAATACATTATTATCCATTATATCTTATATAAATTTTATAGTTTCCGTTCTAGAGGGGATAAGTCATTGTCTCTAACATGTACAATGGACTACCACCTTGTGAAATGATGTGATTTGTCTTTAACTATCATTTTTACATGTTATGTATTTAAGATAAAATTGATGGATATATGTGATATAAATTATATAATTATGAAATTAATTTCAAATTTATAATACTAAAAAATAATATAAATCAATTTCTTTATATACATTTCACTCACAAAAAAGGGATAACATTGTTTGTGTATGTGCGAACTATCTCCATGATGAAAAATGTGACTTTATTTTCCCCAAAACTCCACATCGATGATATATATAATTAGATTTAATAAAAAAATATGATATGTGTGATATTATTATCAACTTATAAAGATAACATATTACATAACTTTATTAAATGATGATCATTTGAAAATGGAAACATTTCTCTATTTTACATAGGACCTACCATCTCTATGACCATGATGTAATTAATTTTTCATAAACATATTTAATTATTAATGTTAAATTTAAAATTGATTTATATAATTGTTACTTATTTCATGATGATTTTTTAGATAATAAAAATATATAATACGTACAATAATATTCAATTTCAATGAAAAAACATATTAGAAAAAAAGGAAATGTACATAAAAAACAATGTGGAAAATTAATGATTATTAATTATTGAGAAATAATTTATTATTATTTGATCATTTATGATATCATTAATATTAATATATTTATGGTACAAGTGAATAATTTTTTTAAATATACTATACATGAATTTAAAACATGTTAAACCAAAAGGAAGTTTGAGATAAGGGAATTATTTACTCAATTTCCTTTCATTTTGTTAGTCTTATACATTATTGATTATGCAATGCTATGATTATTTATTTCATTTCTATTTAATATTTTATGTGTTATTTGCGATTGTTTCATGAGGATTAAAATTGAATACAAAGATTCAATTCATTGATTAATATCTACTTCAATGATTCGATCTCTTTAAGGTATTTAACCTCAATTTCATTACATTGAGAAACATTATAATATTAATCAAATAATTTATTTTATATGGTTTATTTACTATCCATTATGTATATAATATCATAAATACTAGATTATTCAAGTTATTTTATGTTTTAATTTCAAATAATTCATCTATGGGGACTTGAATTAACAGTTACCAAGGGAAAAATATTTTCATAACACAATTTTATTTCATTTTTTATACTGCTCTTTTGTTGTATATGATATTATAAGATTATTTTTAATAAATACATTTAAACATATATTTATTATTTCCAAAATTTTTGGACCAAAATTTGATAAAAATAATATATTTATTGATAAAATATTAAATCAATGTTATTATCATTGTGACGAAGTATTTCATAGTCTTAATTTGATTTGGATTGTTTATAATTCAATTTAAATTGATGGGAATTATTTGATCATGGTTTAGTAGTCCCATTAGTTTTTTTCTACTTTGGTTTTCATGAACAATTTTATATAATATTACTGTTTTCCAAATATTTAGAAATTAAATTTACTAATGAAATGATATTAAGAAAATAAGGCTATATTTCTCTCTTATTCTTGAATTAAATTTTCATCATAACCCATGTCCTATAAAATATATTCAAATATATTTTTATTAATTTAAAAATTATTTATTACAGATATTTTTACTTATTTTATACTATTTAAAAAATAAATTTATTTGAATCATCATGTCTCTTTTAAAACAATGCTCATTTGTATTTTACCAAAATAGTGAAATGATTTTAATAACATGTATTACATGATAAAGTTTCAAATACACCATGAAAAATAAAATGTCTCAAAAAAAATCATTTATATGCTTCAATTTTTATTTTAATATATATGTATTTTAAAAAAAATGTTATATTTCAGTTTTAAAAGTATTTTTTAAAAATAAAATGTATATTTTCTTCATTAATTTATTTGAGGATATTTTATGGAATTTCTATTAATTAATTAAATAATGTATTATTATTACCTTATTGGGTATATGTTTTATTGATACTATCATTATTCTTTATATGAATGGTTTATTATCATTTGAACAATAAATGTATAGAAATTTACTTTCTATATTGATTTTTTTAATCATTAACCTTCATCTAAAATAATCAAAATCTTGTGAAAATTAGTCATTTTATTTACCCCAAACATAATAATTATCTATAATGGATATAATTTTTGATCAAACTATTTCTCTTTTATATATACATTGTTTTACTTTGAAATTTATTTGATTTACTTCTAAAATATTTTCAATCTATATTAAATTTTTAATAATTATTTTTAATGTTAAGGAATAATGATTCATGAATTTAATAGATTATTCAATATATGATGAATGATTTGGACTATTTGTGATAGACGGGGACTTGTAAAATATAGCCCCGCGATACATCGATAGGTCTAATGACACAAATTGCTAATGTGTGTTTAGTTATTTACGTAGCCATATTATTTATGAATTATATAGTTTTGGAACTCATGATATCTAATAAATATAATTTTTTACATTTATTTTCCTTATAATATTGATTAATCCACATATTATCATGATATAAGTTTTATTTAAGTGTAATGTGTGTTTATTTATTTATCATTCCATGGAGATTATATATATTTATTCATAACAAATTTTGATGTACAATAACCGTAATAGTAATTTAATCTCACCGTTATTTTTTCCTTTACAAGGAATTTATGTAGTGTATTATGATATCTAGTCAAAGATATTATAGAGTTCATAATTTGATTCTCAAAATAAAAAATTTTGTATTCTTTGTTTTCAATTTTTATGAAAGACTAAAGTATATATCTAGTTTACCAAGATTGATAAACTATTGGGTCCTTAGATATAAGATTTCATGATTTTTTATAAAAATTCAATTAAGCTTATATCATCTTTATGGTATATGGGTTAGGTTCAAGGTCACTACACATTATGAGGAATGGGATCCTTTACTAAGAATAATTACCTCATGTATATGGGTATATTTTATTAACTAATGGATTTCAATTATTATTTTGTAAATATAAATAAATCGTACTCCATGGGTTTGTAGATCCTTGAGAGCAGGTTATGAAATGATATATAGAAAATTGGGTTGTTCACCTCATACTGGAAAAATTCATGTATTTAATGGGTTACAAGAAACGATCTCATTGTAGGGAAGTTGTTGTGGTTCATGTTTTTGGCAAGGAAATTATCAATCCATGATACAATTCTACAAGGTGAATATATAGAACCAGTATAATTTATATTTTAGGGATTCATTTTTTAATGTTTTTTGGATTTATAGAAATTCACTCAATAAAATGGGGTCATAATATGAATTCCTTGAGTCCAATAGTTTAATTTACAATGCATTCCTTAATCTTTTTTCTTTTGATGTGGATGGTTTCCTCTCGAACTATGAGTTTTTTTGGGTGATCTCCATACTTCCAGATGGCTTCATTTTTTGTCTAACTCATATGGTTTCTACATCACATATCCCTATTTTAATTAATTATATGACTTTTAATGTCTGATATGTTGGAATATAATGACCATTTTCCTATTTCTGTAGGTTTAAATCATTCCTAAAGTAGTTGTATCAATGTATCTTGTTAGATATTTCAATTTTTTCATGATCATGTCAATATTATTGGAAAATTTAATTAAAAATAATGACTTTATATTAGAATGGAATTATTATAAATGATTCCTATTTTGATTCGGTTTTTGATTTAAAAATGAATTGCAATTGATATGATATGGTTTTATTAAATGTGAGAATAGATTTTTATTTTTTTGAAAAAATTAAACCATTGGGATCCTTGGAAAACATTGGAAATAAACATTTCACTTTTGTTTGTATCACGTCCCTAGAGGTTTTTTGATAGAAAAAACTATTATTGGATTCAATATTAGTTGGAACCAACAATTTATTTATTTTTTCTGTTGTACGTCTAGTCTATATTCTCATAGGGATTATCCAAAATGGTGTCTTTTTTTATTTACACATGGTCTCTAACATAATGGTAAATTTCAGGGAACTTCAACCATGTGTTTATTTAATAGTGCATACATAATTATTTTTTCTACTGCTTTCATATTTTTCATTATATATGGCATATTATTGGATTTGATGAATATGGTATGCATTTATGTAATAAAAAGTAATATTTTTAAGAAATTCTTTATAAAAAGGATTTATAATTCATATTATTTTAATTTATATCATGTGAAATATAGATATTAGATCTTTTATAAATTAATTGGTGGAATCATACTAGTATTTATTCCAACACCCAAATTATTCCTTTGGGTGGTTGTAGAACTTATTTTGTAAGACATAGGAAAAGGGAAGGGAATCATGTGGCATGATAGTTATTCATTTCATTAGTCACATTCATAATGGCTTATTATTGTGGTTATGGATGGTCCCAAGGTGACATTTTTCATCTAGTCAACATTATTTTTATAGTTTGGAATGTTTTTATTATTATTATATGTGTTATGGATACGTATTAATTTTGTTCACATTCTACTTTGATTATTCTTCATCTTAAATTGATACATTGGGATATTTCTCTATATCTCACCATATGGTGTAAAATTTAATGTTTTATTTTTAGTTGATCAATGCTAGATCAGATAAAATATGTTTATGAGGGAATGAAAAA
The DNA here is from genome assembly GCA_963277665.1 of Viscum album. Classification (NCBI taxonomy): domain Eukaryota; kingdom Viridiplantae; phylum Streptophyta; class Magnoliopsida; order Santalales; family Viscaceae; genus Viscum; species Viscum album. The sequence continues at coordinate 169,968,629 of OY728138.1, forward strand.
CATTAAGTTTTGTTGATATTGCGACGTTGTGGTTTGATGTTTTTGTAGATCAGTTTATTTATCAATAGAATGCGAGTAGTATGTGTAGTAAAGGGGAATAGCCAGCTCAGTTTTTTTCCATAATATGAGTTACTATAGATTCCTAGGGTTATTTATAATTACTCTGATATGGCGTTTGAGGTTGTTTTAATGAACTATATATGGGAATTTTTTTGAATTGACTAGTCTTTTATCTGTATTTTTGTATAAAAATTATTATTTTCTTTTTTTTGGAGTAAATAATTGATATAATAAATTGTTTATGGTCCTATGACTATTAAGTAATTCTCATTATTGATGGGTTTTTCATCTAATTTTAAGAAAATTACACAAATAATATCACTTTTATGGCTGATTGAGGAAGCTGTGAAATATGTTCTATAGGGGAATCCTCAGACAGATCCTTCACTCATATAAGATGTAATTATAACAATATAAAATCTACACTAGTATAGTGTTAGGAACGATGATGATTAGTGGATCTGGACTAAGATTCTACTAAGATACATCATCTTGAATTCCTAAATAACAAATTCCCCAAGAAATATGAAGAATTGAATAAGTGGATTGTGAGGATCTTTAACTTTTTGAACAATTATAAAGACAATAAGGTGGATTTTCCAAATATATTATTACGGTACCATGATGGTGTTTATGGGTTGGTATTAGTAACATTATTCTTTAATGTGGTATTTCTTATGTATATTTCATGATAATATTTAACAAATAGTTTTATATTGATAAAGTACATGGGTAAAATATCTAGGAGTTTCTGAACATAGAGAATATAGAAAATACTAGTTTGTAGAATTCCACCGATTTGTTGAGTCGGTGTACTTATCACAAAATCTAGTCACCCCTGATTTCATTAAGAAATAATGACTTGAGTTGGTGATGGAAGATAATATTTACTGGATACTGATTCTCATATTCCACATAACAATTCTAGAGTTTGTAAAAAATGATGCATTAAAATAGTATACCATCAATAGAAAAACAATTTTCGGAGGATCTTCAGTTTGTGTAGCTATTTTGTAGGGTTTATTGTCAAACAAGAAAAGTAAATAAGTAGCTAGAATTATTCAAGAATAGTTTTTGGGATTTCATCATGACATCATTATCATTTTTATATCAATTTTTGAGGAATACTCATAGATGTTCTAACCATATAGTGACACCCAAAACTTATAATCACTGTAAAAAATATATCTTTTTGAATAATTTTTTGATCAGATGTCCCAAATAATTAAGGTTGGGTCAAATCTCACCATGGGTTGTATAATTTTTACAATGCATCCAGGGGTGGTGAGTCTTATCCTCAATATTTGGGGATAATTATGTGGCTAATAAATCATAGGGAATATCCGAGATTGGACATCTTTTTGAAGTGAAGTATACACTAATGGAATTTGATGTAAAGATGACTATAAATAGAGGAAAACTATTTGATTCTTATTCAATATTTTTACTTTTTTATATAGGTTATACCTATTCCCATATATTATTAGTGTTAATTGAATTTTTGGGTTTCAATTAAGATATTTACCCATTATTTTTGAATGTTTCCATTCCTTTGAGAAAGGAGTTTTAATAATGGTTGATATCTCTAGTATGTTGAGTGAAGATAATAGAACATGAGGTGTAATATGACTTCTTTTTTCTAGATCATGTAATCTTAGACTGGTTTATTATATTGGATTTTATTACTATCTTTAAGGCCTATATTGATTATAATTAATTTTGTGTTTATTTTTTATACCATGATGGAATCACTCATGTCTGTTAGGGTGAGTGGGATTCTAGGTCTAGGAGAGTGTGGAATTTTTTCATTCTGCTAGGATGATCTCTTATTATATATTTATATTATTCATAAATCCCATTTATTTATATTTGTGTATCAAAATTATAATAATTTATGTTCATACCCCATAGTCTTACTAGATGACATTTCTTGTTTGTTGAAATCAAGAGTTGTTGCATGTACCATGGACCAACTACCTTGAAAAATGCTCATTTCTATTCTATCTTTTCGTATGGAGCCTATTGAGTTTATAGAACTTAATGAAAAACTTTGAGATCACAAGGATAAGGGTTATATTCATCCTATAACGTCATCATGGTCTTCACATGTATTATTTACTATGAAAGAAGAAGGGAGCCTCAGACTATATATTGATTATCAAATATAAAATCATGTGACCATTAAGAACAAATATCCATTTACCAAGACTTATGATATCTTTGACCAGCTTATAAAGGATCATTGGTTTTTTAATATTGTAATTTGATCAATGTACTACTAGTTGGGATTAATTAAACATTATATATACATGATATTGATTAAGAACCGATTGGGGAGTTGTGGTTATCTAGTTATTCCATCCGGCTTCAATAATTCTCTCATAGTATTTATGGAATTGATGAACCTGAAATTTAATTGGTTCATGGGATAATATTTTTTTTACATAGATGATATTTTTTATACTCCATGTCATAGGAGAATAACATGTAAAAATTTTATAATCCTTATAACATAGAGGGAACAACATTTTTATAGTAATATTTCAAAATGTGAGTTTGGATTGAAAATGTTGTGTTATTCGGGTATGTTTTATATAAGAGGGTTATCTTAATGGACTTAAAAAATGTACATGATGTAATTTCATTGTAGTTTCCATGAAATATTTTTGATATCATGAGAATATTGGGGTTGGATGGTTATTATAGTTTATTTATTTGGTATATCTCTAGGCTTGCATGATGATGTTAACATTAACCCATAAGGGTGTAAATTTAGAATTGAATTGAAGTTGTGAGAGATATTTTGAGGATCTGATGGTGATATTGTCTATAACTCTAGTTTTTATTCCTACATAACCATTATTTTTGTATGATTATTATGTTTAAACTTCTAGAATTGTTTTGGTATGTGTCTTGATGAAGGGAATATGGTTAGTATACAACTGCTCTCCCTAGTTATTGCCTCTGATGAAAAACAAACCATCACATGATCGTATATTGGTAGTGGTTATGAATGAACTCAAAACATGATGTAACTACTTCATTAGGGAGTATTTTACAATATATGATTATCGCAATCTCCTGAAATATATTTTCAATTAGAGGGATTTGAACTGGAGATATAGATGATGGGTGGAGTATCTCTAAAATTTCAATTTTGATATTTCATATAGACATGGGAAATGTAATTTGGTCACGTATGTGTTGACCATAGAATTAATGAAACAAGTAGTGAATTAATTAATGGAATAGTGGTCTTCGATGAGTTTTTTTTGTGAAATTATTACAAGATTTAATTATTTTGGTGGGATGTTATGTATATCGTCGATGAATTCAAAATTATCATTTAATGATCAAAATTAGGTTGAGAAGATATCTAACACTGATTGATTGAGATTTTGTGAATTATTTTTGGTCTGGATACATTAGGGGAGTGGTCTCAATATTCATGTAGTAATTTGTGTTTTTGAAATAGGTTTTGTTTTATTTTTTCAGTAAAGAATTAGTTGATGGACTATGGAAAACATTTTTATCAGTTTGCAGATGTAGGTGCTACCATGATATATAATGATGTGAGATGTCACTATTGGTGGTTGGGGATATAATAGATATCTTTTGATTTTGTTTTATTTTGTCATTCATTTAATTGAATCAAGGTAGAGCACCATAGACTTACTGTGTTACTTCAGACCTTACCCTTTCTTTTATAGAAATGGGATTATATTTAAATGGTTTTTTTATTATTATACCATGAGATCCATGTAGGAGGGATGTGATTTGGGTGATCACTAATTTACTAATGAAATCAATAAATTTCAATCAAATCAAAGAAATGATGAATGTTTAATATCTTGGGGACTTTTATATTTGAGAGATTGTGAGAATTCATGGGGTTCCCAATACCGCAGTTTTTGACAAGGACAAGAGGATCCAAATAGGTTATTGAATAGTTTATATAAGGTTATGGGTTCCCAGTTGAAGTCAATCATATAATATAATCCTCAAATATATTGGACAAGAGAGTGATAGAGAGATGGATATCTAGTTTCTTCTGGATATTATCCAATATTGGGTTCATGATTTTTGTGGTTATTGGGAAAACATTTACCGTCAATACAGTTTTTATAAAATAATGGTTTCTAAGATTTGATAAAAATGTTTTTTATGGGGAATTTTACGGTTGGATATGTATATCTCCCTTATATTAATTGGCTTTTGGGAGAGATTTACAAGTTGGGATGAGGCTCTTTCTGGAGATGAAAGAAAGGGTGAAATTGATCCCAAAGAGATTATTCAACCCACATAGTGATCATAAATCTAACGAGGACCCTCATCATCAGCCAAAATTTTTGGAGGTATGGGATCATTTAATTCATAGATATTTACCCGACATAGTACATCATATATTGTGTATGAATTATATATTAGAATCAATTTTTGTGGGGCCCTTTGTGATTATTTCACAACATGGATGAGTGGAATATTGGTTGATGTTTCTATCACATTTAACATCCATCGATGACGTGATTCATGTTTATCATCATATAAGATATCAATCGAATCTTATCCATGTTATTGAATCGGAGGATAGTTACCTTGAGCCTGGGATCACAGTGGTTGAGAAACTAGTTCATATTTGGGATCACTGAGAGATATTTATTCCTGGTAAAATGATAACATTGGTCCATGAATATAGAAGTGCCGATACGATATCAATGAGACATGGTAGTAGAAATTATTAACAAAGAAATAGTAGCCTCCAATTTTTTCATGTTCATGTTCTAGAGGACTTTATAGGGGAATTAAGTGATTATTGTTGGGATATTATAACACATCATTAAATTTATTTAGGTATGTTTGGACTATTGTTTTGGATTTCCATTTTATTGGTGTATTGATGTAATATTTACAATGGAGATCCATTTCTAGGGAAAACGAAATAATGTCAGGGGATTTGTGTTTCTTTAAATTAATAGTGTATAAGTATAAATGTATAATGTAATCTGAGGGTTCTTCTTGCGTTTAGAGACACTCAAATGGATGTTCATGAATTTATTATAAGAAACTATATTGTTCCTTAACTATTAGAATTATTAATGTCCTAAATTGTATACAAAACAAGAAATCTATTTCCTTGAAGATTCATGACTCTAGCCAAATTCATGATAATTTACAACTCATGAAACCATTACATATCATGAAAACATCAATAATGTGTAATTTAACTCAAGGTGAATAATTTATCATTATATTGTTTATTCATACATGTTCATGATATTAAAGAGTTTCATGAAATTAATTACACATGTCTATCCATTTAATTAATGCATCACCCCCATTTTTTATCGAATGATAAGGATTTTGTTTTAATGTATAACAATTTCTTTTCCGATCTCCGTCCTCTTGGATCACTCCAATCAACACATGACTCCCATGTTAGTTGCATAATTTATCCCTCTTTCATTTGTTTCATGTCTTTCTAAGGCCTAAATATTTAAAATTAATATTTTTTTCAATGGAATCTAGATTTCCATCAACCTTGAGTTATGTGTATCTGTGAAAGTGGTTTTTATTCTACAATTTATATATTTTATTACAAAATCTTATAGGATATTGGACGAAAATGACTCTATTGAAATTAAAAATTCTTAGATGGAAATAATTCATGTATTTAATATGGGTTGGATTTTAGAAAATATGTTATTTTATATAAAAAATTTTTTAAACGTGATCATGGATTTGGAAACGTTTTTAAAATTCATATCTCATTTAGAACCTCTAGTGAATTTGGAAATGGACAAATCAATTTAGTATGTGTAATGAAACTAGATGTATTATTATATAAAAAGACTATGGAGGGACACAATATCAATTAGAACTAACATTTTCATGGTTTAGGGTTATTTTATATTTAGTACTTATTCTAATAAGATAGATCTCGAATGGCATTATTTTTATTTATACTTCTTTTTATCACATTATGGATTATTACATGGATATTTTACCATGTGGTTATCTTATAGGGCATCCATGGTGGGTTTACCCCTGATTTCATGACACCCCTTATATAAAACATATTATATGTTTTGGTCACTATGTTATGAAATGATGGTATCAAATGTAATTTTTATAAAATTGTTTAGTTTATAGAAAATATAGAAATATAGGATTTTTTATTGAAGCTAGAACATGTGAATTATTAATATTAAAACATGTATATATTTGTTTGTGGAATCCTAATTGGATCTATGATGAAACCAACATTTTGAATTTTGGTCATTTTATATCATGATTTATAGGAATCAGTTAATGGGAAGGGAATCATGTAGCATACATGTTTCTCTTTTCTTTTATGACCTTCTTAGTGGGATAGTTTGGTGGTGACAGATGACCACATGAAGACTTTTTATTTCAATTATAATTTATAATTCTCGTTTTTATTGTTTACCATGTATTTGAATATCTCAAGTAAATGTGGTCTTTTCATTTTCATTGTACATTGATGTCACTTTTGTTTTTTATGAATGTTTCGATTCATTTTTCTATATCACCATGGGAAGACCACTTAAGGTGGCTTATCTCATTCACCCAAGCATTTTAGACATATTAAATTTGTAAGACTGATTCACAGATTGATATGGAAACAATTTACCTAGTTAAATATACGATTTTCTATTATTTTAATGTGTTCTTGATGAAAAAAATTAATTTTACATGGTATTATAACCATATTTTTTTAAAAATGAATGATTATTCCCATTAAGATTATTGTGTACTAGTTTTAATAAAAATAATTTTATATGGGTTCTCATGTTTTTTATGACATCATTATAGTTATTATTTTTGACTTATTCTTTCATATTAAGAGTTTTATGAAAAAAATATATATGTGATTGTGTGTTCATTTGTATATTAAGTGATAATTTGATATCAAATTTTATTTTGTAAATTGAAAATTTTCTTATATAGCTTCATTATTTTTAAATGGTCTAAATGGTTTCTCACAATTTTTATGTCCCTTGGTTTTATTTTTATATTCGTCCCATGTTCTTAATGTTTTTTATATGGAAATGTATTTGTAAAAAATTAAAAATTCATGATTATATCCCCAAACATTTTCCTAAAATATTAATCATTATTCAAAATAGGTATTTTTAGTAATGTGGATACTAATGGAATTTTCCAACATTCAATTTATCATTTTTTTAGTAATATTCATGACCAAATTATCTAAAAAAATAATCATATTTATTTTGACATTGAAATAAAATTAATTCTAATTTAAAACTCAATATTATGTAATGTTTTAAGATGGGGTCCTTATTCTAGATATTATAGAAATGATAGTAGATGACTATAGATTATAGGTTTCCATGTAAGGATAATGTATTATATTTTTATACCCTAATATTTTAGTTTTTTTGGGGGATTATTGTTATTAATATAAAGTGATTTATGATAAATCGGAGGATATTATAATACATTAAATCATATAAGTTATAAAGGACTAGAAGGAGTAAAATATTATAATATTTTTAAGGTATTGTCTTTACGTTTATTGATAATTTTCCTTTTAGTAATAAATTTCAAATTTATGGTTTTTCTTTTGAAATTTTTTGGGATTGTTCGTTAAAATGGATGTAAAGTGATGATGCCCAACCTCCATATCTATATAACCTGATTTCATCGTTATTATTGATGAAAAACATTATTCTACTAATTTTGAAATATTCTTGAGTATTAATATGAACTTCAACATACTATTTAAATCATTGAACAAATTTTTAATTTTCAAAATATTATATTAGCCATTGTATCATTTTTATTTTATTTAAAAATCTAAACTCCTTCATTTCTCTCAAAAAGGGAAATGCCCAAAATGTATTTCCTAATTTTTTTCTGGAATTTGAGCATCACTCTGAATGATAAATGGAATATAATAATAATATTTTTTTCATGATTTATGGAATGCATTAATTTTTTTGTGTTTAATATATGAAATAAGATAGGTTTAATATTAGTGAATCAAAATGATGTAATTCATATATCTCATTTTTATTAATGAATTGATGATGAATAAGAGAATAATGTATGGTCAAATTTGTATCAAATAGGTAGAAAAAAGAATGTGATTATGTATCGAGTTTCCAAAATTACAGTTTAGTAGTATTTTATTAATGACATTATGATAAATTCATAATTTTATTTTAATCATGAAACACCTATGGATTCTTATATATTTGGGTTTTTCAAAGTATTGAAACATATGGTTTATGGAATTTTTATCATTGAATGTTATTGATGATTAAAGGTTACATTGTTTGGAGACATTCATTTATGGGAAAGTGATTCATGTATTATGATTATTTGAATTATTGAGAAAAAATAAATCATATTGTAATCCTTAAAGGTAAAAAATTAATTTGATGATTAATTTTATTTATCATGGATGTTCATTATATATATATTTTTAGAATATTATTGAATCAATGTTAATTATGAATATTAATATGACATATCATTTTTTATTTATAATTTAATTATATTAATTTATTGTTAGATAAAGGAAATGTTGCAGAATAGATGATATCAAATCAAAAATTTTATAATGGCGGGGCTTGAACATATAATTGATTGAAAAAAATACTTTCACACATACTATTATACTCTGTAATGTCCAAATTAGTTTGAAATTGTTTATTGAAATAAATAATTTTATTGAAAATGAATAAGTTGATTATGAAAATAATATAAATCTATATGATAGTCATGTTATTTTAGAGAAAATATTCTCATATTTTAAGAGAATATTTTATTATAATATATTCCTTTTTTATATGAATCATATTATGGGATCAATTAAATATTTAATTAATTTTAATGTTCAGAATAAATATTTCAAATTTAGTGTCATAAAGAAAATATTTGAGTAGGTAGTTATAAATTCACAAGTCAATTAATAAATATGAATTATTATTGATTATTTTTATATATAGATAAGTATATTGGAGTTATATAATAATAAGATATATAGAAAAATTTCAATGCTTCTGCAAGCCCAAAAAAGTCAAAATAACATATTAATTTAGTTTTCATGACTTATATATATGAGAATATATAAATATTTAATGAATAAAAATGTTCATAATAAAATGGTTGAATTTATTTTATATTTTTATTTTATTTAAAAATTTTATTAATTAAACAATTACCTTAAATGTTTGTGCAATACTGCTATTGTGCATCAGAAATTTGTAGAAAAAATCTTATTATTATTTTTTAATTAAAAAAGAAATTTTATTCTAATAATATATAGTGTCCCAATATTTTAATAGATCTATATATTATTAAGTATTATTTAAATTTATAGATTCAAATTAAATTTTCAGCATGATGAATTTAATGTAAAATTAAATTAATAGTCACAAAAATAACATTATGTATATTTTTATAATAAAGAATATATTTTTTATGATTCAAAATTAATAAAACCCTTATAATCATCAATTTAAATAAAATAATGTTGAATATATCGACCATATACATTTTAATAGTCACTTTTACTTTTATATTCACGTTTTTAGTCCCTAAAGAATAAAAATATTTGATATCATGGTAATCATTATAAAAGATAACGGGGGATAAAACATAGTGATATGGGAAAAATATCAACTAAACAAATCAAAATATAATTATATAAGGTAATTTACACTCATAATAATCTTTTATAAGAAATATGTCCATTCTTTTTAACCTTTAACCTAAAATTTAATTTACAAAAATTATATTTTTATGTTATTTCAGTAGTGCCACTACTCACACATATAAAAGAACACCATCTCATATCTCTTTATTACACATATTCAGAACCATAGATCAAATAATACCTTCCAAAATTCCTTCCCAATATCCAAACCAATTTCCTAGATGTCTAATATTGATTATAATACCAAACTTATAGGGATTACGGTATAATATGATGGATGTTTTCAAAAGAATGGGTATAACTTTTAACAAAATGTTTAAATTTAATGTATTATTCTTATACATTAAAAAGGATTATTGAATTTATCATATAATAAAATCTTATCAAAAATATATTTATATGTTATTATATTAAATTATTAAACTATACTCATCTTCATTCTCATTAAATTTAAATTGAACCCATCATTTGTGTTTAAATCAGAGTACTACCTCGTTAACTGATGTAATTCCTTTTCCATCAACACCATCCCCATCAGGTTGTAATACACGATTTAATGTTTCTATATGAATTTTAAGAAATAATTATCATTTTAGATGACATTTTAACTTTTATTTTATTATCTTTTCATCATTTTAATAATGATAATGACATTCACACATACTTGTGGACTACCAGCTCCACAATGCAATGTGACTATTTTTTAATCACCTCATAACATAGATGGTATGTGTAAGTGTATTTAAAGAGTTAATATGATATTATTGAAATAATAAAAAATTTATAATGGTAAAAGAACACACACCTTTTATCTTCATGTTTGTTAACAAATAGAAATGTTATTCTCAAGTACACACAACCTCCCATCTTGATGATTGTATCATTATTCATTTTTCATAAAAACTTTTATTTAATTTAAAAATTATAATTTATTTTTAAAAATTATTAATAATTCCTGATTATTATTCTAGATCTAATTGAATGATGGAAACTATTACCATAGTTAACCTACCGAAGTCATTATAGACATACAAGTCAAATATTTTCAATATTTCCGATGTTAACATTATTGATAAATGAATTGAATGTTAAATAATAATAAATAAAATAATATGAATAATAATACTGAAAAAGAATCATATGAATACAAATAAGTAACATATATTTATTATTCAATAAAATAAATAATGTATATGATGCGTCAGATTCTAGGTAAGAGACACATTTACATCAAACAACATTTTGAATATTTTAAAGATTTATTTTATAAATCTCTTCATTAAGCTTACATATTTTTAAAATTATTTAACTGATTAATTCATATGTTATTAAAAATAAATTACATTTTATAAAATTTTGAATATCCTAATATAATTTTGAAAAATAATAATTTAACGTATTTTAAATGATTTGTTTTAGAAAAATGGTAGATTGAATTTTCTATTCTAACGTATAGAACATAAACAATTTTTTCTATCACTGGTCAAGTTATTTTATAATTGTATTACTCTAAAATATATTATTTTATATTTAATTAAATCCCATATACCCATTTTATGGTTATATTTTCAAAAAGGATATTAAATAAATTGAATATTCACTAGTGTAGAAAACCATTACCACGTCGGTGTTTGTTATGTCTGTTATATATTACCAATGCTCAAAGCTGTAAAAATTATTTTATCACATCAGTTAGAAAATAACAAAGGTTATAAATTTCTGATAATTGATTTATTATGTCATTTACATTATATCTGATGTCAAAAATATTGATATTTGATCTATCAAGTTGGTTATTTTATAACCGACATGAAAAATCATATCTCGGTGCTTTATCACGCCTTTTATAAATAACTGTCATCATAAAGGCATTTCTATGTATGTTAATAAATAATTAATATGATAAAAATAAACAAAAATAGTTGATCTAATTGGTTCTTAAATTACCGTGGTGATAAATCTTTTAAATGATTTATTGTGCCCTGTATTCTGTCATTCTATTTTCTTGGATCAGGAGACCTATGACTCATCTGTCTTGCATGAAAAACCATGAAAGGATTCTCTGGCATCGATCCCTACAACCTTTTTTTCCATCATCATTCATCATCTTTATTATCACCAGATCTATCAGCTCGAATCACAACACTCAAGAAGGCCTCACACACCTCAGTTTAAATCATTATTTTTTGTGATGCCCTAAGTTTATGCTTTGGGATATTATTTTTGTATCATCATTCTTTATATAATGGTAAGTTTCATGGTGTTCTATTAAAATAGTCCAAGTTATTTTCTGATAAGATAAACCACGGTCGTGATATCATGCATGTTCTATGATTTTTTTATTACCATGTGTGTTCTATTATGTGTGGTTGAGTATACATCCATGTCTGTGCTACCATAAAATCATTATCTTTCATTTTCATCCTTGTAACCTTAAAACCAAATATGTTATTCAATAATTTCTTTTACCATCAATAATTCTATCGTTATTTAATTCTTATTTTTGTTAATATATTCAAATTCCATTTCATGTTTATATTAAATATTTTATTTTTTTTATATGACAATAGTCATTATTTATTGTATGAATAAAAACTAACTTACTCTACCATTATCATTTAAAATAAAAATGGTTAGACATATCTCCCACCCCCTGGACACCCCCACACCCTAGACACCAAACCCTTGGAATTCCCCCACCCCCTAGACTACCCTCCCCCACCCCTCGGATACCCCCACCCCTGACACCCCCTACCACGCTGGACATCCCCCACCTCCCTAGACACCCCCACAGCTATGGACTACCCCCTGGAAAACCCCATCCCCATAAACAACCCCCACCCCCCAAGATTCCCCTACCCCCATGGACAACCCCTACCCCGATGGACAACCCCACCCCCTGGACACCACCCCACCCCAATGAAACCCCCGCCCCCTGGACACCCCAACCCCACATGGACACCCCCAACCCATGGGAAGCCCCCCCCCCCGAACACCACATACCCCCTTGGGTAGTCGGCTCACCCCCTTGGACAACCCATCACACCCATGGTTAGCCCCCACCCCTGGATACCCCCCCCCCTCGGGACAACCCACCCTGACCCCGTAGACTGCCCCTCCCCCTGGACACCACCACTCCCTAGACATCCCCCCAAACACCCCCATCCCCCTATACACACCCTACCCCCTTAGACATTCACCACCCCCTAGACACCCCCAACCCACTTGGACATCCCATTCACCCCCATGGACACCCCCAAACCCCTTGGACACCTCCAACCATGGGATAACTCTCACCCCCTGTACAGGGCCCCCACACCCACCCTATACACAACAACCCACTAGACCTCCTCGCCCCGACTCCCCTAGACACCCCACCCCTTGGACACACCCACCCTGGGGAGAGACACCCCCCCACCCCGGACACCACAACCCCCATGGACAACCCCCCAACCCCTTGGACATCCCCCATGGACACCCACACTCCCTAGACACCCCCTACCTCCGGGACATCCCCCACTACAGGACAACCCTAACCCCCTCGCACCCTAGACACCACCCCCATCCCCTTGGACACCCTCTGGACACCCTCACCCCCTTGGATAGCTCCCACTACCCTAGAAACCCCCTCATGGACACCACAACCCCCTAGACACCCCACCCACCATAAACCCGCACCCCTTGACACCCCAGACCCCCTGGGATAACCCATACCACCTGGACACCCCTACCACCTTAGACATCCCCCTCATACCTGGACACAACCCCAACCTCATGAACACCACATATACTCCCCCACCACCATAGACAACATCCCCCTCCCCTAGACACAACCACACCTAGGAAGCCCCCACCCCACCCCCCTAGGCACCCATACCCCCATGGATAGCCCCCACCCCTCTGGATAGCCCTAGCCCCTGGACACCACCCCTCTCCCTTGACACCTCACCCCTAGACATCCCCACCCCACCCCATGGACACCCCCCTCAGACACACCTACCCCAATGGACATCCTCTCCATCCCCATAGACATCCCCTCACCCCCATGAACATCCCCCTCACACCCTCGGACAACCCCACACCCTAAAAACCCCACCGACACCCATGGACTTCCCCACCCCTAGGCACCCCCAATCCCTAGTACCCCACCCACCCAATAACTTCGCTGGACACCCCTAACCCCATGGACATCCGCCACCCCTAGACACACCCTACCCCTTGGACAACCCCCTTGCCCCATGGACACCCCCACCCCTTTGTAGACCCCCATAACCTAGAGAGTCCCCACCACCTAGACACCCCCACCACATACACACCCCCACCCCTTGAACCCCCACCCCTATATTTCCCCCCAACTCCCCTAGAAACTCCCTACCCCAAGGACACCCCCACCCCACAAGACATCCCCCACTGACACCACCACCACCATGGTATACCCGCAACCCCCTGGACAACCCCCCCACCCCCAGACAACCCCACCACCTGGACACACCGACCCCCTAGGACATCCCCTTTACCCCCTGGACACCACCAGACCCCCTTGGAATGCCCCCACCACTGGAACCCCCACCCCCATGGACACCCCCTACCCCCTCGACACCCCCACCCCCAAACACCCCAAACCCCTAGACACCCGAACCCTCTTGGATAGTTCTGCTCCACCTGGACACCCCTACGCCCATAGAAAACCCCCTCACCCCCTGAACACCAGCGCCACCCCTTGGACACCCCCACCCCTTTTGACACCCCCCAAGACACCCCTACCCTATGGACACTCTACCACATAGAGCTCCCCCCTCCTCTGGACACACCCACCCCCGGACCCCCACCCCCTTGGATAGCCCCCACACCCTCTAGACACCCCACCCCCATGGACTTCCCCCACTCCTAAGAAAGACCCAACCCCTAGACACCACCCCCACCACCTAGACACCCCCACCAACATGGACAACCCCAAAATCCCATGAACATTCACCACCTCAGACACCCCCACCCTCTAAACACCCTTACCCCCTTGGACAACCCCTACTAATCTAAAATATACATACACCATTGGACTCCCTCAAACCATGGACTCCACCACCCCCTGGACACCCCCACCACCTGGACACCCCACCCCCCTCTACAACCCCACCCCCATCTACGGCCCCCCAACCTCATGGAGAGCCACATCCACCCCTAGACATCCCACCACCTGGACACCCCCTACCACCATGGACAGCACCCCAACCCCTAGACACCCCCAACCCACTTAGACACCCCACCCCCTTGGACAGACCCCACACCCGCTGGACACCAAAATTCACTTGAACAACCCCCTCCCCCACCCCACCCCACCCCGAAATCCCCCAACCACCATAAAACACTGACAGTCATGGAAACCCCCCCAGACAACTCTACCCTCTTGGACATCGCCCACCCCTGAACACCCATCCCGCTTGGACTTCCCCCTCACCCCCAGTACCCCCACCATCATGGTCACCCCCCTAGACACCACACCCCTGGATACCTCTACTCACATGGACAGCTCCCCCCCCACCCCCACCCCACAAAAACACCCATAGACACCCCCTTGGGACACCCCCACCCCCTCTGATCAACCCCCACACCTAGGACACCCCCAACACCACGTACACCCTCCTAACCCCTGGAAACCCCCCCCCCCCCCACCCCCACCCCCCTCGAACAGCCCCGGACACCCCTACCCTCTGGAAACCCCTACCCCCTTGGACAACCCCCACACCCCCTAGACACCCCCAGACACCACTACACCCCCAGAACACACTACACCCCCTGGACACCCCCCATCCCCCTAGATAACCCCACTCGCATGGATAACCCCCCACCACCTTGGAAATCCCCCACCACCCATTGTCATTTGTTATATACTATAGACTGTATGACAACAGTTCATGAACCATTGTTATACATATATCCCAACAGATTCCAAAAAACTATTGGAATATATTATATATTTGAAAAGATGTATACCAATTGTTATTAAACCATTGGTATATATATTTCCCAATAGAATCATTGAAAATGTTGGCATATATTAACCTTAGACAGTCTATACCAACAGTTCATGTAGAACATTTGGTATAAGGTTATTACAACAACCATTATTCCAAGAGTGTGTGAAACCATTGAGATATTCTATCCAAACAGTTTCAGGGGTTGTCCCAATGGTTTCAAATAGTTGGGATATGTGTAATATTCAATTTTGAATATATTCATATTTTAATATTTATACTTGGTACTTAATTTTTGCAGAAGGGTGAATTTAGTGTCCAATTCCACCAGGATGTATTCTTTATGTACATAAAAAAGAAAGGATCCAAGATGAATTTATACTGTTATATCATGGTTTATTTGAGAGAGATTTGTAATTCTAAAAATATTTTCACATGAATATAAAATTTTTAAATCTTAATATATTTATCTTTTAAAATTATTTCCATGCTTATATTTTTCAAATACACATATATTTGTTTTATATTTAAAAATTGTTTTACATTGTAATTAAGATATTTTTCATATAAATATAAAATTGGCTTAGTTTAACAAGATTTATGTTTTTTATATTATTTGTAGGTAATAATGAGAGGAATTTGGATTAAAGAACATCTAATGTGTAATTAATATGAGTAAGTTTTTATGCCTTTTTGGAATTTTCTAAATTAAATTTTCTATGAAATGACATTTTTTTCTGTACATGCCTAGAATGTTTGAATAAGTAGAAGTTGAAAAGTAGAGAGATCAATGATCATCTGATTTTTCATGTTTTTAATCCATGTTACATCCCTTGGATTTGGCACTGTAAATCTAGACAGAATTTAAAATCTACTAATAATGTTGATTTTCAATATGTTATCTCATATGGAAATGGAGAAATGATTATTGATATTGCAGCACAACGAATTGAGATAGAACAGATAGTTGTGCATCTATATGGTGATGTTGAAAAAGAATTATATCATATATGTATTGATTTATTAGTTTTTTGAGAAATTTTATGATTGATTAAATTGAAGGAACAACATTCATGGAGTGATATATGTTTTACAGAGCTACAAGAATAGTTGAAAGACATTTTTACAAAAGATAGCGATCATCTATATTCACATTATAATGAAAAGAAAATATTATGCGCAATGGGATTGGGATACAAGAAAACACCTGCCTATCTAAATGATTGTATGATATATTGGAAAGAATTTGATTTTATGTTAGTGTGTCTTAAATGTGGGACATCACAGTTTATGATGAATGGAAAATCACAGGATGATTTAGAGATTACATAGATACCTACCAAGGTATTTTGATGTCTTATAATAATTCATCATTTGAAACATTTATTTACTAATTCACATGATTTGAAAAAGGTTGTGATGGAATTCTGAGGAGTGAATATGTGATGTTAAAATACATCACCCTGCATATCTTCCACAATGGATAAACAATGATGAGTTGTATCGTACATTTGAATATGAAATTAGAAATCTCAGACTGGGGTTATGCACTGATGGAATGAATTCATTTCTAACCCTCAATAGCACACATAGTTCATGGAATATTTTTTTGGTAATTTAAAACATCTCTCCTAATGTTTTAATGAAGTGAAAATATGAAATGTTGAGTATAATGAACTATGGTGCGAAGAAAACCAAAAATGTTATAGATGTTTTCCTATCACCACTAATTGATGATTTGAAACTTTTATTAGAGGATGGTATTAGCGTGTATGATTCTTATAAAATGGAATTTTTTCAACTGCATGTAGTGCTTATGTCACTATAAATGACTTCTTAGCATATGAAATGTTTTCTACATAATGTGTTAAGGGGCTTAAATCCTCTCTAATTTGTGAAAAACAGACTTCATATTGTCAATTGCATTATGGGAGGAAAACAATATAAATGATTCATTTAATGTTTATTCCTATGGATCACTCTTATATATGACTAAAATAGGCATTCAATGGATCAAAATAATTTGATATTGTTCCAAAACCTTTATCCCTTTATGTTTATTTTGAGAGGGTGAAGATATTGATATGACATTGGGAAATGCATATAAATCTGGTAATGATATAAATATTTGGAAGAAAAGGTCAATATTTTTTTAGATACCACATTTGAGATATCATGAAGTGAAACATAATATTTATTTCATCCACGTAGGGAAAAATATATATGAAAATTTGTTTTGAACGCTGTTAGATATTAAAGGAATGACTAAAGATATGTTGAATGCAAGATTATACATACAATAAATGGTAATAAGTTTGGATTTAGCATCCACACCTAATAGAATATGAACAATTCTTCCCCTGGTTTTACATAGATTATCCAAGAGGGAAAAAATACCTTATTCAGTGACTTCATGATATCAAAGTCCTTCATGTTTATTCTCCAAATGTAAAATATTTGGTCTCTTTGATGTATTTGAAGTTGATAGGGATGAAATCTCATGATTCTTGCGAAATGTTGAAACAAATTACACTAGTTTCATTGAGTGGAATATTTCCTATCTGTGTCAAAATGACAATAATGAAGGAGTGTTATTTTTTTCAATTAAATTATTAATAAGGTGATTTATGGGAATGCATTGAAGATTTTTTAAAAGTATGCAATTTATATACATTATAATTTTGAAATGTATTTTCTTCCATATTTTTTTGATATAACGGTGTATTTCATCATTAATCTTATTATAGAAATAAATCTTTGTGGACCTGTATATCTTTTTTGGATGTAACCTTTAGAATTATATATGAAAATACTAAAGGTTTATGTTAAGAATCCATTTTTAATTAAAACCTCCATAATTTAAAAGTATATTTATGGGGATGTTTCAATGTTTTGTACGATGTACTTGTCTACAGCAAAGCACATAGGTTTTCCTCCATTTTTCTATGATGGAGTTAATAATGATGGAATAGGGATTCGTGGATTGAATGTAAAATCATTCTCAGTTGAACATATGAAGAAGTTATAATTATACATCTAGAATGACATAGTTTATTCTCTACCATATATCAAGTTTCATGTTTATGAGTTGAAGCAATGTCATCTAAATAATATAGAAATGTGGATTTTGAATGAGCACTACAAAAAATTTTCCATGGTTTAAAAAAACCTTTCTTTGCAGATCATTTGGATCAGAGAAATTAAAATGGTTAGTGGGTGGTCCATGATTAAATGTGATAACATGGATTGGGTATGACATCAATGGATATACATTTCATATGAAAACTTAGGACAATAGAAGTGCAGTTTCGAATAGTGGTGTATTGGTGTTTGCAGAAGCAATGCATTTTTTGAGTTTTAATGAAAAAAACCCAATTTTCAGCATCAAGTAAATAATATTGTTCATTGAAGAAATATGGGTGTTTTATTACTTTAAATATAATGTTTATGTTTTTAAATAAAAATGTTTTATAGGTAACAACAGTTTCCAAAATGATGAATTAGGAATGAAATATTTCAATATGAATAGATTGGAAGACACATAAGATTCTTTTATAATGTAAACACATGCAAAAAAGAATTTCTATGTTTTTGATCAATCATATATGTAGTGGTCTATTGTTTTATAAGGGAAAAAACATTACGTTGGTAAAGATAAACTTAATGGAGATGTTTATTTATGTGATATCCATACTTCCATGGATTGATTAGAAGAAAATAAAAGTGAGAATGTTAAATACATGGTTTCTGCCATAAGGAACGATCATGGAGAAAGAATTTGTGAAATAAATCCATTTTACATTCAAAATATTTCAGGTAACATATGTTTATTTCTTGTTTACATTTATTAATTTCATAAAATGTTAGATATTGTAATTTTTTAAATTATTAAAACATGTATCAAAACAAATAAGTATAAATGATTTTTTATTTTAATTTTGTTAAGATTATATTATCATGTTTACAATTAAGTAACATATATATCAATTGGTTTTGTTGAATGACAATTATGTTACCATATTTAAAATTTTTACCATAGTTTTCCATATTTAAACATAGTTTACCATTACATAACTTATGTTTTTTTTAGAATGACAATTACACTACCATGTTTTTTCATTTTTACCATTCTTTAACATGCGTACCATATTTTCCATCTTTAATATTATGTAACATAGTTCAGTTTTTAGTTTTTTTTACATTATTATTTTAGTATTAGAATTTGTATATTTGTGAACTATTGTTTTCAATTTTTGATTTAAAGAATAATTATAGATCATTCAATTGATCAACCACAATATTTTGGAGATAAGAATCATGATCATACCTCTTGGGAGGAACGTTCACATACTTATCTTGATATTCCTTAATCATCCTCATGTACATCTATATCGACAACGAAGAGTTAAAGATTTGGAAAACGTGGCTAAACACATTTACCAGTATTATCACTTGACTGTAGCCATGACCAAAAGATACTCATTGAGTTTTATGAGACTGATATTCCAAGAGGTCTAAATGAGAATGATTTTAACAGTTTTGTATCAAATTTGGGTAAATGAAAAGTAAGAATTTTGTATGATGGTTGGAGAAGTGCGTACAATGTGATAATATCTTAGTTATGGGAGATAACATTAGTATGATATTTTTATATTGTTTGATTAATCATTAAATGTTTATAGTATAATATGGATTACTTCTTCTTTATTAGATGAAATTTTTATATTCCTGAAACTAGAGGAGTCAGGAGGAAATATTTATCAATGGGTTTTGGAGAAGGAGGGATTTCTAATCAACACTCATATATGATTTCATTTTATCTTTTAGAAAATAGGATAGTCCATGACATATATGTCTTTTCAATGATAAAGATAAATAGAAAAAATTTGTTGAATATAGATGACATAAATCATTTTTAGTAGGGGAATGTAAATTTTTAAAATATTTCTTATATAAATTGTCTTAATAATGTTATATTTATTATTAATTATTATTATTTTATAGAAAATAAGGAATTATCATCCATAGGTCCAATCTAAAAATATGTACCCCCATAGTTTATCACAAGGAGGGTTTCATTTATTGGAATGACTAATGAATAAGGAAAGTTTACAATAACAGTGCCCCAGGTATTCATGTTGTAGAGAGGATTCCCTTCTATCCCCTCCATCTAGACATGAAAAATTGAAGAGATCCGGGATATGAAGAAAAGGGTAATATCGTTCAGAATAATTGAGAATCGTAGCTGAGAAGATTGTAAAATATTTATTTTATTTATTTATATTAAAACAATTATTTATATACTTTGAATCATTATTTAATAGTTCCATTAATTAATATAGGATTCTCTTGTGGAGAAGATCACATAAGAGGTATTTATAGATACTGGGAGGAAATATATTTTATGTCCACCATCAGGAAATCTCGAACATAGTTGTCGTGTACATAGATACCCGATGGGTGTATCAGTTGTAAAAGTCTTTTAATGTTCTTTATCTTCTTCCATTAAGGGTTTTGTAAAAAAAATTGTATCCTTGGACGCTAATGTACGTAATATTAATGAATATATTGAGGAAAATATTAGTGTGTTGGTACAGTCTATGTATGCTGACATACAAAGACAGTTTTAGAATGCATCTCCCACTCCTCCGCATCCCCCTACACACCCAATTATTTATCCTCCACCCCTTCCAGTAGCTCCCACTCCTGCACCTATGGACCCCATTATTTATCCTCCAACTCATCCTATGAATCCCATTTATTATCCTACTCCTCCAACAAATTTTTTTATTTATTTTGAGTTTTATGTTGATGATCCTCACCATCATATAGATGCATAGGGGTTGGTATATTTTATAGGAGATACAGTACGTCAAAAAAAATAGAGGTAGAGAATCATAGAGGCATTGTACATGATATTATGGACAAATATTCTTGAGTACCATTTCCTACAGATGATGTGAAAAAAGTTGGACATATTATCAGCCACTTTTTAGGTTTGCCATCCTGACATCTATGGCTCATTACCATTGAAGTATGTATGTTTTATCTTTTTATTTTTTTTAATAATATTGTTTTAGCATTTAAAAACTAATATATTTTTCATTTTATTTACAAAAATACTTAAATGTTAAACAAATAATGTATAGAAAACAAAAAAGAAAAATGGGAATGACATAAGATACAGATTCGAGTAGTTTTGACAGATTGTCAAGATAATCAAATTTGTTCCTAGATCATTATTTATTTCTAATGGAAGATCATGTTTGAGGATGTGAAATAAATGTGGAGATTGTGATAACTGATCTCATGAAACTTGTTTCTAGAGATAAGTTATGGATCAATGTGGTGAATATATTTTCCATGTATGTCTTAATACCATACAATGAGTTATATTTATAAAAAATGTGTACTTATGCCTATTTTTTATTAGGTATCAGTATATCATGTTTGAGAAGAATGATAGGACCGATGTATATGGATTCATGGACCTGTATATGCTTTCCCTTAAAGAACATGCATTGGATGAGTAACAAAGAACAATTTATACTATTGAATGATTTTAACAAAATATAGTCACCTATGTTTGGAATATGCCTTTTTGTTAGAGGTATCAAACATATATATGGAAAAGTGTTATTTATATTTAAAAATAAAAATCCACCAACCATAATTTTTTTTATGTCAGTGATCATTGGATGTTAGGTGCTTTTTTTAAAAGGGGAAATCACTTTATGGGATAGGCTCTATCCATGGAGATGTGTCGGGATGATTCAAGAATGTGATGGAATTGTAATTTTAAATTTCATAAAAATTGTTTATGTTATAATAAATTTTATAGAAATCCCATTAATATAATTATCTAATAGGGTATGTGCATAATTTAAAAAAACAATATGAAAAAAATTGCTAAGATCAAATATTTAAAAGTAATGGTAAATATCCATATATAAATTGTACTTTTTTATGTATTACAGAAAATGCTATTTTGAATTGAAACTCATTTGAACAGAATATTAATGTACAACATGGCATCATCGAATGTAGATATTATATGTTACGTTTTATGTATGAAATAATTACAACTAGAACAACAATGATAGTTGACCTGGTTAGATTTCTATATAATCATTTCCATAATATTTCATTTGATTTATTCATTATACATATTACATAATTTCCTTTTAATTTATAGGTATTTGATAACCATCAACATTATAGTGATCAAGATGTCATTCATTTACAAGTGGAATAGTCAAAATATTTTATAGTTTTGATTGGATTTTATTTTTTTGTAATGTAAAATGTAATTTTGTATATTGTAATTGTAATTGTAATTGTGTATTTGGTCGTTTTATTGGTCAGATTTAGGTTTGTTAGTTAAAATTGTATGAAGTGAATGTTATATATGTGAATGTTTAATTTTTCTCTAGTTCTTATTGTTCTAGACTAGTTCTGATGTCTTTTTGGTATGGATTCTAGTCTAGTTTTAGTTTTTTTTGTCTAGTTTCTGCTTGTTTCAGGTCTACTTTGGTAGAGTATAGTAATGGTTTCACTGTTTTATTAAAAATTTGGGTTTTATGTCAGTTATTTTATAAAATATGTAATAAATTCTTGGGGAATGGTTTCTGACATAATTTATTTTATTGCCAATATAATTAATGCATTGGGTATTTTTAATTATGACTGTTATTAAATAACTGTCATCACATCTCATTTTTTCCGTCGGTTATTGTATAACCGACATCAAAACTGATTCAGAGGCATGCTATATTACGTCAGTTATGTAATAACTGATGTAATAAACTATATAACACATCAGTTATTTAATAACCGATGTAATAAATTGATCCTCCAAAGGATTTTTTTATGTTTTTTCTTTATTAACCAAAGTGAAAACCCCATTAATGTCTCAATTTATTATGCAAGTTATTAAATAATTTTTGTCATAAAATATATACCACGTCGGTTATTAAAAAATGATGTGATAAATCAAAACCCTAAATGGGTTTTTTCATCGGTTATTTAATAACACAAGTGAAAAAAAATCCAGATTTATGATTTTTACATCATTTTAAAAAAAACTATATAAAAAATAATATTTATAACTTCACCTTTGATCACGTCGGAAAAAAATTATATAAAAAAATAACTACTATCAAAATTGTTTTCTACAGTAGTGGTTTGAATATCTATATTGATATATTATGGATGGATAGAATATTTTTTTAGTATAATGTGGGAAATGAAATACTTTATAAATTATGATTTTAATATGGTTATTGGAAATTGGTTATAATTCGGGGTGATCATGATTTAGCTCATGATGACTGCTTATCATGATATATATTTATGTTTCATTGGGTAGATGGTTAGTAGCCAAATACCATTCATATGTATGAATAAATTGGGTTTATTAGTAAGGTTGGGAGGGAGGTGGTGGAAGAGAAAATTTCCAATGTGAGAAAACAATCTACGTGACCATCCTCCAAATTTAGCAACTACACTAACTGGGTAAATTGACTTCAGCTATGGGAATGTTTGACTAAGTTAATTTGGTTTCATATCAATATTAGCTACATCATCAATTAAGAATTCAGATTTTAAATTGATGGATATTTATATACAAAAACATCAACAATTTAAATATTACTTCATACCATTTATATTTGAAATTTCCTACATAATTTTGAGGCTTTCTGTTATGTAGTAGAGCGGGCCACTTAAGTGTATATATAAAACCAAAAGATTAATTTTTAGCCTTGTTTTACGGTTACAAGAAACTGACAGAAGATTATTTTCAAATGGGAGATCATACCATGAAAATGGAGACCAATAAATTATAGAAATGGATGAATTGAGGAAAAATTTAGTTGTTATTCATAAATGATGGTTAACTAACCTTGTTGATGTTATTATGATCATGGGACCTTAGGAGTTAAATGAAATTGATGATTATGATCATGGGTGCACTTAATTACATCCATATTTTTAAGAAATACATGTTCGGTGTATTTTTATATTCTTTGGAAATCATATATTACAGAAAATAGTATGTCCACTATTGTTATGATCATTGAATAAAATATGATATTTTTTAATAATTTAATGTTCATTTTTATAACCCCTAAAATAGAAGTTACAACACATATGATAACACCTTAATAAGTGAATAAAATCAGCATCCCATGAAAAAACCACTCAAAATAATAAAGAAAGAGAGATATATCTATGTATATACATAAAGAGTGATACATCGATACTTCAATGTGTTTTTTCTAGATCTCATCTAAAATTTTAATGGTTCAAGAAGTTTTTCTTCCAATTGTAAAATTCCAAATTGATATTAATATTTTGTGTTCTAAAGAGAAACACCATCATTGTTGTTTTTTTTTCACTTATTTATTTAGAGAAGTTAGGATTCAACAGATAATGTAGTGACATATAAGTTGATTGAGATAATTGAGTTCTCAAATGTTTCTTGATAGTGAACTAGGAGGGTCATTGGGAACTATTTAAAATGTACATAATGATGTTATTTTTGGGTGAATTATAGACACTATAAAATTTCCATTCATTCACATTAGATGTATCCATGTGAGGGTGAAATAGTTAAAAAATTCCTTATCTTATTTAATATAGTCATTAGTCATAGATAGAAATGATATATAGAAACATTAATTGTTCTATAAGGTGAGAGATCTATGTTAACATAAAATGATGATTTTTAACTTCATTACCCTAAATACCCCCCATATAGGGTGTAGTCCTTTACAAGGTTAAAAAATGTGATATAAAAGGGTCGTTTATTAATTTTATCTCCTAGAATCAGGGAAATAGTTGTTAATAAAAAATAATAATAACCATATTTTAATATATAAATTTCATATTTTAAAAAAGATAGATGAAAATTTATTTCATATCCTTATCCTTGTATGATTTCACAATTATCATTTAGGGCAATACAGTGAATATTTTAATTGTAGATTTAACAAAAAAAGGACATTGAGAAATTTGTGCATATGTCGAAGAAAAATATTATACTCTGTGTTCTCTTAAAATCCCATTTTAAAAAATTTAATGTTACGTGAATCCTATATTTCTATATATGAAATAGTTTTTTATTAATTATGGTGATTAAAATGTTAGAGGGTTGAAGTAATAGGTTTTTTGTATAAATATACATATCTAGGAATGAATTCCAATGAGACATCAGTGGCCATTTTGAATCATCTGAATGGTCTTTTTGAAGATAGGCGAGGCATAATTGAAGATAAAAAATACCATAAAACCAAAAAGGAGGATCATGATAAGTATCCACCATTATTCAGTTAAAATATGCTACTTCTAGAAAATTATTTTCAAGAAGATATATCTCATGATAGTATTCACAGTACACTTGGGGTTTATGAGATGAGAAATAAGAATAATAAGTCAATTAAGAATGATAGTACTCAAAAGGTGGCCCTTAATTACATGATGAGACTCATAATCAAGGAAAATTAGGATATTTATGCACATCATAAGTATTTTTAAATTATGTCTCAAAATTTTTAGAGATGAAGTGGATGGTTTAAGAGTAAGATTCCTCTTTCATTCATCAAATTTGATATGGTGTAACAAATCACAACTAATGATTCTTAAAAAAATGTAATAATAAATAAAAATAGAACAATAATTTTATAATGGAGGGAGTAATGAAACTTCATTAAATGTCTTAAAATAAGAAATTTTTTTTATTTAGAAGAATATAGCCTTGGATATTATTATGTGGAAGAAAATGAAAATTGGTCTTATGATGGTGTGATGATGACTATTAAAAATAAGGTAAGAGATGGCGTTAGTGGTGAAGAGAATAAAACAATTGTAGGATGGATTGATAAATAAACAGAAATCACGGATTCCTAGTATATATATTTTTTGTAGAGAGAAAATATAAATAAGGATAATGTGGTTGTAGTTGACTATGTGATTTAGATGAAATAAAACTAAGAAGAAAAATCAGCATTAAAGTCTCAAATGGAAATACCCAAAAATGGTATTTCATGAAACTCATGAAAGGATGTTGAAATGAAACATAATTTTAAATAGCAACAAAAGATCATTTATGATTTCGGTAAACCAATCAACAATATTATAATGATAATTCATAATCTATAAGGAAAAGTTATAAATTAGTGTCAATGGTGGAAAGATGAAAAACTATTATTGACAATCAGTATAACTATAGAATATTTAATGTAATCTTGATTATTTCAATCTAATAACTTTTTTATGGATGAAAAAATTAATATTCCTCATAATAAATAGGATAGATATATTTAAAAATATATGGGGAAGAATTTTGAATTAAGGGAATGATCTATGGTTTTTTCTAAACCACAAGAACTGGCTTCTCAAGGTGAAATATAATACTTGGAGATTTATATGTTTTTCATTGCAATATTAGGAAACACATACAAAGTGTGTCCAATTTCTTAGTTATCCTTTTAGATAAACAATTTTCCTAAAAGGAAATATGAATTGATAATGTTTTCTGTTGATTTTAATGGAAAATGTTATTTTTATGATGGTATTTGGTATAATGAAATCAATTATGTATAAAAAACACAATAAATTCATCCAAAAATAATTATAAGTGGAAGAAAATAATTTTATAAACCTTCATCCTAAATTATAGAAAATAAGTATATATTGTCATTTTTTCATGAATATGAAGAGTCCATGAATCTAGTTTTCGTGGATGTAAAATCATCACCGACATGGGTGATAAATGGATGTTTTTAGGGATAATGTTACTGAGTATTACATTAGCGAAATGTAAAAATCATACTCATGGATATTGTATAGACGATGCACGTTACATATGAAGATAAGTAGTGATCTGATTGTGAATGACATACACAATATAAATTGTGTCATTTCTTTTCGGGACCATGTGAGTCTTAAGATTATTTTCCCTAAAAATATCATTATTAGATGACATGATCTTAGACCGACATAAATTTTATTTTAGGATTGAATAATACATAAACCTCTTAGTGTCATCCCATTGTGACACCATAGATATGTGGTGGAGTTAAATGAATAGTTCTATACATCCAGATCCCATGGTGTTTCACTTATTTTCTAAATAAGTATAATAAAAAAGAATTATACATTGTTGGATGGGATAATTTCACAAGGATATCCAATGAGGATTAGAACAGGGTATAACATAGGAATTTTTTCCATTTGGAATATATATCTATTGGAATTTGGTAAAATATATAAAAAAACATGATATTCCCTATCTCATATATGATCACACTCAGCATTGTAACTGTGGTAAAAAAGGGGAATATTATCAAGAAATATTATTATCATATGAAAGTGATGGAATAAAAGTTTCTTGAGCATTTACATATTGATGTTTGTTGGCCGATCTAAGCCAATGTGATGGATGGAGTAATGTTATATGTGATGTTTTTTAGTGATTTCAGTAATATATAATGTATTATTCTTATCACACATGAGACTGAGTTTTAAAAATGTATCACTCTATATCATAAATGAGTAAAACATTTAGCTGTATAAAAAAATCATAAATTGTGATTAGAATATTTGAGAATAATTAAAAATTTCATGTTAAAAACTAATTATTGAAAATGTAATAGAACATCCAATTTTAGTTGTTAAAACACTCCTGAACAATGAGGTAGTAGAAAAAAGAAACCATATGATAAAAAACATTTCCTAAATTTTTTTATTAAGAATTCCATTGTAGAGTGATACTAGAAAAAATATTTTCCTGTAGTGGTTTACATCACAAATAGAGGTTTTTTACGTGCATGATATAGGAGAATAAAATATGAAATATGAAATAGGAATAAACATATAATCAAATAATTTGGGGAATTTGGAAATAAATGTTTTATCAATAAAAAATACAAGGTAATTAAATACGATGATCAAGGAGAAAAAGGAATATTTTTATAATAATTATTAATGATAAAATAATTACTTGTGCTAAAACAGGAGACATGAAAAATGATTGAATGAAATAACAGTTTTATAGTTGAATGTGGGAAAATATAAGGGTCTCTTGAACATATCCCACATAAAAAACACCAAATTTGGATTATGATGGTGATGAAGAAGTATTATATTAAGGGTGATGTTATAATAAATAATGAAAATTCCAATGAAAAATCAAAATATACAGAATGTACAAATAGTTTAGTAGGCTAATAGAAGAAATTGACTAGTATAGAAATCACCCAAATAAATTCTGATAGCTGCAAAAAATACTTGGTTGAAAATAGAGGAATGAAAGCTTGATATAAAATAACTTTAATATCATTTATTTAATAAAAATTATGTAATAATGATACAAATAATGAGACTTAGGTCAAGGTTATGATGATGTTATTGGATATATAGAGAAAATACATTGGTAATTGTTTCTAGGAAGTTTTATAGTGATATTATCCAAAACTATTCTGTGTTATATAGTAATCATATTTAATTTGTAATGGTTGTTCGTAATGGATTATATATTCGGTGCATAGTTCATTCCCAAATTGAATTAATCGATATTTATTAATTAAGTTCACATATAAAACATCCTGAAACTATAAAGTGAATATTTTTTGTGGATATTCAAAAGGGTTTCAATGTATATAAAATTGATGTAAAATAATACTTCTTGAATTGTGTCCTTGTATATGATGTATACATTGAGATACTAGATGTTTTTGCCATTGATTAAGATGATATAAAAGTATTATTACAGAAGAAGTCTTTGTATGAACACCATCATGCACTGGCAACATGATATTCCAGGAAATATTTATTTCTAAAGAAGATTAATTTCAATTGATGAGAAGTTAATAAAAACCAACACCTAAAGTGGGTGAATTAACAGTGAATAATGGTTCTTTTATAAATTTTAAACATAATTGTTGGAGGTTTAAATAAAAACCAATAAAAGATGTTCTCTTAACTTATTAATTTCGAAGTAGGGATGTCTTTATTTACTATTTTTTTCTTTTTCCTATAGTATATTCATAGATTAGAAGTCATATTTTTCTCAGAAACTAAATATTATTAGTAACTCATTGTAATTCTTTAGTAGGAGGATTGGAGGCCTATGGAATCTCTCGTTGATAAAATAAATGAAATTATCAAAAGATCAACATTGATAGAATGTCGATGTAACCATGTTTCAGAAAATGATTTTTGTGTTTACTCTATTTAAACATAACTCAAGTATATATTCTATTTTCGACTTTTTAAGAAACTAATTTCAATCCTGATAACACATAAAGGCACATGAAATCTATTATAACAATACTTTTATATATCTATCACGTGAAGAATCACTTTTTTATAGTAGTGATTTATACAATACTTTTCAGAGATTTACTAATACAGATGGGATTGGTTTTCTAGATGATTGAAAGTAAAAATATAGGGGGTTATTTTTATCAATTGAGTTCATTTAAATCATTAAAAATAAATAATTGTCATTGTATATCATTTATAATGACTGAACATGAGACCATTGCTTCCACTCAAGCATGAAATAACATTATATGGATAAAAAACAATATTATATGGACACTAATGTTTTTTTTATAATTTTCAATTTATGTGTGATAAATCCATTGAAATAAATCATAGTAATAAATAATACCAATATTTCTTGTACCAAAGACATTTATATCAAATATAAATTCATAAGGAGATAGAAGGGAATTGTGTTTGGTGTTTATAGTATGTAACCATTAATGATTATGTTTCTATTGTCCAATAAAAGGAAATGAAAAAGGTGGTGTTTAAGAAGAATTGGATAGATCTTAGGGTCTAACCCACATCATCAACATAATTTTTTTGTATGGGCCCCCACTACCCATAGAATCATTCCTAAGAAAACTATGATTTATTTTTGTCACATTGTTGGATTTATAACATTTCTCCTGATCTTTTCAAATAATGGAACTCATTGTGTTAATATCTCATGTGGGATGATATATAGAAGTGTCTGGAAATGTGATAAGTGCATGAATGTTAGAGATTTTATCAGTGGAATATAGGGTGGATAAATATAATGGATGAGAATTTTTAAATGAATCAATGTTTTTCCTATAATAAATTTCACTCAATTCAAGTTTCTCAAACCAACCATGTATCATGTCACCATAGAATTGATGTTTAGCGGCCCATAGATACACACCATGAAAAGTTGTGTTCTTCCTTAATGAATTCATTGACTCATGGAGCTTTTAGAGTGTTATCAACAACTCCAAGAGAGATATTTTTGTGCACTAAAAAACATTTAGATGTTTCTTTATGTTTATATTGATGAATATATGAATAATGTGACAATTGAAGAGAACATCAGTTACATTAAATAAATTGATCATGTAACCATCCTCCATATTTCAATATGCTAGAAATTAGTTATATAGATTTTAGAAACAAGGATGTTTGAATATGTGAATTTTTTTATATAAAATCATTGGATATGTCATCGAATGTGTATGTAGATTTCAGTTATATGTATTTGGATACGTAGAGAGATTAGATACATATATTTGGTTATGTTTTCCTCCTTAAGATAAACAGATATTTTATTTGGAGGCTCTTGTAAGGGTACCAATGAGGGCCACATAAGGGTAAAATAATTATGTAATGGTTATGTAGAGGCTCCATTAAGGGTGTAGGTGGCCAACACATGCTTATTATATAATTATAACATAAACCATGAAATTTATGACTATAACATAGAATCCCTTCTTGAATAGAGGGGAATATATGTATCTATTATTAAATGGAGTGTCAACCACACTTACTGAATGAGTTATGGTAATGGTACTATATGGGTTAAATGATAAATATTATGATGAATAAGGGTGAACTTTTCGATTTATGTATTTTATGTAAATATAATGTATATAGATGGGGATATTTTTATGATGATATATTTTATAGATAATAATATATACCATGTGATTAGGTTAATGGAATATGTCATAATACTCATTAAGAGTTTAAGTGTCATTTTTATTATATATAAAATGAATGTTACAAAATATTTAATAACATTTTCATAGTATCAGAAGATCTACATCACATGAAAATCCTCTCAGAGGAGAAATAAATATGTGGGGGAGAGATACATAGGGATAATTCATTGTTGTCTTTCTATATCTCATCAAGATGATTGATATTAAAATAATGGTTCATTAATGGAGTCTAATTATAACTAGAAGTCAATTTTTGTGATAAATAGAAACACCATAATTGGTGCATGCTCAGATCATATTGTTGTGTATATTGAATGATTCATCAAATGTATTAGTCGGTTCCTTTATGATGGATAGAAGAAGGTTCTATAATTTTTCTGGCATTGAACCATGAGGTTATGTGACACCTCTCAAAAAATTATAAAAATTTGTGAAATTTTAGAGAATTTATGGCCTTATATCAATTCTTAGAATTCTTCATGATGTATCCCAATGATAGTGAACAAATAAAAAATCCATTATATTATTAAATTATTTCATCACTCGCTGAGATAAAATATTTAAATAATGTGAAGGGTTCCTCAAGGAGAGAAAATAAATCCCTCATAAAAGGAAGAACTGCTTTCAACTTATTTACCCAGATTCATCCCCTCTATGTTTTTAATCTTATATAAGGGGATTCCATTTTTAAATATATAGGTTTCTCATAAAATATTAATTTATTTAATTGGGATAGTTATTATATCTATAATAGTGATTATTAGAGTGATATGTAAATGTTTATTTATTTTAGCTACATCATTTATATATTGAATATGTGATTTTTAATGGAAATGTTAGATTTGAAAAGGTATACTAATTATATTTTTTAACATAATTGTAATCCCTTTTGGGTAACGATTTATTATTTTAAAAAATATTTTTAGGGGTTATTATATTTTCTATGAAATTTTATGATAGTAATTTTTTTCTTTATGTTGTCTTAGAATGTTTTTTTATGAAAAACATTATGTAAGGGATTTATTTTCATGTGTATGTAATATGATTACATGACGAAAAAATATATTTAATTAATGGAGGCCATACAAATATACTGTCAAGGTTTTTAAATAAATTATTGAGTTTATTTATTTTATTTCATTTCTTTTACTGATCCTTTTGTTCCCTTACCATATTTTCAAATGTAGTAAACAACGTATAAATATGTGTTATAAAAAAGAAACAATCAATATTAATTTTAAGAATATTTTTAATGAATATAAAAAAGGTCTCAAATGTTTTCTGTTTTGGAGAAAATGGATACAGAGTGGAAGTGTCCATCTTTTAACGTATTTCTATGTTATGTATGTGTTATAACCTAATTTTATAAACTATAAACTAAAAAATTTATTTTATATTTAAATAAATTGAATTATTAATTTAATACTAAAAATTAGGTAAAATTTTTAGGATGTTTTTATATACATTCAGCATATACATATGTGATTTATTATCTTTTAATGCTAGACTTTAGCAAATGAGTTCCACTAAGCTCCCAAAATTTAGTATTGAGAAACGATTAAACAAGTAAATTATGGGTGACTTGTGGGAGTAAAGCACCCTTGTAAGACATTAAATGTTGGTCATAAAAACCATGGAATAGAGGAACTAGATAATTATGGTAGATCTCAATTGAGGACTGGGTGCAACTCCAAATTTTGTTATCATTGAAAAATGATTAACTATCATGATTCCTCTAGTGTTGGGAGAGGGTGTCTTTATAGGAATCCAAAGTGCCCCCAAATAATTCTCAAATTACATAGGGAAATCACATTAAATTGGTCTTCCACAATATCATATGAGGAGGACATAATTATGTTGAAAATTATAAGTATTTTGTGTTTTATAATATTTGATTAACATGTTGACTATTTTTTAAAAAAAATGGATAGTTATGTATGATAGCATATATGGCACAGAACAATGAGTTTTAACAAACCCTAATATCATATTAATAATATTATTAACAAATTACACTTATAACATAAAAATTTATATTTGTTTTATGAATAGGTTAAATCACATTTTTAGGATTATTCATAAAGGATATGTAAAATATATTGATGAGTAAGTACTTAATTTTTGGTAAGTACATTATAAGCATAAAAAAAATTGTTTTCTCTAAAATTAGTTTTCAGTTTTGTTATAAAAATTAAGATTAATTTTTCCCTATTTTATAAAACATTTTTCAATAAAATATCATTATTTTTTTAATAAACAAATCAAAATTATATATCGATTATGTGTTTGGATTTTTCAAAACACATTAAATTTTAAATGAATTTTGAAAATACTTGTTTTTATTAAAAAAATAAATTTCTTTTAAATTATGTAATATGTTATATTTTGATTTCGAATATATTAAAATTAAATATATATTAAAAATATTTTATTTAATTAAATTATCTCATTTTTATCATTTTATATTGAATTGTGTATAAAAAATATTTATAATTATGAAATCTTTATCAATAAAAAATATTTTCTGTCCCATATATTGGTTTAATATTTCATTTATTTCTTCCACAGATATAAATTCAATTCGAAAATTGGATTGAATAAAAGGAATGATAATAATTACTATTATATAATAAGTTATACATTATTTTTTGTAATAATAAATACTAAAAAAGTAAAAAATAATTACTGTCGTTAAAGATAATACGAGGTTACCATTCTGTGAAAATAAAAGGATATGTGATAAAATGACATAAAAACATATTCAAATACTATTATATGAACATATATCTACCTTATATCATCTAATTCATCATAATTATTGATTCTGCGTCCTTGTGGAATGTTTAAAACATATGTAAAACTGGTTTCCATTCAAAATTACCAAGTATGTCCTCCCCCTATTATAAAATGGTAACTTGTCTTCTATCCTATTTATATTTAAAGATAATTTTATTTTATCCTTTTACTACTTTACTAATTTACTAAATTCCATAATAATTATATATATTTTTATTCTCATCGTTATTTTAATTTAGGCATTATTTCTGTGTAATCATAAAGAAGCAGTCAGAATTAAAGGTTTCATTCTTAACCGAGCGGCTTAGTTTTATGTATTCTAATAAACACCTATAATACTACTATATAATTATTATGAAAAAATATTATTTCATATAATGTTATATTATTATCTTATTGTAAAAAACATAAATCTATCTTCGCATCCATCAAAATGGAAATGATTCCATCGTTCATGTGTACGAAATAATACTTCCTCTCGAACATATGTAATTTGTTTTCCATCAAGGTCTGAAAAAAAATATTCATGATGTCGGATATAATATAAATATATATATGATAATAATGAAATATTAATAAGTCTAGTAATGTAATATTTCATTACCCTCTTTTCCTACCATCCCTTCGAATATTGACGATGTTGTTTTTCTATATAATGAACAACCATACTGTGAAGTGAAGTAATTCATTTTTTTATTACCACGTCACATATATATAGTAATAAAATGAAGAAAAACAAGTAATATGATATTTAATATATAATAATAATATTTTAATGATACAAAGACACATTAATTATTTATATAAAGTTCGTAGATAAATCAAATCATTACAAATTCATACATATGAGTAAAACATTATAAAAACATCCAACATGAACCCAAATGATTAAGTAATATTACATGATAATGAATAAAATAAAAGGAAAAATAAAAATTAGATAGTATATTAAGAATTTACATAATTAATATAATCTTATTATTCATTATGATTAATAATGAACATGAAGAATCAAGTTTGAGGTAAGGGATCTTTCTAAACAACAAATTCCATTCGGTTATGCTCATTATCTCACTGACTCACTTTATATTTCTATTTATTGTTTTGGAATTATTATAAAATATGTATACATATGTCAAAATAAAATTTCTATATTTTTATCTCCTTTTTTATTGTGTAATATATTGTTTATTTTTAATTCTATAATGAATTATTTTTGAGGTTTACATTAAGTATTACATGAAGAAAGATTATGCAATCCATTTTCCATCCATGGGTAATTATTATGTTATGAATTATTATATAATTATTTTATATGTCACATAATTATAATAATAATACTATTATGGTTTTAACAATATAGTTATCCAATTAATTATTTAATGGTTTCATCCTATGGGAAAATTTAAATTGGATAAGGTAGTAAACCTAAACAATTATAATAGTTTTTCAACCATGTGACATTATATAGAATGTTATCATTGACTAATGTTTATATCATGTTTTATGATAGTGAAAAATCTCCTTTATTATAATTATCCTATGACACAATGTTCCTTAGGTTATGATTCTATGTGATCACTCATTTGACTTATCTTTATGATATCATAATAATCCTTTTACTCACATTTTATGTTTCATTATCATGATTATTTCCTTAGTGGTATTTTTAAGGGCCTATTTCATTTCTATATAAACTAATTTATTCTATGTAATATTAGGATCTCAAATGAATTTTTAAGCTCATTATTGGGTAAAATGGGCATTTATGCATTAATTTATTATTTTTTCTTATTATAAACCTTTTTCCCAAATACAATCACTTAATGATCTATGGGATGTATTTAATAAATACTTATATTAAAAAAACAAAAAAAAAATATGCATAAAATTATTAGTTTACAATTATATCTATTATATCAACGGTTTAGTTAAATTTGAATGGGAAACGTTTTGTGAGATTTATAAGTATGAATCCTAGGAAAATTACAATTAAAAAAAATATCATAGTTTTTTAGTGATGTATATAGTGAGAGGTTTTTTAAAAATTACATTACTATCTAGATAATAAAATTTGATGTGGATTTTTAATAGATTTACCTAGGGGGAAACCTTGAAAAAAAATGCATAGAGCTAGAAAAGATCTTTCCATGGTATACCAAAATGGGCCCTCCTACACAAAACATTTCAAAAATTAAGGGTATATAATTTTGAAATTCAAAAATTATTTGATAACCATTATGAGTGACTTGATCATAATATTTGGATATAAAAACTAATATATAAATTACAATGAATAACTTATATTGAGACCTAGACACTCATAGGTTTGTATATATATTTGATTTAAATTTTATTCTTCCCATTTATGAATTTTTTCCTTTTGTTTTTCAATTAGTGATTGAATTATAATACTATTTTTATTCAATTAGAAAAAAGATATAAATTACATAAACCATTAAAACAACCAACACGATAGTAACTGTAATGATTTTTCGAAGGATATGCATAATCATATGGGAAATTATAGGATAACATCATGGTACTATGGGCTCAACTAGATTATGTAATGAATATTAACATGGATTGTGTTTAATACCCAACTCCTTGTAAAAAATATGATGTTATGGTAGAGTCTTTTAGGATATAATGGACTCCTTTCTTTTGTTATTCTTTTGATCCCATAACCTCATAATAATGGATATTCTCTATTAAAAATACGTTTTCAATAATATAATGGTTTTATAAATAGATATTTGAGTTTCCATTTATAACATTATGCAATAAAAAAATAAATAGTGTATACTGATCAATAGCACAATGACCAAATATGTGATTGATTCCATGGATTGGTAAAACTAATTTTAATATTTCTCAATAAATATTTTCCCCATCATCTAAATCATAAAACCAATATGGATTTCAATAGATTGATTGCAATGATAAATGAGTCTGTTAGGTCATATGTGGAAAATTACCAAGGATTTAATGTTAGGGATACTACTTTTGTATCAATACTAAATGTTTGTTTATATAATTCTTTAGTTTATTAATTACAAGTATGAGTAGATCTTGGATATTCAAGACATTTATATTTATTAAGAGATGGTTTATTCAGACTTCCAAGATGAGATAATGATTAGTAAATCTATATCGTCTTATAAGAAGAGAGACAAGAAAGTTAAAATATAGTTTTATTTAAGATTATCAATTGATATTCTCCATGGAGGAAATAAAATTCAACATTCCACATATCATAAGTATGGGAAGAACCATCCTCGAATCTATCTATTTGGAACTAATATATGAACAAAACTTGGAAATGTGGGGAATTATGTTAACCTATTGTAGAGTTAAACAAACAAACCCACTACAATGAAAGAATAAAAAAATGCTTATATCATCAATTATTCTCCTGCACAGTGTTTTAAATATAAGTAAAATGAGTGTTTTGTAATTAAATTCCTTAGCCCATGATTTTTGGAGAAAATCAATGATAACAACCACCAATAACTAGAGATAATAGAAGGAAATATTCCATTACTATAGATGAGGTGGTTCTGAAGTATAATGTGCTTGTGGCTATGGTAATTATTTATTTATACATTGAAAATGAACTATTTAATTCTGTTTCAAAAAATTATTTGAAAAAAAATTTGTAGAACTATTCATCTAGTACTTCAAAACATTGTGGTTGAGCTATTTATGAGAATAATAAACAATTCCATTATTGTATCACAATTATATAACCCATACTATATTAATATTTTGTTCTTTGTAATCTGGAATAAAACATCATCTTACATCATTTATCTATGTTTTATTCTATTTTGGTTATAGATTTGACATCATTATAGAAATCCAAAATCAACTGTGAAGATAGTGAGATCACCCTCTCCATCCCATGTAATCCTCTAATTTTACAAACTAAAAAAGAGGATGATGAATCTTCCCTGAAATGCTCCATTATTAGGAAAATGTTATTGACCTATGAGAAATAATATATCTCTAAAATCATTGAGACAATGGATAAAATCAAACATGAATACAAGCCGATTATGAGGGAATATACTAATGTATTCCCAAATGAGTTTCTTTGAATTCATCTTTACAGATCAGATGATTTACCAATTTAACTTATTACTATACATAAAACCTAATATATTAATCCTTACATAATGTCCACTATTTTGATGGAATAGTGGAATAAGTATATAAGAGAGAATCTTGATAATTATTTTGTACGAGAAAGGGTGGCACTGTGGGATTTAATGGTTCGTTGAATCAAGAAGATGAATTGGTCAATGAACCTCTACATTGATTATCTAGATATTTGAAATGTTATGATAAAGTAAATCAATCCCATCACATGAATATATGTCATTTTTGATCAACTACACATAGACCTTTATTCATCTACAGTGGACCATCCATTAGGATATCACCAATTAAGTGTGATGTGGGATGATATTCTTCAAAACTTGTTTCAAACATAATATGTGATCTATTAATTTATAGTGATTTCGTTCAGACTCACTAACACACCAAAAATAATTATATACATAATGAATTGAGTCTTTTTAGATTACATTCACAAATTTTTGGTAGTATGTTTAGATGATATTTTCATTTACTACATAATTAAATATTAACAAGAGAATTTTTTTAATACTATGATAAAATAATTTACAAAGGATAAAATTTATGCAATGTATAGAAAATTTATTTCATATATAATGGGTGTCTTAGTCTTTTGGAATATTATCACCATCAAAGGGATATCTA
Source organism: Viscum album (assembly GCA_963277665.1). Lineage (NCBI taxonomy): Eukaryota > Viridiplantae > Streptophyta > Magnoliopsida > Santalales > Viscaceae > Viscum > Viscum album. Next base: position 170,007,958 of record OY728138.1, read on the forward strand.
TGGAACCTTGTAACAAAAGGGAAATTGGGGACTATCCTTGACTAGAATCGATAATAGATATATATTTTTTCCTTGAAAAATATGTGCATTATAATGACTTATGATAGGCATAATTATATTTTCAAACCCACTGACCATGCTAACAAAGAATTGAGTTATGTATTTCTGGACTAGGGAATGTGATGAGATATTTAAGGAGTTGAGAAAAAATATGTATCACTTAACAAGTCATAAAGTTCCCCTAAAGTGGGGATCTATTTGTGGAATAAAAAAATGCTTCAATGACGCTATAGGGGTGTTTACAAAATCATAATGTTCATTTGATGTCATATTCCTCATGGTAGTTGAATGTTAATGAAAAGAACTATCCCACACATGATTTGGAGTTTGCTGTATTGTTATTTTCATTAAAAAATTTATGAAATTATCTCTATGGGGAGAAGTGTGAAATATATATGGACCATAAAATACTAATATATATATTTAAATATAAGTATATTAATATTATCTAGTGAATATGGTTACATTTGATCAGGTACTATGACTACTCAATCCAATACCATCCTAGAAATATAAAACTTTTGGCATATAATATATGAAGAAAGGATTCATAAAACTTATCAAAAATGAGAATTAAAAAGGATACAATACTCATAGACCTAATAATTATTGATATATGAATAGTTTATGATTTTAAATCATCATTATTTCTCAAATTATTTCTCAACCATAAATTGTAGATAAGATAATATATGAACTAAGTGATGAAGTAGAAATTCAGCAGAAGGTGGAATCTATAAGAAAATGAAAATCCTCATATTTATAAATAGATGAAAAATAAGTTGTATTACATGAGTTTTTACAATATTTATTGAAAATTCATTACTTAAAAAAGGAAATATTTAATGATGTAAAAAGCTCAACCTTTTCCATCTACCTAAGGACTGCAAAGAATAATCCAGATCTCTAATTGAACTACTTGCGGTATAATATAATAAATGAAATCATATAATAAAAATAAATGAATCTAATATGATAAAAAATACAGATAAATTGAATATATATAAGAGGGTGATTTATCCAATAACCATAACAATATGAAAAGGAAAAAACCTCACCTGTATAGTTTTTTAGTCCTCCCAATACATTAAGAAAAAAAAATTCCAGATGGGTGGTAGTTGATCATTTTACAAAGACTTCCTAATTATTTGAATAAAAAAAAGACTTGTCTCTGGATGAATAAGTCTGTATATACATCAAAGCGGTGGTGAGACTTCATAAGAACCAAAATTGATTTCATCTAACTTAGATATGATATTTACTTCCATATTTTCAAAGAGGCCCAACATCCTCTTAATACTGAATTGAACATTAATACGACTTATAACTAACAAATAGATGTCCAATATGAGTAGATTATTTAATAATTGAAGGATATTTTGAGAGCATGTTCAATCAACATCAAATTAATATTTGGTAAATATATTTTTATTGAATATTTTTTCATAAAAAATAGTTTCCTCTCATGTTTCTAAATTGATTCTTATGATGTGCTTTATGGTATGAAATACTGAACTCATTTGTTTTGAAATGTTAGTGGTATAAAAAATTAGTTCAAATATTCTACGGTTATCAAATTTTTAGAAAAGTATAAGACCATTTAGAATCACATCAGAAAATTATAGAGTAGGAAAAAGTATTATGTTCAAAGTAGTTTATGAGATATATTGTTTGAGGTTATGGATAAATTGTTTCTAAACACTCTCTATTGAAGAGGGTCATGTGATATGAACATATGGTAATGATAAACCCCATGTGTATGGTCCCTTTTGGGATTATCTATTGTATTATAATTGTTTTTTATGAACTAAATCTCCTAAAAATCATTTTTCATGTATACATCGTATTCTATATATTTTTATTGAGGATGCACATATCAAATAAACCAAATATACTGAACATATAGGTAGTAAAATTGAAAAATGATTACTCTTATGAGGAGTATCTCGTTATGATCATGGTCCTTAATGATAATGTTGTATGCACCAAGATGACTCACCTGGTCAATTTGCTATAGTGGAACCATAAATATGAATAAGATACTTGGGAACTAGGGGAATAAATCAAGCATAAGTACCCTCATATGTTTTCACCTATATATTAAAAATGATATTTTAATGGTAAAATTATTTATCAGTGAAGAATGTAATATAATAATTTTAAAAAAAAATTAATGTTTTGTTCGATAACATATGAGACATGCGTAACGAGTTTTAAAGAAACTCAATATCATATTAATTTCATGATAAAAAATTTGACATTATAAACATGTTGTTGAATTTGGAAGTATTATAAGGAATAAAATTTTTGTGAAAATGAGTATAATGGAAAAGTAAAATATATTTATAAATAAGTAGTTAATTTTTGGTAATGTACTTAATGGATTTGAAAATACACATTTCTAAAAAATAACATTTATATTTAAGTTTTTTAAAAATTAATGAATTAATTTTCCCACTTATAGAATATTTATTTTTAAAAAATAACATTAGTTTTGGATTCAACATGCCAAAATTATTATTAGATGTGTTTTTTTATTTTAAAAAAGAATATATTTTTAATTAATAGTAAAAAAATTATTCGAGAATACAATTTAATTTAATGAATTTAAAAAGATATATTTTTCATTAAAATGTCTTAAAAACAATCACAGTAACATTAATTTATTATTATTCCAATTTATTTATCCATAAATAATTTCATTTAATATTTTCAAATATAAACAATTTATAAATAAGAAAACCTTTTATTTTGAGAAGCGCTTTTTCTTCAAGTAGATTGTTTTAGTTTTAAATTTACTTTTTCCAGTTATACGAATTGATTTTTTATAAATTAATGGATTATTTGGAATCATAATAATTAAAATTATATAAAAAAGAAAATTATATTTTTTCCATAATAAATTGAAAAACATGTAACAATTGTTTACTACGGTTATTGATAATATGAATTTATAAGGTGTTAAACTAAAATGATAATGATTAATAAGACCTTAAAATGTATCCAAACAGTAATAAATAAACATATTATTACCTTTTAACATCATTTGTTTTTAAATTTTATGTTTGGTTCTTTTTCTTTTGTGTAATACGTGGGTATAAAATCAATTTTCAAATATTTAACGGTGCCATCTCCCTCTCTTTTAAATGAGAACCCACTCTCCTCTATCATATATATATATATATATATCATTTTGTTTTAAAAATTAGAAACCGAAATACCTTACATACATCCATTCCAATTGGATAGAAAACTCATCTTTGTAAGTCATTCAATATTGGAAAGCTTTTGGATCCATCTTAAAGAGGTATTCTGAAAAAGAGTTATAGTTCTTAATAGAGAATAATTTTATTAATTTGATCTCCCTCCTATTAATAATATTATTCATTAATTATGATATAATTACATAATTATATAACAATTATAATAATTTTATTATGTTAATGAAATAACTAAATTAAATCTTTACTTCAATGAAATTGGAAACAAAACCATCTTTCATGAGTATTGTGAACAACTACCTTGCAAAATGATGTAACACATTTTCCATCATCAGCTATCAAAAATAATTATGATGAAGGACATAATTTTATATTTTATATCAATGGAATATTAACCATTCATCAAATTTTATATATCATATACTTTCCGACCTTAAAATTCATTAGATAAAAGATAATGTTGTTTATGTGTATGGCATACAACTACCTCGCAAAAGAGAGTTTATTCATTTTTTATATCCACATATTATGGATGTTGCATGTATATGTATTTAATGAAATAATATGATATTTATGATACAATTTTTATTTTTAAAAGGTAATATAATACTTACCTTTATCAATCATGGTCATTGAAATATGGAAAATGATAATATGAATAGGTACAATCTACCATCTCTATGATTGAAATGTAGTTCATTATTTTGTAATAATAATTAATGAGTAATTTAAAAGTATTATATTTATGTAAAAAATGACAATTATGTGATGTATTTTTTTATTTTGATGAATAAATAATAATCTATTTGACATTAGTCAACAATCCATAGTAATTTTTTACATTTGAGTTACACATCATTGAAAGGTCTGACATTAAACTAAATGATTAAGTAATATATCATGATATTAAATACAATTAAAAGAATACTAAATTTTTAAATGGTAATTTAAATTGTAAATAATTTAAAAAACTATATTTTTTAATGACAGATAATGCATATCCTGACTCCAGCTCAAGGTTAGTGATCTCTAAACTACCCTTTCATTAGGGATATAACCATTAAATCCATAACTCACATTATCTATCAGTTAGATGATATGAAATTATTGTAAATTATATATATGTGCCTCAGAAATATATAATATACTTATTATCCCACCATATTATGGGGTAATACATGCCTTGTTTTTTATAATTCCTTTATATTGAAATTTCCATTGATTACGATATGAGGAAAGATTATGAATCATATTTTATGTGCATGTGTAATTATTTTGTTTTGAATTATTTTTGAATTCCATTTTGTGTAGACATGTATCATGAAAATATTATGAATAATGATCATAGATATAACTCTATTAGAATGGGTAGTGTATTTTTATCATGTGAAATCATGTAAGGGATTATGGAGTAAACCTAATCCATTATTGTATGTTGTATTCCATGTGATATTGTGTTGGAATTTAGCCCCGACACTTTTTATTTTATGTTTCATGTGTTTTCACTAATTTACTATGTTATAATGAACTTTTGATATCATATTCCATATTTTTGATTCTTTATTTTTACTAATGAGAATTTCTTATATGATATCATGTTATATATTTTACTTACATGTTTTGTATCATTGTCATGTTTATTCCCTAACAGGTATTTTTACATATACAATTAACTTATGTGTGGCCTAGGATATCCTATATTTTATTATGAAATCAAATGTATTTAGAATATAATTTTCTAAAATAAAATGTGGAATTCTTGTTTTATCTTACTTTTAAAGTAGTATGAACCTGGTGCTCTAAATTCATTAGGAATCACAATATTTGGGATGTAATTATTGGATAATTATATTAAACATTTTGTGAATATTTTGGGTGCCTATTTTTTGTACATCATAATTTACCATATTCTATTAAACATACAATATATATTCATTTTACATTAACTTGAGGTGTTTTGGGAAGCTTTGGAACATATGTTAATATTTTTTGTTCACTTGTTTTTATAATTTTATAATCTCCCAAAGTATGACGATTAAGGGGTATTTTATAATGAAATATGTATTTGGTGAATATCATTATGATGTATCCATACATATCCATGTTATAATTCATGTGTTCATATTGATTCACTCATTTAATCTAAAGGGTTTGTGTGTGTCTTGACGAGGTTGTATGCATGACATGGTGTGGGTGTGCATTGTTAGTGGTATTAGGATCATAGAAAAGAATTTTTAAAATTAATTCAAGTTCTATTTAAAATTCATGATATCTTATTTAATAAAAATTTATTTTTTTATAATGATTGAATCATAAACATAAGATATTTGAAAATTAACTATATTCCTTAAATTTTCAAATTTTGTACACCCCTACAAATATTAATGTATTAAAGGATTCCCTTTGTATGAAGTCATGTGTGGTGTGTATGGATTGTAATGAGTTAATATTAACAATCATCATTAATGAGATGTATTTATATAAGCAGGTGTATTTGGGGATAAGTACACTAAAATCATTAAGAATCACCTTATCAATACTAGATATGGTAAAAGATAGTAACCTGAAAAAACACATTCTTTTAAGTGAAGACAAATATAATATATTTTAAGGATTATATTAAAGGTTGACCATATATTGATGATTAAATAATTCCAATTTATGGATGATAAGTGATTCCATTAAGCATGAGAGAGGTAACGATGACAGATTCACACAACTCTAAATATGGGATACACCCAGAGTGGGCAAAGATATATAATCTTTTTTTTGAAATGATTAAAATTTCATTTTAATTAATGGGACATAAGGAAAATTATGTTATTTTTCCCCACCTATCATCATGTGAAGTTTGATCATGGTAGGTTTACTAGACTTTTAAAATAACATTCAAATACCATATGGAAATGGGGTGATGACACCTCAATTTTTTTAATAATCCTATTACGATCTCTTGAATATAGGGATATATTGTGGGTTATATTGAACATATAACCATGGTTTTACACTTTATTTTGATATTACATATTCAAATAGATTAGAAATCTTCAAATTATTCTTGTAGGATATTTCCAGAATTCATGAAATGAATACAGGAATTATATCTACTAAGGATATAGGATTTATATCCTATTTGAAACAAGGAATGCTAATAACATTAGGTACTTATTTTATTCTCAAGGATATATACCATCATCATATTTAAGTTCATTTTTATAATTTGATCTAGGTTCTAGATGACATGTATCATATATGTGTCTTTAATTACATAATATCCAAAAATATTTTATAGTTCTCTATAATCATTTTTAAAATAATTTCATACGTTTTGATCACAATTTCACTCATTATAGTGTTATATGGTAGAACAAATTTGTTTCCATTTAGCTATATGAGGTTAGTAAATCACTAGTGGTTAGATAATGTCCCATATATGATAATTCAAAGTGAAATTTTAAAATCTAGAGGGAGTTGTTGGAATCTAAATATAGATTAATACTATATGAAACTGATGAAACTAATATCAAGAGATTGATGAAGGTAATTTGGTCTTGTTTAGTTTTCATGACAATCAGGAAAATAATGGTTAGGAATATGTGGGAAGTTTATAACCAATTATGTGGTTATTGATTTGATTTTAGAGAGTATTTATGTAATGAAATTAAAAAAGGTGATTTCTATAAGATATAATTATTTAAATAACTTACTTCAAATATATTATGTTTTTTATATATGAGTCGGCCACTATCATATGACACTATTTATGAGTTGTAGTTAAAAGATAATGAGATATTCATTGGAAGCCTTCATTTATTACTGTGTGATGTGAGAAGATAAATTAGAAAAAATATATACTCATAGTGTATATTCATGATAACATGAATGAATATGAGGGATCCATGTGATCTAGTGGTCGATATGAGAGTTAAATGCATAGAACATTTCACTACGGAGAATTGATGACACATCACAAGAATGAGTAGTGGAATGGTGGGGATATTATAATACCTCTTTATTTTTTATGTTAATTTATAAATTATTTTTTGATAATTCATTTTTATATATGGATCTTTTTATAAAAAGATAGGGATCACTATGAAATAATAATTTTTTTGAGGAAAATAAATTGGGTGAAAATTGTTGAGATTTTTCCCCACAAACCACCAAGTACCCTGTGTACAAGTACATGTAAAAATCTATAAATCAAATGGTAAAATGTCAAATGGTCATCCACCAGATACCCAGTTTCCCTTGACCAATTTTCTAATAATCATTATATAAATGTTTCAGGTGAACACACTACCCAATAGTTTACTAGGTATTTATATTACATTTTATTAAAATGGAAATTTTATTATTAAATTAAAATACACTCATCCACACCTCTTGGATAGACTACAAAAAAATTCCTTGACTATCCATCCTTTATTACCCTTCCTAGAAAGTTCCCACTCTTGTTGGAGTAAGAAATTATATTCAATTTATTTTATTAGTCTCTATTTAATAAGGCTAGCCACATTACACCAATAAATATAGATACCAATAAAGAAAGTAAACTATTAAAACGATATAAACATAAAACATATCATAATGTTGTAATAAAAAATTCATAATCATTACAAAATGATGATCAGACTAATGATAGCAACATAACCATGTTAAAAACAATTTCAAAAAAAATTCAACTAATCGAAATGAATGCAGTTTGAAATGAAAATTTATCAACTTGTTTAAATGTTATTATAAAAAATATACATTGAAAAAATAAATGGAACCCTTCATTTTTACTCCTATGCGTCAAAAGGATTATTTTACCAATTTACAAGAAATATTTTTACAACCCCGTATTATCCTCAATCAACTATAAAACAGATACAAGCACTCACCAATGTATTCGGTGAAAACATTTTTCACAACTGTTATCAATGATCTCATCATTGATCATTCTGGTCGATACCAAGTCCTTCTCAAAAGTATATGATACTACAAATTCAGATAAAACTATATTTATATCCTTCGAAATCACTTCAATAACAATACACTTGATTAAAATTATTATAATATAAAGGAGTATAGATTTCATGATGGAGTCCACAAGATATGGGATGTCTTATAAATACAATAAAAAACAACACAAATGAAATATCTTTAAAAGTAATGAGATTATAGAACTAGAGGATGTAGATTTCATAGAATTAACCATGTTTTGTTCCATGATGACTGAGTGTCCATTCATATGCATTATTATAAAAAACTATATATGTCAAACTCTGAGTTGTCAAAGTACAATTTAATTTTTTGGGAACACCATCTCAGTATTCTAACTGTTATAAATTATTTGTTTCCTTAAGGATCACGAAATTAAATATATCATACCTAGGTAATCAGAATATGTAACTAAAAAGTAATTTCTTCCAAAAAAATAGAACTAACAACAACTTATGCAATATCATTTAATGTATTTAATGTGTTGAGATTTATTAAAAGAACTAATCAGCAAGAATTTATTTGTGGGATTAAATTACCATTCTATCCCTTTATTAATATAAATAAAAATGTTAAATAAAATGTTGATAAAATAAATTGAATTGAATAAAAGTAGAAAAGATCATGTAATTTTATATAACATGCCAATAATTTAGATATGAAGTGATGGTTTATAAAAAAATCAATAAATATAAATAATATATTATTTTTATGAAAATATCCATTAATTATTAAAGTGATACATTTTCCACATTTTTATATGACTACAAACACAGTTAATTTATCCCCCATTGGTATTTTCAAAAAGAGACCTGTAAAAAAATAAGATCATCCAAAATAAAATATAGAGATTCAATCCAATCAACATTTAGGAATATAAATGTTCCTCTACCAATGTGTTATTGTAATATAAATAAAAAAATACTAAAATTAGTCATACATTTTATATATTATTTAAGATCTAAAAACATATATGTTATGTTAATGAAAATTTATAAAGTATATAATGTCAAAGGTATATTATTGGAGATTACAACTTATAAGTACATGGAACAAATTTATCTTATAAATTTATTTGTTACAATTTTTTTTAATAAAAATCATATTATTTCTACCCTAAGAAATTTTAGAATATATGAAATACATAAAAAATATTTTCTGTAGTTCAATATAAATAATGAATATCATCCACCTTTATGATATGTTTTGTAAATTTTTTGAGAATATAAAATAGTAAGTGGACCATGATAACATAACATTGATCAATTCAATCATTTTACTAATGTAGTTGGATGTCATAAAATGTTATCATTTTTTAAATATATTACAATGTATTTATTTAGTTTTGATAAATTCATTAATATTAACTTCAATGTGTATTATCCAAGAGGAAATTGTATCATATATATAAATATGGGGAGATACTAATATGTTGGAATAATATATAATGAAAAAAAACTAGTAAGATAGGAAATAATTAGAGTTTGAATAAAAAACTCAATAATAGAGAGTATGTTTTGCATCCCAGAAATATTGATCCTAAGATATTCGTGATACTACATATTCTGATTAAATAGTGGAATGTGTAATAAAATGTTTTGTCTTCCTATTCAATGAAACAATTGGTTCACCTAGTGAAAGTAAAATCATATATGTACTCTTCTAAAAAATTATACACTCCCTAAATTCTACGTCCAAATATATTTTAATAATAAACTCAGAACTAGATGAATAATATTTTTCTTGTAATGAAGTTTCCTTAGAGAAGTGGACGATCATTTTGACAACATTTTGATGAGACACCTTCATATTATATTGGAATATCAAACCAATGAACATATAATACATAATAAATTATTGTCTATACATCAATAAATATACCCTTCTAATCACCCCTATAATAAATTTCTCATCTACTAGTTCTTTGGATTCATTATGATCATCTCTACATGACATACCTATAAGAGTACTTATAAAAAAATATAAACAGAAATTTAGTAAATCAATGATAAAATTATGTTCCATAATATATTACATTTTAGTTTATATGTAATTTAGACTCCAAGAAAGTAGTTATTTTATTCAATCATACTCATATCAATTCACATTACATGAGTTCTAAAAAACATATTCCCACATTATTTTGTGATCCAAAAATAACTTCATTGACATATATTTTTACAATTACTTTTTCATTAAAATATTTTCATAAAATGTGTAGGATCTAATTTTCATTCAAAAATTATGTTTGGAAGTTACAATATATAAAATATATCATAAAATTACATTGGGTATTATTTATTTTTTGTATAGTTGAATTTTAGTTTTAGAAACATGTCTTTTCAAATTATTATATTCAAAACCAATAGGACGTCCAAAACAAATCATAAACATAACTCTTTAGAGATGAACTCCTTAAAACCATTTGAAATATATTGATGTTCATATGAGTTTTTAATATTAAAATAATTTACAAAGGTTCTACACTATATACCAAATAAAAATATTTTCCATTGTATATGCTATCTTCTTGATTATAGACCATAGTAATGACTCTCATCATATTTCGAATAATGGTTAATTTTTCTTATCACTCATTTTAGAAGTACCATATTACACCTATAATTATAATATTATTTATACATTAAATTAAATTTGAAACATTTTAAGGGTCAAAATTAATGATACCTTCTTGAGAAAAATAAACTTTCATGACATTGAGAATCATCGTTCTTATTAGGTTAAATTGAAATAGCAATAGAAGATCCATATAACCATTTCATAAAAAAACATATAGTTATAACATGATGATCATCATAAGGAATGATATTTTTAGTTGGTTGATTCATCAATATTATATATTCAATAAGTAAACAGAAGGTTTTTCCAAATTTACCATATGACCATTTCTATTTTAATGCCTTCTAGAATAATGATTAATAGTTATGTTGTTTAACATCCAATATTAAATTATATGGGGTATAAAAAATAAATATATATTATATTTAAAATTTAGTTGTGTAATCATCTTATAAGGATCAACATCATTACAAAAAATATGAAAAAATTATTCAACAATATGCATTTATCACTTGAGTACAAGATATTAATTATTTGTTATAGGGTTCCCATGAAAAAAAGTACTTAATCGGATTTCATATTAAATACTGGGAAATTATATTTAATTTTTAAAATTGAAATCATTCATAAGAAAACATCAATGTACCAAGGTTTTGGCTTCCTCCCCTTCCACAATTTCTATGGAATGATATTTGCATCTGGGAAATGTAAAAACTTATTATTACTGTAACACCATGTAATAACATATCATAAAAAAACACATTGGAACATGATATTCACACAACATGGCCCAAAAAAATTCATAATGATTCTTATTACCACATTGAATTAACCTCTTTATTGTGGAGTTTTGGTGTAATGAAATTAGGTTTAACATATATTTCAATAATAAATTACTTAAAAATAGAAATAACAAAATCATCACCATAATCAAACTAGATAGATATAATGGGATATTTTTTTCTAATTTTTATTAAGAACAAAAACCCTTTTATAAGAATTGTGTGCTTATAATATATGATCTTGAATATAAACCCTTGTGTTCATGGGGTAATCATCATCTAGGATATATGCATACTGGTTTTTTATAAAACATCATAATTTTGTATGTAGAAATTTCTACATGTTATAAAACATCACAGGTTTAGATGTTGTGAATATAATAGAAGGATTATAACTTCAAATCAGTTTCCTTCCACACTAGAAAGGCTCAAATACTCTAGTATAAATATGTAACTCCATGACATTTTGATATGTAATATTTTTTAATAAATACTATAATGAATACATTATTTCATATGAATCAGAAATCTGAAAAGATCCACCACATTTAAGATGAACATTTAAATTTTTTTTGTAGAATTAATCATATAGTATAAAAAATTATATTATTCAATTAAATAATTATTAAATATTTAGGATAAATAATTTGCATTATTCCATGTTAAAAAAGATGAGTTTTCAAAGAGCCTTTTTTAAAATGTGTTGTGTGTGTTTTCATAATATATTAAATTTGTCAATTTAAAATTATGATTGTTATAATATATAATATTCAAATCATTGAACTAATATACTAAAAATATTTTAATTAGTATTTGATTTAAAATAATATTAATTAATTGTTAGGTTTAAAAAATATATTTTCATATAATTTCCTTCCATTGTATTTTATATTTCCATTAAAATGTTAAATTCCTAATTTTTAGAATTTATTATACTAAAAAATTATTTATTTTTTTGAATAATCGTTTAAAAATTATTTTAGTTTGATTTTTTGGTATTTTTCTCAAAATATTTTTTGTTTTAAATATTAATAAATAATGATTCTAGAAATGTTTTTATTTTACAACATCATCGGGATGTTAAAAATGAATTGAAATATATTAAATCGTTTTTTAAAGATAAAATATTTAATTATGAATTATAATAAATAAATATATATAATATTTCAAATTTAGAATCCCATTTTGACATATTAAAATCCATGTGATAATTTATAGAAATAATAAAACTATTTTTATAATTATTAAATAAGTATTTGAGACTAAATATTCATTAGTGGATTAGTTTTAAAGTCACATTGCACTAATTTTATTATTAGTAAACTAAAACATGTAATGGGGATCAATTATATACATGTTTTTGTTTTAAATTTTTTTATAGATAAAATTTCCTTTATTTTGAAAAACCATTAATATAGTCTTATGAATACTTCAATATAAATAATTTTTTGCCACGTCTAGAAATAAAATTTGATAAAATGGGATTTATATTTTTTATCAAAATTTAAAAACAATATAAAAGGGTTAATTTTAATTTTTATTATACAATAGTTTACACAGTTAAAAAAATATGTTTCTATGGTATAATTATGTAATGGTAAAAACAAATTTATAGGGTAGATTTATGAAAATACATAAAAAATTAACCATTATTTTTGTGAATGATATTTTTTGACAAAGGGTGTTCTTCTATTCTTTATTTTCCACTTTTGGGGTCCACATACCATTCATGGTGACTTTGGAGGCCCTGTTTTTCTTACATTTCTATTACATCATTTTAAAGATAAACAATATAATATTGTTATAAAATAATGAACCAAATTTTATTTGTCACTATAAAATTAGGAAAAAACATTACATTTACATAATAAAAAATAAAAATTATTTTTCTCTTCCTTGGATTCATAGTGGCCTTCATTTTATCTTTAGTTCAAGTAATCACCTATGGATATATATTAATGAATGGATTAGGCTAAAAGACCAACTAGAGGACAAATAAGAAAATGAATCAATATTAAATGGATGAGAATAATAATTATAATCATAACATAAGTATGGTATAATCATAATAAACATTATAAAATTAATTAGTTAAATTCATGAAATCATAAAATGAAAAAAATTGACTTCATGGAATAATGTTTAACTACCACACATAGTTTTAAACAATTCTATGAACTTTTTCACACATAAAATTTGTGAATAAGCATGAAATTATAATTTTGAACAAGGATAACATCATGTTCAATCGTAATTCAAATCATGTGATGAGACAAATCACATTACCCAATGCACTAGTGCCAAATATAATTCATCAAACACCCATCACATCAAAACCTTTACATAATAATGCATGCCAAATAGAACATATAATAATTTTTTCCATAAAATAACAAATGGAGATAAAATGGGATTCATGAGTGTGTCATAAAGAATTACATCCTGAATAAAAATTAGGTTTACCCAAATAAAAATTTAATAACATACGTTGTTTATGTATCATAAATACTGGGCGAAGAAGAAATAATTTCAAAAGAAGTAAAACATATGTTTTATGAAAGAATATGTATTTTTGAAAAATCATTGCATTTTTTATCAAATCAGGTTCGAAGCATTTATATGAAAAAAAATGAAAAGGGAAGTGTAATGAAATTAAATTTCAGGAATCTTAATATATTATACAAACTAAAATTCTCCAAGAAAGATGAATAAGCCGAAGAAGGGAAATTGGGTTTGAGAATCACCTTCCCTTATGTCAATATGATTTATTAACATTAATACCCTAGATAATAAAATTATATTTATTAATAATAAAATACATAACCAATTATGAATGTATAGTATTCAATATAATTTTATTATATTCATTTAAAGATATATTTATGACTTATAGTGTTCAATTTCATTGTTCAAGACTATTTGTTTTCTTGGTTTCTATGATTGGTTAACTTGAATACAGTTATTTATGTTCAGGTAAAATGGGGATAATTATCCAGAATTGATATTATATTATATTTATTAAATTATATATGTATAATAGGTCTTATAATTTATTCATATATGAAGATAATTTGTCAGATAAAATTTTAATGGAAATAATTTATATTAATTTGGGAGTTTTTTATCACAACAAACTCATTTTGTTTTATTATATAATATTATGTTTATATGTTGGTTATATAACCTAAAAAATTGTTACTAAATTCATTTTACCATAGTTTTAAACCATTTGAAAGGTTTAATGATAGGCCGTGAAGGAATTAACTGAAAAATAAATCATGTTTTCCTTGAAGGTGATAAAACAAGACCTCACGGATGGCATATAAATTTTTAGAGTAAAAGAGAGGGGAGAACAAGATTGATGATATATTATTACATTAATATAATAATAATATAGTATATATAATAAAATTTAGTTACCATGCCTCCTGGAGAAGTGGAAATAAAGAGAGAATAATTATAGAAAAAATGAGAAATAATTAAATGAAATGGTAGAAGATTTTACCTATGGAAATATCTTCTTTGAGAAATTATATTCGGTGATTGGTTTGGGATGTTATAGATATAAAATTATCCTTGATGTTTGGGAGGGTATTGGTTGGAGGATGGGGCATTAATTTGATATTACTGATTGTTTTGAAGGTGTGAAGATATGTTGTGTTGAAGGGTTGTTTTTTTAGTGGAGGAGATGGGTGTTTTCTATTTCTTTTATTTATTAGTTTATTATATTATCTCAATACTATAAATAGTTGGAAAATTATCTATAAATATATTATCATATTGTGTTATATTTCAATATTATGGGATTACATCAGCCATACATCATCTATGACTCAATAATTCATGTATTACTTAAATGCTGAAAATTATTGTATTTCACTACTCATGAAAAAATAAACTATTTAGATAAATAAAAAATAAATCACACAAAAAAATTATCTATGTATTTAATTAAAAAACGTACTCCATGTTTTTATAATAATTTTCTAAATATTAACAATTTAGTTTTTAAATAAAATCATCATTAATTCAAAAAATAATGATTTTATTTTTTTTACCAATTTTATGTATCCTTGGAAAATTACTTAAGATCTTATAAAATTATATTTTAATGATAATACAACCAAATAATAACATATGTAATCATTTTATGAAAATAATGTTTCTTTTGAATAATTATTTAATTTATAAAATTTTAATTATATACTTATAACATACAAAAAAACCAATACTTAATTTATCATATCTAGAATGATTATTTACTTATAAAACAAAAGAAATACTTCATATATTCATTGGAATGATTACTCAATTTTATTTATACATTCATATTATATTTTAATATTCTATTGTCCATACTACTATTCGTAATGGTCACATTACAATTCAAAAGGCCATGTAACTATTCAATTGAAATAGGATTCTTAACATTATGAAATACCACTTTTTACATTTATTATTCAATTAAAAAGATGTTATTATGTTCTATATGACATTATATTTTATTTATACAATTTTTAATAACTATAACAATGGAGTTTCCATTAATAAAAATTTTTCTTTTAACATTCTTCCCCTATTATGGAATATTCCTCTAAAAATATTACTATACATTCTATGGTGAGAAAATGTGAGGATACTTCTCCTTCATTTTGTCCTTTGGTTACCATATTTACACTTTATACTTATGGTTCCAGCATAGTACATTCACTAGGTGAGTTGTCTTGTTTTGTATAACATTACATCAATGGTCCATGATTTTCACTGGCTTCTCCTTGTAAGTGAGATCATTTTAAAAATGTACCACCTCTAGATTCAATACATTTGAGGGATATGGTATGTATTTTCTCTAGAGGGATACATGGAATACAATATATACCAGATACATTGTAGGTTTATGTTCTAGTTGATAGGCCACAACTCCGATATGATTACGAATCTCGAATGGGCCATTGTACCTAGGAATCAACATTTCGTTATTCCCAATCCTCACGATCCAATTTCCTAGAGATATCGGGAGGAATATCATGTCTCCACCAAGAAACTCTACAGATCATAGATGATTGTCTTCATATCTCTTCTATCCTTTTTGGGATTCCATTGTGTGTTGTTGAATGTTCTTAATCTGTTCCATTATTTCTTTAAATTTTTAAGGTTCTGGTATATTAAATTCACTTACCACATCCCACCCTGATGGTGATCAAAATATTTTACCACAAATAGAGTCATATAGATATATTTGGATTATTGATTTGAAATAGATGTTGTTAGTAAAATTCTCTAGAGATTAATGTTGGACCCTCCTCCATTGAATTCCATAAAACATTTTCTCGACATGTCATCTAATTTTTGAATAGTCTTATCTTATATTCCATTATTTTGAAGATGATAAGAACTAGTTATGTTCTTCTCAATGTTTAGTTAATGTTGGAGACTTTTCTAGAACATAAAGGTGAATTATGCATATCAATTGGATACAATTGATTGTAGTAATACATGATTCCTAACTGCTTCTTCATTATATATTTGTTGAAGTTGATCTAGTGAGGAGTCCTAGAAATTTGTGATAATGTTTGATGTCTTTGTGAGATAATATCCAATACCCCATATGGAATTTTTTCGTCTATATATATTTGGAAGTATACTAAATAATGTCCTTAGTTTTATTTTACCATTTCACTGTTAGTGTTGGTAATGGTTGCATCATCCCCTTAGTATTTTCCCTTTCATACATTACTTGATGAAATACCAGGAACATTGAGGTATATTAAGTGGTCATCTTCTTTATATTGTCTCACAAATAGTTTTCTCATTGATCTCGATTACTATTTTTGATCCCTGGGCAACTAGAGAATGTTGAAATATATGTTTCACTAAGAATATATTTATTTACCACTAGAATGGATGGTGAAAATATCCTTTACCTCAAACATGTAACTCAATCCTCATCAATTTTTAACTCTAAGGATTTTTCCTATATTAAGGATTCTACCTTCATATTAATTTCCACATAATTTTGTTAAGGATCCATTACTTTCCCTACAAGGGATTATAATACAATCCTTAGAGAGATGATTAATATTGTTCCTTTTTTAATTATTCAATTTCCCATCATTTGAATATATTTTAAGATTTTATACTTCTCAGTTCTCATCATTGATAATGTTGTAGAACTATTTCTATTTTAATTATTTTTAACTTTATTTGCAATTCTAGGATGGTAGTGGATAGAGCTGTATTAATCCTTAATGGGATCAGATGATATTAACTTGTTAAAATTAATCTTATTACATGTTAATATATATTTTAGGATATTATGATCAATATATATTTTACACTGCTCCCTAGAGAGAAAATAACTCACGTTTTTTAATGTTATGATCAAATATGCCAACTATATATCTTAAATGGGATAGTTTTCCATGTGAAATTCCATCTTCCTTAAGGCCAAGAGTATCATTTTATAATTTTCATTACTAAAAATCCTATTAGATTTTTTGAACAATAACTATTTATCAAATATAGGTCCCCACTTATTAGAAGTGCGAGTACTAGAATAGTGATAATAAATTTTTTAACTCTGTCAAGCAGTCTTAACAGTAATGGGTCCATAAATTTTTTTTATCCCTTACGAGTATTTCTAGATAGTTGGGTTTCGAATCATTATAAATTATCTAAAACAAATCTCCAATAATATTCACCTAGACCGATGAATCTATGGATCTGTATTATAAAATATGGCCTCAACCACTCTTAAACTGCCTCTCTATTGTAAGGGTCCACAATTATTCAATTGCTGGTGATAACATGAGCCAATAATAATACATTCTCCCCAAATAAATGAAACACACAATATATTGGATAATGTTTATCTTTTCACAAAGTCATTAGAACAACATTCAAATTCTCACGATGTCCCCCCATGCTCGGGGTGTATATGAGAAAATCATCTATAAAGACTACCAATTTTTTTCAATTAATTATATAAACATCATATTCATGAAGTCCATTAATATTTCTGTAGTATTAGTGAGTCTGAAAGGAATCACTATGAACTAATATATTCTATACCATATTTGATACATAGTCATTTGTATATCTTCCTTCCTCAACTATAATTTGTTATATGATGATTGAAGATCCACCTTGGAGAAATACAAGGCCATGTTAGAATGGTATGTGTGAATATGATATAATATATAATACCAAATGAAGGATCGAATACATATAATTTGATACAAATACAAGAGGGGGGGGGGGGTGAATTGTATGATTTTAAAAATTCCTTTGGAACTTTTAAATATGGTTATGTTTAACAAGGTTAAAAAAAGTAATTCACAAAACCTCTAAGTTCTAATAACTTGATTGATTCTGGAAAAGTGATTCCGGAAAGGAAACTTAACAAAAGTTTACACCAAATAATATTTTGCCTTAATGATTATATAATCTTACTAAATCAGAGTACAAAGATTAGGAGGTATAATAAATTTATACTGTCCTCTACAATACAAATGCATCGAAAAAACAAAGTAGTAAAACTACAAGTTACAAGTATAAAATATTTAAACCCAAATATGAGGGTATCCAACAACCCTGGATAAGAGGTCCCTTGATTTATACTTTCATGAAAGTCTGTCTTACCCAAACCCATGTATGTCATCAATCCGAATATCGGTATCTGTCTTGCTCTCCCCGCAAGCCCTCAATTTGTTAAGAAATCAGCACCTCTAACTTCACAACCCGAAGTCTCTGATTTCAAGGAAATCAAGCCTCTGCATGAAGCATGTCTGCACGATGCAATGTTTGAAAAAACAGTCCAAAAATTTCTACACGAAGCCTGAGAGTTTATAAGAGCCTCTCTCTCTAGAAATCACTTCAACAGCATGTAATCACAATTGTCAAAGTTATTCTCTAAGTTATGTTTGCTCTGTTCAAATGATCTTCTATTTATAGGCATGGGTCCAACAGTTTGCTCCCTCCTCCAACAATCATATTTCTCCTTGAATTCCGGAGGGACATGTACATGTGTCACTCAAACAACGGATAGTGAGTAACCGAAATCATGACATCATTTTATTACAAAATGAGTGTATCTATAACCAAAAACTGATATTCGGAATGATGGTAAATAAAAGTTCAGAATGTAAGTAAATGAATTCGAAGCCTATAATATAGGGTTATTCAGATTCTGAATATCAAGAGAATTTGGAGTTGAACTTCATACAAGTTCATATCTATAACTCATAATCAGAAGTCACAATTATAATTCGTAATGAGAATTGGTAATTTGAATTCATAATCAGAATTCATAATGGGAATTCGTAACCACAATTCATCATCAGAATTCTTAATGTGAATTTTTTTTGATGCTTTCCGTCGAGATGCGCGCGCGCCTCCGTCACGCAGGGGAGGACGCACGGCTTGTTGTCCTGCATTCCCACTTTCCAAAGGCGGGTGGCATCTGTTATTTATTCAGGGACGTCTACTCCCTGATCGAAACCGGGGTGATGGAATGTCAGTTCATCCATCCATGGAATTATCCTCGAATCTCATCACCTAGTCCAGGTCTCCCTCATAGATTTAAGACCGGTTCATGAATCTCGTTCCCGACGCCATATCTTCATGGACACCAGTTAATTACACTTATTCCTTCGAGATTCTCCAAGGGGTCTAGTCAGGGAAGAAACCTTTGGTTAGAAGATTGGTCATGTTAAGGCATCGTTGGCGTGTCTTGACGCCAGAGGATTGACATATCTGTCTTCTATACCTTATTATAGGGCTTCTCGAGGGAGCGGAATCCCGAGGCATCCCACATCGAACGCGGGTAATTGCATGCCATAAGCATGTACCTGAGGTTTTCCTCATCATACCATGTTTAACATGAGGTATGACACGAGTTTAACATTTCGAGGGGATGGATCAGACTAATCAGAACACTGAGAATGGATCAGATAAATGAACCCACTGAAGAGAACTCCGATGATGGGGCCAGCACGTGGGAGGCTTCTCGGATACTGGGAAGTGGAATGAGGTGGCATGATCACACAGGGATGTGGCAGCCCGGGTAAAATCAGGATGGGTGATGGAGTTAAGAGGGGCTTGAGCCTCATAGAGGCTTCATACATATCCATGTAGTAGGGAATCAAAGTCCATGTAGTTCCGGATGGTACGGTGCTTAGGCTCTATGGCGGACCAAGGTGGATGGATATGGGGCTTATGCTCTGAGGCGGCCCAAATTGGTATATGGATTACGCTATAAGGTGGCCCAAAGTGGATATGGATATGGGGTTTTGCTCTGAGGTGGCCCAAAATGATGGATATGGGGCTTACTCTCTAAGGAGGCCTATAATGGATACGGATATGGGGTTTATGCTCTAAGGCGGTCAAAGGTTGATGGATATGGGGCTTACGCTCTAATGCAGCCCATAAAGTTGGAGAACCATCGCGAAGGGGTCGGAACGACTAAGTGGTGGGCTTAAACCTCGTGGAGGATTCCTACGTACGATGCCTTGGCACAGATCAAAGTTCACATAGTTCGGATTGTGCAGTTTAACGTCATGTATGACGAGGCAGCTAGATTAACATCATGCGGTACATAATACAATTTAACATCATGCGGGACGACATACAGTTTAACGTCACATGGGATGTGGGTATACAATTTAACGTCATGCGTGATGGCATATAGTTTAACGTCCTGCGAGATGGTATAACATTTAACGTCATGCGGGACAGTGGTATACAGTTTAACGTCATGCGGGATGGAATTTGGGGCTTACACTATGAGGCGGCCCAAGGAGTAGGTGAACCGACGCGAAGGGGTCGGAACAACCGGGTGGTGGGCTTTAACCTCATGGTGGTTTCTTACATACCATACCTTGACATGGATCAAAGTCCTCATAGTTATCTGGGATTGGGCATACGCGTTAAGGCGGCCCATGGTAAATTTCATGGTCGATGCTCACTCTAAGCCCACGTGAGTCATGCTTGCTGTGAGAAAAAAGAGGCAACAGGGACCAGACGATCACGTCACGAAGGGTGTGTCCATGAGAAGAAAATAGGGGCTTACACGTTGGGCGGCCCATGGTGCTGGGACTTACTCTAGGAAGGAGGCCCGAATTGAGACAAAGTACAGAGGGAGAGGGATTTGGGACTGAACAAAAGAGATGCATCATTCCCTATCATGCCCTCCACTGGCCTTGGTAGTGGGGAAGTACAGAGGTGCAAGGGTGCTTCCTTCTGTAAGAGAGGATAGGGGATTACACTCTGAGCCAGCCCTTCCCCCATGTACAAATGCCACTCCAAGAGGGAGGATATCATTCCATGTGAGAACGATTCTATTCCCGTGGAGATGAGCAGTGTAAAGAATGTCCAAGCAGGGGGGCCCTGTGTGCAAGGCACGAAGCCGGATCATAGTTTAACGTTATGTGTTGAGGATGAGTTTCATGGCAGTTTAATGTCATGTAGCTCGGACGAGGTGGGTTCACTCCACACCCCTAGGATATACATAACTGATACCCTCTACCCCTTGTGGGAGGGAAGGAATCGGCATGGCCCTAGTAAAGGGGGGCCATAGGGCGAACA
This sequence comes from Viscum album, assembly GCA_963277665.1. Taxonomy (NCBI): domain Eukaryota; kingdom Viridiplantae; phylum Streptophyta; class Magnoliopsida; order Santalales; family Viscaceae; genus Viscum; species Viscum album. The sequence continues at coordinate 170,030,171 of OY728138.1, forward strand.
ATCGAGGGGTCCACATTAGTGTGGATATGCGAAGAATCAACAAATGTTAGTGTGACTATGAGAAGGATCATGAGGGAAAGAAACGCAATGGGAATCACCGCCCAAGGGACCATGAGGTTACATTGTATGAGCATGTAAGGCAGTACGGGAAAACATCGCATAGCGTGCATGCATGGTATGGAGGACATCGGGCGCCTATGCAGGGAGGCACCTGGGGGCATCAAGGTGAGGGGTCTTGGGGATTGCGTGCAAAGAAAAGGTTTGCGCGCAAAACACCGGGATGGCGTGTAATTGGGGTCGTGGAATTGTGTGCGGCTTTGGAGAATTGCAAGCATGGGAAGTGAATTGCGCACAAGAGGCAAATATCGAACCCTAAGGCAAGGCCACACCCACCGATGGGACTGCGTGCAATTGGACCTTTGGTGCACAATAGAAGGAATTTTGTGCAAGGTAGGTACCCTAAGGAGTTCAGAATTTTATTTAAACAAGGGGGATTTCCTGCAATGGCAGATCCCTGGGTGAGGTTGCGCGAAAATAGTTAGTATCTAAAGGCCATATTGCGCGCACGAAATTACTATTTCACGCACGAGAGCCGGTTAAAATTCCGCAACCCCAAAATGGATGGTTTCTCCTTCTATTTATAGGCTCTCAACGTCGTAGAATCCAGGTGGTGCACGAAATGTTGCACGACAGAGGCGGTGGCAAACAAACGGGCACCGCACATTGTGGGCACGCAATATTGCGCATCAGAGCCAGGGACCTGTCGCGAATACCGGCCTCCTTCTGTGCGACCATCCTTTTTTCACGCTCATCCTCTTTTATTTCATGTGGCACTTCAGGGCCCTCCGGACCGAGCCTCCGGGTCTGAATATGACTTCACTTCATCATTTTGAATCTTCCTTTTGGAGATACAGACTTTTTCGGCGTCTATAAATTCCCCCCTTCGGAATTGTATCGGTGAGAGGTCACAATGATCAGATTCCTAGGGGAATACCGAAACGCCCAAGTTTTGGATTTCATGGGCCTTTGCACGCAAATTCTAACAGCACACAAAACACCATCTTGGCGCAGAATTTTCTTTCCGTGTGGTGCAAAACCCCGGCCTCACCTATAAAAATTGGCATTGGGTCCCCTCGGTCCGTACCCAAGATTTCTCATGCGATAGGCTCCGAGCTCTCGTGTGTGAAATTGCCTTTGCGATTGCACGAAAAACCATGATGTGTTAGCGCGGAATTCCTTCCGAGTATCAACCATATTTACGTGCAACCTGGGATATTTCTCGCCGACGGTTCTGATATTGTTCCCAACTCTGGAATTGCACGCTACTGCTGCAGATTTCGCGCAACTCTTCCCCATTTCGCGCAACCCATCCAGATTTCGCACAACTCCCAATGAACTTAATATGGATGCGAACCATGTCGATGAGTGGGAAGTCGCCACTCGTAGAGCTGAAATGGCGGTGAATGAAGAGGTTTATGGCGCTAGGGTGGCTATTTCCAAAAACCTTACCATGTTCAACCTACTAACCCCTGCCCAGACGGAGTACCCTCTATCCAACAACCTCCTGCTCTGGAACATTGGCATCCTGAAGGTGGATCCACTACCGGGCTTCAAAGTGGACACACTGCGGTCATGGGTGACCCAGGAGGACAACCTTCCCTGATACAACATCACCAACAATGGTCATCCAGCCAAGGAGACCAGACACATGGATGTGTATTTCCTCAACTTGAGAACTAGGACCATTGCTGGGGGTGATCCTGTTGTGGAGAGATCTCTGGCTTTCTATGCATGAACATTCTATCAGAGCATCACGGAAGACCCCAAGGTATGGATACAAGATTGGGACCAGTGATCTGGAAGAAACTTCACCAGTGAGTGGGCCTGGGCGTACTGGGTTCTCCATACATGAGACCAATTCAGGGCCGAGCTGTGGAACATTGGTATGTTCCAGGCGGTGTGGACGTCGTAGTTCCACTTATACCGCCTACCTGAACTCGGGTCGGAGCTATTTACCCGATGGTCCCCTGACACCAAAAAATTCCATCTTCACCATAGGGAAGTTGGAATCAGCCTCTGGGACGTTCACTACATAGGAGGTATCCCACTAGAGGGCTACAAATATGATGAGTTCATTCCTCTAATGAACACCTAGGAAGACATGTCACAGACCCCCATGCTGACGTGGCACCTGCTGGCTCTCGCCAAATAGAGGATGAGGGTGAAAGATTTCTTGAAGGACATCGCCTATAAGGATTGGGTCAGCCAGTTCTTGGAGAAGGAGCCAGCGATCAAGATGTCAGGAAGGGGAAAACGGTGCCCAACCTCGGCTCAGAGGTGAAAGAATGGATCTTACTGGAGGTCCCTATACGCGGGGCACTATCAATCATGGGGCAACCGTTTTATCATGGACCGGGACCCTAATGCCTGATATGCCGGGTTCCTTGCCACCTACCTGAGCGGGTGGCTCCGCCGGTGCGGGACGTGAAGATGGGCGTCCGTCCAGTAACTGTAGTGTTAGAGGACACAATGGCCTCCAAAAAGGGTTCAATCTGGGGGTCCTCGTGCTGGATAGGTTGTACGCCATTCTAGGACGCATCTCCAGAGGGGGGGGGGCGCCTCAGAGGGTGTGTGTCCCCTTCCAGATCATCCACATCTGGGTGGTGGCTCATCTTGGCTGATACACTTTCCCAAACGTCGTTCGTCCTCTGGCCAATGGCCTGCGGCCCTTTCGCCGGAACATTGTCGGGGTTGCACTGATGATTCTCAACAAGGAGGGCATAAGGATCCGAATCGGTAACCATGAAAATTTCAACTTCATCCCGTTCCCCACCCCGGTCGGCCAGATGGTGGAAAATGGGAAAGGCTTGCTGGAGCAGTATGAATACTTCCAGAGCATCAGAGGCAGGGTGCTTGTGGCTCGGATTGACGGGAGGATCATCTTTGAACCCTAAGTGTCGTCCCGATTTTCCCGAAAGTTCAAGTGCCTCCATCAAATTCCGAAGAAGGTATTCACGGATGTCTGATAGGAGATGAATCCCTACCCTTTTCTCTAGAGGTGTTTAATGTTCACCACTTAGGGATCTGGCGACGTCATTACCCTTCCTCCCACTGGGGTCGACGCTGGCCTATCGACCGATTATCCCGAGCATTGGACTACCACGTACCCTGAGGAGATTTTGCGTAGGCAAGTCTGGAAACATGAGACTACCCGCGTGGAACCCATGCGACAAAAGAGCCGGCATGGTGCCACTTGAAGGGGGGACTAGGGGCACGTCAAGCAGCGAGGCCTGCGAAGGTCGGGACCTTAGCAGTGGGGACATCGCATGGTGTCGCTGCGACCTTGTTTCCTGGAGGGGGGTCACATGAGGCATCCAGAGAGATGCAAGGAAAGCAGATAAGAAACATGCACGAACCTTTCCATGATGCAATCTTCCAGGCATTGTGGTCTTCCTGGATGACCCTACAACAATCAATGAGTGTTGAAGCCATCTAGAAGAAAATAATGCAGGATGGGATCCAGCTCCCAGAGGTCGGGCTCTTCCAGGTTACCGACCTGGTGAATTTTCATTGGCGGAATGCTTATCTAATATCCATGGACACATACGCAAGCAAAAGGGATCAACGTGTGGAGCCACCTTTCATGGTGAAAGTGATGCTCGTCCAAGAGCATGATCCCAAAGTGTTTCCCCCGGGAGAAGGCGATAGTGATGTTAAATCAGAGGGAGAGGAGGAGACTGGAGAGGACGAAGGATCCATTGGGGGGTCTCTCCAAGGGGGCATGTACGAGAGCGGTGAGATCATCGGCTCTAACATGGACATAACCGAGCTGCTCGTGGTTTTTCTCTATCCTTATTCATCTTCCTCCTTCATCCATTCTCTCTTGCAAATTCTGACTCATTTATCTATCTCATTCAGGAGCATATGGGCGCTGATCAGGCATCCCCCATAGAGGAAGGAGAAGAGGCACTAGTTGGACAAGGTGGGGATCCGACTCATATCAATGAAATGACAAGCGCTGAAGGGTATCCTGCCACCACTGCTCTAGTAGCATCCAGAACACCAGAGGCTGACGCTCCGGGTTCCCCGCAAGTTCCTTCCCTCGCTACTGGTGATTAATATCAGAGAACTCAACTAATTAAGATGTTAATTGTATAGTTATCTTGGCATTAGAGGCTCGTCGGGAAGCTGATCCAAGGCCGTCCGTGAGTGAACCAGTGGAGAACGTACCACCTCCTCTAGAACATACATCCCAAACTGAGTTGGACCCAACAATTGGTGAGAAGGGGGTGGCAAACATCAGTGGTGTTGTCATTGGAGCAAAGCCAGAAGCTGATGAAGGCACTACCGCTGACGGGACGAGAGAGGAAGGTTGTCCACACATCGAAGATCCTATTCCTCATGAAGACATCCCCGAGGTAGACCCTGCTGCCGACTGGCTGGCTGCCTTTTCTTACATATCGTCCTACTGATCCAGAGGAGATAGATGACTCAGACTTGGAAGCAGCCAAGGAGAGCCAGATGACATAGTGCAAATGGTGGAAGTGTTTATATCCCTTTCTCTGGCAGCCTCAGACGGATTGGCTGATGTGGATGGGATCACTCCAGACCTGGTTGTGTTTATTGTGTGTCGGAGGGGCTGAAGCTCAACGCCTTCATCTGACAGTCCGTCATTACATGGCCGAGAAGATATGTGAGATTAGTCAGTGCACCAACGTTTCCCAATGTCGAGAAAGATATACTAGAAACTGAGAGCTCCTAAGAGCAGAGTAGGAAGTCTGACGCCTCGAATGTTAGGAAGAAGAGAAGGAGACCTTCATCGAAACATGCTCTGAGCTCATGGAGAATCTGACATCTCAGATGGTTGATGCCCAAGAACAACTGATGGAGGCGAGTCACCAGATGACCGTACATCAAACTGAGTGGGCGCAGGCACAAGCTAGGATTGGTAAACTGTGCTCTATGGCACGTAGTTCTAGAAATGGTCTTAGTTTAAAGTCTTAAAACCCGGACCAATGAGTAAGGAGTGTCAGAGACACATGGTAAAGCGGTTGTGAAACCCAACTTGAATGAGGACAAGGTCCTGCTTACCATGTGCTCCTTGGAGAAGTGTTTAGGCCATCGAACCGAACACGAATGATAGGTTGGGACTGTGGGGAACTGCCCAGGCGCTCTTATGTATCTCGAAAGGATGAGAATCATGCCATACGTAGTTTTTGGAGGTTCCTTTTAACGTCGTGAAGGACAAGACATAGGCGGGATAATTCTTATAACAGGTCATACGCGGTGTGGCTATTGCAAACCCGACGTGAATTAGGATGAGGTCCTTCTCACCATGCCACATAGTCCTGTGGTCAAGGTCCCAAATGCGGGACATACACGAAGAATTAACGGACATCAAGATGGACCCTTAGACAAGAGGTCTTGGCGTTCCTACGTAAACCATAATAATGAGGATCAAGCTTCACGTAGATTTTGAATGTGGCACGACATGACATGGTACCTGTTCAAAGGGTGAAAGAGGTGTGCAGGTCTAGCCCTCACAACAAAAGAATTGGTATTTGATGAATCTTGTTTGTTCTTGAAGGTAAGTGGGTTTTAATTTGTGGAACGACCAACCTAGGGTAGAAATTCCTGACATGTCCACAATAATCAAGCCGTATACATGCATTGAAAAATGGTACGGTAATTGGAAAACACCCAACGTGATGTCCCCTATGGAGAGTTCATCACAATGCAGTGTCGTTTTCTTGTCGGGCGTCCGGGTCGATATCATCACTGTTTATGGTCATGTATTAGGACCAACCCGCATAGTTTAATGGTGTATGGATTGGACCTGAGAGAATACACAAGATGTGATAAGGCGTACCAGATGTAGATGATGACATAATCCTATACCATCATCGCACATGATTTCAGGAGAGTATCCTTGGGACAAGGAGCCGATGAAGGTCCAACAATCAGGGGGCAAGAGACACTAGCATCCAGCAGAGCTAGGCCAAAGATGCAATGTCTGGGCGACTCCACATTCCCATGGGGATGAAGGTCAAGCTACGCATGGTCCTTAGAGAAAAACTCAGCATATAATCATAACGCTCGGATAACAGGATCCCCAAGAGACTCCGTAACGTAGTTTTCTCTTCCTGACAAGTGGACGTGCAATAAGGGTTAGTGTAAGGAGTGTTGAGATTCCACCTTGACATGATGGGGTGGGACATAATGTGTATCATGCAACCAACATTCAGGGCCTGAAGAAGTTGGCGTGACGATGGATGATTAATGCTGACTATGTTCGCAACTCAACATAATGTTGTGTTTTCCTTGGGGACAAAAAATGAGCATCAACTACTTACCATATTCGCAACGTGGGATTTGTATCAATTTTTTTTCTGAAACCCTCAGGGGAATTGGCCCATGATTGTAGGAGAGCCCTTAGGCGTTGTATCCAAGCCGTTCTTGGGGTTACATCTAGGTGTGAAAGATAATGGGGGCCCGAAAGATGGGGATCACGAAGCTTGGAAAGTGGACGGAACTTGCCTAAGTTGAATATGACATTCCAGTTCCTAGACCAGAGTACTCTGAACACATTAGAGGACCACTCGAAAGCATCGAAAGGCTCAGTTTGAGAGCGGGCAAAAGATGGCGGATTCCCAGGAGAAGGGGGCATGCCGCCAAAAACCCTGTACCACACCTATATATCCCCCCATGGGGAGGTACAGGCCAAGAGGCCGAGGTGACAGGGAGATCGTGGGATCTCCTAAGAGATGGGGATGGACCTGAAATCTAGTTGTTTAGGCTGTCATACATATCCTAAAAGGATGGTAATCAAGCCACTCATAGTTCTAAAAGCACATTTTAACCTCATATAGGATGAGCGGGCAGTTTAACGTCATGTTGGACGAGGGGCACATCTCATCTGAGGATATGTATGGTACGACGAGTATCCTTTTGCGAATGAGGACATAATCCCACACCACACTGTATAATACCACAAGAGAAACTGAGTTGTGGGAGGACAGGTGGCCTGAGACTGGGCCTCTGTCATGGAGGCTTGACCGGATTGTAGTTTAACGTCATGTAGGATGAGCGTACAGTTTAGGGTCATGCAGGACCATGGGACAGTTTATGGTCAAGGGGGACCCTAGGGGCCCAAATTTAGGACCAAATGCGGTTTATGGTCCTGATGGTCCACGATCCAGTTTAAGCTTAATGGGGGCGTGCTGTTGTAGGTTAGGGTCATGCGAGATCACGGTTGCAGTTTATGGTCATGAAAGACCCTTATGATCAGGAAAAGTTCAGCTTGAGGAACATGGAATTGGTGGGAGGAGTTACACAATCACCATCCATGGTCACCAAGGAGTATGCTCCATTGGGGTAAACCTTATGGATAATGTATGTTCCCTCCCATTTGGGCACCAACATGGATGGTTTCCTACCAAAAATCATTTGCATCCTGAGTGCCAGTAACAAGCCTCCTTGCAGGCAGGAGCGGAGGTGAACCTTCTTGTCTAAGGATCGAGCCATACTGCTCTGATGCCTTTCCAGGTTGTGCAATGCACGAAGCCAATTATCGTCCATCACTTCCAATTCAACTAGATGGATTTCGGCAACTCTATCTGGTGCTTGCTGGTCGTAGACCACCATGCGCAATGAGGGAAACTGAATCTCGATGGGCAGGATGTCCTCAGTTCCGTACACCAGGGAATACAGGGTCACCTGGGTGGAATTACGGGTCATCATCTGATAGGCTCAGAGGGCATTGGGGAGCTTGTCCGGCCAACTATTCATGTTCTGACCAACTATGTTTTACAGAATTTTAGAGAGGGTTTTGTTAAACACCTCGATCTTTCCATTTTCCAGTGCATGATAGCGTGAGGTGTGTTCAGAGCGACTGTTGTACCTGGCGTACAATTTCTTCTACTCGGCTGCTCGAAAGTTGGTTCCGTTATCAGTGAGGATCGCGTGAGGTACTCCAAATCGATAGATGATGTTGGAACTCATGAATTCAGCGATAGAATGGGCTTTTAATTCCAGGAACATAATTGCCTTTGACCACTTGGAAAAGATGTCCCTAGCGGTCAGAATGAACCAACATTGGCGGGCTGTTGCCGGTGGGTATGGTCCTACAACATCCAACCCCAAGACTGCAAAGGGAAAAGAATACTTGGTAGTGTGGAGAGGCTCAGGTGGCTGATTCACTAATATAGCATGAACCTAGCACTCATGGTACCTCTTGGCGAACTCGATGCAGTCATGGGTCATAGAGTTCTAGAAGTATCCCAATATCAGAATCTGGTGAGACAACATTGACCCGGCCTAATGGGCGCCACAATAACCAGCATGAACCTCTTGCATGCCTTGTAGAATCTCGACTCCTTGAAGGGAACAGAGGATAACACCATCAAATCCGCCTTTGTAAAATATATTCTCAAGGCTGGGACCGCTCTGAAGGGTGAACTGTAGTGTGCGGTGTCAGATTCAATCGCGCTCGGTGCGGTATGCTAGAAGATTCCCTTGTTGAAGGTATTAGACCAAGGGTTTCCTCAAATCAGGAACCATTTCGATCACCGTATCTGAAGTACTCGGGGCTCCCGACGTAGGGGCAGTAGTGGTAAGATGGTTTACCTGCGGGCCACAATCGTCTTCCGGGGTAACGGGAGCGATGAATCTCTGGTGCGCCACGTGGATAATCAGGTCATCCTATTCGGGCTCTGTAAGTGACGCGGCCAAGTTGGCCAATGCATCTGCACGACTATTTTGTGACCATGGAATATGGACGACCATTGGCCAAGAAGTTAACTAGGCCATTAGATTGAGGTTGCATTCCAAAAATGGCACGATTTTTGTTTTTCGGACAATATAGTCACCACTGACCTGCTTGATGACCAGCTCAGACTCCCCTTTCACATGCAGGTGGGGCATGTCGATCCCGAGGTCCAGCTCGAGGCCGGTGATGAGGGCATGATACTCTGCATCATTGTTGGTGGTGCCTTCTGACAAAAGGAATGAATATGGCAGAATGGATTGCTCTGGGGTGATGAAGACGATACCTAGGCACACCCTGTTGAAACTAGGATCGTTGAGTCTCCTACCGGCGGGGCTTCAAAAGGCACCATCAAAGTGCATCTTCTAGCATGGGACGACATGATTGACTGAGAGGATTGCCTCATCAGGGAAACCTAGGTCCAGTGGCCGATCCGTGGATGTTGGGTGGGCAGCTAAAAATCTTCAAATGCCTGTCGTTTGATAGCCCTCTGAGGTACGAACCTGATTTCGAACTACTGGAGGAGTGATAGAACAAATAATTTCAATTAATTTATATTTAATATCACTGTTTTAATCTCAAAAAAGTGTTCCTATAAGATGAATTGTTTCATTTTTATTATTTTGGTGTTATTTTGAGCGGAATAGTAAAAATTGGCCATTTTGGATTTTTAACAGTTTTAACTTATTTATGTAGTTTGGCGGTAACATTATATACATTGATCATAATTGAAAAATTATTTCTTTTACAGATTCCACACACCCAGAGCTTCATTTACTATTTTTGGACTAAAAGCTGAATCGGCCATATGGAAGCTCCAAAGAAGCTCACAAGTTGGATCATGAAAACTGTTTCCATTTCTGCCTAGTTTTGGTTTGGGATCCATGAATCATCCACTGTGAGCCCAAATCTTTCAAATTTTGGTGGGTGGACGCGAAAGGGGTTTTGGGGAATCTTTTATTAAGGACGTACCGCGGGATTCGTCGGTTTGAGGGTCCATTAAGGCTGCCTAATCCGGGGTTTGACGTTTTGGAGATTCTGACTGGACAGAATAAATGATCAGAGTAAAAAGGCCATAACACTCGGAATACCTGTCCAAATCCGCTGAGATTTATAGAAGACACGGCCAAGACAATTACAAACAACATTGAAGAAGGTATCAACGCGTGAAGAGGTCATTTATTGGGTCCAAAAAGCGACAACATTCGCAGGACAGAAATCTGGCTATAAAAGGAGGAGAGCTCGTCCTCCTCAACACATCCCATTCTCCATCCCATTCCTTCTGGGACACCAAGGAGAAGAACATCTCAGATTTTTTCTTTTATTTATTTTATTTTTAAATATCTCTCCTCTCCCACATTATCTCTCTTACCCCATCCATGGAGGGGTAATTTCATTTGAGTGATCGGAAAGAGGGGGGCTGGACCTATGTGTTGTGCTTGAGTTTTTGTTCTTGAAATGAATAAAATTTGTTCTTCTTTCTTCTTCTGGTTTCAATTCATAATTCAGTATTAAATTCCGAATGCGGTTGTGTTAAGGTTTTTATTCTGAAATTATAAATTTCTTTGGTCGATGATCACATCTCCCTACACCCAATTCTAATCTATATACGGTGGAACATGATTAGGGTTGGGTGGTGATTGCTCGACGGTTGTCAAGCACGTGTGTAGGATTGTATGTTGACATCTAGGTTTATTAGGGAACAACAAATCCAGGTCTGGGATTTCTCTAATTAATCAAGAGAACTTCTACAACCCTAAACACATTGGAATGAGGATAGACCAATCTAAGGTTTTATAAAGGAAAATTCTCATCAAATCTCTCTTACCAGTTTAAGGAAGAAGAAGAAGAGATAAAAATTGGAAACCATGATGGCACACCACTAAGTCTAGCCGAACCCAATCCGATCACTGCCTTTATCATTTGATAAAATCAATCAATTTCTGTTGTTTTTTTCTCTCATAGTCATAAAAATTAATTAAAACCAATCTTATTACAAAAACCAACAAAAAGTGGAAACCTTGTTTTGTGTGCACACCTCTTCGGGAGACTACCTATGATCAACTGCTATACTATACTTAGGTAAATAAAATATTGTTTTGCAACGACCCACGACAGACATTCGTCAAACTTGGCGTCGTTGCCGGGGAGGCAGTGCCACAATCAAATTGTAAATATTTGACTTTTTTCCAATTTAAAAAAAACACACTTTCCATGTTGTTTTCAAATGAATATTTCTTTAATTCATGGAACAATTACCCACCAATAAATGAACCAATTATTGAATCGACCTTTTCCATAGAGGATGTTGTTTCTTCTATTATTAGACAGGTGAGGTTCTTTTGGAAAACAAATAATGATGAGAAAACATTCAAAGAAATCATAGATGGGCTAAGGGAGGACATGAACGAAGATGTTTTTGAAGCGATGGCACGAAAGCTAGATGAGTTCTCCCATTACTTTCCAGAATTTTATGAAGTATCCAAGGTCCAAGAAGATCCCCCATTAGTCATCCCTGATTTTTCAATGGAGATCCAAGATATAGTGGAGCCTGACTACCTGCCTATATCTTCTACTACTCAACTCCAAGAGGTGATTTCAAATGAAGAAGAGATTGAAGACGTACAAACTCAGGGAGATAATCATTCCATTAACTCGTTATCTTTTTTTTTGTTGAAACTGAATTGAGTATTACCTCCCCTTATTTTAATTTTGCAGATTCATCCAATACATGTGTTTCCTTGGAGAATGATGATGAAAAAGAAGATGAACCTAAAGAGGAACAACTGGATCTCCCCAAAAATGTAGATCATTAATTAGAGGGAGATCAAGAGAAGATCATGGTTTATTTTCATAAAGAGATCAATTACCAAGATGAATTATCTAAAAGGGAAGATTTCTTTATTAATTCTTCATGTTTTAATCTTATTCAAGCAGAATTGTTTTCTGATTTCTCTTTCTCAGAAATTTACGATACACCAAAAATGGAAGAGACAATGGATGTTAAAGAAGAGGAAACTCAAGTGGTGGTGATTGAAGAAGAAAATATGGAGTATATGGTCATGCGGATACCTCCTCAACAACAATTTACATACCATATAGATAAGTACACCATGAAAGTCAACAGGGAGCACCCCTCTATTCTATTCCCTCTCACTATTGAACTCAAATGTTATCTTTTTTCTTTCTTGGGGGTTGGGAAGTTTATTATATACTTTGGGGTTATATACATAAAATATTTTCTCATGGAAATTGGGAAAATTCACATGTGGTGGTTCATCTCAAATAAACCACACCCACCATCAGATTGGAGATAACCGATTAGAACTGCCCCTCTGGAGGCAGTCAAAACCCAGGGCCCACTTGGGGGATTAAACCATGATCTGTCCTTCTTTTCTCATCATATTTCTGTTGTTGTTTCATTCAATAAATGTCTTAGGTTTTATATTGTTTTTTGTTTCAAAGGTTATCAGTGTGAAACACATAGGATCTTAACTAAATGTTGCACTACCAATAAATCAGGTTATACCTATCCTTTACACTTTCTTGATGTATGATTCATTTTCAAATCATCTTACATGTTAAATCCATTTGAATGCATTGAGTACACTGCATCAATTAAGTGTGGGGGAGGGAATCTTGTAGTCCATGAGATTTTTCAAAAATTTTATTTTTTGTTTTGTTTTATTTTGTCAAGCCAACGACATTAAACAGAGGCGCTTCCGGGAGGCAACCCACATTTTCCCCCATTTTCCACTTGTCTTCTTAGTCATTTACCAACATGATTGAACGGGCCTGCACTATCAATTGTTTTCATTTTTTTCAGGTCCATTAATGAAGAGGGTGTCGTGGGATTATACGTCGTGAAGAAAAGGATCCATTTGACAGGGGTGTATGAGTTTCAATTCTATATTATCAGACTTTATTCCCTACATTTTTTAGTCTTTTAAAGAATTAATCAAAAAAGGCATGCCCACGCTTGAATTCATGTTTTACTTGACTTCTCTAGGATACATGAGTTTCATAGAAATCCAGTGATTCTATGTTTTAGATTTCAATGTTTCTGAGATTGAATGATTAAAATGGATAATTGGATGATTAAAGTGAAGAAATGATATTGAAATAAGGACTCATGATTTAAGGGAATTAATTGATTCATGTAAATGAAATTTCCCTTCCATTTTTAATTCTTTGAATTTCTGAAATTCATGTGAATTAATTTGTTATTATTAATCATGCCATGAGTGATTTTCCAATATCATATTCTCATTCCTGAGAGGATTTCTAGACCAAATGTTTCCTATTTTATCTTGAAAATATTTCTTGAGTGATCTTGGGACGTGCCACCTGCTAGAACTTGTATTGAAACTTGTCAAAGCTATGACTGTACAAAACCACATTTAAAATGATTGAGGCATCTCTCTGGCTAGCCACATTTTATTCTAAGACCCACCTTTACATTTATCCTTCATAAACCCTTAGATTCCATGAATTGCCTTATAGGTTTAAGCTACATTACAATCCAATTCTTCCTTACCTACCCGCACTTTTAGTATTTTTGCATGGTTATTTCAAGTTTGAGTGTGGTGGAAGGGCCTTTCGTGTGCGTTCCTTGGGATATGTATCATTTTTTGGTGGTGTAATGTGTGCGTCATCATTTTGGGAAATGTATTATTAGAAAATTGGGCATGAGTCATCATTTCATTGTGCTTCTTTCATTTCATCTGGTTCTCCATAAGAAAAAAAAAGAAAAAAATTCAAAATAAAGCTGTGCCTTTCTAGAGCTTTACAAAAAAAAAAGAAAATAATGTTGTGCCTTTCTGGAGCTTTACAAAAAAACACGGAGAACATGGATGATATCATTCATTGTAATCATTTATTGACTCATGACCCATGTCATTGAAAGGGGAGTGGTGTTGTGATTCACATTTCAAGGGGATTTGAGTGACGTTCATCTTGTGTTTTCACTTGATTAATCATACATTGTACTTAAGAGTCAAACCTCATACTCTAGCCTTAAATTATTTCAATCATTTACCCACCAACCCTAAGCCACAGAGTCATTTGAACATTTATTGCAAGTCCTCGTGATTTTATGTGTGTTTTGTCTTTACAAAGTGGAGAAAGTAGTTACATTACAAGCCTATGGATATGGAGCATGTTCTCATGATATGAAAATAACTCCACTATTAATTGTATCATGAGTGATTAGAGAAAATATTCAAAAGTGAGGTAGGTCATGATTTGGCATGTTTAATAATAATAAATTGAGAAGCTTGAATGGATGAAAGGAGAAGCTTCATTATTTTTCAAAGGGGAAAAGTAAAATGCATGAATTGATTATTTATTTGAAAAATGTGAAATTAAATCGGTATTTTTGTAGAACTGGAAAATTTGATTGGACATTTATAATTATTTTATTTTATTCCATTTGAAATTTAAATATTGGTGACATTGGTGTCCTTTGAATTCCATGTTGATATTTTAATGCTTGAGGACAAGTAGAGTTTAAGTGTGGGGAAATTGATAGAACAAATATTTTCAATTAATTTATATTGAATATCACTGTTTTAAACTCAAAAAAGTGTTCCTATAAGATGAATTGTTTCATTTTTATGATTTTGGTGTTATTTTGAGCTGAATAGTAAAAATTGGCCATTTTGGATTTTTAACAGTTTTAACTTATTTCTGTAGTTTTGCCATAACATTATCTACATTGATCCTAATTGCAAAATTCTTTCCTTTACAAATTCCACACACCCAGGTCTTCATTTACTATTTTTGGACTAAAATCTGAATTGGCCATATGGAAGCTCCAAAGAAGCTCACAATTTGGATCATGAAAACTGTTTCCAGTTCTGCCTAGTTTTGGTGTGGGATCCATAACTCATCCATTGTGGGCCCAAATATTTCACAATTCGGTGGGTGGACGCACAAAGAGTTTTGGAGAATCTGTTATTAAGGAAGCACTGCGGGATTCATCGTTTTGAGGGTCCATTAAGGCTGCCTAATCCGGGGTTTGACGTTTTGGAAATTCTGACTGGACAGAATAAATGATCAGAGTAAAAAGGCCATAACTCTCGGAATACCTGTCCCAATCCGCTTAGATTTTGAGGAGACACGGACAATCCAATTACGAACAACATTGAAGAAGGTATCAAAGCGTGAAGAGGTCATTTATTGGGTCCAAAACGCGACAACATTCGGAGGACAGAAATCTTGCTATAAAAGGAGGAGAGCTCCTCCTCCTCAACACATCCCATTCTCCATCCCATTCCTTCTGGGACACCAAGGAGAAGAACTTATCAGCTTTTTTCTTTTATTTCTTTTATTTTTAAATGTCTCTCCTCTCCCACATTATCTCTCTTACCCCATCCATGGAGGGGTAATTTCATTTGAGTGATCGGAAAGAGGGGAGGATGGACCTATGTGTTGTGCTTGAGTTTTTGTGCTTGAAATGAATAAAATTTGTTCTTCTTTCTTCTTCTGGTTTCAATTCATAATTCCGTATTAAATTCCGAATGCGGTTGTGTTAATGTTTTTTATTCTGAAATTATAAATTTCTTTGGTCGATGATCACATCTCCCTGCACCCAATTCTAATCTGTATACGGTGGAACATGATTAGGGTTGGGTGGTGATTGCTCGACGGTTGTCAAGCATGTGTGTATAATTGTATGTTGAAATCTTGGTTTATTAGGGAACAACAATTCCAGGTCTGGGATTTCTCTAATTAATCAAGATACCTTCTACAACCCTAAACACATTGTAAGGAGGATAGACCAATATAAGGTTTTAGAAAGAAAAATTCTCATCACATCTCTCTTACCAGTTTAAGGAAGAAGAAGAAGAGATAAAAATTGGAAACCATGATGGCACACCACTAAGTCTAGCCAAACCCAATCCGATCACTGCCTTTATCATTTGTTAAAATCAATCAATTTTTGTTGTTTGTTTCTCTCATCGTCATTCAAATTAATTAAAACCAATCTTTTTACGAAAACCAACAAAAAATGACAACCTTGTTTTGTGTGCACACCTCTTCGGGAGACTACTTAGGATCAACTACTATACTATACTTAGGTAAATAAAATACTGTTTTGCCACGCCCCACGACAGGTGTGTGTCAAGGGGCACCACCCACCGTGGTAGTCCGCCAGTCAACATAGGTTGGTTCAGGATGTACTTCAACGGGTCTACCTGAGAGACCAGCAGTACCTCATGGTGCTGCAAGTAGTGCCGCAATTTTTGTACGGAAAATACGAGTGCCGGGCAGATATTCTCGATGGGAGAATATCTAATTTCTATATCGAGGAACATGTGGCAGTGGTAGTATATTCTATTCTCTGTTCTCTCTTTGGTCTTCTGGGCAAGAAGTGCACCAAGGGACCATTCAGGGGCGGTCACGTAAAGGACCAGTGGCTTCCCAGAGACGGGTGGCATCAAGACCGGAGGTTGGAGAAGATACTGCTTGACTTTCTCAAAGGATTTCTTCCACTCATTATCCCACTCATAGGTGGTGCCTTTCATCATGAGCCGAGAAACAGTCTTACACCTGCTGGCCAGATTCGCAATGAATCTGCCGATGTAGGCTAAGTGGCCTTGGAGACCTCGAAGCTCCCAGATATTTCTCGGGGGAGGCATCTGAATAATGGACTTGATCTTCTCAGGGTCTACCTCAATTCCTTGATATCTGACGATGAAGACAAGGAACTTACTAGAGGTGACCCCGAAGGCACACTTCAACGAGTTCATCTTCAGGTGGCGAGAGCGGAGGAAACAGAACACTTCCTCAATGTCCTTGATATGGTCATAGTGTTGGAGAGATTTGAACACCAGGTCGTCCATGTAGCATTCCACCAGTGTTCCAAGAATTGGCTTGAATATGCGATTCATGGCCCGTTGATAGGTGGCACCCGCATTCTTTAGTGCGAAGGGCATAACTTGATAACAGAAATTACCTTGGGGTTCCTTGATGATAGTGGACTCTTCATCCTCAGGGGCCATCCAAATCTGGTTATACCTGGAATATCCATCCATAAATGAGAGGTATTCGAACCCATTAGTGGTATCAATCAACAATTTTGTCACTAGAAGGGGAAAATCATCCTTTGGACAGTGGCGATTGAGATCACGGAAGTCGATACAGACCCTGATCTATCAGTTTTTCTTCCTGACTGGCACAATGTTGGCTAGCCACCTGGGGTACGAGACCTCCTTGTCGAAGATTCCTTTTAATGAGTTTGTCAACTTCGGCCTAAACCATGGCACCGTGAGAAGGGTGAATCTTTCTGAGAGTCGTCTTGAACACACGATGGTTCATCAGGAGACCAAGGTGGTGGATGACTACCTATGGATCTAGTATGGGCATCTCGTCATAACTCCAAGTGAACACATCACAGTGCTGTCTGAGGAATTACATGAAACACTACTGCTCCTTGGGAGGCATTGTGGTGCTGACCAATGTGGTTCTCAGGTCCGCCACACTACAGAGGTTCACCTGTACCAACTCGTCGATCGTGGTGGAGACGCCCTCCCCAAAGGTGGGGGGGGGGCATCTTCCATGTCCTATACACTTGTGGAGGGATCATCCGTAGGGGGAGCTGTTTGTGATATATCAAACCCTGATGGGCAGCTGGTGCCGACCTCGGCGGTAGTGATTATCATATCTGGAGACTGATGCGCCGCTGAGACCATAGTGACGAAGGCCGTTGATCCAATTCCATCTGGTCTCCAGCCCAAGGGTCCACATTTGATGAAATAAAAGTAGTAGTGGCACATTGGCTTGATCCGGTTAATTACAGCTCAGTGAAAGAGACATGTATGACGTACCGCCTTTTCCATGAGCCTGATGTCCCAAAAACGTATGGGGGTTGGAGGTTCTGGAATCGCCGGATCCTAGTTGGTGTAGGAGTACGAGGTGATTTTCCACCATCACTTGGACCTGGGAATATGCCTTCCTCTTGTACCCAAAACAAAAAAACACTGCCCCAGGTCAGGGATTGTGGCCTCCAACCGATGGATTAGGAAGACTTAGTTTTCATCCAAACCTGCCCAGGGATCGCCGGTGACAGTGGCGGGCTCAACTTCACCTGCCAAAATCTGTTTATCCTTGCTCTTGTAATAGTCGGCATCCAGATAACGGGATTCTCAAGAGGAAAATAGAGACGCATATCCTTGGAGCATGCCCACTGGACCATTAAGGGAGTATTCAAGGCATTGGTGATACGATGAGGGGACAGCCGCATGAAGGTGGTGCCACGTCATTCCCATCAATGCGTTGTAGGTGGTGTCCTGGGAGACAACCTTGAGTTCAGTGCTGGAAATTAGGCCACCTAAATGGGTCTTTAAGAAAATCTTCTTGGCTGGAGTTTTCTCGGTCCTGTCATACCATGGGATTATGAGGTCGGACGGAGTTAAATCATCCTTAGAGAACCCAAGCTTTAGCAGTGTCCGAGTTGGGATTAGATTAAATCCAGAACCTGTGTCGAAAAGTCAGCAATAGACTTCCATTCCATTGCACTAGATAGTGATGTACAATGGGTGAATGTTCCCTTGTATGGTAGGGTCTTCGTCTTCATCGGAGAATGAGATAACTGCCTGGCATTTGGCGTCCTCAATTGCCTCAGCGTGGAAGGCTTCTGCAGTCGCTACCTCCGTCTCAAACTGGAGGGGGATCCTTAGGGCCTCGGAGAGTGCCCCATGCATTTCAAATGACATGAGAAGAGCCTCAAAGATATAAATCCTTTCTATAATTTCTGCCTGGTGTTTTAGAACATCATACTTTCGAGCTAAACGTGAGATCCTTCTTACAGGAGGTCGTTCTGCAATTGGAGGCATGACAGGCCCTACCGGCTGAACCGGTGGCTACCTGGTAGTTGTAATATCTCACTCTTCACTAGTCTAAGCTTGGAGAGTGTCTATCAGATGAGGACCGGAAGGATGGGGTCGGCTGGTGACAGGGTAGAGCTTGTCGCGGCAGGACCGAGGTGATTCTGCTTGATCCAGCAACACAGACGGTGGTAGAGGCAGACTTGTTGCCACTTGATGAATGGGACGCGTGTGCTAAGCTCTGCACTGTGCCTACTATCCGGTCACAGTGGTGTGCAGGGCCTGGCTAGATATTCCAACAATCGTACCTCGACAATTCATGTAACCACGACCCCGACAATGTTGGTGACGGCTGGGGACATTGAGAAGTTCTACCCAGAGTTCCTCATCATCGGGAGCCAAAAAGGGATTTACCAACTCTACTATGTTAAACAAATCGTACCCCAGACTTACACTTGAAAAGTCATCCTCCATTTGGTGGATTCTGGGAGGAATCACCATTTCTAGGGGCATAAAGTCACCAAGAGTGCTGGACGACGATGACATTGGCAGGGCACACACTTTCTTCTTACGCCGCCGCTGCTTTCTCTTCTGGGAAGAGGCTCACAAGGATGAAGATGTCGAGGTAGAAACCATAGATTCTAAGGATTCTAGCTGATTCGGGTATGCATGGATGATTCCCTGGGCGCGGGAGACAATCTTGCGGGCTATCCCTTCGTTATACTTCTGGGACCCACGGTCGGAAACCTGCTGCCATTCATCCTCATCGCCACTGCTGCTATCTGATCTCACAAATACACCTGCCACTTGTGCTGGGGCTGGGACCAACCTGACTATATTATTATCAATATGGTCTTGGAGCTAGTCGTTGAACATGTAGCATCGCTGGATAGTGTGCCCCAGGGTCCGTTGATAAGGGAAGTAGTTGGGGTGATCAGTGAGATGAACCTCTTCTACTTTCTGGTACTTAGGCAGCCACACATTCCTCATCTCCGAGGCACTACAGAAATAACTGGGGACCAGAGCCTCGTCAAACAAGTAGGTCCAATTCATTTTATCCAGAAAGGGGGCTCTAAGAAGCTTGCCCTGATGAGGGGCTGTAGGATCATGTCGAGGAGGCCGAGCCTGATTATCTCGCCTAGGTGGTGGAGGTGCGTTACGCGGAGGCATTTGTAGATTTTGAGGTGGCCGCTGCTGGGTGGGAATCTGTGCCCGTGGAGGTAGACTCCTATGGGGCTGAAGAGATGGCCTCACTGGTAGCAACTATAGCTACCTGGGGACCTCAATCTGGGCCACATCAGTGGTCTCGGCTTTGGAAGCCATCCTTGTAGGGATTACAGGAGGAAGCGGGCTGGCCTGACTTGCCTGTTCCAGGGCTTCTTCGAGGCATTGGGCCTTGTCTGAGAAGTCCCGGAATCCACCGGGGTAATATTGAGTGATCAGAAGAGGAACCAACTCTTCCTTGACGTTCCCTATGCACATTTTCAATAATTTATCTTGATTTAATTGTATGCCAAGGGAGTACATGAGCCCTTTCCATCGGGGGATGAAGTTCGTGAATCGCTCATTCGGCCTTTGCTTGCACCTGAAGAGGTCTACGATGTTCATCTTCCGGGTTGAGGAACTTAACTGCTAGAGGAATTTCCTGTGAAGGTCCTCCTAACTAGTCACAGATATGACTAGGGGCTGACTGTACCAGACGAATGTCAGCCCCTCCAGTGTCTGAACAAAGAAACGGAGCTTGGTGGCCTCCTTCTACGCCGGAGTCCCTAACATAGGCCCACACCTTGAGTAGAATTGGGACAGGTGCTGTGACGGGTATCCTGCCACGTTAAAGGAGGTGACAATAGGATTTCAAAATCTAGGAGGTGTTGGCATATCATCCACCCATGCCGGGTACGGCTTTCCAAGTGGTGGGATCAACACCTGCCGATTGTCCAAAGCCTCTAAGCGGGCGATGAGTGCCTCCATCGGATCGTATGGACGCGGTTTCCTATCCTGACAAGGATCCCTAACTAAAGGCACATTTTCGGGCTCTTCAATTTGGTATACAAGCCTGAAGCTCATGGATTAGCAGGTGGAGCGACCCTTGGTGTGGCGGGAGGATCCCAAGAGGGATCCCTTGTGTGATCACGCCGCTCAGGAGGGTTCGCCGAAACATATCATGCCCTCATTCTGTGAGCTCTGGCTTCTCCTCTGTTAGCAAACACGACGTGATCGAGGTTTCTTGGGAGAATCTCACCGAGGGGTAGTTGTTCCTGGCGCTGCTGCCCCGGTCTAGGATAACTGTAATTGGGTCATCGCTATGCAATGCATTCGGCCAGAAGCTCATCAACCAACCTCTTCTTTTTAGCAAGTTGTTGGCACATCGTGGCCTTCTTTAGATCTTCCTATTCCTTCTGCACTAAGGCAGATGGGTCGGGGAGCTTGACATACCCAACATGTTCTTAACCCTTGTCAATGTTCCGTCTCAGTGTTAATGCCTCAGTGGGCACGGGGAGACCTAGGAGGTTCTTCTACTGACGAGTTATAATCCATGATGGGTCCAGTAATGGCTTGTCCTCAGGGAGTGAGTCCATTTCAAGAAGATACTGACCGTTCCCTTCTCCTGACAGATCAGCCATGTTGACCACCGCTGCCCTTTGGGGCATGCCCTCAGAGCCACCCAGTGAGTAGGGTTGCTGGTGAATCCCACTGAAGAGAAGGGTAGCATACTGCCCCCATTCATGGACGTGCGTGTGGGGGGTGGCATCCTTGATAAAATTTAGGAGTACTTGAAATATATAAACACATTGTTATTGGAGGGCCCTGTGGTGGCCAAGTTGTTCGGGGTGCTGAACCGCGGGGAGGGTGGACAGGTCGACCTGACAACATTGCTCATCGATATCCTTGAGGTGTGCTTGGCTCCCGGGATAGGGCACATACTGATAGTGAAGATGAGAGAGTGACGCCCAAAGGGTCTGGCATAAACAGTCAAGCTCTCTTAGGGTGAGCGACTCTGGTGTATCAAAATCCAACCCTGCAATTGGCCAATCCTTTTTGGGGAAGTGGCATGTTGCGAGGATGGTCCAGAATCTCCACAGCTCAGGTTCAGGATCCGGCCCTTGATAGCCTCACCCATCACCTGGGGGTGATTGGGGAACTGGCAGCGGTGCCGAGGGAGGCCACTGGGCTAGTGGGCTGGTTGGTGGGGAATACGGCGAACATGCCGATTGGTCGTCGAACCCTATGTTGACCTCCGAGGGTTGCAGTGTCCTGGCTTCCACGTCACGATATGATGGGCCATCGAATGGGCCACCTGTTATAGTGTCTGTGCTTGCTGAGGGAATGCTACATCGCAGCTCTTCTGCCATCGATCCCCAAAAATGGGCTCTATCATCTCTGACCGAGGCGGGAGGTTCTTCTGGAGAGGCCGATAGTGACTGAAATTTTGATCCTTGGGGGTACGCCAGTTCGTCGTCCTCCTGGATATACATTCAGAGGGAGGTAGGGATCATATGGATCTCGCATTAGGGGAGTACGAGGATGACACGTCGTGTCTCCATCCCAGCCCTTGACTCAAAGGACTGAGAGGAGGGCTCTATTGACGAGTCGTACTCCGCCTCAGCATCTAAGAAATGGACTAGTCTGATTTCCATCCGGCCTTCCATAGCATTCCTTTTACGGCGACGATGTCCCGTCTTTCTGCCCCTGGGTGGCCACTCAGGGCAGGGCTGATTTCCGTCATGGATTCCTCTGGCCGCACTAGTGACGGAGATGATAGGACTGAGGGCCAGGGTTCGGGGAGCACCAGGGAAAATGTCGAAAGGGACAAGGGGAGGACCTCCATGCGTGTGTGTGACCAGACACGCAGTGGCTCCACACTCACGGTCCGCGGTAGGGGAAGTGACCCCATACCCCGTGTATTGGGCACTAGAGACAGCCCCACCCGGAGTGTTCCTGTCACGGGGAAGCCCCTTACCAACGGTGAGGGTGGTGCTAGGCAGGCCTCTGAGCCGAGGTTGGAAGGAGGGAGGGACCAGACCTTCCAAAACGGTGGCACGGAGTAGGCCTCCACACTAGATGGCACAGCCGTGAATTGGTCCGCAGTGGCCATTGCTTGTTCCAGTTACCAGGAGAGTCGACCTAACCTGCATGTGGGTTGGTCGGGGCCTCGATCTGGATCGTGCATATAACTGCCCCTGCTCAAAGTGTGCGGGGGATTGATGATAGGAGTCAGCAGTGGCTCGGGGCACAGTGGTTGCCGACGTTGATGCCCCGGGGCGAGAATCCTCTTCCGCTCGTGCCCGAATCTAGCGTCAGGTCAGATGGGTTGGATGCAGTTTTGCGGACATAGGGATTTCCTACTTCTCGGCCCGGGGAGTCGTGCAGTGGCGTCGACGCGGCTTGGTGGGGGCCCTTACCGTGAACACTTGAAGCGGGTCTCCAATCGGGGGAACCCGGACATCCCCAAGATCATCACCATAGGGAAAGGAGGTGTCGAGGCGTTCTGTGGATAGACTCCCAAAACGATTGAATGTCAGGGTGGGGAGCAGTGGCTCCCTACGCGGCCCTCGGTGCCGCCGTTGGCGACGAGGTGTAGCTTCCTCGAGGTCCAAACGGGCCATGTACCTGGTTGGGATGTCCCCTCCCTCCTCGTACCTACGCACATGTTTGTTGACCACCCACCATTGAATAATCTCTTACGGGGAGAGGGGGAGTGAGCACCCAACAATCGCGGTGGTCCGAGGAGTTGTGGAAATGGAAAAACTGCGCGGTGTGGCCGCATCGGTACTGCCCATGTCCCTGCACCAGTGGGATGGTGGCGATCAAGCTCCGGATGCAGCGGTCTGATTCCTAAAAGTAGGTAGAAGAACCCATTAACACTAACAAGAAAATAAATCGACAACCAATAGTCCAGCACCATTCCGTATTCTGTAGTTAGTAATAGGAATCCACACTGACAACGTCGCAGAATGGAGTGCTCAACGTCCTGACTACCCCAACCCCTGGTGGGTTTCACGTTCTAATGCTGGGTACCCGGACCTGGTGACATGCTAATCATCTGAAACCCCAAACACTACCAACCTCCATATTGAGGAGAAGAGATTCACGTCGAGTTCACAATTTTCAGTTTCTGACACTTTCCGCCAGGGCGCGCACGCACATCCCTCACGAAGGGGAGGACGCACGGCTTGTTTCCCCGCAATCCTGCTTTCCAAAGGTGGGTGTCATCCATTCCATATTCAGGTATGTCTGCTCCTTGATCGAAACTAGGATGATGGGATGTCAGTTATTCCTTCCATGGAATTCTCCTTGGAGCTCGTCACCTAGTCCGAGTCACCCTCATAGATTTAAGACAGGTTCGTGAATCTCGTTCCCCGCGCCATATCTTCATGGACACCAGTTAATTAAACTTCTTCCATCGAGACGCTCCAAGGGGTCTAGTCAGGGCATCAACCTTGAGTTATGAGATTGGTCATCTGAGGCGTCGTTGGAATGTCTTGACGTTGTAGGATTGGAATGTATGTCTTATGTACCTTATTATATGGCTTCTCGAGAGCATGGAAGTCCGAGTAATTCCACATCGAACATGGTGAATTTCATGCCATAAGCTTGTACTTGAGGTTTTCCTCAGCTTACCATGTTTTACATGGGGTATGCCACGTGTTTAAAGTCCAACGGGGATGGATCAAACTGATCGGAACACTGAGAGTGGATCAGATAAAAGAACCCATTGAATGGAACTCCGATGTTGCGGCCAACATGTGGGAGGCTTCCCGGATACTGGGGACTATAATGAGGTGGCATGATCCCACCGGGATGTGGAATCCCGGGTAAAATCGGGATGGGTGATGAAGTGAAGAGGGGCTTGAACCTCATAGAGGCTTCCTACATATCCCTGTGGCTGGGAATCAAAGTCCACGTAGTTCCGGATGGTATGGGGATTAGGCTCTAAGGCAGCCCAAGGTGGATGGATATGGGGCTTATGCTTTGAGACGGCCCAAAGTGGTATGGGGATTACATTATAAGGCGGACCAAAGTGGATATGGATATGGGGCTTAAGCTCTGAGGCGGCCCACAATGATTGATACGAGGATTTTGATCTGAGGCTTCCCATAATGGATATGTATATGGGTCATACGCTATAAGGTGGCCCAAGGTGGATGGATATGGGGCTTATGGTTTGAGGTGGCCCATAGAGTTGGTGAACCAACGCGAATGGGTCGGAACGACTGAGTGGTGGGCTTGAACCTCAGGGAGGCTTCCTACGTACCATGCCTTAGCACGGATCAAAGTCCACGTAGTTCGGATTGTGATGTTTAACATCATATTGGACAAGGCAGCTAGTTTAATGTCGTGCTGGATGGAATACAGTTTAACGTCATGCGGGACGACATACAGTTTAACGTCCCGCGGAACGTGTGTATATAGTTTAACGTCATATGGAACAACATACTGTTTAATGTCCTGTGGGATGGAATATAGTTTAACATCATGCGGGATAGGGGTATATTGTTTAACGTCATGCGGGACGGAATTTTGGGCTTATACTCTATGGCGGCCCAAGGAGTTGGTGAACCGATGCGAAGGGGTCGGAACAACTAGGTGGTGGGCTTGAACCTCGTGGAGGTTTCCTACATACCATACCTTAACATGGATCAAAGTCCTCATAGTTTTCTGAGATGGGGCTTACGCGTTGAGGTGGCCCATGGTAAATTTCATGGTCGATTCTCACTCTAAGCCCACGTGAGTCATGATCGGTGTGAGAAATAAGAAGCAGCAGGCACCAGAAGATCACATCGTGAAGGGTGCATCCATGAGAAGAAAAGAGGGGATTACGCATTGAGCGGCCCATGGTGTTGGGACTTACTCCAAGATGGAGGCCAGAAATGCGACAAAGTGCAGAGGGAGAGGGATTTGGGACTGAACAAAGGAGATACCTCATTCCCTATCATGCCCTCCACTAGCCTGGGCAGTGGGGAAGTACGGAGGTGCATGGTTCCTTCCTTCCGCAAGAGAGGCTAGGGGCTTACGCTCAGAGGAAGCCCTTCCCCCGTGGATAAAATCCACTCCGAGAGGGATGATATCATTCCATGTGAGGAATATTCCATTCCCGTGGAGACGAGCGATGTAAATAATGTACGAGCCGGGGGGACCGTGTGTGCAAGGCACGGGGCCAGATCATAGTTTAACATCATGTGTTGAGGACGAGGTGCTTGGCCATTTAACTTCCTACAGCTCAGACAAGGTGGGTTCACTCCACACCCCTAGTACCTACATAGTTGTCACCCTCTACCCCTTGTGGGAGGGAAGGCATCGACAAGGCCATAGTGAAGAGGGGTTATAGGGCGAACCATTGAGGGGTCCATGTTAGAGTGGTTATGCAAAGAAGCAATATCCATTATCTTTCCTATGCAAAGGAGCATGAGGCAGAGAAATGCAATGGGAAACACTGCCCATGGGACCTTGAGGTTATCTCGTATGAGCTTGGATGGTCGTACGAGAAAACAACGCATGGTGTGCAAGCCCGGTATGGAGGACATTGGGTGCCTACGCAGGGAGGCACCCAGTGGGTGTCAAGGTGAGGTATCCTGGGGATTGCGTGCAAAGAAAAGGTTTGCATGAAAAACACCTGGATGACGCGTAATTGGGGCCGATGAATTGTGCACAGCTTTAGATAATTGCATTCTAGGGAAGTGAATTGCATGCGAGTGGGAAAGGTTGAACCCTAAGTCAAGGCCACACCCACCGAGGGGACTACACGCAATTGGACCTTTTGCGCACAATGGAAGGAATTGCGCACAAGGGAGGAACCCTAAAGAGTTCATAATTTTATTTAAACCAGGGGGATTGCACGCAAAGGCAGATCCCGGGGCGAGGTTGTGTGAAAAGAGTCAGTACCTGAAGGCCATCTTGCATGCACAGAAGACCTATTTCGTGCACAAGAGCCGGTTGAAATTCCACAACCCCGAAATAAAAGGGGTATCCTTCTATTTATAGGCTCCTAGTGGTGCAGAATCCATGCGGCACGCGAAATGTTGTGTGCTAGAGGCGGAGGTGTGGAAACATGCACTGTGCGGGGCGGGCGTGCAAAATTTTGCGCTAGAGCCGGGGAACTTTCACGAGTCCCGGTCTCCTTCCGCACGTCCAAATTTTTTTTGCCCACATCCTCCTTTATTTCACATGGAACTTCCGGGACCTCCGGACAGAGCCTCTAGGTCCAAATATGACTTCGCTTCGTCATTTTGAATCTTCCTTTAGGAGTTACGGAGTTTTTTGGCGTCTATAAATTCGTAATCAGAATTTATAATCAGAATTCATAATGAGAATTTGAAATCAGAATTCATCATTAGAATTCATAATGAGAATTCGTAATCATAATTCATCCTCAGAATTGGTAATGAGAATTCGTAATCAGAATTCATCATCAGATTTTTTAATGAGAATTCATAATCAGAATTCATCATTAGAATTCATAGTTTGAACATTATACAAGTTTGAAATCAGAATTCAGAGTTGAAATTCATAAAAGTTCGTAATAGGGAATTCGAAGTATAACTTCATAAATGTTTGTAATAGGAATTCGGATCCTAAAACATTATGCTTCATGTCAAAGTTTTATACAATTCTGATTTTTTAGATATGAATCCAATTTTTATACTTACGAAAAATTAGATTTGAGCAAAGAAGTCTAGGTAATGGTAGATTTCCTTGGGTAAGGAAATTTTCCTTATATAAGTAAAATATTGTGTATAATCAGACTTTCTTTAAGATATGGTGTTTTTGATTTTCAAAATAAGAAGTAATAGAAAAGTCATAAAGAAAACCTTATTGACTCAACAATCTCCCCTTTTTTGGAAAGCACAAATATCTTTCGAAAAAGAATATAAGGACATAGAAAAGGATTTTCTAGACATTTAAATAAAGATTATCTCCTTTTTTTAATGGACAATGGTGAATATGACTAACTCCCCTTAGGCTTTGAAACTATAAGGATCATATTCTAGATTTCCGGAATGGGATTTTCATTTTGAATATGGAAATGTTCACAATGATAACTCCCCCTTACACAGGGAAATATCTTTTTCTTTCTCTTCTTTAAAAATATTTTTCCTTCTCCCCCTTTGTGATTTTCTAAATGAATTTGAGGGAATAAAAAAAAATAAATTACTAGAAATATTAGAGTAGACAAGAAAACAGACAACTAAAATTCAATTACGATTGAATGAATTTGTACAAAGGAAAAATACAATAAAAGATCAGATTGGGTATATTTGTCTTCTTTATACATGGGTATTAACTTCTTCAGTAAGGTTTTAGCTTCTTTAACTCTTTGTGATCCTCCTCATATTGCTTTAATATGGCTTTAATCCTATCATCTTTAGCCTTTAGAGCCTCATACTGAGTCTTAAGAACATCATCCTACTTTACAAGATTCTCTTCGATCTCAATCTGGAGACTTCTTTACCCTATCCAGCTTTGAGCAACAGAGATAAGCTTCCCATTTAGAACCTTCACCTATTTAATCCAAATATTTTTCTCTAGGGTCAGCTTTTCTTCAAAACTGGTTGTAAGATCTTTGATCCTTCCATCCTATATATCAAAAGATTCCTTTACTCCATCTTGAAATTCATCATGCTCACTCATTTATTGAATCGATTTCTTTGACCAGCTAGCTATATTATTACATGAATTCTTGTGACCTTCGTAGCCTATATGAAATGTTTTGAAATCATATTCTATCTTGACACACTTTTCCATCACCATAGACACCAAACCCGATTTATGATTAAGAGTGTGTTGAAGCATTTGGCATCTAGTATCTATGATTGTAAATGTTGGAATGGAACTAAATAACTTCTTCAAAGAGTGCTCCACAAAATCATGACCAAGTGAAAATGACTCTGAATCTGAGACATTACATGGTGAGAGTTGTTTTTCATGTTCAACAAGCTTCCTTTTTTAAGTTCCTTCAACTTTATTCCTCTTCACTATAGATTTTCTTTGAGAATCAACAATCACTTGATCAACCTTATCAATCTTTAGTATAACTTTCTCATCAAGAGATTTATTCTTACTATCGGATAATTGAACAACTCTATCTTCATCAATTTTTTCTTTTTTTTCTCCTTCCTCAATAATGTGATTTCCATAACTGTCTTCCTCAGATAATCCATTTAATTCTTCTTCTTCATTGTCTTCATCTTTCTTTCCATATTTCTCTTCGTCCTTTCTAGGAGTGACGAGATTGGAGAACTCGGCCTCAGGAGCTCGGAGTGATAATTTCTCTGATAGGTTTTCCTCATCTTGATATTATTCAACATGATTAATCAGATCATATATATCACCAATTTATTCTTTTACTTCTTCTTCTACATCCACCTCGTTCACTTCTTCAACAACTTCTTTCTCTTTAGATTCTTCCGGAGTGAAGAAATTCTTCCCCGAAGTCTCACGTAATGGATCGACTAGGAATGTTTCTGGCATTGTAATATTCACAGAAGCTACTTATGTGTCTTTCAAAAGAGATAGTACAACTTCAGTCTCAGTCATTTTAATCTCCATCTTCTTCTCCTTTTCTTTCTTCTCAAGGTATTCACCAGTCTTCTCCTTTAAAAACGTAGCTTCAGCATGGTCCAAGACGAACTGTGGATCCCCTTATTTCCCCATTTCCTTACCTTCCATCCATTTTTCAACTACCTAATCTGTATAATCTTTTTTTTGGGTTTAGGAGGTGCAGATTGAAATTCTTTAGTTTTAGGGGTTTTGTCTGTTTCTTCCACTTCTTTTAGCTATTTGTTCTTTCCGGATTTCATTGATGGATTAGCATTTTCAACAATTTCTGGATTGGCTTCTACCTCATCCTCAGGCAGATCATAGAACTCTATTGTCTCCTTAGAATAGCCCATATTCATTCTTTTCAGAGTGTCAGCAATAACAAGAATAACATTGCAATTATGAAGCTTGGAACTGCATACAATCTTGAATGATTCAAGACACCAAACTATCGGCTTTGAAAGTAAAGCAGGATACATGATAATTTGGGCTCTTAAATTTCCATTCTTGGTGTTCTGAATTGTAATAAGAACATGCCTCATCAAATTGATTTCCCTTAGATTTTCCAAAAAAATCTAAGAAATATATGTCACTCTTCTTGAGGGTATCATTATCTCCATTTCTCGGTACTAAAAAACCTTGTACACATATCTGAAGAATCTGGTTGTTAGAAGATAGATGGGAAATCATTGTTGTCTTGACTTCGGAAATTCCAAGACATTCCAAATCCTTTACCATTAAAAAACTACCATGGAACTCTGGCAGTTTGTGAGAGAAAAATTCGGATTCACCTTTATATTCCAGCCCAACCAAGCTCATAACCTTGGTGTAGGAATGTTTGTATGTTTTTTCAATACGAATTGAATGAAAACATCCCTTTTCCTTCTTCCTTAATGAAGCACACTGACTCATAAAACACTGTGAGTAAATCCGGATACACCGACTCTTGAACACCTGGCATAGATATGGATACATATTCCCATCAATTTAACTTGATATTCATAGAAATGATATAATCA
Source organism: Viscum album (assembly GCA_963277665.1). Lineage (NCBI taxonomy): Eukaryota > Viridiplantae > Streptophyta > Magnoliopsida > Santalales > Viscaceae > Viscum > Viscum album. The sequence continues at coordinate 170,060,323 of OY728138.1, forward strand.
TACTTGAAATAGTTTGGATGCACCAAACATTACCTATATACTTTCAATTTTCAGATTGGTTTCACAGTAGACATTTCATGGGAAGAATCATCCACATATATTTGGATTGTAAGAACTCTGAGAGATTCTGAACAAGCTTAAGAAGGGTCGAATATCTTCAGCACACGAATGCTTTGAAAACCGATGTAGGAAAACCCTTCATGGATCCTTTATATACGCGATGGATGGGACCTTTCATCTTCCAAATCCAATATAACGGTTGACAAACTCTCTGATCTGATCTGACGATTGATAACATACCCGCAAGGAAATATTGAATCCGATCTTTTGAGGTTTTAATAAAAACATTCTGATTTGAGAAGAAACGAATCCTAAATATTAAAATAAAATACCATAATGTAAAAATGATTTTGAAAACATAAGTAAGGAAAACATACCTTTCGGATTTTCTAAAAAGATTTTTCTTAATAGGTGATATTCTTAATGAAGAAAATTTGACTATGAAAACATCACTATGAAAAAATAAAGATGAAAAACATAAGATCTAAATGTTTTATTGCAAAAACATTGAGTACAAAAACTCGATTACGTAAATTATTAGTACCAAATTTTTTAGTTTGAAAATTTCTAGTACGAAAATTTCTATTACAAAAATTTCCATTACAAAAATTTCCATTATGAAATTTTCCATTAAGAAAATTTCCATTACGAAAATTTCCATTACGAAAATTTCATTTATGAAAATTTTGAAAAACAAACTATGAAAAATATTTATTACGAAAATTTTGGAAGACTTAAATAAAAGATGTACTCCCCCTATGAAATGGAGTTTATTACTGTAAGGAGATTGGTGTAAAAAAAAGTTAATCATGAAATATTACCTTACAGTTATCATTCCTATCTTCTGTTTAATGTATTCAAATCTATTAGAGGATAATGATTTTCTGAAAATATCAGCAATTTCATCTTGAGATCAGTTAAATTGAAGAATGATATCCTATTTTTGTGTGTGATCCCTATGAAAGTGATGCATAATATCTATGTGCTTTGCACGAGAGTGATGTGCAGTGTTTTTACTAAGAGAAATGGAACATGTAATATCACACACTATTTGTGTTTTGGTGAAACTTATACCATAGTTTGTGAGTGTGTTTTGCATCTACAACACTTGAGCACAACAACTTCCAGCTGCTACATATTCAGCTTCGGCAGTAGAGTGTGTCTTTCATTGCACTAAGGCAAGGTAAATATTTCTCTTAAGGTATTCTAAGTTTAGTGTGTAAACATTCCCTTTCCTATTGGCAGAATGAATAAATTATTCCATGGAATTGTGTACTAAGAACTTATCATTTAAAAAATTTACAACCTAGCCTTCATCAATAGTTGAATTATTATAATGATGTTGTGATTAAGACCCTTAACAAATTAAACATTTGAAATCAATGTTTTTCCAAGAAGAACAATGTTACCTATACCAATAATTTATCCCTGAGAATTATCCCCGAAAGTTAATTTTCATCCTTTCATCTTGATAATATTTTCAAAATAGTTTTTGTTACCATTCATATGACTGGAACATCTAGTATCCCTATACCATGTATTGTTGTTGGTACCTTCTCTATTTTCCTTGGCCGTAGGACATGTATTGGGGAACAATATAGTAGAAATGAGTCCTATATTCTTCTATGCTGAAGAATAATATTTAGAAGAATCACTTTGTGAAGAGTCTCCACATCTAGCACTCCAAGTATCATTAGCTTTATATTTTTTCTTGTGCTTTGATTGATAGAATATCTTCTTGTTATTATCTGAATTTCTTTCCTTATTTTCCTTTTTTTCAACAAAGGAAATTCAAGACTGATATGACATGTTATTCTACATTAATAACAAGTAACTTCTCTATCTTTCTTCTCTCTATATTCTTTCTTCTTGTACTTATTATGGGGATTCCTTTGAGCTATCATCTTGTTCATTCTCTGAGAAAGATTATCCAATTCATTCTCAGACATTTATATATCACTAGATTCTGACTGAATAATGAATTTCTTGAATTTGATCTAGTTACCCTTTCTGTGGTCTTGGATTTCATATGTTTAGAAGTGGTAGTAAAAGAAACTCATCGATTCCTATTCTTCTTCTTAACATTTTCAGCATCTCTCTTCATTCTGGTCTCATGCTAAAGAAGAGTTCCAAACAACTCATCTAAGGAAATCTGAGTGACTTTCCTGTTCTCATAAATAGATATCCTATTGGACTCCCATTCATTTGGAATGATATCTATGATATTATCAATAATAGTTTCATCATCTAGTCCTTTTTTCCCATATATTGTAATCTATTCACGATAGTCATCAACCATTGTTGTACTTTGCCTATGGGTTCTCTATAGGGAATGTTGAAGCCAAGATATTCTTCTCTTAGCATAACTATTCTTGTTTCAATGAATTTGGAAGTTCCAAAGTGAGTTACTTTTAGTTTCTTCCATATATAATTCACTGCTACACATAATAAAATTTGGATATATTTATTTCTATTCATAGAACAAAGTAAAGTGTTGTGTACCTTATAATTCAATTGATATTCATGATTCTCTTGATTAGTAAAGGTATTAACTTTCTTGTCAGGAATTTTATATCCTCTTGTAAGCATAACAATGTTATCTACACCAGTATTGATAATGAATGCCTTTATACGATCTCTCGAATATTCGTAGTCATCTCTATTAAAAATAGGAGGTCTGGTAGGATTTAAATTATCTATAGAACCAACATTTAAACCTTTCATTCTTAAGAAAATTTTTGACACACAAACTTGTTAGTAGAACGAGTATGTAAAAAAGGAAAATATTCCTAAGAAAGGAAAATATAGAGCAATAATATCTCTATGAAAAAATGAATATGAATCCGAAAATATGAATCCAAATATATGATTCAAAATATATGATTCCGAGAAATCCCTTCTGAATCTAATCATGAGATTAATTCAGATTGAACCTCCCTATAATACCAATTGTTAGAATGGTATGTGTGTGTATGATATACTCTATAATACCAAATGTAGGATTGAATATGTAAAATGAGATACAAATACAAGAGGGTGGTGAATTGTATGCTTTTAAAAATTCCTTTGGAACTTTTAAAGATAGTTATGTTTAACAAGGTTAAACAAAGTAATCCAAAAAACCTCTAAGTTCTAATAACTTTCAAGATGCCGGAAAAGTGATTCAGGAAATGAAACTTAAAAAAAGTTTACAACAAATAAGATTCTACATTAAAGAGTATAGAATCTAAATAAATCAGAGTATAAAGATGAGGAGGTTTAAAAATTTTATACTTTCCTCAAAAATACAAATGTAGCGGAAAAAAAAGTAGTAAAACTACAAGTTACCAGTATAAACTCTTTTAACCCAAAGAGGAGGGTATCCAACAACCCTGGATAAGAGTTCCCTTGATTTATAATTTCAAGAAAGTATGTCTTACCTAAAACTAGGTAATCCCTCAATCCGAAGATCGGTATCTATCTTTCTATCCCCGCAAGCCCTCGATTTGTAAAGAAATCAGAACCTATGACTTCACAACCTAAAGTCTATGATTTAAAGGAAATAGAACCTCTAAATGAAGAAATTCTACACGAAGCCATGTTTGAACAAGTTGTTCACAACATTCTGCATGAAGCCATAGAGTTTATAAGATCCTCTCTCTCTAGAAATCAATTCAACAACATATAATCAGAATTTTCAAATTTTTCTCTAAGTTTTGTTTGCTCTTTCCAAATTTCCTCCTATTTATAGGCGTGGCTCTAATAGTCAGATCCCTCCTCCAATGGTCATATTTCACCGTGAATTTAGGTGGGACCTGTGCACGTGTAACTCAAACAATGGTTAGTGAGTAACTGAGAGCACGTCATCATTTTATAACAAAATTAGTGAAAGTATAACCAAGAACTGATATTCGAGTTGAAGGTAAATAATAGATCGGAATATAAGTAAATGAATTCAGAGTCTATAATAGAGGGATATTCGGATTCTGTTTATCAGAAGAATTCGATATCGAACTTCATACATGTTCGTATCCGTAACTTGTAATCAGAAATCACAATTAGAATTCTTAATGAGAATTTGTAATTAGAATTCATCATCAGAATTCGTAATGAGAATTTGAAATTAGAATTCATCATCAGAATTCATAATGAGAATTCGTAATCAAAATTCATCATCAGAAATTGTAATGATAATTCTTAATCAGAATTCATCATTAGAATTTGTAGTGAGAATTCGTAATCAGAATTTATCATCCGAATTCGTAATGAGAATTTGTAATCAGAATTCATCATCAGAATTCATAATGATAATTCTTAATCAGAATTCATAGTTAAAACTTTATACATGTTCGTAATCTGAATTCAGAGTTGAACTTCATAAAAGTTAGTTATAAGGAATTCAGAGTAGAACTTCATAAAAGATCGTAATAGGAATTCAGATCCTAAAACAGAATGCTTCATGTCTAAGTATTATACAACTCCGAATTTTTAGATATGAATCCGATTTTATACTTAATAAAAATAAGATTTGAGAAATAAAATCTAGCAAAGGGTAGATTTCCTTGGGTAAAGAAATTTTCATCATAGAAGTAATATATAGGGTAAAATCATATTTTCTTTAATATAAGGTGTTTGAGTTTTTCAAAACAAGAAGGAATGGAAAAGTCATAAGGAAAACCTTATTGCCTCAACAGTACACGCATAGCTGATCAAAAAAATCATCTACCAATGATATGTGATATTTGTTGTTTATCATAATTTTGTTGAGTTCAATATAATTATTGCAGAGGAACATTGTTCCATATTCCATCTTGTTGATGATGACGAGTGAACCCCATTGTGAAGTACTCAATAGTATAAATACATTTTATAGATTTTTGGGTAAATTATTCTTCATTTTTCTCAACTCAATGGTCACTATTATTTGAGAAGTCATATATATTAAATGATATACAAGAATAAGTTCAATCGAGTACTCACCCACACGATCTATATGAATACCTTCTAATTATTTTGGGAACACATTAGTGTGGTCCCTTAAAATGTGCATGTAATCAAGTATGGTTATATTCATTATCTAAATATTTTATATAGAATTAATATCGATAATTTAGAAGTTTCATCTAAAGTATATTAACCCTCTTCATTAAAGTTGTTTTGAATTGGAGTACACCTTAAGATGTGAAAAGGGAAATCTCTTTCCTGAAATTTGATGTGGGCTCTATATAATGAATGCCTATCCATGTCCAATAGAGAATATAATTCTACTAAAGGATGCAAGATATGATTTAATGGGTGTTTCAATCCAAAAAAATAACTAGGAAGGAGTAATATACTTTGGATGAAATAATTTTCCCATTTTTTCTTCCCAGAGATAGATCATCCTCAATATTTTTATATGGGGTTTGAATTTTTCTACTAATCATTATGGTTACAAATTAATGAATAGAAAAGAAATCAAATATTAATTATTATATTATTGAATGAGAAATAGTATACCATTCACCACATCATTGTTTAGATCCACCTAATCAGTAGTGATGGAATAATATTTCCATTTCTTCTATGGCTATGCTAGCTACTAACATAGATTACCCTCAAGGACTGAAGGATTAGTTAACTAGCTTGAAATGATCCCATCTTACCTATAATTTATGCCTTGAACCATTGGTGGTGGTCTCTTTTGTTCCAACACCTTTTATATCTTCCACATGTGTCCTTTACATTCATGTTCTTGGTGGCCTTCTCTCCCAGACATGAATCAATTCCCAATCCCTTTGAGGTGGCACCGAAGATGCATCTTCCCACATTTTTGACATGTGAGTGGTTTATTTATCTATCATACTTATTCATTATATTCTCTAACTTTAAAATCGATATATATTTTATTATCTCTATAAAAATGATACCATTCTCCAGAATCCATATCCACTATGAGATCACATTAAAAAACTTCTTCATATCTCATAATGTGTAAAATTTATTGATCTTTTGGATGGTGTCTTTTAACTACTAAATAATATATCTATTTAGATATCATTGATGATAACAAAACCTAAGAGATACATTGAAATCCATGTGAATATTACTTCATAATATTTGAATGATTCACCTTCTTTATTGCACATCTCTATAAATGTTTTCTTCATATTTCTATAAATAGTTTAAGGGAAATACTTAATATAAAATATTTCCTTAAAGTATTCTCACTCCAACTCTTAAATTTTTTTCTTCTTCTTGAAATTCATAATTAATACCCATCATTGATCTGCCTCTCTATCCCAATGGTATATGACTAGAGTCACGTGATCTATCCCAGAACAGTGAGGCACATAAAATATCATCTCTTTTGAGTTGAGCCACTATTATGTGACTACATGATCAAACTTTCCAATAAATGTCGGTGGTCATTGTCATATAAAAGACACGACCGATAGTTTCCCCCTTTTAGGTAAAAATATGAATTTTAAAATTATTCATGTTATTTGTCATAGTATGAGTTAGTAGGGAATGAATTTCCATAAAGATTCAAAATCCCCATCCCATGTAATTGGGGATGTTGTTCGCACATTTTCTACATTTCCCCTAACATTAATTTTTATCAAGGGTTCTATTAGATTCCACAATTAATAAAATTCTAAATTTTATGAACAATTTTTTTTTTGACATGTCCTAAATAAGTAATTTATTCTTTCTGAAATTAACACTAAATGAAAATATTATGGGATCATGATGTTTAGAATTTTTATAAAAAAATGATTCATGGGTGCTTGTATATACTTATTACCATACTAAATGGTGTTACTAATGTTATCTAATCCTAATTCAAAAATTTACTAAACCGTTATCAGAAACAAACTATTATAAACAATATTTTCTTACATTTGAATTACATAATTATAAATAAAAACAAGATAATATTGTTACAATACCAAGATACAAAGGATTAGATTTTTAGAAATACATTAACAAAATATAATATTTAAATAATAAAATAAAAAAATTAATTCATTTTTCCCTAACTTATTACTTCCCCTAATTTTCTCTATGGTACAAGTAATCCCCTAACGTTATACATCAAATAAATGGGTGAGCTAAAAGCCCAAAAAGAGGACGTATTTGATCATGAATCAATATAACAAGTGTGAGAATAATAATTTTGTATCATAACAAAATAATTGTGAAATAATAATAATACTATAATCATGTTCACCCATAATATTTACATGGAAACGAATCATCATCTCCTGGTGGTCAACTACAATTCATAGTTATGAATAATGCTATAATCATTTTCACCCATAATATTTGTGCATAACCATCACATCATCATGTTATAAAATATAGAATCATGTTCAAACATATTTCAAATTATCTCATAAGATACATCACTTTTCCAAATGCATTGGAGCACTATATAATGTCAAGTACACTTGTCACATCAAAACATTTAAATAATAATGCATGTAACATAAAATACATAATAATATATTCCATTAATTAACCAATGGAAAGGTAGTGGATTTAATTATATTTAATAATGAATAAATTCATGAATAATGAATTGGGTTATCAAAATAAAAATGGAATAACATATTTTGTATATGAATCATCATTATTAATTAAAGAAGAAAAAATATCAGGAAAAGTAAAACATTTTTTATAAGGAAAAGTAAATAAAAAAAACAATGCACCTGTTATAAAATCATATTGGAAACATGTAAATCCCTAAAATGAAATTATATTTGAGGAATATTAAAATAACATACATGCTAAAATTTCACTCAAAGGAGGAATAACCTAAATATATGAAATTGGGTTTTAAAATCTACCTACCTTATGTCTGAATGTTTATTTACATTAATATCATAGGCAATAAAATTAATTTCATTAATTAGCAAATAAATAAGATATTAAGAATTTATTTTATTTATTATATATTTATCATTTTCTTTTAAGGTAATTTGGATGAGAGGGTGTGTTTATATTCGCCATTTAGCTGGGTCTGTCGTCCTAGATTCCATGATCAATTCACATGTATAAATATATAGAAGATCTTGTAAAATAGAGTTAATTATCAATAAATGATATTGTAGTTAGAATTTAATATTATCATGTCTAATAGGAATTATATATGATTTTATCAATATATGTGTATGATTTATTAGATAAGATATTAATGATATATGTTTAAATTAATTTGGTGGATTCGGATCACAAGGAACTCATTTTATATTTTTTATTATTTATATATGACAGTTACCAAAATGAAAAAGGTTATAAAATTATTTCTTAAATTTTTTCGACTGTTATAATGTTACTACAACTAGCCTATAAGGAGAGATGGGAAAAAAGTGTAATCCTTGAAGAATTTAAAACAATGCCTCATGGAAGATAATTCTATTTTTAGAGTAAAGGTTAGTGACCAAGTTATTTGATGATAGATATTCAATTAAAATAATATAATCATTATATATATTATATACTGGACTTAACATACTATATAGATAAGGGATAATTTGATGATAATAATAAAAGAAATGAAATTGAAAATAAATTAATGAAAAGAAATGAGGATTTTTCGTCTAGAATTATTCTCTATGAGAACCTCATGAGAGAGATTGGTTTTGTAACATTTTTGAGAATAAAGGCACCAAAAATTGTGGTTGGTATTTGGGAAGAGGATTGGAAAAAATTTGGAAATATTCAATTCATTGGAGGTGCAAGGTGAGGGGTGGTGATCAGTTGTATTTATAATGGAGGAGAGGGGTGTTTTTATAATTTTATTCATTAGTTTGTTATTATTGAGAATCATTTTGAATAGTTAGAACATTGTTAATAAATATATTAAAATAATGAGGGATAATCCCATATTATTTCCTTATATCATCCATAAAAAATATATATATCAGTAATTCATTTATTTGAAAAATTACATTAACTATTGTATTTCATTATTCCCCAATAATTCAACTTTTAAATAAAAGAATTCTGAAACCATTTTTATATATTTATAATTCAAAAATATACTCGATTCTATGAAAATAATTTTCTAAATAACAGAAATTTAGTTTTTAAATAAAATCATTAATTATTTTAAAAATACTGATTTTTAAATTAAAAATTATTTAATATGAAATTAAAAAGTTAATTAAGAACTAATATAATTAAATTATTATCATTAGAAAATAAAATATTTATTATTAATGCATTTTTGGAATGTAAATTGTTCATTTAAATTAATATATTAATTATAATATGGTAATAAAATATTTATAACAAAAAAATTTACCAACACTTAATTTATCTTATCTATAAAATTTATTTACATATACCATGAAATAAATATTTCATTTTCTCATTCATAAGATACCTAATTTTTTTACTTTTATAAGGAAGTTTTCTATATAATTGGATAGATTACTATTTTTAGTGGTCACATTAATTTTCCAAATTATATCTTACTATTTAGTTCGTATAGGTTCCTTAACATCCAGAAATACCATTTATTCCTCAATTATTCATTTATAAGGTTTCTAGTGTTTCCTATGTGTGATTTAATGTGATTTATCAGATATTTTATAATTATAATAATTGAGTTTACATTGATAAAATTATACCTCGTTATAGTTACATGTCTTTAACATGAAGTTATATATATTAAAAAAGATCCACCCTCTCAGTTATAGAATGGGATATTCATCACCCCATTTCTCCATACATATAACACTTTTTGGAATTAACTAATTATACCAAAAAAACAATCCCAAGTATTCTTTGATGATTCAAATATTTTTTTTAGCCACAAAAAACTATTTATGATGTCTCAATAACTATTATCAACGTGTTTAATAGAAACACTAAATCAGTCATTTTTCTTTTCTATTTTTTTCATTATTCTTCTACCTCCACAAAATCTACCCAATAAATTGACAATAATTAAAATTATATAATTAATATAAAATAATTTAATTTTATTTATAGACAATTTAAATTCTAAAATACTCCCAACCATTCTAATAATGAAAACAACACTTTTTTGGTATGTGTGGACTATTACCTTCATGGATGACATATTTCATTTTTTCTAACAACCTAAAATGGTTAGTTTTAAGAATGTATTTAATGAATAAATATTGTATTATTGAAATTATAATTAATATATGAATTTGTGTATTTATCTACCTTTATTTCTTTCTATACATTATAAAATGAAAATGCTTCCCATGCTTAAATCAGAATTAATTCCCGAATGTATGACATGTTTTATTTTTCATCATCACCTGTAATGGATGTTTATAAAAAAAATTGATGAAAACTTATGTTTTTAAGGATTAATATATTTAATTAATATTATTTTACATGTATAACATAGTATTAAATTATAATTATATTTCAACTCATTATAATTTGAAAATTATTCACAACAGGAAAATAATGGATTATATTCTTGCAAAACTATTCCCATTATTACCATAAAATAAATACTTTGATGAATTAGACATTAAAAGAAGGTTTTTTAAATTTTTATTTCAAAAATTAGAAACTTTATAAATATTGAATTAGAAAAGTTTAACATCAACAGTATTAACATTTTATGAAATAATTGAAAATAAAAAATTATGATGATAATGATATAATGATCCTTATTAATACATGTGAAGTGGATAATTATAAGTGAATAATATAAATGGTAATATAAATTCATTTAGATATGAAATTGATCACTTATATTGTTATATATATTATAAATGAGCTTATATAATGTTTTTTAATTTTGTGAGTAAAATTTAAGGTTTTTATCATCTCAATTTTCACATGTTTAAATACATTCTATAGTCAGGATTTTTTTTACTTCTATAGTGTATATAAATCCATAATAATATATATTAATATATAACACATATTATTTTTGTGATTAATAAGGTCATTTCTTTTTTATTAATTCAATTTCTTTTAATTTAAAAACTACCAAAATGATATGTTTTTTTATCTCAAATTTCATTCTTTTATACTTTTTCTGTAGTAAGAACCTATTAACATTTTTAATATGTATACAATCATATTTTAAATATTTTACATTGATTATATTTAATCATTTTATTCTATATTCTAATTCATGTTTCTAAAATCATGGTATTTTGATTCAAATTTCAGTAAATGTTTATTGGTTTCTTTTTTAATTTCAATTATTTTTTTCAGGAATCATTCTCATCCATATCTATATTTTCCCTCCCAACTGTTATCTCATTTCATTTTTTGAAATCTGAATTTGGACTACTTCTTATGGCCTTCATAATTTTTCTATTTTATATCAAAATTTTAATTAGTCTTTTAACAATGTGAATTTTAGTATCAACATTTTGAAATTTTATCCATGTTCATATATTTTAACATCCACTATACATTTGGTGGATAAAATATTATTTATTAGTAAAATTCATTTTTTTCAAATGATTTTTTTAAAAAAAATTCTTATCAACTTCTTGAAAGTTATATTTAAAATTAACTTGTGACATAATTTTTAATTTTAATTTGAATTTATTAAGAAAATCCCAATGAAAAATACTTTTATTTGATTCCAATTATAATCTTTTCCTAGAACCATAATTATTTTTCATTAAGAAATATCCCCTACATTTACCCAATTTTTTATATTTGATAAATTTGTAGTTCCATTTAAATATCATTTATTTTTTAAAAATGTTAAATAAAATTTTGACAATTTATCATATTAATTATCAATATAAATTTTTAATAAAATAATTAATGTGTATTTAATATATATCTACATATTTAAAGCAATTTGTTTTTACTAGGGATATATACTAATGATACCATATACTATCTAACACTACATGTTTTATTATCACTACATTAAATTAAATTACTAGGGAATGTTTTTATAACTTCATGATCATTCTAAAAAAAATTACATATATATATATATATTCAATACAATAATATTTGATATATTACAAAACTATAATGGTTTAGATTATTTGGAGATTAGACAAATAATATTATGTATTTGGTAGATATTAAATATCCCCCATAAATATATTTCGAAATATTATTAACCCTCGGAATACCATAGTGAAAATTTTATTCATAACATAGGGAAAGGAATCATAATAAAATGGTCATCTCAGATGCTCAATAATGGTATACATTGGAGATATCGATTGATGATCATATAAATGACTACGATATACATAAGTAATGGTATCATGATAATAAGATTCAATGTTCACACCCCATCTGATAAAGATCATACAAATGTGTTATAAAATAAATCATTACCATTGTAAAGTACATGAATCATTACAGTGATAATTGATGAATACTCAATCAGAAACCATCAATTCATGTTTGTTGAACCATCTTATTTATATAAACTATTCCATATGTCAAGGAAAAAAACTAATATAATTAGATAATATATCATCACCAGTTTCACATATTGGATATTGAACATTTAATCATTTCCCATAATAAATCATGCACATTTATAGATTATTCATAATGGATAAAGAACATTAATTTATTTCCCATAACACATTATGCGATTTTTCATATTTTCCAAAATTATATCATGAGATATAATACTTTACGCAATGCATTGGAGATAGATACTTGACCCACCTGTCATAAAATGAAAATCATAAAAATGTGCATGATCATAAATCATTCATCATATTAGAGAACATTAAATAAAGTGGTTTCCTAAACATTTTTTCCATATATCACTCATGGGAAATGATGAGATTTCCTAAAAACTTCATATTCTAATGTGAAAAATAAACCATATAGAAAAATAATTTGGATGGTATCCCTAGACCATATAACTATTAGATCTTATATATCAAATCATTTTATATAATATGAAAAATTATTTTATAATATTAATTATAATAATTCTTGAGGAAAAATATTTTTTCCATTTCAAAATAATATTTTTTTTAAACATGTGCACTAATAAATAAAAACATATTACTTGAAAATAAATTTTTTTCCTTGTAATATATGATTTAATGAATATATACATCATGATAATGGGAAAAATAATCTCATTTTATATTATTAAAAAAATTCATTATTTTGTTTCTTTGAAAATTCACATTGTACCTCATTTGGAAAATATCTAAAAAATTTCTATCAAACAAAATTGAAAAAATAAAAAATTGATAGAAAATATTTTGAAAAATTATATGATAATAGTAAAAATACAATTTTTTAGTTTTTTTATAAATATTTCACAAGAAATATAAATATTAAATATTTGATATCAACTAATAAACAATCCTAAATATTTATGATATTGGGAATTAAAACCATAACTCATGTCACATCATTCATTCTTCTCATTGAAACCTTCAGTATAATCAATATTTATGCAATATAAATGTATTATGTAACCATAATCAGGTCTATTATACCTTATATGATTATTTATAACATATTACTTCTTATTTATTATCAATTTGTTACTAACAACAGAATTGTTTTTCAATAATTTCTTCGTTTTCCAAGAATGGTTTAGTTCGGCAGTGCCAATCCTAAAACATTTCTTATTTTACCATAATATACATAACAATTATATTATTATGACAATAATATATTTTAATTATATAGATATATATGTATATATATATATATTAATATTTAGAATATAGAGATATAAAAATAAATTACACCATTCATGGAGATGGTAGGTTGTACATACATGTGAACACTATTCTTATTTTTTGATATCTGCAATTAATTAATTGAAAATGGTAATTAAATTTTATAGATTCATTCTTATGTAATATAAATCATATATATTTATCAAATTCAAATTTATTACTATTCATGAAAAATATAAATGGAATGAAATAACATCACATTGTGGAGCTGGTAGTCCATACAAACACACAAGAGATGATATCATTTCCCAAAATATTGGATGGTAAGATGGATGAAATTATATTTTCAATCAGGAAGTATAATTGTGTCATAAATATCATATATATATAATTAATAAAACTATATTAATATAAATCCATAATTAATGGTGATAAATAATTATTATGATCTCTACATGGAGATAGTATGACACATGTACACACGAGCGATACCACAACATATTATTTATGGTGAAAGAAGGTGTATAATGGTGTATAAGAAAACATAATTTAATTTCATCATATTTTATAAAATAATGTTAATATTTCATGAAATTTTCAATTATTTTGGGTAGGTAAAGGTGACTATAAAAACAAAGTTATCATTTATAAAGATTACCTCTTCCTCAAAATGACTCAGTTATATCTCTTCAAAGGGGCTATAGGGTTAGACTTTTGGTATGAATAGAACCACCAAAACATGTTTACGTAACTGTTAATGTGAATTGTCTAGATGATGGTTTACATAGAGCGCTCAATATGGTGTAATAAAGTGAGGGAGGTGGTGTCCATTTAAAATTGATTGGAGGGGCAGTTTTTGAATTTCACAAATGATTAAATTGTTTTAAATTCCTTATCGAGAAAGATACAACAAAATAGAAATGTATTTAATGAAATTGGGGGATATAGTTGTAATATAATAACCCAAAATAACTTAGATGATTTTTTTTACAATTTAAACAAAAAATATTTATTAACACTTAGTTAACAATAATTAATTTTACATATGGTAACAAAACATTCAATATTAAAAGTTCAAATTAATATATATAATGTGATAATGGAACTTTCATAAATATTATATCATTTAATAACAAAATTTAATATTAAAAAAATAATAGTTTTTTAAATATAATTTAAGGAAATATTATTTATATGAAATAACATTATTTTCAATTTTGAAACAATTCATTTAATTTGACATATTGTGCATAAAAAATGGGAGATCTATAATTTTATTATTTGACCCCTATTTTTTTGATGTATGATATCCACGGAACACATAAATGCATTCAAATTATATATATTTTACTATTTTTAAAATAATTAATTAAATTTTTTATTAAATGGAGAAATACTACATTGGTGTTTCATATGTAATTAAGGAAATTATATAAATACTACAAATTACAATTAAAATTCAATCAGGAAATTAATTTTATTAAGATCAATATAGGAACATATATTTTTTCATAACACTCATTTTTCCCTATATTGTCACATACGGAATATT
The DNA here is from genome assembly GCA_963277665.1 of Viscum album. Taxonomy (NCBI): domain Eukaryota; kingdom Viridiplantae; phylum Streptophyta; class Magnoliopsida; order Santalales; family Viscaceae; genus Viscum; species Viscum album. The sequence goes on from OY728138.1 coordinate 170,075,542, forward strand.
AAACATAAAGTGAGTGGCATTTTTTAAAATTCGTTGATTTTAAAAATATATAATCCATTTTCAAGGAAAGTATTCATTAAATAACACAATTTAGAATTATAGGTGTTAAGGGTATTATTTCCTTCATGCAATAGGCAATTAGATATATAAAATATAACCTTATCACTTATTTTTATTCCTTATTAATATGATATACCGTTTACTGAGGTGATAAATTTTTACATAGTAACCATTCAGTTTGACCAAAAAATTAAAGAGGACTGATTACCAAATTAAAAAAATTTATAATAAAAATTGTACTAATCATATCTAAATCAATAAAATATATTTTCAAAAATTAATTTTGAATCATTTTTTTAGAATATGATTAAATAATTTAGTACAAATACATTTTTTTCTTAAAAGTAGATTTTTTATATAGAAAAATAGTTGTTACATTTTTAAAAAATTATATCAGATAAATTATCTATATATTTAATAAAAAATATTCAATAATATTGATTAATTTAATATTTTTATATAAAATACAATTCACTAACAAATACTATCCTTCCAAAAAACAAAAAAAATCATTTGGAATAAACCCATTAATGATAATAATTTTTTAAATAATGAAACCATTATATAAATTTGTAGATCATATATTTTGAAAAATTTATTTTTTATTTTTCATTCAAGAGAATCCATTTGGTAGAAAATAATGGGAAAATAATATTTTAATAATGGTTCATAGTTCATTTAAACATTTTCTTGCATGCATTTAATGCTATTGATGATATCAAACTATTTAATGTGATATATGTCATAAAAAATAGTGCCATACATTATAACCCCATTAAAATAAATTTCACACTCAAATTTAATCACTGTTATACATACATATTAGGATATATCAACCCCTTCAAAAACATAGGTTCCCTTATATATTCATCAAATAAGTGGTTTCACTATAAAAATTTGACATGAAGAGGGGTCTTATTAGTAGTAATTCTTCCAAATGATCCCAATTCTATATATGTTATTCTTAATAAGAATGTTATTTCTCATCTGGAAAAACCTAAATGTTTAATATATGTGAAGGACTAGGTATGTACTTCCATAAGAGAGTTACGAGGAACACATCATGAACATGATATAGATTCAAAGGAATCACTAACCAATAAGCTTATATCACTAAATGAACATAAATTCCAAAAGGATTGATATACCAAGGACATAGTGTGGCCTTCGTATAAAATCATTTCACACACTTCTATGTAAAAATTCATTGTAATGCTTTTCACCCATATCAAACTCTACGTAATTTCGATGAATTTCATTAAAATTATATTTTGTAATATAGGTGATCCGATGTTCTATGGAATGGATCAAAAAATTTATTCATTTTCATTAAAATGATCTTTTCTCAATTGTATTCTATTTCTATCTTAATTAATGTTAGTTGGAGTAATTTAATTATTAATGTACTTTTTAAAGATTCATCTGAATTCTATATTAATGCTATTATTGTACTATAATTCTACAAAAGGAAGGTGTGGATCCCAACCTCCTTTGAAATCCATAGATCAGGATCTAAACATGACTTATAGAGTTCGAATGGTGCCCTATGAATGATGAAGTATCATTGAATGATATATTGTACATAAATATAATTTTACATATGATGCAATTTGTAGAATTCACTAGAACATTGAGGTAAATGTCAGATCATATTCAGATACTATGGAATGTGGTACTCAATGGATCATAAAAATTATTTTATATATATACTGGAATGCTGATTAGAAGATAAATTTATAATGATTATAACAAAATTCTATAATTTCATAAGGCAGTCGCCTATAATGCTTTTAAAATTATAACCTGTAGATGCTTTGGTGTGTTTGATGAAAAAATACAGCATGATATTTTTCAATTTCAAATCATGTATGGGGAATGGATATAACATCAACTTACTCTTCTATCCCCCAACCTATACTTTCTGACAAACCATTAACTATGATACATTCATTGAAATATAACTCTTCTAGACAACCAATAAGATACACTCTTTCAGGTATCAATACATATATGTACATCTATAATCAATAGAGAATTGCGAGAAATGAGCCTAATCCAACCTCTCCTTCTTCATGTATTATATAGGTTAAACAAGTCCGAAGTTCCTAAAAACATTTTTATTCCGTCAAAAACTATGTATAACTCATGAACATTTATAATATTCGTTTATATCTCTATATCTTATTTCTGGACATATTTATTCTTTTTTTGGATAGGTGGTTAATCATTTATTTGATTCATATATGATTTAACCCCTTATTTTTATATTTACAGATCCATATTTTTTAATTCTGTAAAATTGGTATCATTTTAGATACTCATTGAAGAAAATATATTATGATCATTTTTTCTAAAAGAATCTAATTACTTTTTTTCTAGGGTGGTAATGTATTTAGTAGGCTTAATCAGTAATCTTATTCAACCAACACATTTGGTTTATGTAAAATAATTTTTGAGTAGAGATATACATTCTTTTTTCTGATCAATATACATGTCACACAATTTCGTATAGATATAATGACCCTATATCATTTATCTACAAACTAATGCAGTTAACTCCAAATAATGAGCTGTGTAATTTTCCTCATGGAACATTAACTTTCATGTGGTATATGTTATCACTATACTATTTTTCATGAGAACACATACCATACCCTTCTGTTGATATATCATTATATATCAATAACATTTTAACCTTATAGGGTTGTGTGATGAAAGGTACATTGAACAAACTTTTTTTCAGTTACTAAAATTCTATTCAAATTCCCCCAAACATTTGATAATAACTCCATTCCAAGTAAATAGGGGGTTGTATATTAGAAAATCATGCAAAATATTTCACAAAATGTTGATATTATTCAAGCATCCAAAAAAGACTCTGGATTTTAGTCATCTTGGAAGGTCTATCCGATTTATCATCAAATTTTTCCCTTTATGGTTCTACTTATATTACCATACAAGAGATTATATAAATAAAAAACAAACAATTTTTTTAGCTTTCTCCAGGGTGCACATCCACCTGTCAAGGAAGTTTTTATTTGTTACACATATTTTTTCTTTCCAATGGAGGGTGGAATCTGTCGCTTGTTCAGGTACATTAGCTCCTTGATAGAAACAAGATGATGGGATGTTAGTTCCTCCTTCCATGGATTCCTCCTCAGAACTCGTTATCTAGTCTGAGTCTCCCATAATGATTATGATGTTGTTCATGAATCTCATTCCTAGTTCCATATCATTGTGGATGCCGTTTAATTACACTACTTTCATCACTCAGTCGGAGTAGACAGTATCATCAGACATGTTGGGTCTTACGCGTGGATTGCTGCCCCAATTCTTCTATGGGAAGTGAGGAGGTGGATTACATGATCCCACTGGGTTGTGGTGGCCTAGGTAAGAATGAAGATGTATTATGGAGAGTTAAATGAAGTGTATGGAGAATGAGATGTATCTAACATGAAGATGAAGTTGTTTTTGTGCTTGAGTCTTGATGTGACTTCCTACATATCCCAATTGTGGGGAATCAATGTCCCCATAGTTCGATGGGATGATGGAACAGATGTGAATGTAGCCTATGAGAATGGATGCATGGATGGGATCTGGAGGAAATAGAACATCTAGTTTATGGAATAATATTCCTGAAACACATAGGATCGAGGTTTAGATTTGGATGATACATTGGTGATGGGATTGAACCTCTGGGAGGCATCATACATATCCCCATGGAAAGGAATCAAATTCCAAATAATTCATTTGACGATAGCTTACCATTGATTAGGGAATTCAAAATCTTAATTTCAATCAAGGGACATCAATGACTTTCTCTCGATCAGGGACATCAACGAATTACCATCCATTGGGTGACTACAACAACATACCGTTGATTGGGGGGACTTTAATGTCTTACCACTGAATGGGGTTGACAAAGTATTACCACTGAATGGGGTTGAAAACGACTTACCGCTTAATGGGGTTGACAATGAATCTAGCTGAATGTGTTTGACAATGTCTTACCATTTATTGGAGTTGACAACGTCTTACTACTGAATGGGGTTGACAATGGATTACCGCTGATTGGGGATGATGCTTAGGGAGGGTTCCTTCGTACCATGTCTAAGATATAGGGATCAAAGACCATGTAGCACGAATGGGTACAGTTTAACATCTTGCATGACAAAAATAGGTGCACAGTTTAATGTCATGTGGGACAAGGGTTGACCGATGTGATATGGTCAGGACCGATGGGTGTTGGGATTGATCCTCAGGGAGGCATCCTTCACAACATTAATTGGCAAGGATCAAATTTCCTCCAGTTCAGAATGGTTTGGTGAACCAATGTGAAGATGGTCGATACTAATGGATGGTGGGATTGAACCTCATAAAGGCTTCTTACATATCTTTCCTTGGAAAGGATCAATGTCTGCATAGTTTAAATGATGTTTGGGTAACCGACGTGAATGTTGTTGGTACCAATGGTTATTGGGAATGAACCTCATGGAGGAATCCTTTGTACCTTTCCATGGAAAGGATCAATGTCAACACAGTTTGGGAGAGGTTTTGGTGAACAGACGTGAAGGGGGTCGAGACCAATGTGTGTTGGGCTTGATCCTCAAAGAGGCTTCCTACATACTTTTACTTGGCAAGGATCAATGTCCCCAGAGTTCTTAAGTGGTGTTGGGACATACACTCTAGGGCGGCCCAAGTAGGATACCAGGGTCAACGCATACAACTCTAATCCCACGTGAGTTTTGCTTTGTGTTGGAAACAAGATGATGAAAGGACTGGGAAATCACTTCGCAAAGGTGCATCCATGAAGGGTAGTGAATGAGAATTATAAAAGGAAGCTGCCCGTGTGCCTCTTTGGAGTCGCAATGTGGAATGGGGATTACACAAGGAAACTTCTCAAGTGCCGCTATGGAGTGGAAATTATAACGACACATACTTTACATACATTTTTATTACTTCAAAATTGAAGCACACTTATTACATCATATAACAAAACCATGAAAGGACCATATAGGTATAGTGTCTTTAGAAAATGGAAATCATAAACAACTGGTTCATAATGCATCTACTTTTCCTCCCATTTATTTCATCATATCTAGAGCCCCTTTTTGGCATATCCTACTTAATAACCTTCTTCCTGACCTGGGGAAATAAAACATACAATAGGGTGAGCTCAAATGCTCAGTAAGGGTAAACAAAAGAAATATCAATCACATCATATACATAAGAACATAACTTTTAGAAATCTTAACCTGCCAAAGAGATCATAATTTCATGACATGGGATAAATCATAGAAGTGAAATGTTATCCCAATAATCATAACTTAAAACATGAAACTTTGTGTCATACAAACATAATCGTTGAAAATCATTTCTTATTAGTCAAGACTCATTTCTAATACTATCTTAGTGGAAAAAGTCCATTTCTCAACCTATTTCAGTCCTCGTTTCAGTCCAGTTTCACTGAATCGGTATAACATTCCATTCCAACCATGTCTATCTCATGAGATATAAAATCTTTACCCAATTTCATTGGAGGGATATATAGGTCCCACCCATCTCATAATGATACCATTCTTATGCGTGCAACAAAATAATAAACCATACATCATAGCATAACCCATATAGTAAAAATGGGAATCGTAAACATCGTGACATCATAAAACAACTCATATAAGATAAAGGAATTTATAAAAATAATTCCATCACAAAATAATAAAATCAATGTAATAATAGGGATAGAAAAAAACCCTTTATTATCTTATATGGAAAATAATTTTGATAAAACGCTTGAACTACATTCTTGAAGAAAATATCCTTTCTACTTCAAAAAAACTTTTCCTTTCCTAACATGTCATAAAATTATAAACTAAAAGAAGTTTATTAAAAATAAACTTGAAAAATTGTAATGGAAGATTATTGGAAATAATGTTTTAAAAATCCATTCATGCCGTATAAGTTAAAAGAAAACATTCTTCTCGTACTTTTGTCAGAAAAGTCAAAATGTACCTCGTACGAAAAACGACAAAAGATTCCTTTCCTATCTTTTACTAAAAACTCACCGAAGGGTAAAATTGGATATAAACTATTGTATAATGATGTAAATATTACATATTGAGGAAAAATGGATGTGGATGATAAAATACACACCATTATATTCTGAAGTATAAACAATCTCGGATAAAAATTGAGATTGTGAGATTTTCCCATACCATAGATCCTATTTGCTTCGTAAGTGTCCGAACCTCCTTTATAATGATTTAAATAATGTTATTGACTTATTTAAGAATCATAATTATTGTTATTATATCATATATGGTCATATTCTTAGCTTTTTATTAGTAATATTTCATTACTACTTGTTATTTGGGTGTTTATTACTTTTTGGTCTTTTGCGTGTTTGTCAAATAAATTATTATTCTTCTCTTTAGGTTATAGATACCTCATTTACAGAATGGTATTAGTGTATTATATATCATATTCATTCATTCAATTCATTTATATAATCATTATGCAATGAAGATAATGTGGAATGAATTGCATCACATCGTAGAGACGGTATTCCGTACGTACACACGAGCGATGATATCATTCCCATGATTGTGGAATTGTATTGCAGTACATGTATACTATTTCGGAATCAATAAAACTTTACAAAAATCATATATATTAATTACTTTCACCCTTATACACATCCATGTAAGGTGGTGGTGGAAAATAGATTACACCATGGCGTGGAGACGGTATTCCGTACGTACGCACACGCAGTGATTTCATTTTCTGTAGGGTGGATAAGAGGTGAAATAGGGTTGTTTCATAATTATAATAAAATATAAGTATATGAGTGATACTTATGTCATTACTTCATAATGAAACAACTAAAGAAGAAAATGTGGAAGAAGAAATAAAGATGAAAGAATCGGTAACGGGCATTACCTCTTCTTTGAGGGGCTTCTTTGAGACCTCCTTTTAGGGCAATAAAATTGGTCTTTGAAGAAGACCAGGACCTCTAGGATGTCTCTTGGGAAGAGGAGAGGAGAATGTGTTAGGGGTTGGCCGAGTTTAAAGTCTCAAATTGGTGTGAGGAAGAGTGGGAGGAGGTCCCCTTTTATAAGGGAGGAGAGGGGCACCTTTTGAAATATAAGAAATATTAGTTTATATTAAATCTCATCCCCACTTAAAAACTTCCAAAATTACTCATATCCCAAGATTTAATGATATAGGGTTGTAATATCATCAAACAATAAAATTTAGACATGTTAGGAATTTATTTTAAACATTATCAACTTGATTTATCCTTATTTATCAATTTAATTTTATTTGTGGTAATAATATTTTAAATTATAAATTATTATAAATAATTTCATATGTGTTGTTAATTTTCCATAATTTGATAGTTTATTAAATTCTATACCATATAAAATTTAATTTATAATTTTAAAATAATTTTGTGATTTTTAAAAATTTTTATAATATGTTATATTTATAAAATACCAATAGTGTCAATTTTTACACTATTCATTTATTTGAATTTAAATAAAATATATACAGAAGATATGTTCGAACTAAAAGCTTCAATAGATTCATAAAATGTCATATGTATATAGAAAATCAGTGTAGCACATATAATATTTATTACAATATTTTTTAAAACAGTTTATTTGATATTTTAATTAATAAAATAATTTCAACATCACTATTGTGTCATAATTAATGATAATTATTTAATCCGTAAAAATTATAAATTAATTCTTCTGATATAGATAATTGTATTATCTTTCTGGAGACAATTCATGTTCGAAGTTTTATTAAGTTTATCACCACATTTTAATTATTATACTTATAAGATTTAAGAAAGTGACATGTTGTCACATTCTTTGGTTTTAATAATAATTAAATTATTTTCATGGAAAAAAGTCCATTAAATGAATCTAATCTGACCATTAGGTGTTATGGGTCAACTTGTAGTCATCCAATAGGATTTTGTCAGGTGTTAGGGTGATTTTATAATCTTATATTTACCCTTAATTGCGTGATTTACCTTTAACTATGGTATATGAAATTTACCGTAGTTACAATTCACAATGCCCAAAAATAAAAAAGTAGCCTATTAACATAATTTGGACCCACTGATTCGGAATATGGAATTCATTTGTCAAATTTAAAAACATATAAGTTGTAGTAATTAATTTAAAATAAATCCCGTTGTTAAGAAAACATGTTTTAGAAGTTAAAACATAGGCAAAGATTGAAATGTTTTTACCTATGACTTCAATGTGAAATTAATTCTAATGACATTAATTATATTAAATGATAAAAATATATTCTATTTATAGTTTAAAACCATTCAATATTATAATTTATCCATATAAATTATCTCAATGAAAAAAGATGTTTTTAATAAAAAATTAGCGTATTTTTGCTATTCATCAAAATATGAAAGTTATCAGAAAAATATCAAAAATTTATCCAAAGTAAATTTTCATACCCCGATTCAAAATAAGAATTTTATTTTGTCAAATTGAACTTATAAACATGTCAAAAACTAGATTTAATGTCGGTGCCCCATCAAAAGGCCGCAAAACTGTATTTTTTGAAAAATATTTCTTTTATCCAACAAAATTTATTTTGCTTTTATACCTCATTCTAGAAAATGAATAAGTTGAATTAAAATGTTATAAAATTAAAAATTAAGTTAATACTATTCACAATGGCTAGATTTAATAATATTTTAATAGCATATCGTTGTTTAGTGAAACTCGGTATTGCGTACGACGCAAGCTATCGAGGAAGGCCGCAATTGTGTGTAAAGAAAGCCAAGATAGTGTTGTGTGTAGTGAAAGATTCATTTGATGATTTATATAACATAAAAACAAAATATTTCTCATAAAAGTCTCGGGAGTTACATTCTACCCCTGATAAAATGAATTTTTCCCTCGAAATTCATCACTTTGTAACAAATAGATGAGGATACCTCTCCCTCATCATATCCTCAATCTCCCATGTAGCTTATTCTAATAGGTGGTTCCTCCATAAAACAGTCACCAAGAGAGTGGCCTTGTTTTGTAGGACTTTTTTTCTATGATCCAGAATATCTATCGGCTGTTCTTCATAAGAAAGATCTTTCTCTAGCAGTACAACTTCTGAGTTGAGTACATGTGAAGGATCAGGTATGTACTTTCTCAGGAGAGATACATGGAACACATCGTGTACTTGAGAGAGATTCGGTGGAAGCGCCAATCGGTAAGCTACATTCCAAACATGATCCAGTATTTCGAAAGGACCGATATATCTAGGTCTCAACTTCCCCTTCTTTCCAAATCACATGACCCTCTTCCAGGGGGATATTCGTAAGAACACTTTATCACCCATTTCAAACTCTAGGTCTTTTCTTCGGTTGTCAACATAAATTTTCTGTCGACTCTGAGCTGCTCTTATGTGTTGTCGAATAGATCTGACCTTTTCTGCAATTTCGTCAACGAGATCAGGTCCTAATATCCTTCTTTCCCCAATGTCATCCCAGCATGTTGGAGTCCTGTGTTTCTTTCTATAGAGAGCTTCATAAGGAGCCATCTGAATACTGGAGTGAAAGCTATTATTATAATAAAATTCCAACAATGGTAGGTTTTGATCCCAACCACCTTTGAAATCCATAGAGCAAGCTCTCAACATATCTTCTAGAGTTTGAATTGTTCTCTCAGACTGACCGTCTGTCTGAGGATGATAAGCAGTGCTGAAATATTACCACTTCATTTACATATATCCAAGCAAGCTGATCCAGAGAGAAATCCTCTCTAATAGAAATGAAGTGTGCCGACTTTGTAAGACGATAAACTATGACCCAGATAGCATTATTTCCTTTGTATGTTTTAGGAAGTCCTGTGAGAAAGTCCATAGTGATGTTTTCCCATTTCCATTCGGGTATGGGTAATGGTTGTAACATCCCCTTAGACTTCTGTCTCTCAGCTTTAACTTGCTGACAAACCATGCATCGAGAGACATATTCAGCAACATCTGTTTTCATGACATCCCACCATAAGTACTCTTTCAGGTCCCTATACATCTTCGTGCTTCCAGGATGAATAGAGAATGATAAACTATGAGCCTCATCCAGTAGATCCTTCTTTAATTCTGTGATGGGAGGAACACAAACCCGATTCCTGAACGTTAGTATCCCATCAAAATCAAGGTTAAATTCAGGAATATTTCTCACCTTCTGTTGTAACTCTATATCTTCTTTCTGTGCCTCTTTAATCTTCACATGTATAGATGGTTGAACATTCATTTGAGAAATATACGATTTTCCCCCTTCCATTATAATTCCAAGATCCATCCTTTGTAAATCAATAACTATTGGATCTTTTGTGATCCTCATCGTGGATAAACTAGCATGGTCTTGTCGACTTAATGCATCTACCACCTTGTTTGCTTTCCCAGGGTGTTAATGAATTGAGAAGTCGTAATCCTTAATCTGCTCCAACCATCTTCTTTGATGCATATTCGGCTCCTTTTGTGTGAAAATATACTTTAAACTTTTATTATCAGTATAAATGTCACACCTTTCTCCATAAAGATAATGCCTCGAAATATTTAATGCAATGATTACGAAATCTAACTCCAAATCATGTTTTGGGTAATTTTGCTCCTGGATTTTCAACTGTCGTGAGGCATAAGCTATCACCATATCATTTTGAATGAGAACACATCCCAGTCCCTTCTTGGAAGCATCACGGTAGATCACAAACCATTCTCCACTACAAGGCAGTGTGAGCATAGGTTCACTGGATAACCTTCTTTTCAACTCCTTGAAATTCTCTTCACATTTCTCTGTCCAATCAAACTTAACTCCTTTCCGAGTCAACCTGGTGAGTGGATTAGATAATCATGAAAAATATTTCATGAAACGTCGTTAATATCCAGCAAAAATAAGAAATATTCAGATCTCAGTTACTGTTGTTGGTCTCGACCATCTTTCGATAACCTCTGTTTTTGCTGGATCCACAGACATCCCCTCTTTTGAGATTATGTGACCCCAAAATACAACTTTTTGAAGCCAAAATCCACACTTGGTAAATTTTGGAATAAAGTATTTATTTTCTTAGGGTCTTCAATATAATTATCATGTGATCTTCATGTTCTTCCTTGCTCTTTGAATAGACAAGAATATCTTCTATAAAGACTACCACAAATTGATCAAGATAGTCTCTAAAGACTCTATTCATCGGATCCATGAAGATAGGAGGGGCATTAGTAAGACCAAATGGAATCACTATAAATTTATAGTGTCAATACCTTGTACGGAAATCCGTCTTTGGTATATCCTCCCTTTATACCCTTAATTGATGATACCCTGAATGAAGATCAATCTTGGAAAATTATTGAGCTCCGTGTAGTTGGTTATATAAGTCATCAATGCGTGGAAGAGGATATTTGTTCTTGATAGTGAGCTTGTTAAGTTCTCAATAATCAATGTAGAGTCCCATTGATCCATCTTTCTTCTTAACAAATAGAACAGGTGCTCCCCAAGGTGATGCACTAGGGCATATGAATCCCTTATCAAGATTCTCGTGGAGTTTCTTCTTCAATTCCTGCAACTCTATTGGGGCCATTCTATAAGGTGTATTTGAAATAGAAAAAGCACCTGGAACGAGTTCTATTGAAAACTCAACTTCACGATTTGGTGGAAGACCCAGAAATTCCTCTGGAAAGACATCATCAAACTCCCGTACAATAGGCATATTCTTAATCATGAGTTTCTCACCAACCATTTGAGATAAATAACCCTCATTTAGTGGAATCAAGACCCATAAGTTGGAAGAAATTTACACTGGAAGGTTATGTTCATCCTTGCATCGATAGACGATCATAGATTGATCTGGAATATGAAATGTGACTTCCCTTATTTGGGAATTGATATGAGCTCCATATAAATAAATCCAATCCATGCCAAGAATCACAACAAATTCCACTATAGGAAGGATCACAAGATTTGTAGGAACCAATTTCCCACAAACATCAATCAGGGAAGAATTATAAACTTTTGATGCGACTGTTGTGCCATTAGGTGTTGTCACAACTAACTCAACATCTAATTGTTGAGGGAATACAGTGATACCCTTAGAAAAATCATCAGATTTAAAAGAGTGGGTGGATCCAGAATCAAATAAAACATTTGCTACTTTAGAGTGGATGGTAAGTGTACCTTTCACCACATCGTTATCGTACTCCACATCACTTTTAGAAATTACATGTGACTTTCATTTGTCTTTAGCCTTAAGATTTTGTTAATGTCAATCATCATCAACAACCCTTCGATTAGGGTATTTATTCGCATAATGCCCCATATCCTTACACTTGAAACATTGAATTGTAGTAGGTTCATTCTGTGTGTCCCTTCCTTTGTTTGCATCATTAGACATCTTATTCCCATCATTGCGAAATTCAAATGCCCGATGACCTTCCTTTCCACATTTGAAACATTTACTTGTCCCTTTAAGAAAACTCCCTCCATGTTTATTTCCACACTTTGAGTATATGGGAAGGATCATCTTTTTTTCAGTGTGCTCTTTAGATTTTCCTTTGAATTCCATTTTCCTCTTCTTATCAAACCCATATAACTGATGGGTTACACCAATCTCCATCCCGACTCTGAGAGCACATCAAATGATTTCCTCGTAGCCATTGAAGTCCCTTATGGCTAATGCCCTTCGAATACTTGGTTTTAAGCCACTAAAGAATCGCTCGATCTTACTCTCAGTTTGGATAATAATACCAGAAGCGTACCTTGCAAGTCTTGTAAAATTTTCTTCAAAGGTACCAACAGAGTCATCATCCTTTTTCTTAAGTTGAAGAAAATATTTCTCCATCTTTGTTTGGAGAATACAAGGGAAGTACTTATTGAAAAATAAGTTCTTGTACTCGTCCCATTACATGGACTCAAGTTCACCTCTTTTCCTCGTATTCTTAATAAGATTCCACCATTTATCGGCATATCCTTCAAAACGATACACTGATAGGATGACTTTATCATGTTCAGAACATTGAAGAACTGAAAATATCTTTTCAGTAGTACTGATCCATTGTTCAGCAACTAATAGATCAGTAGACCCGCTGAATGAAGGTGGACGCTGCCTTGTGAAGGATTCAATAGATTGTTGCTCCTTCCTTTGCTCATTTGGAAGTCCACCATGATTCATAGCTTGAGCAAGTTGTCTGAGCATGGCTACAAGATTTTTCATTCCATCTCCCATAACGATTGGTTCCTCAGGGGGACAATCATTGCATTTCTCGTCACATTACGCATTAACACGGTTCCTTCGTGTTCAATCCATTGACTAAAACCAAGAAGAATAGTGTGAGAAACGCTAATTATAATAGGAAAACCACATAATCAAGAATAAAATTTCACACTTAAGGTCTTATCCTAGGTTATTCATGGTCATTTCTAAAACACTAATATTGTGTTCTATGCTTAGAATTATCCTTAGGGTTCTTACTATGGATTTCAAATCCTAGTTTCTAAAGGTTGACTATACATTTCCTCTAATACCAACTATAACAACCCATACTTTACATACATTATTATTACTTCAAAATTGAAGCACACTTATTACAACATATAATAAAACCACAAAAGGACCATATAGTTATAATGTCTTTAGAAACTGGAAATCATAAACAACTGGTTCATAAAGCATCTACTTTTCCTCTCATTTATTTCATGATATCTAGAGTCACTTTTTTTGCATATCCTACTTAATAACCTTCTTCCTGACCTGGGGAAATAAAACATACAAATGGCTGAGCTCAAATGCTCAGTAAGGGTAAACAAAAGAAATATGAATCACATCATATACATAAGAACAAAACTTTTTGAAATCTTAACCGGAAAAAGAGATCATTATTTCATAACATGGGATAAATCATAGTAGTAAAATAGAATACCAATAAGCATAAATTAAAACATGAAACATTTTGGCATACACACATAATCATTGAGAATCATTTCTTATTAGTCAAGACTCATTGCCAAGACTATCTTAGTGGACAAAGTCCATTTCTGAACTGAGTTCACTCCTAGTTTCAGTCCTGTTTCACTGAACTGGTATAACCTTCCGTTCCAGCCATGTCTATCTCATGAGATATAAAATCTTTACCCAATTTCATTGGAGGGAGATATTGGTCCCACCCATATCATAATTATAGCATTCTTATGTGTGCCACAAAATCATAAACCATACATCATAGCATAACCCATGTAATAAAAATGGGAATCTTAGACATCGTGACATAATAAAACAACTCATATAAGATAAAGGAATTCATAAAAATAATTCCATCACAACATAATAAAATCAATATAATAATAGGGATAGAAACAGAAACCTTTATTATCTTATATGGAAAATAATTTTGATAAAACGCTTGAACTCCATTCTTGAGAAAAATATCCTTTCACTTCAAAAACACTTTTCCTTTCTTAACATGTCATAAAATTCTAAACTAAAAGAAGTTGATTAAAAATAAACATGAAAACTTGTAAGGTAAGCTTCTTGGAAATAATGTTTTAAAAATCCATTCATGCCGTATAAGTTAATAGAAAACATTTTTCTCGTACTTTTGTCGGAAAAGTCAAAAAGTACCTCGTACGAAAAACGACAAAAGATTCCTATCATATCATTTACTAGAAACTCACCGAATGGTAAAATTGGATATAAACTATTTTAGAATGATGTAAATATTACATATTGAGGAAACATGGATGTTGATGAAAAAATACACCCCAGTAAATTCTGAAGTATAAACAATCTCGGAAAAAAATTGAGATTACGGGATTTTCTGTTACCTTAGGTCTGATTTTATTCGTAAGTGTCTGAACCTCCTGTATAATGATATAAATAATGTTATTTACATATTAAAGAATCATATTTATTGTTATGATATCATATATGGTCATATTAATAGCTTCTTATTAGTAATATTTCATTACTACTAGTTATTCGGGTGTTTATTACTTTTTGTTCTTATGCGTGTTTGTAGAATAAATTCTTATTCTTCTCTTTAGGTTATAGATACCTCATTTCCAGAATTTTATTAGTGTAATATATGTAATATTGATTCATTCAATTGATTTATATAATCATTATGCAATGAAGATCATGTAGAACGAATCACATCACTTCGTGGAGACGGTATTCCGTACGTACGCACGAGCGATGATATCGTTCCCATGATCGTGGAATTGTATTGGAGTGTATGTATACTATTTCAGAATCAATAACACTTTACATTAATCATATATATTCATTACTTTCACCCTTATACCAATCCAAGTAAGGTGGTGGTGGAAAATATATTACACAACGGCGTGGAGACGGTATTCTGTATGTACGCACGCGCGGTGATTTCGTTTTCCGTAGGATGGATAAGAGGTGAAATAGGGTTGTTTCATACTTATAATAACATATCAGTATACGAGTGATACTGATGTTATTACTTCATAATGAAACAACTAAATAAGATGAAGTGGAAGAAGAAATAAAGATGAAAGAATCGATAACGTGCATTACCTCTTCTTTGAGGCGCTTCCGTGAGACCTCCTTTTAGGGGACTAAAATTGGTCTTTGATGAAGACCAGCACCTATAGGATGTCTCTAGGGAAGTGGAGAGGAGAAAGTGGCAGGGGTTGGACGAGCTTGAAGGCTCAAATTGGATTGAGGAAGAGAGGGAGGAGGTGACCTTTTATAAGGGAGGAGTGGGTCACCTTTAGAAATATAAAAATATTAGTTTATATTAAATCCCAACCCCACATAAAAACTTCCAAAATGACTCATATATGATGCTTATATTAGATAGGGTTGTAATCTCATCAACCAATAAAATTTAGACATGTTAGGAATTTATTTTAAACATTATCAACATGATTTATCCTTATTTTTCAATTTAATTTTATTTGTGGTAATAATATACTAAATTTTAAATTACTATAAATAATTACATATGTGTTGTGAATTTTCCATAATTTGACAATTTATGACATTGTCGACCATATAAATTTTAATTTATAATTTTTCAATTTTTTTTTTGATTTTTAAACAATTTTATAATATGTAATTTCTATAAAATAACAATAGTGTAAATTTTGACGCTATTCATTTATTTGAATTTAAATAAAATATATATAGAAGATATTTTCGAACTAAAAGCTATAATAGATTCATAAAATGTCATATGTATCTAAAAAAATAGTGTAGCACATATAATATTTATCTTAATATTTTTTAAAACTATTTAGTTGATATTTTAATAAATAAAATATTTTCAACATCACTATTGTGTCATAATTAATGATAAATATGTAATCCCTAAATATTCTAAATAAATTCCTATGATGTAGATAATTGTATTAGATTTTTGGAGACTATTCATGTTCGATGTTTCATTATGTTTATCACCAAATTAAAATTATTATACTTATAAGATTTAAGAAAGTTACATGTTGTCAAATTCTTTGGTTTTAATAATAATTAAATTATTTTCATGGAAATAATTCCATTAAATGAATATAATCCGACCCTTAGGTGATATGGGTCTAATTTTAGTCATCCCATAATATTTTTTCAGGTGTTAGTGTAATTTCATAATCTTATATTTACCCTTAATTACCGGATTTACCTTTAACTAGGGTAAATAAAATTTACCGTAGTTACTAATTATAATGCCCAAAAATAAAAAAAATAGCCTATTAACATAATTTTGACACACTGATTATGAATATGGAATCCATTTTTCAAAATTCAAAACAAATAAGTTGCAGTAGGTAATTTAAATCAAATCTCGTTGTTAAGAAAACGGGTTTTAGAAGTTAAAACAATGCCAATGATTGAAATGTTTTTACCTATGAATTCAATGTGAAATTAATGCTAATGACATACATTATATTAAATGGTAAAAATATATTCTATTTATACTTTAAAACCATTCAATATTATAATTTATCCATATAAATTATCTCAATGAAAATAGTTGTTTTTAATTAAAAATTAGCGTATTTTTACTATTCATCAAAATATGAAACTTATCAGAAAAATAACAAAAACTTATCCAAAGTAAATTTTTATACCCTGATTCTAAAGAAGAATTTTATTTTGTCAAATTGAACTTATAAACATGTCAAAAACTAGATTTAATGAGGGTGTGCTATCAAAAGGCGGCAAAACTATATTTTTAGAAAAATATTTCTTTTATCCAAAAAATCTGATTTTGCTTTAATACCTCATTCTAGAAAATGTATAAGTTGAGTTAAAATGTTATAAAATTCAAAATTCAGTTAATACTATTCACAATGGCAAGTTTTAATAATATTTTAATAGTATATCGTTGTTTAGTGAAACTCGGTATTGCGTACGATGCAAGCTATCCAGGAAGGCCGCGGTTGTGTGTGAAGCAAGACAAACTAGTGTTGTGTATAGTGAAATATTCCTTTCATGATTTATATAACATAAAAACAAAATATTTCTCATAAAAGTCTTGGGTGTTATAGAAATGGTGAATGGATCTTACGAAAGGATGTTTCCCAGGTGCCGCTACGGAGGACCAATGGAGAATGACGATTTCACAAGGAGGCTTATTGGGTGCCGCTATAGAGAAGAAATGGTGAGTATGTCTTACAAATAGAAGCTAATTAGTTGACGCTATGGAGCGACAATGGTGAATGGGGCTTACGCAAAGAAGCTTCCCAGGTGCCTCTATAGAGCGACAATGTTGAATGGGGATTACGAAAGGAAGATGCTCGAGTGTTGTTATAGAGAGAAAATGGTGAATGGGGCTTACACAAGGAAGATACTTGGGTGCATCTATGGAGTGGCAATGGTGAATGGGGCTTACGTAAGAATGGTTCCCGGGTGCCGCTATAGAGAGGAAATGGTGAATGGGGCTTACGCAAGGAAGCACCTCAAGTGCCACTGTGGAGTGGAAATGGTGAATGGGGATTACGAATGGAAGCATCATGGGTTCTGCTTTGGAGCGACAATAGTGAATGGGTCTTACGCAAGGAAGCTGCCCTGGTGCCACTATCGAGCGAAAATAGGGAATGAGGATTACACTAGGAAGCTGCCCGAGTGCCACTATGGAGCAGTTATGGTGAATGGGGTTTATGTAAGGAAGCTTACCATGTGTCTTCCTCATGTCTGGTCATGAGGTAATCTCAACTCGCTGGTTGATCGAGGAATATAATCGAGGTCTACACTTCTGCGCTAGAGCGTAACTGGGATAATGTAACGCCCCGACCCCAGTTACCCAGAGTCGGTGCATTATTACATAACATTGGCATGATCACAAGAAAGATCAAATCTCGAAAGACCGATTGGTTTAGTAGCCTTGGAAACACTAGATATATTCATAAGTTTTACATTACATCATAAAATGAAAAACTACTACAACAACATATGTTTCCACAATCCACACTATTAACCCCTCATAAAATCCCTACAGGTCATTCATAACTTACTTCTTCACATCCTGGGAAAAATAAAACATAGAAAAGGGGTGAGCTCAAATGCCCAGTAAGGATAACAATATAGCGGAAACTTTCATAAATAAGAATAAACATTTAAGGAAATGTATAACTAAAACAAAAGCCTTTTAAATATGAACTTTCAACATGGTATGGCATAAATAAAATGAAAAAATGCCATTTACTTATTCACATGGATATTCTACTAATCGAATAATCACATGCAAAAATCAATAACCACTTTCATAATGTTGGAATGCATAATGCCAGACTATCATAACCACATAGCCAAGGCCTCGTGCCAAGACTACAAATAAGATTTTGTCAAGGCCTGGTGCCAAGACACTAGTTTGTCTCATGAGACCTACCGATGCATCGAGGAGCTATAGCGGGCTCCACCCGTCACATATTAAGTCCAATGCATTCCCATATGAAAAGGTTTAAACATAACATAAACATTCATATTAAAACTAGCATATGAAATGTCAATACTTTCACCATAAACTATGAATGGTATAAAAATAGCACATCCACAGTCAAACATATCACAAAACCTTCAATACAATATAGAAGTTTTGTATCATAATAAATCAACTTCAAATAATCTTAAAATCCATCAAAGGATGTTGACATAGATGAAATCAAAATTCTTTTTAAAGAAATATCTCCTTTTATTTTGAAATCATTTAAGATCCATATAAAATAAAACATTTTCTTTTAAAATATTCTTATAAGCTTCTAAGTAAAGCTTTGAAGATTTTATAACGGCGTAAAATAACCGCACCCGCAGTATAAGTTAAAAAAAACATTCTTACCTCAATTTTGTCGAAAAGGTTAAAAAGACCTTGTTTTGAAAACGAAGGAAAGATTCCTTTATAAACCTCTTATAAAAAGTCAAAAAAGGGTATAAATGACTTTAAACCATATTCTTGTAAATAATAAATATGTTTTGAAATACATTTCGAAGAAACATGGATGTGGATGATAAAGAAATCCCAGTAGATTATTACGTATAAACAACCTCGGATAATGAAGAGATTGTGAAATAACCCTTTACCTTGTACTTTTCCTTGGTTGGGGTAGGTTAACCTCCTGTATAATAGTGAAATAATTGTTACTAAATTATACAAGAATCATATACATTAATATGATATCATATATGATCTTTTAATATTGATTTGATAATAATATCTTAGTATTATCGCCGTTTCAGGTGTTAACTTACTCATTTTCTTTATATGTTTTGTTACATAAGTCATGTTTGTTGTATCTTATTCATATCCAGAATGATATCAAGTCCTTAAACATCATTTTTAAATCATTAAATGATAATTATACTTGAATGGATACGATGGAGAATGAATTTCATCGTGTTCGTGGAGACGGTAGTCCGTACGTACGCACGAACGCTACTTCCATTTAATTTTTATTTTTAATGAATCGAATCCAAATGATACATATGTATATTACTATTCCAGTATATAATATTTTATATATGTTACTTAATTTCATTAACACCATCCTTTATAAGTTCCATGTGTGGTATGAACGAGTCATATCATTTTAAGGGGGCGGTAGTCCGCACTTCCTCAAATGAAATTATCGTATGTATATACAACATGAAACGAATAATGGTATGAAATAAAATGGAATTACAGAAGCTTAAATATAAAATATATATCATTAATATCATATTTAATTACAGTTCCATCATAATGGCCACCATGAGAGGCGGTAAGATGTATTTGAACAATCATCGTTTCGTGAGGCGTTAGTTTTCCATCCACAGAAACATTATGTTCATCATCCATTAGATGGAGTTGTGTGTATGTGTAGTTTGAATCCTTCTTATAACAACATACTAGTATATTTAGTATACTGGTGTTGTTACAAAAGAAAGGAAATAAAAAGAGTTTGGGGGTTGGAGAAGCAAAATAAATGAAAATAATTTAAGAGAAATCGTTACCTTTAATTTAGGTAACTCACTTTGGTTGGAACCAAAGGACTTCTTGAAATGCTTTCTGCCTAAGGGTATGCTTCAAGGAGGAGGAGAGGGATGTGGGGAGCTTAGTTGGGCAGAGTTTGGACGAGCCAAGTGTCTTGAGAGGTGTGAGGAATGAGTAGAAGTGGTCTCCTTTTATAAGGGAGAGGAGGGGCTCTTTAGGAAAGATTGAAAGTATTACTTTATAATATAATTATATTCGGTTTATAATGGTCCGAAAATCATTGAGGTCGAATATAAGATGACTCATATTCTAAATAACATCAACCAATAAGAATTGGACAGGTTTTAGATAATATTTTAATCATTATAATATTATTTATTTCAATAATTTATTAATGAGGTAAACATTGCATCATTATTGTGTCATTAATAATTTAACTTATTTGATGTCTAAAAATTATAAATAAAATATCATCATGTAGTAAATCTTTTTATCTTTCTAATGAATATTTATAATCGAAAATCCAACATGTATAACCCTATGTAAAAATTGTTCTTCTAAAAGATGTAAGCTTATGCCATTTTTATTTTTATTTTAACTTTATTAATATAATGTGTCATTATCACTTACAAGTGGATCCATGGGGTCCCAAAACAGACCCAAAGATGCCCATGGTCGACCAAGTATCAACAAATAGGGTTAAGACACGTTTTAGGGTAATTTAGTATTATTATAATATTATTTTGTTACCCCTTATTTACCGGATTTACCCTTTAACCATGGTAAATAAAATATTTACCGCAGTAATTATTCAAAATGTGTAAAAATAAAAGTTACCTATTTACATAATTTGGAAATCCTGATTCCAAATATGGAATCCATTTTCCTAAATTCAAAACACAGAAGTGGCAGAAATTAATTTAAAATTAATTCCCGCTGTCAAAACAAAAAGCGTGTTTTTAAGAGGTAATAACTATCAAAAGATTGACACTTGTTTATGTTCGGTTTAATTGTAAAATTATGTCCAATGACAAAAATTAAATTAAATGGTAAAAATATATTCTAAATATACTTTAAAACCACTCAAATTCACAATTTATCACTATTAATTATTTTGATTAAAAAAGTTGTTTTTAATTAAAATTTAGTAATTTTCACTATTCATCAAAATATGAAAGTTATCCGAAATGTACCAAAATTTCACCCTAGGCTAATTTTGATATTCCGAATCCAAAAATGAAGTCTATTTTCAAATATAAAATATATATAATTTCAAAAAGTAGGTATTAGTATTCACAACGGCTAGTTTAATTAGTTGTGGTGTGTGTTAGAACTCGAGGTTGCGTACAACACACGCTATCGCATTATTCGAAGGGAAACGTACCGTGGAAGCTTGGGGTGTTACATTCTCCCCTCCTTCAAATAATTGCGTCCTCGCAATTTCTAGAATACTTATTACATGAAAAGACTCGGGTGGTTCTTCATCATAAGTTCCTCGGGTTCCCACGTTGCCTCTTCCATCTTATGGTTTCTCCACAAAACTTTTACCAGACGCGTCGTCCGGTTTCTCAGTACTTGTTCTCTTGTATAAAGAATCCTGACGGGCTCTTCACAATAGGAAAGATCAGGTTCCAGTTCTAATTCCTCATAGTTGAGTACATGCGTTGGGTCAGGCATGTATTTTCTCAACAGAGATACGTGGAACACATCGTGAACTTTGGAGAGACTTGGCGGCATTGCCAATCGGTAATCTACAGCCCCAATTCGTTCTAGAATTTCGAAAGGTCCGATGTACCTGGGACTCAATTTACCTTTCTTACCAAAACGTATGACTCCCTTCCATGGAGATACCTTTAGGAAAACATGATCACCGACCTGAAATTCCAAATCCTTCCTTCGATTATCGGCATAGCTCTTCTGCCTACATTGAGCTACTTTGATGTGATTTTGGATTACCTTCACCTTTTCCACCGTTTCCTCCACCAGTTCTGGGCCTACAAGTTTTCTTTCACCAACGTCATCCCAACAGGTTGGTGTACGACATCTATTTCCGTATAACGCTTCATATGGTGCCATCTGAATACTCGAATGGAAGCTATTGTTATAGGAAAATTCTACCAAAGGTAAATATTGATCCCACATACCCTGAAAGTCAAGTGAGAAAGATCTCAACATGTCTTCTAAGGTATGAATAGTCCGTTCTGATTGTCCGTCTGTCTGAGGGTGGTAAGCAGTGCGCAAATGAAGTTCAGTATCCAGGGATTTCTGAAGACTTTTCCAAAATCATGAAGTAAAACGGGGATCACGATCAGAAACAATCGATAGGGGAACTCCATGAAGTCTCACAACTTCATTAATGTATAGTCTTGCTAGACGTTCCAGGGGTAGATCTTCTCTTATAGCAAGAAAATTTGCTGACTTGGTAAGACGATCAACAATAACCCATATTGCATCATTCCTTCTAGGAGTCTTTGGTAGCCCCATGACAAAGTCCATCATAATATTGTCCCATTTCCACTCCGGTATGGGAAGAGGTTGCATGACTCCTCCAGGCTGTTGCCTTCCAGCTTTCACTTGTTGACAAACCATACATCTTGACACAAAATCAGCAATCTCCCTCTTCATGTTGTCCCACCAAAAATGTTCCTTCAAATCTCTATACATTTTGGTGCTCCCAGGGTGTATAGAGAAATTGGAACTATGAGCATCATCCAGCAATTCCCTTTTTAGATCAGGTAAATCGGGAACACAAAGTCTCTTCCCGAATTTCAAAATTCCATCTTCATACACAAAGTCTCTCAATCTCCCATCATTCACAGCTTTAATCTTCTTCTGAAATTCTTCATCATCGGTCTGGGAACTCTTAATCTTTTCTAGTAAAGATGGTTTGGCAACCATTTGAAAAAGCATTGATGTTTCACCTTCCCTGGTTATTCCCATGTCCATCTTCTCTAGATCCATGAAAATTGGATCCCTTTAAATTCTCATCATGTTCAGAACTCCATGGTCTTTTCTGCTCAAAGCATCTGCTACTTTGTTTGCTTTCCCCGGGTGGTAGTGTATCGTGCAATCATAATCCTTGAGTAATTCAAGCCATCTCCTTTGCCTCATGTTGAGTTCTTTTTGTGAGAAAATATACTTCAGACTCTTGTGATCAGTATAAATCTCACATTTTTCACCATAGAGGTAATGCCTCCATATCTTCAAAGCAAAGATCACAGCTGCTAACTCAAGATCATGAGTAGGATAGTTTTGTTCATGAATTTTCAACTGTCGTGATGCATAGGCAATAACTCTATCATTCTGCATAAGGACACAACCAAGTCCTTTCTTTGATGCATCACTATAAATAATGAACCCATCATTCCCCGATAGTAGAGTCAATATAGGAGCATTGACTAATCTTCTCTTCAGTTCTTCGAAACATTCTTCACACTCTTTTGTCCAAACAAATTTAACCCCTTTACGTGTGAGCTTCGTTAATGGGTTAGCCAATCGGGCAAAATTCTGGACGAAACGTCGATAATAACCTGCCAAGCCAATAAAACTACGTACCTCAGTTGTACTCGTAGGTGCTGGCCATTCTTGGATTGCTTTGGTCTTAGAAGGATCAACAGAGATTCCATCTTTAGAGACAATATGGCCAAGAAAAGAAATCTCCTGAAGCCAGAATTCACACTTGCTAAACTTTCCATATAATTCATGCCTCCTCAGAGTCTTCAAGATAATGCGCAAGTGATTTTCATGATCTTCGTAGGTTTTGGAGTATACCAAGATATCATCAATAAATACCACCACAAATTCATCGAGATACTCCTTGAAAACTCTATTCATCAGATCCATGAATACAGAGGGTGCATTAGTCAATCCAAACGGCATTACAGTAAACTCGTAATGCCCGTACCTGGTTCGAAATGCTGTCTTCGGAATGTCTTCCTTCTTTAAAAACAAATGATGGTATCCAGATCGAAGGTCAATCTTTGAAAAGTATTGAGCTCCATGCAGTTGGTCAAATAAATCATCAATACGAGGTAGGGGATACTTGTTCTTTATCGTTATAGCATTGATCTCCCTGTAGTCGATACATAACCTCATAGATCCATCTTTCTTTTTAACAAAAAGAACAGGGGCTCCCCATGGAGAAACACTAGGGAGAATAAATCCTTTATTACTCAATTCCTCTAGTTGTTTCTTTAGTTCGACTAACTCTACAGTGGCCATTCTATAAGGGGTCTTCGATATAGGCCTTGATCCAGGAATCAAATCAATGGAAAACTCAACTTCTCGTTCTGGAGGATGTCCAGGTAAATCTTCTGGAAATACATCTACAAATTCATTCACAATAGGTACATCCTCTATTTGAACATTCCTTTCCTCACCCGCAGTTATTTCATTCTCTTCCTCCCCAATAATTGAATTAAGTTGAGCTACTGGGGGTGGATCTAAATAAGAATTAGGTGGTGACGATTCTGCTATAAAAATAAGGTGTTCCTTATCATTATCATCAAGAATCGTAACTTCTTTCTTCTTACAATAAATCTTCGCATCATAGTCCGAATGCCAGTCCATACCGAGGATTATATCAAACTCAATCATAGGTATGACGATGAGATCAGCAGATAAAGAAATTTTATGTGCTCTAATGGGGACTGATTCACAAAACTTTGTTGCAACGATACTTCCCTTAGGAGTTTTGACTGACAACTCCCTTATTAAATCAAATTGGAAATATCTAATTTTCTTAGCAAACTATGAAGATATGAAACAATGCGATGATCCAGAATCAAATAATGCATTTGTTAAACTTGAGGAAACCATTAAATTACCTGCCACCACATCTTTCGGAGCTTCTACCTCAGCAGTAGTGATAGCATAAGCCTGGCCTTGATCCCTTGGCCTTTTCTGAGGTAAGTTCTCCGGACGCTTAGGACATGCATTTGCATAATGCCCCATCTCCCTGAAATTATAGCACTGAACGTTTGTAGCTTCCTTCTTCCCCTTGCAATCATGAGCTTGGTGGCCTTTTTCACCACACTTGTAACAGACTCCAATTCCCTTCAAGCAAGTACCAGGATGTTTCTTCCCGCATTTACCACAAGATGGATATTCAACCTTTCCTTTCTTCCCCTTATTTCCATTCCCAGATTGATCAGTAGGTCTCTTCTTCTCTTGCTTTGCTTTAAAGTCATAAGACTTAGAGAATTCCTTTTCTGTCTTGATAGCACATGAGACAATGTCTTCGTACGATGAAAAGGATTGTGAGACTAACGCTCGACGGAGAAATGGTTTTAACCCATCAAAGAAACGATCAATATTACTTCTTGGGTTATGTATATAATCTCCAGCATACCTCGCTAACCTTGTAAAGTTAGCCTCATACTTTGTGACATTCTAATCCTCCTTCTGTCTTAGACTCAGAAATTGCCTTTCCATATCTGCTTGATGGTCGCGAGGGAAGTATTTTTCTAAAAACAGATCTTTGAACTCCCTCCATTCCATATTTGATACTTCATCATCTTCCTTCATGTTTTGAATCAATGACCACCATTGATCAGCATCTCCAGTGAGGCGGTAAACTGCCATGATAACTTTTTCCCTTTCACTGCTCCCCAAAGCCTGAAATATTTTCTCTAGGGAAAATATCCATTGCTCAGCTACTAATGGATTTGTATTCCCGTTGAAAGTTGGTGGTTTTTTCCTCATGAATCAATCTAACATTGATCCTCCACGCTGCGGATCAGGGTGCTCCATACGGGTAAGGTTATTATTCATAACCTGAGTAAGTTGTCCCAGTATGGTGATTAGCTGATCGGCACCAGTTGCATCACCAGCCCCACTATAATTATCTTGAGCAGGAGGGCAATCCCTACATGGAGTTCGTGCATTGATACGGTTTCCATTTCTTCCACTAGGCGCCATTTCTAAACAATGGAATAAACTAGATCAGTTTATGAATCAAAATACATAATCCCATACTTATAAAACACTTAACATAAATTGAACTATTTATGGATATAATCCATAATCATAAAAATGTTTTCTTTGAGGAAGTATATACTCATAAACCCTTCATAATGATTTGTAAAGAAAATGAGAGTTATCCTAAGCATATCCCCTGAGAGTGTCGTAACCAAGAGTGCAGCAAGGCCCGTTGTCGTGCACCAGTTCCCGTTCGAGTCTAGCTCAAAGCGGTGTTTTCGGGTTTTACCCCTAGGTACATCTGTGCCAGAGCCGCCTCTACCTGCTCGTATCCAGACAGGGATGTATTGCTCAGAAAACTCACAAAATCTCTACAATACCAAAATTCTAGGAAGTTCTTCTATACTAATCCTCAAAGTTCATCTTAGGTCTACGTGCTCTAATCAGAGTTTATCTAAATCTAGCTTCCATGGTTTGTACTAAACTTCCTCTGATACCAACTGTAACGCCCCGACCCCAGTTACCCAGAGTCGGTGCATTATTACATAACATTGGCATGATCACAAGTAAGATCAAATCTCGAAAGACCGATTGGTTTAGTAGCCTTGGAAACACTAGATATATTCATAAGTTTTACATTACATCATAAAATGAAAAACTACTACAACAACATAATGTTTCCACAATCCACACTATTAACCCCTCATAAAATCCCTACAGGTCATTCATAACTTACTTCTTCACATCCTGGGAAAAATAAAACATAGAAAAGGGGTGAGCTCAAATGCCCAGTAAGGATAACAATATAGCGGAAACTTTCATAAATAAGAAGAAACATTTAAGGAAATGTATAACTAAAACAAAATCCTTTTAAATATGAACTTTCAACATGGTATGGCATAAATAAAATGAAATAATGCCATTTACTTATTCACATGGATATTCTACTAATCGAATAATCACTGCAAAAATCAATAACCACTTTCATAATGTTGGAATGCATAATGCCAGACTATCATAACCACATAGCCAAGGCCTCGTGCCAAGATTACAAATAAGATTTTTTCAAGGCCTTGTGACAAGACACTAGTTTGTCTCATGAGACCTACCGATGCATCGAGGAGCTATAGCGGGCTCCACCCGTCACATATTAAGTCCAATGCATTCCCATATGAAAAGGTTTAAACATAACATAAACATTCATATTAAAACTAGCATATGAAATGTCAATACTTTCACCATAAACTATGAATGGTATAAAAATAGCACATCCACAGTCAAAGATATCACAAAACCTTCAATACAATATAGAAGTTTTGTATCATAATAAATCAACTTCAAATAATCTTAAAATCCATCAAAGGATGTTGACATAGATGAAATCAAAATTCTTTTTATAGAAATATCTCCTTTTATTTTGAAATAATTTAAGATCCATATAAAATAAAACATTTTCTTTGAAAATATTCTTATAAGCTTCTAATTAAAGTTTTGAAGATTTTATAACGGCGTAAAATAACCGCACCCGCCGTATAAGTTAAAAAAAACATTTTACCTCAATTCTGTCGAAAAGGTTAAAAAGACCTTGTTTTGAAAACGACGGAAAGATTCCTTTATAAAACTCTTATAAAAAGTCAAACAAGGGTATAAATGACTTTAAACCATATTCTTGTAAATAATAAATATGTTTTGAAATACATTTCGAAGAAACATGGATGTGGATGATAAAGAAATCGCAGTAGATTATTACGTATAAACAACCTCGGATAATGAAGAGATTGTGAAATAACCCTTACCTTGTACTTTTCCTTGGTTGGGGTAGGTTAACCTCCTGTATAATAGTGAAATAATTGTTACTAAATTATAAAAGAATCATATACATTAATATGATATCATATATGATCTTTTAATATTGATTTGATAATAATATCTTAGTATTATCGCCGTTTCGGGTGTTAACTTACTCATTTTCTTTATATGTTTTGATACATAAGTCATGTTTGTTGTATCTTATTCATATCCAGAATGCTATCAAGTCCTTAAATATCATTTTTAAATCATTAAATGATAATTATACTTGAATGGATACGATGGAGAATGAATCTCATCGCGTTCGTGGAGACGGTAGTTCGTACGTACGCACGAACGCTACTTCCATTTAATTTTTATTTTAAAAGAATCGAATCCAAATGATACATAGGTATATTACTATTCCAGTATATAATATTTTATATATGTTACTTAAGTTCATTAACACCATCCTTTATACGTTCCATGTGTGGTATGAACGAGTCATATCATTTTAAGGGGGCGGTAGTCCGCACTTTCTCAAATGAAATTATCGTATGTATATACAACATGAAACGAATAATGGTATGAAATAAAATGGAATTAAAGAAGCTTATATATAAAATATATATCATTAATATCATATTTAATTACAGTTCCATCATAATGGCCACCATGAGAGGCGGTAAGATGTATTTGAACAATCATCGTTTCGTGAGGCGTTAGTTTGCCATCCACAGAAACATTATGTTCAGCATCCATTAGATGGAGTTGTGTGTATGTGTAGTTTGAATCCTTCTTATAACAACATCCTAGTATATTGAGGATACTGGTGTTGTTACAAAAGAAAGGAAATAAAAAGAGTTTGGGGGTTGGAGAAGCAAAATAAATGAAAATAATTTAAGAGAAATCGTTACCTTTAATTTAGGTAACTCACTTTGGTTGGAACCAAAGGACTTCTTGAAATGCTTTCTGCCTAAGGGTAAGCTTCAAGGAGGAGGAGAGGGATGTGGGGAGCTTAGTTGGGCAGAGTTTGGACGAGCCAAGTGGCTTGAGAGGTGTGAGGAATGAGTAGAAGTGGTCTCCTTTTATAAGGGAGAGGAGGGGCTCTTTAGGAAAGAGTGAAAGTATTACTTTATAATATAATTATATTCTGTTTATAATGGTTCAAAAATCATTGAGGTCGAAGATAAGATGACTAATGTTCTAAATAACATCAACCAATAAGAATTGGACAGGTTTTAGAAAATATTTTAATCATTATAATATTATTTATTTCAATGATTTATTAATGAGGTAAACATTGCATCATTATTGTGTCATTAATAATTTAACTTATTTGATGTCTAAAAATTATAAATAAAATATCATCATGTAGGAAATCTTTTTATCTTTCTAATTAATATTTATAATCGAAAATCCAACATGTATAACCCTATGTAAAAATTTTTCTTCTAAAAGATGTAAGCTTATGCCATTTTTATTTTTATTTTAACTTTATTAATATAATGTGTCATTATCACTTACAAGTGGATCCATGGGGTCCCAAAACAGACCCAAAGATGCCCATGGTCGACCATGTATCAACCAATAGGGTTAAGACACGTTTTAGGGTAATTTAGTATTATTATAATTTTATTTTTTTAACCTTTATTTACCGGATTTACCCTTTAACCATGGTAAATAAAATATTTACCGCAGTAATTATTCAAAATGTGTAAAAATAAAAGTTACCTATTTACATAATTTGGACATCCTGATTCCAAATATGGAATCCATTTTCCTAAATTCAAAACACAGAAGTGGCAGAAATTAATTTAAAATTAATTCCCGCTGTCAAAACAAAAAGCGTGTTTTTAAGAGGTAATAACTATCAAAAGATTGACACTTGTTTATGTTCGGTTTAATTGTAAAATTATGTCCAGTGACAAAAATTAAATTAAATGGTAAAAATATATTCTAAATATACTTTAAAACCACTCAAATTCACAATTTATCACTATTAATTATTTTGATTAAAAAAGTTGTTTTTAATTAAAATTTAGTAATTTTCACTATTCATCAAAATATGAAAGTTATCCGAAATGTACCAAAATATCACCCTAGGCTAATTTTGATATTCCGAATCCAAAAATGAAGTCCATTTTCAAATATAAAATATATATAATTTCAAAAAGTAGGTATTAGTATTCACAACGGCAAGTTTAATTAGTTGTGGTGTGTGTTAGAACTCGAGGTTGCGTACAACACACACTATCGCATTATTCGAAGGGAAACGTACCGTGGAAGCTTGGGGTGTTACAGATAACGCCAAGGGAATTAGAATTAGTCTGAAAAAAGGGCTATGAAAAGTGTTAATCACATGCCTGACATTTGAACTACAATGAAGGTTGCATGGAGATAGAGGATAACTTCTGACCATGTTCAAAACGTAGAATCCATGTCGAGTTAGCCTAAAATGGGGACAAACAAACGAGTGTTGACTGTCGACAGTGATCGAAACACATGACCTAAATCGATGTGTTTTTTAAGTCGTCCGGGCATTGGCCCATTAAGGTAGGTGAGCCAATACGGCATGGGACCAGGCTGTTAGGGAGTCCCTTTAGACATTGAAGAAGATAGTGATCTGAATGAAGGACACACAATATGCATGGTGCATAAGGAATCTCTTCTTTAGAGCATGAGGCATTCTATATTTTTTATATTGGGTTCACTATATTTTAAAGTAATATAGATAATACAATTAGGCATAATGTTTCTAATAATGGATGGTGTTGGGACTTACAAAAAATATTCCATTTCAGGTTCATCCTTCCATTTGAGACTAGAGATAGGGTTTTGGGGAGTTTCTTGAGAAATGGATCAACTCAAAGTGCTCGGGGAATTTAAGACGAGACCCTGAAATCACAAAATTGGAAACAAACTAAGAGAAATATGTTTGCTGAAGTTGTTTCATGCTATGAGGAGGATTATCTCAAATCATGGAATTTCATAGGTGGAATGTGGGTGTTCATAAGGGCACAATGGGAAATGCCGACGTCCCGACCCGATAAGTTCATGTTGCAAGTCTCCATTTTTCAAGGGGGTCAGTGATAGAAGAAAAGGGACTGGACTAGAGGGCTAGGACTGCAGCCCAACCCTAAGCCCTAGTGTTAGTGCGAGAGCGTATCCATTGCGGTATGGACCAATGGGCGTGAAGGTAGGGGCTTCGTGAAGGATAGTGCTTCATGGAGTAGCTTTACATATAAATGGTTTTCGCAGAGTATGGGGTCTCGCAAAGCAACTTCGTGAAGGAAAGATGCTCACAGAGCAAGGACTCACAAAGCAAAGAGGCTCACAGAGTGAAGTGTCTCACAGATGGAATAATCTCATAGAGCAAATTCTCTAGTAGATTAATTCCTCTCACGGAGCGATTCCTCTATTGTAGTAAATCCTCTAATCGAGCCCTTTGTGAAGGGCATCACTCTGTAGTGCCTTGGAGCTCTGTGGAATGGGAGATTGGTTTCCCAAGGGGTGGCATGAACATCTATATGAAGGGGGGTGATCCAAGTATTAATATGCGATATAGGTCTGCGGAGCGCACCACGAAGCACAATTCTATGTCGTGAATCACAAATGTGTTCCGTGAAGAAAATTGAACTCCATAACTAGACGAAGTTCCATCAAGTTCGTCGTAATGGTGGATCCGACTGTCATCGCGCTTCTCAGTGCTTGTAGAGGCTCTGGTCAAGTTACCTCAAGATCATTGTAACTACAGAGTTGAAAGTTATCGAGATTCGTGGTGCTCGAGGAGGCTCCGGCCATGTTCTTATGCACTATGATCGTAGAGGGAGCTTTGCGAATGGGATTTGCAAACCAGTCTTCCAACCCAACATCAAATTTCCATTACAACTAATTCGTAACTCTATTCGCGGAATATGACCAATCAAATCAAATCATGTGATATGGGCTATGATCTTAGTTCATGAATGGAAGCATTTGTAATATTTTAATGATGCGTTTTCCGGCTCCAACAATTATGATGTCAAAAACAACACTTGGTAAAATTTTCATAATGTTACTTCTTACTCACAATCATCATTAAAATATCCAAGTGATATTTATTGACTCCATTTCTCTTTGAATATGCAAGAATATAATCTATAAATACTACCACAAACCAATCATGGTAATTTCGAAAGCCCATATTTTTTAAATTAAGGATTATAGAGGTAGAGTTATTAAAAATAAAAAGAATAGTAATAAATTCATAATATATTTACCTTATATGAAATGTTATCTTATATAAATCATCATTCTTAACACACAAATATTGATATAAAAAATGGAAATTAATCTTGTAAAAGTTTTGAGATCCATATAATCTATCAATTAAGGCTTCAATCTGGGGGATAATATGCTTGTTCTTGATATTGATAAAGTGATGTTCCCTGTAATCAATTTTGAGTGGAATTGATCCATCATTATTCTTAAGAAATAGAATAGGTAAAACCCAAAGTGAAAGAAATTTCTGAATGTATCCATATTAAATACTCACCTATAGTTTCATCTTCGATTCAAGTAACATAATTCGGTCCATTCATTAAGGTGTCTTTGAAATATCCATAACATGAAGTATTAGTTATATTTAAATATACACATCATGATTAGGTTGAAGACCAAAAAATTCATAAATAAAGAAAACATAAAACTTGTATATTGTACAGGTATCCTTCATATTTTGTTTCCCACTAATCTTTATAGATATATAAGCTTCATTTATCATAATTAATATGTACAATTTGGACATAATTTTTATTGGATGTTCATATTCATACTCCCACAAATAAATGATCATAAGTTATTTTGGAAAATGAAAATTTAATTTTCTTCTATGGAAATAGAAACGGGTGCTATATAGTGAAATCAAATTCATACAAAAAATGACTTAGAATTCAAATAAACGCAGTTTCATAATATGTATTGGAAGAAATTTCTGAGAATCGTAATTCAGATAAGTATTATATACATGTGATGTAACCAGTGTGTCATAATATTTTTCATAGCTACAACAAAATCAAATTATTTAGGTGATATGAAGATACCCTAAAAAATTGATTAAATAAAATTTATTGGGGGGATCTAGAATCATAAAAGAAATTATGTGTTCTAGAGTGGATAATAAGTGTGTACATAAACATTTCATTCTCCTAACCCATTTTGATAGTTTTCATAACATACTTTTTCCCTTTTACTTTGGGTATAAGAGACAGTTGATATTAATCATCCAAAATCCATGAATTCATGGACTGGATGGCATAATAGCCATAATAATTTTATTTGAATAATTTTAATGTGGGTGGTTTATTATTTAGTGTATTATTTTCTTCCAATGTATTAACAAACATATTCATCACCTTTCGACATACATGGGATTTATATAGCACCTTTCTGAATTTAAAAAACCTAACATTTCCATTAAATCAATTCCATTGATGCATATTCCCACATTTAGGGAAATGGGATGTTGGGAATTTATTTCTATCAGGTGATTTATTTAAACTCACATGAGACCTGATATTTATTTTTTTATCAAAAAATTTGGAATGGTTGATAGCTATAATATCTACTCTTATTTTGAGAAAACGATAATGGATTTAATCATTTCTATTGATTCCTCTTTTAGATAATGACATTCAGTAACTTGTTTTTAAGACACCATTTAATTTGATCAATTTAACCTTCAAGGATAGTATTTAAACCATAGACATACCCCGAAATAATTATAATATTTTTCTCATTGGTACCAACTGATTCACCAACCTCTTACATAAGATTATGAAATGAATTCTCAATATTTATAAATAGAATATTAGGAATTTAATTACTAATGAACATCCCATCAACCTCATCTCATTCCATCGATTTATTTTATTCTTAATTTCACATACAATTGATAATAATACACCATTGATCTGCTTCACCTTCAAACTAGTAAATAGATAGGAAATATTTTTCTTGTACCGATCATTGATTAAAAGAAAATAATTTCTAAATGGTTTTGATCCATCACTCGTTATCTAGTGGATAACAAGCTCTACTAAAATAAGTTGAGTTTTTATCATGAAATATTTAAACATTTTATTATATCCTACATTAATCATATAAAAAATCAACATTATTCATAATGTAATAATGTCATGTGATTATTTCTATAGGATTTTTCATTCCATCTCTAAAAACATTAGTTTACTTAGGTAGACAATCCTTTCATTATTAGTCACAGTCAGTATTAACATGATTTATTAATGTTATATCCTTCGACTAAAACCAAAAAACCCTCTTTGATATAAAAAAATCACAGTGTAAAACCATAATTTCATGAATGACAATAATTTTATAAAAATAATATATATTAATTACATACATATTATAATAATTCATAATATATATATATGGTAAAATTAATGACATCATTCATGGAGATAGTGTAATGTATATACACCTGAACTCAATTTTTACTTCTAAAATGAGAGAATGAATGAAAAATAAGTAATAATTCAACATTATTAGATAATTATTATATCGTATATATCATTTTTATTCATAAAATTTGTCCTTATACCATCCACGTGAAATATAAATTAAAAATGAATCACATCAAATCATGGAGATGGTATTCAAAATGTACGTACAAGATACATTACCATTTCACAAAATATTAGATGTAAATAAGGTAGACATTATATCATCATTACAAAAGTATAATTGTATCATTTTTTTCTTATATAAAAATTAAAAGAATTATAATAAAAATATATTAAATTTGGAGAATAAAAATTAATTGTATAACTGTGTAGAGATGGTAAGCCGAACATATGGACGAGCGATGCATTAAATTAATCATTGATGAGAAATAGGTTTTATAATGGTGATTTAATAATCATAATATAATTTTGGAGTCTTTTTTATAATTAAATAATTAATTTATTTTAAATAACAAATATTTAGAGGCTATAATTATTATTAGAAAAATAAAGTGACTAGTTATGTTGATTAAAACTTCTTCAAAATTTATCCATTACATATCCTATAATGGTCTCTAGTTGTATCATCCTAAACCGGATTACCAACAAACTATTAACTAGATTGATGGGTCACACTGCCCCATGCGTGTCTCCCAACATTTTATATGCTACTGACTAGAAACAATTGTATTTGGAAGAGATAGTGAGGACACTATATCCTAGTATCAGAAGTGAACAATGGAAAAACAAAATAAATAGAAATCATTAGTGGAATCAGTAAATAAGTGAAATACAATAGTGAAATAAAAACAATAAAAATTTAATTAATGTGTTCAATACCAATTTAAAACAATGCATTCATGTTCCTGTTCTTCTAAAAGGTACACTAATATAAATAAAAATAGAATAAATGACTAACACCATGATAATACTGAGTAATAGCTTAGTTATGTGCACCCATGCTCCCATGTACGCATCACAATATAAGAAATCATTCTAAAGTCCTGCAGGAATGTAAGAATTCTCAAGTACACCAGTGCAATGGAGGACTGAGAAGGGTGACAAACATAAATCTCATTAGTTTGGAATCATCATTGTCTAGACCAAAATAGATAGTTTAAAATATGTTATACAATGTGAATGTATAGATAAGTATTGAACCAAGGAAAATAAATAAAAAATCACCCATACCTAACATATCACCTTCTATGACCTAAGAATGTATTCTAAATAATATACCTGTGAAACTAATGGTATGTATACAAGGACAAAATAGTAATCAAAACCAAGGTAGAAGTAGAATAATACCCCAAGACTATGTTTTAGATTGTGGTCACAATGCCATGTCATTATACTTGTCTACTAAATAATCAAAGAGAAACATCAGTTTTGAATAGGGTGTTCATAGATATCATAAAGGATGCATCTCATATCATTGAGTCTATCAAGAGAAATATATATATTATACTATGTATCACTCAAGGAATTGTAACTCTGAGTCTTTCCAAATTATATCACATAGGGGGCTGAGTATCTCCCAAAGAATGAAGTAGCCATATTGGGAAATGGTTTGTGTATTGTTGTTCCATTAGGGTACTGGTATCACAGAGGAGTATGATACACTACCACAGAATCCCTTTAATATAAAGAGAAGGAATTGTTCCCAGCATGATGGGTCATAACCCATATGGACATTGAGGCCCTGCATGAGCCCTTAATACCAAATTCATGTTCTCTACCAGACCATATCAAGTGAACCATATCAACATATAATAGAATTTTTAATTAACCATATTTTATCAAATAATATTTGAATGCACAATCTAAGAAAAATATCAATCATCCATTGGTGGAGTCTCATTCCCATCCACGGAAATATAAAAATAATCCCAAGTATTACAACATGAACATTTGATGTAAAATCATCCAATATAATATATCCAAGGAGACCCATATAGAATCTTTGTATTGCTCAATTCTTTTAAACTCTATTTCCATCCTAGATATCACCCATAGTAGACCAGGTATCACCGATATCATGGTGTAGCCATATAGCTAATGGGTTCATCGATGGTTTCTCCCCTACCTAATGAGTATCACTCATGAGTATAATACATCACTCAGTAGGCCCTCACATGGAATGCTAAAGCGTTGCCCTCGGTGCATCAGGTCATAAACCAAATGAGGACAACGAGTCTATCAAAAAGTCCTTAATATGAAACACATCATCTCTACCATCCCATATCATGTGACCTATATCTATCAAGGCACCAAAAAAGGAAATGATTCTATATAAAATCATGCCAGTACATAATCCCTTCAAAAATTACTATGTATCAAGCATGTCATTTATTGTATCAACAAAAAAAAATTCAATTAAAATTATTCAATGAGGCAATTAGACGACACCAATATATGCTTGGAATTTCCTACATAGGAAAATCACATTCATAAATAACGATATTAAATTTATATAACATGCCAATAAGTTAAGAGGTTCTTTGTTTATTAAAAATTTAAAAAAGGGATGGATAGTCCATTCATTAATAAGAAAATAAAAAAAGACTTTAACAAGCCTTTTAGTATATCCCATCATGGAAAAATCACTCCTATGGTTTAATGGAATTAGAAATGTGTAGGGGTATCCGTACATATATATTTATATTCATATGGCCAAATCCACTCACACCTGTATTCATTTTCATATCATACTTTAGAACACATTTCCCCAAATATATATATTTTTTACCATGGATGATTATACATATAACAAGAAAACATAAATATATATATTCCTACCAATACATATGTAGTGCATCAGCTTTATCTATAGAGACGTGAAATGACACGACATGGTCTGACACAATAAAAATAAATTATTCGGATCTTCATAACTATGATATCCCAAAATTAAAATTCAGTGTCATATAGAATGGAGGAAAAAAATTTCTTTCAACCATCAGCAGTGAACCAAGCCAATATGAACACCTTTATCTTTGGTGGTGGTTACTGGAATCTACACAAATGTGATTGTAATTATTATTAAATAATTAATTAATTTATTTATTATTTTCAATTTAGTATTTTTTAATTAATTAATATTTTACATTTATTTTATTTTAATTTTAAATTTCTTTTAAAAATAACACATTACTTGGTCCCAAATCTTTGAATTATGATATGATGCTCTGATTTAAGAATGACCTTTCTTGTATACACAAGAATTTGAATTCCCCTAGAACATTTTTCAAATTTCAATATGTGAGGAGTTACATCCATCCCAAATTATGACTTCACATTCATAAGAAGACTTCAAAAAATAATGAAAATGTCAGCTAACCTTAAAGGGTTAGGAAGTATCATTTAAACCATCACATTGTGTTTCGATATGACCAACTCACCTCTAAGCCTATTTTAATGATAAAAAATTAATCCATCTAAATGCGATCCAACACTCGATTCTCCAAGTGAGTCACTCAGAAAATACGTACCTGACTGAGTTTAGAAAGATACATGATCATATAATCATGTATTTAATAATCCAACTGAAGGTACTCCATACCATAGGTTTTTACATTTTAAGGAAGAATTATTAAAACCACAAAACCTCCACCATCGGAATAGACATCGAATAATAAAACATCATCCTTGAAACACTTATAGAATGAATTATAGAATGGTTGAAAAGTTGATTCTACCCCGACCTCATTTCTTGGTCGAGCCAGAACATCTTGAAATAACCTAACTAACACACATCACACTCATCTCCAACTGACATCATGCTAGAAACAATTATTTACTAACCGTAAAACATAATAAGTTAGATAAAAAGTCGAGCCACTATGGTTGACCACCCAAGAAGACAAATGACTTAGACAACCAATGCATTACAAAAATAATTTTCATGCCTTCTCCCAAGTCATCTTTCATTTTCTATGAAAAAAACCATGAATGTCCATACCTATCTTTTGGCGATGTTTGTTGGTTAAACCAGCACTTGGCCATTTATAATTCATCATACCATCGCACTAACAAGGGGGTAACCTCTAGCCATGATTGAATAATCATTACACCCTTTTAAATATCAACTCTGAGCCCAAAAACTAGACTAGGATAACATCAGATTTAAATGACTACATTCTATGGAAATATCCAAATTATTCCTCACTAAATTTTTTCAATGAGATGTTTTTTCATGACCAATATTTCAACATCAAATCATTGATTAAGCATAGTACAATATCTACTCAGTAGTCGAGTCAAA
Organism: Viscum album; assembly: GCA_963277665.1. Classification (NCBI taxonomy): domain Eukaryota; kingdom Viridiplantae; phylum Streptophyta; class Magnoliopsida; order Santalales; family Viscaceae; genus Viscum; species Viscum album. The sequence continues at coordinate 170,114,542 of OY728138.1, forward strand.
GGATATGGATGGTTTCTTAGAGTCCATCCAAGGAATTCTAACACAGGAACCATGGTATCACTTTTGAATCACCAACCATGCCTCGATAGTAACCACATATTCAGCATGTTAAACAATGAAACCCACCTAGAAAATTCTAATAGATTTTAAATATGTAGTATAGTTTAATAATAACAATTCATTTGTAAATATAAGATGATGTAAATATAGAGGAAATGTTCTTTAATAACCAGAATATTCTATGTGGAAAACCAAGAAAACAAGAAGAAGAACAATCTAACCACTACGGATTGACTTCTTTAAATGGAAGCTCAGCTTCACCTTCCAACTCACCACAATTAAGTGATCACAATTCCATTACCACGCTAAAAATTAAATGATCGCTAAATCGTACCAACTAATTTTTATCCCTGAACAACTACGTTCTATCGATTTGTATACTAATCCAACCATTTTACAATAATGTTACTGAAAATGCACCGACATTCACAAGCCTCAATGGTATTCAAATAAATACGACCATTCTCTAATGGTCCTCTTAGGATGTGTTCCTTCAACTTCGAAGGAATCATTAAGCATTACTAATGTCACACTCACAGCCGTAGAAGTTTTTTAGTCGATTAATTTAAAAGAGGGAGAGAGAGAGAGAGACCCACCACTCATTAGTGGACATGATCAGATTGGGCTTTAACGAAGGCATGATACTTATTAGAGTCAATATCACAACTATCAAAGCATTTGGCAAGAAAACCAAAACCATCCTGACCATCATGTTAAAACATATAGATATGATATAGTCATCTGAATCATTATGAAGAACTTCAATTGTTTATGCTAGGTCTCTTTACTATATAGATGACATAAGACTACACTCAATAGCACATGCCTCAATAGTTAACCCAAACCCAAACAAATTTTTACACCATTTATCACTCAATGTGCACTATGTATATGAACAACTAAAAAACCACGGTTTCATATGTAACTGAATCATCACACATACTATCCATATGATTATCAACCATATGAATTCAATATCTGTTATCCATTATTGAAAACTGGCACAACATCGTTTGATTTCATATCACTGTACAATAGAGAAATGACCTCTTGGGACATCCAAATAGAAGAAAAAAGATCATGAGACCTACTACGTCGATGACCAAGACCATGTCATGTCTTATTTCCTAAAACTCCTCATTTCTCAATGATCAATACCCTAAAATGGGTAAAATACATCATGACCACCGATCTGAATATGGGTGTCATTAAGAAAGGTACGAGTACAACAAGGGACTATGAAACACGAATGTCACAAAATGATAGAAAGATCATAGGAAAAAAAGGCATTGATACTCTAAGGGAGATTCCAACCATGATCTAGTACACTATGAGAGAATAACATGTTAATTCAATCACTACAAGACACTATGATAAGTCACTATGACAAATGATTGATCACCTAAGCCATTGATAAGGAAAAGAAAAAAATATGAAATCTGTTCCTGCTTCCCTTCAATGGAAACACAAATTATAAAATGAATATACCCTTACAAGAGGGTTTTAAATAAAAGGAACCACCTTGGGTTCCTTTTCCAAACCATTTACGTTTATTTACAATTAAAAATTAAAAATCTAAATATTTAAAATAAATCTTAGATTACAAATTTGAAGATGAATGAACTAGGCACTTGATTTTCAACCAAAAGCTCAAAGAAAAATGTGCATGTCCCATTAATGTTGTTTCTTTAATACCAAATAATTTTTGAAATACATTATTTTATACTATAAAATCCTTTTACAATTTTATAGTTGACTTTATGGATGTTTAAAGTTAAAGGATTTTTATAGTATATGAATTAGCTCTTCTAAACTAAAAATATCCCATTCACTATTTTAAAAAAATTGGGTCACATTTAAACACAACCCATAACCCATAGTTCATTGCATTGGAATAAAACTCAAGGAACAAAATCATATCAGCATTCAACATATATATATATATATATATATATATATCTACATTGAGATACATATGTATGCAAAATTAATTTAAAAGGGACTATCATGTTGAGTGTAATGATTCATCATTTGCATTCCAGGTTGAAGGTATAATTCAATAAATTACATAAATCGACATAAATCATAAAGTACATCATTAACAAAAGGTAAAATCATATAAAATGTAATAGAAATTTCATGAAAATTATTCATAGCATTGGCCAGATCAAGCCCATACATAACTATTTATCAGTTTCCTACACATCTAGAGTCTCCCTCCTACCAACCAAAACTAGTAAGATAAAATATAAATAAGATCTAATACCACTTTTTAATGTCTTGAAACGGCTTACCATCGAACTGATGAAGGACTAGTGGGTCACATGGAATCAAGAACTTCTCCACTCATGTCAGATGTTTCCCACTAGTAGAGAGGCTCTCGGGAGGTGATAGTGGGGAGACCATACCCTCATATAAAAAGTGTGAAATGGTATAAGAGATTACATAAAAATCAAGAACAGAATTGGTAATGAACTGTATCTTCGTGGATGAATAAAAAAAATAACAATTTTATAAATGTGGGAACACTAATTTAAAATAATTCATTCATGTTCATTTGGTGCTTCATGGTACAATACAAAAAAATAAAAATTTTCATAGGAATAAATCAATGACCATAATAAGTACTAGATCAGATTTTTTCTCCCTGATCCCATGTATATTACACATCACAAGAAATGACTCTAAATACCTACAAGATTTTTGGACTACTCGAGTACCCAGTTAAATTGTTTCCCGAGTAAGGTGTGAGAAATAAATCTAAGTAGGCTGCCTCTGCCAGGGTATATCCCAAGATAGATAATGAGATATAATTTTATCAGTGCAGAGGTATAAATATTTAATGAACACAGTTGAATAAATAAATAGTAACCCATCCCTTATATATAACAAATATTGTCCTAAGATGGAATTCTGGAAAAAGAACCGATGCAAGCAATGTTACTTATAAAAGAAAAATAAAGGTAAGCAATCCAAAGTAGGAGAATATGGAGTTCCCAAGACTATGATTTACCTTGTTTTCAAATTGTTGTGTCATTATATATGTATTGTAATAATGAAAATAGAAACATTATATATGCATTTCCTTCTTATAGACATCATAAAGATTTAATCTCACATATAAATAAAAAATCCATCTGTCCATCTAAATGTTGATTATGAGGCTATCCATGTCGATCTATATAGAATATTGGGTATCTCTATAGTACATCCAATATAATCAAATACCATTGAGTCTGTCTAAGGAGATCCATACATAATCAAAATTGTTACTCAGAGTATGATACCTCTATGTTCGTCCCATGTATCTCATATATGGTAATAAGTATCACCCAATGCATGGTGTAGGAATCATTTCAAAGGTTCAATCCATGGTTGTTCCCAAATAGAACATATATCATGTAGGAGTATATCAAACCTCACATGAATCAATTTCCCTATAATCCAAGGAACCATCCCCTATGCATCGGGTCGTAACACATCCGGTGCGATGTGTCCTTCCATGAGTCCATAATGGGGAAATCATTCTCTATTCCATCTTGTATCAAGTGAACTATGTCATCAAGGAGAATCATTTATAATTAATCCTATGATGTAATATAAAATTTTAATGTACAATCTATGAAAAAATCCATCAATCCAGTAACAGATCCTCGTTCCTATCGATTGTGATCTGAAGAAAATCCCAAGTTTTGCAATAGGAATATCTGATATAATCCAACACCACTGACTCTATCCAAGGATATTTATATTGAATCTCAATTATCACTTGAGTCAAGGTAAATCTAAATTTTTCATAGGTATCACACATAAGATATAGAGTATCACTCATAGAATGGAGTAGCCATATTACTAATGTGTCCATAAATGGTCTCTCTGCTATGGAACTAGTATCACTAAGGTGTATAATAAATTACATTTTAATTCCTCACTCAGAATTCCAAATCACCACCCCCAATACATCGGTTCATAACCCAAACAAGAACATAGAGTCCATATATGAGTCCTTAATATAGTACCCATGTTTTCTATAGGCACGTATCGAGTGATCCATATCATGCAAGACATGAAATAACTAAATTCATCTATATAAAATCATTCTATTAAATAATCACATCAGTATGGACTATGTCTCAATCATGTCACTTATTCTAACAAAACATGAAAATTAAAATCACATTATTCAAAGGGGAACATAGATTATACCACTATTTGTTGGGTATTAGCTACTTAGGAAAATCACATTCAGAAAGTATGCTATTCAATTTAAAAAACATTCCCTATAGTTATGATGTGCTTTAGTTTGTTAATGATTTAAAAAATATAGGTATAGTTCATTCACTAACATTAATAGATGAAATGTGCTACAATTTAATCTACGATGTCATGGAAAAATCTCCCACTAGAATCAATGGAAAGTGGAAAGGGTCGTGATAATTTTTTTAAATGAAGGTACGATGTTTTCTAATGAATCATATATGAGTCCATTCAGTATAACCAATTCATTTAACTCATAAATTATTGGAAATTCAATTAATAAAACTCATTTTTAAAGGAAACGTTTCATAGAAATAATGAATTTAACAACTTGGAGAATTGAAACCAAAAGGGGTTAATTAATTATACATTCCATTGGTCCACTATAATCTCAATCATATATAAACTACAATGTAATAAGACAATAAATAAAAATTAAATAAATCCTACCTTTTATCTAGAAGATGATGCACCTCCGTTGGAGGGGATTTATTATTAAATCAAGATAATATTTCTATAAAATATATCTATTCAATTAGGCAAGGAAAATAATTTTCAAATGGACGAATTTTTATATAAAACTAAAATACATGAAAACACATTAAATAAAGGTGTGAAGAATGTTCAATTAATTAATTAACGCTATCATGAATTTAAAGGTAATAAAAATGGATACAACCTCAAAAGATGAAAATGATATCAGGCACATTAGATTTTAAGCAGTGACCACCTGAAGCTACTTGTACACTATTAATAATATTCACCTAGTCATATATATAAGGACACCTAGACCCTAGGCACATATTCTCATGGATAGAAATATGTTCATGGGGATCTATATATATGTGATTATTTTTTTTACCATATCCACTCACATGTGTATTTATTTTCATATAAAAAATATGAATATATATACCCATATATATATATTCACTACAATGGAATAATATACAAATAATGGGGAATCATACATACAAATACGCCTACCGATGCATATTTGGTGAGTCATATTTGACATTGGAGAATAGAAACCACAAGAAATGTTCAAATATACAAAAAATAAATTACAAGGAACTCATATACTATGGAAGGCCGGAATTATAATTGAGATGCAACAAAAAAAGTTGAAAACCAAACTTTTATCTATATTTTGTGAATTCAAACAATCTATACTACTTATCTTTTGGTAGGGGTTTCCAGAATTCACATGAAGAAGCCCCTGAAGATGCTTGAGACACCCTAAAATAAAACAAAAACATAAAATACCTAGTTATCTAAAAACCTAGGTTAAGATTCAGATCACTGGGTGATGTATAAACAAGAAATTATCTGAAAAAGAAGAGGAAAGTGGATTAAGGACCTTACATCAATGTTTCTGAGAGAAAACTGGAGGAAATCTGGTTAGATCAGTATGCATGGAGGTCGCTGTAAGGGGGTTTCATGCATGGAATTTAGAAGGAAGGGGGTTGGGGTGTCACATGTTGCAGGTATGGGAGAATAGGGGGATAAACCTTGGGTCTCTATAAAAAATAATAAACAAAAAAATTCCAATAACAACAACAATAATCACAATAAGAAATATTGTTATTATTAACAAAAAATCATTTATTTTATTTATTTTACATTTCCTCTCATTTAATTAATTTTCATTAAAATTTTAATTTTAATTTTTCTTCAATATTGTTAAAAAATTGATCAAATTGTCCAAAATCTTGTAATTAAGATTCATATATCGTATTTAAGAACATCCCACTTATTGTAGATGAAAATTTAAATTCCCCAATAATTTTTTTCCAGTACAAAATTTATTATGTAACACTAGTGTTGGTATTTTTGGAAAAGAAAAACATATAAAATGTGTTTATGGATGTGTTGATGATAATTTTACATTGTATGGTATGAATATATGGCTCTATGTGGTCTAATGAAATGTAGGAGGGGGTTTCCTTTTGTAATTTAGTTGAGAGGCACTTCTGGAATTTCACTATGTATTAAAGTAAAATAAATATATTTTCAATATAATTACCTCTAAATGGATTTATATTAATGTTTAATCAAGAATGTGACACAATAAAATCATCCAATATAATTTAGATCATTTTTAATATAAATATAAACATTATAATTTTGATTAATCGTTAGTTAACATATTTTTATTTTAACTATGGTATCGAGATTTTCTATATTAAAAGATTGAAATTTCTACATATAAGGTAAATATTTGAATATAAATGCATAATTTATGATATTTTAGACAATATAAAAAATATTTTATTTATTTAATGTTTTTATGATTTATAAATAATTTAATAAACTATTAATTTATACATTTTCATTATTTTCAATTTCTCACAATTCAATTAATTTGACATATATTACATCACGAAAAGGATGAAATTGAATATAATGCTTTTAAAACTCCAAAATTATTTATATAGATCTGAAATTTTTTTATGTCACATTACCATATTGAGATTATATTTTTTTTACTTTTCTGCATATCATTTAATATATTTTTTTATTTAATGGAGAAATAAGGCATATGTGTTACATAAGAAATTAAGGAATTTATATAATTAATAAAAATTATATATATAATTATATCATGATAATAAAAAATTTTATATCTAAATTTACACTTATATTCATTCATAACATACTATTTTCCACACATGAAAAAATAAGATATATTAAAAACAAAGTGATATTTTTTAAATTTCATAGATTTTAATAAAATATAAGTAATTTTCAATGAAAAGTGTCCATTAAATAAATTAATTTATATTAATAGCTATTAAGGATTGAATTAACTTCATCCAGTAAGAATTTTGATTAGAAATTATGGCATTATATCTTATTGTTTATCCGTATTATTTATATTAACTATTTTTCTAGGTGAAAATTTTAACATTGGATTCTATAAATATTGACCAAAAAATAAATGTAACATAATTAGAAAATATAAAAAACATGATTATAAATGTTCACTTAATATTACGTAATTAAGTAATTATTATTTGGAGAAAATATTTTTAATTTATGTTAAAATAAAATTACAAAAAATTATTTAATAAAAAAATCCATTTCAGCCTATACACATATTTATTCAAATCTGATTCATAGAAAAAAAATTTTTATTGTGTAAAATATTTTATGAAGTAATTAATATAAAATTTTTATTAAAATATTAAAACAATATGGATTAATTTAAATTATTTTTTAAATATATCGCATTGATAGAATAAACATTTAAAAAATATTTACAATTCTTTTTGATTTTTTATTATTTTTAATAATACTAATTTATTTTTTCAAAATTTAGTTACAATATATTCCCATAAATAAATTTTTTCGACGGTAAAATATATATAATATTTTAATAATATTACTATGTTCATCTAAACTCTTACATGCTTGTAAAACAAGCTGATAAAGAAATGAAATTATATAAAGAGAAAAATTACATAAAAAGATAATGGTTTTATATAATTGGCATGCAATATATTTAATATTTAATTGATTAAGATTATTAAATAATAATTAATTTTTTAGTCATAGTAAATGTCAATTAATGTATGAGTAGTCCAATGGAAATATTTAAGTGATTAGTGGTGAAAAAAATTATATAGCCCCACAAGGTATCTGTGGTCTCCGGGGACAATAATTTTTGGGTATTTTTCCATGGCTAGCAATTAATTAATTAGGTATCAGATACATTCATGATGAAAATTAATGTGTATTGGCTGTATTCATGATTATAAGAATGATGTCCCCATTTTACTCTTGATAGTAATATTATGATGTTAAACGTTATACATTATATATCTTAAATCTTTTTATTGTTATCCATGAAATTATTAACAATGTTATTCTATACATTTATATATTTAATGCTCATGTTATTTATTATATGAATGATTTATCTATTATCCTTTCATATACAATGCTAATGAATGTTTTTTAGTGATATATTTTGTTGTACACAACCAATTCGTAATAATATAAGATCAAAATTTTTTAATTTCATTTTCTAGGTTCCATGAAAATATTTTAAACTTAATTAAATATTGTTCTATAGAAATAAAATGTATTTGAAGAAGTTTATTGTGACTTGTTTTAACATTTCCAACATAAAATGAAAATCATTTATGTATCTTGACTACAAGGAAAAGTAAATATTATGATCCTTTATGATGTAATCTATTTTATGATGTACTAATGTGATACATTTACAAACATCTATGGGTTTTAGGAATCTAGGTTATTAATATTGGTATCAAAGTAAGAATAGTTGAAACATTGGTAACACGATTTAGGAAAATGTTGATTATTGAACATAACCCTAAGTCAAACTCTCTGGATCCGTCTAAAAATTATAAAGCCTCGAATCCTTTTGGTATATTATAGTTTTTATTATTTACTAGTAATGAAATAAATTATTAGATACAAACAAGTTCATGTTGTCTACTACATATATTCACCATGGGGTAATCAATACAGAAATTCAATTTTTTTAATTAATAATTTATGATTGATTCCAACCATAATAATATTTTTGAAATGGAAACATATAAAAAACGTAGAGATGGAAATCCATAATAAATAGTCCATAACAGATAACTCCCCAAATAATTAGACTATTTAGGGTGTTATATCACAAACAAAATTAGCTAAAAATTCTATTCAATGGAACCATAATCTATCAAAAATAATTATTAATAATGATAATGTTTTTATTTTACAAAAAATTATTTATGTTGGAATAATATTTTCACCAAAAAAATTCATCTAAAAATTCATATAATGAAATAAAATATCCATCAGTATTAATATAAATTCTAATCAAAATTATAAATAATTAAAATACAATTAAAACTCATTTATTATAAAATTTAAAAATAAATATAACGTAAATTTACTTCATATAAAATAAATCAGAATATATCATTGGGGATGAGTCCTTTGTCTAATTAGGGTGGGAAATAATGTCCAATTATCCAGGGGAACCCCATAACTAAACTATCTGTGAGCTGTTGTAAATTCTCCATCATGTTCTGACATATCGTATCTCACATTCAACACTTCTCTTGTTTCTATAAGGCAAATATTCTTATATCATTATGTTATGATCTTATACCTTCCTCACACACCGTAGAAGAAAATGATGATGAAAATGACACATTATTTTAGATATATGATATTATTAATTCATTTCCATAAAAAACATTCCATGTTCAAATGTTGAAAAATACTAATCACCTAAACATTATGAAGGACAATTTCTATCTCCTACATTCAAGATAGCTCATCAAAACATGGATCACAAATTACCTTATTTCATACCTATCCTAACTTCACCATTATTATTAGGAGAATCCAATTTGTCATATATATCCTACAACCGTATGATTTGATGATTAAAATTTTCATAAATATTCTTTTAATTGGATAAACATGAATGAAATTGTAACCCCAATATATTGTAGTCTCTCACCAATAATATGTCTCATACTATAAATGCATATATTTATGTACACATAATACTATGTATTATTTTTCATCATCTACATCCTGTATACATTTCTCAAATACATTAACTGTTAAATAATAATACAAATAATAATATAGAAATCTATAACATAATAATACCTACCAAACTGATGATGTTATATTATTAATGTAGAGACCCAAGCTTGAAGTTCGTGGACATTACATTACTTTTGTGGAATAATTAATACATAATAATAACCAACACCAATGGACCGTAATAGTTTAGTGTCTTTGGAAACATGGAACATAATCTTCTAATCTTGGTGAAAGATCTTCAACATCACCCTTAAAGATCTTCCCCTTTGTTTCTTACCGAAAACCATTCTTTATATCCTATGAAAAAACATATAAAGGGTGAGATAAAATGCTCAGTAAGGGTATTCATGGAGAAAATAATACAAATCATTTACATTTGATCTTAAAAACATGAACATAATGATTAAACATCAAAATCTTGATAAATTAAACAAAACATGGTAGTACGTCAGGCATAGATCATAATGGAACATCAATCATGATAAAATAGCTTGGAAATAAAACCTGTAATTGTGGAAAAACATTAAGCACATGATATGATTTCCGTTGTAGCCAAGACATTGCAGCCAAGACTATCTGAGTGGACAAAGTCCATTATTGAACTGAGTTCACTCCTCGTTCCAGTCATGTATCACTGAACCGGATTAAATTTCTATTCCATCCACATCTATATCATGATAAAAAAATCTTTACCTAATGCATTGGAGGGAGATCTAGGTCCCACCCATATCATAACAAAATCATTCTTACTTATGCCACAAAATAAACTTAAAACATTCATCATAACCCAAAGTATAAAATGGGTTCCATAAACATCATCCCATCATCACATAATCCATATATAAAAAGGATATTTCATAATTAGAAAAGTGAAACTGTATAAATCATAGAGACATTATACTTGAAACTTAAACATATGAAATAATGTCATCTTAGATAGAAAATGGTTTTGATAAAACACTTGAAATGAATTCTTGAGGAAAATATCTTTTCTTCTTCAAAATCACTTTATTTTTAAAAAATTCCATGCAATTTTAAAATAAAAGTATTCTGTTGAAAATAGTCATGAAATCTTGTAGAGTAATATTCATGAAAATAAGGCATTATAAAAAAATAAAAAACCGTTCATGCCATAAAATTTAAAGAAAATTCTTCTCGTACTTTTGTCAAAAAAGTCAAAAATTACCTCGTTTGGTAAACAAAAGAAAGATTCCCTCCATACGATGTGGTAAAAGTAAAAAAAGGGTAAAAATGAATTTAAACATACATGGAAGAAAATTAAAAATTTTATGAAATCATTTTTAGAACATATGGACATATTGATAAACATAACCCAACTAAATACTTACGAATAAACAATCTCGGATAAGAATGATATTGGAATAATTATCCCGTACAAAGATCATTTTTTAAATAAAATAGATCAATTATGTGTATTCACTATACGGTCACATAAATAATGTATAGATACCTGATAAGATATAAAAATTCATTTCTCACATAATCAAAGAACGACATAAACAAGAAAGGGAAGATCAACCCAAATAACGAAAATTAGGTTAAGAAGTTCCCTTACCTCGTGTCCGACTTGACTCGATCATTCTTTAATCTCCTGAATAATAAACCAATGATAATTTCTACTTGATGAATAACCGTTTTCCACTTTATTATTCATTTTATATCACTTATTACCATGTTATAAACATTATGCAACCATTTAATTTTATAACGTTCGTTTTGTCGATATTTGGTACTTGAGAAAAAAATGGACTTCTTATAATTACATGTTGTTCATGTGGTCAATGTTACATTATATACAGAATGATATTCATGATTTATATACCATATATACCAGATATATCCAGCATATACATGTATTTATAATATTACATTACATATATAGGTAAGAAAGGAAATGCACTGTTCATGGAGACGGTAAGTCATACGTACCCATGAATGATACTTTCATTTCTATTTCATATTTTAATGGAATTAAAACACAATTACACATACGTATATTATAATTCCTACATAATATCATATATAATATCATTAACCCCATCATTTATACCACCCACATAAGGTATTAACGAATCACGTCACTTTGAGGGGTGGTAGTCCGCACTTCCTCAAATGAGATTATCATATTTACCCACTATGGAAACCATAATTGATTGATATAATTGGGAATTAAAGAAGAATAAGGAAATAATAAACACAATAAATATGATATATAAATATACTTCCATCATAATTGCCACCATGAGAGGCGGTAGGAGAAAATCGAACAATCGTCGTTTCTTAAGGCATTTGTTTTTCATCCACAGAAACATTATGTTCTTCATCCATTAGATGGAGGTTTTTGTAAGTTTAGTTTGAATAATTATCATTAAAAAATACTAGTATATTTTGGATACTGTTGTTTTTACAAAACAGAGGATTAAAAAGAGTTTAGGGGTTGGAGAAGTAGAATAAAAGAAAACAATTTAAGAGAAATTTTACCTTTAATTTCGGTAACTTCCATTGGTACGAACCAAAAGGAATTATTGAAGTGCCTTCTTCCTAAGCTAAGGATTATAAGATAAGGAGAGGGATGTAGGGAGATTAATTTGGAAGAGGATGGATTATCCAAATAGCTTGATAGGTGTGAGGAATTGGATAGAAATGGTCTCTTTTTATAAGGGGGAGGAGGGGCTCTTTTGGAAAGTGTGAAACTATTTTTTTATTATAAACTTATCTTTGGTTTCAAAAGGTCCAAAAAATCAATAAATATGATGATAGGATGACTCATGGTCGAAATAAAATCATCCAATCAGAATTATACGTGTATTGGATAATATTTTAATCATTATAATCTTATTTATTTAAATCATTTATTAATGAGGTAAATACTACATCATTATTGGGTCATGAATAATTTAATTTATTTGATATCTAAAATTATTAAAAACGAACATCATGTAGGAAATATTTATAGCTTTCAAATAAATATTTATAGTTAAAATGATAATTTATATAACCCCTTATAAAAATTAATTTCTAAAAGATTTTTGTTAATGTCAGTTTTTTCTTTACATTAAATTAATTAATCTAAATTGTCATTATAACTACCAATTAGAACAATGGGGTCCCAAAATCTACCCAAGGATGAAAATGGTCATCCACTACTCATTAAATACGGTTTTTACAAGTTTTAAGGCAATTTTGAATTATTATAATATTCTTTTAACCTTGAATTACCAGATTTACCTTTAATCGCGGTAAATAAAAGGCAAACGTTACTATTCACCAAAAATTATTTTCTTCTTATTGAACCACATTTTACATCTTTATAACAACCATGTATGTCGGATTTTTGAAATTATATTCATAGATGTGAGAAAATTTCATTTAAATGAAGGAGTTAGTTTTTTCAACTATCACTAAGTTATTTTACTATTCATCAAAACTTGATGTTTTTCAGAAAAATTCCAAAAATTAAGCCTAATATATATTTGATATTCCGAATTAAAAAATGATTTCTATTTTTCCAAATTCAAATCATATAAGTGGAATTAATTAATTTTAAAATTAATTCCTGTTATAAAAACAAATAGCGTGTTTTTAAGAAACAATAACTATCAAAATATCAAGATTTGTTTATGTCCAAATTCAAAGTGAAATTAATTCCAATGACCAAAATTGGATTAAATGGTAAAAATATATTCTAATTACACTTTAAAACCAATTAAAAAAATAATCTAACCATATAAATTGTTGCGACGAAGAATGTTGTTTCTAATTAAAATATAGCATGTTTTTACTATTCATTAAAATATAAAAGTTATCAAAATAATATGAGAATTTTATCCAAAGTAAATTTTTATATCCGGATTCCAAATAAGAATTTTATTTTCTCAAATTGAACTTATATCCATGTAAAAAAATAGATTTAATGTGGGTATGCCATCAAAAGGAGGAAAAACTGCATTTTTTTAAAAATACTTATTTTACTCGAAAAAATTATTTTGTCCTCACATGATGTTCTAGAAAATGTGTAAGATGAAATAATAATATTATAACATTAAAAATGTCATTAAAACTATTCATAATGGCTACTTAATAATAATATTATAATCATATATCGTTGTTTAGTGAAACCCGGTATTGCGTACAACACACGCTATCGAGGAAGGTCCTGATTGCATGTAATGAATGGAATGTCAGGGATGCATGTATTGAAAGACTACTTTATTGTTGCGTATAATATATTCAAACCATATTTCATTTATACATTGAATATATATATATATACACTCAGTGTTTTTTAGAATAACTACTATCAAACAAACTTGAAATTGTGTGTAACACAATCCAAGAATAGTGTTGCGTATACTGCAAGCTAATACGGTGTTGCGTGTTGCGCAAGATAATCTTGGTGTGGCGTACAACAGAACATATAAAAAAATTAAAAATATTATATCTCATAAAATATCAGGGTGTTACGTTCTACCCCCCTTAAAACGAATTTCTCCCTCGAAATTCTTCAGGGTTATAAATGGATTACTATTTGAATGTTTCTTTCATAGAAACCCACATCGTAAAAAGAAATAATAAACTTAATTTTAAAAACTGATGTATGATGCATAATGGTTACCCCAATTAACATATCACTGGGTTTCCACATAAGAGAATATAGGTGAAAATATGGATATGGAAGAGAAATATAACCATCTAGTTCTGATGGAGAGTGGTAGAGAACATGGCTACGAAAAATCCAACAATCACAGAGCCATAAATTTGTGATGATCTAAGGTACCATCTGATTCATCAGATATAAGAGCACTAGGACAACATTTTTGGTTTTCTAGATCATTTCCCTAATATTGATGAGTTTTTTTTAATTAAAATAAATTCTTACTTGAATTTGCTACAATATCACTATTGTTCGTGCCTTGAACAATTTCTACATCATCTCATAAAACAAATGAAGTTGAATTTGTCATCCGCAAAGTGTTAACAGATCATGCGATAGAATGATAGGTCATTCCATTTGTCTCAAACAAAAGGTTGGAAAAAGTTATTAAATATACATAAGTCCATCAATGATGAGATTAATCGTATATGGTGCCTAAAAGGGATTTATATTTCATATATCATACCACTTAATAAATTAAAACTAATTTATACTAACCAGGGACTTCCTGTAGTCCAGTGGTATGCGATAAAGGCCTGTCACACATCGGTTGTGGGTTTGATTCCTATAACCTTTTCCGACGCGACGGGTTGTCGCCCATCCTGCAGGTTGTACCTTTTTCTAAAACTACATTATTATAACCTTCCTACAATAATATCAAAAAATGATATAGCCTTAAAAAATACTATCTAATGTCAAAAATAATCCATTCCAATCTTTAGACATATCCAAAATACATCTATCCGATCTCATAGTATAAATAAAATGATTACTGGAAGGGTCACATAACAAGCACATAAATACCATCATTTATCCCTCACATATCACAAGATATATCTTCTTGGTCACATTCCAAACATGTGAATACCGTAATCTGGTATTATCTTGAAAAATGAATACCCATTGAACTTTAGTGAAAACATGAATGCTATCAAAAGTTAACTCTTTCCACATACCAAAATCCAAAAAATTTATATATACTTAAACCATGATATCACTTTTTCCTTATATCAGTCATGATCTCATTAATACTATCAAACATTTCGTTATCTCCTTATCCCTTATTTATGCGCATATTAGGTGCTTTCCAAAAATATCTGAATAACCTTTTGTGGTTACTGGTACCATTCAACATATACTTTCAAAAACATAAGGAAAAAATTTGTATAACAATCCTTAGATGTCTCTTTATTCAATAGTACCATGAGATTACTTATACAACATTACTCTTGATAAACTTGTAATCATTCCACTACCTTCTTAAATAATTGATTGATCGTGAACAATTATTTCATATCACAAATCATTTGTAGTCTCTTCATCATAATAAATATAAATACTACCCATAAGACCATGATGATTCTCTTCATGAGATTTTCCCTTATGACATTGGTTTGCATAATGCCCGTACATTCCACATTTAAATCATTTAACCATTGTTGATGTCTTAAAAATACCATTATCCTTGTCCATGATGTTAACTGAACCTTTTCCTTTGCAATTATTGGCATTGTGTCCTTATTTTCCACACCCAATGCATCTTTCAGTTCCTTTGAAACATTCTCCCTGATGCCTCTACCCACATGATTTACATGGGGGAAACTGAAATTTCTTTCCTCTATAATCATCATGAAACTCCATCTTTTTCTTATTAGGTGAGCCAGGAAACATACCAAAGTTGAGATTATTGGTCATATGATGAGATTGCTGATTAGGAATAATAATGATGTTTTGACATCCAAATCATGCTTCATTTGGTTGCACAAGACAAACATTATATTCTCCATTAACATGAATCCTCCTATTTCCTGCCATTTCTTAAAACCCAAAAAGAATATTATGAAAGGAAGAACTCGTACTAGAAAAAAACATAATCAAGGGGGATAACATTCAAACTCTAACATCTTATGGTAAATTCTATGGTCATTACTGTAATTCTAAGACTATAACCTATACTTATACGTAACCTTAGGGACATCCCTAGACATACATTAAAATATCTTTTTGGGATCTCACTAAAGTTTTCGCATCCTAGCTTCCAAATGTTAACTAAAAATTTTCTCTGATACCAACTGTAGAGACCCAAGATTGACGTACATGGACATTACATTACTTTTGTGGAATAATTAATACATAACAAGAACCAAAACCAAAGGACTGTAATAGTTTATTGTCTTTGGAAACATGGAACGTAATCTTCTAATCTTGGTGAAAGATCTTCAACATCACCCATAAAGATCATCCATTTTTTTATTACCTAATACCTTTCTTTATATACTGGGGAAAATTAAACATATAAAGTGTGATATCAAATGCTCAGAAAGGGTGTGCATGGAGAAAATAAAACAAATCATATACATTTGAACTTAAAAACATGAACATAATGTTTAAACATCAAAATCATGAAAAATGACATAAAACATGGTAGTACATTGGGAATGGAACATAATGGAACATCAATCATGATAAAATATCTTGGAAATAAAACTTGTAATTGTGGAAAAACATTATAAACATGATATGATTTCCGTATTAGCCAAGGCATGTCTTCCAAGACCATCTTAGTGGACAATGTCCCTTGCTGAGCTGATTTTACTCCTCGTTCCAGTCCTGTATCACTAAACCAGATTAACTTTTCATTCCATCCATGTCTATCTCATGAGATATAAATCATTTCCCAATAAATTAGAGGGATATATAGGTCCCACCCTTATCATAACGAAATCATTATTACTTGTGCCACAAAATAAACTTAAAACATTCATCATAACCCAAAGCATAAAATTGGTTCCATAAACATCATCCCATCATCACATAATCCATATAAAACAAATAGATATTTCATCATAAGAAATGTGGAACCATGTAAATCATAGATACATTATACATGAACCATACACATATGAAATAATGTCATCTTAAATGAAAAATGGTTTTTTAAAAACACATGAAGTGAATTCTTGAGGAAAATATACTTTCATCTTCAAAATCATTTTCTTTTCACAAAATACCATGCAATTTAAAAAGAAAACTATTTTTTTGAAAATAGTCATGAAATCTTGTAGAGTAAGATTCATGAAAATAAGGCATTATAAAAACATAAAATTCTGTTCATGCTGTATAAGTTAAAAAAAATTCTTCTCGTACTTTTGTCAGAAAAGTCAAAAAGTACCTCGTTTGGTAAACCAAATAAATATTCCTTCCATAAGATGTGGTAAAAGTAAAAAAATGGTAAAAATTACTTTAAAATTACATGGATGAAAAGTCAAAATTTTATGAAATCAAATTGAGAACATATAGACATTGATGACAAACATAACCCCAGTAAATAATTACGAAATAAATAATATCGGATAAGAATGAGATGGGAATAATTATCCCGTACAACGATCGTTTTGTTAATAAAATAGATCACTTATGTGTATTCACTATAAGGTCACATAAAAAATTTATAAATACATGATAATATATAAAAATTCATTTCTCACATAATCAAAGAACATCATAAACAAGAAATAGAAGATAATCCCAAAGAACGGAAATTTGTTTAAGAAGTTCCCTTAGCACGTGTCTGACATGACTCGATCGTTCTTTAATCTCATGAATAATAAACCAATGTTAATTTATCATTTCATGAGAACCTTTTTAAACTTTATTATTCATTTTATATCAATTATTTCAATGTAATAAACTTTATGTAACCATTTAAGTTAATAATGATCGTTTTGTCGATATTTGGAACTTGAGTCAAAAATGGACTTCTTATAATTACATGTTGTTCATGTGGTAAAAGGTTCATTATATCCAGAATTATATTCATGATTTATATATCATATATATCATATATATCTAGAATATACATGTATTAATAATATAACATAATATATGGAGGTAAGAAATGAAATGCACCGATCATGGAGACGGTAAGACGTACGTACGCATGAACGCTACTTTCATTTCTATTTATTATTTTAATGGATTTAAAACATAATGATACATAGGTAAATTAAAATTAAAGTATAATATCATATATAATATCATTAAATCCATCATTTCTACATCCCACATATGGTATAAATGAATCACATCACTTTTAGGGGGTAATAGTCCGCACTTCCTCAAATGAGATTATCGTATTTAACCACAATGGAAACCATAATGGCTTGATATAATTGGTAATTAAAGAAGCATAAGGAAATAATAAACATAATATATATCATATATAAATACAGTTCCATCATAATTTCCACCATGAGATGCGGTAGGAGAAAATCGAACAATCATTATTTGTTGAGGCATTAGTTTTGCACCCATAGAAACTTTATGTTCTCCATCCATTAGATTAAGATTTGTGTATTTTTAGTTCGAATATTTGTCATAAAAACATACTAGAATATTTTGGATAATGGTTTTGTTAGAAAATAAAGGATTAAAAAGTGTTTAGGGGTTGGAGAAATAGAATAAATGACAACAATTTAAGAGAAATTGTTAACTTTAATTTTGGTAAATTACTTTGGTTTGAACCAAAAAAACTTCTTGAAGTGCCTTCTGCCTAAGATAAGGCTTCTAGGGGGAGGAGAGGGATGTAGGGAGATTAATTTGGAAGAGTTTGGACGTGCCAAATGGCTTGAGAGGTGTTAGGAATTGGATAGAAATGGTCTCCTTTTATAAGGGGGAGGATGGGCTCTTTTGGAAAGTGTGAAAATATTATTTTATTATAAACTTATCTTCAGCTTGAAAAGGTCCAAAATCATTAAAAATGATTATTAGATGACTCATGGTCGAAATAAAATCATACAATCATAATTGGACGTGTTTTGGATAATATTTTAATCATTTTAATCTTATTTATTTAAATCTTTTATTAATGAGGTTAATACAGCATCATTATTGTGTCGTGAATAATTTAATTTATTTGATGTCTAAAAATTATAACCAAATACAATGATTTAGGAATTATTTTTATATTTAAAATGAGTATTTATAGTCAAAAATATAATTTTAATATCCCCTTATAAAAATTAATTACTAAATATTTTTGTTAATGTAAATTTTTTCTTTACATTAAATTAATTAATCCAAATTTTCATTATCACTACCAAGTGGCTCAATGGGGTCCAAAAAATGATCCAGGGATGACCATGGTCGGAAAATACTCATCCAATAAGGTTTGGATAAGTGTTAAGGTAATTTTGAATTATTATAATATTCTTTTAACATTGAAATACCATGTTTACCTTTAACCGTGGTTAATAAAAGTCAAAAGTTACTATTCACCAAATATTATTTTCTTCATATTGAACCACATTTTACTTATTTATAACAACCATGTATGTAGGATTTTTTAAATTCAATTTACAGAAGTGGTAAAATTTTATTTAAATGAAAGAGTCATTTTTTTAACTACCACTAAGTGGTTTCACTATTCATCAAAAATTGAAGTTTTTCAGAAAAATACCAAAAACTCAGACTAAGCTATATTTGATATTTTGAATTCAAAAATGATGTCTATTTTTATAAATTCAATATATATAAGTGGAATTAATTAATTTTAAAATTAATTACCGTTATCAAAACAAATAGAGTGTTTTTAAGAAATAATAACAATCAAAAGATCGACACTTGTTTATGTCCAAATTCAAATGAAAATTAATCCCAATGTCCAAAATTTGATTAAACGGTAAAAATATATTTTAATTACACTTTAAAACAAATTAAAAAGATAATCTAAACATTTAAATTATTGCGATGGAAAAAGTTATTTTTAATTAAAATATCACGTGTTTTTACTATTCATAAAAATGTGAAAGTTATCAGAATAATATGAAAAATTAATCCAAAGTAAATTTTTATATCCTGATTCAAATGAAGATTATTATTTTTTCACATTTAACTTATAAACATGTCAAAAAATAGATTTAATGTGGGTGTGCCATCAAAAGGAGGAAAACCTGCATTTTTTGAAAAATACTGATTTTACTCGACAAATTTATTTTGTTCTCACACGATGTTCTAGAAAATGTGTAAGATGAAATAATAATGTTATAAAATTCATTATGTAGTTAATACTATTCATAATAGATACTTCTTAATAATTTTATAACCATATATCTTTGTTTAGTGAAACCCGGTATTTCGTACAACACACACTATCGAGGAAGGTCGTGATTGCGTGTAATGCAAGGCAAGTCAGGGTTACGTGTAGTGAAAGACTCCTTTGTTGTTGCGTATAACAGATTCTATCCATATTTTATTTACACATTGAATATATATATATTTATATACATATATATACATATATATAAATATATATACACTCAATGTTTGGTAGAATAACTATTATCAAACGAACTTGAAATGTGTCTAACACAATCCAAGAAGAATGTTGCGTATACTGCAAGCTAAAATGGTGTTGGGTATAGCGCAAGATAATATTGGTGTAGATTACAACATAAGATATGAAATAAATTAAAAATATTATATCTCATAAAATATCGGTGTTTTATAATTAATGTATAAATCCCAACTCTATATAGGGAATCTAATATCCCATAATTCTTTTACACAGAACTGAACCAGATTTTGAAAGTATATCCAATATATTTTGTGTATAGTCCCTCCCAATAATAATTAGGGATATAATTGTGTTTATATGGCCTAAAATACTCATAATATATAGTTATATATTCTCCCGGCCGAGGAACATAGTCCCGTGATATCAATTATTGTTCAGAATTACACTAGTCTGGCGAATAGCTCTATGTAAAAAACTCTAGAAATAAGAATAACTAATAAAAAAAATATTAAAATAAAATAAAATAATTGGACACCAAATATGTTTCATGTTTTATATTACTTCATTCCATGAAGAGAAAAGTCAATAGATAGACATCCCTATAGATTGAGATCAGAAATCCTCAATTATACAAGGTCCATATCCTCTCAGGTAGGTGTTATCATTTCAATACTATCTTATAAATATCATGGTGGTCATAATAACGTAATATACCCTAAATCAAGGAATGAATAAATAAATAAAAATTTTATTTCATTCAGAAATATAAAAATAATGAAAATTGGCTACTAATATATATATATATATATATATATATAATTTAATAATTATAAAAAATTAATTTTTAAATTAACTAGGTAGATATTTATTACAATATATTAATTTTCAATACATATATCTTATAAATAATAATAAATATTTAATAAAAAATATATCATTCATATTCAATATATTAATATTTATGTTATGTTTCAATTTATTTGGATTTTATATAATCATATTCCCCCCACTCATCATCGACAATCATATATTCTAAAATTTCATCATCCCTTTTAATATTAATTCCATTAGTTTCATAAGTAAAATTATCACAACCATAACCCCATAATAATGTGATCTCAATTTCAATAATTTTATCTCATTTATTAAGAGATAAATAAGTGGAATTTCTGGGAAAATATATCAATCATGATCTTAAACGAACCACTTTAACGTTCCATTAAGTGACTTTCATGTTATTTAATTTTCATTAGATTTTTTGAATCAATAAATTATCTCAATATAGAATGGTAATTCCACTAATTTAATAGATTCACTTGAAATGATAATAGAAATGATATATTTATTAAAATATCACTTTTATATTCAGTAACAATTATTCCATTTCAATAATTAACATAAAAACCTAGTTTTTTATCAATGAAATAAGATCTAATCATTATTATGTATTTCTAAACCAATTAATATATCCCAATTATTTTATCTATCATGCTGTAAAATTTAAATTTTCATTCATTGTGATTATTTCAATGTAGATATAGAGTTCCTTTATTTGAAATTTTACCCTCTATAAGTCCACATAAAAAATTGAAATCCATTAAACACATAAGTATTATAAGAATAGAGTAATTTTTATGGTAGATTAATAATATACATAATAAAATATAAAAATTATCAATATATTGTGATAAACATTAAAATAAATAATTAATTGTTATATATAAAATAAAAATATATATTTTGTTTTTTTATAAAAATAATTAACTTACAGGTATTTTAATCCAGTACGAAAAATTCTGTTTTGTTGTTCTTCATGAGATAATAGGGTAATTTGGTTAATTTTTTATATGACTATCATATAATATATAATCCCAATCTTATAAATTTAAATTTTATAAACTTCTCAAAACATTATAACCCAAAAAAATTACATACTACATTAGTGATGAAATTTATTCACAATTAAGTAAAACATATGTATAAGCACTCTAAAGTTCTTCAACTAATATCCATCATCCACGATGAAAACAAAAAAAATTCAGGATGAATAAATATTAACAATTGTTATTCAGTGGTATCATATTCATTTAACTCCCTATGACACATTCGATTATGTTTTGAAGGACATTCAGAATGGTAAATATAATGGAATATTTTTTAAATTTCCTTAAATTAGTAGGATTAATAAATTCACTATTCAATATATGCATAATTAAATACCATCTTCATTAACATTTACATACATGTCCAGAATGGGTATATCCATCAGAATTTTACTATTTCCCAATATTTAGCTTCATGTAAAAAATTTAATATTAAATTATCCATTGAGTTAAATAGTACTTGTGAAAATACTTTTTCCAATTTACATTAAAATCAATAAACTTCATTTTACAATGTATCTATAAACCAATGTTTTTTGTTTCAGAAAAAAAATGCTCCCACGAAATATGATATTTCAGTTAAAACCCCCATATTTTAGAATTTTATATCCCAATGAGGCCAATATTTTTTAATAAATCTTTTATGGAATGATAATTATTTATTTTTAAACCTTTAACATGTCTATTTTTGATGAAATGTGACTAATTATAGGTATATCGCTCTCATAACCTCAAATATATAATCTATTGAAAGAATAAGAAATAAGTTATATTATAACGTTTATTGCATGATTTATGCTTTTTTTAATGTTTTCATCATTTATTCTTGAATAAAAAATGGTTGGGAATCCTCTAAATTTGTGAATGATGTACTCATGCTTTTATATTATCATTATTCTTTTCATGGTTTTCCAAAACCATATATAATATTTTATAAAAAATAGATTATTAAAATATTAATTTAATCTATCACATGATAAATCAAAAAAAATCATACAAATATGGAAGATCCAAAAAATAATTAATTTTTTTTAATTTTAATATCATTCATACCACCAATTTTATGTTTGTTTATAGTTGGTAAAAATTAATGGGTGGTAATTAGTAGTCAATATATTTGACTAAAATACCTAAGATGACTAATGTTGATCAGCCTCTTTAAAATATTCATATCATATAATTATATATATTTCACTGAAATATGTGACTTTTATGAAGAAATATTTGATGATGGTTAAAAAATAGAACATTCAACCATTGAAAAATAATAATAAAATTATAATCTGTGACACAATATGAACAACAATTTAGAACATGTTCCTTTGATCCAGATAACATACCACATGTCGTAATTTGATATATTTTCCATATTAATATAGCATTATGTTTAAATTTTTTTACTTGTGAATATTCCAAAAGTATATAAACTATTATTCTATAATAATACTATATCATTAATCTGTGGATCAAAAAACACATCAAAATTATTTTTCGAAACCCAAATAATTATGAATATATATATATATATATATATAATTATTTTTCCATCATCATTTTCCAAGGTGGTATGTTGAATGGACATATGAAAATAGACAAAAAAATAAACAGAATCTTATAAGTACCAAATGGATAGAAAAAATTATTATAATGACCAAGAAGTATGTTATGTGGTTCAAATGAAATAGTATAATGCACATGATCTATGATTTTCCAAGAATTAACATCACAAAGTTGATTTAATCATTTATAAATAGAAATATACTATTTATTGAAAGTCATCAATGATTTTATTTAGTGAATCATAAATTGGTATTATAGCTTAATTTTAAATGAATAGTACCACACATGTTTTATAAGAATAAATATGGAAATTTAATATTATACCTCTCAATACCTTGATTATCCAATTTTTTCAAAAATTACCAATGAATCATATTCATGATAATATGAGATTTAATCATTAGAAAAACATTATTTTTCTAATAGTTATGTCCCACATTAGGACCCAATTTATTTCTCTTATATAAATTTACAGAAAATGTATTCCCAATAGACAAAGATGATTTAAGAAAATAATATTTGATCAATACAATTTCATGACATTCCAAATCCAGATTTAATATCCATAAATGATGATATAACATAAAATTTTATTATTTTAACCATGATATAATTATTCCGTTGCACATTGAAAGATAACATAATTTCTATATAGTTATGACTTATGATTCAAATGTTAATATTCAGTTTGTGTTTGGAATGATTGGTTAGTTGCATCACATAATTAATTTTTAAATTGTAATATGGTTGGATCTATTTTTTTATCTCCTTAATTTTTTCTTCAATATATTAATTTTAAATTACACATTTATGAAAAAAAACTAATCTTCAAAATATAAACACCAATATTATAAAAAATTTCTCAACATTAGAGGCCACACGTTTTAAATAGAGAAAGAATTATTAATTATTAGAAAACACAAAATTTTACATTACAATGACATAGATTCTTTGAACCCCTCGATTAAAACATAATTTATACAAGATTTTTTTTAAATTGATTTATCCAATCATGATCTCATATCAGAAAATTTGGTCTATTTCCCAGGCTAATGATTATCTGAAAAATCATAAATAATAATATATTTAATTATTAAATCATTTAAAAACGTATTAAGCTAATAAAAAACATTAATTTTTTAGAATATTTATGTAATTTATTATTAATAAATAAATTTTAATAAAACAAGAAAAAAATATTTGAAATAAATTTGTTCTTATTGAAAATTATTATACATTATTATAAATTAATAAAAAATAATAAAAAATAATTATATATTATAAAAGTATACAAAAATAAATAACAAATCTCAATGTCATTAACCATTAGGTAATGAGAAATTACTAATTTGTGTCCACTATAATGAAATATTTTATTTCTCTTGAACTTAAGATTGATAACCTTCTTAATTTTATCATTTTTAGTTACATATTAAAACATATATTATTTTGGAGTAATTCATAATATGTTATAACAATTAATAATATATATTCTAAATTTATAAGAATTTTTATCATCATGAAATCATTTTTATAAATGTATAATATTTTTTCTAAATTTATAATAAATTATTTTATATTTTCTTATGTTATTAAAATAAACATAATTTTTTTTATTAAATTCTATAAATTTATGTAATATTTTTTAGTTTTTAATATCTATTACTAATACGTTTTATTTTTTTATAAATATTTAACATTTGTTATTAATGTATAAAAATATATAATAATTCATATTATTTTAGTATTTACTAATAATTTTTTTTAATATAATAATTAATTAAATATCATCCAATTCATCAGAATTTAAAATAATTTCAATTTTTTGACTAATTTATATACATTTTTATTAATTTAATATATTTATATTAAAATTATACAAATATTTATTAATTTACACTAATTTTACATAATATATATTATATATAATTAATTTACATGAATGTATTCTTATTATGTATTAATTATAAATATTATTGAATGTTTTATAAAAATTTTACTAAAATATATTAATTATACTTATGTTATAGAAATTTATTTAAATTTATAAAAATTTGTATAAATTGTAAATATTTATGAAATTTTTTAATGTCTTTTAATTTATAAAAAATTACTGTAAATTATAAAGAATGCATTTTTTTAATATGAAATAGTTTATAATGATTTATAAACTATAACATTAATTGATTTCAGTTTGTACTCATTTGCAAAATCATTTTTAAATTTATATAAATTTATGGTAAATTATATGAATTAAAAAGTTGTTTTTATAATTTGAATAATTTATACATTTTGATGGTGAAATTATTTTATATTATATAAATTTATACTAATTTTTCATTGATTAAACTAATTTCTTTAATTTTTTTATATAAAGCTGTACTATTTTATAATAATTTAAACTAAATTTTATTAATTTATACTTTTAATATTAAATTATATTTATTAATTTCCATATATATTAATTATCTATAATTTTTTAAAATTTATTATATTTGTTATAAATTTATAAGTATTTAATTAAAATAAATTAATTTCAATTAATTTAAACTAATTTTATTAAATGTATACAACTTTTTTGTAAATTTATATTTATTTTACATAATATTTTCTATTTAAAATAATTTATTTTCAATTATAATAATTATTTTATTTATTCTAAAAATTAATTACAAATTTATTGTAATTTTCAACAGTTTTATATTAATTTTAAATATTATTGTACAATTTTCAGTATATAATATAAATTTATATGAATTTTTAAAATCATTTATCAATTTATAATAATTTATAATTTTTTAAAATATCACGAACCCTCCCCTGGGACCAGTGCCGTGACTCCCCCAAACCCGCCTCCTGAAGGCCTGGGGTTGGTGACTAGAACGGAAGCTATCAACCTTTAAATTGGGGGATTTTACCTTTGTTCATATAGGCACAAACACACACAACCATGTCCAAAAAACTGTAAAGGTAAACATGCATGCCACTAAACAACTACTGAGTAAAGGTACATGTTTTAGGTCAAATGGGACAGAATACAAACCCAACAAATGATAATATGAAAATTGGATAGTACAAAAGATCTCTAAAAAGTGGTTCGTTGAAAACCCCAGAAGATAGGTAACTATAGACTAGCTATCAGAAGCCATATAAGTACGCCCCACCTACCTAATCTCACCGTGCACCACAAGGTTCTAGGACACCATGTCCTTCGTGAAGGCGCAAATCATTTTCCCCAGATACAACATGTGTGGGTGAAGCCTGTGCCTAGGTGAGTAACAAAATACTCAGTAGGGATCCCAAACAACAAAGAAAGACAACAAGACAATCCAAAATGAACGATCACAAAGAAAGATAGATCCCATAGGTGTAATCAAAAGTACGGAAAGAAAGACTATCATCTATAATAATGAAAACCTTGGACTATGAGGTAATCGTTTCGAACGAGTTCCAGGGGTCTGGCCGGTCACACAGAGCAGCTTCACACATTGGTTGTTGTAGTACATCTACACATGGTCACTTGTAGTTGATACACACAGGGTCATTTGTAGATGATTCACATAGGGACCCTTCTAGCTGATCCACAATGGGTTTATTTTAGCTGATCCACACAAGGTCCCTTGTAGCTTATCCACAGGTGGTCTTTTTTCAGCCACAAGATTTCCGCACATAGAGCACTTGATTCTGAAGGATTCTAGTCCTTAAGCCATTCAACGTATTTCAATATCCATGAAGACCTCTATAGAGAAAGACAAAAGAAATGTCTTTTTAAAAGGGTTCCAACGTCGTGAATGGCTCATCAACCCGACACCCAATCTGAATGATATTGTGTTTTAGTAAATAACTGCCTTTTGTGTACGATCCTGATCCAACCTAGTCAGAGTGACACACCAACCCAGCCCAGGGGGTCCCACATGACGCGACCTAGGTTGGCTAACTTGAAATGACTTTTTTGGGTCTAGGTCAGCACGGTCCGTCCTTGCTACAAGGGAATTCCCATTGGACATCATTGTCCCAGGCCCGGTTCAGATGTGGGTCCATCCCACCGGGTCACCAAGTGACCCAGATTTTATCTAAACCAACTTACACTAGAAGGTAGGTTATCATTCCCATCACGGTCCACCCAGTGGCCCGACATTAACCCGCTACCTTGGCCAGCAAATGTGGGTTGGCTTTACTCCATCTTGGGCCACCTCACGGCCCTGTTTGCACTCCCTACTCAGAAACCAAGAGGTCGTCCAATTCGTGTTCCATTGGATGGAATACCCAGCTTCCCTATCTTGTCCTGGAAACGTTTATAATTAGACCACGTTCTAGGATGAAGTCATGCAATGCACAGTGCGGGCTGCTCCACCGATAATGATGTGTGGTCGCATCAGACCTCCACGTACCACCGGCCCGAGCATCGGCAGATCCTACTCCACTTCTACAACCTGAGATGAACGTGGAATCCTCCTCATCATACTAACATGTTGTACATGTATTATTTTCAGTTGATAACTGGGTCCACTCTGATGGACCATTTGTCAGACTGTCTTTTCCTCTGTGCTCCTTGGTGTGTTATCTTCCTTGCTACGGCCTAAAAAATGCTTCTTCGTCAGCTCAGAGGTTCGACCATGACGAACACACAGGAATTCCCATGACGGAGGGGCATGTACCATATTTATGTCAGACAACACCCTCTATGTTAGAGTTTTTAAAACATGGGGGAACCTGATTTGGATACTAATAAAATTAAAACTTATGTAAAACCCTGATAATGAACACCATTCTATAAGAACAAGAGATCCATGGATGAACATGTTCAAAGATTGATCCATGATCGTTGTTTTAGATTTAATAATATAGAAACACAAAACAAAAAAATTAAACAGCTTCCTAGGATAAATTCATTGCTAAAGTGAACGGTTCATATGGATTCAAGTTTTTTTTGAAGCTATTGTCGTTCATCGCTCCCCATTCCCATTATTCGAGGTGTTTTATTTTTGCTAGCGATTCGACTACATAATTTGGGGGTCATATTTTATTCACTATCTATTAGAGAAATTATATCTCTGATCCGATAATCCATTATCTCATTTATGTATAAATGTGTCATCGTGTTTTTGTTTTGCTGCATCATCACATAGTTAGACTATTTTATTTATGAAATTGCATATCTGTTATGTTCAATTAATGAGTCCTTTCACTGCTCATTTATGATCCTCATTAATGAGATTGATTTAATTTGACTCTTCTTCACCTCCATGCCACATCATAGAACTAACGTTCCACTTTTCAACTGTGAAGAGAAATAAATAAAATAACTCTTTTCAGTTATTCTATTTTTCTTCTGAAAAGTCCAACAATTATATTTTTCAGTAGACCCTATCAAGTCTTATAAAGGTTTTTTTCTAGGAAAATATCGTCATCTAATGTTCAAAGGTGGCCTCATATTTTTGATCTAAGCACATATTTAAACGGTAGAAAAAACCATTTGGATGATTATTTAATTGAACTAAAGAACTTGAAAATTCTATGTCGGGCACACCGGGACTCGGAATCAGCTGTGGTATGAGCACCAAGTCTAGAAATAATATCATATAATTAAAAAAAATACATGTAATTTATGGGAAATTTCATTTTCCCCACCTTTAAAGCATCACGTTCCCATAATCCAAAACATGGGGAAGAGAATCAAATGGAGGTACTGTGCATGAATCGTAGCCTCTCACTACCAAGTGAAACATTGGAAATTCTTGTCCTTTCCTTGAATTTGTTCTAGATGAATCAACCACCCATGAATGACCCAATCATGTCGATCCTCTATCACCACCATTTACTCTATAAAAATCCACCCATCGTCATTTCCCAGCTCAACCTAATCGATGTTGTGGGATGTGTCATGTATGTACCTTCTCAACTGTAACATGTGAAAACATCGTGCACCATTTGCATATATGGGGGAATAGTTACGAGGTACTCCACCTTTCCAACGCTGCTCAAAATATGTTAATGTATGATGAACCTTGGAGATAACTTGTCGCCACAACCGAATCTCTAAAATCCCTATCAGGATGAGCCTAATGAAACACATGGTCTCCCTCCTCCAACTCCAAGGGCCTCTATCTCATGTTATCATATGATTTTTTTATTCATTGTGATGTACTCATCTTCTCCTATATGATCTACACCTTCACTCCGTGGTAGCCCATATCAACACTGGAGCCAAGAGAGCTTACTCCCCTTAGTCTATCTAGCATGGAGGTGATCTGCATGATCTGGTATAGAAATCCTAGAACTGTGTCATTTGAATGGTTGAATAATTGTTTTTGTTTTATGAAAACATTAACAGTGTTAGGTGGTCCTCCCAAATGTTACCAAAATCAATGATGCAAGAACAAATAGTTTTTCCAAGGCTTGTATGGTCTGCTTCATATGACCATCTATCTGTGGGTGAATGGTTCTGCTTAAGCACAACTGAGTCCTGAACACCTCCTATAATCCCATAAACATCCGAGATGTGAAACGAGTGTAAAATTATAACATTATTTTTTAGAGAACCCTCTAGAAATGCATTATCTATTGGATCCCAAGGTATATCACGCCCTCTACATATCCCTATTCCTAGATTGCTAAGAAGTGATCCAAATTGTTGAGTTAGCTGATGATCATCCATATAGAATATTGGTCCAAGTGTGTGTGGTAATCCCATCATGATCTCCATATAGATACCATCTCACATCCACTCCAGTACCTCAAGTGTTTTGGCCAAGCATGTTGGAACTTGATGCCCATCCTTCACATGGTGACAAGTGAGGCACTGTGAAATGAACCTGACCACCACTTTCTTCATCCTTATCCACGAGTACTAACATCAAAGAATCTTGTAAAAAAATTTCACACCTAGATGTACCTCCAAAAGGTATGTGTGGATCTATGTCAACAACACCTCCAAAAATATCAGTGGTACTACAGTACGCCCTCAGAAAATGATGACATGCTCCCTACAAATCAAAAATCTATCAGGATCCTGCCCCAATGACAACCGAAGTGTGGGTCCCACATTCAACATCTACAATTTGTGCCTCCGTAACTCACTGTATGAATAGGGGAGTGGTAGTCATCGACTGATGGTATGCTGATTTGTCATCATCCATGAAGGATATCTGTAGAGTGGCTAGCATCTTCATCGTCTCACTCAGTATTTGCTAACTGAATCTTCTACTGAGCTCTTATGCCACCGTGACCCCCTTCTAATAATTATACAATATCTCAAAGTCATAGTACTAGAGGAACTTTTTCCATATCTATTACCTCATGTTCAGGTGCTTCTGAAAGAATATATACTTGAGTCTTTTGTGGTTGGAGTAGATGGATAATTGTCCTCCCATCAAGTTGTGTTTCCATATCTTCAATGAAAAGACAACGGTTGTTATCTCCAGGCGATGGTTCATGTTGTTTTGCTACTTCTTCCACAACATCCATGAACTAAAGGGGATCACTTCTCTCTCCTGCATCGGGACACACCCTACTCCAGTCCTTGATGTATAACAAAAATCTACATAGCCAATTACCTCTTAATGTAGTCTCTAGATGGGGGAACACAATAGCCTCCACCTAAGCTCATCCAAACCTTACTGGAACTTCTATTTCCACGCAATGGGGTGTCCATTGTATGTCAAAGTTGAAAAGGGATTTTACTAATATGAAATTTTCAGGCAAGAACCTATAGTTGTATCCAACCGACCCTAGGAAACTACACACCTTAGGCACACAACTGGGTGGCTCCCAATAAAGAACTTCTACAATCGTAGATTGATCAACTAAAAATCCGTCTTCTGAGATTATGTTTCCTAGAATGTGTACCACATGAATCCAAAATTGGCACTTTGAAAGTATTCCAAAATTATGGTGCTCTGAGAGGGTATCTAGAACAATCCATAGGTGTGTAGTGTGATCTTCATCATTACCTTGTACACCAAGATTTCATCAATAAGGACCACCCTGAAACGATTGAGGTAAGGGTTGAAGATCAAATTCATGAGTCCCATGAACACTGCAATGGTGTTCATCACGCCAAATGACACCACTAAGAACTCAATGTGGTCATACCATCATCTAATGACTATTATTATTTCATCCTCATCCTGTGCCTTATGTTTGTGAAATCCTAATATGCGGTCTATCTACGAGAACCATCTCACTCCCCTTAGCTGATCGAAGTGGTCATAAATCACTAGCAGTGGATACTCTTTCTTCATGTTCATGTTGTTGTTGGTGAATCATTGGACCTCCCAATGCCCTTATCCTACAATTCCTCCATCTGTACCCTCAACTCATGATGCTCCGTGGGAACCATTTGATATGATGGAATGTATATCGGTGTAATACCAGGTCACAATTCTCTTTAGATTTTATCCTCTTTTGGAGGACATAGTCTCAGAACATTATCTAGAAATATGTCCTTGTACTCATCCACCACAATAGGAAATCTTGGATCCTCTAATCCACCACATAGAGGGTGAGGTTAGCCAACTGGTGAGTGATAAACTACACCCTCCTCCAAAAAATTCTATCTTGTTCCGTAATTGCTCCCTTATTTCCAGTGAAGAAAAACTTGTTCCTATCCTCACAGATAAACCACCCACTATGCCCAAGACAATCGATCTGAGCATGAACAGTGGATTACCATTCCATGTACACGATTAAATCGTAGGTCCTCAACACCACTACTAGAAGATATCATTCCAAGATATCACCTACAAGAATAAGATATACATTCAGCACTATTGTGTGATCATTGAATCCCCTTCCTTGAGAGTCTCTAACTGTAATGATCGATCCAATGACTCCACCAGAATCTCCAAGACTCGAACGAGGTCGATGGTAATGAAAGAGTGAGTGACACATATGTCTATAAGAATTTAATATAAGGTGTAGAATACATAGATCATTCCTATAATCATACCTAGAGTGATATGTTCATAAGCCTCCACTACCTGATTCTAAGTCTACCCCTGTCAACCTGCTCACTGAGTCCATGGTGGACTACATGGGGATAGTGGTAGTAGTACCGCAAAACATATCCTACCACCTTTTTATTGGCCTTCTCCCCTATCACATCTTCCTCCCTGTGAACCTTTACATCTCCCTCGATGGTTCTTATTCAATTATTTAATAATTTTTGTGGTCGTTCGGGTAGTCACAATCTATGTTTCATAGCCCGCAACACGAGTAGTTTTCCCCACACATCTGCTGACTTCTACAGCCATGACGACATCAAACCACTAATATAGAGTCCCGATCTTGTCCTCAATATTTTCTAGACTACTTGGAACTCTACATCAACTGTAGGCTACCCTCCATTAATGACTCTACCACCAATCACTCTATGGTAGATCCCACCATCTGTGCTTGCTCTATAAGAAATATCACTACTAGTTGTGCTTTCTCCACCATTCCAGCCTACGTTGGGATGCTGAGGGAAATCATCGATGCTCAAAGCTCCCATCGGTGTCCCTGATCAAAGGCTCAGGGCCTAAAAAGCTCTAGTCCAATATCTATACAGTAACTAGAGATGTCTGTGAACCTCGTAGATTACTCAGCCACAGACATGCTACCCTGCTATAGGGGAATCAGATCTTGTATGCACCCTAAGCACAATGTAGTGGAGGAAGAAATTCTCTTGGAAAAGTCACTCGACATCATCCTAGGAGAGAGATGACTCGTCATATGTCTTAAATTTCAAACTACACCATCTTACCTCTGAGGCCTCTAGAAGGATCATGGCTAAAACAGCCATCTGTTCCAGTGGTGTCCTCACTATGAAAAAGACCCATGTCACACCCACCATCGATTCCTCAACAAAATGAGGATCTATATACCAGATAATATTGGGAGGTCTCTATATCTAAAACTCTTGCAAGGCACTGAGTCTGCACTCATCCCCCACTAGTACCGCCGGTAGTAACAGCTGATCAATCTGTTGTGGTAAAACTATCCCCCCATCTAGTAGGGTCATCTCTAGCATGGTTTATTAAACTGATACAACATCATTAGTTGGTTTTTCCTCGTAGTCACGTATCATAATCCTAGAATGCTTTCTTCAAGGAGGCATCTTCAAATAGGACAAGATATACCATAGTCTATAGATTATACCAGGTGATATGACTCGGATTCAAGTAGGATATGAGGAGACACTCAATTCAAATATGATGCATACATATGATGTTTTTTGTATATGGATGAGAAACAGAATTCTTGGTCCTGGTTCATTGATATGTCATCCACCACAATAACACTGGACTCTTTAAATATGAAAGTCAGACTCAAAACATTTTTCATCCTCACCGAAAAATAAAATAACTGAATCACATTCTTTGAGGTAGAACCGACACCCACTAATACCAGTTAGACATGAACCATCCCCTAGGTCCCATGTCGTTACTCCCATATACCTGCCTCTTGATGTCTAGGGGATGGAAACTAGTTCCAAAAGAAATAACCTATAAATTGGAGTCATTTTGCTATGTTCCATTACCCACAAAAATACACACTCTACCACTTTCAAAAAACTGGAATGGTAATGATGCGTGCAACTAATAAGACACTGATTAAAGGTAAAAAATGTAGGCAAAACGTGTGAGAATACAATCCCAACATAAGACAAACTGATAACTAAAAGGTACAAAATCACTCAAAAAATCAATCTACTAAAACCCCCAACTTAATGGGTAAGTGTAGATTAGCTTCTGGAAGCCATATTAGTACGCCCTGCCTACCTAATCTCACTAGGAACTATTATGTCCTAGTCCACTAAGACCTCCATCAATACGATGGTCATCTGCACCAGACACAACACATGTGGGGGAAGCTTGTGTAGGGGTGAGTAACAAAATATTCAATAGGGACCCCCAACCACAAGGAATCACCACAATGAAATCCAAAAATAACAATAACAATGCAAGAGATTTTACACAATTATAATATACAGTATATAAATCAAGACTATTTGAAATAACACTGAACACCTTGGACTATTGAGGTACTCATCCTTGATTAGTATCATGTGTATGTTGGGTCATTCCAGGCCACTCCCCACTGTGGTTATGCCGGGTCATAGAGTGACACATACCACATAGGACATTATAGCTAATACACATATGGTCACATGTAGTTGATCTCTATACGGTCTCATGTAGTAGAACCACACATGATCTCTAGTAGCTTATCCACACAAGTTATCTTTTAGGTGATCCAAAAAGGGTCTCTTATCAGCCACATGATTTCCACATGTATTAATATTGATTCTGGGTGAATCCATTCCTCAAACCATTATGTATATTTAAAATTCCATTAAAACCTTGTTATATTAATCCAAATGAACCAAATTGTTTCCATGGTTCCAATTCAATAAACATCTCACCAATCAGATTCACAGTCTGGAAGATATTGGGATTTTAGTAAACATGGGTTAGTTGTGTTTGAACCCGGTTCGACCCAGTCAGACCGACCTGACCGTCCTAGCCTTGGGGTCCTGCATGACCCGACCAGGTTTTCCTGTCCAATCCCGATTATGTTGGTTCTAGGTTGGCCTAGTTTGGCCTTGCTACTAGGCCATGACCATTGGGCTTTGTTGGGCCTGACCTAGTTCAGCAGTGTGTCTAGCCCTTCGGGCCACACAGCAACCCGAATTTTATACGACATGACCTACACTGGCATGAATGGTTTCATTACCATCCAAGGACCCCCGTTGGCATATCATTATCCTGCTGGAATGACATGGAAAAGCGGGTGAAATATACTCCATCTTGGGATGCCCCACGACACTACACGTTCCCCCCACGGCTTGGCCTGCACAACGGGCTCGTCTCTTCTTGCCCAGACGCCAGGAGGGTATCCTGTTCATGTGCCCCAAGGCTGGCTTTTCCATCCGCCCTGTGCGGTCCTGCGCGTGGTTCTCACTAGATAGAGTACATGCACGAAGTTGTGGCCTAAACAATGTAGGACACTCCACTGACATGGCAGTTGGTCGCATCCTACCTCCACAGTCATTGGCCTGAGTGCCGGTGGCTTCTATTCTAGCACTTTGGTCAAATCTTGCTCTTGCTTCCTCCTCAGTGTGTCACCCCTCACCCATCGAGGAAGCCACAGGAACATTGAAAAAATATTCCATGAACCATATGTTCGGCTCTAGTGGTCCTTTATTCTAATTGTATGAGCCTCTAGCCTCTATGGGATTCTATATTCCCCGTTACGGGCTCAGAAACCCTTCACCGTCAACTTGGATGTTTATTCATGATGAATGCCCAAGAACTCCCACAACGGGGGCACATTCCTTGTTCATGTTAGGCCAGACCCTCCACATTATATTTTCGGAAACATTGGGGAAGAATATTACGATCATAAAAAGATTAATCCCAATGCAAAACCCTTAGATTGTGCACCCTCCCAGAAGAACAAGAAATCAGTGGATCAACCGGTTCATTGAATGAACTACATTCATTGTTTAAGAATGAAGAATCGATAAACTAAAAATATTAAACCCTTTCCTGGGATAGATTCATTGCTGATGCAATGTTTCCATGGGGATTCACATTCCATTTGATGATATTGGTGTTAATCACTCTTTGGTGTCAATCTTTGAGGTGCTTCGTTGTCTCTAGTGATTTATTGGTTATCATCATTTGAGATAATTTCATCACTACCCTTCTAAGTAATTCTTTGTATGATTATCGAATGTATTATCTTGTTAAAAGATAAATGGGTCGCATCATTTTGGTTACGATGCATCATCGTGTCGTTACATCATTTCATTTATGAAATAACATATCTATAATGATTAAATTAATGAGTTTTTTGTAGAACATTATTGAGACTCATTAATGGGGTTCATTTAATGTGATCTGTAATATTTTCATCTCCAAACCACAATGATGATGTTCAACTTCTTAACAATGAAGAGAAACAAACAAAATAACATTTTTTGGTTATTTTATTTTTCATTAGAATTGTCCCAAAATTATCTTTTCTGGTCAACGCTCGCTTGTCTAAGGTAGGTCCTTTCTAGGAGAATCCAATTATTCTATGTTCAATGGTGCCCTAATATTTTTTATCCAGGAATGAACTTAATTATTAAAAAAACCAACTCTTAGGATTATTTAAACGAAGATAAAAAAAGTTCAGTATTCTATTTTGAGCTCACCGGGCATCTGAATCTTTTGTCTTGGGAGTTTTTGATCTCAAAATAATCGTATATATTTCAAAAAAAAACATGGAATTTATGAGACATTACATAAAATATTTTATAGAAATTAATATTTTTATATTTAAAAAAATATTATTAAATTTATACATATATATTATATATTTAAACTAATTTTAATTAATAAATAATAATTTAATTTCTTTCTAGTCAATTATTTGAATTTTTTAAATTATACTAATTAACTATAATTTTTTTTAATTTTTATTACATTTTAATAATAATTATTAATTTGTACTAATATTTTTTATTTTTTTTCAAATTTATTCCAATTTATTATCAAAATAATAAGTTTATTATAAACTTTATTAGTATATACTAATTTAAAATCAATTATTTCCTATTAACATTAATCAAATTATTATATTTTTACTATTTTTTTCTTAATTTCTAATGATTTTTCTTAATATATAATATTATCATTTATTTTATTTTGTTTTAAAAAAATAAATTATACACTATACCAATTTTTGAAAAATTTATAGTAAATTATAATAATATTTATTAATATTTATTAATATAATATATTTTTTATAAATGTGTACATATTTTTATAAATTAATACATTTTTTATTATTTATTAGTAATTTATTGAAATTTATAATTATTTTTATTATTTTTATTAATTTATTCAATTTTTGTTTTTAATTTAGTATAATTATATTAAATATATACTAATTATTGTAATTTAATTTAAATTTTATTTAATGTATAATATTTTTTATTAATTTATTCATATATTTACTAATATTTTATTAACTATATGTATTTTTGATGAATTTAGACTACTTTTTAATACGTTATACAAATTTTTATTAATTTATTTCTAGTAATTGGAAATATTATGAATTTTTAATTTAATTAGTAATTTTTGATATTTTATACTAATTGAGAAGAATTTATGAAAATTTATACTAATTTATACTAATAATTATTAATATATTACAATTTATGACAACAAAAACCAAATTTAATTAATTGATAATAATATATACTAATTAATTCTAACTTATTATATTTTAAAGTAATTATTTGTAATCTAAAATATTTATTTCAAAATTATAATAATTTTTATTAATTACATCTAGTTAATACTAATATTTATGTATTTATCATAATTTATAAAAATTTAAGATATATTGTTTAAATTAAAACAAATATTTTAAAATTTCCATACATTTTTTTAAATTATAGAAATTTATTTAATATATACTAAATTTAATTTACTTTTGCGAATTTACACTAATTTTATATCTATAATATTAATTAGCGACATATTAAAAATTCTTTTCTTTGTTTTTAATTGTATCTTATTTTAATTTTATATGATATATCATAATATTTTACATTTAAAAAATATATTGACATAGTAAAGTAATTAACTATTTTTATAAATTGAAATGAAATTAATCACAAATAATTATTTAGAAATTTTAAAATATTAAAAAATTCCCTGAAATTGGTACATTAGAGATATAATCACTAGGAAGATGCTATGGGAGAATGATAGAATAAAAGATAATTTTGAGAAAATGGGAGAATGAGAGATCCTAGGGTATATTTATTTGTTTATTTTTTTCCGATAGAATGTATGTTGGAAATTTTTTTTCCATTATATTTTGTGGTGCACGACATATTTGAAACTATGTTTTATGAAGGAAAAAATATCATTCACAAAAAATGAATGTCAAAAATAAATTTCCCTGCATTTTGGAAACTCTTTGCGATTGAATGTCTCATGCAAATAACACTACCGACATGTTATCTACCAGGGAATCATCTAAATAAACTAATTCATGCAATTCAATGCATGGGGGCACCACATCCTTTTGTGAAGGATTAACTATCCCATCTAGAAAATAATTTATTAGTATCTTTTTTGTTTAGGGATAAAGGTAACATTGATTTCTAGGAGCATCGGTTTTTATGATTTTTGGATTAGAATATTTCGAAAAAATGGTAAATTAGGGGCAATTTTTATTTTGTATAATTTTATTGACGTTTATAGGATGATACATAGTTGTAATTAGAAATTTTGAACTATAAATATTTTTCAATGAAATTAAGAAGTCGATAGATAAGACAATTATGTTTGATTTTATGTAATTATCTGCTAATTAGTCATTGGAATAAACATTTTTTTTAGTATTTGGTGGGAAATAAGATCATCAAAATTAATTTTGAATGGTTTTTTTCTAGAAACTCTTAGAAATAACTAATGAGTTATATTTATCATAATTGGTTGGGGTGAATGAAATTTTAAATATATATCTATAATGAGGCAAAAGATAAGTTTTGTGGCCTTAAATATGATTTTGAGGTTTAAATCTCACGAGACATTATATCTTGGGTTTTTTATATTTTATGTTTCCCTTAAATCTATTTCAATAGTTAATTTTAATTAAAATTTTGTTGAGAAAAATTATGTATATGGTGGGACGTAACTCTGAGATATTTACATGTCAAAATATTCATTAAGAAAATATTATGTTCAATTCATTGATTCAGATGAAACAGAAAACAAACAAACCCATGACATTTGAGATACAAATACATAGGAGAATAATAAAACAAATGAAACCTCTAGTAAATAAAAACACCATAATAAATTTAAAATTCCTTACATTTAGATTAAAAATAATGTATAAGATTTAATCTCAAAATTGACAATTTTTTTAAAAAATTATTATTTAATTGTTATATATTTAATCATTTCAAATTATATTTTTCAATTTTACAATAATACAATGATAATATCTAATATTTCACTGTGTGAAATAATATATTAAAAATATTTTAATTAGTATTTGATATGGAATAAGATTAAGAATACATATGTATTTAAAAATTAATATTCACATAAAATATATTGAATTAATTTTTATTCATACATTGAAACATAAAATTCATAATTTATAGAATATTAATTTGAAAATAGTACATCCATTTTATATTGAAAAATTGAAATAATATTTTTTTTATGTTTTTTTATAGTTTATATGAAATGGTTAATTTTTCTGTGAAGAATGAAAATAGAGTTCCTAACAACACTGTTACATTAAGGAACAATTGTTATATAAAAATTAATTAAATTCTTCCGAACATTTTAAATAGAAAAAATATATTTAATTACAATATAAACAATTTAAAGACATTATTTTTAATTTAGAATCATATGTTTCATAATTTAAACCCATGAGGTTTTTTAATTTAATAAATAATCTATTCTTGATCAATTCCATAAATTTAGTATTTAGAAGGTCAATATTTGATTAGGATTTATTTTAAATACAGATGAATTACATTGGATTATCCATAATCTAGAAAATTTAATAGATATATATTCTATATGGTATTTTTAAATAAAATAATATTTATAATTAAAATGGTATTTTTTTCGAAATTATGATTTTTTTCTGTTAGAAAATATTTATTAAAATTAATTTTTACAACAAATAGAAATCAAATCTAATAAAGCAGTTTTACAATTTCAAATCATACAATTAAAATTATCCAACAAGGATAACATTATTTGATGGAAATAAATTGTATTATTAATTTAAAAAAACAAGTTACCACAGTAAAAGAAAATTATGGTAAAAAACATAAAATCGAGTGGAAAATAGATAAAATATCTTAAAATATAACCCTTTACTATGATGAGAGGCGGGACAACCAAGGGTTTTCTTCATCCGATTATTTTCTACTTTTGTAATAAAATTCCATTGAAAGTGACATATCATTAACTAATTTCATTGGTTTTTATAAAGGTCCCACCTTCTCACAAATTAGTGAGTCCCTTTACCACCCCAATTAACCTCACATGTGAAGCCTCTTGTATTGAAAAAAATAATACATAAACCCCTTCCAATCTCTAAATCCCTTGTAATATTTGTTTTGGTATCTCCAAAAGAAAAAATCAATATATGGTGGCTTAGGGTTTTGACCTAATGAGTAAAGAAAAATAACCAATTCAACCATCTTTTATTCATATTTATATTCTTCTAAATCTAATAAATCTATTCTCACTTTAATAATATAACTATGTTGGTATAATTATTACATTTAATAGTTATTATTATTATGTAATAATTATTTTATACCTTCCCCCAAACCATTGATGAAATAAAAACATTGCCCATGCATATGTGCCGAATACAAACTCTATAGACAAAGTGTTTCAATTTTCATCACTACCAAACATTTATGATCAAAGGAACAAATTCAACTAATTACTATTATTTTTATGAGAAAATTATTATTCATTAAATATAAATCATTATCAATATTTCATTCATTCCATCTATTGATAAATAAAATTTTATCTTTGGATAAATATGAACTACTCACTCAATGGATATTTTTTATGTTTTTTTCATTAATATACATTTTTTCTTAAAATTATTAAAGGATTTATAGATAGGGAAGGAGGATATACCCACTCATGGGAAGTGAGAGGTGGGGACTCCAAATATCACTTAGTGGAAAAAATTCAGGGTTCTGGATAAGAATAGTGAACTTCTTATGCACTCAGTTGAAGAAATGGAGGAGGAATTTCTGATGATTAAGGCATTGAATGAAGTGGATGATCAAATAATTGGAATATTTATCTAAGTGGAAACTATCATGGAGAAATGTGAGTGTGTTAACAAGAAATATATCATATTGATTAGAGGTTCAACATTATAATGATTAACAAAGATGAATACAAGAAATCATGAGATTATCTAGAGTAACACCGTGAAGATAAATTAAACGATGATCCAGACGTCCATGTAAGTTCATTTCCAATGAATTTTCATAAGGACCTTGATTCTAACTGACATAAAATATTATTCAATAGGCCTATTATTTTATTTTCTATTCAAATTGGTAATGATGTCAGAGTTCCCACGAATCCCTTGAATGTGGTAGAAAATTCAAAATTTCACAAGATTGTAATCTTCCAAAATCCTTGAAATCCGTGAAACAAACTCATCATGGATTCAATTATCACAAACTATGTACATTATTTCCATCAAATAAAAATGAGGATGAATGAATATTTTAAACACAACGGTTTCAAGAAACATTTTATTATTGGAATTATGATATTTATATAATATATCTTGTTATAACATTTCCAATATGGAACATGTACAAAATAATACAAATAAAAAACATTTAATAATGTAAATAAACATTATCATATTAATATATTATAATTGGATGATTATAATTGACGTATAAACATTGTAATATATGTGAATAATAATCTGAAATAATTAATTAACATGATTATACTTATTTTAAGAATGGATAAATATATTTAAGGAATTTCATGTGTATAAGGAAAGGGTTTCTCCACTCATTTTTACTAGTAGAAACATGTTTTATATTCACCCTTACTTTTATCTATGTGGATAATATACTAACACATGAATAAATTTTACACTATATTTAATTTAATTTGTTTTAATGGAATGTAAATACACTATTAATTCCATTAATGTATTTTAGTTTCAACATTACAAAATCTATAATGGATCATCGTGAAAAAATTCTTTATTTGAGACATTTTTTTCATTACAGGCATATTCTCATTTATATGGTGTATATGCTACCAATTTTAAATATTATACCAAGAATATATGACCTCATCATATATAAATCTACTTCATGATTTCTCTTTCATGGTATCATGAATCAATATTCACCAAGTCCTTAAGGGTTCCCATTCAATTCATTATTCTATTAAAGGGAAAGAACTCTTCCCCTTATACATATAATCATTCAACTTGTTGTTTTCATTTTTTATTTTGAAATCAAAATATATTTTATTTCTAGTGACAGTCATATTTCTATTTAAATATTTTCAAATTTAATATGTGTTACTCTATTAATTAATTTTTTTTAAATAAAAATATTTTTCAATTAATATTTATTTTTATATATTTTATCATTATCTTCATAATTATATAATTTTATTTTATCATTTTAAAAATTATATTTTATAATATTTATATTTTGAAAAAATATGTTTAAAAAAAATTT
Source organism: Viscum album (assembly GCA_963277665.1). NCBI lineage: Eukaryota > Viridiplantae > Streptophyta > Magnoliopsida > Santalales > Viscaceae > Viscum > Viscum album. Next base: position 170,158,137 of record OY728138.1, read on the forward strand.
ATGGTCATCTTATTGAAAATTATATTCAAAACTAACTTGGGATTTCATTTTTTATAAATCTTTTTCTAAAAGAAAATTGAAACTGAAGTGCACTGTGTTGCATTTGTTATCAATGAGGCATGAAGTTGTCTTGGAATGAATGGAAGTCAAGGAATGTCAAGATGTGAATGACAAAGGGTGTGATGGTGTTGGAGGTGAAGGAGAATGGCCATGGTACTAAGATGCATGTCACTTAGGAGATTCACTAAGTGGTATTGGAAATTGTGGTTAAAACATTCTCCATATAAATATCAGACGATTGTAGAACTGATCTTAATGTTTCAATACTTGTATCAATATGATACTAAGTTACACCACTTGAAGAATTAATGATGATGGAGCATCATTAAATCTGACGATTGCTGAGCTGCTCTTTAAGGTCAAAGAACTTGTATCAACTGGATACAAAGTCACAACATGATTAGAAGACCATGCATTGTAGTGACAATGCATGAGGAGTTGAAGAAGCAAGATGATCCATTCACTACTTCTAAGTGGATGAAGTGGTTTAATGAAGTCCATGCACTATCACTTAGTACATGTGAACATGAAGATGATCCAATTGATCTCTGATTAGATCAATAAAGAACATTGAAGATTATAAGTGATTCAGGACTTCGATTGATGAATATGAACCTTTTGAATTCCATATCCTAAGTGAAGATCATGTGAGAAGAAGAAATGGAGGAATTCTTAAGATGAAGAAGAGAAGATAAGAAGAATAGAGAAGGAGGAATTTGGCATTTTGAATTGATATTTTTCATGGAGGACTTTGTTTTTGACAAAGTCTTATTTGTTACTTTGCCAAAAAAAAAATTGGCCAGCCAAGGCACCTTGGGGGGTTCAACCCCAAGGCATGGGCACTAGGGCACCACGCCCGGGGGAACCCGTGGGGCGAGCCAGGGTGGCAGGGCGCACACCCAAGACACCGCATGGGTGCCTGGGGCACGCCCGGAGGGGCGCGGCAGGGACGCATGAGCGCACCCGCGAGTGTCAGGAGATGCATAGTGGGCGCTAGGAGCGCGCCCGTAGGAGCAGAGTGGGCGCAGAGCGCGCCCGCAGGGAGAACACGGTGCGGGGCGGCACCGTGGAGGGAGAGAATTCAACTGAGCCGGTTGGGGGAGCGCTTATTTGATATACCGCGGAAATTCCGCGAGAGACTTCGATGTGGGATGCGCATTTTTCACCCGGGACAGATCTGAGTCGTCCGTCTCATCGCGCGCTTGATCTGCGCCGCACGATCCATCCGCGACGCCGCGATCTAATCCAGGCCGTTGAAGATCTGATCCGACGGCCCCGGCTTCGTCCTCTTCCCCGTGCTCGGCTGAGGCCTCCCCGCGCATTCCCGCGAGCTCCGCTCGAACCAGAGACAACCTGAAGATGATTTTCGAGTTCCCGGCCACCTCTGAAGGATCTAAGACCTCCATTGTGATCGTCTGGCCACACTGAATTCATCCATGCAATAAAATGGGCTTGCATGTAATGTATGGAGAATCTCGGTCGAGGCCGAGGCAAACGAAGTTTCCGAGGCATCGGGGTGTTCGTGTTTTGCATGGGATGGCCAAAACAGAGGCCGTGCATGCGTTCTAAATCGCATGCACGAGGAAGAAAAAATAAAGGAAGAACCCGCGTGAAACAGAGGATATAAAACAAGATTTAAGGAAATCTTGAAATCCCGAAATCTTCGGGAGATTAAGAGATATCCCATGCGGATGAACCGAGGCTCTCCTCGCCTATAAAAGGAGAGGCCGAGGCCTTGGAGTCTCTTGCTGATCCTTTCTTGAAAATCAGAAGACCCGTGAGTGCCTCTGCCTCGCGAAGAAAGAAGCCACCGCGCAAAAACATTGCACGGTTGTTGTCCCAAACCCACCCGAGGCTTTGAAGTGTTCCCTGCGCGCCTACTCCCTTGCGCGACAGGAAGAACCCGAGGCCGCATCCTTGCGCGCCCGAGGTTGCATCCCTCTCTGCCCGCGGACTTGCGTGGCATGAGGTGTTTGCGCGGCCGCTTGTGCTCTTGCACCTGCGCGCCCGAGGTGTTGCACTTTGCACACCCGAGGTCTTGCGCGGCCCTTGTGCACCCAAGTGCTTGCGCGGCTTGGTGCCTTGCGCGGAAGGCAGTAAAGGCCATCACATCTAGTGTGTGTGTGCCGAGTGGAGAAGAAGGCCCTACGGCTGGTGGGTGCAAAACAAGAGGAAGGCCGAGGCCTTAGTGCCTTGTGTGCAAAATGAACAAGAGTTGGCCGTAGCCTTGTGTGTGTGCAAGAAGAGAAGGAAGGCCGTGGCCGTGTGTGTGCATAAGGAGGATGTCCACACTATTTGTGTGTGTGCAATTCAAGTGAAGGCCGAGACTTGCATGCCTTGTGTGCATAGTGAAGATAAGACCCTATGGTTTTGGTGTGTGCAAGGAGTACCCAAGGCTTGAACCCTTGTGTGTGTGCTAAATTGAAGAACACACTTTGTGTGTGCACTTGAAGAAGAGGCCGAAGCCTTTGGGGTGTGCAAAAAGAGGAGGAGGCCCTAGACATTGGTGTGTGCAAAAAGAAAACAAAGAGGCCGAACCTAGGTGTGTGCACTAAGAAGTGTGTATATACTTAGAAGAAGAAAAGGGAGGATATCCACACAAAGAAGAACACACATTTATGTGTGTAGACAAATTGCATAAAGTGTGTGAAGATTGAGAAGTAGGTGTGTGCTGAAAAGAATTACACCCTCTGAGGGTTTACTGCACCAAGAAGAGAAGAAGGAGAGTGCATGCATGCATGCATGCACATGCACACGTGAACAAAGCCAAATCTGGTTGTGTGCAATTGAGAAGTCCAAGACCAGAAGATCTTGAGGAATCAGAGTTTCCATGAATTCAGTGCATGAAGTTGAATTGCAGTGAGACTGGACCAGACTGAAGTTATAGATATTATTTGTCTGAGTATTCAGTAGTTGGAGAGAAGCCGGGTCATCCTTAGAAGAAGGTGATAATGCCCGAGCAAGACGAGAAGACCTGATCATCACAAGTGATCATAGGTACAGAGCAAGGCCAGCAGTCTTTATCCCAGACTGCTGAGGATACTTGAAGAAGCTTAAAGTGAAGAAGAGCTACTCGTGTGACTCGAGGAGCCAGGAGAAGACCCTGTGGGACTCAGGGAGAAGAAGTCTTCAGTGGGATTCTGGAGCAGGACAATGGGACTCTGGTAACACTGTGGGACGCAGTATAAAGACCCTCCTGTGGGACTCAGGAGAGATACAGTGGGACTCTGTATCGACCATTGTAATTCTAACAAGTTATAATGGGAGAATCCATGCTGGGAGAGCATGGCAAGGATGTAGGCCTTTGGTGCCGAACCTTGTAAATCCTTGTGTCCAGTGCCTTTACATTTACTGCATCATTCGTGGAAAGGTGAGAGATACAAGAAGAGTGGATCGAGGCTTTAACCAGCCATAGAGGTTTAATTGATAAAGAATCAATTAGTAAAAAGTTTTAAGGGATCACTGATTCACCCCCTCCCCCTCTCAGTGATTCACACTGATCTGGGCACTTCAATTGGTATCAAAGGGAGGTTACCTCTAAAAGATCCAAGGGAGTCTTTATGAAGTGCAGATTTGAGGAAATGAGTGACCAACCTCAAATGGAGATATCTGCCAAGACTCAGAAAAATAGAAATAAGAAACAGGCAAAGAAGATGAGGAAGAAGGTTGTTGCAATCAGAGAAACTCCTTCTATGGAAAGAAATGTGAATGTCACATCAGATGACAATTCCTTTTATCATTCTTCTGATGAAGCCTGCTCTAGCTGTGATGAAGATGGAAGAAACAATGATCTTCTAAATGCAATCAAATATCTTCCGAAGAGAGTCCCCAAGGAAGTTGCAATGTGTATAGCTACAGGCCTCCTTGATCTTCAAGAAGAAAAATTACAGCTAGAAGATGAAGCCAATTCTCTGGAAGTCCAATTGGCTAAAAGGGTTGGCATAACCAACACTCTCAGAAGGCTGGTGAATGCCAAAGATGAAACTGTTTCCCTTTGCAATGAAAGATATGAAGATACCTGTGAAGAATTGCAAAGGATCTCTTCTGAGAAAGAAATATTTTTGATAATGATCAAAGATGTTTTCCATGCACTGGAAAAGAGACACAGAGTTTCAATGGTTGTCAAAGATGCTCAACTTGAAGACAAAGCAAAAAGGGTGAAGGAGCTTGACAATTCATTGCAAGAAATGAAGAAGGTGCATGAAGACCAGATGAAGCAGCTGAAAGAAGATTGGGAAGGAAAGCTAAGAATTGTTGAAGATGAGAAGAACTCACTTAACATGAAATGCTTAGAACTAGAGGTGATATTGAAAAATCAGCAATCACCCAAAGCCAAAACCTCCCAGTCAGCTGGTAGAAGAAATGTTGCCACTCAAGTGAGCATTGAGCAGGATGATTCTAAGAGAAAGACATCCTCTAATAAAAGTGCAACATCTTCTAGAAAGAAGGTACCATCCATACCATCTTGTACTGATGCTTCTAATTGTGTTTCCACAAAAAGTGCAGGATGGAAGGATAATTCCAAACAAATATGGATGAAGACAGTAAAGAAGCAGAGCTCTCATGAAACAGCACAAGAGGTCAAGAAAAGTACCCTACAATCAGAAGGACTGAAGAGGTCAAGATTCGTGGGTCAATGTTGGTGTTGTAACAAGTATGGGCATTGTGCAAAGGATTGTTGGTACAATCCACTGAATGCCAAAGCACAGAGGAAGCCCATGCCGAGGGGGAGAAAGCCAGAAGGAAATAAGCAACATCCACAGGTCTAGAGACATCTGTTTACTGCAAATAGATTTGGATTACTTGACAACATCTGGGATGGTTGCAAAAGTGGTCAAAACGATACATGTTAGTCTCCAACTGTATCCAGAGGTCAAAAGAAGAAAAGATCACAGAACCTGGCTCAAAAAGATTCATTGGGAAGCAAGAAGAAAGTAGAAAATGCTCCCAAGAAGTGCTTGAGAAATAAAGAGAAGTCCTTGGAGTCTAAGTCCAAGAAGGGTGATGCATCCAGTAGGACCACCAAGAAAACATGCTTCTACTGTGGAATGAAAGGACACATCATGGACCTTTGTAAAGAAGCCATGAAACTAAATAGAAGCAGACTGAACCTCAAAAGACAACCAATCCAGAAGAAGAAGGGATTGATTGAAAATAAGTTGCCTAAGAGAGGTAGCTTAGCAGCATCCAATGAACCGTGTGGAACTTCCAAAACTGAGGCCACTCTTCCAAATGATTTACTAGTCATATGGCCAAATCAGTTGCAACTTGCCAAAGATCTACAAAGAGCTGAAGAGGAAGTACTGGCAATTGCTAAAGCAAACGAGAAGAAGAAGATTTCACATGAAGATGTGTTGAGATCCACACCAGCACAATCATCACTGAAGATCAAATGTGCAAGTGTGAAAACTGGTGAAAATGGGACATCTCGGTTGAGAGAATCTTCTCAACCTTGTTGTTCACATTGATGAACCAAGGAGGTTCCATCTTATTCCCTTATACTCTTGGTATATACATGTGCTAACATTGCAGGGAATTGAAGATGATGATCATTCTCATCTGGAGGATGGTTTGGACAGAATGGAGTGCACCCTTTGAGGGGGAGCAAATCTGAAGAAGATGATGTTCTGAGATTAATATCATCTTGAGAAAAGTGAAGGTATTCCAATCATACTTTCATCCCTTGTTTCTTAATTGTATTCATCATGAAAATTAAGGGGGAGTATTGATTGAAGACAAATGGTTGAAAGGGGGAGCTTTATCTTTGCACCTGAACTTTCTAATGAGTCTTGTGAAGTATGTGCAGGATTTAGCAATTCATTGTTATATCTGAAAAATTTCAAACCCCTAAGCATGATCTCACATGTGTAGAGAATTATGGACAGCTTTGAATTCCTTGGTTACATCACTCTTGTTTTCTACATCGGGTTAGCCCATGTAGACTTAGAGTTGATCACCTAAAGGTTCTTTGCTAAAGAAGAACATGTGACATCATCCCTCTCTTAGTGTTTTTCAAGAAGATGTTATTCGAAGGGAGGAAGAGATTTTTGAAATATAACCACACCACACCTTTGCATTTGATTGCCAATAAGGGGGAGAAATATTGGCACGCATATTGACCCATTCATATGTGCTGAAGTGGTGTATTGACAACAAATACAAAGAGGGAGATTGAAGTGCACTGTGTTGCATTTGTTGTCAATGAGGCATGAAGTTGTCTTGGAATGAATGGAAGTCAAGGAATGTCAAGATGTGAATGACAAAGGGTGTGATGGTGTTGGAGGTGAAGGAGAATGGCCATGGTACTAAGATGCATGTCACTTAGGAGATTCACTAAGTGGTATTGGAAATTGTGGTTAAAACATTCTCCATATAAATATCAGACGATTGTAGAACTGATCTTAATGTTTCAATACTTGTATCAATATGATACTAAGTTACACCACTTGAAGAATGAATGATGATGGAGCATCATTACATCTGACGATTGCTGAGCTGCTCTTTAAGGTCAAAGAACTTGTATCAACTGGATACAAAGTCACAACATGATTAGAAGACCATGCATTGTAGTGACAATGCATGAGGAGTTGAAGAAGCAAGATGATCCATTCACTACTTCTAAGTGGATGAAGTGGTTTAATGAAGTACATGCACTATCACTTAGTACATATGAACATGAAGATGATCCAATTGATCTCTGATTAGATCAATAAAGAACATTGAAGATTATAAGTGATTCAGGAGTTCGATTGATGAAGATGAACCTTTTGAATTCCATATCCTAAGTGAAGATCATGTGAGAAGAAGAAATGGAGGAATTCTTAAGATGAAGAAGAGAAGATAAGAAGAATAGAGAAGGAGGAATTTGGCATTTTGAATTGATATTTTTCATGGAGGACTTTGTTTTTGACAAAGTCTTATTTGTTACTTTGCCAAAAAAAAAATTGGCCAGCCAAGGCACCTTGGGGGTTCAACCCCAAGGCATGGGCACTAGGGCACCACGCCCGGGGGAACCCGTGGGGCGAGCCAGGGCGACAGGGCGCACACCCAAGACACCGCATGGGTGCCTGGGGCACGCCCGGAGGGGCGCGGCAGGGACGCATGAGCGCACCCGCGAGTGTCCGGAGATGCATAGTGGGCGCTAGTAGCGCGCCCGCAGGAGCAGAGTGGGCGCAGAGCGCGCCCGCAGGGAGAACACGGTGCGGGGCGGCACCGTGGAGGGAGAGAATTCAACTGAGCCGGTTGGGGGAGCGCTTATTTGATATACCGCGGAAATTCCGCGAGAGACTTCGATGTGGGACGCGCATTTTTCACCCGGGACAGATCTGAGCCGTCCGTCTCATCGCGCTCTTGATCTGCGCCGCACGATCCATCCGCGGCGCCGCGATCTAATCCAGGCCGTTGAAGAACATATCCGACGGCCCCGGCTTCGTCCTCTTCCCCGAGCTCGGCTGAGGCCTCCCCGCGCATTCCCGCGAGCTCCGCTCGAACCAGAGGCAACCTGAAGATGGTTTTCGAGTTCCCGGCCACCTCTGAAGGATCTAAGACCTCCATTGTGATCGTCTGGCCACACTGAATTCATCCATGCAATAAAATGGGCTTGCATGTAATGTATGGAGAATCTCGGTCGAGGCCGAGGCAAACGAAGTTTCCGAGGCATCGGGGTGTTCGTGTTTTGCATGGGATGGCCAAAACAGAGGCCGTGCATGCGTTCTAAATCGCATGCACGAGGAAGAAAAAATAAAGGAAGAACCCGCGTGAAACAGAGGATAAAAAACAAGATTTAAGGAAATCTTGAAATCCCGAAATCTTCGGGAGATTAAGAGATATCCCATGCGGATGAACCGAGGCTCTCCTCGCCTATAAAAGGAGAGGCCGAGGCCTTGGAGTCGCTTGCTGATCCTTTCTTGAAAATCAGAAGACCCGTGAGTGCCTCTGCCTCGCGAAGAAAGAAGCCACCGCGCAAAAACATTGCGCGGCTGTTGTCCCGAAGCCACTCGAGGCTTTGAAGTGTTCCCTGCGTGCCTACTCCCTTGCGCGACAGGAAGAACCCGAGGCCGCATCCTTGCGCGCCCGAGGTTGCATCCCTCTCTGCTCGCGGACTTGCGTGGCAGGAGGTGTTTGCGCGGCCGCTTGTGCTCTTGCACCTGCGCGCCCGAGGTGTTGTACTTTGCACACCCGAGGTATTGCACGGCCCTTGTGCACCCAAGAGCTTGCGCGGCTTGGTGCCTTGCGCGGAAGGCAGTAAAGGCCACCACATCTAGTGTGTGTGTGCCGAGTGGAGAAGAAGGCCCTACGGCTGGTGGGTGCAAAACAAGAGGAAGGCCGAGGCCTTAGTGCCTTCTGTGCAAAATGAACAAGAGTTGGCCGTAGCCTTGTGTGTGTGCAAGAAGAGAAGGAAGGCCGTGGCCGTGTGTGTGCATAAGGAAGAAGTCCACACTATTTGTGTGTGTGCAATTCAAGTGAAGGCCGAGACTTGCATGCCTTGTGTGCATAGTGAAGATAAGACCCTATGGTTTTGGTGTGTGCAAGGAGTACCCAAGGCTTGAACCCTTGTGTGTGTGCTAAATTGAAGAACACACTTTGTGTTTGCACTTGAAGAAGAGGCCGAAGCCTTTGGGGTGTGCAAAAAGAGGAGGAGGCCCTAGACATTGGTGTGTGCAAAAAGAAAACAAAGAGGCCGAACCTAGGTGTGTGCACTAAGAAGTGTGTATATACTTAGAAGAAGAAAAGGGAGGATATCCACACAAAGAAGAACACACATTTATGTGTGTAGACAAATTGCATAAAGTGTGTGAAGATTGAGAAGTAGGTGTGTGCTGAAAAGAATTACACCCTCTGAGGTTTTACTGCACCAAGAAGAGAAGAAGGAGAGTTCATGCATGCATGCATGCACATGCACACGTGAACAAATCCAAATCTGGTTGTGTGCAATTGATAAGTCCAAGACCAGAAGATCTTGAGGAATCAGAGTTTCCATGCATTCAGTGCATGAAGTTGAATTGCAGTGAGACTGGACCAGACTGAAGTTAAAGATATTATTTGTCTGAGTATTCAGTAGTTGGAGAGAAGCCGGGTCATCCTTAGAAGAAGGTGATAAAGCCCGAGCAAGACGAGAAGACCTGATCATCACAAGTGATCAGAGGTACAGAGCAAGGCCAACAGTCTTTATCCCAGACTTCTGAGGATACTTGAAGAAGCTTAAAGTGAAGAAGAGCTACTCGTGTGACTCGAGGAGCCAGGAGAAGACCCTGTGGGACTCAGGGAGAAGAAGTCTTCATTGGGATTCTGGAGCAGGACAGTGGGACTCTGGTAACACTGTGGGACGCAGTATAAAGACCCTCCTGTGGGACTCAGGAGAGATACAGTGGGACTCTGTATCGACCATTGTAATTCTAACAAGTTATAATGGGAGAATCCATGCTGGGAGAGCATGGCAAGGATGTAGGCCTTTGGTGCCGAACCTTGTAAATCCTTGTGTCCAGTGCCTTTACATTTACTGCATCATTCGTGGAAAGGTGAGAGATAAAAGAAGAGTAGATCGAGGCTTTAACCAGCCATAGAGGATTAATTGATAAAGAATCAATTAGTAAAAAGTTTTAAGGGATCACTGATTCACCCCCTCCCCCTCTCAGTGATTCACACTGATCTGGGCACTTCAGAAACAAATATTTTTTATTAGTTTTCCAGGATAATTCATTATCTCAAATACATCATTCGATTTAATCAAGAATACTCCTCTACTTTATATCTTGTTTAATTTTAAAATAAATTTTATTTTTATTTTAATTGTAATTTCTTTCTAAAATTTTATAAAAATATGAATAATTATACTATTAATTTTTCCAGGTAAAAGTTTAACTCTCTTCCAAAGGTGATTTTAATAACATCATTATCCATTAATGTTGTTACTATTTACAGGGGATATGAAATAATCATACCATACACCTTATTTATCAGGATGTATTATTATCATGTTACAATGTTTATTAATTTATGAATATATTAACGTCTCATATGTTTTTTATTCTAATATAGATGTTTATCAATTACTATGAAATATTGATTGTGTATTTAATATATAATTTAATATATAAATAATAAAATGCTCATGTGTATGTTATGGGTGGGGCCCAAAAATTATTAGTTTCTCGATGAATTGTTTGTTCACATTGGAGAAACATTTTTTGATATATGGTGTATGCCAAGACAATTGTTAATGATTTGTAAACTAGTATCTTGAAGGAATGTATGATGTGTTGGTTGTAGTAATTATGATATATATGATTTATGGGATGTGTTATTGATTAAAAGTAATGTGTATTTTTGTTGTATTGATAGTATAATTATGATTTTCAACATTATGCATTCAATTTCTATGAAATCAGTTTTTTCAAAATTATGAATATTTATTCATATTTTTCATACATATTTATATTTATTTATAAGAACATTTATTATATGTAACATTTATTGATTATTTACTTAGTAATATTTATTATTCCTTTTGTATCCACAGTAACTTTCCCTAAATGAAACCCATTACCGAGCATATGACCTTATCCTTTTATTTTCATTCCAGTACCAAGGGTACCAAGAAGGGATGATTGAAAAAATACTAAACTTTACTAGAATAATTTCACATTTTAAAATCTTTTTATAAAGGGTTTCCTTATAATTTCCAATTCAATATAAAAAAATGAGTGTTTATAAACTCCCTAGATTTATAAAATATACAATCCATTATGGTTTATTATTTTCTATCATATGCCAATGTGATAAGGTAACCATCATATCTGTGTTATTGGAGTTGGGGTTGTTATAAATTTAACATATTTACTTAGAGGTCTTTCATATTTAATATATTATAAATTTTCACTAATGTCCAAATAGGAAACTATCTTTAATTTCCATGTAAAATCCATGAATTCATCTCAAAACATTTGAAACAAGGATTTTTCTAGAATATAAGGTCCTGTTGTTTAAATGTTATCGCACATATCGGTAGATAATATGTGAACTCCCTCAGATATAGTGATAATAAATATTTCATTCCCAAAGATTAGGGAGGAACCCTCATCAAATGAATGACATATGACTATGAAGTTGTTCATAAGTCCCAAAATAAAAAAAACAAATAATTAATGTATTACTATGAAACAGAACATCACCAATTTCAAATATAATAAATTGTCCACTATCACCAAATGTATCATGTCAAATAATTATTTTCTCTACAATTAAAATGATTGAATATTTTGAGTAATTTTCTATGTAACCCCACTATCAATGTTCCATATATTCCAGTTACTATTACTCAACCATTGATATACTAGTCAATAAAAATGTATAATAGTGGATAAACTTATTTTGATCTAGATGTATAAGTAAATAGAACATTTAGAGCCCATATCATTCCTATCATATGATATCAATGAACAAAAAGTTATTTTAAAATACTATCTCAAAAAATTATAATTCATTTAACCTTGTTCGAGAAAAAATGAATTTTGCAGTCACATATCCTATGAAATTTACTACAAAAGGCTTCACTCTTTGTAAATGAATAATTATAGAGTACAAGAAACTTCTTGGATGTAATAAAATTTGAAATAATCTTTTATCAGGCTTCAATTATATTAAAATTATGTCAATTTTATTCATTTTTTATTTAACATTAGAATGAATGTTCTTCAAAATACAATATTATGATTTTAAAATCTCAACCACATTTTGTTCATTACCTGTCAAAATAAAAAATTTATTTAACATCCATTATAGAATTAATTTTAGAAATATTATCACTATACCTAGATTGATATTCTTTAGTCTGGAAAAATAATTATTTAACATCTTATAAATTTTATTTTTATGAAAAACCTAATTAATTATTTATCAATATAGTGGTGTTTCATCATTATCATATGAATTAAAATGTGTCACTATAATACAATAACACATTTTTAACATTATTATTTGCATCCTTAGCCATAATTGATGATTATGCTAAGGTATTAGCATATTGAATCTTGTCATCTTCTGACCATCATCACACTCTACATCTATACTATCAGAAGATAGGTATTCAATGGAACTTGTAATGTTCATTTTCTTTTGAACCATTTTATATTTTAATTTTTATGATCTTTTAGATTCCATAAACATCTTCTTTAACCTAGTAAACTCCCCTACAATAATCCCTAATTTTTAAAATTGATAATCTTTATTATATATTGAATCTTTAATCGAATATCTCATCCTAGAAATGTTATTTATATCTGTTATATCGTCCCAATTAACATATTTAATTTTATTCTTTCATGATATCCTATTCATACCCTAGGGATGATATGAAATTTATTTCATTAATATTCATATTTCTTCTAACTGAATAGGGCTTTAATTTATTCTTATATGTTGTCATCTTATTAGATATAGATGTTATAACCTAAAATATAAGGACCCAACCTTAAACATTACATAATATTGAGTTTTGATCAATAATTTACATTTTTTACTTTGATTTTCTTTTAATGATTAATGATTTAATGAATTAGGCCATGATTAATAAATGACATCTCAAATATTAAAATTTAGACACTTTAACTCTTTCAAATTTTTCACAATAATAAAACTCCTTAAACAATACAATAATTCTTTTCTTGATAAAAATATTCGTGAATTATTTCATTCTCTTAACCATCATTATACCATATCAAAAGAATTTTAAAAACATTTGGCAAGCTTACAAATCCCAGTAAGGTATATAAATATGGAAATAAAACATTATTCGATGAATACAAAAAAATCAGTGAAATAATTGTTTTTACTTATAAAACATAAGCTCATTAACAAGCCTCGTGAAATCATAAGATTTATGAATAAATCCTAGAAATCATATACCACAATGGTAACATTTGGAATCCCTAACATACGTACATTATAGCTTTCATATCTACATAGGGAGTAATATTCATGGTTTCGTTTGGAATACTCATGATAGTATATTCCTTAAATCTCTTAGGAGAAACCTTAACATTTACCTCATTCATGTTAACCAAGGCACTAGAGAGCTATCACGGGCTCACTGGCCCTCAGTTTATCATAGAACCACCCGAATAAATAAGATATTCCCAATAACCATAACATAATAATAAAAAATAAAAAATAATCAATGATAAATAACATTTCCACACTGCAATCATAATACATCATTTCAAGATATGGATATAATCAATTAGTTTAAAAATTTAATAATTAAGACTTTTGAATCCATTTTTTTCTTAACAATTTGTATATTTGGATAGTAATTTAAACATTAAAACACATATTTACATATAAATATATCACTAAACCCATTTTTAAAACATTTACATTAATGAAAATTATTTAGAAGAATAAAAATATAAAACATTTAAAATGATGTTTATGTTAAAAAATACCTTACCACATGAGAAATTCATGAAAAAAAACTATTAAATAATAACATAAAAATACATATAATATCATGAGAATAATTAGATTCATTATATAATATGTCATAGGGTAGTATATACACCATATAAATGTTAATTGGTGCATAACAAAAAAATAATCCTCAATGGAATGAAAATTGAGATGAAATAACATAAAATGATTAGAATCAGTAGGTAAGGGAAAAATCAATGATATAATTATGTGTGAAAAATATAAAGACACCAAATATAAGTGGATATTTAATGTAAAAAGTCAATAATTTATTAAAACAAAGTCATATAAAAATAAAACAAATGACATGAAGATTTAACTCATTAAAATGAGATAGAGTTATGGTTTCTGTTACAAAGATCAATTTTATACTAGAATAGATACATTATGTGTATTCAATCTAAATAGAAAAATAGAAATTATAAATATATGTGGGTTATAAGAATTTATTTCTCACGAAATCATAGCCTACAATAATCAAGAACTTGATGATTACCCCAATGAATGAAAATTGGGTTAAAATGTTTTCTTACCTATAGTCTAACGTGTCTTGTTTATTCTTTAACATCCTGAGTAATAAACATAGGTTAATTTATAGATTATTCAGAACCTATTTAAATTTTTATTATTCAAATTACCTTAGTTATGACCATTTTATAATAACTATCTTAATAATTTGAGTTAATGTTGAACATTTTTTTGAAAATCGGTTCTTGAGTCGAAAATGAACATGGTATGATATAAATTGTCCATTTGGTTGAAATTGTACCATCTTCAAAAAAGATATTCATGATTCAAATATCATATATATCCATTAAATATGAATTTATAATAGTACATAAAATTTTTATATAGTAAATTAATTGCACCATTCTTGTTGACGATAGGTCGTACCTATGCATGAATGAAACTTTCAATTTTTTTCCATATTAAAGAAATAAAAACTAAATGATATAAATTTATATAATAATAACATTATAATATATATCTTATATATTTTACATATTTTCATTAATACCATCCTATATATGTTCCATTAATGGCATGAATGAAACATATTACATTTAGGGGGAGGTAGTCCATAATTTTTCAAATAAAATTATCATATTTACAAATTATGGAAAGAATAACATTATGTTGTAATTTAAAATAAAATAATAATAGTGCCAATAAAAATATAATATATATAATTTTTTTATTTCATTCATGTTTATAATCATGGTTTAATAAAGATCATATAGAATTAATCGCAATGCATCATGGAGATGGTAGGCCATACGTACGCACGAGCGACGATATCATTCTCTTAATTATACAATGGTATATAATTTAATGATATATTAAATATAAATAATAATTATCATGATATATTTATTATTGAAATAAATTATACACATAATTATAACAATCCAAATAAAGTTCTTTTGAATAAAAAATTTCACAACAACATAGAGACGGTAAGTCGTACGCACACACACATGGTGATATTGTTATTCGAAGGATGGATAAAAGGAGGTGTAAGGGTTTCCCATTATTCTAAGAAAATATATAAATGTAAAAGATATTGGATTCATTACATTAGTATGGAAACAACATAATAATAGAAAGGTGGGAAATAATTGAATATAGAAAGATGTGATTAAACAAGTACCTCTTTTTCGAGTATCTTCTATAGATTTTCACAAAATGACTCATTACGATGGAATTATAATGAAATTATGGCCTATAGAAGGAAGAGAGGGATTTTGGGTTCTTATTTTTGCAGAATTTTGACGAGCCAAAGGGCTTGAGAGGTGTGTGTATGTGGGTAGAGGTGGTTTCCATTTATAAGAGTGAAGAGGGGAAATATAGAAAAGTCAAAAAATATTATTTTAAAAACAAAAATTATTCTAATTATAATTGATAAAAATTAAAATATTTTGAGGATAAGATGTGGATGGGTATAAATCCTCCAAACCAGTAGTTTTTACAGAATTTTAAGGAGAAAATTAACCTTATCTTTTGACTTTCACCTTCAGTTAAAAACATTAAATCTTACTATGTCTTCTTGTTTTTCATAACATATTCTTACTATATTTACTATAAAATTTCAAGAGAATCATAATTGGGTTATTAATGACATCTGTGACATTCTATAAGTTTTTTGGCCAAATAATATATTTTAGGAAAATTATATCATTTAATAAAATTGTATTTGATTTAAATACTCATTTAGGTCAATTTTGACACTATTTAGAAAATGATTTATTTTAAAGTCCAATAAAAATTATTACATAGAACCAAAAGATTAACTCAAATATATTATGAGATAATAATATAAAAAAATCATGGATTTAAAAATGATCTTCAAATTACATATATTTTAATATTTATAATATCATTTATTTGAATCTTTCATTCATAAGGTTATCAATGCATCATCGTTGTGTCATAAATAAATTTATTTATTTAATGTCTAAAAATTAAAACTAAAATACCATTATGTATTAAATATTTTTATCTTTCTAATAAAATTTTAGAGTCAATGAGATCACTTATCGAACACCAACTTAAAATTGTTTTAGTAAAAAGAGCCATATTTATGTTATATTTCCCTTTAAAATAAAATAATTATTATAAAATGTCTTTTTCACATGAAAGTGACTACGAAATGACACATGTTGGGCCTAAGGACTTTTTAGGTCTCTTAAGACTCATCCAATAAGACTATGTCAGGTTTTATAGTATTTGTATATGATTAAAATATTTTTTATCCTTACATACCTAATTTAACTTCTAACCATGGTGAATAAAAATAATTTCTAAAGTTACAAATTCAAAATATCCAAAAATAATGTACATATTTTAGAAATTCAATCCATTTTATTCAAAATATAGAATCCATTTTTCTACATTAAAAAACAAAAATGTTTCATTAACAGTTATAAAATAAATTCCCATTGTCAAAACGAAAAATCAGGTTTTTAGGAAATAATAACTATCAAAAGATTTACATGGGTTTCTGTCGAATTTAAATGTGAAATTATATACATTTTATAATATTGGATTAAATGACAAATAATAATATAATTACACTTTAAAAATAATAAAAATGTAATATAAATATATAAATAAATTACATTAAAATGTTCTCTTCAATTAAAATGCATTATTTTCACAATTCATTAAAATATTAATTTCGTCATAAAAATACCAAAATTTCAACCAAGGTAAATTTATATGTCTTGGTTATAATGAATAATTTAATTATAACAAATTGAACTTATAAAATTTTTAAAAAAGTATATTTAAAAATGGTTGTCTATAAAAAGCCGGTAAAATAGTATTTTCTTCTGAAAAATACATTTTTTATACGAAACATTTAATTTTTTGTTATATCCTACCTTGAAAACATATCGGATTAATTTAAAAAATTACATTCTATATATAACATAGATTTTTCATGAAATGAAAATCCATAAATGGTGATAAGATTTTATAATCAATATTTTTCTATTATAAATATGTTTTCAACAAAAACACTTCCTTTATATTCAATTAGTTGTTATATCAATTTCTAATAATTTTGGTGTCCAATGAATCATTTTTTGAAAATGTGTAAACTGTATTTTTATAATTTAGATGATACTATTTTTTACTTTCATAACATTGGATATGTTATATTGGTAATATTAAAATATAATTTATAGTAGTTCGTTTAAGCTTGATGTATTATATCATGTATGGTATTGAATGTAATGTTTCTTTCTTAAAACTTATGATGTTTCATATTTCCCCATTTTGGAAATTACACCCCCCTAATTTAATAAATATTTATGGTATGTTCACTGAAAATCCAACATTGTAAAAATATTCAACAAAACATTCAATTTAAAATAATGAAAGTGAAGTAAAAAGGTCGGAAAAGATAATACATAATAGTATTCCATGTTGGAGTACATGGATATAGAAGAGAAACTGAAAAACTTTTTTTGCTGAAGAGTGATATAAAAAATGACTAGGATAATTTTAACAACTATAAAACCATAAACAAATGATGTGTTAAATAGTATTTGATTTCCTAGTAAGAAAAGTTGTCATAATTATTTTTTTATTCTTTTCATAATGTGGATAAATTAATTTACGACTTAGAATTAGAACATGTGGAAACATCCTTACTTTTGGAGAAGATTTTGATCCTTTAATAATTATCTACAACAAACTAATCTTTTCTCTAAATGATGAGTATTTATGATGACTTGGTCATATCTGATGCACCTGAATCAACTTCTATAGAATCATATAATCTAAAAAATATTAACTATATAATCATCTTGTTTTAAAGAAATAATCAAAATAAAAATGGTTATGATAAGATATTAAAATTCCACAAAATGAATGTTCTTATATAAGAAAAAGGCCACTTGGACTTTCCAAAATTAAAATGTAACACCAAAAGTCTAACATTAACAATTGAACAAATAATTTTCTATATAATTCCTAAAAATAATTCAAAAAATTTTAGAAATAAAAAATCAGACGAAGTTAATTAATAAATATTATAATATTAATTTTATTAGTTATCTCAAAATAACATAAATCAATCTTAATATATCTTACCAAATGTAATTATCCTAATCACATATTCTACAAGATAGGTTAATAATCTCCTTAAATAAACTAATTCTACATAAGTCCATAATTAAAATCATAGATTATTTCAAAAATATAATTAATTCACTAGTCCTCAATTAAATTGCATAGTATTCTACTTATCTTAATTATATAAATTTCAGAAATTAGATAACGTCTTCCAAAATATCATTTATCACTTCATCCTAAAATATTTTTAAAATACCATTTATATCTATTTGATAGAAAATATTTTCCGCAAATCAATTTATTCTTATTCTATACATTCGTTAAACAATAATGAAAATGGCATACTAACATGGGATGTTACGTAGTATAGTTGTAGGTGAAAAATCCCTATCTCACATCAGTTGGGGGTTCAATTCACATAGCCTTGTCAAAAGAAACAGGTTCCACCCTTCCTGTTGGTTTTCATTTTTATTAAATAATATAATATATACAATATTCCCATAATGAGATTAAATCTGGAATAAAAAAACAATAACATAATTTAACCTCATGTTTATCTCATGCCTTTCATTTTGCATCTCACAATGTAATAAAACGTAATTACCTCAAAATCCTGGATCATATAAACCCTAAATATTTGTTATAATTATATCCACAATGAAAAAAGAAATTCTTCCCCAAATTTCATTTCCACATAACCATGATTAGGGTTACACATTCTAGATAAATTACTTCAAAATCAATTCCATCAACAAAAGAGAATTAAATAGTTTAAACATTTCATTGCCCATATATCTAACATAACATTCAAATTTATATAATGTTGACACCATAATCATCCATAATTGTTTATGATCCTTAACCATGTTTTTAGCTTATTCTATAATATTTATTTCCTACAAAAAACCATTAACCATGTCATAAGATAAATTAATTTCTAATCATGAGCTAAGAAATAATCCATACCATTCATATATTTGTTTAAGCTTCCAAATCCTCAATTAGAATGGAATTAGGTACTTTTAATCCTATATTTTTATAATCCTATAGATAAAATTCCTCAAACTTCTTCATAGGACATTTATTTGTGTAATGAACATCATAGAACATTTAAATCATTCAATTGATTCTTCAGATTGAACATCATTCCCTTTCCATGAGTCAACTAATTTCTTCCTTTTCCATGTAAGGTTATTGTTTTTATACATTCATTACCACATCTATATTAGATTCCCATTCATTTGAAACAACTACCGTGGTGGTTCTTTTAATATCATTGATACATAAGATGTTGAATATAGTTTTCTTTATAATTGATACCTGAAATTTTATAGGGATTCATTTCACATATATTTGATTACATAGAACTCACCATAGTTAAAGTGGTAAATAATGACTCTATATAGGTAGTTATGAATAATAATAAGTATTATCATCGAATCTCCCATTTCATTTGTTTTATTATTCAGAAAACCACTACAGTTTCCATCACACCCATTATTAATTTGGTTCCTGCTAGATCTATCCATATACTAAAACTAAAAAGTTCATTGTGTGTTTATTAGAAAAATTATAATTTACTATCTTATGTAGAGGGTAAATACTCTGATATACTTATTCAAGCTATCTAAAACTCATTCTATTTATCTAAAATAACTATGACACTTTATAAAATTCTAATCATTATGGTGATATAAAACATTTCACTTATTCTTAAACAACACCGTAACCTATAATGATATAAAAAATGAACTCTCATACCAAATATAATGCCCCAGCCAAAAACATTACATAATCTAGAGTTTTGATAAATAGTTTACATTATTTTACAATGAAGATATTTTTAGGTTTAGAGCTTTAAATAATTAGGCCATTATTTATACATTACATCTCAAATATTACAATGTGGACACTTTTACTGTATATATTTTTTATTCAAAATAAAAAAACTCATTAAAGAAAAAGATAATTATTTTCATGAAAAAAACATTCTTGATTTGATCATTTATCTTACTCATAATTATACCACGTGAAACATATTTCTAAATCATGGGATGAGCATAAAAAACATAGTAAGGGAAATAAAAATAAAAAGAAAAAATTAGTCCATGAATACATATAAATCAAGGAAACCTGACTTTTCACTCCAAAACATGTTCTTTAACATACCTCATTAAATAAAATTATTTATGAATAACTCATATAAATCATAAATCATAATGTTAAATTATGGAATCAATACCATACATACATTTATTCGTTCATACCTAAATCGGGAGTAATCATGATGGTTATGTTTGGAATACACATCACAATATATTACTAGAAACTCTTAGGAGAAACCATAATGTTTACCCTTATCTTGTTAGATTATGAAATAGAGAGCTATTAGGGGATTATCCGCACTCAGTTTATCACAGAACAAGAAATATACAATGAAAATATCCAAGAACCATAACATAATCAGAACACCTGAAGAAGTATAAAGTAAAAAAACATTTCTACTTTTCAATAATGAGACATCATTTGAAGATATTGATATAATCAATTCATTTAAAACATTCAAAAATAAGTTTTTTGATTCAAAGTGTCCCGAACCAATTTGAAGCTTTTATAAGGAATATATTCATTAATGGAGTCATGTTCATTTAAATAAATTCTTAAAACAGTTTTGAGAACATGTACATTAATGAAAATTATTTATAAGAATAAATCTATAAAACATTTAAAATGATGTTTTAGTAAAAGAATCAGTTTCCACATGAGAATTTGATGAAAAATAAATTAATTAATACCATTAAACCAAAAAAATAATATCTTGAGAATAAACAGTTTCATGATATAATATTTCAAAAGGATGTATATACACCATATAAATCTGAATTGGTGCATAACAACGAATAGGAATCAATTGAATATAAATTGAGATGAAATACATTACAACGATTAGTATTTATAGATTAAGGATAAATAAATGAAATAATTATATTTGAAAAATATAAATACCACCAATATAAGTGGATATTCAGTGTAAATTAATCAATGTTCCATCACATATATTCTTTAAAAAAACCAATTACATAGAAATTTAACTCAATGAAATGAGATTGATTTATGATTTCCTTTACAAAAATAATTTTGTTAATAAAATAGACTTATTTTTTATATTCAATATAAATAAGAAAATGTATATATATATATATGTATAAGACAGTATATCATAACTTATTTCTTACATAATCATAATACGACATTATCGAGAAGTAGAATATTAACCAATTTAATGGAAATTTGGTTAAGAAGTTCCCTTACCTTGAGTCTGACCTGTTACGTTGATTAATTATTTTCTTGAATAATAAAATGAGTTTAATTTAAACATTATTAAGAATATTTTTAGGGTTTGTTACTCCAAATACATCACCTATGTCCACGTAATAATAATTAGTTAATTATTTGAGTTTATGTCAGACTTTCTTTAGACAATCGATTCTTGAGTCGAAAATGAACATATTATGATGTATACTATCCATGTGTAAAAAATTACATCATCTAATGAATATTATTCCTGATTCAAATATCATATATATCATTTATATATGTATTTATAATATTACTTACCATTTTCAGATAATAAATTAAATTCCCCATTCATGGAGACATTAGGCCGTAGGGACAGATGAACGCTACATTCATTTATTTTATATATGAATGAATTTAAAAATAAATGACACATAGGTATATTATAATTATATTATAATATATATTTTATATATGTTACATATATTAATTAACACTACACTCTATATGTTCCATTTATGGAATGAACGATTCATATCATTTTTAAGGGGCGATAGTCCACACATCCTCAAATGAAATTATCATATTACACAGTATGGAAAGCATAAAGATATGTTGTAAAAAATTACAAATGAATAAAATCAATATAAGTATAACGTATAACATTTTTATCCCTTCCATTTATGTATAAAATCATTCTTTAATGAATATCTTGTAGAACGAATCGTATCGCGTCATGGACACTATAGGGAAAACGTACGCATGAGAAATAATATCATTCACTTAATGGTAAAACAATATAAAATTGGATAGTATATTAATTATATATAATAAATTTATTGGTATATTGATTAATTAAATCTATTATACTCATCGTTATACCCATAAAAATTATTTCTTGATTAATAACAAATTTAGTCCACAACATGGAGATGTTAAGTCATACGGATGCATGCATGGAGATATTATTATTCATAGGATGGATAAAAAGAGGTATAAGCATTTCCTATAATGATAATAACATATCAACATATACTTGTTACCTAATTAATTAATTTATTATAGGAAAAAAATAAGATAAATTAGAAGTAGAAAAGAATTTTGAAATACGTGACAAAAATTACATCTTTTACAAGTATATAAATTTTATTTTAACACAAGGTCTCAATAGGATGGATTTATGCCCAATGTGTGGCCCTTATGAGATATGTAAAGTTTTCAGGAAATGTTTTTAGCTGAATTAGGAAAATTCAATGATCTTGAGAGGTTTGAGTAAGTGGGTAGAGGTGGTGGCAATTTACAAGGGGGAGGAAGGTCAAATTATGAATGTCTTGTAATATTTTTACATAAAAAATTCATCCTGAATTATAATAGTTAAAAAGTGAAATAATTCGACTATAATATGGGTATGGTTTTAAATATTCTGAAACGACAAGGTTTAGAAAATATTAATTTATAAAATTAACAGTATCTATTATTTTTAACCCTTAGTTACAAATATTATCTCTTATCAATTCTTTTTGTAATTTCATAATATATGGTTACTATGGATACTGTAATATTTCAAGAGATCCATAATTGGATCATTAATGATATTTTTAAAATTATAAGTGTTAGTTTGATGAATCTTAGTTTTTAAGAAAATTATATCATTTAATAAAATTGTACTTGTATTTAAAACTCATTTAGGTAAATTTTGTAAGTATTAAGAAATTGTTTTTTGTTAAAGTCATAAAAACATGATTCCTTCAAACCATGTTCTCTAAATTGAATATAATATGTCTTAATCATACATAAAATTCATGGATGGTATCAAATTGACGAAATTATATTTATTTTATTATTTATAATATTATTTCATTGAAATAATCCATTAGTAAGGTAATAACTATATCATAATTGTTTCATAAATAAATTTATACATATAATATCATGAAATTATAAATAAATACCAAGATGTATTAAATAATTTTGAATTTCTAAATAATATTTTTATTCTAAGGTATCAATTATATAACCCCAACTTAATATTGTTTTTGTAAAAATATAAATGTTTATGTTATATTTCCCTTTACATTAAATTAATTATTATTACACTTCATTTTAACAACGAAGTGGCTCCCGAATGCCAAAAGATAGGAATGAGGATTGTTTTGGTAACTAATGAATCATTCAATAAGATTAAGACACATGTTATATAAGTTTCAAGTTATTATAATATTATTTATACCCTTTTTAAACAAATTTACCCATTAACCATGGCAAATAAAAAATTTACTTAAGTTACTAATCATAATATCCAAAAACTAAAAGATAACTATTTAAATAACATGGAACCTCTAATTTTAAATATGGAATAAAATTTTCCAAATTCATACAAAAAAGGATAATTAATATATTTAAAATTAATTCTTATTGAAAAATCTATAAAGCAGGTTCTTAAGAAATAAATCTATCAAATGATTGACATGTGTTTATGTCCAATTTAGATGCGAAATTACATCCAATGAACAAAAATTTATTAATTGATAAAAAATGTACAATTAAACTTTAATTCCAATAAAAATATAATCATACTAAATAAATAAATTATATGAAAATATATTTTTGAATTAAAATGAAGTATATTTCACTAGTCATTAAAATTTGAATTTCATTAGAAAAATAAAAAAAATTAAACCAAGGTAAATTTTTATAGACCACATACAAGTAATATGTTTATTATGTCAAATGGAAAATATAAAATTTTCAAAAATAATATTTAAAAAATTTTATCCTTCAAAATGTAGTAAAAATTTCTTTTTATTGAGAAATACTTTCTTTATCCAAAATATTGAATTTGTTTTTATATCATATTAGGAAATCATATATTATGAGTTTAAAACAGTAAATAAAATATATAACATATAATGTTTCTTAAATATATATCCATAAAGAGTGATATGATTTTATAAACCAATTATTTTATTTTAAATATGTTTTCATAAAAAAAAATCATTTATATTCAATTTGTTTATATTTCCATTTCATATAAATTCGGTAAACAATGAGTCATTAGTTAATCATGTATAGTCTAAATTTTAATTATATAGTTGATACTATTCATTTTATTCTATTAAAAAAATAGGTTACAATGATAACATTTAAATAATAAAAATGTGATTTTCATTTGATCTCGATGTAGCGTATCATGTATACTGTTAAACATAATGTTTCATTCTTAAAACATTAGCTGTTACTTGAAAAGTTAATGAAACAGTAACCCTTATCCTCCATTTTTTCTTCACAACATTTTTTTAATCTTATTCTTAGAATAAATTAATGTTTTAAAAATATCATATATTTCTACTATCACATGATGTTTCATGTAGTCACTCATTTTTATATTTGACTACACTACTTCATAATTAGGTGATTTTTTTTCATTTATAATATCATACTCACCAAGAGATTGTAAAACATTTTATATAATAATAATATTTATTGGAATTTGTGACATATATTCACAACAAATAAATTAAAAATCATGAAAATTTACAACAAGTATTTATCCTATAGTCTTCTAGATTCTAATATTTCCAAAATATATAATTTCATGTTTTCTCAAAATCCTGTTAGTTATCTAATGTGAATATACTTGATGATATATATTAAGATCCATTCAACATAGAAATGTATCATAAACATTATTATTTTACTGATAATAATGTTTATCTTCACGAGTAAATTTTAGAAAATCCTTATTTTGATTCAAATAATTTCCATAAATTATCTAATAATTAACTATAATATTATTAATTATGAAAGATACCATTTAATCTCTATAGTACCTATAATCATTTCCATGTAAAATAAGTTGACCAAACAAAATAATATTCTACAAATCTATTTATGGTAAAAATTAATCAATAAAATAAATATTTACTCTTAGAAATTTTTATTATAAGATAAAAAAATAGGTAATTATTTTATGGAAAATATTGTCGAAGATATGGTATCATCAAGATGCTGCGGTGTCAACTAAAGATTAATTAAACAAAAAAAATTAATCTTAGGGGATCAAACTATATATATGTTCTAAATTAGTACTAGATTGAATGAATATAAAAAAATTTATTAATCAACTATATATTAAATAACTTATTTTATAATAATTGAACGTGTAAAATAAAACTAAAATGAATAATAAAATATAAAAAAAAAATATATTTCTAAATGAAAATACATAAAATATTTTAAAGTATATTAAAACAATATAACATATTAAGCTAAAAGGAATCCTTACCTTTTGTATTAAAAAGTAATGAGGATCTGTTCCTAGTTCAAAATAATGTAAGGTAAATAACCTAAATCTTTTTAAATAAACAAGGTTATAAGATACATATACTTAATATGGATATCATTGATAGATATCGGTATAATATTTACCCCGAAGATATTCTTTGATAATCTTAATCCCCAAAAATTCATTCACCAGATTAAATTGAACATGTTTTTAGAAATATTGTTTTATCCCTAGTATCTTATCAATGATAATGGATTGAGGGAAACATATTACCACTAAATGCCATATATATTTAACATTTTAAAACCTTATAAAAAAATCTATATGAAACATGGTAGAAAAAAATAAAAACAACAACTCTCTAGAAATATTGATAGTGTAAAACTTATAGAAGTGCCCTTTTTAGAATGTACACACCTTTTTTACATAATGTCTTACAATCAATTTAAAGTCATTGATGTAACAAACAGCTGGTTGTAAACATTTTTATCTTAGATATGGTCATAATGAAATTGGATTATCCACAACTATCATCTATCTTATTAAAAAAATATAATTTAATAAATCATTATAGATTAAATTTTGTAGAATAAAATCCACATAATTTATAAATGAGAAATTATGTTCTCCAAAAAGAGCATACAAATCATCAATTAAGGACAAATAAATTATATAGGCTATTTTGATTCATCATAAAACAATTGATTTGAAATATTAATTTTTTGAAAACTAATGATGAAGTATCAAAAGAATATATTTAAACTATGGAACTCAGTTATTATAGCTGTTATATAATATTTTGTAATGATTAAAATCAATTAAAGATTCATGGATATAACATCACTTGTAATTAAATGACACAAAAAATTTATATTATATCAAGAAATAATAACACTAAATAAATATGAAGAAAAATTCATTTATTATTGTCATTAAAATAATAAAATAACACTTATTGTCTTAAATGTTCATAAAATATAAAATAATATCTTTTTTTAATCCTCCCCAAATTCGGACAAGTTATTATATAGATATTATTTTCATAAAATATATTAGAATTTGATGCGAATTTTTTACACAAAAAGATATCACTATGAATTAATTATATCTATACTATATAATAAAGGTTATCATATAAATAAACAATATTTAACTATTAAATAACAGTTTCTATAATTATGATTTAAAATTATGAAATTTATATCCACAAAAATTTGATTAAAAAATAAATCAATAGTATGGAATAAATTTTCTTCATCGTTACCATGTTATATTCATGATAGACAATTAAAATACGTAATGATACATCATTATTCTTAATAATGTGGAATTTTAAAACGCATGATGAAAAAATTGTGCATATAAATCCCCTATTCAAATTTACTATACGTTTACACTATAATTAATTAATTTCAATAGTGTTTATATTATAAGGTCTCTTATATATTTGAATAAAACTTGGTATGGTTTAAATTATTAAAACTCACCACATGATTGGACATAAGAAAGGGAAATATTTTGGGGAAAATCAACATATTCATGTATAAAAGAAACATAGTATGTGTTTATGTATTCTCTACCCACATAATTCAATGATCCCTCAATTATTAGTAATAAAAAATAACAGTTATTAAGTAGTTCCAATTTGGATTTTATAATCATTTATACATATCAATTGAATCAGGGGATTTTATAAGAAATGAAATAATAATTCTCTTTCCATATAATTTATATTAGATCTATGTATATAGAGATAATAAATTCCCAATATCAAATCAAATTTTCCTACGTTAAGAGTTATAATATTTCTAAGGAGCATAATATGAAAAAAAAATGAGAAGAGTTAAATACTTGTGATGGAATCAATATACCACTTGTAGATTTCATCAAGAAAAAAATATTATATATTAAAGATATTGAATTAATAGATATAAAAACATGGATGATGTGGAGGAAGGTGTATAATCTTAAAAATATGAAATTTATATTTATTTAGTAGATAATAAGATTATTTTTTAACATTATTCTTATGATCCTCTTCAATGATATTGATTCTATAAACCCTTCCATTCTACCATGATTTGATAGTTTATTGATGTTTTGTTTCCTTCTTAATTCTTCATTTAGTTAATATGTTTACAAACATCACACATTACATATATTTGAAATATTTCATTTTTATTTTTTTACTGAACAAAAAATTATTTTCTTATATTATGTTAATTATTCTTTTCATGTCACTTCATAATTTTTTTGATAAATTAAAACCATTAGCACGATTAAGAAGTCATTCAATTACATTGAATAATTTCCTTGGATGCTTCATCAAAAAATTTTGGCTAGTAATTTTTTGATTTTTTATGATGAGATTTATCACATTAAATTTCATTAAACTCTATTTTACCTTCATTTAGAAAAATCAATGAGTATAATGATAATAATAAATTAATATCCACCATATAAAAACACACATAATAATATTTTCCTACAGATCGATGAATATCAATTTTAATTATTTTCTTATAAATAATTTTAAACCATAAAAGAATTACATTATTTATCTTTTTGAAACAATGATAAATCTTGAGGTGTAACATGTAGTTTTTGTGATTTTTTTCATAGGATCCAGTGGAATCATCATCATTCTTTTATATGAATGATTTCTCTATCAATTTCATTCTGGAGGAGTATTTAGAGAACATTATTTTGAAAAATATTTTCATAAACCTCACATATTAAAGGGAGTAAATAATTTGTTATAATATATTCTTAATCTTATTCCTTTATTTATCCACATAACATTTGAAATGATTAATAAAAAATCACATTTATATTATTTGAAAATTCATGAATATAAAATTTCAATTCTACGCTTTTAATAAACTATTAAATAATTAGTGTAATGGAGGATCCACCAAATGAAGATAGTATTTATTACAAAATTTAATCAATAAAATGTGTTTTCTTTATTATAATATTTATTACTTCGACATATTTTAGGTGATTTTTTATAACATGATGTTATTTTTATAGTATGGATACAAGTGTCTCTAAACTATATAATATCCCATTTATATTCACATTTGGATGATCATTACCTTATATATCCTATTCCATATTCACATAGTTCATCCATGTTACTACCGAAATATAAAAACTATATAAATTAGTGTTAGTAATGATAATATCAAATAAAATCAATGAAAAAATCATAAAAATACGAAAAATTAAACATAAGACATCCTAAAAAATAAAACCATTATTTCCAACCATTTTTCACCAAATTTCATATTATTATCTTTTATAAACATATCCCTAAAAATAAAAAAACCATTATTTTATACTCATAGAGTCAAAAAATTAATTAAATTCATGGATTTTCTAAAATTATAAATGATTATACATTATAAATCATGATGAAAACACACTCTCACAATTGAACGATTTTGTGTCATTAGACATTAATTATTTATTCATCTTATTTCAGAAATTCAACAATAATTTCTTCAATAAAATACTTCATACATGGTTATATTCACACATATCAACACACTATAAAAATATCATTTATATATATAAAAAATTACTTTTCTGCTAAATATACTTGTATGTGGATAAAAATTGGTACAATATAGGTGAACATGTACAATATCATCACGGAGATAGGATAAAATGAAATTGTATGTAGAAAAGATAAACAAATTACATGAAATAAACAAAAAAAGTCATATCATGTAGACCATAAATAAGTGTGATAACATTATGTTGTTGCACAAACATAATCATATTATATCATTAATCAAGGATAACCAAAAAAATCTTGCACAAAAAATATGGTTGGGAGGATCATGTAAAAGGGAGTCCCATGACCTAATGGCACTAGAGGGAAACATGGTCCATCCCCAACATGAGGGGAATGGATTTCTCACATTCTATATGATTCCAAGACATTATTCCCTTTTAGTATTTATTAATCTATTCTTTATATGCCTCATATATGGGAATATATATTTTTCTTAAAGTCACAATACTTGTTAATTCCATACCTAATAATCCTATCCCAACATTGGAGTTTATAGAGGTCATTATCCTCCTAGTATATCCTATTATGGATCATTTCAGATACAATTTAACATTATCTGATTCATTTGATAGATTTTTTGTTTTATTTTAGGGGTATTTCAGGATTATGCGGTTGTTAGACTACTTAACCCCTATCAAATCCTCATTCATTTTAACCAATGAGTATGAAATTATAAATTCGTGGTTTGGAACTTTATGAAATTTTAATGGGGTTAATTTTCCTCTCTTACTCTTCTTGTATGAGATTTACATGAAGTTTGATCCACCTACATCAGTAGTTTAGATTTTTTTACGAAGATTAAAAATTAAATTTTAGAACATTTTTGTCATAAAATTTATTGGAATCCTAGTTGGTGTCATCTTTTTATCTGATATAATGACTTATATTCCTCGTCATATGATAGATTCTTGAATTTTTGTTAAATTGGATATACAAAAACCGAATATGGACTCGATAATAATTCATACTAAGTAATAATTTAATTTTGAACACCTGTACTGTATTTAATCATTGGTTGATTTCTATTCATCTTGTAATTAGTTGGGATTGGAAAAATTGCTATTATACTAAACTTTATAACATTGAAGGTACTATATATTCCACTGTTACACAAGAGGTTGGTATGTGTGATTTTGTGGATTTAAATGTAGTAGTTAATGAACACCTGATAGTTGCTGGTAAGGGTAAGAATGTGGAAAATGATGTTTCCTCATAGACAAACTATAATGAAGTAGTGAGTTATTCATCTATATTTTCTAAGGGGATTAATGAAATATAACATATCATTTTGGGAGGAATAGTATGTTAGGTAGAAGTTTCACATTATTTTAAAGATTGAATGTCTTTTTTAAAAGGAAATTAGTATTGGAGATGTTAGAATATGTGTGATTTCGGTTCCATGACTCTTTTTCCGTCAGAATATAGAATAATTTTGTTTTATTGTTAAATTTTATGTTGAATACTTTAGAATTAGAGATATAAGATATCCTACACTAATCTATTTACAGAAAAGCATATAAAGTTTTATTGAAAAAATTTAGGGAGACATCGATTCTGAAGGGTGTCAAATATTCATAACAAGATGAAATGAAAGAAAAATTCTTTGGGACAGAACAGAAGAGTAGGATACACAGAACTAGAGAATAGTAATAGAGAAGAAGGATCTCAATCTACATCTGACTATGAGAAAATTATATATGAGGTGGTACTTAGTATATTTTGATCATATTATGGAAGAATGAATATTATGATTCTATGAATTATCTATCTAAAAAATCGAAAAGGGGCATGAAGCATATGGATAAATCAACACATATGAAACAAATGGACACAATTTTTTTATGAAAGTCAAGGGGGTATATTTCATTGAAAATTGACACATATTTAATGTTTTTTCAATGCCACCAGAAGCTAATATAGTGATGGAGATTGAAAATGCAGGGAATAAAAAATAAACCGCTTTTAATAAGGATTTTTTCCAGATAATTATCAATCTTAAAATAATTCTGAAATATATTAAGTGTAGTTTAGATCTATATTAGAGTATCTAGACATAATTTAAATATATATAGGCTATAGTTCAACTATGATCATGGATTAGAATCAGTAGCTGTCGTTATTTTATTAATGGATTCATGAATGTGGCTGATGATAATGAAAATTCACAGTTGTTAATTTGATTGTCAATGAAGGATGTCTGGGAGAATGATATAATTATTAAAGATCTATATTATGAATCAAATATAATACTCAAGAGAGTGACATGGGTTTATCACAAAGAAGATATATAAAATTAATGGAAAACAAATGTCTTGATATTGACACATGAATTCATTGAATGAAAAATAATTGTAGAGGAATTTGTTTAATTAAAACAAGATAGTATTTAATTTTGAATATCACATCAAAGATTAACAAAACATGAATGTAACCAAAATTTATTGTATATTTTATTACGTAAATTATTCAAATTCATTTAATTTTATATGGAATGGTATTGTGTTATCTTATGTTGTTTGATGATCAATTAGTTTATGAATTGTTTAAGTATCCCACTTTATCCATAAAAGTGATATTTGATAAAAAACATAATTATATCTAAAGGTTATCTAACAAGATAATCATAAAATATTGAAATAGGGGTAAAAACCCTTGACTCATACCCTAGTATATTTGGTTAACAACTAATATCTAATAATTTAATAATACCATGAGATGTAAACCTTACTG
This sequence comes from Viscum album, assembly GCA_963277665.1. Lineage (NCBI taxonomy): Eukaryota > Viridiplantae > Streptophyta > Magnoliopsida > Santalales > Viscaceae > Viscum > Viscum album. The sequence goes on from OY728138.1 coordinate 170,190,140, forward strand.
AACGAATTAAAGGAATATTTAATAACATCAACATGCATAATTTAAAATTATGGCCTATATAGGTAATCTACTAGGACCTGAAAATATTTATATATCAATGAAATTTTATAAATTTATTTGTGATTGAAGATAAAATAGGTCACATAAATTTTTTTAAAAGTTATTAAAATAATTTAATGAGGAAAAAAATTATATCATTCCATGAACGTAAATCCCCATATAATGTGTGGAGTTATAGCACAAGGCATCAATTGTGGGAATTAAAAATTAAACGTTCATAGAATAATTATAAATCAGAGTGAGAGATGAAATATTTGAGTGCTTAAGAAAAATGTTTTTAGTATCAAATATAACTTTTGAGAGGGGACATAATGTTCCAAATATTTTTATTTAAGAATTATTTATATACGAATAATTATTTTAAAAAATTACTAGAAATAATTTTCATTTGATAGAAATATCGAATATTATAATATGGAATATATATGAAAATTTAGAATAAATCCCTTTACTTGATTATAAACGAATAGTGTTTGAAAAAAATGATAAGGTATGTAAATGAATTGAAATGGTGTAAATAAAATGAAAATATTTATATCAATCATAAAGTTTACACAAACCATTTTTGACAACGATCACATATAAATAATTTCATATACGGTGATAGATTAAGAGAAAACCCCTCAAATTAACAAATGAATCTCATGAATGGCCTCAGAATACATCTTTAATCTAATTAAACATATTAGTAAAATATTATTGAAAATATTTCACCCTTATTTCATCTTTTATAAATCAATTATATTAATTAATTAATTATTTATTTATTATAAATTGTTTATTATGATAATCCATTCTAAATAATATTAAATGTTCTAGGTTTTTTTGGGTATATTGTTCTTGATCATAATTATATGTTTCTAAAATCAATAACGTTTTAATTGGTACATTAGTATAATAAATTGTTTTATAAGGGTTAAAATGTTCTATATTTATTCCATATAATTATATGTATCTTATTAAATATTGAAATATAATACTTTCTCACTTTATTTAAAAAGACCAATCATAATGACTTTCATTATAAAAAATATTCATCTAAGTGTCACCATTATAGGATAATAATATTAACTTCTATAGATATTAAATAACAAAGATATTATGCATTAATATTTTAATGCTTCTAAAATTATGTTTATTGAAATATATTATCATCATTCATATATATGGTTAAACATATGAAAAATATGAACATGTTATAATAAAAAATGATTATAATGCCAAATAATTTTTTATTATTATACTTTTGTTATAGAATTATATAGTTGCTTATTTTTTTATAATGGGTTTATATATTTTTTTATTGATATATATATTAACATAATTTAAATAAATTAAGATGAGGAGGAATAATACATTAATGAGTTGAATGTTTTTATACAATCCTTGTTTATAAAGAAGAATTTGAGAAATTTTATGGATAGCTAATAAAAATAATTTAAAATTCTAAAAGATGATGGAACTGATAAATATTTTAGAGTGAAAAATGATGACAATGTTTGATTAATATTCCGTGGGTAATGAGTTATATTATATATTAGATTTTGTGGAACTTTTTTAAATACCCATTAAATAATTATTAATAAATGCAATTTTTAATAGAATATGACCTATTAATGGTAAAAAAAGAAACACTGGTCATGAATTTATCATCTATATTGACTCATGATTATGTATCTAAATATTTTATTTGTTTAAAAATTATTTTCACTGTATATAAGTTATTTATCATATTTTACAATGTTTTTCACAATATAAAATGTGAAATTTTCTTAACAGAAACTGATATTGAATATATAAAATAAGTTTTAATATTTAATATCATTGGTTTAATTTAGTTTATGAGATTAAATCATTAAATATGATTATTATTACATATATATATAAATATATAATATATTATAAAAAAATTAGAATAAAAACATTTCTTTTTCTGGAATGATCATATTTTTATTTATTAACATTCTATAAATACTATAATAATGTTATTTAAAATGTATGCACATAAAATATATTATTTCTAATTTATCAGTCACTTTTATATAATTATTACCATCCAATTATGTAATGACCATAACATTTGTCAGTGAAATTTCATCTTGATCTAATTAAATGACTTATTATGTGAAATTGTTTTATAACATATAGACTTATTTAGTTTTATGTTTTTTGATTTTAAAATATCATTATGAATTGTGGTCATTTCTAATATAGAAGTTGAACATGGATGATAAGATTAGTATAAATATTGGGCTTTAAGATATACAATTTACTGAGACAAAGTAAGTGATGTCCTCATCCAGTATAATTTCCTTATACGAAGCCCATTTATCAAAACATCTAATGGAGGTGGCATCATTGGGATTCACTCATGACCATTCCCTAGAGGCGATTAAACATTCTAAGATTTTGCGGAACTACCTACTGGATAAGTGGAAGTTGATATGAATTACCACCCGAGCAATGTTATCCGAGCCACCCCAAGATTCTTCCACCATCGCACACCTTACCCTTATGTCATATGCATGTGTTATAAGGGGTTATGTAATAATACCGTAGCACTATTATTATGTTCATTTTTTTTATAGAGTATATATATATTCATTTTATTATTGTTACATTGTAAATTGTTTTGAAAGCACCAATATTTTTTATTTAATATAAAATTAAGAAAACTATTTTGATGAATTAATGAAATTTAAAATTTAAAATTATTTTAAAAAAATATTTCAATTATATTACTTTTTATTATATATAAATGATCGTATAATTTTAACATAGAAAATTGTAATTATTATAAATGATTGAATGTTGTTATTGTGAAAACCCATGACCTTTTGATAAATATTTGGTTTTTATTTAACAAATAAATATTAAAATATTTAGAAAATTATTTAGATAAAATTAATATTATTTTTGGAATTAGGACATCGAAATTGTCCAATGGTGATTTTTTCAAAATTTTCTGAGAGTCGAATTTTTAGTTAACAAATAAATGTCGTTTAAATATATATTGGGTTTCATGGAATCAAAATGACCCAATAGGGATGTAATAAAATACTATATTCATTATGATTGGACAATATTATTTTAACATAAAATTAATGTGATTTTATATTTTTTTATTTATTTTACAATGATTTAGTGGTCCCTCCAATACTTATAAACCATTTTATCTTCTTAAATTTATTTCCATTAGAGTTTGACTCCTCTCTACATAAGAAGACTAATATTTTAAGAATTTAGGTCAATGTGTTTTTATAATATTGTTTTCCACTCCCCTTTAGCAAATTCTATGAAAAAAACCCTGTATTGATTTGTGGATTTGATTAGATTAATGTGTGGTGCCCAAAACCTAACCAATAAAGAATTCCCCTTTCTATTCTATATAAAATTACTCAAGAACCCACTTATTCATTACTCAAAGCCTGTAGAGCTCATCCATCCTCTTCAATAATCTCTCTATAATCCTTATATGGCACCAAAAGCTCTCTATGAGCCTCTCTCGAGCCTTTGGTATCACGCTTCCAAGTAAGGGATTTCTTCCTTTGTCATTTTTTCCAAATTTCATTATGTTGTTATTCCATTTTATATTCAATTAAAAATGTTGGGGAATGATTTAACACCTCCCCAATACATCACTTTTTATGTTTGAAATGATAATACATCCCTTTATCTTTAATTAATGCCTCCCATGTACACATGTTATCACACAAAAAATCCAAAAGAAATTTCTCCCTTCACATTTAAATTCAAGAAATTCATTTGTATAATGTGTCAACATTCTATTAATTATGTTGTGACATAAATCTATATGTCCCCTTACATTCCATTTAATGTAAATATTATGAGACACCCCTTTCTCTCATCAACCATTTTTATTAATTCTTATGTCACACCATTTTGCTACAGAAATTTCATCGCGATTTTCGGTGCCAAAGTCATTGTGTACTGAATACCAGGCCCATTTCCCTATAAATGGGTTTCACCATTATGTAAATTTATTTTTTGAATATATAGTTTCATTTATTAATTAGACATTCATTTATTGTGGAATAAATTATGGTGCTTAATGAATCGATGTTTTATAATCTACATGGCACTCTTATGCATGAAATGAAATTATTGAGAAGGGTGCATCCTGATAAAGATCTAATGTATTAGGTAATGATTAGTTTCATGATACATTAAGTACATAAAGGTTTTACTCATGATAATTCATGTTCAATGAGGGTTTACTGAATCCCCATGTGCAATGAGCCTTTGATGAGGCTAATACCTTGGTATGTGTTGTTGCCACATTTCCATGTTATGATAATCATGCCATATCATGCCTTTAATTTCACTTTTCTAATATTCTCCATTGATATGTCTATTTCCTAACATGTATTGTATTCATAATGTTATTACTTTTTTACTCACTTATTGGTCTTTATAGATTTCCCTTTTCACATGTATATCCTCAGGTTATCCCATGCAATGCTGTGAGTGAGGGAATATAGGGTCATGTAAAGGAATAATTCAATAAAGATGTTGTATTTTTATGTCATAAGTTGTCATGTAATTTTCCTAATTACTCATGAAACTAGTCCTCTCGATCCTTAGAGTTCTATTAAGTTCAATTTCCTGTAATTTATCATTTTTATGTGTGTAATAATGATCATGGTTGTAATAAATTAAAAATATATTTTTATAATTGTTGGTCAGAGTGGATACTCAAGAGGGGGGTGAATTGAGTTCCAATTAAAATTTCTGTTAAAGTATTGTCTATTTACAAATATCCCAATTTATAAAACAAGTTAAACTGTAGTGAATTTATACATATTGTAAATGTTCACTTATATTATCAAAGATTGATTAGGTCTCAGTTAATTTAACCACATTATTAAACTAACTTTTGAAACTATCATACTAGTTTACAATAAGTATAAACACTTTCTAATTTAACTATAAAAGTAGCTTTAAAATAGTTTCGTATTTCAAAGTAATAGTAGAATAATATAAAAGATATATGTATTATACATTAAACTTAAACTAATGATGCACATCAGATATAACAAGAGGTTCAGTCTCAAGACGAGACTTAGTCCTCTCAAATTTATATAAATTTGATCCACACCCTTGATCGGGGTTAAAAAAAGTTCACAAAATTGTCCAGGCCACACAGGGACCTCTACCACTGTTCTGTGTGGGAATCATAACAAAGATCAGGCCATAGAAGGACCTATTCCACAGATGAAGTGGGTAAACAAGAGTTAATAGTTTTGGAGTGAGGATTTGATATCCTCTAGTTCAGTACAGGAGACAGTGTGTGTATAAGAAATACAGATTACACCACACTTCTCGAATGTAAATAAACCAATCACTTAGAGAAGATATATAAGAGTTTAGAAATATCTAGGGATTATCAATGTAGTGTTGGACTTGTTGGATTCAGCAGGAATGCTTCTGAGTCCTTCTTTGGTTTTTCTGTTGAAAAACAATGTGTCGTTGTTCAGCTCATGTTCTACTGGAGTGAGAAAGATCTCTTGATTCATTGTGTGTTCTTCTGTGTTGTCATATTGCACTCATGAGAGTTCTTTTAAAGTCTTGCAATCTCCTTCTTGTTTGGGATTAGTCTCCTTGTTCAACACAGTGCTCTCAGGTTTATGCAATTTCTTCTTGCTGTATCGTCACACTTTTCTCGCTTCACTACATGCACGTGTACCGCATCATATTCATGTAATTCATCTTAATCATCCTTATATTCCATGAGTTATGGCAGTAGGAATGATTCAATTTTCATAGTTACGAGATATGGTTTGCTGACATGCCAACAACTATCATTAAATTACATTAATTTCATTAAAAACATCAAATATGGCCATTAGCATTATTTATATAATATTGAAAAAAATTTAAGAAATTGTGTAATAGTGATTATGTAAACAGTGTCTTCTTAATGGTAGATGGTTCACGGTATGAGGTTCACAGTATGATCTTCATGGTATGAGCTTCACAGAATGTCCATGTCACGGTGTCTAGCTCACGGTGTCTCGGTTATGGTGAGTCATTCACGGTGTATGGGTCACGGTGTCTGGGTAACGGTTGGTCCTTCACGATGTCTGGGTCACGGTGTATGGGTCACAGTTTTTCATTCACGGTGTCTCCATACTTGACAAATACCTGTATTTAGACTTAGACAATAATATTCAGAATATGGATTAAGCTTAATCATTAGAGAGTAAGAGAACTTGAATCATAAATATAAAGGCTTGATAATATATGTGGGATTTTTAATCATGCATAAGACTTGTAAATAATAAATATAGTAATTAACATCCATAAGATTTGTTATCATTATAACATGATGTGTAGTTATTATTGAGATTGAAGGGCATTAGCAAGATGTGCAATGAAGATTAAGATTAATCAGTAATAGGATTTGTGTGATTAAAACATGATTAACACATGAGGAGTCCAACAATATCCCCCTTTTTGATGATCATAAATAATGTATAGTAAAAATATAAAGGAAATGTATCATTAAAGAAACTAGCATATTAGAAAAGCACATCTTATTATAGTACTGACACGTGCAGTTTTTCTCCCCTTTTATACTTGTAGTTTTTCTCCCCCTTTTGGGATTATCAAAAAGTATATAAAATTGAAATGAAAAACTACATTTTTTATTAAAAAGGGTTCAGAATACAATAGAAACATTAAACAGCAAATGACATCCCATCAAAAAAGAAAAGCAGTCCCTATAGATGTGGTACACAAAGAGGGTAAGGGTAGACCTTCAAAAACAGATGGAGCCAAAGTAGGAGTAGTAGAAGATCTAGGCTGTGGTTGGCCAAGAATGACTGGACGAATCTGAGAAAGAGCTTGGCTAACTATCCTGGCAGTGGAGGCTAAGGCAGGTAGACCAGGTCTAAGGGGTGCAGCAGCTGGAGCAACTATAGCCGTACTCTGCACATGAAGATATGGCTTCAAAAGATTTATGAAATCAGTAATGATTTCCCCACCAAATTGCATATCCCTTTCAAAAGATTCTTTATTATCCATAATGTTTTCCAATAATCTAGTGAACTCTGTAAGTTTCTGAACTTGAGTTTTAAAAGCATGAGTTACCGGAGGGATTCTCAAATTTTCCACAAGATATCTAAACTGATCTATCATATCACTTTTAGAGAAAATCCAGGAGGGATAAAAATCTATTTTCTTGGTGATATCTTGTTGAGAATCATTGGCTATCTTAGAATGAATCCTAACCAAGTCCAACGATCTATCACTGTTCTTAACCACTTCTGAAAAAGAAGATAGATCCAATCCACTGAAGGCATTCTGAAGTTCTTCCTTGATTATGGATCTCAGCAGAGAATCATCCAAAGAAGGTGTGGAGGACTGACCAGAAGTAGGAGAAGCCTTGACAGCTTCAGTTAGAACTTTGAGCTGTTTCAAAACATTTTGCAGGAATCCAGGGTATTCATCTGTAAGCTTATTCAGATTTTCTACAAGCTCCCTCATGCATTCCAGCATCTTGGTGTGTCTTTTTCCAATCTTCTCATCAAAAGATAGTAGATATGGATGAACTTGAGACACAATCTCCCTATAAAGTATGGAATCAGATGTCTCAGGGGAAGTAGCAATAGGTGCAGGGACAGAAATAGGAGCATACACTGATCTCAAAGACAACTCATTCTGTAAGTTTGCTACCATATTTTTCATGTTTGCAACATCAGCACATAGCAGCTTATTTTCCACTCTGACTTCTTGAGTTTCTCGAATCATCCTTGGTTGAATATGCAATATAATATTTTCTAAGAGAATTGTTGCATCTTCTTGACATAACTGAGTCACTAGAAGAGGTTAAGAGGATACAATTTTTTCAACTCCAGCTAGCAGAGTTTCACCAAAAACATTCAGATCATCTTTAGTTACAAAGGAGTGTTTCTCAGGTACCGGTGTAGGTAAAGGTAGTAGAGCAGGTTCTGGTTGAGTTTCAGAGTTATCCTCGGACTCAAATTCTGATTTAGATTGAGTTTGGGGCTCTGGTTCTGGTTCTGGATGAGCTACAGACATCAGTTGAAACAGAGAACAAAGATCCATTCCATTTTTAGACAATTTCTCTGACTCATTCACATCATAAAAGTTTGGGAAAACAAATCAGGTGTGAAGAGAGTATGAGATATAAGGTTGAGAAGCTTCAGAAGATCCAGTTTCCATAATCTAAAGGTTTTGAGGTTCCTCCGCCTCAAATTGTTCTTCCCTTTCAGATTCTTTTGGCTTCGGAACATGGTCATAATCCACAAGATCATCTATAATATCTTTAGCAAACTCATTTCTTGCCAGCTGAAAGGAAATTTCCATCCTCTCTTCAGCAGAGATAATATACTCCGAAACTGATTGTTCCACTGGATGAGCTTCCAGACATGCTTCTTTCTCAACAGGGAGATCCTCTTCAATAGGATCTATCTCTATGGTTTCTTTCTATTCTGAATCAGGAAAAACCAATTTTCTTGCAGCATGAGGATGAGTTTCTAGATTGACATCCTCACTAGAAGCACGGGCTTCCTCTTCTTTAAAACCAATATAATCTTCCTCTCCTTGAGATATTTCAGTAGGGATAATAGCAGGGACAACATTCCATTATTTTTCAACAGGAGATATTTCCATTGGTGATATTTCATCTTCTTCTCTAGGTGATACTTCAGCTACCACTTCCTCCTCTTCTTCTTCTTCTGAATACTCAGCCACTTCATCTGGTTCCAAACCAGGTTCAGATAGATTCTGAGGCCTTCTTGGATAGTGAACAAGATTAATCATTTTATAGAGTTGATCATTATCCTCAACACACTGCTTCTTCCAGGGATTCCAGCTAATCTCCATCCTTTTGATGATATGCATGGATAGGCAGAAATCAAAGTCTCTAACTTTTCTTCATTTGGTCCAACCATCCCTTTGGCAACTAACATATCTGAAATCATCCTTGAGTAAAACAGGGAGGTGGATTTGGAAGCGACTTTAATCAGCTCACAGATGTGGTTAATGACATACTTGAAAAGATTGATCTTATGGCCATTCTTCAACAGGTGAATCATGAACACATCCTGATACCTCATTACAGAGAAATCACCTTTTCTCGGACTAATCAACTTTTGAAGAAATTTGAACATAAGTCTAGATTCTCCATCTAGCTCTGCAGCATTGTCCCTTCACTTGGTTTCATTACCAGTTAAAAATTCCTTGGCATTTTCCAAATTGAAGATATCATAAGATAGAGGAGGGTCTCTCTGGTAGTCTTCACAAACTCCTTCATGTGGAATTATTAGGCATGCAGCCCACATCCTCAAAGAGAAAGAGAACTTATGACCATTTATCCAGCTTGTCACTAAAAATATTTCTCCAGACTCAAAGGAATACTTCATATACTGATAGAATTGAGATACCAGCCTCGGGTAAATCGGTCTATTTTGTCCAGAGAACCATTCAAGCCATCATTTTTCTCTTAAAACCTTCAAAACTAAAGACTTTCTAGACAAAAATCATTCAGTGAAAACTTTTTTTTAGGTACAATAGTACGACTTACTAAGTTTGGGTTTAGAGGTCCTTCTTGAGCTATTCACAGTATCCTCTTCTGCTTCTTAGGGCGGCGCTTCTCAGACGAAGGTGAAGATGGAAGCTTCATCTTTGGCATCCATTGATGGTTCGGGAGAGAGGGAAGAGAATGTTTAGGAGATAGTTTGAGTAAGTAATCTAATGAAACCCTTATGTTTTATCATTTGGGAATGTCAAACGTCATAAAAACAAAGACGCGGGAAATCAAATAGTGGTGAAATAAAAATTACTGTGATACGGGTTAAAATAAGAATATAAATAATCTTCATGGTGACACCATGAGTAGACATTATGGTGTGATGAAAAGCAGTAATCACGGTGAGGTAGTTGGTGGTCGTCACAATGAAATGGTGAGTTGACAGACCGTGAGCACATGGTCTTAATGGTGAGACTGTGAGCATGAAACAGTAACTGTAACATAGTGAGTATGATACCATAAATTAAAATACAGTACATTATTAAACATTAAGATCAGTAAGATATTCATTTATGATTAATTATATCATTATCATGTATGATGTGGTCTAATTATTCAAAATTTAATGGTTTATTGAATATATCAGCAAGTTGATATTCAGTACCAATGAATTCCAAAGTGAAATCACATTTTTGATAACGATCTCTAAAAAAGTGATGCCTTACATCAATATTTTTTTCCTAGAATGAGAAACATGATTCTTAGAAATATTAATAGAAATTTTGTTGTCACAATTTATTGGGACATGTCTGAATTGATATCCATAGTCTAGTAATGTGTGTTTCATCCACAAAATTTTCGCACAACAACTTCCAGCAGCTACGTATTCAGCTTTAGTAGTAGATAATGCAACCGAATTTTTTTTCTTACTACACCATGAAACTAGTGACTTTCCTAAAAGATGACATGTTCCAGAGGTGATTTTTCTATCTAACTTACAACTAGAAAAATCAGCATCAGAATAACTAACTAGTTCAAATGATTGTCCTTTGGGATATAACGGTCCTAAATTGGGAGTATGCCTGAGGTATTTGAAAATTTTCTTTACAACATTTAAATGTGACTCTTTAGGGGTTTCTTGAAAGCGAGCACACATACACACACTAAAAATAATATTAGGATGACTAGATGTCATATAGAGTAGACTTCCAATCATTCCTCTATAAGTGGGTTGATCAACAGATTTACCATCTTCATCAAGATCCATCTTATAGGTGGTACTCATGGGAGTGTCACTATGTTTTCTGGTATCCAATCCAAGACGTTTTAAAAGATATATAGTGTAGTTACATTGATTTAAAATAATTCTGTCATTATTTTGAATGATTTGAAATCCAAGAAAGAATTTGAGTTCTCCCATTAAACTCATTTCAAATTCATTTTGAATCATTTTAGAAAAATAAGTATATAAGGAATTTCATGAAGATCCAAAAATAATTTCATCTACATAAATTTTTACAACTAAAAAATCATTAGAAATTCATTTTATAAACAGATTAGGATCAGCTATTACTTTTGAAAAACCTTTAGAAATTAGAAAAGTACCTAATCTATCATACCAAGATCTTGGAGCTTGCTTTAATCAATATAAAGCTTTTGATAATTTGAAAATATGATTTGGAAAAGGAGGGTTTGAAGATCCAGGTGGTTGTTCAACAAAATCATCTTCAACAATATATCCAGTCAAAATGTACTCTTGAAATCCATTTGATATAGTTTGAAATTTAGATGTGCAGCATAGGCAAGTAAAATCCTAATGGCTTCTAATTTGGCTACTCGAGAAAAAGTCTCCTCATAGTCAATACCTTCTTCTTGACTATAGCCTTTTGCAACTAGCCTACCTTTGTTTCTAACTATATTTCTAGATTCATCTACTTTATTTCAAAACAACCATTTAGTACCTATGGTGAAAGTGTCCTTAATTCTGTCAACAAGATTCAAAACATTATTTCTCTCAAATTGATTGAGTTATTCTTTCATAGCAATTACCCAAAATTCATCATTAATAGCATCATCATTGTTTTTAGTTTCAAGCTGTTACAACAAGGCTTGATGTTCAAACTGATTTCTAAGAAAATCTCTAGTCGATGTCCATCTATCAAGATTTCCTATAACAACATCTAAAGAATGAATGTTTAGAATTCTTGTTGATCTAGTAAAGGTATGACTAGAAATTTCAGGCTAATCTCTAGGTTCGGGTTCATTAGTAGAAAATTCCGGAATAAGTCCAGAACTGGTTGTCCTTATAGCAGGTTCTTTAGATTTTTCCTTAAGTTCCAGAACAGATAATCCTTCATCAGGATTTTCAAGAGACGTTTTAGGCTCACATGGACCAGTTTCATCAAACTTGATGTGAAAAAATTCTCCCACACACATGGTTCTTTTGTTGAAAACACTATAAGCTTTTCTGGTTAAATAATATCTTAAAATGATTCCTTCATCACTCTTAGAAGCAAACTTGCCAAGATTATCTTTTGTATTGAGAATAAAAACATTGCAGCCAAAGACTCTAAAGTAACAAACTTTAGGTTTTCTATTATTCCACAACTCATATGGGGTCTTCTTAAGAATAGGTCTAATTAAGACTCCATTAAAAATATAACAAGTTGTATTCACAGCTTCATCCCAAATGTAAATAGGCAGGTCATATACATTAAGCATAGTTCTAGCTATTTCTTGAAGGGTTCTATTTCTTCTTTCTACTACACCATTCTGGTGAGGTGTCCTAGGAGCAGAAAATTTATGATTATAGCCATTATGTGAGAAATAGGATTCAAATTCATGATTTTCAAACTCACGGCCATGATCACTTCTCAGAGTTTTAATCATAAGTCCACTAAGATTTTCTACAGATTTGGAGTATTTAACAATGTAAGAAAAAGATTCACTTTTGTGAGCTAAGAAGTATTCCCAAGTATATCTAGAAAAGTCATCTACTAGGACATAGACATAGTGCTCACCATTTAAGCTAGAAACTCAAGATGGTCCAAACAAATCCATGTGAACCAACTCGAGAGGTTGAGAAGTTGAAACTTCTTTCTTTGATTTAAAAGAAACATTATGTTGGTTTCTCATTTGACAGGGATTAAAAACATTGTCATTTGGAATCTCAAGTTTAGTTGGGTCTCTAACTAAGTTCTTCCTAGTCAGTTTTCTAAGTGAATGTATATTATAGTGTCCTAATATTCTATTCTATAACCAGGTCTCTTTATGAAAATCATTTAAACAGGTAACTTTTTGATTAGCTAATGAATTTAGATAAACAGCATAAACATTTTAATTTCTTAAAGCAGAAATGACTAAAACATTTTTAGAATTAATAACATTACATGAATCATTTTCAAATTTGACATTAAAACCATCATCACACAACTGAGAAAAACTTAACAGATTATATTTCCGTCCATCAACAAATAAAACATTAGAAATTAAAACTGAATCAGTGTTACTATTTTGGCCTAATATGATGATATTTCCTTTAGCATTATCACCAAAGGCGACATAACATCCATCAAACTTTATTAAACTCTTGAAGCATGAGTAATACCCAGACATATGTCTTGAAAGTCCACTTTCCAAATACCATGTCTTGTTGTGGGAACTCTTCAAGCAGCTTTCCAACAAAACAGTTTTAGATCGAAAATGACATTGGTACCCAGATCTTATTGGGTCCAGACAGGTTAGGAATCATTGATTTTGGTACCCAAATTTGTCTGATGGGTCTCAAATAATTCACAGAATCAAAAGATTTTGAAAGATATACTCTATTTGATCTATAACTATGTGAATAGCTAGTTGAAGCATATGGATTTCCATAACTAGAACTAGCAGTATTCTATCCAGATTTAGGAATAAATCTATTCTTGGTAATCTGTCTCAGTCCTGGTTTGTAGCCTCTTCCAGTAGTGTATTTTGGCGCAAATTTATTTCCTAGCATTTGAGTTTGTGTATCCATTCCATTTATGAACTTCTCTAAGTTCATTCGAAGTTGATCATTTGACATTTTTAGTTCAGTGTTCTCCATTAAAAGTTGATCATTTTTAACTTTTTCAATAGTAAGTTTGGTTTTAATAGTAGTAGTGAGAGAATGTTGTTTCTTTAATGATTTGTATTTATCCTCAAGTTCATTTCATGTCTCTTACAACATATTATAATATTCAAATTATTCCTCAATAGTTATGTTTTCAGAATTAGAATCAGATTCTGCATCATCTCCACAATAATAAGAATTTAAAATTGGATTATCTAAGGTTACCTCGGATGTGTTAGTCATAAATCACATGTTGGCACAATTTATTTCAGAATCAGACATTTCATATTCACTTGTGCTGTCTTCTGAAGCACTCCACATTGCTTTCATTTCATTCTTCTACTTACTGTCCTTGTAATCATATTTCTTCTTGAATTGTATCTTTGGGCATTCTGTTTAATTTGCCCTTTTCTTTTGCACTCATAGAAAAAAACATCATCACTTCTATCTATATTTTTCTAGTCCTTCATCCAATGTCCCTTATTTTCATACTTTCCTTTCTAATTTGATTTTCTTAAAAATTTCGTCTTCTTATAAAATTTCTTAAACCTTCTGGCTATCTGAGCCATTTCAACATCACTATCAGAGTCTGAATTTTCACTTGTTGAACTGTCAGTTTGTATTTTATCTTTATCTTTGTCCTTGTTATTTGAAGCAGTAGTCTTGAAATCCACAGATTTTCTCTTAGGTTCATCATCTTCCTCTTTATTTACCTTGAGTTCTTCCTTATACATCATAATCTTACCAATGAGTTCTCTGACAGGTAGAGTAGTAATGTCACCTGACTCTCTGATTGGAACAAATGGTCCTCTCCATCGATCTGGTAAACATCTCAAGATTCTCATAATTTATTCCTTTGTTGGAACATCCATTCTGAGTGAATTTATTGTATTGACTATCTCATTAAACCTGAGATACATATCAGAAATGGGTTCATCAGTATACATTTTAAATTTATCATATTTAATATTATAAGTATTTAATCACATTTCTTTAACACTGGTTGTTCATTCATGAGAAACACCCAAAGTATCCCAAATTTCAAAAGCAGTTTTTCAAGCAGAAATTCTGTTAAACTCTTCATCTCCTAGAGTATAGTACATAGAATTCATAGCTTTACAATTATTATGGTAAGCAGTCTTCTTAGGTTCATCCCAAGTTGTTCTTTCGGTTTCTGGAATTTTATATTGAGATTATATAGCAGTCCAAATATCAAAACCCATGCTTTCCAAATGAATTTTAATTTTAAGCTTCCACTGAGCATAGTTTTTACCATTGAAGAAAGGTGTCCTGTTAGTAGCAGCACCCTCTAGTCTATTATCCAGAGATATATTTTTGATTGATAATTTAAAGAGATAAAATTTATAACTAACAGAAATTTAAGATCTTTAAAGATGAAACTAAAATCACAGTTGAAAAACAGAGTATTTCAAAAATATTTAAACAAAACACACCTCTGATACCAAATGTTGGTCGGAGTGGATACTCAAGATGGGGGTGAATTGAGTTCCAATTAAAATTTCTATTAAAATATTGTCTATTTAAAAATGCCCCAATTTATAAAACAAGTTAAACTATATTGAATTTATACAGATTGTAAATTTTCACTTATCTTCTCAAAGAATGATTAGGTCTCAGTTAATTTAACCACAAGATTAAACTAACATTTGAAACTAACCTACTGATTTACAATAAGTACAATCACTTTCTAATTTAACTATCAAAGTATCTTTAAAATAGTTTTGTATTTCAAAGTAATAGCAGCGGAATATAAAAGATATATGTAGTATACGTTAAAAAAAACTAACGATGCACAACAGATATAACAAGAGGTTCAGTCTCAAGCCGAGGCTTAGTCCTCTCAAATTTATATAAATTTGATACACACCCTAGATCAGGGTTAACAATAGTTTACCAAACTGTCCAGGCCACACAGGGACCTCTAACACTGTTCTTCGTGGGAAACAAAATGATGATCAGGCCACACAAGGACCTCTTCTACAGTTGACGTGGGTAAACAAGAGTTAAGCGTTTTGGAGTGAGGATTTGATATCCTCCAATTCAGTACAGGAGACAGTGTGTGTATAAGAAAAATAGATTACACCACATAGCTCGAACGTAAATAAACCAATCACTTGGAGAATATAGATAATAGTTTAGAAAGAACTAGTGATTATCAATACAGCTCTAGAAATGTTGGATTCAGCAGGAATGCTTCTGAGTCCTTCTATGGTTTTTCTTTTGAAAAACAAAGTGTCATAGTTCATATCGTGTTCTACAGGAGTGAGAATGATCTCTTGATTCATCGTGTGTTCTTCAGTGTTGTTGGATTGCACTCATGAGAGTTCTTTTAAAGTATAGCAATCTCTTTCTTGTTTGGGATTGTTCTCCTTGTTCAGCATAGTTCTCTTGTGTGTATGTAAGTTGTTCTTGTTGTATCATCACACTTTTCTCCCTTCACTACATGCACATGTACTGCATCATATACATGTACTGCATCTTAATCTTCCTTATATTCCACAAGTTCTGGCAGTAGGAATGATTCACTTTTCACAGGTACGAGATACGGTTTCCTAACATGCCAACAACTATCATTAAATAACATTAATTTCATTAAAAACATCAAATATGACCGTTAGCATTATTTAAATAATATTGACAAAAAAGTTAAGAAACGGTGTCATAGTGATTATGTAAACGGTGTCTTCTTCACGGTAGATGTTTCACGATATGAGGTTCATGGTATGAGATTCATGGTATGAGCTTCACGGTATGTCCATGTCACGGTGTCTAGCTCATGACGTCTCGGTCACGGTGAGTCCTTCACGGTGTCTCGGTCACGGTGTCTGGGTCCTGGTGTGTCCTTCACGGTGTCTGGGTCACGGTGTCTGGGTCATGGTTTGTCCTTCACGGTGTCTGGGTCACAGTATGGGTCACTATTTGTCCTTCACAGTGTCTCCATACTTAGACAAATACCTGTATTTAGACTTAGACAGTAATATGTAGATTATGGATTAAGCTTAATCATTAGAGAGTTTGAGAACTTGAATAATAAATATAAAGTCTTTATATTATATATGAGATTTGTAATCATGCATAAGACTTGTAAATAATAGAGTGTAATTAACATCCATAAGATTTTTTATCATTAAAACATGACGTGTAGTTATTATTGAGATTAAAGTGCATTATCATGATGTGCAATGAAGATTGAGATTAATCAGTAATAGGATTAGTGAACATTAAAACATGATTAACACATGAGGAGTCCAACAATAACATTATATTTGTACCTAAAGACTATATATACCATATAATCATGTAATTTTCACATTATCCTTACAAATTCAAATATATAATCTTAGTTACATATATAAATTCATTAAATATTTTCCATAATTTATTACTAAAAATTGATATCATATTTATATTTTATTCTTCATTTCTATAAAATTATTCAGTGTTTTGTTTTTTATGTTATCCAGCGATGGAGAGTATTTCAAGATTTCATTCTAATTATTTTATTTCATCTTTTTTGATCATATATTTTTCTTAATTTTGATCTATAAATTTTTATTAAAATAATTTTATAATATAATACTTTATGAAATAAATTATTATTTTATTAGATCCGTATAAAATATTATAAAAGTTAAATATATATAAAAATTCAGACTAATATATAATAAATTACAATGATATGGGATTCTATGATCCTATAGGATACAGAAAGATATTATCCAGAGTCTATTTATCTATCAAAATGATTTTTTCCATTTAGAAACCATTATAATCCTATTGTTCATCCCCCACTAAAAACATAATAAGGCATTATGAATCCCATTGGGGAAACCGTTATCCCTTAATTTATAAACAATCATCTTTTTAGCCATTTTATTTATATCATATCATAGAATGGATTTTAATATTATATCCCACTTTTTTTCTACAATATCACAAGTATCCTTGATAATAATTCCTCTGAATTATGTAATGATTTACAATATAATAATTTGTATACATCCATTATTAATTTTTATAATAATTATTCATTGAGTTCATTAGAATTATGATGGTAGGAATATTAAATTCACTTTGGTTACTACTTATTTAGATCTAATTTTAATTATAAATCATTTATTTTTGATAATTATATAATTTTTGGGGGATTTGTAAAATTCATGTTATTTTGTAATAATTTAGATTTAATTTATCTTTTTGGTTATCAATTGAGAATAAATTTTGTTATTTCAATATTTACAATTTATTAAATAAATAAATATTGAGTACTTATAATATGATGTTTGGAATTTATGGGGCATGTCTATATATAATTAATTTAGAATTTAAATGAAAGTCGAAATTATTTTTGGGAATGTATTGTCCCAACAATACTCTTTAAAACATATTCAATTTTATTCTAACAAATATAAATGTTTTTTTCTAATGATATTATATGTTGTTTATTTCATGAAATTAAAATTCATTTAAATATTTATTATAGAATTATACTCATGATTTTAATTCACAAGGATTATTTCAAATAGTTTTCGGAAGGGTTAGAATGTACTTTAGTGTATTCTGGATACATTATTCCTACAATACGTTGATAAAAGTAAAATAAATAATGAAACTTATGCATGGAAACATTGTGTATGGAATGAACCCAACATTCAGAATAGTACATATGGATCATAGAAACTACTTTATCAGAAAGGTATGTTTAAAGAACCATAATTTTATATGGAACCTTACATTTGTAATGAGGATAATGTATACTTATAAAACCATATATAAGTAAGGAACCCTATGTTTGACAGACAAACATATGGTTTTTCAAACATATGTTTATGATCAACCTTACATTTTGTTCCTTATTTTGGGAGAGTGAATCTTATATAGTGGAACCATATGCTTGGTATTTTATCATTTTTTTGATAGAACCCAACGTTTACTATACAATGTCAGATATTTAAATCCAAGATATTGTCTGAGTTTTCTACCACAATCTTGTTTGAATTGTAGGCTAATTAATGGATGATTAATGATTGATTAAAATTACATTATGATTGAATCAAATAACTATACACAATGTATAAAATTACTCATATTCTTAATGGAAGTTATGACTCCAATGGATTTTTTTTAATTTGAATATCCATGATCTATCAGGAAATATTATTGGATTTGGAGTACTGTATCATGTAGTCTATGCTATAAATTATACCTTTGTTTATCATAAGTTTATTGATATAAAAAATACATATATATGAATTAGTACTTGTAAATATATTTTATAGACCATTCAAAACAAATGGTCAACTCTTTTATTTGGAGAATAGGCTAAACTCTATACATATACATATTTCAAAATCGAACTACTATAATATTACTAATACTTATTACAGTTATCATTTAAGTTCATCTGCAACTAAGATCAATTCAGAACAACTATTTTTTAATAATTTAATTTATGAAGAAGAATAGCAATCTACAAACAATATATATTTATGAATATTTGAATCTCAACCTAATCCATCAAAAATTATAATCTCATTTGATTTATTAGAGTATAAAATACTCATTCATAGTCGCGTTTATGTATCATCTTCTTATTATAGGTTATGGATAATTAGTTCCCTATTACAGAATGTGAAGGATCATTTTGGCCTTGATTGGAAAGGTTTCAAATCCCATCACATAGTTTTGGATTTATTGGTCTTGTGATAATATGACCATTCTAGTGAAATTTCTCATTCTTGTAGAGAGAACGTTGGTGGAGTGTAATAGTAGATCCTTGTTCCCTGACACACTATAAAATTATTGTTTTTATTATGTCTATTTATCTGATGCTCATATTCATTACAAAATAATTTTTCGAAAATCTTTATAAATTGTTAAGATGTTTACAAGCTATAATCTATAGAGAGTGTTGAGAATACATAATTCAGAAACATATTATGTTACCTTTTAATATTTTCACTTGACAATTGGTATTAAATGAGGGATTTTTTCAAAATTATATAAAAATCTAAAAAGGAAATGTGTATTCCAAGAATATGTCAATGAATTATATAATAGAATGAATTATTATGGTTTGTTCCCATAAATTAATGATGAATATTATTAATAATAAAAATTATAATGGATTCAATTTCTATTAAAAGATCATGGAACCTTATGTGATGCAAAAAAAACGGAAGACTTCGACTGCCAAAACAAAATCAAAAAATGAAATTAATTCGAAAGAAATTAATTCTATTATATATGGACTCAATCCTGATGTGCTTAATTATGTATCATATTGTCCTAGAACCTATGACATGTGGTATAAAATTCCTATCAAATATCAATTAATATATAACATTAGATATATGATAAATTATACATCCAAATTAATTTTTGACTCATTTAAAATAATTGATGGTGAAAGCATCACATATATGTATGGACGGTTAAATGACACATTCAAAACCATTACTATGTTAGGAGATCCAATCATTCATTCTGATTAGGCACTACAATTAATAAGAGTACAACACATTTTATGGAATGAAAGATCTATAACTATCCAATAATCATAACCAATAATGAATTTAATAATGATGTAACTGGTTTGTACGTTGAATATGGATGAAGTGTAAATGCAAGGTAAATATGTAGATCAAAATATTATAATAAAAAGGGAAAATAGTACACTTAAAGTGACAATGTAGAAGAATAAAAGAAAAGAAAAAACAAGAAGTCTAAATAGAGAAAAACTCATACTCTTTAGATTATGAAATAGAACTGGTTCAGCTAGCTAGAATGTATAGTAAATTCTATATGAAGAGAAGTGTCTTGAAAAAGAATTTAAGAAAGATGGTAATGAACCTTGACATTCTTGATACTATGAATGAAAATAGTTGTGGCACATCATAAATGATTTCCCTTAACTGAAATGTCATTGAAAAATTCTATAAAATAAACATCCATTTTAATGTTGAATAAGAGTATTTGGAAAATGATCCATGAAAGCCACATGGAGTGTATATGATGACTCCAGTGGAACCAAAAAATCTAACACATAGAAATATATACAAAATTGCAAAGTAAATATGTGATTTATGCATAAAATAGAATAATAGGTACAAACTTATTATTCTTTTTCCTATGACTATGATAGTTGATGAAATGATTAACTGGATTCATAATGATCAATGATAGAAGTAAAATATAATTACTTATTTAAGAAACAAAAATCATTGAAAAATATTCAAAATGATATTTTATTTGAAATGGACACATAGATAAAAAAATAAAAAAAAATAAAAAAAAATTAATTCATCTACATCGCAATGTATTGATCATGAAAAAGGTTAAAATAATTATAGGATGGTGTAGAATCATATAAAATCGGTACTACTATTTTTATTAATGGTGAAAAAACTCAAAATTACATTCTTTGAAATAATATTATTAAAAGATAAACATGTGGAATAGGATGCAAGGGTGAAAAGTTTAAATTATATAAGAATTATTTTGTGCCCAATTAAAAACATTCTACTTATTATTGTTGTGGAAAAATCCATTTCAATTTACAATTATTACTTGAGAAATCTTTAAAATAATTGTACTAGATACGATTTTATTTCAAAAAATATATATTATTAGAGTAATATAAATTATGTAATGATATAAAAGATATGAATAATTAGATAACTATTCATTCACACATTGGGACTCAAGAAAATCTGGGTAAAAAAATAATGATAAATTACTGTTTTGAGAAAATCAAATGGGACAAAAGGAAAATATGGTATATAGAGAGTTGTTGTTCTAGACACATATGTGTTGAATAATAAAATTTCTATATAATGACTCATGTGAATAGTGAAGTCGTCACTTTTGGGGGAAAAACAAAAGGAAAGATTATTGGACTAGGAATGGTTTGAGATCCTAAAACTATATCAATTAAAAAATTATTACACGTATATGGGCTAAAGAAAAATCTGATAAATGTATCTCAACAATGTGATGATGGATTTTCCATTTATTTATCAAATAATTCCTACTCTATTTTCAAAATTAAAATTCTATAATTTTGATCACTAAAATATAATAGTGTTTATAAATTGGATTTAATTTCTCATTGTAAACAAAAAGTGAATATTTTAACTACTAAGAATAATGTTTCATGGATTGGGAATAAAATACAGATATATTTCAATATAAATTCTTTACAAAAATAATATAATTAACTATTACTTTCTAATTATACTTGTATTAAATTTGATAATGATAGAATTGGTAATTCACTCCAAATTGACAAAGATAAAAAATAGTTCTTCAAATATATTGACAAAATTAATGAATCTAATCCTTTTGAACACATCCACATGGAATTTTTGGACCATTTAGAGTAGAAAGTTTGGATGGTAAAATAATTTTGTAGGACTTAGTTTATGATTATTCTCAATTTATTTGTATATATTTTCTAAAACCTAAAAGTAAATTATTCATTTTCTATGATCTTTTTTGAACAATTATTCACAATCAAAAATGGTTTTAAAAAAATGTAATTGAGAAGTGATAATGGTAGAGAATATGAGAATAAAAAACTAAATTTTTTTACTCAAATATTTGTATTTAACATAACTTATCTACACCAAGAACACCTCAAAAATGTAATTTTAGGATGGAGAAGTCAAACTATTCTTGTAATGGTAAAGGCTGTGGTGAATGAATACATTATTATTACCTATTTGGGGTATAAGTTTTAAGAAAAAAAATCTATATTATGAATAGAGTTTTAATAAAAAAATTTACAATTAAATCCTATGAAATTTGGAATAAAAAAACACATAAAGTAAAGTAATTTAATGTCTTTGGATTAAAGGTGTATATGTTGAATACTAAGTAAATCCTTTGAAATTTTTAATTTAAAATATGATGAAGGAAATTTTTTAGGATACTTTTTTATATATAAAGAATATAGATTTCTTAATAAAAAGTCAATGATGTTTTAAGA
The DNA here is from genome assembly GCA_963277665.1 of Viscum album. Taxonomy (NCBI): domain Eukaryota; kingdom Viridiplantae; phylum Streptophyta; class Magnoliopsida; order Santalales; family Viscaceae; genus Viscum; species Viscum album. Next base: position 170,212,817 of record OY728138.1, read on the forward strand.
ATCCGATAATTTGAAGTTTGTTGAAATTTACACTTTCATTTAAAAAAGATAAAAAATATGATGTTACTGACTCATCAGATAAAATGAGACTTGAACCCAATAATCTTATTTTGAAAATTATATGAACAAAATTTACTCCAGATTAGAAGCACATAAAAAGAAAGAAACCGATGATGTCTTACCTAGATAGGCTAGAACCATAAAGAACTATCATTTAGATACATTCATAGAGAACCTAAAAACATTAATTAGATATTTCAGAAATGCAGGAAACCTAGAAAAATTATCTACCTTTATACCTTAGTAAGAAAAAAATTCTATTGAAGAAACTTTACATGATGAGAGTTTGGTATTAGTAATTCAATACGAATTTAACCAATTCAAAAGGAATAAATTTTGGGATTTTATAGAAAGACAACCAAATTATTTACTAATATGAACCTGATTCATATTTTGAAATAAACAAGATGATCAAGAAATCATATACATAAATAAATCTAGATTAGAAGGAAAATTATATAATCTGGAAGAATTAATATATTATGATGAAACCATTGTCCCTATATCAAGATTATAAGTCATTATAATCATTAAAACTTATGAATCACATATGAATTTTAAATTATACTACATGGATGTTAAATTTACCATTATAAATTAATATTTAATGGAAAAAGATTGTTTTCTGCATCATCTTATTTTTGAAAACCCTCACAAACCAAATTCTATTTTTAACCATAGAAAAGATCTATCAAGACATAAACAATCCCATAGAGTATTGAATGAATGATTACATTATTTTCTTTTAAAAAATGGATTTACTATGGGATTGGATGGTTTATTACTTTTTTAGAAAACAGTTTGTTTCGTTATTTAAAAGTTCAAATTTATGTTGATGATGTAATTTTTTATTCAACAAATTAAATGATTTGTAATTATTTTTCAAAAATAATTGAAAAAAATTGAATTTATTATTATTGGAGAGTCGTGTTTATTTTCTTGATTTCATATTTATCATAAAAATTATGAAAATGTCTAGAATAAATGTAATAATATTATTGATTTATTGAAAATGTTTAGACCCAATAACATCAATACATATATGAATTCCTTCTATACTAATGTTAATATTGACTTCAATGAAGATGGAAACCTAGTTGATAAAATGTTATATTGAGGTAAGACTGGTAGATTATTAAATAAAACTACTTGAAGAGAAGACATTTGTTTTGTGTACATTTATATGCTATATTTTAGTAAAATAAAAAATAATCCCATATTACTATTTTTAAATTAATTTTTAGATATTAAAAAATAACTTCTTTCAAACTCTTCTTTACCCCAATACATTTAATTTTAACTTAATTTCATGCTCGGTTATTGAATTTGGAGGATGTATATTATATAAAAAAATCACCTTAGTAAACTCTCACTTTTTAGTAAAATATTTTGTATGATGTTAATATAAATAATAACACTAAATTTCCTTACATATAGCTAAGCCATAATATGTATCTATTGGACATTGTTGTTTGTAAATATTATGGAGGAAAAACACTCTACGAGAATTTGAAGTATTTTTTTTATAATATAAATATTTTATGTGATAATAGAAGTGCTATTAATATTTTTAAAAATCTTATAATTCATCCTAGGACATAGAATGGTTATATGGATAAATATTTATCAATCGATCATGTTCATGAAATGGAAGATTATTTAATATTTGTGAATATTGGATATCATTGAGCTGATATATTAAACAAACCACTTCCCACTACATGTTTTGACTTTATTAAAGGGGTCTAGGATTATTTTATTTAAAATAAGTTTTTCTTAGTTTAATTAATATAATGAATTAATATTTTTAATTAGTTTAAATTTATTTGAATCAGATTTTTTTCCTATATTCATTTACATTATGTTAACATTCAAATTAGTATATCATATATTTTTTAAAAAAAATTATTGTTTTTTTTAAAATAATTTTTTTCAAAAACTAATAATTAGTGATTACCCTACGTAATAGGAATGAAAAAATAAACCATGTCACTATCTTTCAGAAACCCCCTCATCATTTTATAACCATTTTTTCAAAATGTTTCACGTCCCAAATCAGTCACCTTTTTTGTAAACCCAAGAATATTAAAACCATAAACCATAAGATTCTCAAAATTGATGATGACCAAGTGAACATATGATAATAAACCAAGTGGTCTAAAGAGTTGATATATTCCATCAAGAAATATTCTTCAAGGAAAAGCCATATATTTTTAATGGATGATTCAAAAAACACTTTTAATCGAACATGATCTAGCATTTCAGGTTTTGGAGTTCATGTTCCATAAAGAAAATACATATTTTGTGTATGATGTTGAACTGAAGAACTTTTATATCAGTGTTCTATTTATTTTCTATGAATCAGATTATACAATATCATCTTGAATAGAAATAATAAATTTTCAATATCATCAATTGTAATTTCTGAGATTTTAAAATTTGATCATGAATCATTATTAAGAAGTGTTCATCAATCAATATTAAATCAGGATCACTAGTCATAGAAAAACATTTCGTTTCTATTTTTATCAACAAATATATTGATTTTTTTAAAACATATAGTGGAAAACCAAAAAGTATTAGTAATACTCATTAAAACTATAATTTACACAAGGGTAGTCGAGATTGAAAAAATTTATATCCAAATATGTATACATAATTTTTAATTATCAGTGGATTCATGTAGAATTTTCCTAGATATATGATGACATATTTGAGTTAAAGTTTCCATTCAAAGGAAATAATTAAATTTTAGCCTTATGAATGTATATTATCTCTTATTTTGTTTAGGAATCATTTTATTCAACTTTTTTATTATGAGGTTAGCTTTCATCATAGGATCTTATTTGATGATGGGAATCTATGGATATTTGGTTTCTTTTGGAGTATAATAAAAGTTTCATGTCATTGTGGAGGACCGGAAAAAAATAGATTATTTTCTAAGTGGGAGGAAAGAAATTTAAATAATGAAGAAATTAGAGAATCTATAATATAAGGTGTTGCTCAGCCTAATAAGAAAAATCTTCAATATAGTGAAAAAATATTATTGAAGATAGATCATGAGAATAAAGAGTTCATGAGGAACTTTGTTTAAAACCATGGAACATAGAATACACATATCAAGATGATCCAGTGTTTGGATCTAGATAGGTGACTCATTTAGTTATTTTGGAAGAACCAAAACATACTAATGATCAATAGGAAAAATTTCAGGATCAAAAGGTATAGGTTGTCCCAAAACCAGATCATCACAAAGATGCTACTGATGATGTTTAACATGTTAATATTTCAGTTACTCAGACCACTGAGACTGTAAAAAGGATTGTTATCTCTTCCATTGGATATTCTATAGAAAGAGATGAGTCTGTTTCTTGAGAAATGATAGAGGTCCATGACAGTATATTCTATTCAAGTAACATGTATATGGATATTTCCAATACATATCACTTAGCAATAAATTATTTTTCTTCTCAATCATAGAATGATGTTGAAGGAACATATGAATTTCTAAAAATTTAGATTAAAAACTAGGTTATAATATTTTTCAAGGTTTACGAAGGGAATTCATGTCTTTGACATTAACTGGATGCATCCACAATATTTTATTGATTATTTTGGAAATTAATTTGATATATTGGTGGTATTCAAATATATTCAAGATCAGATTAAATAAATAAAATAGAATTCTATTTAAAAAATATAATTTTATACATTTAAAGTAAATATGTTGGATCAGATTGGGACACTCAAATCGAAATATGTTTCTAAAATAGATTTTTATAATTGGAAATGGTAGATGTGAAGTCATTTTGAATCTATCAAAGGGGTGAGTTATGCCGGATAGATCTTATACTTGTTCTCCTCCATCGTCACCTGATCTCATCAGAAGGATTCAACATTTCACAACAGTAATGACTAAAATGAATGATCTGCTTCATAATATTCACTATCATAGTGCACCCTTATCAGTCTTGTTGGAAATTAGATATCTCATTTTTGAGAAACAAACATCAAGAGAACACAACATAAGGCTACTACTCAATCAGTTCAGTGTCAAGATATCTTTATTTCTATAGATAGATGAGAATATCCAGGACATTTTAGAAATAAATTTGATTAAAAATACGAATGTAGTTCTGAATTTGCGGATTTTGATAAGAAATTTTCTAGAAAATACTTCATAATGGTTAAAAGCATAGTTGGTAAATTTGAAATATGTTTTTCAAGTAACTCAGGTGTCTTTATAACCAATACTATTACCATCCCTTGACCAAACACTTTATCCTTCTACCAAATGTTATGTCTAAGTATTTTCATAATCCAAAACCTAAAATGAATTTGTACAATTTTACTAATAAAAATACATTGTGTACAAAATTTATATATTTTCTTACATATTTATCTCTACTGCTAGAAACCCTATATTATTTTTACATAAAACACAACATAAACATTCAATTATTGTTCTGTGGGAAAATGGAATGTGTTATAATCCTTTTTTATACATTTTTTTATATCACAAAATAGGGAGATGAATGGATAAACAAAACAATTTATTCAACATTTCATCCAAATATATTTAAAATCGAATGAATACTTTGAAATCAAAACCATTTTTAAAAAAAAACTGTTTACAAAATATTATTATTTTTATTAGTTATTATATGGGTTATGAGAAAATAAAAATAACGAGATGGTTGGGAATGTATTGTCTCAAAAATAATCTATAAATAATATTTATTTTGATACTCTCAAATACCCTTATTTCATGTAATAATGATATTATATAAGGTGTAAATTAATAAATTAATATTAATGACAATATTTATTCTATAATTATATTCAGGATTTTAGTTTTCAAGGAAATTTATTTAAAGTCTTCCAAATGTTCCAAATATATTTTATATTATTCTTGATACAATGTTCATTACATGTGTCGATAAATGTAATGACTGGAATGAACCCTATTTTTGAAAATAGCACATAAATATTGAATTGTATATTCAAAATAATATGTATGGATCAAACAATAAATGTTATCCAAACGATATGGTTAAAGAACTTTATGTATGTATTGAACATTATATTTTTTAAGATAATAATTTATTTTTATAGAACCCTATATATGTAACGAACTCTATTTTTGGGAGACATATGTGTGGCTCATCAGACATAAATTTATGATACACCATATATTATAAAACATACATCGTAAACCTTAATTTTATAGAGTGAATTATATATTGATGAAACCTACTTTTGGTGTTTATTCATTTTGCGAAGGAAACGTACATTCTAATATTAAATTTCAAAGATTTAAATCTATGACTTTATCTGAGTTTTCTAAAATGATATTGACTAAAGTTTTGGATTATTAAATTAATTTTTATGACCATTTCATAGTATATTTTTATTTATTTATAGAAACAAAATAAATGGGTGAAATCACTCATATTATTTTGCAATGTTAAATATCCACAAGATTATTTTGAATTTTAATATCCATGATCTACCAAGTTATTTTCGTGTATATGGAATAAAATATCAAGTATTCATGTAATAAATTCTACTTCTATATCTGTTCAAATATATGAATATAAAACATTCATAAATATGACTATATACATGTAAATATCATTTATAGATATTCTTCAAAAATTGACTGATTCTATTATTTGTATAAGAGGGTAAACTTTAGAGATATTCATATTTCAAACTCATATTGATATATGAATTTATATTCTTGTTGATGTTTTTATTGATGTTCATTGGAAATTGGGGCCAGTTCAGAACTATTCTTTTGAAGATATTTTCATTTTTGAAGATGGAAATTGATATATAGTAATTTTTTGATAGTAAAATTGTTAATATCAACCCATAACATCAAAAAATCATATATATGTTTGGTTTAATGGTGTATTGGATACTCTTACTCAATTGGGGTTTGTGTATCATCTTATTTTCTAGGAGATATATATTTTTTCCCAATTAGTGATCCGTAAGGATCTATTTATCCTTGATTGTAATGGTTCTAACTACCCATGTTCATATTTGGATCTTAAAGTCTAGTGATAGAAAGACCTTTTGATTGAAATTCACCGAGCTCGCAAAGAGAACATTCGTGGAGTGGACTATGGGATCTTTGTGCCCCAACCCACTAAATTTTTTTGTTCATTATTTTTATTTATCCACTTTTCATATTAATTACATAATGGAACACTAAAAATCTACATAAATCACAAAGTGGGTAACAAACTAGAATCTATCAAGATTTTGAAAGATACAAAATTTACCCCCCTCCTGTGTTAGTTTGTATTATTCTATCCTAGTAATTTTATTTTAAGATATTATTAAAGTATTATTTTTATATTGAGAAAACAATGTTTTTAATGAAAATAAAAGTTAATTACGTTGTTTGAGTATGAATAGCTCACTATTTATTTTTTAAGGATGTGTTGTTAATTATAAAAAATTAACAGGGCATGAAAATTTGTATTATTTCATGGATAAATATATATTGAAGTGCAAGATATTATTAATTTTTTTTAGAAATTGTAAATATGAAATATAAGGATGTTAATATTTCAAAATAAGAATAGATTATTTTGTGTGGCTATGAATGATATATTTTGAGAATGATTTATGTGATGGAATTATTAGATAAGGTTAAAATAACACATGTTTGATAAAATAAATTATTATTTTTAATAAGATATTCATTTATTATGAGATGTTGTTGTTTACTAATCATCATTTTGTATACTAAATTATATGTTCTGTAATTATAAAATTGTGATATATTTTATTCTATTTGCAAAGACTATGAGGTTGGATATATTATATGGAAATGAATGTTTTTTCCTACTATGAGATCTAACAAAAATGTTTGGGTAAGTCATGAGTGTGACTTTTTAAGAAAAATATCGCATGTTCAAAAAATCCACGAGTACAAATAAAATGAGAGAATGTTTTCTGGATATGTTATAGAGTAATCCAATTGTTTTTCATGAATTTTTTTAGGTTCATTTTTTTTCAAATAACATTGGATGAAATATGTAAAAAATGTTGTCGAGAACTTGTTCAAATATTATATTATTTATTTTAAATATTTATTTTAAATGAATGAAATTAAGTGATACACATATTAGAATTATTTGTTCCATGAAATTGTTTTGGTCATTAATGGGATATTATTATGATTTATTAGTCACACTCTATATGTTCACATCTCCTGGATCATTAAAATTTAGTTATTCTCATACAGGTAAGATGAAAACCCCATATAGATGGGATTCATGGAATAATCTAATCATGATGATTTGAATATTAATGTTTTCACTATAATGTGAGTGTTTATCTATAATTATCTGTAACACCCAGATATATATATATATATATATATATTAAATAAATTAAATCCATTTGATAGCTTGTAGTATACAAAATCCTGAGTCTAAATGAACTAGCATATCATATAACATAGTAATATAATTGTTAAATTGTTGGTTATGAATAAGAATTTTTCTATTAAAAAAATTCTACATTTTACACACGTTTAAAAATTATATTTTTTTATCATTTGATTAGAATTAAAAATAAATTGTTTTTGCAAGTAAAATAATATTTTTATGAAAAATATTTCTATGCATAAAGTATGAATTTATGTTAATAAATTAAATTTGAAAAAATTAGTAAATAATTTTAATTAAATTCATATAAAATATATTCAATAAATTTTTTTATCATTCAACTAATTTTTTTACGCATAAGAATAAATATAGTAATTTATTTGAATTGCATTTTCTAAAAATACATTTTGGTTTCATTTTTCATTCTAATATTGAAAATGAATTTTTTTAATATTAGATATTTATATAAAAAAATATTATTTTTTAAATCAACATGTCTAAATCATCATTGATTGAGTTTTATATAATTTTCTGAAAATATTATTTCATAAATCAATGAATGAAAATACTCAATTTTATTTAGAAATATATTTTCATTTAAAAATTGTACAAAGTGAAATTTTAATTTATGATTATTTTAAAAGTTATATTAGTTCATATATATTTCTATTTACAAAATTAAATCATCATAATCAATGTAATGTTGAATTTTGATATAATACCATTTTTTATTTCAGAAAACTCTTCTTAAAAAAATAGTAGTTTAATTAGATTTACAGGATTTATTAAAAAAGAAATTCTAAAAATTATATTAATTGTATTAAAAAAATATCTTCCATTTGTATGAATCTGAATAATTAAGACAATAAAATAGGCCTAACATAATTTTTTCTCACAATAATTTTTAAGAATAAAAATATTATTAACATAGATAATAGTTAAAATGGTATTCTTCGTGTTACGTGTTCTATGTTAATATTAATTTTCCAAAAATATATAATACTAATTTTATAAATTTTATTTCATATTTATGATGTATATGTCCGAATTATTTATAAATTCTGATTTATTTTTGTTATTAGTAGATAAATTAATAGGAATTTAAAAATAACTAAATACTATTGTGAAAAGTAAAATGGTAAATGTATGTAAGCTACGAGGAAAATATAATAAAATTATTGTACCATGATTAATATTTTGAGTTTTGGATCCATATTAACATCCCAATAAAAAATTATTTTCCATTTTTTATGGTACATTTATTGATAGTGACATCTTATTATTGAGTAAATATAGTTATTTAAAAAATTTTCACTTCTCTTTAATTATAAAAGGGCACAAAATCCCCTAACTAATTTACACATATCAATCTATTTATCTTGAAAAAAACCTAAAATCATATTTCCTAAAAATATTTATAAAAAATCTCTAAGTTTGTTTCTTCAAAAAATATTAATCCCATGTTACTTAGTTAGGGTGCTAAAAGCGGGTTTTCTAAGGGAATGTAATTATCTACAACAATGAATCTTTTTTTTCTTATTATAATAACAATATCAATTATGTCATATAAATTACTATAAAATAGCCCCCATATCTAACATATAATGAGTTGTTATAATTTATAAGGTATAATATTTATACATATACTAATCCATCACTTGGTAATTAAATCCATCGCTCCTGTATATGCTAGAATATCTTATCATGAAGTGATTTAATTTTTTTCCATCACCAAGAATAATGTATAGTCATGTTAATGAAACTAATGAAAATATATTATAATTATTACATTATATTAATTAAATAAGATTAATATATCATCCATTTAATTACCTTTCAACTATTAATAAGATGATAACCTCACTCGGGCATATGTATGACCTACTGTCTCTATAAAGCGATGTGATTCACTTTTAATGATAAAATATAATTAAGTATTCAAAAAATGGATCTAAAAATTAAGTAATAAATTAATAAAACTAATCTAATAATGTATATTATATAATTATATCATATATATAATATTGATATCTTAAATGAAAAAACATAGAACAAAAAGCTATATTGTAAACACCTAAGACAATGGTAATAAGGAAATATTATTAACAAACATGAGATAAAATGTTATAAAATAAAATAAATGATTTTATAAATGTGAATATTAATTTTTTTATAAATTAATAACATGTATAAGACCATATTGAAAAAGGATAAAGCACATTCAACATGATGGTAAAGGGAGGTAATGGACATCATCTCAAATTTAATGAATTAAGAAATATTTTATTCTTATGCATTTAATTTATTTTATATGATACATATAAATCCCTTTTACATTTCGTGTCATTAATCATAAATACCTCATGAATTTTTATTTTTTATTCAGTTTTTTTCATCTAGTGGGATTAGAGGTGGACATGCCATGTTTTACATGTTCTATAAAACAATTTTATTTCATTATGTTATATCACTTTTCTATTGAATGTATTACTTCATTATTATGATTGAAATTGAATTTGTTTGATTTATGCTATATTTACACTATTTTTCATGTTTTATCATTATAAATCATAATAACGTCATTTATTGAATCTCCCATAAACATTATGATCATTGTACGAGATTTCATCTCAATTTTCACTCATTAAATATAATTTTATTATTATGAACCTATTATGTTTTATTTATTGTATATAGAATCCTTATAATGTGTTTAACTTGAATATGTTTTTATTCATATGATTAATGTTAAACCTGAAGTGTATTCTCTCAAGGGGATACAATTTCAAAGTTACCAATATAAGAACACATTTTTTTAATACTCTTTATTTCATAGTTCATTATATATTGATATTCTGGAAACAACCTCATAAGATTTATATTCCTATTTTATTTTAGAATTTTATTATAAATATAATAAACTTGGAAAATGGATACAATAACATTATTGAAACCTTCCTTACCCAAATCATAAAATTCCATCATTCTTCAAAAATTACATGGCACAAACTGCAAATTTACTTAAGAAAGGGTTGAGTTTTAAATCATAATAATAGAATAAAATTAACTTAATACAATGTAAATATCTAAATATTATACTAGAGGCATATAACTATTATAGAAGTGAGATGAAAATAATAATCTTGAATAATGAGTCATGGTATAACAGTATCGCATAAAGGTAATATGGGTGTGCGGAGAAAAAACATTTATAATCATAAGTCAAGGATAACTACCAAAACATTATGATATGGTGGGAAAAGTCCCATAATGGATTGGTTCAGATCCCTAATCACATAAATTATTTTTAGTGTGATTAAATCATTACCCAAAGTAATGGAGTTTTATCTTGTCATATCAATCATAATATGGACAAGATTATGTGTTCAGCATATGAAATTCAATATAATGAAATATCTAAAAATGATTAATCACAAAATTATGGAGCTAGGTCAAATACATGGAATTCCTAAGTAAATATAGGATATGTACATATTGGTGAATATCCATTTTCATAAACAGTGATAGGTATTAACTACACAATTTGACGGAATAATAAATAAAATGAAATTTCTGACAGTATAACGATAGAACATAATGGTTTATAGAAGTGATTAAGGATAGTGGAAGGGATCTATCATCACCTAGAAATTATAAAGGTAGTAATATGGATAGATTAAATAATATTAAAATGAGATTAATCTGAAAGTAAAAGGCTGTGTTTAATGAATTTTCTTATATTAATTGGAGAATGACATGACCCCTTACCTTGAAAGGGTACTTCTTTAAGCATATAAGGCGATTAATAAGAGAATGGGGGAAATGGGAGGGATATAGCGGGGGAAAGTAAGATTTTAATAATGATCCCAAATTATTCAATGATGTATAATGACATTCCTATGTGGGTTTATATAAGAAAAATAGAAGAGAGGTTGTTATGAATTTCGAAACATTTTGTTTTTGGACTCTAAAATATATTGTAACCAAACCACAAATTTACTATGTTTTTCAGCATGGTTTCTATCAATGTTGAATTATCTAAATTATAAGAAATTTTTGTGTATAGAAATTATTAAAAAAAATAAACATGGTAACGTGAAAGTGAGCCATGTTTACAAAGAATTGATTTTTAAACCCAAATACATAATATAGTTTTTAAAAGATTCATTAAGGTTGTATAAAAGTAATAAAATTACTTTCCAAATAAATTGTTTTAAATATGAAATCTGTATTTGGAAATAGTTTCATTATAAGGAATATAGTACAACACAATTGGGTCATTGTGATTCAATAATACATATTATATTTAATTTTCCCAAAAATTAGACCATCTCAATAAATATTAAAAACCACTATTTAATAATTATGACATTTGGTTTTAAAAAACAATTTTTTTTTCAAAATAACTCTTTAAATATAATAACTTAAAATTAATATCAAAATAACAATTTATTGGAAAGAAAATATTGGTTTTTTTGTAAAAATTAATGTTTTCCTACCCTTATAATAATTACATTTGACATTAAAAAATTATATTCTCAGAGATTTTTTGTATGAAATATTTATAAATAGTAAATTCTATGATATAATTCATTTCAATGATTCGTAAATTCATTAAAAAAGTATCTTTATTGAAATTATATGTTTAAAAAATACACACTACGTTTCATCGTATTAGATTTAAAATTTTTTCAAACTCATTATTTATATATTGTCATAAAAAATATTAAAAAGTGATATATATATTTATTCATAAATAAAAATAAAATATTAAATATCTACTAATGGTGTCTAGATAAGTTATCATTTATTAAACTAATTAATTATATGTGAAATACAGTTTTTTCTACAAATATATTACTTATTTTTAGATAAATATTCAATAAATTACAAAAACACACACCCAAGGATTGTATCAACCTATTGAATTTGGAAAATAGGAACATGATATTCAAATTTAGTGAAAGATATTCAACATATACCATATATATATTCCCATTTAGCAATGTTTACAAATATACCCCATTTAAAACCATTATTTAAAACATGGGACGGGGAAACATAGAAGAGAGTGGGCTCAGATGCTCTAAAATGGTAAAAAGGGAGATACATATGCATAACATGAAATAAGGGCATGATAACAGGAAAAAAATATATAACCCCGCAAACTACATATTAAATACTATAATAATATATCATGATATAAATATTAGCATCTAATAACACATGAATCTTATGGAAATCAACAAGCATGAGCCAAGATAACATAACATAGGCATAAGACATTGAATTGTGGCATAAATAAGGGTATAGAAATTAATTTCAAGATTATTCAAGAATCACTTCCAAGGCTATCATAGTGCAATGGATTCACTCCCCATACCATCATAGTAGTACAAGTTTACTCCTAGGGACAATATAACTGACAAAGTCATTAGATAAAATTGGTAAACTCTCTATTCCAATATTTTCTGCCTCATTAGATATAAATCATAAACAAATTCATTAGACGATCATAAAGTTCAAAAAAAAGTATTTGGTAATAACATAGTCATCATCCCTGGTTATAACGTAACAACCATATTTGTTTATAACATTACCAAAATCACATATTGTAAATCATACCAATGTGTAAAAAAATATAATAAAACATTCACCATATCATAACCCACTAAATGAAATGGTATTCATTAACATTCCAAAAATTCATTAAAAATGGAAAATATATATTTTTTCTGAATCATTTCATCATTTTATCTTTCAATAACCTATGGATAAAGGATGTGGGTTTCATAACAATGTTATCATCGAATAAACCATAGAAGTAAATTTTTTTTCATAAATATAATTTCATTACATACATAAATCATTTAGATAAATAATTATAATGGTATACTTTGATCGTATCCCAATTAGATAAAGAGTTAAATTAATGAGTTTAATTTATATGTGGAATTATTTTTAATTAAAATCATCTTTAATTATTTTAATAAGAAAACACTATTATTTTAAAATCCTCTTTAAAAACTAGAAACCTAAAAAACAATTTCAAATTGAATTTATTATAATATAATCATTGAAATTAAAAAAAATAATAAGAATAAAAAATTAATTTGGGAAAATAATCTATTCACATTAAAAATAGTTTTGAGATCATTTTGAATTTTTTTTTCATTGATATTATCTAGGAAAACATAAAAATAAATCCTTAAAAATAATTTAAAAATTTTTTATAGAAAAATATAGATCCCTTTAAGAAATAAAATTTTAAAAACTTTTGACAATTATTTTCAATGAAAATAACAATGAAAAATATTCTAAAAAGAATCAATTAAAATAATATTCATAACCTAGAGAATTTCGTTCATTCATTAAATATTTAAACTAGTATTTAATTAATAATTTTGGTAAAATTATTACTTTCATAGAATTGTAAATGGCAGGAATAATTTAATAATTTATTTATATAAATACAATATTGGAGAAAAATTATTTATTTATTTATTTAATAATTAAAAAAATTGAAATAAATTATTAAGATAAAATGGATTTCGATGATAAATAATTTTTATCATAGAGATAAATAATAATTATTTTTGTTAAATAATTCATTTTGAGCTCTTGATTATATAAGAATGAAAGATGAAGTGAAAAAATGTATTCCCCTAAAATAAGTAGATAAGAATAAAATAAATAATTTTTTTTATAAGTGGATAATAATATTTAATTATTGGAAGAATAATCACTAAAAATCATGATTAACGATGAGATTTTAACATATAAACCATAAAACATTGGTAACATTGCATCATAAGACCCAATAAAGAATAAAATTAAAGGAAACACATAAAATAATTAAAATTAATAAATTTATGACCTATCATTTCAATGTGGTTTTATATAAATCTCATAAATTAGATAGGTACATACCATTACATATGTCTCAAGGACGAAACAATTGTCACAAAGATCCCTTTCCACTTTAGAATATTTTGAACCCCAAACCTTATGAAAGTGAGAACCTCAAATTAATATTCAAATCCACATAATTTTAATTAAAATAAATATAAAGACATTAATGGATATAATATACACCAATATATGAAAAAAATTGCGAATATTTTATGTATCACAAAAAAGTAAAAAGTTAGATAGAAATACCTTACTACAGTAGTATTCTTTTAAATCCTAAGTCCTCGTATGAAATAAAATAAAAATAATAAATTCATATCATGGAATTTATTAAATTAAATATACGAAATTTTTAGTGTATGTATATACCATAAAAAATAAATGAGTTGTGCACATTTATAAGTCTCCTATAAATAGAAGAGAGACTACATTTCGCCTACTTTAACTCCTGAACTCCTTCATAAATGTTTGAACCTCCTATATAATAAATATATTTTTATTAAAAATATATTATAGAACCATATATATATATATATCATAACAAATAAAATTTACTTGTTACTATTTACAAGAAAGTTATCAACACATAATTATTAATATCAAGTTTTTGTTAATAACATCTTTTTTTAGATGTGTTTGAATTTTTTTTTAATCCTCTTAGTTTGATCCACATTCCATAATCTATTAAAAAAAATTATGATTTAATTTTCATATTTATATATCACCTTTACTTAAAATAAAAATCATTAATTGTGGTATTGAAAAATAAAATACATTATATTGAATGAGATAGTACCATATATATACGAATGGGTAACTTTTCCATTTTTCAACCGTCATTATGTAAAGAGTGTGTGTAATATTTTTTCATTACATAAGTATCATTATGTAATATATATAATAAAATCAATTTATAAATACTTATACATGTAATTCATCTGTTGTGATGATGAAAGGAAAGAATTCTATAGCTTCGTGATGGCGGTAATCCACAGATAAACGAATGACCTTATCACATAGAGTGATTGAAAATGTAAGAATAAAAATGATACATTACAATTTAATAATCATAAATATTTCATTATTATATCTAATAATTCATTAATATATCTTATATGAATTATTATTACCATAATTATCTACCGTAAAAATAATAAGTTAAAAACAAATCACAATTCTTTATTAGGGGTAGTCTTTTAAGCACGCGAATAATGTTATCATATCCTCTATGGAATTAGAAGTAAAAAAATGAATAAATGAAATGATTAATATAGAGTTATAATTATGTCATTAATATCACATCTATACTTTATACTAATCATTATACCCAATTTTTTGTTGTGGTAATGAAAAAACGAATGATATCTATTTGTAAGCTAGTAGTCTGCTGCATGCATGAATGATGATTTAGAAAAAATTTCATGGAATTGAGGATAGTATTAGGAAATGATCATAAAATAAAAATTTATAATTTGATGTTATTTATTTATTAAATTATATCAACATGGTCTGAATATACTTGATGGATGTGAGGAATGAAATAAAATGAAAACACTAATTTATGAACATTACCTCTTCTTCGGGTATCCTACATAGTCACACACCAAACTACTTCCTATGTAGGATTTCAGCCAAAATTAATGATTCAAAGATTATATGAGAGAGTGTTTTAACTTATTTAAGTGGGAATTTTATGAATCCAAAGTGGTTTAAGGAGTGAGTTTTATAGGATATCAGGTGGCCTTTTATAAGTGAGGTGAGTGCCACACATCTTATTCTTGATAAGAAAAAGATGTAACCACTTTTTTATAAAGAAAAAGTCTCTGAAATGAAGAATGATCTATAATTTTACATTATAATTATTATATATGGGAATAAATTAGGTATTATCCACATTTATATTTTATTTAAACGATTATATTTTAGTTTTACTCCCATTAAACTAGCTTTTACTGTAAACATTAAAATTATTTTTTACTATTTTAACCAATCATTTTTTAAAAAAACAATGTTTTACTATTTATATAATATAAATTAATATGAATCAAAAAAATTTATTATTTCTCAATATTTAAATCATAAAAAGGAAAATTTTATTTTAAAATTAATCCAATAAAGGTGAAGAAAGATTGACTTTTTAAAGAGAAAACACTAAAAGGTTAACAATAATTTTATAAAAAAATTAAATCATTAATTAATTCAAATAAACACAATATGATTATTAGTTATGTTATGGATGTAATTTTTAATTTAATCCCAATTATAAAATTTTTATATCTTTATGAATAATTTAATATAGAATTGTTTTTGAAATAAAATTGTTTATTTAATACTATTTATAAAAAAATTAGACTATTTATAAAATTCTAAAAATTTCACCCTTAAGTAACATTGAAATGGATATTTTGAAATATTAAATTTATTTATAAATTTTTTTTTTAATATTTTTAATAAACTATTTTTTTAGAAAATGTGCAAGAAGCATATAAAACATTTTTTTAGAAAAATACATATTTAATCATCAAATTGGATTTCTTTTTATAGTTTATATAATAAAGACATATGATAAATGTTCAAAATTAAATTTAATATATAGTATATAACATTTATTATTAACATTCAAAAATATTTTTTGAGATAAAATTCATTTTTGTGAATAATAATTGTTTTTCAGAACAAAAGATTTACTTTATTTATAAATATTTTTATTTTCAATTATAAATTAATTTTCAGTAAATAATTTATTATATATATATATATATGATTTTAAAAACCGTTTTAATAATATAGTTACATTTTTTTCATACACTCCCACCATTCTAAATACTAGATGACAACTATCATATTAAAAAATAATGTTTTAATAGTATGATATGTTTTGTTCAATCTAGATGTAGTGTGTATCACAAGCTATACACAATGGTTTTCAAATGTAAAATATTAAAAAGATTAAATAAATATTAATGAAATATATGTAATATTATCTGGTTTTGTAATCTTCCCCATAAAATTTATTTAACCCTTGAATTTTTTTCAATAATCAATGGTTTATCAATTGAAAATTACTTCTTGGATGCCCATATATTAATATTATATTTTACGAAAAATACTTCATAATGAGAAAGATATGTGAAAATGTTTTCTAGAATAAGAAATAACATGTTCTTAAATAGGATAACATATGTGGGAAGTGAATGCATGGAAATAGAAGAGAAAACTAACACCCAAATACTGCACAATGGTTAATGAGAATATTGTCAAAAGGATGTTATCCACCAGAATATCATATTCCAAATACACATGAAAATGGTCATTTATATCAACTAAAATAAAGATAAAAGGTCATATCTATTTACATATATACTTTTCTATGTGTTGGAGAATTTCTTTTCCCTATTGATCAAGAAAATTTGAAAATATACTTACTCGATATATTCCTGTTTCATAGGTATAATGTCATCCTTTGGTTATGCGTTGATAAATTATCACTTCATCACATAATATTAAGGGAAATTTTTTTCATGTCTAAGGCACTAAATAAAATTGATAACATAAATATAAGTCATTACACAAATCATTAGTAAAAATTAACAAAATTTATTATCCCATTTTGAATCAAATTCATATGAGGGATTAATTCATAAATCTAAAAAACATCATCCAATGTTTATCATACTCCATTTAATAAATATATAACCTTATAACTCATAAAAATTGAAAATTCATATATAAAGTCACTATATTTCTCAAAATAATCTTGAAATTTATGATACATATATCACAAAGTAGCTGTTGATTGTCAAAATAAATGTGAATATCTTCATCATGTATTCTAGTAAAAGATGTTAACAACCTAAGTTATTACAGTTTTTTAAAAGATATATGATTCTTTATTCCTTATATAAAAAAATTATTTTATATATTACTTAAATTTGAAAATGTTGAAAGCTCCATCAATGATACCCTAAACAAATATTTCAACAAATCATTAATCAGTTACATGGTTGTCAATAATACCTAATTTAAATTTTAATGTTCAAAATAACAGTATCCCAATATCACTATCTCAACATCAAAAACATGTCAAGACATATAACCAATTCATCAAAATATATCCTTTCTATTAAATAAATTTTATAGACCACAAGTTCCATTTAAAAAATCAAATACATAAAGAAATTATTATACTAAACAATCATTATATATTTAATGATTAATATTACATGATTCAGGAATTATAAACCATAGAAATTTCAATCACACAAATTCATTCTGAATCCATTAACTATGATTATTATTCTTAATACTTAACACTTCATTCCTTTCATATGTCATTTGTAGTCTCATCGTTATTAGAAATATAACTATTTCTCATAAAACATTGTTAATTCCCTTAATGAGCTTCCCCAATTAGATATATAATTTTATCATGAACATACATGCCAATTTGAAAATAATAAATAGTCTATGAAGATTTAGAGAGTCCATTAATCTATTAATTTCCTCTACGAAACCATTTAATTTTTACATTTTCAGTTCATTGCTTTTTTATCTTTCTTTCCCACCTCCAAAAAATATTCTAATACCTTTAATAAATTACCCTATGTTTTTTTCCAATATTCAAGATATATGTGATAAACAATCATCATTCTTTCATGGTCTCCATGACCTAATCTCTTTGTGAACTATGTCCATATCTTCTTTACGGAGTATAAGAGCCATTTAATGTACATATTTTTATTCATTTTCCCTGATAACTGATTTGGCATAGTCAAATTATAATATAGTCTATTTATCATCAAATTATTCATCTCATCCAAATATTTTCTTTCACATTCTATGTTAACACAGTTCCATTGGATTCCCTCCATTTAAAAAAACCAAAAAAACATAGTGTGAGAAACTCTAATAATAATGGGTAGATAAATTATCATGTATATATTTTGTAGGATGTATATAACATGAAACAATATTTTTGGTCTATAACACTATCAAGTTACCCTATGTCATTAGAAATCATCATCTATTTACATTTTTCTGGATGGTTTATAAATAGTTTCATAATAACCAAAGTAGATCCCCCAGTGGAGTCAAACTAGGTGGGATGTAAGGACTATTTTCATACACCTTTTGATGATTGAACCAAGATCAATGTTCCACTTTGGAGTTATTACTCATAAAAACCACTATTCATTTGAGACATATACATTTATTTTCCAAAAATGGATTAAATTTTATAGAAACAACTATCTATATCCTTTACAAAAACTCCAGGACATTTTACAATGTTTTGATACATCCTTAAAATTAACTTTACAGACATCCCTAGTCATATATTAAGTACTTTTTCTAGGGATCACTTCACTTCAATCTAATCATTATTTTCAAAATTTAACCAAACCATTCCTTTGACACCAAATATAAAATCTTGTGTATTTCATATATACATATATATTACATATTTTTGGAAAATATATCAATTTAATAAATTCAAATGGGCAATAAATATTCATTAATAATCCCTTATAAAAAATAAAAAAGCATTATTATATTTTCTGAAATTTCATCCTTTGAAAATAAATATTTATCATATAAAGTATTATTTAAAAATAAAATAAAAAAATTCTTGATGAAATAATCTTCTCTGGTTTTAAAACAAAATAACTGTCAAAACCTATAAGGGGAGTATTAATAATCATTTAAAACATTTTAGAAGTAAAATATCTATTTTGATTTTGAAAATAGTTTTTAAACATTTTTAAATCCATTAAAAATTAAAATAAACAAGAAAAATTATAGTGGAACATTAAAAAAATTATTCATAAAAGTGTGAATTTTTTTCATGTCACACAAATTAAATAGATATTTCTTCGATATATTTGGTAAATGCCAAAACGACATGTTTGGAAAATAACATAAATATTTTTTAATTTTTTTATAAAATCAAAATATGGGAAAATATAGATTTATTAAATAATTGTAATAAGTTAATAAATTATAAAACTTTTTTAGGAGACAAGGTTTTAGATGAAAACGACTATTCAACCGAAGAGATAAATAAAGAAGAATTTTCTTAAAAAATAGTTTTAAATCATGAGTATGTAAGAGTATAAAATGAAAAAAAATGTATTAATAATAAATAGAAAATTGATAATAAAATAAATAGTTTTCATTGGAGTTATACCACAACATTTCATTACCAGATAAACAATTTTGTGGAATCATGATTAATGATGGGATTATAATATGAAAACCATTCCACACAGGTAACATTGGATCATCGGAAGAACAAAAGAATAATATTAAATGAATGATATTATATAAATAGATAAAATAAAATCTTTATGTTACATTTAAATGGGATTATTTATACACCAGATAAACATGATAGGTGCATACCATATCATATAACTCAACGAAGTTATATTATGAAAAATATCGATCACTTCTTGTGTAAATTATGAACCCTAAATAATATGAAAGAGATATCGTAAAATAGATTTGTAATGTAGAGACCCGAAGCTTGACGTACATGGACATTACATTACTTTTGCGGAATACTTGGTACATAACAAAAAACACACACACAAGGATCGTAATAGTTTAGTGTCTTTGGAAACTCGGAACGTAATATTATAATCGTGGTGAAAGATCTTCAATATCTCCCATAAAGATCTTCCCTTTTTTTACCTAAAACCTTTCTTTATATCCTGGGGAAAAGAAAACATAAAAGGGTGAGCTCAAATGCTCAGCAAGGGCAAATAAAGGAAATAAAAATCATATCAAGTCTTTTTGAAAATCATAACCTGCAAACGAGATCATAATATCATAACATGGAACAAATCATAGAAGTGAAAATGAGATCCCCATAATCATAACATGAAACTTGAAACTTTGTGGCATGCACACATAATCATGGAAAATCATTTCTTGTTAGTCATGACTCATTGCCAAGACTATCTTAGTGAACAAAGTCCCTTTCTAAACCGAGTCACCCTCGTTCCAGTCCTTTTTCACTGAACCGGTATAACCTACCGTTCCAGCCCTGTCTATCTCATGAGATATAAAATCTTTACCCAATGCATTGGAGGGAGATATAGGTCCCACCCATCTTATAATGAATCCTTTCTTATGTTTGCCACATAATCATAAATCATACATCATCGCATAACACATGTAACAAAAATGGGATTCTTAAAACATCATGACATCATAAAACAAATCATATAAGGTAAATGACTTCGTAAAAATAATTTCCTCAAAACATAATCAAATCAATGTAATAATAGGGATAAAAACATAACCCTATATTATCTTAGATGGAAATGAATTTTGATAAAACAGTTGAACTCCATTTTTGAAGAAAATATCCTTTCTACTTCAAAAATATTTTTCCTTTCAGAACATGTCATACGACTTTAAAATAAAATAATTTGATTAAAAATAAACTTGAAAACATGCAAAGGAAGTTTCTTGGAAATAATATTTTAAAAATCCATTCATGCCGTATAAGTTAAAAAAACATTCTTCGTACTTTTTTCGGAAAAGTCTAAAAGTACCTCGTACGAAAAACGACAAAAGATTCCTTTCATACATATTACTAAAAACTCACCGAAGGGTAAAAATGGATTTAAAAAATTGTAGGTGGATGGAAATAATATTACATATTGATGAAACATGGATGTGGATAATAAAATACACCCCAGTAAATACTTATGAATAAACAATCTCGGATAAAAATGAGATTGTGATATTTCCCTTACCTTAGGTCCGACTTGCTTTGTAAGTGTCTGAACCTCCTCTTCATTGAAGTGCTTCTTTGAGACCTCCTTTTAGGGCACTAAAATTGGTCTTTTAAGAAGACCAGGACCTCTAGGATGATACTAGGGAAGTGGAGAAGTGATTTTGGCAGGGGTTGGCCGAGCTTGAAGGCTCAAAGGTGTGTGAGGAAGATAGGGAGGAGGTTCCCTTTTATAAGGGAGGAGAGGGGCACCTTAGGAATATCTCAAAATATTATTTTATATTAAAGTAAAAATCGGTTTATAATGGTTCAAAAGGGTCTTATTTCGAAGCTAAAGTGGGGATGGGTCGAAATCCTATCAACCAATAGGATTTAGACAAGTTTAGGTTATTATTTTAACCTTATCAATTAGATTTAACTGTAAGTAAAATAATTTAACTTTTACCGTGTCTTTTTGTTTTATTACACTATATGGTTAATAAACTTACTATAACATGCCAAACGAACCCCAAATTGTTTATTATTAATATATATATCCTTATCTAAGTCATTTGGACGAACCATATATTTTTAGGAATAAAATAACAATTAATTATATAATATTTGATTTAAAAACTATTTTGTGTCAATTTTGATACTATTTGATATATGATTTTTGTGAAAGTCATAACAGAATTATATGTTCGAAAAAAGTTGATTAAATATACACCAATATATTATAGTAACCTATAAAATTAGTTTAATTCAGAAAAAGTCTAAAATTACATTTATTTTGGTATTTATAATATCAATTATGTCAATATTTCATTAATAAGATAATTACTGCATCATCTTTGTGTCATAATTAAATTAAATTATTTGATGTCTAAAAATTACAAATAAAATACCATTATGTAGGAAATCTTTTTATCTTTCTAATGAATATTTACAATCGAATTTATATTATGTATTACCCTATATTAAAAATGTTTTAGTAAATATACTTTGATTTTAACTCTTTTAACTCTTCTTTGAATTAAATAATAATAAATGTCCTAATCTAATCCAAGTGGGCCTAAATGATAATATTTTACATTTAAGGTTGTTTTTTGTCGAGATAAACTTGTACAATTGGATTAGGATATGTGTTAGGGTAATATTAATATCATTTTTACCCTTAATTACCCTATTTACTTTTAACCGTGGTAAATAAAAGTAAAAAGTTACTATTCACCAAAATTTATTTTCATCTCATTGAACCACATTTTACTTACTGACATCAACCGTGTCTCTCGGATTTTTGAAATTCCATTCACAGAAGCGGTAAAATTATGTTTTATGAAAAATTCATTTTTTTTAACTACCACTTAGTAGTTTCACTATTCATCAAAAATTGAAGGTTTTCAGAAAAATGCCAAAATTTCATCCTAAGCTATATTTCATATTCCGAATTCAAAAATGAAGTCTATTTTACCATATTCATAACATAGAAGTTTCATTAATTAATTTTATAATTAAATCTCACTGTTAAAACAAATAGCGTGTTTTTAAGAAACAATATCCATCAAAAGATTGACACTTGTTTATGTCTGGTTTAAATGTGAAATTACATCCAATGACCAACATTGTATTAAATTGTAAAAATATATTCTAAATGTACTTTAAAACTACTCAAATTAATAATTTATCACTATTAATTATTTCGATTAAAAAGTTGTTTTTTAATTATAATTTATTAATTTTCACTATTCATCAGAATATGAAAGTTATTCGAAATGTACCAAAATTTCACCTTAGGCTAAATTCGATACTCCAAATCCAAAAATGAAGTCCATTTTGAGAGATAAAATTTCTAAAATTTAAAAAGTGGTTATTACTATTCATAACGGCTAGTTTTAATAATATTTTAATAGCATATCGTTGTTTCGTGAAACTCAGTATTGCGTACTACACACGCTATCGAGGAAGGTTGCGATTGCGTGTAATGCAAGGAAAGTCAAAGATGCGTGTTGTGCAAGCTCCTTTTGGTGTAGCGTACAACACAAGACATTAATAAAATTAAAAAGAATATTTTTCATAAAATCTCGGGCTGTTAGATTCTACCCCCCTTAAAATGAATTTCGCCCTCGAAATTCGTCGGGGTTATAAATGGTTTACCATTCGAAAGTTTATTTAATAGAAACCCACATCGTAAAAAGGAATATCAAAACCAATCTTTAAAAATAAAAGTATGAAACGTAACAGTTACCCAAATAATCTAATCACTGGGTTTCCTCATAGGTGAAAATATGGATATGGAAGAGAAATCTAACCATCATGTTCTGATGGAGAGTGGTAGAGAACATGGCTATGGAAAAGCCAGTAATCACAAAGCCATAAATTTGTGACGATCTAAGGTACCATCTGATTCATCAGATATAAGATCACAAGGACAACATTTTTGGTTTTCAAGATCGTTTCCCTAAAGTTAAAGAATTTGAATTAGAATAAATACTTACTTTATGTTGGTACAACCTCACTGTTGTTCGTGCCTTTAACAATTTCCACTTCATCTCTTAAATAAATGAAGTTGAATTTGTTATTCGTGAAGTGTTAGCAGATCATGTGATAGAATGACGGGTCATTCCATCTGTCTCAAAAGGTTAGCAAAATTTATATACATTAATCATATATGGTTCCTAAAATGGACTTATACTTTATATATCATACTGCTTAATGTAATAAAACTAGTTTATACTAAACAGGGACTTCCTGTAGGCCAGTGGTAGGCGATAAAGGCCAGTCGCACTTCGGTTGTGGGTTCGATTTCCACAGCCTTGTCCGACGTGATGGGTTGTCGCTCATCCTGCAGGTTGTCCTTTTTCTAAAACTATATTACTATAACATCCCATCAATAATATCGAGAAAACTTCTATCCTTAAACAATACTAACTTATGTCCAACATAATCCATTCCAATCTTTAGGCTTATACATAATACTGCAGTCCACTCTCATAACATAGTGAAAATGATTACCAGAGATTTAACACCATCGTCGATCCCCATATATCATAAGATATGTTTTGTTGGTCACATTCCAAACATTCAAAGTCCTTAATCATGTATTCTCTTGAATACATTAGTGAAAACATGAATGCAGTTAAAATTTAACACTTTCCACATACCAACATCCTCAAAATTCTATATACTCAAACAATGATATCACTTAGTCCTTATATCAACCATGAGCTCATGAATACTGTTAAACATTTCGTTTTCTCATTTTCCCTTCATTATGCTCATATCATCTTATTTACAAAAATATCTCAATCACTTTGAATACCACATTAGACCAATACATAAATATTCCAATACTTTATGATACAACATTATTTTGGAATCCCATTACATAAACACTTAATCATTCCACCATATCATTTTCATATTCAACATCGCCAATAGTGATCGCATGTGACTTCCCTTTGTCCTTTGCCTTAAGTGGTTGCTCATGTTGATCATCACTAACCCTTGGATTAGAGAATTTATTAGCATAATGCCCCATTTCCTTGCACTTGAAGCATTGAAGTGTTGGTGGTGCGTTCTCTGCAGTGTTTGCTTTATTCACATTATTAGAATCCCTTTTTCCATTACTTCGACACTCAGCTGCTCGATGACCTTCTTTTCCACACTTAAAACTTTTTCTAGTCCCTTTAAGACAATCTACACCATGATTCTTTCCACACTTTGTGCATAAGGAAACATTCATCTTCTTTTCACCATTATTCTGAGATTTCTCCTTGAACTCCATCCTTCGTTTCTTTTCAAAACCATAAGATGGATATGTATCGCCAACTTCCAATTCTACCTTGATAGCACAACACACAATTTCTTCATAGCTACTGAAGTCTCTTATAGATAATGCCCTTCGAAGACTTGGATTTAAGCCACTGAAAAATCGATCAACTTTACTTTAAGGTTGGATGATAATGCCAGATGCATACCTTGAAAGACTTGTAAAATTTGCTTCGTATATACCAACAGATTCATCATCCTTCTGCTTCAGCTCAAGAAACTCCTTTTCCATCTTTGTTCGAAGAATACGAGGGAAGTACTTACTGAAAAAAAAGTTCTTGAACTCGTCCCATTCCATGGACTCAATTTCATCTCTTGGCCTCGTATTATTGATAAGATTCCACCATTGATCAGCTTCACCTTCCAAACGATATACTACGAAGATGAATTTATCATGTTCAGAAGATTGAAGAACTGAAAATATCTTTTCAATAGTACTGATCCATTGTTCAGCAACAAGTGGATCGGAAGACCCACTAAAAGAAGGTGGACGTTGCCTCATGAAGGACTCAATAGAATATTATTCCCTTTTATGCTCATTTGGAAGTCCAGAATGATTCATAGCTTGTGTAAGTATAGTAATAAGATTTTGCACTCCATCTCCCATAACATTTGTTTGTTCAGGAGGACAATCATTGCATTGTCCATTGCATTGATCAACACGGTTCCTTCGGGTTCCAACCATCGTCTAAAACCCAAAAAGAATAGTGTGAGAGGCAAAAATCATGCTAGGGAAAACAACATAATAAAGGGGGAGGACATTCAATATCTAACATATTAGGTTTAATTCTATGATTGTTAGTGTAATTCTAGTACTAAAACCTATACGTATACTTAACCTTAGAGACATCCCTAGACATACCTTAGAAATATCTCTAGGGATCTCACTAAAGTTCTCACATTCTAGTTTCCAAAGGTTGACTAAACCTCCCTCTGATACCAACTGTAGAGACCCGAAGCTTGACGTACATGGAAATTACAATACTTTTGCGGAATACTTGGTACATAAAAAAAACACACACACAAGGATCGTAATAGTTTAGTGTCTTTGGAAACTCTGAACGTAATCTTCTAATCGTGGTGAAAGATCTTCAATATATCCCATAAAGATCTTCCCTTTTTTTTACCTAAAACCTTTCTTTATATCCTGGGGAAATGAAAACATAAAAGGGTGAGCTCAAATGCTCAGCAAGGGCAAATAAAGGAAATAAAAATCATATCATATCTTTTTTAAAATCATAACCTGCAAAAGAGATCATAATATCATAACATGGAACAAATCATAGAAGTAAAAATGAGATCCCCATAATCATAACATGAAACTTGAAACTTTGTGGCATGCACACATAATCATGGAAAATCATTTCTTGTTAGTCATGACTCATTTCCAAGACTATCTTAGTGGACAAAGTCCCTTTCTGAACCGAGTCACCCTCATTCCAGTCCTGTTTCACTAAACCGGTATAACCTACCGTTCCAGCCCTGTCTATCTCATGAGATATAAAATCTTTACCCAATGCATTGGAGGGAGATATAGTTCCCACCCATCTTATAATGAATCCTTTCTTATGTGTGCCACATAATCATAAATCATACATCATCGCATAACACATGTAACAAAAATGGGATTCTTAAAACATCATGACATCATAAAACAAATCATATAAGGTAAATGACTTCATAAAAATAATTCCCTCAAAACATAATCAAATCAATGTAATAATAGGGATAAAAACAGAACCCTATATTATCTTAGATGGAAATTAATTTTGATAAAACAGTTGAACTCCATTGTTGAAGAAAATATCCTTTCTACTTCAAAAACATTTTTCCTTTCATAACATGTCATACGACTTTAAAATAAATGAATTTGATTAAAAATAAACTTGAAAACTTGCAAAGGAAGTTTCTTGGAAATAATATTTTAAAAATCCATTCATGCCGTATAAGTTAAAAAAAACATTCTTCGTACTTTTTTCGGAAAAGTCAAAAAGTACCTCGTACGAAAAACGACAAAAGATTCCCTTCATACATATTACTAAAAACTCACCGAAGGGTAAAAATGGATTTAAACAATTGTAGGTGGATGGAAATAATATTAAATATTGATGAAACATGTATGTGGATAATAAAATACATCCCAGTAAATACTTACGAATAAACAATCTCGGATAAAAATGATATTTTGATATTTCCCTTACCTTAGGTCCGACTTGCTTTGTAAGTGTCCGAACCGCCTCTTCTTTGAAGTGCTTCTTTGAGACCTCCTTTTAGGGCACTAAAATTGGTCTTTTAAGAAGACCAGGACCTCTAGGATGATACTAGGGAAGTGGAGAAGTGATTTTGGAAGGGGTTGGCCGAGCTTGAAGGCTCAAAGTTTTGTGAGGAAGAGAGGGAGGAGGTGCCCTTTTATAAGGGAGGAGAGGGGCACCTTAGGAATATCTCAAAATATTATTTTATATTAAAGTCAAAATCGGTTTATAATTGTTCCAAAGGGTCTTATTTCAAAGCTAAAGTGGGGATGGGTCGAAATCCTATCAAACAATAGGATTTAGACGAGTTTAGGTTATTATTTTAACCTTATCAATTAGATTTAACTCTAAGTTAAATAATTTAACTTTTACCGTGTCTTTTTCTTTTCTTACACTATATGGTTAATAAACTTACTATAACATGCCAAACGAACCCCAAATTGTTTATTATTAATATATATATCCTTATCTAAGTCATTTGGCCGAACCTTTTGATTTTTAGGAATAAAATAACAATTAATTATATAATATTTGATTTAAAAACTATTTTGTGTCAATTTTGAAACTATTTGATATATGATTTTTGTTAAAGTCATAACAGAATTATATGTTCGAAACAAGTTGATTAAATCAACACTAATATATCATAGTAACCTATAAAATTAGTTTAATTCATAAAAAGTCTAAAATTACATTTATTTTGGTATTTATAATATCAATTATGTCAATATTTCATTAATAAGATAATTTCTGCATCATCTTTGTGTCAGAAATAAATTAAATTATTTGAAGTCTAAAAATTACAAATAAAATACCATTATGTAGGAAATCTTTTTATCTTTATAATGAATATTTTCAATCGAATTTATCTTATGTATAACCCTATATTAAATTTTTTTTAGTAAATAAACTTTGATTTTAACTCTTTTAACTCTTCTTTGAATTAAATAATAATAAATGTCCAAATGTAATCCAAGTGGGCCTAAATGATAATATTTTACACTTAAGGTTGTTTTTGGTCGAGATAAACTTGTCCAATAGGATTAGGACATGTGTTAGGGTAATATTAATATCATTTTTACCCTTAATTACCCTATTTACTTTTAACCGTGATAAATAAAAGTAAAAAGTTACTATTCACCAAAAATTATTTTCATCTCATTGAACCAAATTTTACTTACTGACATCAACCGTGTCTCTCAGATTTTTGAAATTCCATTCCCAGATGCGGTAAAAATATGTTTTAGGAAAAATTCAGTTTTTTTAACTACCACTTAGTAGTTTCACTATTCATAAAAAATTAAAGGTTTTCAGAAAAATGCCAAAATTTCATCCTAAGCTATATTTCATATTCCGAATTCAAAAATGAAGTCTATTTAACCAAATTCATAACATAGAAGTTTCATTAATTAATTTTATAATTAAATCTCGCTGTTAAAACAAATAGCGTGTTTTTAAGAAATAATATCTATCAAAAGATTGACACTTGTTTATGTCTGGTTTAAATGTGAAATTACATCCAATGACCAACATTGTATTAAATTGTAAAAATATATTCTAAATATACTTTAAAACTACTCAAATTAATAATTTATCACTTTTAATTATTTCGATTAAAAAGGTTGTTTTTTAATTATAATTTAGTAATTTTCACTATTCATCAGAATATGAAAGTTATCCGAAATGTACCAAAATTTCACCTTAGGCTAAATTCGATACTCCGAATCCAAAAATGAAGTCCATTTTGAGAGATAAAATTTCTAAAATTTAAAAGGTGGTTATTACTATTCATAACGGCTAGTTTTAATAATATTTTAATAGCATATCGTTGTTTCGTGAAACTCAGTATTGCGTACTACACACGCTATCAAGGAAGGTTACGATTGCGTGTAATGTAAGGCAAGTCAAAGATGTGTGTTGTGCAAGCTCCTTTTGGTGTAGCGTACATTACAAGACATTAATAAAATTAAAAAAATATTTTTTATAAAATCTCGGGCTGTTACATGTAAATCCCAATTATTTTCATGATAATAAATATAAAATATAATTGAGGAATTTATATTCAATAAAAATAGTAAACAAGTGATGAATATGGTACGTATATCTTAAAAGTAAAAAAGAAAGATGAACATCACTTACTGCTGTTATAGTCTTATGAATAATAAGATGAAAAATATAATAAAATAAAATAAAATGGGGAAGATCATGATATGTATTATATTCATTATAAAAAATTTAAAATGGGGAATATGTATTCAAATCGAAAGAAACGACTGGTTTATATGCACATGTATTCTAGAAATATGAGAGGCTAAAAATCCATAACCATAAGTCTCAAATTCCATCATTAATAATAGAACCCCAAATAAAATAAATTTAATTTTATATTAAAAAATTGTAGAATAGTATATTTATAAATAATATAATATATGATTCACTTATGAAAATTCAGTACCCAATTATCAATAATTGGTTGTTAAATCATGTTTCATGTAATAAACTCTTTTTTAATATAATTTTTGAATGGTTACTTTATGTCACCATTTTTTGATCAGGGTTACATAATCTAAAATATAATTTTCATTATTTAATTATAATATTAATACATCTATTATACTTTTATTAATAATCATGAAATATTATTTTTTGAAATTATGTATGTTACGATCATGAAGATGGTAGGTTGTACAAGCGCATGAGAATCATTTCTAATTATCATCGATCATTATAGAAATGATGTAAGAAATAAAATATTATTAAAAAATGATTATAATATAATAAATAAAATATTATTTATTTAAATACACTTATATATATCATCTTTGTGTTGTGGTGTTGAAAAAAGGGAGCCACGTCGCTTCGTGGGGGAAGTAGATAACATGTGCATGAATAACGATATCATTTTTCAATAAATTAAAGTGTAAGTAATAAAATGATATGTTATATTATATGAATAATAAATATTTAATTAATAAAATAAATATTTCATATAAATTACATATATTAACTAAATTTAAACATCAATTCTCAAATGTATAGTGTCAATGATAAACTAATCACATCGCTACGTAAGGTAGTACTCTACCACACACAAAGAAACGTTATTGTCATCTTTATGGAATGGAAAATAAAATGGAATATATGACATAATGAAAATATAGGTTTAATTATGTTATAAATATCATATATATAATTTATATCCATTATCATACCCAACATAGAGAAGTGGTAATGGATAAAATTAATGACATCAATTCACTAGTCAAGAGATTTTCATACATATCAATGATGATTTAATAATCTAATGGATAGAATTTGGGATGGTTATGTGTCATTAAATTAAAATTATAATATAATTATATATGAAATATGATAATATTATAACATCATAATCTTTTAATGAAAATTAATGTAGGTGTATAAATAAATAAAATTATATTTCTTATTGAATATTGTTACATCTTCTTTGGGTATCATACATACAATTTCACAAAAATCCATCTTAGGATGGATATAATAACAAAAAAAAAGATTCTAGGACAAATGTAGGGATATTAGGAAGGGAGTTTTGAGGATATTTCCGGAACCTAAAGGGGTTTATGGTGTGAAGAAAAAAAGAGAGGATTTGTCCTCTTATAAGTAATGTGAGTGGAACACTTTTAATTTTTGAGAATAAAATGGTTTAAGAAAAGGTTAAAAATGAAAAAGGGTTTTATATAGAGTATTCTAGAGCCATAGACATGATATAGACGAAATATTTCCATACTGTTAATTTTGAAAACGTTTTTAATTCATTTTGACCACGAACTTTTTAGTATCACCCAATTGTAACCCATTTTTTACATTAATTACATAAATTAATTTTTACATTTTTTAATATTAATTTTCAAAAAATTTATTTTGGACTTATTAGATAATATCAATTTTTATGAAAAAAATATTGAATCCTTTTTAAAAATTTCAATTAAACGAATTCATAAAATTAAATTTATTAAGACATGATGAGAAATTAAAATTTTCAAAGAGAAATGATCTAATGATTATAAAGTTTTTATATAAAACCTCAAATTAAAAATGAATAAAATAGAATAATTTGTAATAATAAATATATATATGGAGTAAATTTAAATAAAAACTAATTTATAATATAATACAATTTTATTAATAATTTAATTAAAAACGCAGTTTTCAGTAAAATTGTTACATTATAATTATTCATTAAAAAATCACCCAAACAAATATTTTAAATGAAATTTTATATGTTGAACATTATTTTGTAAAATATTTTTTCTTAATTATTCAAAAATTAATTTTAAATTAAGTGCCAAAAATTGAAACAAAACTATTTTTTTAAAAAAAATGTATTTTTAATGTATACAATTCAAATTATTCTTAAAAATTAAAAAAAACCAAAATATGAATATTAAAAATAACATTGAATATATAATATATAAATTTGATTAAAATTATTCACCAAAAGATTTTTTTTATATCACTGAGTTTGAATACAATTTCTAACAAAAAATTGATTTTCAAAACAAAATATTTCCATAATTCTCTAATATTATTTATTTTATTATAATATGAATTGGTAATCAAAGAATATATTTTTATAAAATTGTGGAACATATATTTCAAAAACATATTTAATCATAGTTAGATACCCCAATTAAATATAATGGTGATAGCTATCATATTAAATAATAATATTTTAATATTATTTTATGTTTCATTAAAACCGCGGTGTAGAGTTTACTATATGCTAAATTTAGTGGTATGTGTAATGAAATATATTTTTATGATTAATTTCCTTTGGAAAAAATAGTTTTGAAATATATGGTTATATTATAAATTCCATAAAGGTATGTTTTGTGATGGGGAGATTTTATAGGGGTGGATTGATATACATATTTTGGGACTTGGCCTTGATGACCCTAAACTTCCCACATAAAATATTCCATTAATTTTTTAGTGTTTGAATCTAGTCTTGGTATTGATCAAGGTTAAATCATAATAATAAATGAATTTACAATTATCTAGAAAATGGGATTCTATTCGAAAAATCTTACTAATCGAGGCCATCACCTCTTTTTATAGTCTCAGTTGTACTTTATCATAACATTTAATATATAAAAATAATATGACCATTAAAAAAACTATAATATCAATGGTTATGAATCTTATTAGCCATTAAAATTTGGTTGGATATAACTTATATTAATATGAAATAACATTAGCAATCCACGTGCTTTCTATAAAAATATTATATAAAGGGAATTTAAATTAATCACAAATGAATCCTTATTCAGAATATATTGTGTCATTACTTTTAAATAGGTATAATGAAATATTACATCCACACATTATTTTGGTTTTCCTTTAATTTTAATTAAATTATCTTATACTGTATTCGTCATAATCTCTAATAATTTTTTGGGCACTTGATATTTAAAGTGTTTCCACAATTTTTTCAATATTTTCCTATCTTTTGTACATGTATGAATAAATAAAATAAAAAATAAAAATTTATATTAAATATATTTTAATCAATTCTATTTTCATTTAGTGTCTATTTTTTTAAAAATTACACTAAAAATTTCATTTTATGTACATAATATATTTACTATAGAAAAATTAATTTATTTCATTCTTTTAAATTTTGAATGAAAAATATTTACAATGTTTTCGATATGTATTCTTTTTAATTTCATAAAATAATCCAAATGGAATGTTTTTTACCATTCACGGGGAAAACAACCATCCATTCCACCAGAGCCATTTTACGAAATATAGTTCATTCTAAAATGTCTCCATGGTCCCACAGATAAATTTTATTATCAATGATTATTTGAATATTTCACATACTTTCATTTTTCTATCTAAAGGAAATTTTTTTATTACAAAAACTATATTCAAAATGAAATGATGATCATCATTTATCTTTTCATAACTCATTTGTTGTTATCTGCTACAAAATAATTTTGTTTATTTTTTATTGGACAATAAATTTTCCATAAATATCCATATTATCTATCATGGATATGTTAATTTCATAAAAAATATATCATTTATAAATATATTAGTTTACATAAAATATTATTTTACTAAATTTGGAATTATAATATTATTTATTAATTTGAACAGTTATAGATAATAAATATTGTATATGAATTAAATGGATGATATTTATTTGCATAATTAATTGGACATGTAGTGAAGGGTGGGGACAAAAATTATACATCGCCTTAATGCATTGACAAGTCTCATGAGATTAATCTCTATGATGAAATTAAATACGTTTTTGGTTTATACCTAAACATCAATTAAAATATCTTTGAGGAAGGTATTTATAGTATAAATTTAATTATTTAAAAGATCATTATGTCAAATATTTAAAATATCCTTTATTAAAAATTTAGTTAATGATTTCCATGTGGTTATTTGATATTTTAAGATAGCGTTATACTATCTTAAAGACCATGTGGTTTTTTAAATGTAATTGTTTTATAATTAGTTATTCCCTCAATATTATACTTTCTGAAGATATTATTGAGTAAATGAAATGTATTTTATGTTACTTAGTTTTCTGTATTGACTGTTCCATATTGATTCATGATAACACCTATTGTAGAAAACCCCTACCAAGCATATGATCTCACAATTATTTTGTTTCCTTTCCTCATGATATGTCGTAAGAATCCTTAAATGAGTTCAAGGATAAAGAATATTTATTTTCACATTGCAAGAAATTATATTTTTAAATGTAATAAGTGACACAATTATGCTTCTTATTTACAAATACATCTACAATATTTTTTACTTTTGGAAGTTATCACCTGTATCTTATTCCAGTTTAATAATGAAAGCACTGACTTTGGATTAATAGGGTCAGGTTTTTCATAGATGATAACATATTTAGTTTAGTAGAAAACATGTTTAATATATTTAGAAAATCATAGATTATAGATAGTAAACCTTTGAATTAATTTGATGATATGTAATGTTGTGAAATAATATCCTATGTTTATGGTATTTTATAGATTTTGTTATTTTTACTACCAATACATTTATGTGTGGATACTAAAACTTATTGTCTTTCTCACACAATTATTCCATGGAATAAAAAATTCAGAAAATGGATATTTTTTCATTAACTCTAGAGTTACATGTTGAAGCATTATGGGATTTACTATGCACTTGTTTTTACATTCCTATAGTATATTTATTAAGTAATTATAATTTTCATTACAATCTATAATAATGAATTTGAAAATTAATATATCCCAAAAGACAATGATTCTATGATTCTGATGAAGACAATTTAATATTTTAAGAAACCATAATGTCTAATAATCCTAATTATTATTATATGATTAAAGGATAAGATACAAATTATGATTTTTAATGATATTTATATACCTTAGAGTAATTTATTATGTTTTAATATATTTTTTATTTATTAAAAACAATTATGTATTACTTGTGATTGAAGATGAATTTTATTTGAGGAATAATTCATTTATATTTAATAGATATATTTTTCAATTTTTTTGATAATATTTAGGGTAAATACTATCATTGATGTTAGGCTAATAATCATCAATTATAGCTATCATTTTTCTTAGAAAAAAATAACTCATATAAAAATCTATATGTTTTAAAAGTTATTTAACGAAAAATGTTATTTTTGTGGTTGTTCATCATATTCTATTGAACATTAGTTGAATTATATTAATTATGTTTGAGAAAAAAGGAAAACAACATGATGGGAAATAGCTCATCGAGTCTAACAGGGTCGTGAGGATTGAACCCACATGTATTATTTTAGAGGGATATGAGGGACTCCACTAGCGGACATACTGTTTATGTCATCACTACATTTTTTACCTAAATGGTTTTATGAATACATATTTCGATGAACTTTTGGTGTTTCTGTTGAGTTTTAAATGTTATTATTCTATATTGGATAACATGTCCTAAACTTTTTTGGGTTTGAAATTTTTATAAAGACATATTTAAGGATCTTTCACTATTTTATGGATCTTATGATTCATGAAAAATTAATTTTAGTGCTTTTTGAATAAAATACTCATATTGGATATTCATTCTATGTTGTAAGAGGATAAGTGGTAATTGATAGATTCATAAACAATGGATTAAATTGAACTTATTAAATCTAGGAATATTAAGTAAGAATATTTTCATATTATCATATATTAAACATTAAACTATTTATAAAATTTAAGAAAATGATTTTTAAAATAAAGTATCGTTTTCTATTATTTCTGATGAATTTATGGTCACTAAATCCATCATTGATAAGAATATTTTGGTTTTCAACTTTATCTTATCCAATTTTTTCTATCACTATATATTTATTATTGGGTGTTAGGGTTCTCCTCCAATTATTTATATTCACTTATCACAAATTTTTTCCTACGTGGAAACCATGTTATATTTTATTTTAGAAGCACTATTTACTCCACTTAAAAAATATCAAGAGTTTGTTTTATTAATCCACTTTACAATAATGGTTTTCATCACTATTTTTTTCAAATATCAAATTCAAGATTCATGATAACACGTTATCATTAAATTTAAATAGTATATTTTAGGTGGAAATAGTATGACACACTATAATGTTTTATTATGTTTCTCTCAAATAAATTTAATCTCTTCCATTATTTGCAGTACACAAAACCATGAGTTAAATTGAACTGTTATATCATATACAATTTTAGTCTACACCATATATTGATAGGTATGAGTAGTTCTAAAAAATTATGAAAAATATATAGTTTAAACATGTATATAATAAATTCATTTTCTAGCAATCTATTAATGAAAAAATAACATTTAAAACAAAAAGAAATTCTATTAAGAAAAACAATTTTTTATGTTAGAGATATTTATAATATTAATAAAATAAATTATTCAATATTTTTATAATGATATTATTAAAATTTGTATACTATATATATAATAAATTATTTTTTCATTCATTTAATTTTTATATGAATACAAACAAATATAGTGTTAGGCTTTAAAAACATTACTTTTCTAAAAAATATATTTGATCGTGTTGTGCACACTTAAATTTAAAATTCTTTTTTATCATTATAAGAAATATAATTTGAAAAGTTTAACTACATTATTGAAATTAGTATTTTAAAATTATCATTGATTGAATTTTTATAAATATTCTAAAATTATTATTATTTCCATGAATAGTGAATAATATATAATTTTATTGAAAACCGTATTTTAATTTAAATCATTTAACAAGTTCAATTTTTTTAAAGGTAACATATGTCCATTTGTTTTATTATTAATCCCATTTATGTCATTCTAATCATTGTAATGTTGAATTTTTTATATGGAACTTTTTTTATTTTTTAAAATAATTCTTTAAAAATTGCTATTTTCTTTATTCTTAAGAATTTAAATTTAAATTATATTATACCACAACTGTTAATGGAGTTTTAAAAAATTGATTCAGTATTTGAATTATTATAATTAAAATTATATAATATGGTAAAAGTAATATTAATTCATAATGATTAATGAAGAAAATTGAACATATATATCACCACTTAGGTTAAAACATGGTTTTGTGCATTACTTGTTCCTTTGTTAAAAATAATTTTCCACAATAATAAAACTTTTTTATGATAAATTAGATTTCATATATATAATAATTGTGTATAAAATTATAATTAGGATCATTTATTTTCAGTTATATTGGATAAATTACCTTGGTATATATATAACTAGTTACAGTGTGAAAACTGAAATGGGAAATGTATATAAACAAAAGGGATAAAGGAATTAAATGCCCAAAACATTTTTTTTATCTGGTGGAGGTTTTTATCAACCACACCTTATCTATGAAAAATTATTTCTCAATTTTTTATTCAATTTTGGCAAGTGTTACTTCATAGTACTAAAAACAATAGGGTATTTAAAAAAACCACTCCTCCTAATAATAAATATGACAAATATCCCCTTACTTATTCAAAAATATCAAGCCATTTAGAATGAAACAAACCAAAAATTTCAGTCACCAAAATAATTTAAAATTATATAGTTGATTGTATTCCTAAAATACGAATCCTATGGGACTTAATTAGTTATTCAATAGAGATTATTCTAAGTTATGATAATCACCTCCATGAAGATCACTCTATTTTACTTCTTATTTTACCACCATCAACTATGTTATTATAATTACAATATAATAACACCAGTTTCTACTATATAATTAAATATCATTATGTAAATAACATAATATTAATACATTTCATTCTCCACAAAATTATAATCAACGAAATCACTCTTGTGTATAGAAGATCACCTCATCCCGAACTGGTATAATGTTTATGCATCTCCAAAACCCATATATAGTTATAATTATGTTAAAAAAGAAAATATATTGGTACTTATTAAATAATATTTATTATTTATAAAAAATATATAATACAATTCCTTACCATTTCACCCATTAAGGAAATGATAATTTCTTCATGATTATGTATACTTTGCTGTCTCTATGAAGGGATGTGGTTCATTATCCATTTTTATAATTAATTATAGATTAATATAATGTTTTAAATGAATATATAATATATATATATATATATATATATATATAATTTTATATATGATATAACTCTATCATATTCAAAAAAATATGAAATTTTGTGAAAAAACATGCATGAGAAAATATAGTAGTTTACAACTGATATAATGTAAATAAGGAAATATTAATAATGAATTGGAGTTATAATGTTACAATAAGATCATATATATTTTATAAATACGAATATTTCCCTATTATAAATTAATAAAATGCTTAAAACTATACTATTGTAGGATAAATCATGTTCTACTAGCGGGATACATTTGGTAAAAGTCCTCGTCTCAATTTCATACATCGAGTCATCTTTTATTATTATGAACCTAGTTTAAATTATATAATTTATATAATAACCTTTTACATTTATTATCCTGAAAAATCCAAATATCATGGTATTTTAAAAATAAATTCTTTTATTTCATCCAAAGAGATTATACCTTGAACTTATCTGGTGGTGAGCATTTCAGAAATCAATTTTTATTAATGTCATTATGTCATTTTTCAATTGATTATATAATATCTGTATTATGTATGAAATTGAATTTTTTAATTTATATTTTTTATTATATTTACTATTTTAATACATATTCATGTCATAAATTTATCATGAATTTAATGTTCTTATAATTATAAGGTATTTCATCTCAATTTAAACTCCAAGGAGACATATTTGTTATCATGAATAAATTAAATATTATGTGGTGTATATAATACCCCATTATTTAATTTTACATGAATAAATATTTATTATTTATTATTAACATATCAATTGAAGTATATCCTTTTATGGGGTTACAATATAATGGTTAAAAAATAAGTATGAATCTATTTTACAATTTCAATTCATTTTCGGATTTCGTATGTTTTATTTGATTAAATTATACCATTTATCATTCACAAGATCCAATAATTTTTTATCAAATATATATTTAAGGAAAATATATATTATATTACTATTTCTTGTCTTTCACACTTCAATCAATAAAATAAAAAATTAAAAAACAATTTTTTTTAAATTTTTTGAATATAATTTTATGTATATCCATGTTTTTTAAAATTGTTTTATTATGTTTTTTTAGTAAACAATATTAATAATTAATGAAATTCTATGTTACCATTGTCTTGTAAAATGTGGTTTTAAGGAATCATTATTGTATTCCCTGAATGTGAAAATTTTTATTTCTTCTCAAGAATTTAGAATGATATTTATTTAATGTTTAAGATAATAATAGACATCCACATCGCCATAATGATTTTAAAAAAAATTATCATATTATAATCCACATCAACATTTTTTTATTGAATACTATTTTACGAATTTTTATATCAATATTTCACTCCCATTTTATTTATTCTTCTATTATACAATATTTTATAACAAAACCCATATTCTTAGTTAACCAATGGTTTTCTCTATCTCTTATTAACTATGTGGTCATTATCATCACTTGAAAAGAAATCAATTTCTTATCGTCACTAAAAATTACATTTTCATCAAATATATATATCTTCTTTATCAATTATATGAATAATTTAAAATCCCTTTATCATCTCTACATATAGTGTTTTAATTTTGAATTTATATAATTATATAAAGAAATATTAATATTTCATATTATTTATTCAATACAGAAAACTTTACATAAGGAATATTGATCATGAATTTAATAAATAATTTAATATATGATAAATTCATAAAAAATGGAAGGATTGGTGGGACCTGGAATTATATAAACGCATGACACATCAATAGGTCACATGTGAATAATCATTAAGAAACCATCAAATTGGTTTTTAGTGTTTCGTATGCTTTATTGAATAAAATAATAATGAATAGTCTTTATGGTATAAATATCACAATTTATGAGATCATGGAGTCTAATATTAATCATTATCATCATTTAAATTTTATTTATTAATGACTATGTGATTGTTTTATTAGATATGACATTTTTTGGATAAACATTCTGTTCATGTGACTATTCATATAAATTTTTTTATCATCATTTATTAATTACAAATTACATTTCATTAACAAATTATTGATTAAATGGAATTATTTTTTAGTTATTTTACATTACATGTTGATTTTTTATTATTGATTCAAGGTAGCTTCTATTGTATATAATCATTACTGGGAATTCGATATCTAAATTATTTTGTTTCATTCATCATGAAATAATGATGGAATCATTAAATGTGTTTAAGGATATAGAATATATTATTCCATTTTTTGAAATTTTGTTTTTAAAATATTTTGTGATAATAAATTATATATATTTATTTCCAATATTACTAAATGATTTGGCCCTTTGGTATGCAATCACATATATCATATACCAATGTAATACATTCACCAATAGATCTAGGTTACTAGGTTTGAGGTCATTAAATTATTTATCTATTTTTCTATTATATATAATTCTGTGATTCATGTATTTGGGTTATGCGTTATACCACATGTAGTTGTATAGAATATTGGGAATTATTTTGAATACATCTGAGTCACATGTAATTATAGATGGTATAATATTATATTATGGAATCTATTACTCAATTTATTATATCATTTTATGGATGATATTCTAGAGGGTTAATTCATCTCATAGTGATGTTAACCCATAAAAACTACAATAGAGTATCTAATAATGAAGGATCAAATTTATTTTAATGATTCATTTGACCTATATGATATGGTTTTTAATGTTATGATGCTATAAAAATGGTATAGTGTCAGTTTTAATTGATATGATTTTTACACCAATTAAAATATAATAAATAAGAGTCTAGTTATTTGGAATTATTTACAAAAACTATCACTGTGTTTCTTTCCAGCATAAATATAAATAAATTATATGTCTATAGTGAATATGATATTGAGATTATAGTGATTGATGAGATATACAAGACTAATTTCTAATAAATTAATTTAAGAGACACATTTATTTTTTGTGATTCATGGTTAATATTGGGGTATTCATACACTTCATCGTAAGAAAATTGAATAATATGGATTACATGAGATTTTACATTAATATTTATTTAATAATGATATTTAAATAATTTAAATAAGTTAATTATTAAAAATAATTGTTATATTTACCCAAATATATTAACAATGATGAGATACATATCTTATTTAATGGGATAATATCTAATAATGTGATGTGATTTGAAATATTTGATTGAATTCCTTCTGTATAAATACACAATATGAAGAATTTCATGTGTAATGGATATGCATTTTGGGGAGTTTGAAAAAAATTGATTTATTTGTTGAGTAATGGTTCTACGGATGTGATATTTGGAAAAAACACATGAATGATGTAAGGAAAGAGTAATAATTGAAATGGTATCAGAAGGTTGAAACATAACTGACTAAACATTTTGAATATCCAATGAACTTTTGGAACCTTATAGTATCTCATTTAAAAGTTTATAATTATAAAATTTGCATGATATAAGGGGACGAGAATGATGTGAAAATTACTTCTTATGAAATTTAGCTATGTAAACCTCTTATATTCATAAGGAATATTAGACCATAACATTCTAGTGAATAAGTTTGGAGAAATATCATTATATTTGATCTTATTGATAATCTATAAAAATATAATGTCATTTTATATATGTTTTCAAGATAGATATATCTACATGATGATTGTGATGTATCATTACGCAAACTAATAGTGTTTATGAGATGACATTAGATGTGTTATATGTTTTCAATTATGTGAATATTTGTATTTATTTCATTAAAATATATATGTAACATGAATTTGTAGAATTAAATAAAAAATATATGATTTTCAACAATTATGTTATAAAATTCTCTAAAATTCACAATTTTTTTCCAACCATTCCTTGTGATGAGAATTTAAAGTCTCAATGTTATGATTATGAATATAAAATTATTGTATGACTAATTTTATTTTTCTACTCAAATGTGGTAAAATAAGAAATTGTAGTGGATAATGATATAGGGGTTACTCATTTGTATTTACTAGTGCGTGTGGATCAATGGGTTGTAAAAAGTGGATGTTAAATATTTTCCCAGATAAAAGAAAAATTATTGAACCATATTAAGTCTTTTTCATAACCTACATCAATGTAAATGTATACCATAGATTATTATTAGTGTA
Organism: Viscum album; assembly: GCA_963277665.1. Taxonomy (NCBI): domain Eukaryota; kingdom Viridiplantae; phylum Streptophyta; class Magnoliopsida; order Santalales; family Viscaceae; genus Viscum; species Viscum album. Next base: position 170,255,779 of record OY728138.1, read on the forward strand.
TTTGAATACAGAATATGTGGATTTTCTCTCAGTGAACTATATTAATTTATATATTGTGGTAATATGGGGATATATTCACTGTATTCTCTAAGAAAGTGTTTTGTGGAGTTAAGGATGGGTTTTTGAATTGGTATATGAATATCATTATTTGAATGAATTATGAAATAATAATTTAACATGGATATCATAAGAGAGACATGATTATAGTAGCAGGTCATATTCAAATAATGAAAATATTCAGATATAATGAATTAGGGTATTAAAAAGTGATTTATTGGAAATAGTTATATCTCTTTTTTTATTATGTTTATTTTTATTTATGAAATTGTTTTGAATATAGATATTTTTTAGGGTCATGGAAAAGGATACTCCACTAAATAATATGAATGATAAAATTATAATGAATCTATTAATTAAGATCATTATTATAGGTAGAGACATATTTGAGAATTATTTATATTGGAAATGTCCTTCTTTATTATGTATTTTCGTGGATTAGTTGATATGTTGTTACATTAAAATATATTATTACATTTTATTAGTGAATTGAATTCATTCTGATGATGTTTCATTTACTCCCATTTATTAATTGATTATTTATGAAAATGAAATATAGTTTAAATTGTAATGTAGATGATTTTTAATTCTTTAATGGTATAGGTAGTGGGTGAATCACTAAAGTGTTAATGTAGTTATTTTTTATCCTATAAATATATGTGTTTTAAAGGATGTGTTTATAGAATTAGTATTGAGTATTATTATTGAAATTTGTGGTGCTACGATACATGTGGTACCCAGAAACATTCGAATTCATTAAAAATACAATATAATTTCTCTTAAAGGAATATCATGTTATTATGTTTTTCGGGATATATTGGGTTTAAAATATTTATCAGAAAGTGTATTTCTTCCATTATTCAACAGGGAGAGTCTCCAATAAGGTATTTGAGAGATTTTGGTTAAACATTTCATATTGGATATTAAGTACATAAATGGAGAGAAATAAATATCCATTACCATAGATTTATGATATTATTTTTTAGAATATGGGTTCTTATTTTTATACATCAATCCATATCTGGTTAAAATATCATCAACATATTGTCTGATATAAGGAATTGGATAATAAAAAATATTAGAGTCAGTACAAAAATTTAACATTCTTGGTGGTATAGTTTTATTTGAGAAATTCATTATATATTTTTCATAATAATTCAATTTCATTATTCTTATTTGGACTCATTCATTTTTGTTTTTTTAATCATATTTTAATATATTAATGATATTATAAATAAAATTGTATATGCTGGGACAATGTATTAGGTAAATTGAAAACTCATTTCATTTATGCTAGTTTATCCAAATGAAATTTATAAATTGTAGAGATAAATTTCATGGGGTATACAATACAATAATGCATAAATTCTCTTTGTCATGATAATGTGATGTAAAAGGGATTACCCACTATTTTTTTTTGAGGAATTGAATTTTATAGTACATATATTATATTATAAGTAGTCTATTCCAAAACTCCCCCAAAGTTCAATCAATATTCATTTATATTAGTACCATTCAACATATTACTTTAAATCCTTTAGAAAAAACTATAGTAAACGAATTCTTAAATGTTTAATTATTTGGTATATCATATATGTACTTTTAAAAAATTGCATACACACTCAATCATTTCATCGCATTATTGACTTACATCACATATCCAATAGTGACTCATGATATTTTACATTCTCTTTGGATTTAAGAGGATTCTCATATTAAACATTAATGCTTACCCTTATATTTGGTAACTAATTAGGATAATTTCCATTTCCCATAAACATTAATCATTTATGTTTTTGGGGTTCATTCAATAGAGACTTCTATATATTCACATCATTATCTAGGATATTCTTATTATATTGGGATTTTTTCTAGATTTATATCCTTTCCACATTTAAAACATTTACTAGTTCCCTTAATATAAAACCAACCATGCTTCATTATGCCCTTTCATAATAAAGAGATGTTCATATTATTTTAATCATTGTTTGTATATTTTAATTTAACCTAAATCTTATTTTTCTTGTAGAAACCTTGAGATTGATATTTAATCCCAACTTAACTTTCCACCTTGATAGCACAATACCCAATATCTTCACAATAACTAAAGTTTCTTATGGCTAACTCTGATCAATGATTTGGTTTTAAGACACTAAAAAATACATCATCTTTAATTTTAAGTTGGTTCATAATTCCAAACATACACCTCACAATCCTTGTCAAAGTTTCCTCTTTAGAACTAATAGATTCATCATCCTTTTTATAATCACAATAAAATCTTTCTACATCGTCAAAAGTAAAATACAAGGAATTTAATTATTGTACATATATCCATGAACTCTTCCAAGTCCAAAGATTAAATTTCCTCTTATTACATCATAATCGTGATGATATTTTATCATAGGGAATGATCACCTTCTAAATAAAAAACAATAGAAATGATTCTTTCCTTTTTCTGAACACTAAAGGATGATGCATGTACTTAAAATAGATCCAATACATTTTTATGTGACACGTATATCCTATGATACAAAAAAACAATGTGGACGGTACCTCATGATGGATTCAGTTGAATGGTTTTCCCTCCTATTATCGTTTATATTCCCACTATTTCTCATAAATTATCTGAGGATCATGAAAATATTTTACATTCTAGCTTCAATAAAATTTGTTTACTAATAAGGAAAACTATTTCATTTCCCATAAAATTCAACAGTAACATGGTAACATTATCTTTCAATCACTAATAAAGACCAAATTATAGTGTCAGTGAAACTAATCACTTCTGGAAAACTACATTAAAATTAAATCTACTTTCAATCTGTAACATATTTTTCTTAATCTTATGTCATCCCTGATCATTACCAAAAATATTATATTCGACCCAATACATAGGATTATCCATAGGGATCTTACTATGGTTTTCTCATCCTAGTTTCCAATGTATTATTAAAACATCCCTCAGATACCAACTATAATAACTCATGATTAAAATAAATAAATGTTCTGTCATATTTTTAGTATATTTAATACATTAGACACACTCACCAAAATAATATAATTGTTTAGTTCCTTTAAAAAATTATAATATAACTTACAATTTAATTAAATATAATTATAATCTCACATAATGATATTCCCCTTTAGTATTCTTATATAAAACCATTTTTATAACATGTGGAATATAAAATTATGAAAAAGGTGATCAAAGATGATCAATAAGGGAAAAAAATGATATCAATCATATTATAGTCTTAAATAATAAGTATATAAAAACCTCTAAATATTATATAATATATATGAAAGATCATGATATTTAAACATTTCAAAAATCATTGATTTTCATAAAAATTCAAATAACATATTTCATGAGATCATAATATAAGACATGAAATTGATGAAAAGTCTTAAACGAAGAAAATAATTACCATTTTTCATGACTAATAGCCAAAATAAATATAGTTGATAAAATATTATACTCAACCAGTTTCACTCCTCGTTCTAGTCCTATATTATTGAACAGATTTCACTTATACAACCAGTCTTATTTATCCAATGAGATATAAATACACACCCTATGAATTTGAGGGGGATATAGGTTCCACTAATTAAATAATGAAAACCATATATATGTTTCCAATGATAATATAATTTATTCATGAATCCTGTAAAAAATAAGTGGGTTTCGTAAAAATCATTTCATCACAAGAAAATCGAAGGAAAAGAAATGGGATTCATAAATATCATTCCATAAAAAACATGAAACAACCATAGAATGAATAGGGATAGTATCCCTGAAAAAAAATCCATAGTATATCATAAATAACATCAAATAATGTTATTATATAAGTAAAATAATATTTAGAAATCACAGGAAAATATGTATTGAAGAAAATATATTTTTTCATGAAAATTATTTCTATTATTATACTAATGTGTAATTTTATAATAAAAAATTTTATTTCATAATAAACATGAATGCTTATAAGGGGATATTTAAATCATTAAGGAATCATCGAATTAGAAAAATTAATTCATTTCATATATGTTAAAAATGTTACTATGATACTTTTTCTAGAAAAGACATAATGTTTTTCATTCAGAAAACAAAGGATATATTCATGTCAAAAGTTTCGTAAAAATTGACAAATGAATAAATATAAATTTATAAATAGAAATTTAATTGTAAAATAATTGGAATTTTTTTATGATGTATGTACATGGATGATTAATATTCCCCATCATATGGATATATAAAAAAATCCTAAATAAAAATGACATTTTGAAGTTAACCCTTACGAGAGGCCTGATTTTCTTTTTGTATATATACTAACTAACTGTGAAATGGTTTGAATAATGATCTTAATTTATTCCAAATTCGTATTCATACTTATTATATGATATATGTCCCAATTATATTATCATATCACACTTTTGTTTAATAATATTTCATTATAAGTCATCGTTGTGGTGTTAATTAATTCATTTCCATGTGCATGTTCTCTCGTAGAAGTCCCAACCCTTGTGAATATGATATAGTTCAGTCATATCCAGAATGATATTTACATAAAATATATCACATTCATTCATTATATTCATATATATATAATTAATATTGAATGTTGAACATGGAAAATTAATAGCATCACGATATAGAGACGGTAGGTCGTACGTATGCTTGAGTGATGGTATCATTTTTTTAATTGTAAAAGGATAAAAAATAACATGGAAAATATATATTTCTAAATTCAATATAATTTAATAAATATAATAAATATATAGTAAATCCATTATTATACACATCCAAATAACGTATTGATGAAAAATAGATTGGCCACTAAGAGGGGACAGTGAGCCATACGTACACACAGATAATGATTTTTTATAGGATGGAAAATTGGGGACTATGGTTGTTTAGTAATCATAATAAAATCCGAATAATATAGTCTACAAAAGATTTATTAATCTATAATGGAATAAAACATGATGATAAAGTGGAAGAAGAAATTATTTTCAAATATATAGTAAATAAGATTACCTCTTCTTCAGAAAACATCGTTGAAATATTTAATTAGAGACATTGGGTTTGGAATTTTGAAAATACAATAATCATTAAAATTTATCTTCTTATTTTGAGATGATAAATTGGTTGTGTATGACCGAGCATTATGGCTCAAATTTTTGAGTAGATGTGAAGATGATGGTCATTTTTATAATTGAGGTGAGGAGAACATTTGAAATTTCCCCAAAGATTAAATTACATTCATTTCATAACCATATGACACATTATGAACATGGATTAAAAGATAATATAGTATAGGGTTGTAATAAAATCAAAAAATTACAATTTATACGAGTTTTATCCCTTTTAAACCTCATCCTTTTGATTTACCCCTTGGATTGTTTTTTTACCTTAACATTGGTAACCATTATTTTACTCAGAGAGGGTTTATAATGTTACTATAAATGAAAACAATTCTTCATAAAAGTAATTAATTCAATGTTTTAAACTATATTCTATTCAAATTTTGTATTTTATAGTTATTATGAATTTCAATTAATTAAAGAATATATTATTAGGCTAAATCATCGTTAATGCAAACTATGAAATATTTCTTTTTTTATTTCACATCAAATAAACAAAATTACAAATTTAAATATAATTCATTAAATCTTATTTGATACATATTTTAAATCTATTAAATTCATTTAAAAAATTAAATCATTCTAATTATATCAATATTAATATTTTTAAATTTATTTTTTCTATTAATTAAATAAATATTGTATTTAGTATTTCCAAATATTTATACATAATTATATGAAACATATAGATTAAAATGAAATATATATAATTAAAATAATTTCAGTATGATAAATATATAAATTTAGGTTGACTCAATTTATGATTTCATTCCTATTTGTTGACATAAATGATATTAAATAGATAGAGATTTACATTCTCCAACAATTATTGATTTAAATAATATATTAGTAATTATATTGGATATGTGTTTATTAAATAACGCTTATTATAAACTAAGGTGATAATGGTATAATATAATATAAAAATAATATTTTCACATGTTTAGGTATTGGTTATAAACATATATTTTTTATCCTATATTTAATTCCTTAAACTCTTACTCTAAAAACATGTGTTTTTACTCATTGATGGTTAATAAATTTTTTTATAAAATTCCAAATAACCAATAAATAAATAATTTATGGTTTTATCAACAATATCCAAATAAAATTGTGTAATTAATGTTTATTTTATACTTTTATATAATTTAATAAAATATTATTTATTTTTAATTATTTTTAATGTATGTTTTCATACTATTCAACACCTTGACCATAAAAACATATCATAAAAATATGTTAAGTTCAAAACAAATATTTTATTATATCCCTCACATATCAAGGTATTCTAGAAGATTCAATGTTGATATTAATTACCTCTAATAGCATATTTTTTTAAAAAATATAGTAGTTATTTTATATTTTCCATAATAAGATAATTACAAAATTAGTGATTCAAGCGCATTTAAAGTAATTATTTCATTAAAAAAACGAATTTAATTAATTACAATGATTTATATAATTATTTTATATATCAATATAGGTTTTTAGAAAAAATATTATATTTATCTACATATATATAATATTATTCATATGAGAATTAATAGACTTACATTTTTTAACTTTTATTGATTTTTATAATAAGTAACTAAATTTCTTGGAAATTTTTCCATTTAATAAATGAATTCAAAACCATTTATTTTGAGGTCTTAATTATAATCATCAGATTTAATTTTGGCTAGTTTTATGGTCATTTTATAGTCTTTATCAGATATTTTTTTAATAAAAAATAATCAATTTACCCTTTACCATTGTAAAAAAATTGTGAATATTACTATCAGTATTGGACCAAAATTAAAGGGAACTATTTAACTTTTATGGACATTATAATTAAAAATATGCAATAATTTGTTTCAAATTAAAAATTAAAAATATTTTTAGAAATAAATAAATATTTAATCCTGGAGATGGGAAGAAACAAAGAATTATTAATGTAAAATAATGTTTGAATGATGGAATGTTTTTATACCCTATTTTAATTTCAAATTGATTATAATAAGAATAATTGGATAAGTGTTATAAAATTTATCTAATTTTACTTTTAAACCAATAAAATATACAATTTTTCAATATAAATTATTTATACAAGAAGTCGTTTTTAATTGAAATTTATTATTTTTCAATATTCATCAAAACATTAAACTTATAAAAAAATATACAAAAAATAAAATTATTTTTGTCTATTACTATATAAAATTATATGGTCACTTTTTCAAATATAATTCATAGAAGTTTTAGAAACTTGATTTAAAACTTATTCTCCAACAAATTGATGTAATGATATTTTTAGAAAAATAAAGTTTCTTTGCATAAAACTAAATTTATTTTTATATCATTCCAACAAAACACATCAAATAAATGTAAACAATTATATTAAATATTTTTAATATATAATTCATTACTGGGACACAATAATTTTTATTTGGTTAATTTATTATTTGACACGCTTTTCCCTATTTAAATATTATTTCAGAAAAAAAAAATTCCTTTTAATTTAAAAAGTGTTTTACCTATGTAAACAGTTTCTTTATAATTCATTCAATCCTATTCTAACCTACCATTTTTAAAACTCGGTTATATTTTTTTTAAATAATTTCATTATTAAAATTATTTTTCATAGAAACTCAGTGTAATATGTCACACTAACTATCAGGGCATAACATGTATCACAAACATAAAATAGTGTAGTATGGAATTAATGCTAATAAATAAATATGAATATTTTCAAATCTATTTCATATATACCTATGGATCAAAAAAAACATTTTATTTATATTATAAAAGTTACATGATTAGAAAATAATACCATGATTAACTTAAAAAATATTATATAGAAAATTAAATGTCACATATAAATTTATGTTAATGAATTTAAGAAAATAGTATAATATTATTTAATACATTTTTATAAAATATATTTTTGGAGGAAAATGTTTTCTGATGGTAATGAGAAATAATGTCTGATTTTTGCAAACAATATTATGAATAATCTTATGTACCAAGGCGTATAAAATTAAAACCATTACATGATGATATCATAAATAACAATAGGAATGATAATTCATGAGAATAATTCATAGATGGATCATAATATTTCATTATTTTTTGCATAATCCTAATCATTCCCAATAAATTATGATTGTGTAAGAATAATTTGTTACCACTTTGTTAATATCCAATCATAATCCCCCTTAAAGAATAAAATTACATGAAAAATTAAATATCCTAAAATAAGTATATTAATCATATCATATGTCAAAATATATCATATGTAACACATATAAAAATATAGGTATATAACATGTCATGAATCTCAGAGAAGAAAAATTTTCAAAAAAATAGTTTACCAATTTGGTAACTTTTGAAACATAAAACCAATGAATTAGATATAAATAATGGAAATGTAAATAACCATAAATATATGTATAATAAGCATAGAATATATTACTGGGATGTATAGACACTGCCAAATTAAATGATTTGGGAATAATGGATAAGTGTCAAATAAATAATAGTGATATGAGAAAATAATTACCGTATGTATTGTCATTATTAATAAATATTAAAACATACATTATATTAAATATTTTTTTTAATAAAATGAAAAATAATCATATTTTTATACATCATACCATATATTATTTTTTATGACAATATATTACCCATTTATAAAAAGTTCAATGATAATGTTATGTTTTGTGTAATAAGCCCTTTGTTCTACGTATATGTTTTGACTTGAAATTCATAAACCTATTATATTGAATATGATATAAATAATTAAATAATGTCAAATATTATATAAATATAAAATATATTCATTATATATTTATTCATATTAAACAATAAAATATTTAAATTTTAAACGAATGACATCGTTCATGGATAAGGTAGGTCATTTATATACATGATGGTGGTTTCCATTTTCTAGTCATATTTGAAAGAAATAAAATAAATTACATATATATAATAACATTATATTAGAATTATTATTCAATAAATATCATATATTTCTACTAGAACAATCCCTAATACATTCTATGTAATGTTTGAATTAATCACGTTACATTGAGAAGGTGGTAGTCCAACCATCCATAAATGAAGTCATCGTATTCTCGAAAAATGGGATGAATGAAGGGATGTGTTATATAATAATCCCAAGAGTATATATATCATATAATTTACCAAAATTAAAACATTATATCCAATATTTTATGGAGGAAATCTAAGAATGAGTGATATCTGTTCGCATAAAAAATATTCTACCACACACAGTAATGATGATTGTGTATCTCATTTGATGAATGTTTTTGTGAGTGTAGATATAAACCATAACACAGAATATATATAAGTATACTAATGATACTTATCTTATTAAATAATCATGGAATAATATTACTTGGGGGGATGGAGAATGAAAATGAACAAAAAAAACATGTGGAATGATGTTACCTCTTCTTGGGGTAACTCTTTTTGTTTTTCAGCATTGGATTTCACAGGTAGGATTTGTTCAAATGTGAGGAAAATAGGATGTATTAAAAGAATTTTGGAATTATTTTTTATGGGGTTTCCATGAAAAATATCTTTATATGGGGTAATAAGTTATGGGGGGTGAGTTCTCTTTTTATAGTGGAGGAGAAATGTCATTCTTGTAAATATAAAAAGGTGAGGAAAAATGAGAACCCTCCCTTACAACATGCACTTCCAAAATTTTCTAATTTTCAATACAAAATGGATATTTGTATAAATATTTATAGAAAACTGATTTGGTACTCATTTCATCGTCATTTTCCTCTAAATTAATGTTAATCCACTTAATAGTCATTTTTACTCTAATCGTTGTGATTAAATTTAATTAAAGTCATAAATAATTTTGGTAAAAAACAAAGTTGAACTTATTATAAATTATAAATTATTCTTATTAAAAACAATGAATTCATTTCTAAAATAATAATCACCTATGTGGAATAAAATAATTTAATATAAATCCCAAAGACTTGTCATGAACGAGTTTTTGTAACTGAAAATGATTAAATGTTTGAACTGTTTTATATCCAATTTCAATGTCAAATAAAATCAAATGACCAAAATTTGATTAATTTATGAAAAAATTATATAATTAACCCTTTAATCCACATTAAAATATAAATTTTCAACATAAATTAATTTAATTAAAAAGTTATTTTGTATTAAAATTCAGTATTTTTCACAATTCATTCAAAAATAATTTTATTCTAAAAAATCATGAAAAATCACCCAAAGAAATTGTTTTCATTAATAATTCAAATATTACGTTTATATTATCAAATTAAATTTCTATTTTTGTGAAATTGATTTTATTATTGTTTAATGAATCATAAAAAAGTAGTTCATTTGTGGAAATTGTTTTGAAAGACTTATGAATACATTACCAAAAATATGTATGGTTTATTATTAGTATGCTATTAATATAATACAATTATAAATAATTTTTAAAATTTAATTATTAATATTAATATTACAACATTTAATAGCTCTGTTATAAATACCTCTTTTAAATAATAATAATAATAACATTCTATTTCATAGAAACTCAATGTTTCAGGTAATGCAAGCTAAGTCGATGTTATGTGTTACTCAATATTAACTTAGTGTGGGAAAAAATGTTTAAATTGGTGTGGCATGTCACCATAGAAATAAAATAAAATAAATTTAACAAACAATGGTTCATAATATCATGGTATGTTATACGAATATTCTTGGATTCTTTACGTCATTCTAGAAACATGTAAATCCACTCATTGAGGCCATTTAGATCCCTTTATATTTTATGATAGTTGTTACTGCATCTAGGGTTTATGGAGTTTAGAATAATACCTAATAATTATTTATTAAAATCTCATTTAAAAACTAGTATTATGAAAATTTCATCCAAGGACATATCGGACAACTATATGTTTATGACAAGCTTGATATTTTCAACACCTAGAGGGCTCTAATTTAAAACAGTTCTAGGATCATCCACATCTTTATTTGGACCCTCCAAACATTGAAATATACTGATGGGGGGTTTTCTCCACAAATTATAACCATTCAATGACAATATATGATTGAATAGATACCTCAAAACATGTTCAAGAAAAAAATATCAGTTTGTGGAACACAATACTAACCTTGAGTTCAAGGTTTTCTAGTAGGGTACAATATATCATTTCATACATGGAATAACATAACATCAATCCATATAGAGGTACTGTCAAAATATATTCATTACCTAAAATAGCCTATAGATGTGAATGTTGGTGTGATACATGGTGAAAGATCCGCATTTGAGTTTTGTATGTCCACATACGATAGTGCAGGTTTCCTAAAAAAATAATAAAAAAACCAATGTTGGATAAAATTATAAATGTTGCATTGCTTAATGGCTCAGAAACCATCCATGGGAATCTATTTTGTATAATTGATAGTGATTATGTTCTACCAATAAACGTAATTGGGCTATTAAACCTGATCTAAGAAGTTTTGTGTCATCCTATACATAGTGAAGGTGTAGATGAAAATAATCAGCATTGGAATATATCTTTAATGAAACTAGAAATTTAGGGTGACAGTGTTTTATCCAAAGGACATTGTCACCCCAAAAGTTATAAATATGTCCCAATATTATCTATTATCACTAAAATAATCCACATAATAAGATATTGAAGTAGTAGAAGATTATCTTAGGAACTCCACTGCCAATTTGTGGGAGAAATATCCTCTACTATCAATTATCTAATATTGGTAAATAATGTAACAAAATATGACCCACAAAATATATTTCTCAGTATCTTCATGACTCTCAAGTGCAAGAAGATATATATATTTAATTTAAAAAACAGTTCAATTCTTTTCCCATATAAATAAAACTAAATGATCATTCTAAACATTATTGTGGCTACACATCATCTTGGATTGACTAATTAAAGTTTAGTATTCATGAAAACAACTAGAATAGTGAACCCCTATAATGATATCATGTGTTGGAAGAAATACATTGAACTGCACCATTCTAGGACAATATTTTTTCAGGACATTAAACTGCACAACATATCCATACCGCAAAAAATGAAACTATACAAATGATTTATTTGATGCAAGACATTAGAATTCCTAGGATCTCACATCCTTGTCGCATGATGTTAATTTTCATGATATGTATTCATGACAAGTAATTACATTGATAGGAATATGGAATTAATGCATGATGATAAACTACATGAGAGGTATCATCTCATCAACGATTCACCACTCATGAGGTAGATGTATTGAAAAAAAATTATGTGTCCTCCTCCTTGTTTGTGAGTTAGATACATGAAACGAATCTGCACATCCATGAACAATGTTTGGATTTATTCCTTCTATGAATGGTTATATTGTGATTCCTAGATCCCAAATCAAGGGTTGAGCAATAATATATTCTTCCTGGTCATAATACATCAGGAAGTTCGACAATGATGAAGGATTTGTTTCCACATAGGGTAACCTTCATCCTTACTGCATGATGTTAAACTAGATTTCTCATGTCCATACCAAATGACATTAAACTATATGGTGTTTTTAATAACTACATGGTATTGGTTCATTCCATTATAATATATATTGTGACTCTAGAATCTGATAGACTAGGTCCATCCTAAACACTTATTTTCATTAACATCGAATAACTATTGTCATTACCACATGATGATAAAATAAATGGTTGATTTCATCACTACAAGACATAAAATGAGTAGTTTTAAAAAATCTATTTATGTATTGATTTTAATTCCAATGATATATATAAGTATTCCTCAATCCTGTGTCATGGGCCAACAACCACATGATACCAAATATCATTGTTATTTCCATTGAACCCCTCATGTGTGGTGATTGAGACCATTTCCTTTCTATTTTCCATACCCTGAACTTTTATCATGTGTTCATACGAACATTGGTAAATTTTTCCTCACATGGTTGAGACATATCTTCTTATGATAAGGTAATAATTATCCTAGATGCAAAACAAAAAAATGCACAACATATGTCCTTACCACATCATTTCATACTGCATGGTTATTGTTTGTTTTATGATATAAAACGACGTCTGGCTTGATTCCAACCAATGCAAGATTTATAGTGTCAACTATATCTCCAGTCATTGTTTTGGCCACAATATTCCTTTTTTGACATCGGGAACCTACATCCTCGACACATGAAATTAATCTACATGTTTATTCATGAACTATGTGAGAATTGATTCCTACCATCCCAATATATGTAGTGCACCCTTATATCTCGCATTGATCATGGATCTTGTGAGATTAGGTAATTTTGAAATTGGATCTAGAGGATGCAACCTATACATATTACAAATTAGAACCTTAATACTATTATAGAGACATTAGACTACATATCATATCTATATCCACAACACAATATTCTATAATATAAAGGAAATTATATAATCACATGACATTATACTGCACATCAAATGGTTTTTACATTGAATGTATATTTTTAATTGATCATTGTGTATCCTAGAATCATGTGTTTTATACCATCTCTTTTAAAAATGTTCCAAACACAATGATTTATCCAATTGAGTGATGTAACACTTCTCAAATCATTCATTTTCCAAGAACCATCATGAAATAATTGATATTTGAGTCAATTGAATGAGTTCGAAGAGTTGATATCCCTACATAGGGACCCCATGTACCTTTAGATTTTATTATGTTTGATATTCCCCTTAAGAAACATGAATTACAGACTATCTCCTTTGACTCGATCTTCAAATCATAGGAAGGAAACCTTTAACCCCATGATGTATTTTCTGGACGGTATGGAACATCATAATCTTGCACAATTATAAAACGTATACCTATCTAAAAAAATTACTAACTCCATTTAACTCAAATATTCATGTATTATGATTTATAAATCATGTTATTTGTGTAATCATGTAGATTAATTTTCCCTTTAATTTACACATCTTCGCAAAATACACATTTTCATAGTAGTATTTTGGAATCCTATCCTTATACCCTTCTGTTTTGAGTATACATATTTTGTAAAGATCCAATCTCTCTAGGATAGTCAAACACCTCTTATATATTTATATCACGTCTATAAAGAAGTTCCTCTATATAAGTATCTAATTAGTTCATGATTCCTTACCTCAAAATATGAATAGGGAATCCCCTAGAATCACAACAATAAAATAAGAACACAAATGTTTTTAAAGGGGTTCACGTCATTCATGATTACTCTAGATATGCACATGACATATCAACATTTGGATTACTTTCACTTAAGATTAATCTTGTACATGAATCGATCCTTCATATGAATTCCCTTCCATTTTATCATGTATAGATAAAATATGTTCCCAACATATAAATACCTTCAAACTGTGAAATTTATCTCCACAAATGTCATTCACAATTTTATTTTTCTTACTGTTTCCATTCCATATGATTTTAATCTAAAGTAAAAATGTCAATGTGCATCCTGAGCTTAAACAACATGCATTTTAGTCAAAGATTTACATCATTAATATTTAACTTATTATGATACAAATAAAAAGACTCCAAAAAATATAGTAAAAGAGACCTAAACCGTATCAATTTTAATCCATACATAAGAAAGCCATATAAAATATCAAGAATATACTCACTAAACTCTTTATCTCTGTAGTTTAAGAAAATGATAGAGCATAAATGAATGAGACATAATTCTCCTGAAGTCAAAATTATTTCACTATTTAAATAAAATTCATTATTATTGGATCACCTTAATGATGAAAAAGATAGAGTAATTATTTTTCACTTCTCATCATCATTATAACATTTTCCTTAGGTGGACACAAACCATTACCTGGATCAATACCTTCTTAAATAGTACACTTTTCATAAACTGCCATTCTTCCATTGGTTCTTGGGATGAAACAATGAGTTTTATCAGTTTATATCCTTCTATTAGAACCTATAGGACCAAGCTATTCATTTCTCATGGATCCGTCCTATAAAAGACAGTTAATAGGGACTCGATCCTCTAAATAAAACCATAGATCCTAGAAAGCACCACCCCCCTAAATTCAGCTGTTATTTTCCTATCCACATGGATAATTATAGGCTCAGACCATTAACAATGTTTGACTAATACCCATATGTTAAAACATAGATCTAACTCATATAATTCTAGACCAAGATTTATAATCCCCATAGTCATACTATTTTAGTGGATTCAATATCCTCATTATTACACCACTATTAATTGTACCCCATTTCAACGAAAGAATGTGATGCTCTATTCTCAAACATTAGTTTGTCCCACACTATGTGAATCAAAACCACATAGTGTAGGGATCAAGCTTCATAAACCAAAATATAAACCTCCCAAGGAATCAAGAACCCATCATGGATATTCTATTAATTCTTAACCTCTTTGTAATCTAGAAGTTTGAGACTTCATAAATCCACCATGTCCCTAGAAAAATATTTTGGACACTTCATACATGACCTTGAATTTAATCCATTTCGGATCATGCATAGGGGTTTATGACCAACCTTCTAGAAGAATATCCCCCTTATATATAAGGAGCACTGATCATTGGGAACTCTGGAGGTACTGTAGTATAATTTAACACCTTTGGGAGTTTAGGTTTATCCACGATATCAATTCCACATCTCAAGTTCAATAACTAAATCTATTATACATGTGGTTATAATACCCTATATTCAAACTACCGATATGAACATGAAATTCCTCGCATATCACCATTCATTAAAAAAAATAGTACATTAGATGTTAGGTCCCCTGGTAATTCATGGATATTCAACACTCATGATCAATACATGAACGCATGGTTCCAGTATCCTTCATCAACATTAATTATTCTTAATATTAAATAACAATTTAGGCTTTCAAAAACCCTTAATAGACTCTCATTTTTCATAATCCCATAATGAATGTTGGGATATTGAACCCTTCATGAATACTCATCCTCTAAAATGACAGATGTTATGACATGAAATATGGTAAACTATAAAAATATATAAAATGATCATAAAAACCTAATCTACAAAAATAAAAATAAAAAATGATCTAGAAAACGATAAATAATTGTCGTGGAAATTCTAATCATGATGACTCTAAACATCCAATATTATAAGTTTTGAGGTGAAAGAGTCCTAACTACAAAGAGAATAATTCCATGCAAGAAGACTCTAAACATCAGGTAGAAAAAGGTTTTAGATAAGTGATTATAAACCACAACAATTTATGGACTATGAAAAAATTACCGAAAATACATTACGTGGTAATGTATCCAAAAAACATTTAAATAGGCTTTTGGAACTAGTAGGCCCTGAAATACATCAATAAGAGTTATAGTGTTAAAGTCCATAAACTATAAAATTAATACGTCCATTCTGAAAGACCCTAATATATAACATAGTATTGTTCTTGTTTTGATGAACATAAATCAAACAACTAAACAAGGCATACTGATCTCTAGTTTGAAAACATGAAAATGGAATCCTGGGAAAAAATATTGTATCTACTAACTATATATTCACTTTTTGTGATCCATAAAATAATGAGAACTCATAAATATAATATTAATAATATTTTTAAGGTAAATATAATATAATAGGGTGGATATAGTAATAGATAAGTCCACACCCTCACAAAATCCCTCATACGAGCTTAAATAAAATAGGAATATATAAATAAAATAGATGTAATGACATTAGAGGTCATTAATTATCCCTAGAAAAAATCATTTAGTACCCGTTATGTCTACTGACATAGGTTGATGGTGGATAATTCCCCCTTTGGTGTGAGTATATTTCCAAATTTTTCCTTCTAAATATTGGGATATCATGAAAAATTTAGTAGGTACATCAATGGGTAATATCATGTTGCTGGGAAGTCATGGTTATTTCATATGTGAAAAAACAATTATAAAAATGAAGGTTAATCTAGAAATTTGGGTCTATTTGGTATTTCACATTGGATGTATATCGTTATTACATCATTTTGACAAAAACACAAGTCTCTACCTAGGGTTATATTGTATAATAATGACATTCCACGTCTATTATATGAGGTTGATCTATGTAATTATATTCATCATAGATTTCATCATCCCTAGAAATATGTACCATATACACGAGGTCAATCTGTATAGGATTATATTTTCTAACAATTTATAGAATGATTCCCATTCTAATGAGATATATATAAAATTAAAATTATCTTACATCAGATTTATCCACATATTCCATTCTACTCAAATTATGATTTTTAACTAGGTGACCCTATGTCGATCGAAGAAGATATACCAATGAGGAATCTTAGGTTTGTAGAATTCTTGTTAAATTCTCAAGAGTGATATGTTTTCATTCAGATTTAGAAAGCATGAATTTTGGGTTCTCTTCGAAATATGTGAAGGAAGGGTGGATTTGACAATCCATACGATATAAAGTAAATAAAGAGGAAAAGTGTTCAAATGACTCATTTTATAGAATACGACACTCTTCAGTAAACACACATTGTATAAATATTCCAATGGGTCTCAATGTCAATGTCTGTGAGATGATCAAATATACAATAATGTGTTCAACATTTACCATATAATGAGATTATTTTCATTCTGATGAATTCTAATTATAAGTAGGTATTTTTTTGACAACCATAATTGTGTGATATTTTAATTTCCATCGATGATTCCATAAGTGTGAGGACTGTGAAAAAAGTACCAATACATATTTTATAAAAGAAACATAGGTCAAATCCTGGATGAAAATTTCATTGGCATATGATTTATAATAGGTTACATTCTTATCCATTATTCATTTTAATTTTATTATCTCATTTTTATTTATGGGTTTCCCCTACTTTTCCAAAACACGGGCTATCCACGGCTAACAAGCCAAGCCAGCTCAACCTATGATCATGTTGGAGTTTCATGAGCCACACATAGGTAGGGATATCAGCATTCTAGTATATGAAGTAGGAGGATTTATAGGAAATACCACACATATGAGGATAAGATATATACCCTAGGATAGAAACACAACAGGAAAATATTTCAACCTGAGGCCGTGCCAATGAATGTTAGGTGTGGCCCACAATACTCTCTTCCAATGATCGATGTACCCTTTTTCCATTTTTAATTGCAAAAATTTCATTTTTAAGATCAATGTGGGATAGTTCCCATAAAACATATGTTTTTTCCTTAATAATACAGATATAATCCTAGCATCCCAATTATGTTGATCCTAGCCATCTGATCACTCAACTGTATTGTATTCAACAACAGCTTTTCTGCTGCTCTCATTGAGAACCTCATTTTGACACTACGAGGAACAATCAACTATATCATCCATATCCTAGATGTTGATGAACACCATGCACATCCCTCTATAAAAATAAAAACAAGGCATCTAAGTCCCAGTTGACATCTCTGGGCCAATCATAAAACACCATTTTGATGCATGGAATGTTTTAGAGGACTAAACCATGATATTCAATCACATTATCCCATCCATGGTAATCATGATAAACATTCTCATGAAAAATAGTTATAATGAAAGGTCCATGGAAATATAATGAAAATAATCAGAGGTTGTTAAGTGGTCCATCATTTGAAAACATCTGGCAGATTCGTGATGTTGATGGAATGAGGCTCTCCACTATTTTCATCTAGTATACCTGGAACATGTACCATTGAAAGAAGAATCAGTCGTGTCCAACATAGTACAAAATAAACACATTTCCCCCCATAAAAATGAAAACAAGTAAGTTATTAAAGATAGAATGATAGATAATTGAAATAAAGGAGGAGAATCCATCTATTTTTTAAGATATCATCTTCAAGTAATTGGGAGGGTCAAATTTCAAGAACATACTATGTGACGACACCATAAGAACCCGTTACATTATCACCATAATTTTGTGTGATCATATGAAAGAATAATGTCAAGTTAATACCCTATTAAATGACCTCATAAGGCATCCATAAATCCCTATAGATACAATCCCTATCATGTGAACCACCATCCATGACATGTGACTTTGATGTACATAAGAACCAATGGACAAAAAATGCCTTCCTTCCATATTGATGAGAGGATCATGTGGCTTGTTAGTCTAGGGATGTCTCAAACCCTTAGTCTCATGTTCCTCACATGAATCCTTGGATGTCACTACCCTAACAAGAGATATCATTATGGATCCCTGTACATATAATGAATACACCATACACATGTTGCCCATATGTCCTTTCACCCCTCACCCCCTACAAAGTGAACCCTCATCAATGCATATGAAGTCAACTAATATACCCATCTGTGGTCACAAAAACCATCACAATAACCCATAGAGGTCACGTTATCTCATAAAATGGATATTTATATGATTCCATCATTATGGAATTTTTTAGCACATATGATTCCTTAGAACACATTAGAACATCTAGATATGCCCTCATATTACCTTGAAACACATATGAGGAATGGTTATAAATCCAAAAAATATCTACAGACACCACATCCTATGAGAATTGTAGATCCTGTCACCGGGGCACAATTCCATTGAACAAAAAACTCAAACACTTGTATAGGAATGTTATAATGAATATCTTCATGATACCATTTAACATAATTAATTGTAGGCCACAAGATCTTAATGTTCTACAATTGTCTTATAAATCCCTCAGGTGGATTCAGATGCGTTACATTGATCAATGTATATACATTGGGAAAATCATCTTTTTCACGTGGAATCCCTTTGGCAATCCAAGTGGATCATTTGAAAACTTATCAACTTATCATAATTATCATCGAAAAATTCCTTATACTATCATCATTGTCATAAATCACCACAAGGAGAAGCATGGATGATCATGTGATTAAATGTATACATGTCACATGATCATTTAAAATATAATTGACATTTACAGTTTGATCATACAAATAAATCCTAGACAATTCAATAGAACATCTGATGGACATAGAATATGTCCACTTTATTCATGCAAAGACATCAGGGATAATGCACTATGGTCATGGAATGACATATCTAACAACAAAAATGGATTATTAAAATTTATCATAGACAATTCACTTTGATAATGTTAATATATATCGATAATGTAAACATGATCATGTGAATACATTTTGGAATAGATAGTTGATAATTTTAATGTCCTTGGAGATATCTAGTGTGATTATGCACAAACATCCAAGTGAAGTTAGAAGATCATGCAAAGAACCATGGATATGTATGTTTTGATCTTGTGTAATACACTAGACATGTACTCTTTGATTATAAGGAGAGAGTCCAGACATGTTAATTGATAATATATTACAATTTGGACATTTCAACTACTATTATGATAATCTTCTTGGAAATGTCAGGAATAACCCGTTGGATGTGCATGAAATGTCCGAACATGATTGAAGACATGTCAAGAAGATAATCAACACATGCACAATAGAAAATGAAGACATGTACAATTCAAAATTTATCCATGTCATGAAGAAAACTATGAAATGTTCATTAGATCCCCAAGGACATGTGCACTTAATCCGGAAGACATACTCGAACATACACCATATAGAACCCTAACAAAGAATGTCATGACCCGTCCTCGGGGCCCGTGTCGTGACTACCCCAAGCCCGCCTTCTATAGGCCAGGGGCTGGCGACTAGCACCAATGGCGTAAATCCCGATAACTGGGAAGGCATTGCCTTTATAAAACTAAAGAAAACACCACAGAGTACAAGCAGATGTAAAACACTAAGTACAAAAGAAAGAGCTGAAAAGTAAATGGGCCAGAATAAAAATCCAACTGAAAGTACAACTACAACTGAACAAAAGTACAACAGAAAAAGACAACAGCTAGAAGAACGGAAGAGGCTCATGGGATGTCCTCCTCAGATCCTACCAGAAGGGTAGGTACAGATGGCCTCCACAACTCTCTTGCCCGTCAACCTCCTCCGAGTGTCGTCTCGCTGTGAAGTCCATCTCCAGATACTGACTCGTCATGTAGTCCTCCTCTGGGTACTGACTCATCATGTAGTCCACCTCTGGGTACTGAATTGTCGTGTAGTCCACCTCCGGGTACCGTCCAGTCCTCGA
Organism: Viscum album; assembly: GCA_963277665.1. Lineage (NCBI taxonomy): Eukaryota > Viridiplantae > Streptophyta > Magnoliopsida > Santalales > Viscaceae > Viscum > Viscum album. The sequence goes on from OY728138.1 coordinate 170,277,130, forward strand.
ACGCTCGGCCTCCGTCAGCACTGCCCATCGTCTACAACCAACACAATGAGGTGCGGGCCTAGCCCGTGCAGGGGTGAGTATTACGATACTCAGTAGGGACCCCGAGACCCGCAAGGTCACACTAAAACCAACATGGATAACCACAAGAAGATATCAACAGATAACCTCTACTTAGGTATATGCCCATATATATACCTAAGGTATCAAGTAACCCATCTCAATCATGAGGAAACACAAAGATTATGAAATCAACAGATAACCACTACCCAGGAATATGCCCATACATATACCTAAGTTATCAAGTGACCCATCTCAATCAAGAGGTAAACACAAAGGTCATAGTCTCAGCTGAAACCAGGATTTTCATTATCGAAACCGTAACTGCTGAAGAGCCCCGTCTCTGGGGTGTACAGTGGTCCTGTCACAACTCTGAGGTACTGCTCACAAACCTAAGACTGCTGAGGTACTCCTCCTGTTGAGTACTATGGGCCTGTAGCTACAACCAAGTGCTTCCCACCATGGGTATGCTGCTACAACCAAGCGCTCCCCCTCATAGCCTCCAGAGATACTCCTTCTGTTGAGTACCACAGGTCTGCTGCTACAGCCAAGCGCTCCTCCGCCATGGGTCTGCAGCTACAACCAAGCGCTCCCCACTGGGCTATCCGAAACACACCGAGTCGATCGGTCAAGCAGTCATCAGGTCTCAGCCGACTACATGGTCTCTGTACTCCATACGCTCATCTCTGGGAGGTTATGCTCCACGAGCTACAGGTCGATACTCCATGTATCTCAAAGTCCCACGAAGAAGTATCTCAAAGGACCGCCTCGTCATAGGGGTCTCAACGCAAGAAATGGTGCGTCAATCGGACGCACGGTCTGTGAGTAATTAACCTTTTCTTCCCAGGGGCCTGGTTGGTTTCGTGAGGGAACCAACACGGACGCATCTCATCTGTACCCCGAACTCTCATAGGGTATACTCAAAGGGACTGTTTCTCCACGTGACCACCAACGCCACTGACGGTTCGTCAAACAGACGTCCAGTCTGAATGTTATCAGCTTTCCCGTTCCAAGGCCCCGGTTGGATTTTGGGTACAATCCAACCCGGATGCTATCCAACAGCAACCAAAACCAGGTCGATGAATGCCAAAAGTTCCGTCTCATCAAGAGGAAATCAACAAGACAGACGGCTCATCAATCGGACGCCCGGTATGTGAGTTGTTGGCCTTTTCTTTCCAGGGGTCCGGTTGGTTTCGTGAGCGAACCAACCCGACCACTCTCCGATGGAATCCAAACCTCGAGCAGAGTAAGAAAAAAGATCCGTCTCACTTAGAGGAATCCAACAAAGTCGACGGCACGTCAATCGGACGTCCGGAGTTCAAGATATGAGTGTTTCAGCTCCGAGGCCCCGGTTGGGTTCGTGTACGAACCAACCCGGACAAACCCAATGTATTCTGAAACCTTGAGTGTGATATACCAAAATGACCGCCTCGATCCAAGGATCGCATCGCCGCTGACGGCGCGTCGTTCGGAGGCCAGTAGCTCATGTTATGAGAAGAGGACCGAAAAGGTCTGAAAACGTGGGGTCTAGGCCCGGACAGACCCTGCCCAACCCCCCTAGGTCGGCCCGAACCGGGTCGACCCGACTCGGGTCTGGGTCCGACCGAGCCGGCGCGGCGTGGCTCGGCCCGGCCTGGGTGCGACCCGGCCCGACCGGCGTGGGCACGTCCCGGCCGCCATGGTCGGCTCGACCGGTTATGGTCGAGTGGCGTAGGGGTGTGCTGCCCCCTCCCCCGCGTGAAGGAGAGCTGCGGCCCTACGTGGGGCCGCTCTATTTCACCGGACGCGGCTTAAGCCGTGTACCTCCTCCTCGATCCCGCGTGGCCGTGGGACCGGCCAGCGCCGCTGTGGTTTCAGCCGCGACGGGTCTTCCCGGCGGCACGCCGGGCGCCGCCGCCTCCAGCCGCCTACGCCGGCGGGGGGTTCCGCGGACCACCAGACGCGCTCCGGTGGTCTGATTTTCACGCGGTCTTCGCCAGTGCTCGTCCCGAGACTAGAACTTCACTGGAAATCCTTCAGAATTAACTTGCGGCCTCATTTGTCATCGCCCGCCAATCCGCGAATCAACGAAAAACTGCGGAGGGTTGTCGGGCCTTGTTTGTTTGCCCCGCACCCTCCGTGTTAGGTGATAAAAATAGGGAATAATAAACAACACAAGAAAAACAAACAAGGAACAATTTTAATGAATTAAAATTGAACTTTGACCCGGGTTCTTTTTTTTGGAAGAAATAACCATGGGAATAAATATTATTCTCAATGAAAACCCCTACCTCAAGCGTTGTCGTCGAATCTGAGTTCGTCGCGGAATTATCCGTCGCGGAAGAAGAGGATCGTCGCGGAAGAGAAGGATCGTCGCGGAAGAAACGTAGTTGACATCGCGGTACATAGCGTCGCATCGGCGGTCTCCAAGGGTTTGGCGTTCTTCATCGGAGTTTGGAGCGTTCTTCATGTTCTTCGCGTTCTTCGCGTTCTTCGTCGAAGAAGAACGCTTTCCTCCAAATCTTCTCCACGTCACAAGTTCCAACAGAAATAAAATAAGAGTTATATTATTTTATTAACGCACAAGACACATTTTAATTTCAAATGAAAAGAAACGAACTATTAATTCAATGAATTAATTTTAACGATTTAACTGCCCAATTAATGAGGCATTTTTAACCAGAAAAACGCACGGTTGACTTTCATTAAAGAGGGGTTTTTGCGGGTGCGTTACTTAGAGGAAAAGAAACAGTGGGGCTCTTGTGGGCCCCACCTCACAAATATCCTACCAAGTGGGTAGGATATTTTTGGTTCCACCCTATCCGGTTAACTTAGCTTAAGTGGATTTCAGTGGCTTTAAGTGGCTTTAAGTGAAATAAAATAATGTTTTCGCACCACTTTATTTTATTTCTTAACATAACCCCAAAAATTAAAAACCACACCCGAGAAAACACAACTCCGGAAAAGGTGTTTCTAAGCAAATACCGGCACTGCGATTCCATCGGTGCCCTCGGAATTCGATTCCGAGCACCGGTTCAAAAGTTAGAAAAACCCGCTTGTTCGTTCACTAAACGTACCCGAGCTAAACTTTGGAAATTGATTCCGGGCACACCGGGCCTCGGAATCAGGCGCCGTCAGAAACTGCGTTCTTGTAAAATTCCAAAGAAAATTAAGAAATAAAATTTCCTTGAAATTTCAAGGTATTTACCAATAAAATTTAAATGGATACCAAATTTATAAGGGGATTGTCCATAATGGGTTAGGGATATAAAATGAAGTGACGTTATTCATTCTAGGTTCAAGAACATCCCCCCTATTCCATTCTATGAATATCCTGCAGACCATTAATGGTTTTCATGATTCTTTATCTACTAAAAGATAATTAATAAATATGTAAAATGGAATCAATTCTTGTATGCATCCTATCATTCCTAAAACATTTAGGATAAAAATAATGGCTCTATGGGTATAGCCCAACCCCAACCCCTCTGGGGGATATTGGGTCAGTAAACTATGAGGACTCATATTCCAATCCATATAGGATACATAGGATTATTTTTTAATTCCAGAGATCCTATGAGCATCAAATTTGTGTACATCCCTCCATATCCCAAATATTCACAACATATAATACTGAATTATCTCATGAGTCTAACATCCTTGATCATAAATTAATGGATGTGAATAATAATCATACATAGTCATAAATTTATATTATTTCCTCATCCATTCCCTATGATACCCTCAAACCAACTAGTGGGATAGGGAAGGAACAAACAATGATGACACAAATTATAGTAATAAAAAAGATACATTGGGTAAATTCTATATTCTCAATAACTAAAAAATATTTCATATGAGACCAATAATCATACATCACAAAGGGAAACTATAATGTGTAAGCCCTATATTAATATGTTATCAGGTAATGTGTTTAATATCCCACTATCCCTTTATCCCTCATCAAGAAAGACTCATGTGGGCATAGAGACTACTAATAGTTAAAAAATAGCTCTATGAGAATGCACCTAATGTGGTTCTGTCATTGTGAATAAAGTCAGAATACATATCATATACATTATAAGGGCCATATTCCTGATTTGGAAACTCATAAATGCCTTATGTTGAGAAGCCTCACTAAAATACAATATTTCCATATCCATTATGATGTAAAAACTCACCATACAGACTATATATACTCAAATTATTGTCTTAATAAGATAAATAGTATGAGTCCATAAGGTCTGAGTCCTATATTAATAACCTTATGAAAAATATTTTAAACTAAATGGATTAGCCTAGTTATATGACCTTAAACGATTTCAAATGAACTTTTTGGATTTTGATTATTTTTCTTAGGGGATACATTGGATTTCTCAGATACGTTTAGTCCTATATCCAAGAAACCAACTACTTACCATGATGAAAATAAACTCCAGATTTCCTAAACATGGATATAAACTAAATAATCACAAATAAATATAAATTGATTGAAATCATGTGCTATTCACAAAATTGTTCTTATCAATACATGATCTTAATAATGATGTTGACATAGTGCTAACCAATCCTGTATCAAATATTAGGTTGTATTTTCTAAAAATATCTTAAATATATAAATACTCATATAGTAGTAAATTATTCCCCCCATAAGGGTGTGATGATCCTAACAACCCATCCTCTCCACTATTGTGAATTATTAAGAGCTATTGGGTCTAAAACCCCAAAAGTCCACCTACCATTGGAAATAAGTTCTGCACTCATTTATATATGTTTGAACCATTAGTAGTTTATATTAAATAAAAATATGTAAATACAAATGTATATGATTATACAACTTCCCTAAATCAAACACAACCGAGAAATGGAAAAAACCCATTTCCAATATGTCATGAAATATTAAATGAGTGATTTATAAGAATCTAGGAAATGAAATATGGTTTTGTGATGTTGCTAATTTGAACCATGATGTAGTATTCAAGACAAAAAATATATTAATGACATATGATAGAATCACATAGTGTGTATGATTTTCCTTTAGCTAACCTACTATGGTTGTTCAATGATTGGAAGAAATAAAAGTGAGAAAAAAAATGTTGGGGTGATATTTGAATAGTTTTGATCGATTTAACTAATTATTATGATGATAAAATAATAATTGGGAAATAATTTTATAGTTGAAGAAAATATTTGTGATATGATGAGAAACTATTAGCAAGATATTATATAAACAACAATTAAATGAAAATATAAAAAATTATGATTTACTTTATGATATAGTCCTTTTTGGGAATGTTTTAATATAGTTATTTCATGGGAAATCACATTTAAAATATAGTAGGGATAATTCAGTATACATAATGAAAGAATATGAATGGGGATCCATGTTCTATGTTCTATAATGTAACATATCCCCAACCATAACTAATGGCTATTAATATATTAATATATGCATTCAAATTTCAAATATGAATTTTTATGTGGGATGATATCTTGATAATTAAAAAAAACATTAGAATGAATAGAAAATGTGTGACATGGGTCATTATCCAAGTGTTCTTGGAATATTTGAGTAATATTAATTATTAGAAGGAAAAAGAATTATGGACTCAATAATTGAAATATTTATAAATATCTAATATGTTTTAATTACAAATAATCATCATATCATAAATATTTCATTCATGTGGTTTTTTTCAATGCAGATAAAAGAGAAAAAATACGTAAAAAGTAACCTATGGTGGATATATTATTTTTTATATAATATATTGTTCCATGAATACTATAAAAAACAAAATATGGGATTTTAAACACTCTAATTTAATGGGATAGTCTTTTTTATTCAAGATGATGATGATTTGACTCAATTGCAACCATGATACATACTATGTGTTAAAGAAAATAATAATAGAAATAGTGTATAATATATATATATATGTAATGTGAAAAATTGAATAAAATGGGATGAAATAATATATTTAATGAATACAGTTATGTGTATTTATGTTTTCCAAAAAATGGAAACTAATAAGAAAAAAGAACTGAAAATGATATAAAATTATATTGCATGACTAGAAGCAGATGAATTAGAAGAGTTAGTCATGATGTTCATAGAAGAAAAAGAGGGATGTTATGCATATCAGTTAGTACAAGAAGAATAATTGGAAGAAGTAAATAAATATTTGTCTGTCATTCCATGTTTATATATGGAAACATTTGACTTTATAAAATTCATTTGAATACAATGTTTATTTTTGATGAAATCATACAATAAGTAAGACCCTATCAATGAAGATAATTCTTGAATTCATCTAAAATTATTATAATGTATAGAAAATGATTATTTTTATGAATGTATAAATATTTATCATAAGACTATATTATGAACAAAATTATGAAGGATATAAACTACATGTTTTTTTCTAAAATTATTTACACTAGTGGGTGTTGGGATCTTGAGTGTTTTCTAATAGCACCAACAAGTATGATATCATATTGAATGATAAAATTTGTAAATATATTATCTACATTATGCGTCTAATAATTAATATAAAAAAGGTAATATAATGAAAGAATAATAATCGTAATAGGTCAAAGAGATAAAAGGATAAATATATTAAATAGGATAAAACTACACATATACTGATGCAACTATATCAATGTTTGGTACATCCCATGAGGTGTTAATAATATGAATCAATGGTATTTTAACCATTGATTTATTATCTAATATGAATTAATTCCCTATTGAGGATTTAATTTATTTTCTTATATTAATAATGATGTTTATTTTTTTATATATTTATCTATTTTTGGGATGTAGTGAATTTCTAAAAATACCATGGAGAACAAAAAAGAAATAGAAAATAAATATGAAAAATTGGGATCTATTAGTTATAGAAGAAAATTGATTATTATATCCATGATAAGATAATGAAAATGGAAATATGTCTTTGAAGGAAAATATTTGGTATTTAATTCTACCACCTAGTATCTAGAAAATCATTCATCCTCAATTTCATTAAGACAGTCAATTAATAAAGAGAAATTTTTCAATATGGATTAAATGTATCATGATGATGACATAAGACCTTTTGGTTGTTAGAATACATCTATTCATTTTCCAATTGAGGAATTAATAGAAATATTTCCTAGGGTTACCAATGATATATTCTTTATTATCTATGATATATTATAAATCATAAAGAATGAGATCCATCATCATGATGAAGAGTTAAATAACATGGAGAAGGATTCAGATGAAATGGTTTTATATTATATAATACTATCAAATAGTATATGTGGAAAAAATATATATATAATACTATAGGTAAAGAAAATAAAAAAAGTAAATAAGTGTGGCTCACCATAGTCCAAGTAAAGGATTATACCAAATAATTAACTGAAAAAATGATCTATGTTTCAAAATATTGTAAAATGAAATTCAATGTTGTAAAAAATTATGACATGGATATGATGGAAAAAATATTAAGAAAACATGATACTTTCCATCAATAATGAATTAATATTATTCAGTTGAAAGTGAATGAATGAATAAATAATGTTAGTATGAGGTGATTTTTATTAAAGATAATAATAAATAAACACATTATGAGGTGTCTGCAATTAGTGTTTCAATTATTTGATCTTGAAAAAGAATTATTTGAGCATTCATATAAGAAACTAAAAGATACCCATTCCACATAATTTATAATTTCGGATTATGATGATTAAATACCTCTAACATATGATAATAATATCTCTGAATCAATTCATGTTCATTCTAAACTACCTATGAATAAAAAGTTATTGTTTATATAAAATTTAATTTTTTTTAATAAACTGCTATTAAAAAAGAAAAAAATTGATATAGAAATTATATTTAATTATGTCTCAGGAAAGGTTATTTGAGATCTACCTCCATGAAAATGAAGGATAGTACATTATGGTTATTTTCTGACACCCAAATAATATCCAAAAAATTGGAAATGAGAACCATTAAATAATTTCATGAAATGTATTACAATAATAATTATATACAAATAGAATAATGTTTGCAGGCCACTATTGGATCTACATTAAGTCTAGACACCATGATATGAATAGTTGGAATAAAATATTAAGATTTGATGTAAAAATAATCTATATATAAATGAGTAGGGATCCATAGATGATAAATAATCAATTGATCCAAAAAACATCATACATAAAATCAATTTTGAATTCCTAAAGATATCTATTAGTTATTCAATAGTGTTTATCACTATAAAAATGTTTGATCATCTCAGTATATATATAATAATTGTGGTGAAACAATACTACATATAATGATAAGGTATAAATGGAGATCCAAATTTTTATAAGAGTGTATCAATTAAATATTAATATAATAAATAATTAATATTTGAGATGTAAAATATTTCATGAAAATCACCAATATATTTCTCTATAATCACTCTTATACAATATGTGAGACTAATGTAGATTAATTTTATATAAGGTGATATAAAATACCTACAAATTCATGAATAGAGAAATATCTAACACAATAAAATTAAGAAGTTGCGTGATTCACAATGACTCAAGAATAAGATGAATCAATTTTCAGATGTGAAAGCACGAATAGTAGATTAAATAAAGAAATAATGATTCCATAAGAATATCATCCACACTATTCACACTGAGAAATAAGAAGATACACCATATTCTATTAAACATTTAATATTTAATAATTTAATGTAGGAAAATTTATTTGAATCACGATCTTAGGGGAAGAACCAATGTATTACAATTGGATGTCAATTCTTGATATCATTGATGAATATATCACTTTATAAGACTGATCGTTGAATTGGAATTCTAAAAAAATAATATTATCAAATCATCATGGATGATGTTGAATGATGTGTTTGATATCAAAACATGATATAAATGTGAATATGATACCATAATGATTTGACCTCTCATTATTGGAATTCAAAAGAATATATTTTAAAGGATATCATCCTTTTTGAAGAAGTTGAAATTGAAATTCCTGGACAACCACATAAAGAATATTTATTGGGGTGTATTCTTTTTAGGAATAATCATGAAATCCCTTACTAGAATATCTAATCCATTATGAGGATCATGATGAGTATATAATTTTAGGGGATAAATGTGGAGAATAATGAGGAAGCTACAAAAATTATCATTTGTATAAAATTTTAATTATTAAATAATGTTCTTGATGGTGTTTCATTGAAAAGTCATGAATTTATCATAATCTCATACAAGGTAACCTAAATCAAATCATGCATTTAATGGGGAGAAATTTACTAAAATTAATGACAAAAAAGTCAAATTATTTAAATTAATTTATTTTTTCCTCGAAATTCTATCATAAATTTGACAAGAACAGTTTTAACATTTTTTAAGTGGGTCCAGGAGTTCCATGATGATTTATTCGATAAAATAAATTTATCAAAATTGGCACCTTATTAGAAACTAGTTTGGAAACATTAAAAAATATTACGAGATATCATTTCAGTAAGTTTCATATTCCACTCAAAATGGATCTATTTGTAAAATAAATAAAATCCTCTTATTTTATAAAATGATAATGGCTCCAGTAGAATTATAGTGAGTTGATAAATTAAATATTTATTAGTAATGAATTGTTACCTTTATCCAAAATAAAAAAAATTTCATTCAAATAATGTAGATAAAAAGTGAAAAAAATATTTATAAAAAGGTAAGTGTATGAAAAATGAAAACACATATTGACATATCAAATATAAGGTGTTAAAAATTAATTAAAAGGGGTATATTGTTTATGCCACATGTTGAGAGTTGTATTTGTTATAGATGAATATTTTCAATGAATTCCAATATGATATTGTGGAAGAAGTATCTTGGATTCATAATAATCATAATGATGATAATATATTGATTATGATGGTAATGTATATTATATTCTTAAACATAAGATCCGATATTTTTTTCAATAATTTCGTAATAATTAATAATCTTAAATGAATCACAATTTGAATAAACATATTGAAAAATGAATTTAAGGTTCTAGGGGTTTTTAAAGGTAATTGGATTTCGGGGGTATTATGTAGTTCCATTGATACATTCTCTCTGGTAGGAATTAGTTTAGTTCAAAAACATTGAAGTGTTCTTCTAAAGATCAAATAGCAGGATAATGGTTATCATGATTATCATAAAGAGTTTCCTAGAGGAATAGTTATTGAATTTATAATTAAATAACAAGGAAATAAAAGACATAAAGATTATAGTTTAAGAAGTAAACAACCACATATATGAATATGTAATTCTATTCTTTGTAAGTAAATAGCAATCTACGTGTTTTTTCTACATATAATAAAACTACTAAATGAACTAGTACATTTTAACATCCATAAAAGTATAAAAATATACCTAATTATTTAAATAGGATAATCAATTGACCTATATTATATACATAATTTAAAATTATATAAAATTGATAAATACGTCAGAAGGGATAATATGTTTACTTGAATATCCTACTGTGTATGAGATGGTCTCACATAGAAAAAACCTAGTGGTGTAAGAAAATTCATATAGATGGATAATAAAAGATAAGATAATATGTTATAGTTAAGAATCAGAATAACGTAAGATTGCTCTATGATATAGTTAATGTTAAAAATGTATTAGTATTAAAGTGATATAGGTAGGTCTAAGTGATGGATATGAAAAAACATGGGATTTTTTTATCTATAATTGTCCAACCTACAATGTTTTTTGGTTTAGAATAAGAAAGAATATAGAATATAAATATGTTATTTGATTTATATAATGATTTTATATCAATAAATATGATTTTAATGATTTTTTAATATCAATAGGATGTATAAAATAGACATTTTTTTGAAAACATGTTTTGTGAAGAGACATTAATTAGATGCTTCCAAATGAACATGAATTAAATAATGAAAATATATATCACGATAATTACCATCATAATACATTATGCTTGATAAAAGCTATGATTGATATATTTTAAGGGAAGGCTCATTTTATATTTATAAGAGTTGAATCAGTTGGTTTCATAATGAAAAAGGAATAAATAACTGTGAGTTTTGTATTGCAACACAAGGGATTCATAACATGAATTAATTCCTATTTAAATATTAAAATGTGGATGTAGTGTAATTTTTTTTTGTAGTAAAGGATTCTGGATAATTCTATATATCATGGAATGGAAGTATGAATAATGAACCAAGAAATTCACGTTGTCATAATATCATATATTAAATTAATAAGTATTAAGAAATATTGAAAACTATTGATTCTGTTGAGGATAATAAAGTCCAGGATTTTAAGTTATTTTATTATTGTTAATTATGGTAATTAAAAATTAAATCATTCAGCTTTTATTTGTAATATTTGAATAAAATAAAATAAATTGGAATAAGGTAATGAAAATTTCAAGGATTATTATATATATACTACATAGTTCAATGAGAAATATATATATATAAAATGTGAAAATTTTCATATAGTGAATAAATGGGAGATTATTTTGGATTCAATAATGGGACGATACAACTATATTGAAATACTTATACATTTTTTTTGTCAAAGGCAATAAAAAGTGATCCAGTTCAGATTATATACACCAATGAATAATATCTGAAGAAAACATGGAATTATAGTAGAGAAGAAGAGGGTGATATGCATATCAATATTTATAGGTAAAACAAAAAATATATAAATGATAATAGAAATATTTTGTGGAATTATAAAAAATAGTTAAAAGAATGTGGATCGGATAATTCGGCAATGATGTTTAAATAAATAATCAAGGAATTATTCATGTTAATTTTCATCGGAAGAATAATTTGATAATTTTAAAAAGTTGTTGTGTATCAGGAAACGAATATTAATATAAATAAGTCGATGTATACTTTGATAATGATAAAGAATGAGATTTCACATGTATAATGATATAACAGAAGAACTTATTAGTGAATGAAATTATTTTTATCACACATAATTATTATAAATTTTAGGAACCACCACTATTCAATAAGAACAAAAGAACTGTCAAAAGAATGTTTTGAAATAATTTAATGACATACCCTATATGTCTGTATCATATAATATTATTTCCAGTGGGTTGTGTTCTAGTGGATTTTTTCATGATATCACAAAAGGCTATATATTATTGTTCAATTATGAACATTTTAATTGTACTATCTACACTGTGTTCATGTTATTCAATGAGGTTAACTAAATATAATTGGATAATGATGATATTAACCATTAAAAGAAATACTGGGATGAAAATATTAAATTGAATAAATTGTAGATATAATAATTAAATCCCGCATCAGTGTTGAATATATAACATGCTATTTAAATAGCTAATTTCAGAACCTATTATCACAAAAAATTTATGAATATTTTGATGCTTCAATTCCACTTAAGTAAATTTCAAAAATTATAATATCACATCAAAATATCATTAGTTAGAACTCATAATCTAGACATGATTTTTATAAATCCAACATTTAGTTATAATAAAAAAACAATATCAAAATGTCATTGGTAACACAAAATAATTCTCCTGAATACCTGGTGACATAAGATATCTTGATTTTTGTATTAATATATCACAACCATCCTTCTCACCATCATTTAGTGACTAATAAAAAATCCTACAAAAAACTTAGTTGAAGTACCAATCCTACTATTAGATGACATTAACAAAATTTTCAGAAAATATATATTCCACCATGAAATTGAGATTATATCTCCCTCTTTATCTTTTTATCAAATAATAATTGATGTTGAGATTATATCTCCCCATGAACCACCATAATTATAGAAAAAAAATTCTATATTCTTTCAACTTCAACAATCAATGTGCCCTTTTTATGTAATGGAATGAAATTATACATGTAGATATTTAGAACTCTCCCAATTTGTAACCCATACTTTTAATTCCTTTAATGACACAACATTCATTCAATACCTATTTTCTTTTTAACTCATTTATTATTTTAACAAATTTGTGTTTATATCTTCCAACCATAATTATAACATCATGTTTAATACATTTTCACATTCAATTATATTATTACCATTTTATAAAATGGAGAGAAATTACAATATTTAAATGATTCATAAAAAAGTACATTAAAAAATGATTCAATATTTTTTATATGAGACAATATATGATATTAATAAAATCAATTAATTCAATTTTAGTAAGTGAAACCCATTATATTATAGAATACGAACAATTTATTTACCTCAACATCATACCTCTTATAGTCACTATAATATTTAGAGAATATTATTTGAAAATAATAAACATGAAAATAGTGTGAAACTTTTACAAAATAGAAATCCAATTGATATATCCATTTCCTCATAATCTAGTGGCAACAAAATATATCAATGACCTTCAATTATTCATAAGGATTCTAATTTCTAGAATAAGGTTAATCTTTATAATGTATTCCCACAAATTCCTCTACTTCATTAATTTATCATTGCCACCAAATATATGATAATATTTTTAGAAGATGGAAACCACATGTTTTTCAAAAAACAATATTTTAAAATTGATTTTAGTGTGATTGGAATAATTCATATGGTAACACATAATTAATTCAAAAAAATTACAAGAATATAAGCTTATGTACATACATACAGTTTTTTTGGGGAAATTTGAATTTTCCAATCATGTAAGTGCGACATAACTTGAATTGTGAATCAATTTCATGTTTATTAATTTGAGATCATCAAAAATATGTTTTGGTGTATGGAATTAAGATTCATGGAATGTTATAGGATATTAGTGGGGGTCTTATGATTGGTGAGGGTGTCTATACCAGTATAGGATATTGGAAGAAACAGGATAGTTATGGGGGATTAAGTGAAAAATAAAATTTATGCACCCATTGAGTTTAAGGGGAACCCCTTCCTTCTATCACCCTTGACACATGTGACTGGGTGTCAGCATCCCACCTCCCTCACCTAACCTAGATGGTATTGGGTACCGAATATGTGTTATCTGATTATTTTATGACATTCAATATTGCATGAAATAACCTACTTTGATATCCCTCTCTTATCGAAATAATTTTTTTGTAATCCCATTTTGGGTGTTTATTTTTGATTCCCTAAGATAATGGTGGAATAAATCAAGAATTATGATGATTTTATTCTTCCAAGGATTATGGGGAATTTCTATGTTGTCTACACATGATATATTTTCATATTGGTTGAGTTACATTAGATAATTAAATTTTATTTTGGGTTTGTTTAAAAATAAAATTTTAAAGAATTTTTATTTAGAGTTTAATTTTTTTGGTTTCAAATAGTGTGAGTCTATAAATGTGATACAGACACATTTGGAGGTGTGTTCTACTACTTAGGTTTCTGTGAAATTTAGATAGATATATTTGAGGGTTTCCATGGTTTTGGGGAATGATGATTGGAAATACGAGGGAATAGTTTCTTAGTATGGTTAAAGTAACCATATATTTGGAGCTGAAATATTTTGAGGTGGAAAACCATGTCCTTTATTTGATGGGGCCTTACTATGGGGTCGTACGACACATGATCTATTGGGGCCTTCTATCTGTTTAAGTGTGGATGGTCTAGTATAGTAGGATGATCATGTATATGAGTTTATAAGGCTCACATAATTATTCCATGGGTGAGAAAACTCATGTTGGGAGGACATGTGATGAATGATAAATAAATCTACCATATGAGGTGTCCATAATGACTATAAAAAACTACCCATGGTGGGATTCTAATGATAATATGGCTAGAAAATTTATAGAGGTATATCATGATTTATTATTATTGTATGAATGATTAAAAAAACGTGTTCATATAGACCATAACAAAAAAAATGGTAAGGTTGATCAATGTGATAGACCTAAAGATCAAATTATAATTATCTATGATTTTTATGCAATTATTTGTTACATCATAGAATGCGACATGTATATATCACTAAAAAATTTTGCTGGTATAAGATCAAGAAGAATTATTCCTTTTTTGAATTTGAATTCACACCTTTTTTGGGAATCCACAACACTTTTGAACCCAATAATTTGTTTTGTTGATTATAAGTAGAGTATTGGATAAGGCTAGAACATATTCATGATATATGGATATATCATGTACACAGATCTTGAGATATGTTACAGATTGATGATATTAGGGATTTGTTGCTATATTTATTTTATTTATTTTGGATTTTAAATATTGCTAGCCTTGGGGGAGGACATTTTATGTATTTAATAATTTTTAGGATTTTATATAGTTGTATATATTATTCATCATTTCTTATAATTATTTCTACTTCATTGATTTTTTGTGGTGTATAATTTTTGGTTTCTTATCCCTTATTATACACTCAAATAAATGGCGTATAGAATCACACTAGTACTAACTTATACCCTTAATTCTAGTAAGAATCCTTTGGCATAATTTGTTAAATAAAAAATGTAATTTGGTGACCGTCGGTGTAGGCAAGGGTTAGTGATTTGGGTGGTATAAAATTAAAAATTGGTATCATATAATTACATTTATATTATATTATTATCTTTGTATTTTAAAGGCCATATATTTTGGAATGTGTTTTAGACCATGATAGAATTTAGACTAGTGAGTCAAAAAACACTAATATGGAAGGATTTCATGGTTACTAAGGATGTGATATGTGTTTTGGATTCTAATGTTATATATTTACATGATTTTAACTTTTAGTATTACCAATGTGTCTTTAATTTTATAATTTAGGATGGTTATGTTTATATTATACAAGTAGTATGTATCAAGTGAATTTATGTTGACTATTGTACATTAGTGTAAAAAGGTATATCATCCATCAAATCATGAAAATATTATTAACTTGATATAGGCTTAATAGTTTTATTTCTATCAACGATGACTGAGGCTGAGTAGTTTAATATGTCAATAAATATTCATATGATGTTTTCTTATATATGTTCTTCATAAAATTCTACTAAACCATACCAATATGATAAATTTTTCCATAAATGGAGGGTTATATAGATCTATTGTGAGGTTCCTATTAATGATAAAAGGATAAGGAAATAATTAATGTTCACATTAGGCACATTTACCCTAATGGGATGATATTGTTAGATTTTTTAAAAGTGTTGAACCCCTTATAGGGTTTATTAAATAGTTTGGGTTTTTATGTATCTTTATACAACCAATACAACATTATACCAAATATCATGTAGTTTAAAAATTCATAATAGAATTATGTGTTTTTTAGTTTCCTTGATATATATCATTTAAGGATATTCCATTGGTTAGGGGAAGAGTTGGTTTATGACATGTGATCCTAGAGGAAATAGTTTCACTGGTGGATTCTTATGGGGATATGTGAACATATTATGGGAATTTGATTATGTTTTATGTCTTCATATATGAGGCACTATGAATGGGTTATTTCTATGTTGATGACATGGGTAATTTTTAATAGTCCATTGATAGGTCTCTATAAGCTATACATTGTGAGAGTTTTCAGCAATGGTCTAGATGGTTAGACCTAGTTACCATAGTGATAAGATATACTTAAAGGTCTATCTGGAATAAAAATTGGCCTTTAATTAATCAACCCATTGTGGGCCAATGCATATCATGGTCGAGGGTTACTGGTTAATGGGGTTATCCTTGTTAGGAGATATCTTAATATGAAAAATAACATATAGGTTCCTTGAGGATGAAAATGTTCCACATGATGTGATAACATGTTTAGGGAATAAAAAAAGTTCTTAAATGGGTTTTTATCAAGATGGAAAATCTCGTGTACTGAGTGATTGGTTTGAGACTATCATGAACGGGAAGGACTATTCATGTTCTTGGCCCTATTGACTTGTGGGTTCACATTTAGTGTAAGAGAAAGATCATGATTTTATGATTATTATTCGATTGATTCAAGGTGAATGTTAAGTGTGTAAATGATGTTGAAATGTGTTATGGTAAGGCTAGGAACCTATGATGAAAGAGATACATCATGAGTTGGGTAATCGTTTGTAAGATAATATAATTGATAAGATTCTTAATTTTGGAGATATTTTCTAAGGGATCATTATTAATGGATAATTGACATGCGAGGGAGTGCATTCAATCTTGTTAGATGATGTGTGATTGTGGAGAGTATGATAAGAGTCCTATAAATCAGTTTCTTATGAGACTATAAATAAATTTTTTTTATAATTCATATCGGACAATGACTACTGATATGAATGTTTTTTTAGAATTAGTGATGACCATGATGGGGGTTTAGGTACTATGAAAGTGGAGGAACCCATATGGACATGGTGTATTAGAGATTTATATGGAAGAAAGTATGTCTTGAAATAATGAATTATATTCTAAAAATAGATCAGGATATTAAAAATGGGATACATAAATCTGTACCATGAAACACACTATTAGAGAGACATGGTGTCAGTTGTTGGTAGTAAATTTAATTACATCAACTATATTATCCTGTGGAGATCAGTAATATATTGTTTTCATAAAACATAGTTTATATTTTGTTAAATTTTTTTAATGTCCAAGGTTATCAAGATATTGTTTTTATTGTGTAATGAATATATTATTCTATGGTGATGACATAGATTTCAGTTGTGAGCATGTGACCGTCATGTGAGAAGGGTCATGGGTTTGGGACTAGTGTTTATATAATCCTCTTGGTATTTTGATTTCATTGGATAAATATCCATGATTTATACTAGATTCATCAAATAATATTGGTACAATTCATATATGGTGTTTATTGGAGTCCATGTATAAGTGTCAATATCTTTTTTAAGTGATTATATGTACATGGATTGCTTTGTGGGGAATGAGTTCTTGTGATCTGGAATGAAAATGCATGTTTATATAGGGTAGACCAAAAGATAATTTCATTGAAATATTTTTATAATATTAATAATTTTTTCATGATATATTTTTTGATTACTATAGGGTTGTGGGATTCATGAATATTTATTAATGGTCCATCGATGGAAGGAGGTGATACTATTTTAGTAAACATGAGTTGAGGTTAGTTAGATTCCCCTATGACATATAATTTGATACATTCATCCAAGAAATTAATCTAGAATGTTTTATTGGATATGACCATTGTGTTTTGATAATTTGTTGTGTAATTTGAAAGAAAATTTTGAAAAGATAAAGATTCGAGCATGATAAATTGGAGTTCGATAATTTCAGATCAGGATCAATGTTTATGAATTTTTTTCAATTATGTAATCAAGTATTTTTTTTAAACCATGTGGATAATATCATTAAATTGTATTATGTCTATTTTGGTCATGTTTTTACAAGGTATAAATAATAAAATATGTATAACTAAAGAATATTACATTCTCCCTATGGTTGGGATCACACATGGCCAATAGATTATTCAAATTGTTATGTGTTCATGGGTAGATTTATATAGAATAAACTATGTTATTTATTCATTTTTTGTTTGTTTTTTTGGGTGTTTATTCAAGGTTTCGCGGATTCTGTGTCGTGGTTTTGATGTTTGTGATTTATAAGAACATTTAAAATTTAAAGTTAAAATATTTTGATTTGATAAGGATTTTATGATCTCAGTTTATATTGATTTATTTTTAGATATCATAAAATGATTATTAGGGATGATGAAAATTAAGGTATGGGACATAAAGTCCCAGGTTTGTACAGGGAGGGTCTATTGTGGAATTTTGAATTTTTTAAATTAGCGATGATGAAAAATATTTAACTTTCTATCAATATTGTTTTTTTAGTCTATTCACTAAGAAAATATATTTATTTTAGTGGAATAGTGTTTATTGGATATCTCTAGAACTCTGGGGGAGAGATTGGCCAACGCGATGGATGTCATCGGGTCTGCATTGGGCAACCAACCAGCTAATGGAAGTAGACAATAGTGTTGCATTATGTATTTACTATCAGCTAAGTGAGGGTCTATTCTGGAAAGATGGTGGGGGTAATTAAGGGTATATAATTACCTTTACCCCCCCCCCCATTAGTTTAATTTTGTAACACCTCATACCTTCTCCCTTTACATCTGTGGATGGGGGTTGTATTCCACTATATATATTTTCTTCCACACAGTTTGGGGTATCCTTTGAGAGATTTGTCATTGAGAATTATGTTATGATCTACACCTTACTATACTTATTTTAAATCAATATTGTATTCTTAATTCATAGATTTTATGTTTAGGGATTTCAGTTATACTCCACTAATTTATGTTGGAATCAGCTGAGCATGATGTGGATTTCACTCTTCTTAGAATGTGTATTACCCAAGTGGCCATCAAAATATGATGGATCGCCATCTTTATTGAGGAACATTGTCATGTACAATTTTCATAGGTTTATAACGCCAAATATATTGAATTTTCCTTTTATTTTATATTTATTTTTTTGGGGTTTTAAGGTGTGTTGTTCAAATTTTTGGAGTTATACCCATGGGGAGATGTATGTTATGATCCCACTATAGAAAAAAAATTCATTGAGTTATCTGACATTAAGTAAATTTGGTTTTTAATTAATTAATTAATTAGAGAAGTTATAAGTAATTAATTACTAATGTTTGTTAACATTAAACAACCTTGATTATTGAGACATTTTTTGTTGATCCTGGAGAAGGATGGATGGGATAAGATGAGCCTTGATAGAGCTATCAATACGTATAATGAAATTGAAAGTTAAAAGTATGAGATATGTGGTATCATTAAAATTCCTTATAATATTAAGTTTCAGGTGGATTCATGGGAATTATACAAAGGGTGACATCATTGGTTAATTTTATTTAATAGATATGTTGAAATAAATTTATTGTAGTAAATAGAATAGAATGGGTAACCTATGCTATAAAAAATCCTTTTGCACTAGCTAGAAGGCTCAACAACTAATGGTCGAGGATGAAATCTCCAAAACCAAGGTGGATAATAGGCCTCTAGAAAGGTGTGACTAGTACTATGTATTTTATTATCCATTTACATGATTTGGTGGATGGACCCTACGTACTCCATATTGAGTTTTGTGAGTGGGCTGACAATGTGAGACACGTTGACTAAGATTGATAATGGTCATTTTTATTGACTTCTATGAGTTAGGAAAGACCCAAGGTGATTATAGATATATTATAAATTAATTAATATTCTTGGGAATGTGGTACCCCAAGAATATTTATTGTTGATAGAGATCATGCTTGAGAATGAGGGTTCCAATTAGAGGGCCTCCTTTTGATGTGATTGAGGTTAACCCTGTCAAGTGCCTTGTGACATGTGACCTCATTAGAGGGTGGATATATGAAGATATAGATACAATCAAGAGTTTCATATTAGAAAATTGATCAATATTTTGAGCCATTTATGGATATGAAATTATAGTATGTGCTTTAGGGAGTCTGACCATGGTTGGCCTGGTGAGCAGAACATATGTCCACCAATATTTCTGATTTTTATAATGAAAAACGATAATGTATACACGGTTGGGATTTATTATGAATTGATGAAAAATTAATTTAGGGGAGGTTTAAATTGATAATAGGTAATATTCTATGGATGTGTAGACTCACATGGGATAGGATACGTTATAATCTTATAGAGATTTTTCAGATGAAAAAAATCTCATAGATAAGGTATGCAATACTAGTTAGGATACCATTGGATGGAAACATATACAAATAATGTAATATATGGTTTTTAATAACACATATTGGATGTAAATTATATTAGGACCTCATTATAGTTACATATACCAGGTATATGGAGCCCTTAGTTTTACAGTTGGACCACCACATGCTAAACTATTGGGGAATATATGGTGGAGGAATGTGCCCTAAAATCTGCCCTGGACTGATATATGTAGAGTAGTGCATGGTATAGAATTTAATGTGATATCTGTTATGTCATTATAAAAAATATATGATTTTTACATTTATGATGAATTTCACACCTGGTAGGTCTATAAAGGTATATAAATAAATCTTTCAGCAGGGATGTTCATGATGACTAAGAAAACTCCCCAAAGCGGCATTTGCAAGATACTATTGTTTGGGATTCCTCATAGATGGATCCAAAGATATTTGTATGATCTGAATTCTTATGTTATTTTCTTAATTACACAATGAAAATTTCAAAATAATTTATGTTAATTATGGTCACAAACCTAAGTAATTACATATGTTAATTTTTTAATTATTTTGGCAGTTATTTATTTTATCAGATCATGTCACATGAAATAATCACAATATATTTCGGTGGGTATGAGAATATATCTATATTTCCATGAGTATATTTGTATAAACACTCTTCATGGGCCCCATGTACACCTATGTATCAAAGTACTTCTTCTTTTGGTTTCATATAAATGTTAAGATGAGTTGTAGGTTTGTCTGATCATGATGGATCTAGCATCAACATGGTGCATGAGAAAAGGTATGGTTATTGGATTTCAAGGAGCTAGTATTTCATTTTGTTTATTTATTATAGTTTGTGTAAGTAATAGGACCTATGGCTGACTAGTGTGTGCATGATATGGTAGTTTGATCAATTTCTATATTTCAATTACAATTCATCGTTTCCTATATATGTCTCTAATAATTTTTGTATATTTAAGAAAGATGGTATTTTGTTATTTTTATATTATTTTATTCACTTATATATAGGGAATATTCCCCCATGTTTCCACCTTATAACCCACTAATACTTAGTATCCATTAGAATATTGGCGACACAATTGAGGTATAATGGTGACTATCAGTCTGATCACCAAATAGTAGTCATAATATTTTGGAATATACAATAAATTCCCCATTGAATGTAGTTACTATTCCATTCATCTATTTTCCAGATTCAATAAATTATTCCACATCTTTTTCAAGTCTAGATATAATATTTATATATTAGTTATTGTTTTAAAACCAATACCTCTCTCTATCATTCTATATGTGACTTCATGAAATTCATCATTTCTATATGTATCTAAATATTTGGAAAGGGTATCCTTTAAAATATATCTCACCATAATTATATTGGTATATATTTATTTAATATCCATTGTGTATCTTAAAAA
The DNA here is from genome assembly GCA_963277665.1 of Viscum album. Taxonomy (NCBI): domain Eukaryota; kingdom Viridiplantae; phylum Streptophyta; class Magnoliopsida; order Santalales; family Viscaceae; genus Viscum; species Viscum album. The sequence goes on from OY728138.1 coordinate 170,299,284, forward strand.
ACATTTTTATTTTATTGGTACCCAATGAAATTAATCCAAATCAATGTATTCTCTCTCTTATCATGAATTAATTTCATTAAAATATATACAATACAAAAATTATGTGTCTTCATTAATGTATGAATACTCCAAATATCTGGTATCACATTATTTTATATGATATAGGGATACATCCCGATATCATCATGTAGTAGAATATGTTATGAAAAGAAAATCCAAACATTTTCGTTTATTCTTCTTCCAATGTTTGATAGCAATTGTCCTTTGACTTTTAATATGTCTACAAACAGAAAAATGAGTTTTTAATTTCAAATTTTCCATTTTATTTAGCTAGTTAATCTTTTCTAAAGTGATATTAATCCCAATAATGTATTCTTATTTCTATTGTATACCACCAGTGCAAATTCAATCTCCAAAATTCATTTTCTTTTTGAGAAACACTCAAACAGTCTTATTTTTATACCTGTGCATGATCTTTTTAAACCACATTGATATAAACTTTTATTTTTCTATATGATTTAAATTAAACAAACATCAAATATAATTTTTATTGAAACAATTTTTTTAACATTCCTTGATATTTAAATAGGAAAAACCTTATTCATCATGTATAGTGACTTTCATTCATTGATTTTCTCATTAATAACCATGGGATTAGCCTATTTTGTAATTTATTATCTCCATTGTTGCATGTTCACTTTACATAAATTTTATTAATTTTTCATAATTATTTTAATGAAATATGAAATACATCTACAAAACTATTCATAACATTTTAAAATAATTCTATTGCTGAGAAGAACCTTGTTAAATAATTTTTGAAAAGATTTATTACAATGTACATGGATTGGACATAGATGCAAATTATCTCTTGAAAATTCATTTAATTATGGTGATTAAATTTTATATGTGAGGATATGTGTTTAATTTATTTTAAATAAGTTTAATAACATTTTTTCTACGACGTATGATCATGTTTAGTTGTACTTTTAGTGGTGAGGGATGAAATTGTATATGTGTGGTTTTTGTTGTGATTCCTTTCCTATCAATTGTTAATGGAAGAAAATTATAATAATATAGTTATGTTTCAGTTATTCTACATTTTCACTTGTAAATATGAAAATTTCATGATTGATTTCCTAAAAATAATTCCCCAACCATTTAAAGGGAGAGATATAATATCATTTTTGTTTGATTGGTTAATAAACATCTGTACAAATCATAATGATTAAAGAATCATCTTACTGATGAACTAGTGGATTTTAATTTGTAATATATTCATGGGTGACTTATATTTTCATTTCTAGTTGGGATTTTATATTTTATTCCATATTCTTTTAGTGGTTATGGAAGACATTTTGTACTAAAGTAAAGTTGAGAACATAATATCATCCTTATACCAACATATCATACTCAATGTAATTTATTGTATTATCACTCTATCAAGATTTTATAGAAAATATTTCATTCATATAACCATGATTTTATATTTTTACTAGATGATTATATTGATTTAGTAGATAGTTCATATTGTAAAAATTACAAGAGTAGACGAAAATATCCCCATTTAATATTTTTATAGGAGAAAAATTGAACAATTTTTATTCTAAATGAAATATAGTGAGTCTTTACTGTTTGGGATTATAATTTTTCATTAGATTCATGATAGTGATTATAAATTAGTATGATAATTTTTCTAGACTAGACAATGGAAAATATCAACTATTGAGTGGATTTGACTACCTTAAGTGTTTTTTAATTTGGATATTACATTCAATTATGTTATACATTGATTGGTCCATAAGAGAATGATAAATCAATATAATTTATAATATAATTTTCATGTCATTTTGAAAATATTTTTTTGATTAATATATTTTTATATATGTTTTATTTACTTATATGTTATAAAATATGCCTGATGCATTTTATATATTTCATATAATGGAATTTGTCCCAAATCAATCTCATGAGGTTTTATAAAATGTTACTCACTTTGATATTGATGCAAACATTTTTTAGAAATAAATTCAAATGTTTGTATAGGGAAAGAAAAATAGTTTGGCGAAGAACATAAAATTTTTTTCTGTTATTTTGTTGCACGTTCATGATTATGAAATAATGTGGGTGCATTGATCATTCCTGAGGACTCTAAATCATGATTTTTTTAATAAAGAACCTCAATGAAAATTTTTAGAGATAATAAATCATATATTGTGGAGTTTTTAAAAAGTATAGACATTTAAATTATGTTTATTTATTTTAAATTAATATTAATTTAATTAAAAATGTAATTTGTTTTTCATAGTTATAGGAAATGAGGTGTAAGAAATTAGATCTTCTTAATAGAATTTGGTTTCGATAGTGACTTCTTTATGCTACTGAGAACATTTTGGGGCTCACTAAAAATATGGTGAATAATTGTGACGAATTATATGCTTCAATAAACCATCATAATTCTAATGGTGGGCCCCCGATAACTTTATGAGGCACTATAATTTATTGTAGGTCATTGTAATCCAAAGTGGTACACCTAGCCTTATTTTTGAAATAGAATTATTCATTTCATATTTTGGCTCCAAAATTTATTTTCATATAATGGTTTTGGATAGCATATGAAAAAAAAAATCTATATTTGACCTCCTCAAAATAAACTGAATATTATTATTTTTATAAAAAAAATTCATAAAAATTCATAATTAATTTTAATAAATCATGTTAGACTCTTGGTCGAAATATTATTTAATTGTCTTTGGAATCCATTTCTATTTATTTAGTTGATATTATGGTTTATCAGATTTTTTAGATTTATTCTAGTTTTATAGGAAGACAATATTTTTTATAAATAAGGAGGGAATAAATATATATTAAATATATGAATTATCAAATGAGCATCATATGAAATATTATTATTTTTTGGAAATTTTTTGTGTTAATTTATTTCAATATGCATGGATGAACTAAATTTCATATCAACATCAATGAGGAATTTCCAATATGATTTCTTATGATGTAATTATGTATTTTATACTTGATTTATTTTTATTAACAAGACTTTTAATATTAGATAATTATTATTCATTATGTTAATGTGAGAGAAAATGTCAAATTGATATTCTAGGATATGATGATAAATTAAAAGGTTATATTTTTACCTAAGATCATTCTATATAGACGAAAATACATTATGTGTTATAATGATTATGTGTTAGTATTGAATTATTTTTTTATATTTATGTATTAAGAATTATAATGAATTAATGGGGTATGTATAATAAATTATAAGTAGTGGAATATAATATTTATAGTTAGAATTTGTTGAAATGAATTTATTATGATATGAAAACAAAGACAGGGTGAAGGGTAATGATTTAGTGTATTTAAATATAGGTGTTTAATTTTTGTTTAAAGTTTATTTTTTTATTAATATAAAAGAGGATGTGTTTGATTAACATGGTTTTTATTGAATAAGGATTTTTTGTAATTATGATATATTATTATAGGTATGCATGGGTGTATTGCAATACTATAATTAAATGTATTTATATTGTGAGGTTTTGATATCTCTTATTATGCTTTTAAAGACAATGTGTTTGGTTACATTTCAGGGAAATCTAGGTGTCAGGAAATTATGAGAAATAATCAATGTGTATGAGAATCTCATAAGTTTTATTTCCCTATAAAATATAGGATATTTTAAAAAAATCCATATATATGGATAATAAGAGAGATAAACATGTGTTTGGAAATGTTATTGATTAATCGATATGTTTTGATATGAATTATTTTAATTTATACATTAATTTTACACTAATATTAGAAAAAAGAGGTATTGTGGGTTATAAATTTTTCCTTATAAGAACACACCATAATTACTGTGATTTTTTTATAATTGAAATATTCATTACACGAATTTATAGAATGCACATGCATGCATGTTAGAAATTATGAAATTTTTGGACTCTCACATGGTGTACTAATGTGATATATTCACTAAAACATGATTATTCACATATCATTTACATAAATTCTCCACATGGGTTCTTATAGAAAAGGTAATTGATAGTTTGTTGTCCAAATTTGGTAATGAGGCTCAACATAACTATTTATTAATAATTTGTATATTAAATATTATTATTTATTTATTTATTTATTAGATTATTTAAAATACATTACATAACTCTACTTTCATATGGGATACACATTATACCCATTTTTTTATTTACAAATTTGTAATTGTTTGGAATATATTGGAGGAATATTTGACGATTTTTGGAATCAATTTCCATTGGTGTTAGTTGTCACACTATTACTTATTAATTTATTATAACGATATATTAATGGGTAAATCACTATTTATGTGATATATTTAATCCAATATATTATTCATTATCATTTGTTTATCAGTGAGTGTACATAAGGAAATTTTTCATTTCACATAAGAAACATGGCAATGTAGGGATTGACATTACATTATTAGGTAAGAGTAATTTTCATTCAATTGATATTGATACGTGGGAATATTTTTTAGAAATGAGACTAGATAGAGTGACTTGTGTATAAGAACTATGTCTTTGTGTATTTATATAAAAACCAAAGTAGAAGAATAATACACCTGGGATCCTGGTATTTTTGTATGGTTTTTTATGAATTTATATTGGATGGTTTTTATGAAATGAGTTTGGGATATTATTCCAATCATTTAAATTTATGTTAAATAATGGGGGTTGATTATTCATAAATTTTTTACATAAAGGGGTTGAATATGAGTGAATGTGTATGACTTTCATGATTATATAACTATTAAAAAATATAAATTTAGGTAAATCATAAAATTGATTAACATGTTATTGGGATTTTTCTGAATATATGATTAATGATTAATTAGTTAACTAAGAACAATGTGTTGGATTTAATATGTGATGTGACATTTTTGGGTTGATTTAAAAAATTAATTTAAAATTATTTTTTATATAAATTTGGAGGTTTTTAGTGATAATTTGTGTTTTCATTTTTTTGAGATATGGAAAAAAATTGGAATGCATATTGAAATGGTAAGGAGAAGATTAACCAAAGGAATTTTGTGGAAGATAATTTAGTGGGTAAAGTATATTACACATCATTTGTGGAGGCTTAAATGAATATTAAAATTACATATTCCATTTTTTAAATTTGTAAATTTTTTTAAAAAGTGTATGATTTGAGGGAAAGATAAAGAAATTTTTTTATCTTACTCTGAATTTTCTAAAATATCACTCTCCCTCTTATAGAGAAAATAATGGATCATAGGGACCCTACGAATGGATATAGAGGACTAACATGGACATCTTATTGACAGATGATATTGAATATAAAAAAGATATACTAGATGTTTTGGTTATATATGGGTTTATGAAGTGACTAGTGAATAATAATAAATAAGTGAAGATGTCAGAGTATTTGACATGAGGTATGTTCAGAAGTTTTTTTAAGTGAGATTTCATCTTGTGACACTTAATATGGATAAGAGATAATGTTTAATATAATTTAAGATAGGTATATAAATATTCTATAATATGTAACATAAATTATTTATATTATCCATTTTAATTGTTCCATTGGAGGTTTAAATGTTTTAAAATGGTTTTGGATTGTTATTATTTTACAATAAATGATTCAATATTAGCTGAAACTATTTTTTTACCAACCTATCTTAAGTTGGTAAACATAGTTCACATATTGGCTATAATTAAGTGGGGTAATACATAGAGTATATATGATTATTGGTAAGAAAAAATACTTTAAGAAGAAAATATTTGATGAAATTATGCATAATGATATGACATTTGTGAGGCAGGATATGTTTTTTCCTCTCCTTATTCTTTAGGAATGTCTTATATGAAGTAATTATATTATAGTAGGGAAAACATTAATGATCCATTACTCTCAATAAACTAATATATTTTTTCTTTTGTAATAATCTAAGTGAATGTTCATTATTATTTTAGTGAGGAGGTAAAATTATTAGTATATAAGGTTATGAGTATGGTTAAGAAATGTAATAAATGATATTTGACTATGAGCACATTTCATGGGAGAAAATACTTTCTTATTAAAAAAATTTCAAATATCCTTACAAACATATTCTCATTTCATTTCCAGTAAAATTTTTTTATCATGTAGAAAACAAACAAAATTATTATGTTTAGTATGAAACCTTTCATGAACCACATAAATTTTATACCAATGAAAAAAAACATCAACCATGGAAATCACCTATGAATGATAATCCCAAAATTAAATCTATAGATGGGATGACCCAATTAATTCAAGATAATTTATCAAAATCGATGTTAAAATAACAATGAAATTTTACATCAACCATGGTACCTATGAAAACATTTATAAAAATATAGGATTAAATGTAAAATGAGGTATGACTACAATCTAGAAAATGATAATTTTTTGTGAGATATTCCACAATTATAATTATACATTGAGATCCATTGGACATATAAACACACATATTAGATTCCAGCCCTTTGAAATATTATTTTATTCATTTCTATTTTCTTTGATTATTTTAAATATTTAATCCTTATAAAAATTATTATATTTATCTATCACTATTTTTTATGGTCACGATAAAGGAGAACACCCTTTTATCTTTCCCTAAATACTCATCTATAATGTAGTATTTCATGAGGCATCAATCACTAAGGGATGGTAAATCAACTAAAAAGGATCTAATGTCTCAAGAATGGAATCCTAGAAATTATCATTGTTTTCATTGGACCTATAGTTCACATATCCATTGTTATGGAGAAACATTTCCACTAATATAGAACTTATAGTTTTATAATGATAAAGTAATCTTTCCAATGCTTGATATTTTTTATTACTATAAAAAAATATACCAACTCTATGGCATATTTATTCTGTATTTTTATAATTTTAAAAATAAATATTACATCATAAATATCCTTTGTATAGTATAATGAATCATTAAAATCCACTTAATGTCCTCATTCATTGTTGAGGATAACTTCATTTTGTAAGATCCCAGCTAAAAATTTCTACAACTAAACCACCTCATCTTCTCATACCAGTATCTTATTATTCCTTGGTCATATTTTTTTACAACCATTATTATTAATTATTCAATATAAACCCTCCTAGTATCCAAAAATGTGTCTTAACTAAATGTTGATATACATCACTAGATCATACCACAAATAAAAATTTATGATTCCATGGCGACAAAAAGAACAAATTGAACAAGAATTATTATCATATAAGATGAAATTAAAATTTTTATTATATGGATTAATGTTAATTTAAAATGATAACATTACAAATGTACCATCCTAATCAACTATAGGTTCAAGATCTCTTAATTCCATCACTATTATTGAGGAAATAAAAATACATCAAGATTATTAATGTAAATTTTATGTTTCTTATAAATATGCAATTATAGAAGAATTAATATTAGAAAGTTAGGATACAAATGTTGCAAACATCCTTCCATAATTAACAAAATTCCTGTAAATTTGGATAAAATTAAATTCAGTAATATTTACTCGAAATTTTTACATTGTGTGCTATAAGAATTACGGAAGCTGCTACCATCAAATAATATGGTCCATATCCACATATAAGACTCCTAAATAATGGAATTATACAATAATAAAGATCCTATATAGTGACATTAAAAGATTTATATTCTTGTTTAAAAATATAAATTAGATGATTTCACTACGACTTCTCCACACACACCACTATGTAGGTTAAATCCGTGTGATGGGTGAATGATACATCAGTTTGTGACACACATAAATGTACAATTATTCACCAAAAAATATCGCCATCCATAGATGCTTCATTCAGGTCAATCATTGGTTCCTAAATCTATTGAGTATGAGTAGCCTAAATGGAAAAATAAATATTGTTAAAATTTTCAGTTACTTATCCATATCAAATATAGTAGAAGGAAAAATGAAGGATATTATTCCATTGTCACCTTATAAAAAAAATTTACATCCAAAATAATAATATAGATATAATCAGTCTAATGCTTTGATATATCATAATATATTCAATAAATGGTATAATACTGACACAAATAATTAGTTGAACAAATATATAAACATTGAAATGTTGTAAATTCATTTCCCCCTAGTATAATATTTATGATAATGAAAAACTTTAAGGGTAAACTAGTAAGTGATCCCAAACCACAGAGATTGTAGAGTGGTGACCCATATGTAGATCAATATAACATTTGAAGATAAATAAAGTAAATTGTCACTAATAATAGGAAGATCTGATCCATAACATAATGAAATCAATATCCTCTTGAAACTATAGGAAAATATTATTGAATCGCAATTTCCAATAGTTATTTGATTTATTAATCTACATTCACTATTGACTAGATTTTTGGATGAATGGAATAATTGAAACATATGACTAAAAGGAGATAACAGTTATGATCTATGAAGGGGTAAATCATTTTAAAATTGCAAATGGGATATCTCTTCATTCAAAACACAATCGAAAAGGCTAGGTACATTATGGACAACCTCAATGGTCAAAACCACAAAAATGTATATTATGATATGTGATGTAAGAGAAGGAATGAAATGTCACAAACAGTCCCAGTGGGTCCCGGGCCGCAACTCTCCAAGACCTCCCCCAATAGACCAAGAGATGGTGACTAGAACTGAGTAAAAATATTACTATCTTGGGTGTAATTCCATATGTATCTACACACACACAAACATATAGAAGACCACAAATTCTAAAATTGAAAACCACTATGGAAAAAAATGCTTGCATACAACTAAACCCTACCAACAGATTACACAGGATTTAAGGTAATGACATTAAATTGGTGCAAGAATATAATCCCAGAAAAAAAAGTGTCTGCAAAGAAAAAAATCCAACCTGTAAACACAAAGAGGTATTGGGACTACTACTTTTATTCATATAAACACCTCGGCCTGTAGGGAACTCAGAAATATTGGTCATGTCATGGTCCGCCCTAGACTCCATCAAAAGGATGTTATTCTTCACAAGACACGATGTGTGCGATAAATGCATGTGTAGGGGTGAGTATAACAATACTCAGTTGTGGACTCTAAAACCCACAAAAATTTAACAATGGAAAGGTATTGTCAACTTTACACAATATATGTCTACTGAATATATAGCAAGAGTAACAAAAATCTAGATATACTCTAACCCCAGACCCACATACTAAATAAAAGTAAAAAAACATCATCCCTAGCAGGGAATTTAGTTTGATGATTCCACAAAGAACACGTCAAGGAGAACTCACTCCATGAGTCTGACATCTCTGATGAAGTCCATCGGATACGTACTGTCTTTCTGGAAAAGTCATGGGAGATAATAACACTCATTTCGTGATAACAAACTCTTGAGTGGGGAATGCTCATGATTCATAGATGAGGATAACTTCCAGGTATTTGGAGGATACTGGAAGTAATATGGATTCAATTCTAGGTAGAGGATTGGTTCCCTATGGAAATAGTCATGTTGATACCTGACTCTACCTTGGGTTAATAATGGATAGAGAATCTATCTCATGTCTAGTCAGAGGGGTACCTGACTCTATCCTAGAAAGTCCTACTAAAGGGATAATTCTCCTAAAAAAATTATACCTTAACTTCTTGGGAATGATGAAATTGGGAACTAAACCAAAAGAAACATCTCCAATATACGGTGGACAAGAAGATTAAGCCATCGAATGAAAAGTACATTCCATGTTGAAGTGTCACACCCCATGTCTTCTGACCCCAGGTACTACCCGTGTACAATGGCCATTGTCGTAAGGCTGGTCATGAAGAAAAAGGTATACATAGCCTTTATGATAGTGACACACCATGTTCCTCTACCAGGGGAGGACTCTGTGTATACTGGCCATGTGCCCGCACATGGCTTCAACCCATGTGTCACAACCCATGTGACCGGTACATGAGGTAACCCACGCAGCTGGCCTGGTCTGGTCGTATGGTGGAGTACAAGGATGAGTACCCCACCCCGTTTCCATGTATCCCCTAGATACACACCAATTATTATGTAATGACCCACACACTGTCTTTTTTGGAGATCATTTCGTTCCATCACTTCATGCAACGTAGAACCCTAGCAGTCACGTTTTCGGACCTATGCCCAATGTTCTTCAGGAAACACACAGTGTGTTCTAGAAATTTACAGAATCACAAAAATCAACCATCCTGCCTCGGGGTGGTGCTCTGGTCTTCATATGGACATCCATTTTCCATAAAACATAATTATTAAGGTCTCCCGACATCCTAAAGTAATATTCATTGTTTTCGGTCCTCTAATCGGACCAAAAAATGAGTATCGATTCACCCACGTGATGAATGCTCGAAGAAAGATCTATCCCAGTGAAAGATCAATCATTTTCTATGATTGTTGTCACACATCCGTTGGGTAATTGAAATGTAGAATATTTAATTTGGGATCATTGTGATGAGAAACAGACGCGCAATGATCTATTGTTCATCACCCCACAAAGAACACAATGAAAGCGGGAGAGAGAGAGAGAGAGAGGAAGAAAATCTAACAACGAAAGAGGAATAATCCTCATTTTCATTATTCATGGTGTTAAAACAATCTCATTAAAAGGATTTAAACAGAATTAGTCGAAACAAGGATTTTCAACATTTTGGAATATTCCCCAAAATCATCCAAATAAAATCCCTCCCGCAAGAATGCACGATTTTTGGTACAATCTCTTCGTGGGATAAATTGTCTTCATCATTTAATCAGAGAACATTAAAGAAACTAATCAAAATAAAAAACCGCTAACTCTGTTATATTTGAAGTGGGAGATTGGTCATTGGTCGGGATTTTATCTCCTTGGGAAATGATCTACATCTCGTCGTCTGTCGGCGTCTGTCAGAAATACCCCAAGACCCAAAAGGCTCCATGTCAATTTGTAAGGTAATGAAGATAACCCTATGAAAATTCCATAATCACGTATTTAAATGGGAGGAATTATTTAACTATGAAAAAAAGGATACTTTTAAATAAAAAAAATATTACTTTTTTCCATTAAAATGTACAAAAACTAACTCTCGTAGCTGACCCGTGCTAGTTGATATTAGGCACTACCTAAGGTAAAGTCGTTGCTCTGAACACAACAGTGCCATTGGATTTCTAATCCAATCAACTGTTTAAATGATTTCCCACTTTTTCAGGAAAACCACTCACACATGCTATTTAATGTTTAATTTAATCAAAACATTAATCTTGGACACTCTGAGCCTCAGAATTGCAAGTCGTTGAAATGTCTATTCTTGAAATAATTCAACATAAAATATAAATATAATTAATTGAAAATACAAGATAATACAATCTTCCATACTTGGGGCTTCACATCCATCAAAATCCAAAACAAGAGCTACATAAAAACATGTGGGTACTTGGAACGGATATGAGTCTCCCACTCCCATGTGCCCTCTTAAATATTTTCATTCTTCCACCAAACAAGCACATAGGGAATCGATCACTCATGAAGGATCCTCTTTTTCTGATCCTCGACCTCCACCATGTACTTAGAAAAGGTCACTCTATCCTTGATGTCCATCTCACCCCAGTTGATGGCGTGTGATGGGTCATGCACGTACCTTCTCAGCTGTGACATTTGGAAGACATCATGTAACCGATGCAATTGTGGATGTAGAGTTAGGCATTCCACCATCTTGCAAAATTTGTGGATAATCTGGAAAGGTCCGATGATTCTTGGAGATTTCTTGCTAACATGAAAAAATATCTACAACCCTCAGGGACGCTATACCTGACAGAACATGTGGTCTCCCACTTTGAACTCTAGAGGTCTTTATCATCTATCATCAAATGATTTATGCCAGCTTTGTGGAGTCTTCATCTCTCCTGGATGATCTTCATCTTCTCGGTGGTAGCTCACACCAACTCTAGATCCATGAGTGCTGACACATTGGGGTCGGTCAATCTATGCGGTGACCTATAGGGTCTCCCATATATAGGAATGAAGTGTTCCATCCCAATAGTGGAGTGGAATCTGTTACTGTACGGAATCTCCACTAGCGGTAGGTGGTCCTCCCAACTATGACCAAAGTCTATGATACATGACCACAACATATCCGCCATAACCAGAATGGTCATTTCTATCTGAGCATCGGTCTAGAGATGGAATGTCATGATCAAGCACAATAGACTTCCAAAAGCCTCATGGAATCCCTTCTACAACTTGGATATGAAGTAGGCATCACAATATGAGACAATCATGGAAGGGATTCCATGATACTCGACTATCTTCTGCACATAGAGGTGGCACATGATCACTATGGAACTTTTCTCTATGATATCTACAAATTGGTCTGACTTAGTGAGTTGGTCAACAATCACCTAGATGGAATCATGCCCCTTGGAAATCTTTGGTATGCTCGTAACGATTTCAATTGATATTGAATTTCAATTCCCCTATGGATCTTATATGGGTGACATAATTTTGTTGGAACCTGGTGCATAGCCTTCACATTCAGGCACATAAGGCATTGGGAAATGAACTCTGCTACTTCCTTCTTCATGCCTGACCACGAGAACTGTCGCTGTAGATCCTGGTACATATTCGCCACTCTATGATGGGCCGCTTATGAGGGTGTATAAAACTCCCTCTGGACCTCCTCCCACAACACCAATGGTATAACTGTGCAACCTCAAGAAAAAACGATGTGCTTCCAATGTTGTAAAAATCCACTAGGGGCGTGATCTAAGGATAACTGAGAATGTAAAGCCTTAAAGTCGACATCCCCATGTTTTGACTCCCTAACCTGCTGTAAGAGTTTAGGGGTGATAGCCATTGACTGCAGGTAAACTGTATCCTCTCTTTCCATGAAGGATAACTGTAAAAAGGCCAACTATTCCATCGTCTCACTCAACAGATGTGAGCAAGATATCCTTTTAAGAGCATCAGCCACCTTTTTCCCCTTCCCAAGAGTAATTATGTTCCTAAAATGAATGTCTTGTAAGAACTCTAGCCTATGCCCTAATGTCAGATTCAGATATTTCTCCGAGAAGAGGTAATGAGGCTCTTATTGTCAGTGTAGACGATGAACCACTCGCCTATAAGGTAGTGTCGCCACATATTCAACGCAAAGACTACCACTAAAAACTAGAGATAATGGGTCACATTGTTATGCTCATGTTTCCTAGGATGATGTGAACCATATATTATAACTTCCTATATCTGCATCAAGAAACAACAAATCATGGTCCCCTATGCATCGTAGAAAACTACATATTCGACATCCTCGTCCAGTAATCTCAAGATCAGGGAACTCGACAATATCTTTCAAAACTAATCGAGCGCCTACTGGAACTTCCCTATCTGCATGAAGGTTCGTCCCATCCTAGACAAGGATGTGATTTGTGATGATATTCAGGATAAAACAGGAATGATTCTCAGGTAATATCATGCCAACCCATTGAAGTTCCGCACCTCCATCACTATCTACATTGGCTCCAATGCTCACACTGCCTCTACCATTGATGGGTCCACAACTACTCCATTTGCTGAAATGAAATTTCCCTGAATGTGGACCTCTAAAATACAGAACTGGCACTTCAAGAGCTTTCCATAAAGGTGGTGCTTTCAGAGTATATCTAGAAACATTCGCAGGTGTCTCGCATGCTCCTCCTATGACACCAAGTAGAAAAGGATGTCGTCAATGAAGATCACTATGAACAGATCTAGGTATGGATAGAAGATCATATTCATAAATCCCATGAAAACTGTGGTGGCGTTTTCCATGATGAAAGGCCTCACCATGCACACATAGTGATTGTAGAAGCGTATGAAAGTTGTATTCGGTCTATCATCATACCTTACCATTAACTGGTGGTAACCTGACCGATTATCAACATTTGAGAAACACTATTCCCCTCTAAAAGTTTCATCTGATAAGCTAGTGAGTAAATTTGTGCTTTCCCGGGGTGTAAGTAGATGCATAAGTCGATTTCCCAGCAGGGTGGTAGTCCTAGAACATTATCTGAAAAGAAATCCCCGTAATCCAAAACTATAATTGGGAACTGGAATCTCACCACATCTACTACTCTGAGGGTAAGGCAAGAAAACTCATGAGTTCTCACGACCCGCCCTTGGGGTCCGTGCCGTGACTACCCCAAGCCCGCCTTCCATAGGCCAGGGGCTGGCGACTAGCAGCAAGGCATAAATCCCGGTAAAAAGGGAAGGCATTGCCTTTGTAAAGTAAACAAACACCACAGAGTAAGCAAGCGGAAAGTAATCACTAAGAAAAAGTAGTGTACAACTGAAAGTGTGGAAAAGTAAATGGGCCAGTATACAAACCCAAACTGAAAGTAAGGTACAACTCGAAAGGGAAAACAAAAACTGAAAAGTAAAAGCCGCTACACCGAGCTGTCCACCGGAAATCCCACCTGAAGGGTGGGTACAGATAGCTCCACAGCTCTATGGGTCCCGCCATCCGCTCCGAGCACGTCCCGCCCAGTAGTCCACCTCCAGGTACCGTCCCGCTCTGCAAGCCTCAGCTAAGGTCAACGATGTCCGTCGTCTGCAACCAACACAACGTAGTGCGGGCAAAGCCCGTGCAGGGGTGAGTATAAGCTACTCAGTAGGGACCCCGAGACCCCTGATGGTCTCTCAAATCCCCAAAGAATAATCCATGAAGAAAGGTACAATCACGAAGTAACAACCGACACTGCTTAGTGATATTCCCATACATATACCTAAGACATCAATTTCAAATACGCTCCAACCTCCGAGCCCAAGTACAACTCAGTCCACACAGGAAAGTAAACGTATTCCACACAGGAAAGCATAATGTAATCCACACAGGATAGCACAACACAATCCACACAGGAAGCAACAGGATTCATCTCACACAGGTATACATCTTCAAAGGACGATAAAGATGATCTCTGATCCATCTAAGTCGTCGGACCCATGAAGGATCGATAGGTAACTAACCCCCGCAAAGACCCACACAGGATCGGGCCCACACAGGACCTGTAGGCGCTGGTTCACACAGGACCGCTGAGCGCAAGGACCCACACAGGATCGGACCCACACAGGATCGGGCCCACACAGGACCTGTAGCACTGATCCACATAGGATCGCTGAGTGCTGTAGTCGTCGTCGTCGAATCCACACAGGATCTCTGTACTGTCGTCGTCGCAGTCACAGTAGCAGTAGTAGCAGTAGTAGTCACAGTAACAGTCGCAGCTAGCACTAGGGTTCCCGCACACAACAAGCTCGTTCGGAGGGTCCGCTCCACGAGCTACAGGTCGATACTCCAAGTATCTCAAAGTCCCACGAAGAAGTATCTCATGGGACCGCCACGTCATAGGGGTCTCAACGCAACAGACGGCGCGTCAATCGGACGCCCGGTCTGTGAGTTATTGGCATTTTCGTACCCGGGGCCCGGTTGGGTTTTAAGGCAAAACCAACCCGACCGTACTCCACCTGCCTCCAAACCTCGGGCGGAGTATGCCAAAAGATTTGTCTCACTAAGAGGAACACAACACAGCTGACGGCACGTCAATCGGACGTCCGTTGCTCAAGATATGAGCGTTTCCGCTCCGAAGGCCCGGTTGGTTTCGTGAACGAACCAACCGGCCGAACTCAAAGTAATCCGAAACCTTGAGTGCGATATACCGAAACGACCGTCTCGATCCCAGGATCGCGTTGCCGTAGACGGTTCGTCAATCGGAGGTCTGTGGCTCAAGATATGTCCAAAAGACCGAATCTGATTCGAAACGGGGGGTCCGGGTCCGGGCCGACCCGGCCGGCCAGCGGCGCGGTGGCGCGGCGCCCTGGCGCCGCACAGAGGCAGCGCGGGGGCAAAGCCCCCCCCGCTTGATTGAAGGGGGCGGCGCGGCTATATGTCGCGCCCTTGTTTTAAAAACGCCCCCCCCCACGTGGGGGGCCTGTTTGTGCGGAAACCGGGGGGCCTCCTGCCCTCCTCAAGGAAACCGCCCCCCTCATAAATGAGGGGGGGTTTTGTGAGCTGGCCGGGGGATTAATTTCCCCCGGTTTATTACCATCCGGCCGGCCAGCTGGCCGGCCGGTTTTCTCCAACGGGACCGGAAAATCCGGTCCCCTCTTCGGCTTCCAACGCCGGCGGCCCGGCCGCCGGTCTTCTCATTCCGCCGCGGCCCGGAACCGGCCGCGGTGTTCGTCGTCTGGCGCGGTGCGACGACACTGCGCCCCTCCGCCGCACCTTGATTTCCCTCAACGCGGCGCGACGGCGTCGCGTTCTTGATGATCCTTCCATGGCGCGGCGCGACGGCGTCGCGTAATATAATTGCACGATTAACCGCGTGGTGCGACGGCACCACGCCACTTGGTTTTCTCCCGCAAGGTAAAACAACAAGAACGATGGAGGGGGATTGGTCGTGTTTATGCAGTCCGGCCCACCTCACGTTAAATAATAACGCAACATAAAATATTCAATATCCTTACGTTAGTCATGCGAACCACGAGCAAGAAAAAAAATAATTAAACAAGAATCAACAACCCCTACCTTGGGTATAGGTTCGAAGATTTGTCAACGTCCCGCGGAAGACAACGTCGCGGAGGTCGGGCATCGCGGTAGTCGTTCGTCAAATCCGATGACGAAGAGGTGCGTCCGATGAGATACGTCGTTGGCGAATCTTCGTATTCCGACGAAGGGAGTTCGAGGAGGAAGCGGTGTTCCCTCTCGTTGACACGGAAGATGAAGAAGAGAGGAGACCGTGTAGCTGACTGAGACCCGACGACTGCTGATCGAACGACACGGTGTGTTACAGAGGTGCGCTTGGTTGTAGCGGCACATGGGAGCGCTTGGTTGTAGCGGCAGACCCACGACAGAGGTGCGCTTGGTTGTAGCGGCACATGGGAGCGCTTGGTTGTAGCGGCAGACCCACGATAGAGGTGCGCTTGGTTGTAGCGGCACATGGGAGCGCTTGGTTGTAGCGGCAGACCCACGACAGAGATGCGCTTGGTTGTAGCGGCACATGGGAGCGCTTGGTTGTAGCAGTTGGCCCGCAGTACTCGATGGGTGGAGTTCTTCAGCAGTCTTAGGTTAGTGAGCAGTACCTCGGAGTCGTGACAGGACCACTGTACACTCCAGAGACGGAGCACTTCAGCAGTTACGGTTTCGATAATGAAAATCTTGGTTTGAGCTGAGACTTTTGACCTTGTGTTTACCTCATGATTGAGATGGGTCACTTGCTAACTTAGGTATATGTATGGGCATATACCAGGGTAGTGGTTATCCGTTGATTTCACAATCCTTGTGTTTCCTCATGATTGAGATGGGTTACTTGATAACTTAGGTATATGTATGGCCATATATCTAAGTAGAGGTTATCTGTTGAGATATTCTTTGTGGTTATCCTTGTTGGTTTAGTGAGACCTTGAGGGTCTCGGGGTCCCTACTGAGTATCGTTATACTCACCCCTGCACGGGCTATGCCCGCACCTCGTTGTGTTGGTTGCAGACGACGGGAAGTGCTGACAGAAGCCGAGTGTTCGAGGACTGGGCAATACCTAGAGGTGGACTATACAAAGAGATGGTACCCGGAGGAGGACCTCACGACGAAGCGGTACCCAGAGGTGGACGTGACGACGAGGCGATACCCGGAGGTGGACCACTGGGCGAGACATACTCGGAGCGGACGGTGGGACCTGAGGAGCAGAGGAGCTATTTGTACCCACCCTTCAGGTGGGATTTCCAGTGGATAGCTCGGCGTAGCAGCTTTACTTTTCAGTTGTTGTTTTCTTTTTTGAGTTGTACTTTACAGTTGGGCTTGTATTTCCGGCCCCTTTTTACTTTCCACGCTTGCTGTTGTACTCAGTTTTTACTTAGTGTTTACTTCTTCCGCTTGTACTCTGTGGTGCTTGTTTTCTTTTATAAAGGCAATGCCTTCCCAGTTATCGGGATTTTACGCCTTTGGTGCTAGTCGCCAGCCCCTTTCCTATGGAAGGCGGGCTTGGGGTAGTCACGGCACGGGCCCCGAGGACGGGTCGTGACATGAGTGATCGACTACACCCTTTTATGGATGATCCCATTCTGTCCTTCCTGGGTCTCCCTTTCACTGAAAATGAAAAACCTTGTCACATCGAGGAAAACACACCACACACATCACCAATAGTAGTCATTCAATGCATGGATCGAGGATAACGAGTCTATACAGAGAATGATGACGTAAGGCCTCGACGCTCCCACTAAGAGGTTCCAACTGAAACTCTCACCCAAAGGGTATGATCAGACTGTCTGAAAAGCTGCGTGATCATCAAGACTCCTCCGGTAGGAGTCTCCAAGTGTAAGGATCAAGTCAACGACTCTATCATAATCTCAAGGTCTCTCACAAGACATTAGAAAAAGAAGGATTGACTAGAACCTATTTCTATAAGTACAGATTCTATGGTAGTGAAGACATAGATCATAACTCAGATCATCCCTGGATTCACTAGGTTGTACGCCTCGACTGCATGTAGTTGTCCCCACCCTTGTCCCCCATCTCCCTGAACCTGGTGCGGACCTCCTAGGGGTGGTGGTGGAAATAGATATAACAAACTTCCACAACCTGCAGCTATCTCTCGTCCTCTGCCACATCCACCGACTAGCAGGTCTGGCTACTCTACTCTCTTCTTCTTCCTCGGTAGTCCATCCATCGCTTCCATATCTACTGCTTGACAGGTCTGACAATCTCTAGAGAGATTTCCCCTACTATCGCACAAGTAGAATCACCTATCCATAGGATTGTTAGATCCATCCTAAGAGCATTGGGATACCAAAACCATATCAATGGTCCTCCTAAGACGTCTCCCATGCCCTCATCCATATGTATGATGTAGGATACCTACTATTGTGGTCTCTTCCCCTATATTCCTATTGCTGATTGTCGTTAGCTGTCTCTAAACGGGAATGTAGATCTCAATCATCATGGCACTCTCAAGCACACAAAAATAATTTTGAATGAAAAGATAAATGAAACTAGCTTGAATTTCCGGTCAAAGACAATGTTTGATGGTCTGAGCCCTTGAGTACTAATCCTTGACCATATCCATCGAGTACCCAGTGAGGTTGGTGAACCTCAATGAATAGTCTCCACCATTAAAATTCACTACTGAAGCAGAAGAATCTCTTTAATAGACACTTCTCACATCGTAACTAGTGATAACTCCTCTCTAAAAAGTCGCTAAAACTTTTTCCACAAAACAGCCTTCACATCGTGAGTCTTTGTGGTCAGACTCCACCATCATCCCACCAAACCCAAAAGAAGGCTAGCTCCTAGGATCACAATCTGGTCCACCAGTGTCCTAAAAAGACAGAAAACACTGGTCATCGCCTCAAGCCTATCTTCATCTGCTTGATGGTCAGGCTCACCTCAGTACCTGAGGGGTCTATTTCTCTAGAACTCATAGAGCTTTCTCAGCATGCACCCCTCGTCGGTTGGTACTCTAGGTACCACGATCAACTCTACTAGTGGTGGCATAGCAGGTGAACAACGTAGATGTGACTTTTGGAGATCATGACCATGTATTGAAGCCTCAACACTGAGGGGGTCATCCTCATGAACGTGTTATTGGATCCTAGTGGGTATGCGTTGTGGATGCATCCTGTTAGGAAACAAGATGTACCATGGTCAAGAAGTACATCTAGATAGCTGTCACAATAGACATGGAAAACAAAACCCATTCCTATATTATGCATGTACCAACCTATTGATTCCCCGAAACTAGTGTTTTCATGTACCGAGTCTAAAACAAGTAATCAGAGTCCTGGTGTATGGATACACCGACCTCATGAACTAACAATGGATTCTCTGGACTAAAAGCTGATCTTGAAACACATAAACCAATTTATGCAAACTAATTTCACAGACTCTTGGTTCTAAGGTAGAACCGACAACCTCTAATAGAAATCTGTCACAACCCATCCAGTGAATGTAAACTAGGATAGAATACAAGCCCACACAAAAAAATATTCTACAAACAAAAAAGTTAAAATTGTAAACAAAAAGAGGTATTGGGACTGCTGCTCATATCCCTAGGGATACCTTAGCCTGTAGGGAACTCAAAAATCTCATTCATGTCCTGGTCTGCCCTTGAATCCATCAAAAGGTTTCTCATATGCAAATGAAACGACGTGTGTGGGAAAATTCCATGCAAGGGTGAGTATTACAATACTGAGTATAGGGCCTCGAAAACATAAAAGAAATACATAAAAGAAAAGGTAAAGCTAGCTCTACACAATATATGTCTATTGAACATATAGTAAGTGTAACAACTCAAACCCCATACTTGTAGTCTATAGAAATGTTACAAAACTGCATACACCCACTAGGGATTCAATTTGAAGATTCCATGAATCACTTGTCCTGGAGAACACACTCCACTAGTCCGATAGCTCTTATGACGTCTGTTTGAGAAGTACTATCTATCTTGAAAATTCAAGAGATAGAAATACATTCATTTCGGGAGAACACACTACTGAGTGGGGAATGATCACAATTAATATATGAGGATCACTATTAGAGCCTTGGAAGATACTGGGACTCATCCAGATTCAGCATCTAGATAGAGGATCAAAACCATCTGGGAATAGTTATATCAATTCGTGACTCTACCTAGGGTCAAGAATGGTTTGAGTATCTCGCTCTAGGCCTATTTGATGTATACCTGACTCAATCACGGAATGTCTTGTTAAAGGGATCATACTCTGGAAAAAGGAATCGATACCTGACCATCATGGGAACAAAAAAACAAGGCACATACCCAAATTATACATGTCCAACATACAGTGGACAAGAAGATCAAGCCATGTACTATGAAGTAATCTATGTGTAGAAGTGTCAGACACCATTTCATATGACCCTGGGTACTACCTGGGTATAACAGCCTGTGTCGTAAGCCTGGACGTGTAGAAGAAGGTGTCACAACATGTAAGAGAGTGACACAATGTGTTCCTCTATCCGAGGAGGACTCCATGTATGTTGGCCATCTGCCAAAACAAGACTTCAATCTATATGTCCCAACCCCTGTGAATGGTTCATGGGGTAACCCACGCAGTCGTCCTGGTCTTGCCATGTGGTGGAGTACACGACCATGTACCCCACCCCATGGTCATGTGTCCCATGGATACACATCGAGTCCCATGGAAGGACCCACATGCTGTGTTCGTTGGATAACACACCGAGTCATCGCTTCATGCACTGTAGAACCCAAGTCACCACATAGCCAGACCTACATGTCGTGTTCTTCGAGAAATACACTATGTGATCTGGAAATTTGTAGAATTTCGATCCTCCATTGTCACACCTCGGGTCGAGCTCCAAACACCAATGCGTTCATCCGTTTTCCCTAAAACATGATGATTAAGGATTCCCCAACGTTTCAAAGTCGTATTTATTATTTTTGGGAATCTAAATGAACTCCAAAACATATATCAATCCACCCATATGAAGAACGCTCAAAGAAATGTCTCTCCTATTCTGAGCCGACTCTCCATCCTCCAATGTCGTATCTCCTCTGTTAGGTCGTTGCACTATCGAATCTTTAATTTGTTATCATAGAGATGTGAAATGGATGCACAAAAATCCATTGTTTGTCTCCCCATGAAGAGAACTAAGAATAAAATGGATAGAGAAGAAGAAAGTCCAATAAAAAAAGGAATAGACCTTTCCATCGTTTGTCACAGGGTTAATCCAATCCCATTAGATGGATTTAAACAAAAGGAATTGAAACATGTTTTTTTAACATCGTGGAGAAATCCCCATAATTATCCCAATAAATTTCTCCTACAAGAACGCATGATCCATGGATCATCCTATTCGTGGTTTGATCCACGTTTTTCATTTAATCAAAGAACATGGAAGAACTAAATCAAAATAGCAAACCCCTACCTTTGTCGTCGATAGAGAGGGTGATCGGTCGTCTTTTTGTATTTGATCATACTTCATAACTATCCATGCATCGTCGTTCATCGGCATCCGTCAAAGAACATCCAAGTCTCCATGAGGCCCCCACTCAATTTTTAGGTTTATGATGCTAAACCTATGAACATTCCATAATCAGGTATTTTCATCTAACCCTCACAAGTTAATGGTATACCCTGCCTAATGCATCGTCGCTACTCTAAACGGAATAGTTCCCTCAGATTTCTGATATATGAGTACCCATTTAATATTTATACCACTTTTCAGAAAAAACTCTCGTTCATGCTGTTTAAAGTTTAAATTATTTGAGACATTTATCCCGGGCACTCTGAGCCTCAGAATCACATCCCGTCGAAAGGTCGGGTCTCAAATTAATTCCATATAGTATTTAAAAATAATACATGGAAAATTAGTGACATTACAAGGGAGAAAAAATATAATTGGGTGGGTGGGGGATGGGATATTAAGTCTGGCATGGATTTATGGATTATCACAATCATAGTGAGAGAGAGAGAGAGAGAATTTCGTCATAACGATTAAATAGACCACTCTAGACCATCTGAACAATTTTTAAATATTCAAAGTTTTTTCAAATTCACCCTAATATGAAAATTTTATTAAATATTAAATTATTTATTACAGCTATTCCTTACACTGAGTAAATCCTGAAGTGTTTAAAATTTTTATTTAGGATATGAGTTTTAAATACATTCACCTTTATATCACCTATTTTATAATAAGATATATTTTCGATTATTTATTTAGAATAAATGTAATCCATCACCATTATGATTATCTAATTTTAATGGTATCGAAATAATGTGTATTACTATTTTACATTTACATTCAATGTATTATTTTAATATTCACTCAATGGAATCCCGACTAAAGAACTAATTTAGAGTTCATGTGTTTTATTAGAGGATAAATAATGTTACATAAACACTAAATATGATATCATTAAATCATTACATATAAGATAAATGGACTATGGAAGATTTGATTCCATTTATGTTCACATTAAAACCTATGTAAAGAATAATTCAATTTGGATCTCTTGTTAATTCATTTTTTAGGATTTAACATTTATTCATAGATAAAATGGGTAACGATAATGGTTTTCAAACACCCTTAGTGGTGTTGAATTAGGGATTCATTTATTATTATGATGGGAAATTTTTTGGAAATTAATACACTATATTTTGATGTCATGGAATTCTCAATAATATCAAACAATTACCACAATTATATAATAAATAAAGAAATAAAAGTATGTAAGTCTTTTTACAAGATTTCCTATAGGGGATATATCAAAGAAAATTATTATATAAGAATAATCAGTAATCTGATATCCCATGATTACAAGTTTAGGAATAACATATTGTCAAATTTTTCCACATTATATTATATTTATTTGTGGAAAAATTATTTGATTTACTCAGTTTCTTTACATTTGATAGATAATGTATTGTGTTCAATCATATGGGGAACTATTAGAACATTGTAATATGATTTTTCACCAATTATTTGAAAAAGTTCATAATTTGTTGTATTTGGTTACATTTTTTTTAAATAAAAAAATTGAAATCCGTATTTTTTAATATTATAAGATGGATTGTGTAAAAAATTTACATTTTTCTTTTATGGTAAATCACTTTAGATTTGTAAATTTTTATAGTGATCGTTATAATAATTTTCCAATAATGATACATATGAATCATTCTATATCGATTATCTTTAGGAATCTAGTATTTCAGGACCTATTAATCTAATAAGATATTACAATCTTTTTAAAAATATAGTAATTATTCACATGGATTATTTTTTATAATTCTATATAAACAAGACTAAAAGTCATGGACATGAAGAAATCATAATTTTATAGATATCATTATTTTAATTCATTTATATATTCCTAGAATTATTATTCATAGTTAAGTATAATGGATATTGTGATATACAAATTGATGGTACACAAAGATTATATTGCATCATATATGTTATTCAACATCATGGAAAAGATAACTTATTGTGGAATCACCCTCATATTTGTTCATAACCCCAATAGAATAAGGAATTGGATTCACATTATGGGGGAGATGATTAAGTCATTTAATATACAATAAATAAATAAACATAAAATAGGAGAAAAATACAGAACCAATTATTAATCAATAAAGATATATTCGAGTGTCCACCCACTATGCTCCCCTTGAAATGAAACCAACTCCAAAAGTTATTTTGATCTATTATTAGGTCATTAATAAGATTTTTACAAAATAAATATGGACTTCTAGGGATACATGTGTAGTTTGGATGTTGTTAGAGTTATTTTTATATGTTTTATGGTTTAGTGGAATAATTGTGTAGTTGTCCCACCATTCATGTAATGTACAATGTACATGGTGAACTATTCTGTGTTATGGTGTGTAAACATTTATTCCAACTAGTATTCAACCATTGAAAGGAATTTTTCATCTTGTAACAATCCAAGGATTTCTACCACAATTTTTCACAACCTAGTTTCAATTTTCTTACTATTATTTTTTAATATTTCTTTTATTGGGATGTGTGATGTCTCTGTTTTAATTTTTCTTTAGTTAATTTTTTATTCATATATTAATTTCATGGATTGATCTGTGATAATATTAACTATGTGTTTTTTTAATTTGTATATATAATCTAATTTTTATATATAAATATAATTTTTGTGAAACTATGTGTATTTATCATACAATGGATTATAACTAGGAGAGTCTAAAGGACAAATTCCCCTACCCTACACATAAATATTTAATGGTTTTCTAAATGATCTAGTCAAAACATTGATGTAGTTCTCGAGGTTCTTAGGGTATTATTCTAGATTAGTGAATTTTTTAGAAAAAAATTAATCAATACCTTGTGAATTACCTCGAATTTATTTTCATATTTTTATAAAATTTAATTCTTAGTTTTAACCTCT
The DNA here is from genome assembly GCA_963277665.1 of Viscum album. NCBI lineage: Eukaryota > Viridiplantae > Streptophyta > Magnoliopsida > Santalales > Viscaceae > Viscum > Viscum album. The sequence continues at coordinate 170,324,220 of OY728138.1, forward strand.
AAAAAATAATATCAACCTTCCTTTTAATTCATACTATAATAATAAAACATTTTGTGACATTCAATTATACTATTACAAGTATGTTTTTCTTGTCACCTAAGTTTCAAAATATATTTATAAGATAAATAAATTCTTTATTACTTATTTTTCATCAACTATTTTATCTTCTATTTATAATTTTTATTTCCTCAGCATTCTTATGGATGAATGATTATAGTGGACATATTATTTATCTTGGTATTGTGTTATATAATGATGTTTTTTAATAATTTTTTTTATTATTTTCTTAATATATTTTTCATCATTAAAGATATATTTATCTCATTAACATATGGTTGGGGCTTTCCTAAAATACAATTTATTTTATATCATATTTAAGAATTCTATTCTCTAAATGGAAATTCTATAAAATAGATTTGTATGTCATATTTTAACTATTATATTTCAAATCTCAATACTTTTAGTGTATTTTTATATTTTCATAATAGCATTTTTTGTGGGCTCTTGGTTCTTTTTATCAAATACCTATTTGTAGGGAACATATTGTTTGTTTAGATTTCAAAATGGGTTTTTAAAATTCAATTAATAAAAAATGAATGTTTTTTATTCCAATCATATCCATAGGTTTCTTCAGGAGTTGTTTTATGTATATGGGAAATTTTAAATGTTTTAAGTGAATTTTTATTTATTTTTTGTTATTGAACATAAATGTGTTTCCAAACATGTTTTTATACTACCTATATATTGATTTATGTTCATTCGATATACCATGTTTCTGATGATGTGTTACCCATTATATATATGTTTTGTTGGACGATATAGATAAATGTTTTTGATTCCTGTTTCATTAGATGATAATTTTTTTAAATATTTTTTTAATATGTTTTTAGTAATGATGTATTTTTTCGATCATTTTGTTAATGTTAAATAATTGTTATATGTTTTCTATAAATTAATTTCATAATATATGAACCCCAATGGTATTGACATCAATTGATTTATGTTCTATTTAGGAATATTTAATATATGAAGTTTACTATTTATTAAATGACTCATGTGATGCCTTATATATTTCTCATGTTTTTCATGATATTAGTGCATTCTATCATTATAAGGATAATGGTTACCTGATAATTTATTAGTATGTATTAATATAGAACACACTAGTGGATACCCCTTTTATGTTTTATCTAACATTATTGGGGGATAATAAATTTCTAATAGCTACATTATTAGTACATTAAAACATGGGGGGACATAGTGCATGATAATCCTTGTCAAGTAGATAACATGTTAGTCCATCCCAAAATTGTTCCTTACAATGGTTTCCTTATAGTCTATATAGAATATCCCATAAATTATACATAAGATTTATAAATACATGGTATATTATGATGGTATTTTAATGTGGTTTTTCCCATTTTTATTACTTGAATCATAATATTTCATACATCTATTTGTGTATATGTATTTTATTTATTGTTTTTTTCATCAATAGTTTTTACAACCAGTGCCTGAGATATTTCCCTCGATAATTATGATTTGAATTGTTTTTTCATTGTTTATTTTTTACTATTTATTTTCTTTTTTTATTTTTTCATTTAACATTACAATTAAAGGATCATATTAGTATTATTTTTATCTTCATAGATTAGTGTTATTCCATGTTTTTTATATTTACATTGATCTTACATGAAATTAAATATGACTGTTGTCCATATGTATTTATACCTGATTACAATTTTTTACACTGGATTATACCCTCAATTTTTATGTAACTTTTTTTTCATGTGATCTTATTTATATTGAAAAATGTTCCAAATGGATTTTCAATTTAATTGAGAAGTTATCCTTAAATAATTTTCATAAAACTACGTATCATCTTTTTATGGTTTTTTGAAATGGCCATTCCCCATAAGGATTCATGAATACTATTTTTCTCTTTCAAATATAGAATTTTATCTATAACGAAGAATATATTTTTATTATTTTTTATAATTCCCCCATATGTGACTTTTTTTATATTCATTTTTATTTCAAACAATCATTTATGAAATTTCATATAAAACATTTTTTTATAGCTCTATTGGAAAATAATTAAGGGAATATTTACATACAACCCTTCACAAAAACATTGATGTTTATATTGATCTTATGTATTATTCACATATATAGGTTACCATGTTCCACTATTCTATTTGTTAGTTGTTTTCTAAAATGGGGGTGACCATGGATCATATGGTGTTGATTATATTGTGCTTAATATTTTACGGTTTGTCTCAAGATAATCATTTTCCCCTTCTCAATAATATTTTTATTTACATTATCATTCACTAATGTTATGATTTTGTGTTATTATATAGAGTTTTTATTATATCATTTTTACATTGTATTTATTTTAGTATTGATTATTTGTTTTATATTTTATCAAAACCAATTATTTCATTTTTCATGGATTTCCAATATTTGGACATCCTATGCTAGAATAATTTAAATATTTTGTTACTTTTTAATTAACATCATCAAGGTGAAATTTTTCCAATGTGTTTTTTTTTGGAAACTTCAAATATTTCCCCAAACCCATAGTCATTGGGAGTACAAATTGTTCCTTGTGACGGGAAACTCTAGCTAGAAATTTATAGTTGACTCTTGTTGATATTTATAAATACATAGCATACTATATCTACAACTCTCAGTCATTATTTAAATGGTAAAACACTTATTTTTCTCTCAAGTTACCATGATCATGATTATTTTAGTCTAATAATCAAATAAATGATATTAGGAACTAAAATCATGAATGTTTTTCTATGAAAAAGATTAAAATTAAAAACATTACTATGTTTGGAAAATATAATTAAAAAACATAACATTTTATTTTGGGCCATCAAATTCCCTTGTAATTAATTATTTAATAGTACTAAAAATACATATTCATCTATCATAGAAGAAAATTTAATTTAAATAATAGAGTAACATAATTGATTATTAATATTTATAATATGACTATTTAAATAAATTTTATGAATATTTATAAGATCCCATTCATTCACTTATAATTATGGAAATTTTTTTATCCACAATAATTTTACGATTAATTTTTATAATTAAAACATGATTATTTAAATAATGAATCTCCCTACTTGATTTATATAATATTACCTTCTAATAAATAAGACACAATGAAAATAACATTGAAATTGTGTTTAATAACTTTTATAACCATGATGAACTTTAAATTGTAGAACTATATGTATTTTATCTAACCAGATTAAAATGATGGTACCTCAAGTTTGAATTCATTGAGATATAATAGATTGGTTTTTTCAAAATTTAGATAAATTATTTAGAGTAAATCACCTATCATAGAAAATTTAAATTCAAAATCTATGGTAATTAATATAAATTGTCAACGACATGTGTGAATATAATATTCCATAAGACTAAACATCTTATCCACCTAAGAAATATTTAAAAACATAAAAAATTATTCTATTTAAATTACTCAATCAAAAATCATTACATGAATAAATGTTATAAAATTAGAATATAAAAAATCATAATCATATTTATATGATAGATTCAAAATAAAGATAAGTTCATTGATTTAACATCACTCTACTAGATTTTTTTTTCAATTGAATTAAAAACCCATATAAATAATTAAAATTTTATTATCAAACTATAATTACAGTAATACTTTCAAGGATTATGACCTTATTATTCTGAAAAGATCCATGAAATTGAATGTTTATTAAAAATACCCCTCCCTCACAAATAATATTACCCATAGATTCTATATAACATAAGGATAATAAAGTCAAAAAATATATATATAAAAATGGTTTGAAGTTAAAAAAATAGAAAACTCAAATAGATGAAAAGAGGAAAAATTATAATAGTACCCTCCAAATTGAAAAACAGTGTGTACGTTTTATAGTTGAATTGAGAGATCCCTTATGAAGGAATAATGATTCCATACAATATAATTGTAGATCATATATGTATCTTCATTGATAATTGATGTAAAATATGTAATGAAATATTCTTACAATCAAAGAAATATTAATATATATTCTTATTATGAACAAAAAATTAATTAAAAATATATGCCAACACAGTCGATGATACATTTAAAACCAAAATTCATGGATTTAATTATCACACTAACAAATCATATTTTTATATGAACATTCATTCAATAAATCCCTTTCATTGAATAACATATTTCACATATAACACAATTGTAAAATGAATAATTTATTGATATTATTAATATATAATATTAAAATAAATCTTAAGAATTAAAAAAATATGTAAATTTTATACATAAATTAATTATGAAGACAAAAAGAGGCATGAACATTAACTACATAAAAATATTTTTTTCTTGGAATGTCCATTATAATAATATATGATGAAATCTTCACCTTCATTATAACCATGGAAATGTGAAAGAAATAATAATTTCATAAAATTTGATAATTTTATAGATGAATCGAATAAATTATTTGTATATATGTTAGTGATGTTATACATTTCAAGGGATATGGGTAATATTTGATTTTAGAATATTTATGATGGATATATCAAATTTATATATTCATAATGGGGATATTGAAATTATTAAAATATAAATATAACACTTCTAAGGAATTTAATAAAAAATTATATTTCATTACACAAAATGAATAATAATTAAATATTATCTATTTAATAATCATGCAATGTTAATAAATCAAAATACATTATTTCATTATATAAGAAAACATTTTTAATTTTTTAAATTTTTATGATAAAAGTTTTGGGTATAAGTATTTAAATATGAAATTTACTGTATTTAGACATTTTAGATGATAAAATGTAATTAATATTTCGAATCATCTCAGTCGTAATGATGAATAAAATCAATTTCATTTTTATAACAATGACAACTTACAATGGTGAAATATGATGGTAAATATTGAAAATATGAAACAACCAGATAGGGAAAACATGATATAAAAATAAAAAAAAATTTCAAAATTAATAATTGAATAAATTATCAACCAATTATTTCAACATATGGTCTACATTTTTAAGTAAAAATGGTATTTAACGTTTATGGATTGAGGGATTTAAAACATGTCACTCATGGTCATATAAAAAATCACCCCTCCACTACCCTTTCAAAATAACATATAATGTTTTAAATCATTTTGAATACATACCAATATTTGATCTTATAACATTCTCTCACATACATAAGACCTTTTGGTAACAATATAGGGTTTTAAATCCTTCATTATGATGAATTAATTATATGATGGATCAATTAAATCAGAATTAGTACCTGTATTTCAATATCTATTTTAATCATATTATCATGTCTTCTCTCCATATAAAATAATAAAAAACATTATACAATAAAATTAAAATAATGATTCTTTTTAAAATGGAAATTAAAATAATCTGTCCTTATATTCACACATACAACATCATATATAATGTTTATATTTTGGTTGAATTAACATCTTATATGACCAATGTTATACCATCTTCGTTGTTTTCATCTTGTATATGTATAAAAACATAATTAATGATACATATGATATTAATGAGAAAATTAATCTATTAGTATACATTATAACTTCTTTAACAAAAGTTAATGATCATTATATTTATAAAAAAACCAGATATATGCACCTTACGAATTATTTTCTTGGGAACTATACTAGTACCTTCCATAATAAGTACATGGGATTTTATATATCGAATTAATAATAAAAATCCATGAATTTTGTTCTTTTAAATTATGAACATAAGTTGAATTGGCAATAATTTATTTCATTTAATAAAAAAACTCATGGAATATTCAAAACTACTAACATCTAACAATCGAGTAATCATAGAATAACTAATATATATGTTATAAATGAGTATATATTATTATTATAAATTGAATTATGTATAAATAATGTTATTAAAATTAAGAAATTATATCTATATTAATAACATAGGGAGTTCGACTGTGTTTGATGAAGTCGGGATTATTTGTAAGAGGATTCATGAAAAATATGTCATCTTAATTGAAATTATATATGACTTATTTTAATTTTTGGAATATGTATGAAATTTAATTATAAATACATTTTTTAATTCAGAAGTAGTTAATTTATAGATTTACAATTACATTCGCTATTTACATTCACATTGATCAAAACCTCATCAATCATAACTTTTCTTATTGGAGTTTCCTTTATAGCTATATTTAGTTTTAATCATTTTTATATATACATGTTCTTTTGGATTTTAAATTTATAAATTACGTAAAATTATATTTACTTATATCATTATATATGGTCTCTTGATAATGTATTTTTCAAATTTAAAAAGGTGGTTGGGAATCTTTTTACCTCACATCTATTGTTTTTTACACACACTAACATTAACCTACAAATTTTAGCTAATTTATTAATATTTAATTAAAGAATTATTAATCCACTATTTAATAAAATAATTTTTATTTCCTATCATATTAATTTTTTAAATTATTTATTCATTTTCAAATTCTAATTAAATAATTAATATTAATTTTTTTCATAACTGCAACATAATTGACTATCTTGGTATGAGATGTTTGTAATTTATTTTAATATCATTTAATGTCTCATACTTTTTTAAAAGGGTATTTTTTAATAGAATATAAATTTTTATTATCTAGATAGTCAATGTTTTTATCATTAGATGGTTTTATTTGAATCATATAGTATTATGATGGGTCAATGACATGATTTTTTAAAGTATTGTTTTCATGTTTATATTACATGCATGTGTATGGATTTCCATTATTTTATCATTGGAATATAAATTATTGAAATAATTATAAGGGTAAAGTGATATAATTTAAAAAAAATTAAAGGATTTAGAAACATAAAAGAATCATCAACCATAGATTAATTCCAAAAATAATTAATAATATAAATGTATAACATATACCAAACACAGGTGAATTCATTTCATTAATATTGATGAAAAATGTTAAACAATCCATATGAATCCCTCCTATACAATGTTTCAGTGAGAAAAACTAAATCATTGATCTTTTGGGTAAGACCATAAAAATATCATGATATAATTATTTCTCATGCAGTAAAGAGGGGAGGAGAAGTGATCATTGGGAATAAGAGAATAAAAACTAGAATACCAAAAAATTCCATAAAAAATTCCATTATATGTTGTCTTAGAGAAACATTTTATTCTTTTTATAACTTACTTATACTTTACATATCATTTTAGTTACTATTTTTGTTTTTCCTGAATTAATAATATGTATTCACCATATAATATTCAAGATGATTCATCATATTAAACATCAATAATAAAGTCAATAAGTGGAATATTTTCATTGTATCATATTTTACAATAAAATGTTCAATTACAAATATGACATGAATAAGATAATTTTCTGTTGTACTATAGTACATGTTTATCAACCATCGAATTTACATGCTTTTATAATATTCTTACTTTCATAAATATAATGTAATACAATCAAATACAAGTTTTGGAAATCATTGTTTAGTCATTATATGTGATCATAATGTTAAACTAATTTTTATCAAATTATGAAAATGTATTTAAAAAAATCTATTCTTATATCAAAATATAAACATTATATTACAGTCAATTCATAGAATTGTATCTGAAAAGAATCATATTTTTATGAATATTGATGAATACTAAAAATATCTTAAAAAGTGAATTTTTGTTAAAATTATTTTTAATTTTGTATTGTATTTTGAATTGGATTTATATTAAAATTAGTTAAATTATAATTAATTTAATAAAATTTATGTAATTAAAAACATATTCAGTGTGAGTTTAGATATAAAAACATTTTATTCTTTTGAACATTTTTACATTAAAGACCAACTTTCTTATTACATCTACAAGATTAATACTAAATAAAAAATTTCCATGTCGATGAATTGAATTTCGAAAATTGGATTCTATTTTGGGAAAATAATATTTTATAATTTATAACAAATCGAAAATAATTTTTAACAATGGTTTTTTGAGACAAAACTAAAATATGAAATCGACTAAGCTAAAAACAAGTTTACATGGTGTTTAAACATGGAATAACTACTGTAGAAATGACACAGAAACTATTGAAAACCCATTTAATGGCCTTATATTTACCATAACCCTTACAATATATATTTTCTACATTATAGGATCAATTTGGTTGGGGGGAAACGGGGTAAACCTAATATTAATCATAAAAATGTTATAGGTGTGCCAGTCACATAAATTATATAAGGACTCTCCCTCTTTTCAACACTTCACATCTTCAAACCACACTGGTTCAACAAATACCAACCAAAATAACTTCCCTTGTTCTCCATTAAAATATTATAAGCCATATACATGATAGAAATCAATACTGGGAAGGATTTAGTGAAAACCTACGGAAAATACATGACTAATATGCAATGTTCTTAAATGAACAAATTTATTTTACATTTTCTCCAAACTCATTCAATTTTTATGAAAACATTATTATATAAGAAACTCAGTATCTTAGATATATTGGGTTATTTTTATAATATGTAGATGAACCATAACCATCTCAACTCCAGTGTAATGGTTTATTAAATTATCATTCTTGTGCACGATAGACTACTATCTCACAAACTGATGACAGTTGTTTCTCCATGTCCACCACTTAATATTGAGGATGATGTTAGATTTAAATTATATATATATTATGTATTAAATTTTTATACCTATTTACTCATTAAATTATATATATATATATATATATTTCCTATTAACATCCATTACATTGGAGATATTATAACATTGCTCACGTTCATATAGAACTACCATCCCACAAAACGATGTGATTTTTATTTTGATAAAATTTACATGGATGGTGAAAAAGATAAATTTAATGATTATATACTATATAAATTATTATTTTATTTATAATCATTATATATTTATCATTATTTAAATATAATTTAAATTATTTATTTTAATTACATTTCAACCAATTAATGATAGTAACATAATTTCTACTATAGGTACAATGGGGATCAACACATCAAATAATATGTATCAAGATCAAACATCAACATAAAAAATGGACACTTAGAAATCATGAATAAAACATCCATAATATTTATCATTTTAATGTAAAAATAACGAGTATTGATTTATTTCTTGATTCAGCCCTATAAATTAAACAAGATCCATATAAATCTCATAATATATAAATAGAAACCATAATAATAGAATCATTATAAAATGTCCCTGTTAAATTGTATGTATTATCAATAGTTGTTGAAGGTGATGAAAGAAAATAAAATAAAATAATTGTTAAAAAATCATGAGGAAAATGTGCTTTTAATTTTTTATTAAAAATCCATTTAATAATCAACAAACTCAACAAAAAAATATCCAGAATGTTTTTATTAATAATAAAAATGAAATACTTAAATGGTTTATTAATGAAAACTAATGGCCATTATTTCTGGAATGCATAATAATGATTTAAATGTTCAAAACTCATTATTTTCCTAAAATTTATAAAGTGATTAAAAAGTTACCCAAATGGAAAAAAATATGAATATTTTAAAAAAACTATTTAATGATGATTAAATAAAATTTGAAATAAAATTATGAAGTTATATATATATCTAAAATATAAATTTTGAATTTTTATAAAATAAGAATATAGTAGAGAATTATTCTTGACCTAAAAGATGATACATAATTAGTATCCCTTATAAGTCTCAGAACATGGTAATCACTATAACATATAAACGAAATTCATGATAAATAATTAATCAATATGGGAGAAAACAAAAATTAAACATGTAAGCCACATTCAAAAATGTAGTAAAATAAAATTTATTTGGTTAAAAAAAATAACGTCACATTATTTTATTTTATGAAACCATGGTTAAAATATTTTATCAATTTTATATCCAAAAAAAGATGAAATATTGTATAAAAAAATTAGATATTAATTCCCACATAATAAGGGCCTAAAAATCTTAATTAAGAAGAGTTATGAACCAAGGAATGAATTTTTTTTAGATTCGTTTCACAACAAGGTATGCAACTAATTAAACACCAATAGATGAATGAATTAAAAAATTAAGCTTATAATACAATTAATTAAAAATTATTCATGATATAACATATAAAAGGGATAGTATATAAAAAATATATTGGAAATAATGTGAATACCAATTAATTATTATTTAATGAAAGTAAATCACGGAAAATATCAATACCTTGAGTCCAATAATTCTTTGTGTGTCATGTAACTAAAATATAATAAACTCATGTAAATTATTTTAATTATTAATAAAATATTCATTTTTTATCCCCTTATTTATAAAATAATTTTAATTTTTATATCTTATTTAATTAAATAATTCTTTATGTTCACATCGGTATTTTGAGGACGTTTGGTTCTTAATTACCGAAAAATGTGTTTATTAACCAGGATAAAAAGATTAATTTCTCCATAACCAATAGTATAATAAAAAATAAATAATTATAATTCATATATATAAATTATACATTTAAAACCAGAAATTAAAAATTATTATGAAAAATGATCATCCTTAAAATCATAGAGATTTATGGTCGTACATGAGAATGAGTATCTTTTTTATTCTTGGATGACCATGATGGATATGAGATGTGTAATATTACATCAACATTTAATTATAAAATTATCAGTAAAAAATTATATATAAAAAGACATAAATATATTATTCATGTGATGTGGTGATGAAAAAAACCACATCACTTCATGGAGATGGTAGTCCATACATATTCATGTATAACGTTATCATTTTTTGTGAATGGAATGGTAAAATAATATATTTTTGTTTTATTTTTATAATGAAAATCATCTAATTAATATAATTGGTAAATATTAATTATATCATTATAAGCATCTGTGGGATTTGGTGATAGAAAATGAATTACATTGGTTCTGGTGTTGGTAGTCCATCGTACCAATGAATGACAGTTTCCTAACCCACATGATGGAAGAGGATATATGATTATTTTATTCCATTAACATAATAAAATAAATTAATATTTAGGATTATTATTATCATTAATTCAATTTTTTATGAATATTTGATGTCTGTATAATAAGAAATAAAAATAAAGCTATTCATTAATAAGTATACATATTCTTCAAAAAAACCTCATTGGTTTTCATAAAAATCAATCGTAGGTCCATTTTATGATAAATAAAATGAATATAGGATCTATTGATATATGTAATTAATGTATTTGGGTAGTTTTTTTTCAATACTAAATTATTTTCTTGTTTGAATAAAATATGAGAAGAGTTTCCCTTTTATAAGAGATGGGAATTTCACTCTTGGAATTTCGTATAATACTAAATTCATTATAATTTATTGTCATGTTTAATTTTTTAGAACATGATAATATTAGAATATAATATTAGTATGACTCTAAATAATAACATAAAATAAAATTATTAAAAGGTAATATTATTTTTCCATATTTTCTTAAAACTCGAATTAACCTGTTTGATTATTACTATTATACCAATGCTTTTTACTCAAGGGTGTCAATATAGTTATAATAGAATAAATATTTGTCTATAAGTGGAAATTAGATGATAAAACGAAATATATCCCATTTATTTGGATGATTACACAATTTGTTGAATTCATTATTAATTTTAAAAATTAATTTTTATTAAAACTTATCATTAATCTTAATTTTTGAAATATTTATTAAATTTGAAATGGAAAATAATTCTAGATCATAAAATATTTAATATAATCATTTAAAACACCAAAATCAATTAAATATATATAAAAACTATTAAGGAATTATAAACCCCTCAAAAAACATTTTTTTATAATTCATAAATGTAAATACCCGAATTTTTCTTAGTAATTTTTTTTAATTATATAAAATTATTACGAGTCTGTGAAAATTGATTGTGCATGATTTTGAGGCCTGGTTTTCCCAAATGAATTTCTGATCCTTTATATGGGTAAATTTAGTCAGCTCGGGTGTGGAATTATCTATCATTTTAACCACTTCTTAGATGAAAAATCTGAGGGCACCATTGGATCTGTATGGCTGGAATTTTCTTAGGGTGGTTTTACATTGAGCCCAGTAGGTCTGGAGAAAAACTTAAATTTTGGGAACTCTTTTAAATTAAATGAAATAAAATAATTTTTTGTTATTTTATTTCATAAACCTCCAATGGAAAAATTAAAGGGTGGCATTTTGGTGTGTTAACACATTAAATGGATTGACCTGCCAACCTTAAGTAACGACGACATTGGGGAAATTATGAAGCTTCATAATTTATAAGCCCTATTAACTTCCCATGTCATTTCTTACTCTCCCCCTCTCCTATAAATATAGAGCATGGTGGAGGGGTATCAGAGAAACTTCTCCATGAAACGTTGTTTTATTGGAGTGACATAATAGGGAGCCCATGGAAGATGGAGTCGACCCATGTAGGAGGTGATATGCGATACTGAAACCCCAAATCAGGGTTTGACGTTCAAACGGTGGGGAGGATAGCTTTTTGTGTTGATGGAGAACAATGAAACTCTCTCAAATGTGAGTTCTCTATAATTTTTAAAGGAATGTGTTATTTTTCGTTTGTGCATTTTTTATTCTAACTTCCTTGTTCATGAAATTACAAGATGAAAGCGGGTCATCCAACTAATGGGTTTACCCATGATTCATTCGTTATTACTGGAGTTTATGGTGGGAAATATTGTGGGGTTAAACATGTTTATATATTCAATTGATATTATACACTTAAACCCCCTCAGTCTTATGATTTAACGCAAATGGTGTGGGACTAACAATACCAAGCCGAACCCTCTACTATTTATCTATACTTGCGCCACCTTGGAAGGCCACGAGCACGTTGATGCACACCACAAGTGGAAGGTCACCGCTCATTAGCTGCAGAGATGGGAGGAGGTGGTCGGAACGATGACTGGTCACGGGAAGGAAGGCATTGTAACTACCGAGCCACCGATGAACAAGAGGCATGACGGAGGTCGAACCCTCCGTCGGCGGGTCCTTCGGCGCCGCTGCCTCACCAAACGAATGACCTTCGGGACGTTCAGGAATCCGGGAGACCCAGGGGTTACACCTCCCCCCCCCCCGCCCGTATTGGAACAAACTGGGCCACTGCACGCATCTCGGGCTGCCACCCTCGAGCCAGGCCACTACCCTCGGACCGGGCTACTGCCCTTAGACTGGTAGGTTGCCCTAGGACTGGGCCGCTGCACTCGGACAGGGCAGCTACCATTGAACCTGGCCGCCACCTCGGGCGGGCCGCCAACCTCGGGATGGGCCACTGCCCTCATTCCAAACTGCCTCCCTCGAAGTAGGCCCCGCCCTCAGACCGGCCCCCGCCCTTGAACCGGGACACCCACCACGGAGCCGGGCCACCGCCCTCGTGCAGGGCCACCGCCCTCGAGCTGGGCCACTGCCCTCGAGTCGGGCCCCACCCTTTAGTAGGGCCACATACCTCAGATCCGGGACACAACCCTCATAAAAGGCTGCCACCCTCAGACCAGGACACCTGCCTAGTGGGTCGACGCCCTAGTGGGCCACCACCCCTAGACTGGGCCACTGACCCAGTGGGTTGGGATGCCCCTTTATGGTTTGGGCGGCACTTGTGGGCCACCCCTTTAGCATGCGAGACCAAACATCAGCCCATGGGCTGAGTCCACCATAGCCCAGCAGGCCTAGTCCACCTCGACACCACCTAGATCGGGTCAGGCCGGGTCGGTCCGATCGAGTCAGACCATGCTCGGGGCCAAACAAGACCAGCAACTGTCAAAGGGGCTTATCTTGAGGATTTGACGCCCATTTGACGAACCGTATATGGAATTGGTAAATTTGGAGCAATACGTTAGTTTTCCTCACTTCATTAGAGTTTCAGAGAAACTTGGAGTTTGGTCGATTTGGATCGCACCCAAATCCAACTGCGACCATATCAATGAAATGCCAATAACACATAGACTGAAGTCTGACTGGCATTCCATTCTTTGTGTGGGAACCCTTAGGACATGGCAGTTCATCAGGTCACTTCCTTGTTGGATTTTGTGCAGGTTTACATTCAACTGAGTGCTTGGGGAGCGATTCTCCCATGTACACTATGTACGGAAACCTACAGCTGGATGATACCTGACAACTGTTGACTTTTCGATTCTGATTGACTCGACATCCATGGTACGCGATGGGGAGGAGTACTTTATCAGACCATTATGGGGGTGGATGGTTCTCTGAGACCTCATGGTCCAGCATGGGAAGCATCCACAATACACGATGGGGAGGAGTACCTTTGCAAACCACATTGGGTTCGGGATGGCTTTGTGTGACTTGAAAAACCCACAGTACGTGAAGTGGATTAGTACTTTAGTAGATCAAGGTAAGTGGGAAGTGCATCTGTGTGATGATGCATGCCCACAATACTCGATAGAGGAGGATTTATCCATCATTTGAGGCATTCAATGTTGTGATTTTGGATGTTAATGGTTACAACATATAGAGTAAATCCTAGTGTGAGCAATCATTACTTTGTGCTTGTGATTGAGGTAATGTTATGTGGTACTTTACCTTCGTGGTGTTACCATGTGGTTTTTCATTGTGGAGTTATATGATACGTTCAGGGTCTCGGGGTCCCTAATAAGTATCATTATACTCACCCATTCTCGGGCATCACTGACTCCTTATTGTGTCTTTTGCAGATTATGTACAAAATATATTGAGGTTGAGGGATCCAAGACAAGATGGTGCTCAGAGGTGGACATTTGTCATGACCTGATGCGAAGGTGACAGGCAGTCGTGGAGTACTATGGAGGCGATCTGTACCTACCCTTTAGGTAGGATCCTTGGTGGATAACCCAATAGCTATTTTCCCTATTTCAATTGTATTTTTCCATTGAGTTGTAGATGTACTTTTACAGTTGGGTTTGTATTTTGGACCCCCTACATTCTGTACACATATACGACAACAATTTACATAAAATTTACTTCTTATTCTGTTCTATGACAATGTCTTTGTATATGATTAAAGGAAATGTCTTCTAGTTAGAGGGATACACCTTTCTGGTTCTAGTCACAGACCCCTGGCCTATGGAAGATGGACATGGTGTAGTCACGACATTGGCCCCAAGGGATGGTTCGTGCCAATGTGGCATCAGAGGAGTTTGATTTTACCGAATAACTAAGACTTTGATCTTTTATTTGTGGCTATAGTGATAAGTGTTTTGATTTTGATTTTTAGTTTGAGGAGTCTAGTTTGGGTGCAGCAGTCTACATATCCATACAACAAGACCCTAAACTCTGATTTCTGACATAGCATGCGAAAACACCTATTGTGTTTTTTTGAAAAGTCTTTCTTTTGTTTTCTTGAGTCAACCCACTAGGTATTACTTTTAAGAATAGAACACTTGTTTATTTTCTGGATGATTCCATGAAGATAGCCACCCTGGATCCCTGAGTGTGTACAAAATGACATACCACCTAGCAATGAGGTCTCGGTGTATGCCCCTCTCACAGTATTAGAACCTTTGGGTGGTGTACCGGTAACACCACTTTCCGTTGGGAAGCCGTTGTGACTAGCCCCACCAGAAGAGGATGCACGCTGACTGAGTGTGTTGCATGAGTTCCAGCGGCATAGGCTTCAGAGGTTCTAAGGTGAGATGGACATGTAGGTGACTGTGGAATGGATGGAGTCTATGGCTAAGGTTTTTTGCTTTGTTGGGACAGTAGCTGATTTTATAGTGATCTTGGAAGCCAATCTTTTTTAGGAAGCAGTAGAGATATGATCGAGCCTGATGCTTTAGATACATTATGAGGCGACCCACATCTAGGTGGTCATTTAAGTCCTTTTAAGGGAATATTTCTCACTAGAGACCTTACTGTCTGTGCGTATACAGGAGCTACTACAGTTACAACAGGGCAACATGACAGTGGCCCTGTACTCGACGAGGTTCATTGATCTCTCCTGCTACTTCACTAACGTGTTATGAGACCTCTTCTACAAGGCTTAGACCATTGAGCAGCATCTCCTAATCGAGATTAGAGAATCGATGGTATCCCTCAGAATTACGACATTGGTTGGGGTGCTTGAGATAACACTTTTGGTGGAGAGCTTCCTAGATGAGTAGGCACTGATAGTGAGAGCTACCACCAGATGACAGGTAGCCAGGTCATCTGCAGGAGGTTGTAGGAAGATGAAATAGAGGTCTAAGCAGACTAGACCCTCTTGTAGATGACATCGGGAAGCAGGTTCAGAGGTGAGAGGCTCACAAGGAAGAGGGAGATAGGTGAGGGGAACACAATATAACATGTGTGGCGGGAAGGGGTCATATGGCTCGCGACTGCCCGAACTTCCATACCGACGGCCAGCAGATGGTCGAGGGAACATCGAGGTAGAGGAAAAGGTTTGTGCGAGGAGGTTCACTAGGTGGAAAACATGGAAGAGGATATGGATGTGCAGCTGGCGGTGGGTGACGTTTCAAGATTTTACTACCACCAACGCCACATTGTCAACCCCAACCACAAGGTGCCGGAGGACAGGGATGAACATAGCTCTAGGCAGATGAGGCCTACAAAAATTGCGCTCAGGATATTATTAGAGGTACGATCTGTGTCTACTCTACCTTAGCTGCAGTACTTATAAACACATGATCATGTCACTCTTTTATTTCCACATCCCTCGTTCGGATCTCGGAGATTCAGGTGGAGCCATTGGATTAATCATTATCGCTAGAGACAACTACTAGAGAGGATTCGATGATTACACCCTTTTTCTAGAAATTTAATCTTACTCTTGGAGGAGATAGATTCTACTGGGATAACCTAGTAGCGGCATCGAGGCCTTTCAATGTCATCATGGGTATAGACATGATTTCCACAGTCCATGCTCAGATTTACAAGTTTATGTACAATGTGTCGTGTGTCCGCATGAATAGGACCGGGTTTTCCATCATCTACAAGAAAAGAACCTTTGCAGCATAAGATTAACTTACCCAGATGAGGGTGAAGCCAATTACTCATCAGTTGGATAGCCTTACCCTTAGAGTAGTTGATGTTGAGAGTCCAAGGTATCGTATAGCTGTGAACTTGTATGCTGATTTCATTCCTTATAATGTTCCATGACTAACTCCACACAAGGAGGTGGACATTTACATCGACCTATTCCTCTGTATGGAATCTATATCTACACAAGAATATCAGATGGCTCCCATGGAGCTTCGTGAGTTACATGTATAGTTGGAAGACTTACATGGAAAGGGGTTCATAAGACGAAGTGTTTCATTATGGGCAGCCTAGATTTTTTTTACCAAGAATACATATGTGAGTCCGAGACTATGTGTGGAAAATCGACACTAGAACTAGGTGAAAATTATGAACAATTATCCAATCTCGATGATTGATGAGTTTTTGATCAGCTGAAGGGAGCTCGCTGGTTTTCAATGATAGATCTCTAATCAAGCTATCATCAACTTAGGATACAAGATGGGGATGTGCATAAGATGACCTTCAGATGTCATTATAGACATTATGAGTTCATTGATATGCCTTTCTACATGACCAAATCCATAGAATAATTCGTGGGACTCATGAATAAAACCTTTTATCTATACCTTAATCGCATCATAGTGGTTTTCATCGATGATGTCTTTATTTACTCGGTGACGGAAGATGAGTATGAGTATCATCTATAGATGGTTCTGGATACACTTCTAGAGCACAAAAATTATGGTAAACTCTAGATGTTCCAATTATATGTGTGATAGGTACACTTTCTAAAAAAAATTATCTCATATGATGGAGTTGTAGTGGATTTAGTGAAGGTGGAGTCTGTGCTAGCTTGGGAGCCACCCAGAAGCATGACAGAGGTTCAGAGTTTCTTGGGGTAGGCTGGATAATACCAGAGATTCATGCCTGACTTTTCCAAAGTTACAGAACCCTTGTCAATTTTCTCAAATAAGGTGAAATCTTTCTTATGGACAGAGTGATGCCAATAGAGTTTCTCAGTGCTGAGGTAGATACTGATGATTTCCCCCATCTTGAGGCTGCCATAAGAGGGTTTTTGGAATGTTGTATACTACGACACATCAGGGACTAGGCTTGGAAGTGTCCTGATGCAGGAACGAGTAGTGATAGATTATGGTTCATGACAGCTGAGACAGTATGGGAAGAACAATGCTACACATGACCTGGAGTTTGAAATTGTGGTATTTTCCTTGAAGATGTGGCGACATTACACGATGGGTGAATGTTTTACAGTCTACTCCAATCACAATAGTCTCAAGTAAATAATCTATTAGAAACAAATGAACCTCAGACATTAGTGAAGGCTAATGTTCCTCGAAGAATATAACTTTGAGATAGTCTACACACTTGTAAAGAGGAATGTGGTAGTAGATTCACTTAGTAGGAGATTTTGATTGAAGTATTTGAGTGAGGTGACATAGTAGCTAGCCGCATTGCATATATCCTTCATATACAATGATGGAGAAGCATGCCACCAGTCTAGGGTTGTCACAGCCCCATTCCTTTAGTGAGTCAAAAGGCACTTCTTGGGGACACTGATAGTGAGGCTCAACATGCTTAGATATCCTCAGGGTAGTAACCTGATCGATTTTCTGAAGGTTTGGATCAGATCATTCTCATCAGAGGAAGAACCATGATACCGGTGGCGCTATAGGAGGAGGTGTTGAGAGAGTTCCATATGTCCCCTCTAACGGTATGTCCTGGTGTGGAGAAGAAGTATCAGGACCTCCAATATCAGCACTGGTGGCCAGGGATGATGAAGGAAGTAGCGGATTTTGATTCATGATGACTCAAATGTTAGCTTGTGAAGGTCGAGCACCATGTTACCGCAGGATTAGCTCATCCAATAGAGCTGCCATATTGGAAGAGGGATGGTATCTCCATTTACATCATGATATGGATTCCATGTACATCTAGGGGACATGATTCTATATGGGTGATTATTGACCGACTCATCAAGTCAACCCACTTTCTACCTATATGAGAGTAGGGATCAGTAGAGGGTTGGGGATGCCTCTATGTATAGGAGAACGTGTGACTTCATGGGGTTCCTTAAACAATATTCTTTGACTATGAAACACATTTTATAACCTATTTGTGTACGAGATTTCAGGTGGAATTTGGGACTCATCAGCTTTTGAGCACCGCCTTTCATCCTCTGATGGATGATCAGACATTGTGGACCATTCATATGCTAGAGGAAATGATTCATGTATGCATCCTAGATTTGGTTCGTAGTTGGATGGCTCACTTTCCCTTATTGGAGTTCACTTACAACAATGTTTATCACTCCACCATCGCTATGGAGCCATTCTAGGTCCTATATTGCGGATCTTTCCTATCACCTATATGCTAAACAGACCCAAGGGAGTCAGCACTTATGGGTAAATAGTTGATACGGGCTACCACTAAGAAGGTTCATATCATCCAGGATCTGATGAAGTCTATATAGAGAGGATAGAAGTAATATGCTGATAGAAGAGAGGGAAATTTGTAGTTTCGGTAGGGGTACCACATATTTATGAGAGTCTCTTCTAGATGGGGAGTTTAGATATTTGGCTGAGGTCGCATGGTATCACCAAGGTTTATCGGGCCATTTCTGACACATCAGATGCTTTTTTAGATGGAATACTGCTTGGAACGTCCACCATAGATGGAGAAGGGCACGATGTCTTCCACGAATCCATGTTGAGGAGATACGTGCACAACCCATCTCAAGTAATCGACCATATAAAATTGGACATAGATGATGTAACGATGTTTACAGAGGTTCCATTAGAGATTGAGGATTGACATAATCAGGACCTTTTTGGGTGGTTGATTCCTCTGATGTGCGTTCGCTGGCTACATGTTACCCTCTAGGAGAGGACATGGGAGTAAGAGGAAAAGATTCATTCTCAGTACCGCGATTTTTTTCATTAGTCTATGTTGTGTCTTTCAGGGATGTAAATATCTAATATGGAGAGAATGTAAAGACCGATATTTTTTAATTTATTTTTTTAATTATATTGAATAATTACGAGTCTGTGAAATTTGACGGCACATGATTCTGGGACCTGTGTGCCATGAAATTATTTATAAACCTTTTTTTCTGTTACGTTCAGTAAATGCGTGAGCATGGTTTTCTAACTTTTGAACCATTTCTTGGATTAAAATAATGACGGAACAGTTGAATCTGCCGCGCCAGGATTCGCTCAAGGGAGACATTACATGGAACGCAGATGGTCCGGAGAAAAATTTATGTTTTGCAAATTTTATAAAATGAAATGAAATGAAATAATTTTTTTTATTTTATTTCATAAACCTCCAACGATCCCATTAAAGGGTGGGGTCGGCGGTGTGTCAATCCATTTAAAGGCTTTACCTGCCAAGCATAAGTAATGATAGCTTTGGGTAAATTAGGAATATTCCTTATTAATGACCCCCATTAACTTCCCTCATCATTACATACTCTCCCCCTCTACCATAAATAAAGAGATTGGGGGGAGGGGTATCAGACAAGCTTCGCTAAACAGAAAATTTCTATCAGAGTTCCATAATGTGGAGCCCTTAGAGGACTTAACCATCTCTTGTAAGAGGTGAGGTGCTACACCAAAACGCCAAACCAGAGTTTGATGTTCAAGAAGCGGTGTGGAAATCATGTTGTGAGGACGATGAACAAAGAAACTCCTTCAACTGGGAGAGATATCCAACATTTCAAGGTATAGGGTTAATGTTTTTTTCATTTTTTATTCCCACTTTACCATTCTTGAAATTATAAGAATAACACAGGTCAACCGACTGATAGGTTGACCTGAAATTCCTTCATCGTTTCCAGGGGATATTTAGGGGGATAATTAGGGGTTAATCATGTTGTTTAATTCAATTTTTATTAAACCCTTATCCCCTGTCATGTTTACAATCTATCTCAGAGGGTGTAGGCCAACTAAACCTGGACTGAACCCTCTCCTATATTTATATCCTTGAGCCACCTTGAAAGGCAGTGAGCACGTCGACGCATGCCGTAAGAGGATGGTCATAGCTCATCAACCGCAGAGAACAGGGGAGGTAGCCAGAATGACGACCGGCCATGGGAAGGAAGGTGACGTGACCGTTGTGCCATTAGTGAAGAGAAGACGCGGCGAAGGCCGAACCCGACTCTAGTGTGTTTCTCGGTGACCGAGTTGTGCCTACATGGCGCCACCACCACACCAAACGAACGACCTTCATGTTTTTTGGGAATTCGGTTTCCCAGGGGGTTACACCCCCTCCCCCCCCCCATTTCAGACCAAACTGGGCCTCCGACCTTGAGTCGGGCTGACACCATCATAGTTGGCTGCCTCCCTTAGAGAGGGCCACCTCCATTGGGTCGGGCCGCTTCCCTCGGAGCGGGATTCCACCCTCAAAACCGGGCCACCTCCATTAGACAGGGCCACTACCCTCATACGAGCGTCCACCCTCTAGCCGGGATGCTGCCCTCTAGCTGGGCAGCCTCCTTCTGAGTGAGTTTCCGCCCTCAGACCGGGACGCCACCCTCCGACCGGGCCGCCGCCCTAGGACCCAGCTGCCACCCTCGATCCGGGCTGCCACCCTTGAGCCAGAACGCTACTCTCAGGACGAGTCACCACCCTCAGATCCATGCCACCACCCTTGGGATGGTCTTCCTCCCTCGAGTCGGGCCGCTGCCCTCGCCTAGAGTTTCTACCCTCGGAGCCGGGCCGAAACCCTCGGAGTGGGCCGCAATTTCCCCACACAGGTAAGGTGGGAAATCGACCTAGCAGGCCATGTTCACCTCGGCCCCCGCCATGTCCGGGCCTAACCAGACCCCGACCCAACTGGACCCTAGCCCAATTGGGATTGGAAACACTCAGAGGTGATTATCTTGAGATCCAGATTTCCTTTTGATGAACCGTTTGCGGCGTTGGCACCCTTGGAGGAAGGCATTATTTTTTCCATACTCAATTAGAGTATTGGGTAAACATGGAGTTGGGATGGGTTGGATCTCACCTGAATCCAACCAGGGCATCAGCACTGAAATTCCAATAATGCATAGACCGGGCGTATGAATGTCACAGCATCTATTGTGTTGGAAAACATAGGACATAGAAGATCATCAAGTTACTTCATTGTGAGACATTGTGCTGGTTGAGATATGACTGATGGCTTGGGGAGTTGTTATCCCAAGCGCACTATGTACGGAACCCTGCAACAGGCTGTGACCTGACGAATGTTGACTTTTTGACTCAATGTTTCCCGATGGGGACGGTCGGTGATGAGGAGGAGTACCTTATCCGGCCAAGATGTGGGTGCGTGGTTCTATGAGACCGGGTGGACCACGGTGGGGAGTAGTCGTAGTACGTGATTGGGAGGAGTACCTTTGTAGTTAATTTTTTTTTGGGGGGGGGCTCTGTGTGACCTGAAAGACCCAAAATACATGATGGGGAGAAGTAAAATAGTATTTCAAGGTTAGTGAGAAGCACCTATGTTTGATGCGGTAGGCCCATTGTACTCGATAGAGGAGGAGTTCTCTAGCAGCTGAGGACATCAATGTTGTGACATGGGATGTTACTAGTTACTATCCCAAGAATAAATCCTAGAGTGAGATATCTTTACATTGTTCTTGTGATTGTGGTTATACTATGAGGTACTTTAGATGTGTGGTAAATTACCTTAGTTGTGTTACCCTTTGGTTTTTCTTTGTGGAATTCTTGGAGACCATTGGGGTCTTAGGGTCCCTATTGAGTATCATTATACTCACACATGAACGGGCTTCACCCAATCCTTGTTGTGTCTAGTATAGATGACATACAAAATTGATCGAGGCTGATGGAGCTTGGACTGGACGGTTCTCGAAGGTGGAGATTCAGAGTGACATGGTGCGAAGGAGCTAGGCGGACGTGGAGTACTATGGAGGAGATCTGTACCTACCCATCATGTAGGATCCACGCTGGATAATCCAGAAACTGTTATTTCTTTTCCAGTTGTATTTTTCTTTTCAGTTGTACTTCTTCTTTTAGAGTTGGGAATGTATTTTTCTTCCCTATACATTCATTACAATTTTACTAAAGCAGTTTACATCACAGTTATTTCTTACTATGCTCTTGGACAGTGTGTTTGTACAGGTTTAAAGGAAATGATTTCCAATTATAGGGATACACCTTTCCAGTACTAGTTTTGATCCCCTGGCCAATAGAAGGCGGGCAACGGGTAGTCATGACACTTGTCCTAGGGGACGGGTCGTGTCAATTAAATCAGTTTTCTGATTTTTTCAGAAGAACAGTGGTAATGATTCATAAGAAATTAAAGAAATTATATTAAAAAAAATAACAATTTTGATGGTAAATCATATTTACATTAAATTTTTAGATCCTAACATATCCTAAATTTATCAGTATGTCCATCTTTTATAGAAAATAAAACAAATAGAATGAAATTATTGACATTTCTGTAAATATTATAACATAAAGGTAAAATTCATATATAAATGGAAACAAAGGGTTATATATTAGATGTTTGGATGAAAACTTGTGTTATCGAATAATTCAATAAATGTTATTAATTTTTGGCAGCATTTTATGATTATTTATTATATTATTTTTAACATAAATTACTAGGTTTAGCCTTTCCCTGGAGACATAAATTTAATATGCTCACTATTCATAATGAAAAAATTTATGAGATTTATATACCAAATCATTCATACTGATCCCAAATATGAAATCCATTTCCATGAATCAAAACATAAAATTGGAAGAATATAATTTAAAAGTAAACTGTAAAATGAAATTAATACAATTTTATAGAAAATGACTTTTTAAACATAAGAAGATTTTTAAAGAAAATTCATGTATAAAATTTATTTCACAGAAACTGATTGGATTATTTTTTACATATTATTTGTAAATAGTTTTTTAAAAATATTCTATATAAATTTTAGATTCTATACTGTAATGGAAAATTTAGATTTCAATAAAAATTAGTTTCATTTATCTATTTGTTGAGAAATGAAACATTTCAGAAAAATTAAATAATTTCACAATAGAGTATGTTTTTAATGATGATTTTAAATATTATATTTATTTAAGAAATAATTTTTTTAATGGTTCTATATATAATTAATTTAATTCTATTAGAGAATGAAATAATTTTTTTAAGAAAACAAGTAATTGATAAATAAAATTGATTTAAAAAAATAGAGTTCTTATTTCATAATTAATCATTAAATATTATTTAATTTCATAAATTATATATATATAATAAATTAGTTAAACCAATTCATACACACTAACTAAATTTCTAGGTTATATTTGTCCAATTTAAACAATAATATTTCATTGTTCATTAGGCTCAGTGTTGTATGTCCTATACGATATAAAAAAATTTCATTTTTAAAATCTCAGGATATTAGAAATATTCATTCAAAACTTATCGGAATCCATATGTGGATTTATAAGATAATTTTAAAGAAATAATGGATACATTTAGTAGTAATAATTACATGAAATAATATAATTGTCTTTAAAATGTATAATGGCAACAAAATTTGATATATTCGAATTTGAGATAAATATAGAAAAATTAAGCACGTAAGAAGAGGTAATGGAAGGTGTTGGATATATTTTTATATACATTATCACACTTTCTAGCCTTAATGAAAATATTTAATATCAAATGTAGTATCCTAAACTGAGCCAACCTGAGAATCCACCTGAGTCAACCTATTATGATGATGTATAATAAAGATAGTAGAAAAAAATCTAGAATATAAAAAAAACAAATAATGAATGATTATAGAGGAATCAGTGGAGATACAAGTAGAGAAAAATAATGATATCAAAAATTGAATAAAACCTAATGTATGTCACATCATAGTGTGATGAACATCACCTCCAAACCAACCCACTACGATGGCAGTAATAACTGGAGAATTAATCATGCTATAAGATTCCCTTCTATTTACTGAAATACTTTAAAAAAACATCTACCACTTCCAAAAGGAAAAATTAGTGGGTTATAAAAAATCCTAGTAATATTCAACAATAAAATATATACATGGTCTATTTCTATAATTAAATATATATAAATTTAATAAATAGTTTTTCAATGTACTATAATAAATCCAAACCATTTCATAGTCATTTTCCCATTGTTTTTCAAAACACCATTCTTATTTAAAAATTCTAAAATATGAAAAAAATTGTATAAAACCTTATGTATAATAGATTTATCATGAGGTATGTATGTAAAAACATATCCATTAAATAAAATATCATGTGAACAAATATGATACAAAATCGTATAATAAATGTGGACAATCTTTCCTAAAATAATCCACTATACAATAAATAAATCAAATATGACAAATCACAAAATATTGGACCAAGAAAATGGGAATAATTATTATAAATTAAATATCCAAAACAAAAATAATGTTTAATCAATACAATATTGAGTCCTACCATAATCCATAAATATACAAATGGTTATGTTATATCGGTTCCACACCCTCTAAGGCTACATACATCTATTTCTTGATGCAACCACAATTTGAAATGTGACTTGTTCATAAAAATCCACGGAAAAGACATCCTCAACTTATTTATAAGGAATTTTAAATTTCATGAAAATTCACTTTAGGGTTTTAAACAAAATATAAATATTAAAACCAGACTTTTTAAAAAAAACACATTGTCTAAAAAAATTATTTTTAATGGAAAATAATTTATAATTATTTATCTTCCATAAATATAACGCCCCGACCCTAGTTACCCAGAGTCAGTGAATTATTTTAATATATTGGAATGATTACAAGTAATCATGTCCCGAAAGTCCGATCAGTTCAACAGTCTTGGAAAATATATTACATACATGAATGTTACATTACACTTCATAACATACAAAACAAGATAATAAATCTTTTATGAACGCCATTATTCCCTTGTCTTAGCCCTTCATATCAATCAAAATACAATTCTAGGAATCTTGGGAAAAATAAAACATAGAAAGGGGTGAGAACAGATGCTCAGTAAGGATAATAATATAGAAGAAACTTTCATAAATAAGCATAAACATTTAAGAAAATGTATAAGTAAATCAAAATCCTTTTTAAACTTGAACTTCAGTATAATATGGCTGAAATAAAATGTAATAATGTCTTCTACTTATTCACATAGACATTATACTAGTCGAATAATCACAAGAAATATCACTAACTACTTTCATAATGATGGAATGCATATTGTTGAACTTTAATTTCTTTGTCAAGGCCTCGTGCCAAGACCTAGGTGCTAACTGTAACCGGAACCCTACCCGGGGTGCCTCTAATAACCAGACACCTACCCGGAGTGCCTCTAATAACCGGAAACCAACCCGGAGTGCCTCTAATAACCGAACACCAAACCGGAGTGCCTCTAATAAATGGAAACCAACCCGGAGGGTCTGTAGTAATCAGACCCCATCCCGGAACATACTATTCCAACACATTCATCTTAAGAAGAGGATGAAATATAACATAAAAATTCGTATTAAAACAGGAATACGAAATGTCAATAATTTAACCATAAACCGTGAATGGTATAAGAATAAAACATCCATAGTCAAACATATCACAAAACCATCAAAACAATATGGAATATTGGTATCATGATAAATCAACTTCAAAACGAGTCTAAAATATACTAAAGGATCCTGACCTGGATGAAAATGATTTGTAAAAAACTTTGAGGGAAATTCACCTTTTTCATGGAAAACAATTACAAGTCACACAATTTAGAAAATAAGTAATTTAAAGACATTTTGGAATCAAAGTGTCGCATACAACTTTGAAACTTTTGAAATGAATTAACATTTTTAAAACATTCATGTCCATATAAATAAATCCTTAAAAATCATTTTGAAAACAATGACATTAATGAAAATGATTTAGAAGAATAAATATTTAAATCATATAAAAACATGTTTTAGAAAAAAGTAACTTAAAATTAATCCCTTTTAAAACACTTTTATGAAACATGGACATGGATAATAAATATTTCCCAGTAGATAGTAAAAACAACCTCCGATAATAAAGAGATTGTGAAATTAACCCATACCAATTTTGGTAACTTACTAAACATACACCCCAAGAAAGATGTATCATACAAAGAATATGTAAATACACATAAATTTAAGTGTATTATAAAAATAATACAATTATGGGCAGTACAAACACCACACATAAGGTAATAATGGCAATATGGCATGAATCTCACAGGAATAAGGAGTGAGATGAAAACCCCTTACCTTGTGTCCGACATGACCCATTCGTTCTTTAATATCTAGAAAAATAAACTAATGTTAATTTATAGTTGATTAAGAACCTTTTTCAAGTTTATTATTCCTTTTATATCACTTATTACCTTGTTATAAACATTATGTAATCATTTAAGTTAATTATGTTCATTTTGTCAATATTTGGCACATGAGTAAAAAATGAACACCTTATAGTTACAAGTTGTTCACATGGTTAAAAGATAATTATATACAGAATGATATATATGATGTATATATCATATATATCATATGTATCATAAATATAGATGTATTAATAATAGTACATATCATTTTGGTGTAATAATGAAATGTACCGTTCATGGAGACGGTAATCCGTATGTACGCATGAACGCTACATTCATCACTATTTCTTATTTTAATGGAATTAAAACATAATGATACAAATTTATATTATAATTATAGTATAATATTTTATATATAATATCATTAACTCCATCCTTTATACATCCCACATATGGTATTAATGAGTCATATCCCTTTGAGGGGGTGGTAGTCCGCACTTCCTCAAATTAAATTATCGCATTTAATCATAATGAAACCCATTAAGGTATGTTCTAAAAGAAAAATACAGAAGTATGAAGAAACCAAATACATAATATATATCATATAAAAATATAGTGCCACCTTAATGGCCACCATGAGAGGCGGTATGAGTTAATGGAACAATAATCGTTTCATGAGGCGTTAGTTTTCCGTCCACAGAAACATTATGTTCTTCACCCATTATGTGGAGGTGTGTGTAACTGTAATTCAAATATATCTCATAAAACATCCTAGTATATTGAGTATACAAGTTTTGTTATAATAGAAAGTTATAAAAAGAGTTTAGGGGTTGGATAAGTAAAATAAAAGAAAATTAATTAAGAGAAATTGTTACCTTTAATTTGGGTAACTTCATTTGGTTTGAACCAAAAGGACTATTTGAAGTGCCTTATGCCAAAGGTAAGGCTTCTAGGAGGAGAAGAGGGATGTAGGGAGCTTAATTTGGCAGAGTTCGGATGAGACTAAATGCTTGAGATGTTTGAGGAATTGGTTAGAAGTGGTCTCCTTTTATAAGGGGGAGGAGGGGCTCTTTAAGAAAGTGTGAAAATATTATTTTATTATATAATGATATTCGGTTTTTAAAGGTCCAAAAATCATTAGATTCTAAGATAAGCTGAATCATGGTCGAAATAATACCATACAATAAAAATTGGACAGTTTTTTGATATTATTTTAATATTTAAAATGTAATTTATTTAAATCATTTATTAATGAGGAAAATACTACTTTATTATATTGTTCTTAATAATTTAATTTATTCGATGTCTAAAAATTATACAAAAATACCATGATGTAGGAAATAATTTTAGCTTTCCAATAAATATTTATAGTCAAAAATATTACTTATATAACAACATATAATAATTAATTACTGAAAGGTTTTTGTTTTTTTTTCAATTTTGCCTTTACATTAAATTAATTATTATAAAGTGTCATTATCATTCATAAGTGGCTCCATGTGGTCCCCAAATATATCCAAAGATGCCTATGGTCGACCATTACTCATCGAATAAGGTTAGGTCATGTCTTAATGTAATTTTTAATTATTACAATATTCTTTTTACCTTGATTTACCCTATTTACCTTTAACCACTGTATATAAAAGTAAAAATTACAATTTACCGGAAATTATTTTTATCTTATTGAACCACATTTAACTCCTTGATATTAACCATGTCTCTCGGATTTTCAAATTTCAACTCACAGAAGTGGTAAGATTATGTTTTATGTGATTTTTCAAATTCTTCTAGGAGGTGGGTAAAAGACAGCGAAAAGTTCAATAAATTTTTTATGTATTTATAATTATTATAAACTGACTCCAATGAATTACAATTTACTTATATAAGTATTATGTATCTATTTTAACATAAATTAATTTAAATAAAATAAATAATTATTTAAATGACAAGAAATCGGTTTTAACCAATAACTCAGTGTTTTTCACTATTCATGAAAAATTGACGGTTCTCCGAAAAATACCATAAATTCAGCCTAAGCTATATTTGATTTTATGAATTAAAAAATGATGTCTATTTTACCAAATTAAATACATATAAGTTGCATTAATTAATTTAAAAATTAATTCATTTTGTAAAAAAAAATAGAGTGTTTTTATGGAATAATAACAATCAAAAGATTGACATATGTTTATGTCTAGTTTAAATGTGAAATTACGTCCAATAACCAACATTGTATTAAATGGAAAAAATATAATCTAAATATACCTTCAAACCAATCAAATTTATAATTTATCACTATTAATTATTTCAACTAAAAAATATGTTTTTGATTAAAATTTAGTAATTTTCACTATTCATCGGAATATGAAAGTCTTCCGAAAAGCACCAAAATTTCACCCTAAGATAATTTAGATATTCTGAATCCAAAAATGAAGTCCGTTTTGAAAGATAAAATTTATAAAATTTCAAAAAGTGGGTATTTATATTCATAACGGTTAGTTTGATTGGTTGTGGAGTGTTATAACTCGAAGTTGCGTACAACACACGCTAATATATTATTCAAAGTGAAGCATACCGTGGAAGCTTGGGTTGTTACATTATCCCCTCCTTCAATAAATTGCATCCTCGCATTTCGTAATAGTTATTCAAAAATAAAAGGATGAAAATAGAAAATATATTTGTGGGAAAACCCATATCAGAAATTGGGTTAATAAAATTTAGTCTTAAAAAGAGGAAAATATAAATGAAAGGGTAACCACCAAATTATGATCTCGATGAGGAGTACATTGGTGGAAATTAGAGACATGTAATTGGAGAAAAAACATAAATATTTATAGGTATTTATTGAGGTCATCAATCACAATAAAATGTAGAATTGTGGGCCTCAATGCCACCAAACTATGATGATTTAAAATACCATCGGTTCAACAAAAAGTAAGGTAATAGGATAAAACGTTTTTTTAAATCCCTTTCCAAAAGTTTAATAATTAATTCATACATAAAATAAGAGTATATATATATATGTATATATATACTTGACAAGTAGAGTTTCATCCTTCAACTAATTCCTACTACAAAATCGTCTTTAACTCTAAAAGATTTAATATATATATATATATATATTCTATTCATCCTAATTGTAAAGGGTTCCAAAAATAATGAATTTATAATTCACATATCCGACCCTTTAATAAAACTACATTATTCAATCCAGGACATCATAGGGGGCATGTGGTAGGTGATACACCCTTGTCGCCCTTCGGTTGTGGGTTCAAGTCTTCTGGGCTTGCTGAATGCGATGGGTTAACGCCCAACCTCCGGGTTGTACTTTTTATGGAAATACAGAAATAATACGATACTATAATTTTCCAAAATACTTTTTCCCAGACTCACAGTCCAAAATTTATAAGGTTGGTAAACACAATGAAGATCCTCTTTTTTCACGTAATAGTATGTGAACACATTCATCATGTATTCTTTTAAAATATGGTAACACCCTGAATTACCATAAAACATTATTGATTATATTCATTCTCCCTTATTCTTTATATAATATTAGATATATTTCTTATATCCAAAAACATTGGATATTCCAACAATGATGAAATAAATAAACCATTAATCGGTTCCAAGGTAGTCAAAAATATCAAATATAATTTATCGAAATAAACCATCTCTTATTCCAAAATTACAACCTTAGTATCAAGACCATATTATCATTTTCCTTTCCTTCAACCATGTATTTTCAAAAAAAAATTTAACTCGCTGTTGAGTCACTTTTCATAGTACCATATAATCTCAAATCCTCAATGAAATAGTACCGTAGTACAATCATTATTTATCTCTATATTTCATATAACCAGTACATCATTGATACAACACTAAAATGAAATAATTATTTAGTAACAACATAATAACACTAGTCATTCCTCTTCATCTGTGGTAGTAACATAACATTATTATTATCCAATACTAACATTTGGTTTTTACTCTGATGATTTGGGCATTGGTTTGTGTAGTGTCCCAACTCCATGTAGATGAATAATTGTACATTTGAAAACATTTTCTTACCCTTGTAGTCATGTACATGGTGTCCTTTTTCTCCACACTTATAACAAACTCTTATTCCCTTTAAGAATTTACCAAGTTGATTCATTGCACATTTATCACATATTGGAAAATCCTTCTTTCACTTATTCGCTTTATCCATATTTCTTTCTACCATTTATTTCGTCTCTGGATTCACTTCAAAGCCATAGGATTCAGAGAGTTATTTACTGATCTTTTGATACTATTTATTCCTATGATGATAATATGTGGGAGACTTTTTCCTTTCTAAATGTTGTCTTAATACCATGAATGGTATGGACCTTCATACTCTTTGGATCATACGTATTGTTGGAGTTCTCATTCCTTCTACTGGGCACCATTTCTACACAATGGAATACACTAAGTCAGTTTATGAATCAAAATTCATAATTCCAAACATGTAAAATTCCTAATATATATTGAATAGTTTTTGGATATAATCCATAATGACAAAAATGTTTTCTTTTAGGAGGTATATACTCATAAACCCTTCACAGCGGTTTGAAAAGAAAATGAGATTTATCTTAAGCAAATTCCCAGGGAGTGTCATAACCAATAGTACAGCAAGGCCCGTTGTCATGCACCAGTTCTCGTTCGAGTCTAGCTCAAAGCGGTGTTTTTGGGTTTAACCCCTAGGAACATCTGTGCCAGAGCCGCCTCTACCTACTTGTATCCAGACAAGGATGTATTTATTGAAAAACTCACAGAATCTCTACAATATCAAAATTCTTGGATGTTCTTCTATAATAATCCTCAAAGTTTATCTTAGGGTAATGTGATTCAATCAGAGTTTATCTAAATATAATTTCCAAGGTTATTTCTAAACTTCCTCTGATACCAACTGTAACACCCCGACCCCAGTTACCTAGAGTCGGTGTATTATTTTAATACATTGGCATGATTAAAAGGAATCAAGTCCTGACGGACCGATCAGTTTAGTATTCTTGGAAAATAGATTACATACATGAATGTTACATTAAACATCATAACATTCAAAACAATATAAATAATCTTTTAGGAATGACATTATTCTTTTGTCTTAACCTGGCATATATATCACAATACAGTTCTTGGAATCCTGGGAAAAATAAAAAAAGAAAGGGGTGAGCTCTGGTTCTCAGTAAGGATAATAATATAGCAAAAACATTCATAAATAAGCATAAACATTTAAGGAAATGTATAACTAAAAGAAAATAATTTTAAACATGAACTTCAGCATAATATGGCAGAAATAAAATGAAATAATGTCATTTACCTATTCACATGGACATTATACTAGTCGAATAATCGCATGAAATATCACTAACCACTATCATAATGATGGAATGCATAATTCTGAACATTAATTTTCTTTTCAAGGCCTCGTGCTAAGACCTAGGGGCTAACTGTAACCAGATCCCAACCCGGGGTGACTCTAATAACCGTACACCAACCTGGTGTGCCTCTAATAACCGGACACCAACCCGGAATGTCTCTAATAACCAGACACCAAACTGGAGTGCCTATAATAACTAGACAACATCCCGGAGGGTCTGCTATAACCGGACCCTAACCCAGAACATACTAGTCCAACACATTCATCTTAAGAAGAGGATGAAATATATCATAAACATTCATATTAAAACTAGCATACGAAATTTCAATACGTTACCCATAACCCATGAATGGTATAAGAGTAACACATCCACAATAAAACATACCACAAAACCTTCAACACAATATGGAAGATTGGTATCATGATAAATCAACTTCAAAAAAAGTTTAAAATCTATTAATGGATCTTGAAATGGATGAAAATGATTTGTAAAACTCTTTGATAGAAATACACCTTTTTAATGAAAGACATTTAAAAGTCAAACAATTTATAAAATTAGTCATTTAAAGACATTTTTGAATCAAAGTGTCCCATACCACTTTGAAACTTATGAATGGAATTAACATTTTTAAAATGGTCATGTCCATATAAATAAATCCTTAAAAATCATTTTGAAATCATTGACATTAATGAGAATGATTTAGAAGAATAAATATTTAAAAAATTTAAAATGATGTTTTAGTAAAAATTACCTTATAAATAATCCCTTTTAAAACATTTTTATGAAACATGGACATGGATAATAAATATTTCCTTTTATATATTTATGTAAAAACAACATCGGATAATAAAGTGATTGTGAAATTAACCCTTACCAATTTTGGTAACATACGAAACATACACCCCATGAAAGAGGTATCATAAAATTAATATGTAAATACACATAAATTAAAGTGTATTACACAATTAATACAGTTATGGGCAGTACATACACCAAAAAAATGTAATAGTTGCAATATGGCATGAATCTCACAGGAATAAGGAGTGACATGAAAACACCTTACCTTGTGTCCAAAATGACTCGTTCATTATTTAACATCCTGAATGATAAACTAAAGTTAATTTATACTTGATTAAGAACCTTTTTCCAGTTTATTATTACTTTTGTATCACTTAATACCATTTATAATCATTATGTAATAATTTATGTTAATAACATTCTTTTTTTCAATATTTGGCACTTGAGTAAAAAATGAACACCTTATAGTTACAAATTGTTCACATGGTCAAAAGATCATTATATCTAGAATGATATTCATGATATAGATATCATATGTATCATATGTATCATAAATATACATGTATTAATAATAGTACATATCATTTTGGGGTAAGAATGAAATGTACCGTTCACGGAGACGGTAAGTCGTACGTACGAATGAACGATACATTCATCTCTATCTATTATTTTAATGGAATTAAAACATAATGATACATATTTATATTATGATTACAGTATAATATCGTATATAATATCATTAACTTCATCCTTTATACATCCCATATATGTTATAAAAGTGTCATATCACTTTGAGTGGGCGGTAGTCCGCACTTCCTCAAATGAAATTATCGCATTTACTCATAATGGAAACCATTAAGGTATGCAATAAAAGAAAAATAAAGAAGCATGAAGAAACCAAAAACATAATATATATCATATATAAAAACAGTTCCATCATAATGGCCACCATGAGAGGTGGTATGAGGTAATTGAACAATAGTCGTTTCGTGAGGTGTTGGTTTATCGTCCGCAGAAACATTATGTTCTTCACCCATTAGATGGAGGTGTCTGTAAGTGTAATTCAAATATATATCATAAAAAATACTAGTATATTGAGTATACTTCTGTTTTTATAAAATAAATTAATAAAAAGTGTTTAGGGGTTGGAGAAGTAAAATAAAAGAAAAGAAATTAAGAGAAATTGTTACCTTTATTTTGGGTAACTTCCTTTGGTTTGAACCAAAAGGACTCCTTGAAGTGCCTTCTTCCTAAGGCATGGCTTCTAGGAGGAGTATAGGGATGTATGGAGCTTAATTTGGCAGAGTTTGGACGTCCCTAAAGTCTTGAGATGTGTGAGGAATTGGTTAGAAGTGGTCTCCTTTTATAAGGGGGGAGGGGCTTTTTAAGAATGTGTGAAAATATTAGTTTATTATATAACGATATTCGGTTTATAAAGGTCCAAAAATCATTAGTTTCTAAGATAATATGACTCATGGTCTAAATAAAATCATTCAATAAGAATTGGACATGTTTTGGATATAATGTTAATATTTATAATGTAATTTATTTAAATCATTTATTAATGAGGTAAATACTACATCATTATATTGTACTTAATAATTTAATTTATTCGATGTCTAAAAATTATAAAACAAATACCATGATGTAGGAAATATTTTTACCTTTCCAATTAATATTTATAGTCAAAAATTTTACTTATATAACACCATATAAAAATTAATTACTAAAAGGTTTTTGTTTATATCAATTTTTCCTTTACATTAAATTAATTAATCTGAAGTGTCATTATCATTCATTAGTGGCTCCATGGGGTCCCAAAATCGACCCAAATATTCCCATGGTCGAATATTAATCATAAAACAAGTTTAGGACATTTGTTAAGATAATTTTGAATTATTACAATATTCTTTTTACCTTGAATTACACAATTTATCTTTAACCGCGGTAAATAAAAGTAAAAAGTTACTTTTCAACAAAAATTATTTTTCCCTTATTGAACTACATTTTACTCCTTGATATTAACCATGTGTCTCGGATTTTCAAAATTCAACTCACAGAAGAGGTAAAATTAAGTTTTATGTAAATTTTCAAATTCTCCTAGGTGGTGGGTAAAAGACAGTGAAAGTTCAATAAATTTTTTATATATCTAAAATTATTATAAACTGAATCCAATTAATTACAATGAACTTCTTTTAGTATTATGTATATATTTTGACATAAATTAATTTAAATAAAATAAATAAATATTTAAATAAAAAATCTCTTTTAACCAATAACTCAGTGTTTTTTACTATTCCTGAAAAAATGATGATTCTCAGAAAAATACCAAAAATTCGACATAAGCTATGTTTTATATTATGAATTAAAAAATTATGCCTATTTTACCAAATTCAAAACATATAAGTTTCATTAATTAATTTAAAAATTCATTCCCTTTGTCAAAACAAATAGCGTGTTTTTAAGAAATCGTAACTTTCAAAAGATTGACACTTGTTTATGTCTGGATTAAATATGAAATTATGTCCAATGACCAACATTGTATTAAACGATAAAAATATATTCTAAATATTCATTCAAACCATTAAAATTCATAATTTATCACTATTAATTATTTCAATTAAAAAGATGTTTTTAATTAAAAGTTAGTAATTTTCACTATTCATCAAAATATGAAAGTTATCTTAAAAGCCCCAATATTTAACCCTAAGCTAATTTCAATATTCAGAATCAAAAAATGAAGTCCATTTTGAATGATAAAATTTATAAAACTTCCTAAAGTGGGTATTAGTATTCATAACGGCTAGTTTGATGGTTGTGGTGTGTTATAACTCGAAGTTGCGTACAACACATGCTACTGTATTATTCAAAGTTAAGCGTACCGTGGAAGTTTGGGGTGTTTCAATAAATAACTTTAATTCCATTAAGAAATTAAAATATTCTTCCATAAATAATAAAAATTCATAAAATTATCCCATTATATGGAATTAATATCTTCAAATGGTATAAAACTAGATTTATTTTACAATAGTGATTGGAAACCAATAGACTAAAATTCCATGGATAATGGAAAATAAGAGGCTAAAATGTTTTAATAGACAACACTATATAATCATGAATCTGAACATAATCATATCCAAAACCATAACAACAACCGAAGACAAAGAAGAAACAAATAGAATGCGTACTGAGAGAGGCGCATCACAATAACGATAATGAACGATCACTGAATGATTAATCTGGATTGAGTGGAGATATCTAAATTAATCTAGGGAAAAATATTGATAATGATATGATGGATTCATGGTCAAATAAAAATATAATCCATTTTACAGAGCCCAAAATATGTAAGTCATCATATTTACAAAAATGTAATCACATTAAATGTCTTCGATTCAACGAATTATGAAATAACTAAAAAAAATGCTTTTTTAATAGAAACATGATTTTTTCTATTACATAATGTGAATTAAAAACAAAAGGTGTTTAGAATATTCTAATCATAAAATATATCCATAGAATATTAGTGGACGCAAATAAATTTTGTATAAACTCTTTACATGATGTGTAATCACCGAAAAAATAGAAAATTACCCAGTTCATAACAGTAAAACACATAAACACTCGATAATATCATTGAAAATGGGTAGAAACTCAAAAATTTATTAACATATTTTTACAAATAATCCATTTTTTCACAAAGTCAAAATTCCCAGAAAATTAGGATGTTTTCCCATATCCATCCCCATAAAGACTTCAAAAACATCCAAATAAGAAAATTAATGAAAGGAAAAACATTTGAGTAACATAATTAATTATTAGAATGTTAAAATATCCCAATAATAATATCATTCTTCCCCCATAATGGCCTTGGATTATTTGAATCACAAAAAGTGAAGGCCACTGATTCTTTATCAAAAAATACATATGTCAATTCTTCCATGTATCCCTTCTAAACAACAAGAGTACATGGACCATTGGAATTATTTTACTATTCATTATATTCTATAAGTGATCCAGAATATATAGTGGATGATCAACTATAGTGGTGTCGTGTTGAAGATCAACATCCTCTTATTTGATCACAGGGTAAGGATCTCATGTATACCTCATAAACCATGAAACATGAAAAATATCAAGGATGAAATTAAAATTTGATAGAATGTTCAATTATTAAGACACCATCCATGGGTTTCTAGTGATCATTAAGGGGTTCACAATCACTTGTTCCAACATCCTCGACATATCCAACTGAACATGTTCTATGTTAGGAATAACTCTAAGAATGACCTAATAATGAACCTCAATATCCAACATCCAATGATAATGGTACACCTAAGATTTACAATGCCTATATTACATTATTAGTCTTTTATGTATCAATAGATCCATCATTGTCATATTCTAGAAAAGAATCAGTCCCATAATGTTCTACACTATCAACACCTTCTAGAAAAAGGGATATCTACATGGAATCCCATACAAAGGCACAAAAGGATAATTGTTAATTGAAACCTGATATATATTTTTGTATGAAAAATCTATTTCTGGGAAAAAATTACCCAAGATCTTATAAAATGAATCTCATAAACATGAAAAAAAATCCTCACGTACAAAGATATCCGTCTCTCTCTTTACATCTATATGTGTATTATATGTTGTGTTCCATATAACCTGAGAACCTGTCGCCTCCTACATACCTTTACAAATCTTATATAACATCATTTGGACCTTATAAAAAATCATTATAAATAGAACCTGATAATTTTACAGAATATCTCAGACATAAAATCCCAAAATATGTTCTACCTTTCTCATATCTATGATATGGGGAATGCACAGATTTCATGTGTTTATCAGTGATCCCTCAGATCTCATCCTTTTCACATGGATTCAATATAAATCCACAATAAATAAATTGAAATATCAGCCTATTTTAATTCAATAATGTGTATGTATTTTGATTTTTTTAAGTATTTAGTGTTCCTCCTTGATTTTTGAAAGCAGATATACTGATATCAAAAAAACTATGAAATTGAAATCCCAATCCCCAACATTAAATAATGATGTTTTATAGTATGATACATCTTTTTATCCATAATGTTAATGGGTGAGAAATACTAGTGTCCACATACCATTAAATCCTTCCATAGGTAAAGTATATAACCAACCTACTATTAGAGTAGAATGAACTATTGGAAGCCAGAGACTACCCACCCAAGGTCTCCCCACCATAATGGTTTTTGGCCATCCATTGTCACTTGATGATTGACACCTTCTCAAGGAAAAATATATCATTTAAATATTATTCAACGTCATCAATTATAATAACTTATTTCTACCATCCTCTTACATTCCCAATATCATATCACAATAAAATATTCTTAGAAACCACTCATCAATTGATTCCTTCTTGGCTTCTTTTGCTGACATTCTTCACAATTCATTGATAACTACATTTAAATTTTTAGGACAATATGAAATTTCATAATAAAAATATTTAATATACTCTATATAGTGTATCTGTCATACATTTATATCCCTTTGAGAAAATACATATTCCAGGCTCTTATAATTTGAATACACTGTATACAATTTCCCAAAGAGAGAGTAATGCCACATTAAGAGTGCATGATAACCAATTCAAAATCAAGATAAGTAGTTGTGTAGATCTTCTCATGAGGGTATAACTAATGTGATCCATTGGCCACCATATGCTTCCCACTAATTAATTCATTCCGAAACCTTTATGATATATTCAACTAAATTCCTATAATGAATTATTTTTCATGAAATTTAATTTATTAGAATTCATTATTTAATGAAATTCCATTAGTACCCATAACCTCAAATATAAAAGATAAACTACACCTATTTATTTACACTAAATTTTCCTTTATTTATTGGTCATTGTCTTTAAGATTCTATTATAGTAATTTCTATCCACATTATAGAGTATAATTTATTCCAACAAAATTTTCCCAAGATCAATAAACTGGACAAACAATGGAATTTTGTCAAAGAACTGGTAACCACCTTAATGGATCTCCTTAGTTTCTACACTTCTATAACATAAATAAATCTACTATTTTTATCATAAAAAAACTTAATTATCCATAATATTCTTAAAAATTATTACAGTTACTAAAACCCCAACATTCACATTAACATCCCATAATGATAAAGTGTTAATTGAATAAATGATATGACTCATGTCAATAAGTTGAATCTTTCTTTTTGGGTGCCTACCTTATTATAATTCCACTGTTAATCAGGCTTGTCCTATTGTAGGGATCATTATGAGTGACTATTAGGGATGATTCCCATGATGACTACGGCTGAGGACAAATCACATTTTGGAGAACAAGTATTGGACTATGGGGACAATAATTAGTCAAATTAACCATTTAGGTATGTGGGTGGGCCCCAGGGTGGGGACCCTGTGTCTGCGTGGAAACATGTGGTACCTAAAAGGATAGGACCTGAAAACCATGTTAAGGTAGGGTGTTTTTACTAGTAGTGGGGTATAGTCATCACATTTCTTATTAGTGGTGGTACCCAACCTTATGTGTGCTGCACAAATTGTGCTTCCAAGTAGGGTCCACAATAAGAATTTTGTTCACTAATTCTGGGTGAATTTAAGCCCCCAAAATTTTAATTTGTTAAATGACTAAATGATATGACTAATTTCAAAAATGTGCCCCATTATTTTCAAGAGCTAACCTGATCAGAACTCCACATTTCTTAATTCATCGTAGGGATTTGTGATTAGGATGGTTGAAATTTTTTTATTTTTTACAGGATGTGTGAGAGTGAAGAAATTGCACATTGGAAAGACTATGTGTAGGTCGGTGGGGACCTTCATAAGTCATATGACATGTTTAGGCATAGGTTGGGGTCTAGGGTGGGGACCATGTATCATCAATGATATTGGTAGTACCTGGAAGGCCAGGACCCGATGACCCTGTTACGTTTGGGTATCTATGCTGTTAGGAGATCCCAGTTATTATATAAACAATATTTTCGGAAAAAAATTTTAAATGAATGCACCATTATGTAATAAGTACAACTTACCACCTCCACGTACTGATACAATTCATTTTTCAGAACTATTTTTTATTCAGGGGTATTGTAATGTGAATAATGTTT
This sequence comes from Viscum album, assembly GCA_963277665.1. Taxonomy (NCBI): domain Eukaryota; kingdom Viridiplantae; phylum Streptophyta; class Magnoliopsida; order Santalales; family Viscaceae; genus Viscum; species Viscum album. The sequence continues at coordinate 170,364,988 of OY728138.1, forward strand.
ATGTGTGATACAAATGTCATAATTATACTTCTTAAATTATAATATCTAATCTACATACTTACCATGAATTATTTTGGTAAATTATAATGTCATTCTTTAGTATGTGTGGACTACCTCCTCCACGAAGAGATGTGTTTATCATTTCATTTATTTTTAAGTTAAATGGTAGTTATGATTAATTTGATTAATATATATGATATATATTTCATAATAATTATCCTATAAATGTTAATTAATATTTATCAATATCTATTTTAGTTAATCAAAAAAATGAAAACATCATTCAAGATTACATATGACTGGGCGTCTCCATGATTGATGTAATTCATTTTAAATATCTTAATTTAATTGCATAAAATAACTATCTTTATAATGAATATATATATATATTGAATATTTCATAATTGGATGGGATTTATGGGCCGAAGAGGAATGTAATGTGACCAGAAATATAGAACGAGAATGCACATGAAAAATGATACATTTAACACCAAGAAGTGGTGATTTTAATAAGGAATTATTGAATAATGTTTGTGTTAAAATGTTATAAACTGATTTTATATGACATTATTAGTATTAAAATAGATTAACTATATAATATTAATACATTTGAATTAATTATAAATTAGGTTAGAGTTATTTCGGTGATTGGAAAACTCAAGGTACTAGTTTTACATTACAACCTCATTATTTGTCATGATTATTTATGATTAACTTATAATTTTAAAAATATTATCATCAAACTATTACAAAACATATGAATTACCCACTAAAATATTTATATCATAATAATAAAATTTTCCATTCATTTTCCTTATATTATATACTCATGGGATGATATATATAATCAATGATAATAAACAACATTTTTCTATTCGATAGAAAAACATTTTTCATCCAAATCCATTATTTCAAAAAAAAGTTTTAAATATTTTTTTCCAATTAAAATGATATTTGAAAATTCATTTTAACGTAGGTTTGAATTTCTACAAAACGGATTTATGTGAAATTTTATTTCAAAAATTTCAAATGAGGTACTTTATGGATTTTCTAAAAAATTATTGCAGGATTTATTTTTTACCTTATAGAATATAAAAAGTTTTTCCTCTAGGAATAATATTTTTTTACTAAATAGTAATTTAAAATTATAATAGGATATTTTTTAATAAAATCATTTCGTTTATAAATAATAATTTTTTCAATGATTTAATTAAAATGAGTATAATATATTTCTTAATAAATTTTTAATGATATTTGTTTGATATTTTTAATCATCAAGGACAATAACTCATGATAACACTTGTGATTTACTCGGGATATTATCTAAGGAGACAATCGTTATTATTTCTATAAATGGTTTTGGTTTGTGATGAAAATATGTTTATGAAACCCATCTCTCTTACATGAGTTATACTACGATGAAATGCAAATAAAACCACTTCTTTTCATTGGTTCTGATATGTTGAATTTATTATAATCATTTTATACACACATGTATGATTTTAATAATGTTACATGTGGGACCAATATATACCTTCAATTTAGTATTTAATAATTGAAGTAATATTCGCTAAATGCATAGAGAATGTGTAGGAACAAAAAACATCATGTTATACTATCCAAATTAATTGTCTTGAATAAAAACCATGAATACTATGATGTTTTGGGAAGTGAACTCATTCTAATATGATATTCTATTAAAAAATTCATAACTACATAGGGATTTTTTTATGATTTTTTGTTTTCCAAAATGACACGTCTTATTTCTTTGTTATTCTCACATGGATTATGTAATTTTATACCATTATGATACATGTGTTTTGAAAATCATGGATTTATGTCATAAATAATGATTATAACCTTTCATATGCAGGGAATGGCTATCATATGTTAAGATCAAATTCATAAGTAATTAATCCATTATTACTACCATTTTTACACTTATTATTCATATGATCTCACACTTTTTAATATTATTCCATTCCTGAATTAGTGAACAAAGGTATTTATTATGATTTTTCGAATATATAAACTAGTTATAAGGGATTTAGTTGGAGGAAATAAAGAAATTTTATGAACCAATTGTATCTTTTTCCATTATTTCAATGATACTCTACCTAATTTTTTTATCACGTATATTAATGATTTATTAATTATATTCTGCTATTAGGATTTTGTATCTATGTATGGGATATAAAGGTCATTGTTGAAGGAATTAATGAAAGTATTATTTTTTATTCATAAATTATTAGGAGAAACCTAAGTAATAACCATAGAGATAAGACATTATATAGGATAAAATACAAATGATTTAGTAATGATCTTGAATATTCCTGGTTAAAATAAGGGATTAGAAGAATAATGTGTCAGAATTTAGACATATGATAAACTATTTTCAAGGATTATGTGGTTTGGGAACTTGATTGTTGTTTCTCAAATTATGTTAGTTGGTTTTATATAACACCTTGAACCTTATGTAATCATTATAATGTTAAATGTAAAGGAAACTGAAATGATTGTACTCTTGACTATGAAAATGTTATAAGACCTAGAATGATAAATCATATTTATTAGAGAATTTTTTTTTCTTGATTTGAATAATATTGATATTCCAAATATTCTAATGAGGTAACAATATTCTATTGAGTACATTGTGAGAATACGACCACCTTTAATTAGTCTGTCCACAAATTCACTAATCATTATGAAATGTATAAATACCATTGAAATGATATTTTCCAATATATAGAGTTTAGAATATGAGAATTTTATTTTTTTGTTTATCATTTTGAAAGAAACCCAGAGTAGTTGTTAACTCATATATAAAAGAAAATAATTAAAATATATTGAATCTATGTAGTGTGATGATTTTATATGTATAATTTTTTAACAATTCCTTTCATTGTTTTCTTCTTCTAATAAATGATAAAAAATTCCTTGACATAAATAAAAATGATGATAATTCATCAGGTAAATTTGAGGAATATTTAACAAGACTTTTGAGGTACACATTTGGTATTATAATCAAACATTAATGTAAGGTTGAATTTTTTTTAGAAATTTAAAACCAAGATTTTGAATGGTTTTATGCACACGGGACAATAGTAGCTTTGAAAAAATTATTTTTTGTACTGCTAATGCTGAGAAAAATGTTACGGTGAACCCAAAAAATCACATGGTTTTTTATGAAAACTAAATTTAAAATCTTATAAATTTGTAAAAATACAAGAATAAAATATGAATATATTTCTATTATTCACAATTTCTGGAAAGATAGAAGGGGGAAATTTTATTTATAGAACTATAAAATGTTTCAAATGTGAAAAAGGAAATTATAGGGAAATTGAACACAATATATATTATTGGAAGTTAGCTAATTATGAGATTAGATATAATGATACACATAATGAACCACCCACACTCTAGTGTTTTTAATTCATCTAGTATGGGTATTATTCTATCTAGTTCCAAAATAATAAGGTTCATGACAATGGTCACCATAGAGAACATATTGATCTAGGATACAATGTAACATCAAGTGCGATCATTATTTTAGATGAAGGATACTATATTGACATTGTGAATTGCACACTAACCATACACTCAAGAGCTACTAATGTCTTATTAAATTCTAGATATACCCACTCATTTATATAAAAATTCCATTCTATGGGTATTGCTATAGCACATAAAAAAATTAGGTATTCAGTTAGTAGTATATGATCCTAATGATTTAATGATAACATCTAATGTACATGGTACTCCTCTAGTTGAATTTTTTCAGAATGTGTTTCCTTATAATATTATCATTCTTTATTCAGTACAATTTCTTTAATTTGCGAATAGATTAGATTTATTTATAAAAATAACACATCAATTATTAAGGAAATGAATTCATGTTTGATATTATAAATGATCTTATCATCTCCAATCATTACGATGAAAAAATGAACATTATATATAAGTTACCGCAATCATTTTCTGATTTATTGGGTAAAAATAAATTCCAATGTTATACCATTTTTAAAGGAGTAGATTTATTTATTTATATAGTAGTAACGTGTTCTTCCACTGAATCGTGATGTTTTGTTTTAAACAAAACTTATACATGGCGAAAAAAATTGTCTAAGACATAATATTGATTGACATCGATTGATTTGTAATAATTAAAGAAGAAAATCAAAGATTATCATAAAAAGGAAATCTTTCCACCATGTGGATCACCTTAGGGGGAACTTAATCCTATTTTAAGATCAAATATAATTCAATATGTCTCTAGGTGGATTATTGGGACTTAACAAGATCAATATAAATAAAATTAATCTTCTACCCTATATTGATTAATTGTTTGATCAACTTCACAGAGATAAATACATTAACAATTATGTTGTTCATTATGGATATCATTAAATGTGGATTGAGATATAATACATACAGAATTATTTATTCCATATAAATTTAGAATATTATATGTTTAATGTGATTTCATTTAGTCTGAATAATTCCGCTATGTCTTCATTGATTGGATGAATAAATTTTATATAGAATACCATAATCTGTTTGTCACAGTATTTATCAATGATATTATTATTTACTGAAAGAGTAGTGATTAAAATAAAAATCATTTTAGAGTTGTGATAAAGACATTGTGGAATGAGATGATTTATGAAAAATTTAAAATGATTGAATTTATTCATTTTAATGTTTCATTATTGATTCATATGATTTCATGTATATATTTCTTGCACCATCTATGATAAAAGTTATTGAACAATGTCTAAAACCAACCATTATGATGAAGATTAATAGTAATAATTTTATGCATAAATTTTACCAAGGATTTGTGGATAAAATTTCATAGCTATGGCATCTACTACCTCTTTAAACTATTAAGGGATCCACGTTCCATTGGATTTATGAATGCGTGGAATGTATTAAGGAACTGAAGTGAAGGATATTCAATGCACCTATGTATACAATACCTAGCAGTGGAGAAGTTTTTGTAATATATAGAGATGAATCAATTAAAGGACTATGATTTCTCCATATGAAAAATGATATAGTTGGAGCTAATGCCACACAAAAAATTGACAGTCCACTATAAAAATAAACCGACTCATGATTTAGACTATGTTGTGTTATTTTTTGAATTAATGATATTAATACATTATCCATATAGAATATAGTGTTAAATATATACTTATCACAAAATATTAATGTATATTTTCATTCAAATGGAGGCTAAAATTTACCAAACAAGATGTTTGGGGTTAATTAAACATTATGACTACTAAATACATTACCACCCTGGGAATGTGAACATGGTGGAAGATTCACTATTTCAATAGGATCAGGGAAATTTTTCAATGCCGACGATCACAAAATACACAATATTTATAAACATGGAAAGTGTGGATCATTATTTCATTTTGGAAGGGGAGAAATACCATCAGTATCAATTGAGTGTTAAACCATCAATCCATGTAAATATTAATGTGGTGTAAAAGGATGATTTTGGAAAAAAATAGCATCTTTAATGTTCTAGTCTTCCTAATATTTTGATGGAATAGTATGTTTTAAGAATCATTTTTTGTCCCTTTTGAACCAGATTTGAAGAGGGAGATAATGGAAAAATCTCATAGTTCTTCATCATCACATCATCATAGATATATTATGGTATGTAGTGATTTGAAAGAGAATTTATATTTTGATGACATGAAGAGATATATTATAGATTTTTATATACTTCTTTGAGGTTTTACTAACTTATGGATGATAGAATTATGTCTGATGGATGTTATAACAATTACCCATACAAAATAGAAAATTGGAAGACATAACTAATGCTATGGTCTTTAGACTCCGAAAACATATAAATCAAGAAATTAAATACATGATGTAGTCTATCATATTATAGTTAACAAAAAATACATATCCATCATAAATTATTTATCTATTAATCAACTTAATATGTTATACAGAAATGATGTCAACATATTTCATGGTGTACCGCAATCAGTTGTATCTTTTTTGGGATCTATGGTTCATCAAAATGTTTTAGATATTTAATCAATAATAATTAGATACAGATATATATTTCTAGACTTGTTATCACACCCAAAAATATGGTTAGAATGGTAGTCCATTCAAAATCTAGAACACATTTTGAGTTTATTCTTAAAGGATTTCAATGTTGAATGGGATTGACACCATAATTTTATAGATTTTATTATAATAGTAGTTCTCACACCAAAAATAGATGGATCCTTAAGAGGCCCTCTATTTTAGGAAGTATATAACTATAATACACTAGATTTAAAATTTTAAAAATATATCATCTGGGACTAGTATTGGATGATTAATTGATTGAGAATGTCAAATCCAGTCAATAAAAAGAAAGATTATCATAGAGTAGAAAAAATATTATTTGAAAACACGTTAGAAAGATATAAATATTGAATATAGTGACACAGATTACCAATAAATATCTCCATGAATGTTGGTGATGAAATACAAAAATAATAGTAATTTATTCCATATGTATATTGGTCATTTTGATATTATTGATTTTATATAGATGGAAGCATATTGATTGTAGCTTCACCAAAATCTTTCTAAAGATTATGCTGAGTATAATGCATCTCTCCCAGGGATGTATATTCTATATAATTCACCTGTACTAAACCTAGAGGTAATACCGTTGGAGAAATAACATTTTTATGAATAATAACTAGTACAAATTATTATTCTTAGAGGCAATGTTCTATTGAGTAAGACCAAACAAATGTCTTGTGTTTGGTTTGGAAAACCAAAATTTGAGGAATATATGTGTGAACATAATGATATTATGTGACAGAATTACCCTCGACTATCTGAAAAAATATTAACTAAAATTGATGGTAAAATTAATTTTAAGAGGGTTAAATGAAATACCCCATTTTTTATGAAATTTTTCTCAAATAATTTAATTTCTAATTGATAGCATGTCTTACATGAAACATCCATTCTATACTAACAATGTACCATAATTGAAAAATTATGTTTCTATTATCATAATAAATATATATTGTGGGGGGTGTATAGATTTTAGAAACAAAATTATTAAAAAAATATGCACTAAATATTTATAAAATGAATTTCTTGGTCACCAATTGATTTGAATTAATAATAAGAATATATTCCAAATAATAGTGTTGGGTTTTTTTTTTGAAAATGATCTTTTATTTGAGAAATGTATATCATGATAATAAATTCAATTAATCACCATTTTTGAATTATTTTAATTAAATTTTTATATCAAACACTTGACAAAAAATTTTAAATAATGAAGAAATATTTTTTCTTATAATAGGATAGAAGTATATCCAATTGTATGTTTACATATATTTTTTTATAAAAAGAGCCATTGCAGGTTTTTTTACATTTAATTCATAATATTTTCCCCCCATTTATTGGATTATTATTGAATAAAATTACTTATATATTTATAATAAAATTTTAAAAATGTAATAAATATTCCCATTTTATTTATTGTCAATATGAATCATAATGGTGGTAAAATTTATTACCTCGATATATGGTATATTATGTTAATAGAAATTTAAAATAGTTGAAAAGAAATAATTGTTCATCTTATTTGTTCTTGGATTATGTTAAATCAAACAATTTCATCCTATAAAAAAAATTAGTTTAATGGACACTTTTAAATGAAAAAATAATGTTATTTATTAATTAAATGATTGAATTATACAAATTGTCACTCTCTTTGTTTTGAATAAACTATATGTGTTCACAATGAAATAAAACTACATATGAAATCATACTAATATTAATATTTTTAATAATAATTTTTTTAACTATGTTAATTTATTTATTATTTATTATATTATATAGTTTCAATTAATTCATACACATCGTTGAAATATTTCTAAATCAATTATTGGAATAATTAAATAAATGGTTTCAGAAATATTTTAAGTGATATAATATGAGTATTTTATAGGGATAAATGAAATTTATAGGTATATATGATGTTTATGTGTGATGATAAAAGATAATATTATAATTATAACACTTTTATTATTTTTATAAATAAAAATACATTAAATAATTTTGAAATTTAAAATAATGCTATTTTATTAAAAAATTAAAAATAATATAAAATTTCTAAAAATAATAAAATAATACTATGTGGATATGTAATGGTCTAAAATGTTATAAATTGACCATTTATTTTATAACTATCACCATATCTATAAAAATTTTATCCCCATATTTTTACAACATTTTTGATCATATATAAATTTAATTTTAGGTAACTATGTTTTAATCAAAATCATAAGGATTAAAATGTAACCAAAACCATCATAAATTTTATTGGTTAATAGGATAATGAAAATAAAAAATATAATTTAAAAAATGAAATTTGGTGTCATTTGGATGAGGATGAATTTAGTATAATTTATTCATTTTAGAAATTCCAAAAGTTCCTCTCAGCATAATTTTAAAAAGGAACCTCTTCCATTACTTATTTACACATCATTGAGAATTATGTATAGAAAAAACTATACCAATTTCTCTTATCAACTTCCCTGGAAACATTATACATTTTTGTTCCTTACCAAAAGACAAACTGTAGATACTATTGTAGAATATGTAAAGGTCTCATTTTATAGAAGATGTTGTCTCCTTAACCAATCACTTTATTTAATAATCTTCACTAGCTTATCTAAAAATTTGGTATTGTTACTATAAATAAATATTAAATATCCCAAATATGAAATAATTTTATTTTTAATATAATTTACGTAGTTATATACTATCTTTTCAATCAAATTATTAATTACTGCATTGCACATGAATAAGTAGGGAAAACATTTTCTATATGGAAATACATTTAATTATTTTATCAATATATTTTTTGATGGTTATTATGATGGATTTAAATTTAATAAATTAAAATTTTAACATAAATATACATAGAAATTATATTATCACATATACCTACTTTTCATTAAATCCATTGGGAAATGATAATGTCATTCTTGTGTACGTGTTGACTACAAAATCTATAAAGCGATGTGATTTTTTTATTAAATTTCATTTTACCTATATGGTTATGAGGATGAATTTTATAATAATATATGTTATATATGATATAATAACTATCCTATAACAGTGAATAAATATATTCCAGTCATTGGGTTCTTTTGTCGAAAATGAATATAACGTTTATATATACATAAGTCTAATCATCTCTATGAATGTTGTAGTTCGTTTTTATATATATATAACTTATCGATTGATATAAATGTATAAATTTATTGAATATATATATTTTATTTTTAAATTGTTAATATTCAGGATAGTATTAGTCTATTATCAACGTAAAAGGACAAAAACTACTAAACTAAAATAACCAAGATAAAAAACATTTAACACTAGGAAATGATATTATTAATAAATATATATTGATAAATTTTTTTTCTTAATCTCAAAAAAACTATCATATATGAAATTATAAATATGACATATATTTTCATATTTTAAGTATAATAAATCTATATTTATAATGTTGGACGTTAATGTTCTTTTGAAGAATGTCCAATTCGACATAAGACTTTGACATTATAACCTTATAACATACTAAGTTTTTTAAAGATTATGTTCTGATGATGAAGTCTTATATTCATCTTATAAATGTAATTAGGTACATTCATTTCCTTTGGTTAATTATTCTAAATAACATTTTTTATTCATTTTCCTCACCTTATGTAGTAAACAATCCCAAAATATGTTTTTATGAATAAATGACCACATTTATCTCTTAGGTTGAATGTCCTTTTTCATCCACGTCCATGTCTTATAAAAATGATATAATGAATGTTTCCACTATTTTTCTATGATTTTTAAAAGCCTTTTTTAACATTATTAGATTATTCAATAATGTATTTAATATGTGTTATAATTATATTCCAAATGAGGAACTTTGTTTCTTTTCCGACAAAACAATTAAAGAAATTTTTTATCTTATGTGGAAAAAATGTATTTTCCCATAGTCATGACTAGTTTTTTATTTGAAGATTATTTTACATGTTTACATGTTTCATTTAAAATATTTTTTTTAATTTATAATTTCTATGTATTATTTAAAATATGTTAGTTCAAAATGGAAATAATATTAGCCTCAAAAATGTTTTATTGGTCTTTTAATGGAATGTATATTCTCCAATGGAAAAACTTTTAATATACCAGGTGGTTTACTTGGAATATACTCCTAGAATTCAATATTATCCATTATTTGAATGGTTTATTTTTATGAGGATGAGATGTTTATGAAACCAAATTCATTTATATCTTTTTGTTTCTATGATGAGATGGTTATTAAAGACATAACTTTTACATGGATTTGATATGATTAATGGCTTCTGATCTTGTAGAAAACATACATCTTATTTTAATTATGTGAAATTTGGGACCTATTTTGTGATCAAATATATTGGAAAAATATTGATATCTTGTGTGATATATTGAATTGGAATTGGGAGTCAAGCAAGTTTTGTAAGGTGATTCGTCCATTATGATAGTCTGGGTGTAAAGCATGATTACTATGATGGTTTGGGGAGTGAACAAATTTTATATTAATAGTATTGTAAATGTTCTTTGCCTTGTAGATAAATGATATTTTTATGAATTTTTGTGTGGAATAATTCCATGTTTCATGTCAATTGTATGCTCTCATAAAGATGGTACTTTGATTCAAATATTATTAACCCCTGATGGACTTCATGTATTTATTATATGACTTATGATTATGACATTTGACATGAAGGGTATGGTTGTCAAACATTATGATCATGTTCATACACACATATTCCCATGTTATACATATAATATCATTGATATATTGTTGTATAACATTACACGGAATCTAATCTCACTATTTTTTTATATTTACATTCCCTAGGATATCAAGAATGGTATTGTGTTATATATATTTAATAAGGGTAATATTTTGGTTGAAATATGTGGGATACATTTTTTATATTTTATGAAAAAAATGTTTATTTATATGTTTCAAACATAATAGAACATATAGAATATCTAATAGAGTATTATGCTATGTGAACAATATTCATCTATTAATATGAAATATCTATATATGAAATGTATGGGTAACTATATGTATAGTTATTTCATCTCATTTTCATATTTACTCTACAATTTATATTTGTGGGAATGAGCCTCCTGAAAAACTTTTGAATCTCTATCTATTTGAGTTTTTTGTTATACTAGGAAATCAGTAAATTACATAATGTAGAGACAATATTAGATACAGAGGAATAGAAATCAAATAAATATTCAAGTTGATATTAAAATAATTATGAAGTGGGAGGATAAATAGTAACATCTATTGGAAATACATTTATATTATACATCACAATTCATATCCAAGAAGTGAATTTATGTCATATGGTTGGGACAGACAGTATATTGCGGATATCTTTCTTATATTACCATTTTTAATGAATTACTATAAGGGTTTACTGTTTCACTATAATGAACCATCCTTCGGTGCCCATGCTGTGACTACCCAAAGCCCACCTCCAATAGGTAGTGGGATGGTGACCTGAATTGAGTAGGCATATCCTACTAATGGGGGGAATTTTATTATAAACCTATACACACACACAACTCAAATCCAAATATGCTAGATTATAAAAACATTGTGTAAAGAAATTGCTTGAATACTAATAAAACACAGTAATAGAGTATGACAGAATGAAAAGAAGTAAAGTACAACTGAGTTAGAATATAATACCATGAAAAAGAAAGAGTTTGTAACACAAGTACTGAAGGTCATCCACATAAAAATCCACCAAATCAAACCAAAATGTACAACATTGGAGTGGTGACTATAAGCCACCAGAACACACCTCAGTATTTGTGATAATGTTAGGCCCCACCTGGTCACGATCTTCTTATAACACCATCTAATAGTCTACCATCTACACAAGATAAGACATGTGCGGGCAAATCTTGTGCATGGATGAGTAAAAAAATACTCAGTATGAAACCCTGAAACACATATTAAAATACAAAAAATGAATCAACACTAGGTTGAAATAGTCATATCAACATAGATATATGTGAACAACACATATAATAAGAATATCTAGGTATACTCGTAAAGGATTCCCAGACTCAATGTATCTTAAACTGCCATCCATATGATTCCTCTCATAGGACACTTGATTTTGCGGGATCTCTCTCCATGAGATATCTAATATTGTGAACATAGAAATATTATTAACAAACTAATCTAAGAGATCATCAGCTTTTTATATGTCATGATGTTCCCTGAGACATCTAGTCTCACTATTATGAGGCGTCTCAATTTCACAACCAATCCTAGGTCACATGATTCTTCTCATGATACAATAGTTCTATAAGAACAAACTCTTTGGGATATTAAGTCATTGGAGACCCTTGCAATGAGGTCATGATAACATGGGACCTAACCAAAGATAACAAATTGAGAACTATTTGAATGACCTCAATTATGATAAGTCATGAAGGAATGAATTTCATCTTAATACACTGATAGGGGGTCATGTTCCTAGGGCTCACTAGGGGACATACTGAACCTACACGATACATAATCCTAGTTAGGGGATTGGTGAAAATGTAATTATTGGTCACACCTATGATAGAAACACTACTCAATTTACAACAAGGAGAAGTGACGACTGACTAGGCCTCTGGGTGATATACATGGTCCAGTCCACTGAGATGCTCTCAATGACTGGTCGAGACAACTATCTTTTGAATACAGTTCATTTGCTATGACAGAAATAAGATGATACATCGATCTTTACCTAAGAAGACCAAGGGTATGATCTCCATATATTTTGTCACCCTCTATATCATGATCAAGATCCTGCATTGATCCGTCATAGGAAAGAAAAATAGAAATTTAACAACCCCATACGGTCCAACTATAAAGCCACAAATCCTTATCAAAAGGACCACCTTGTCATGAGGGGTTCAACACTATAAACCCATTATCTAACGAATATATAGTTTGAATGTTACAAGACTTTTAGTTCAAAGGGGAAATATGGGTCTAAGACAAATCCAACTAGGTTGGACCAACCAAAACGGACCCACTGGTTATGAACCAACATGCAGTGCCCGACCCTCCCCAGTTGGGCCCATCTCATTCTTCTGACTCGGCCTGTTACATTCCTTATCCACTATCTCCAGCCTGACCAACTTTATGAGGGATAGTTTACCATCATCGGGCATGGCCTAGATGGACACACCCCGGGTCAACACAGCCATCCCACATGACTAGCTCGCACCCATGGATTAGTCGTAGGTCCTCCATATGATGCAGCCTATGGAGCCGCATCCCTCCACCACCACAGACACTTTCCACAACTTTTCATTAGGATGTCCTCTTTTCACATCTTTTCATCACCTCTCAAAATTGAGTTCAACAGTACCCAAGGTCAATTTCTCCATGGGATCCTCTGTCTGATGCAGCATAGGGAGTTGAGTCTCGTGTCCATATAAACTTTTCGCCACTTCCTGTGGATAATGCCACCTCATGTTTCTCTTCCTTATTTGGCTATTTCAAGACATGTTATTCTATCACAACCTCCAATTTCGGCCTTCAACCATCCACCGTCGACTACCATCGAAGGACATCGAGCCGACAACCTCGTCTTACCATGCTCCATTGGGATAGGCTAAATAGGCCACCTCCGACCGCTGTCTCATGAGCCACCACTACTCACCAAAGAATTACCAGATCCTACATCAAATCATTTTACCCTCGATGAATGAAAAGTGATTATTGTGAAAGAGGGGTGCATTACACAAGAACATGCAAATGTGGATAGATTTGGGCCTCATTTATGTCAGCATTGATCCATCTAGGTTAAAATTGATAACATAGAAAAAATATACAATTATAAATGTAGATAAATTAGAATAATGTTTGAACCCATATGGAATACTTGCAACAAAAATATCAACCCCACAATAGGCATGATACGTGATTCTATCAATTCATTGATTTTTTCATGATTATCATTGGGAAAAGATTAATGAACGAGGAATGAAACCAAATTAAAACTCACTCCCTAACTACAGTTGGTTTGATAAATGATGATGAACAATATTTGTGTCATCGTTCTATGATGATTGACATGAAATCAGATCACTGATCTATCATCACCCGATATGAGCTCCGGTCTCCAAACTGTTGGTTTCGATGAGAGCCTCATCCCTTTGCCTGAATAAAACTCCAGGGCTATGATAATAACTATAGATCTTTGACAATAATTATTAAATAAATAAACTTTTTCCTATTCAAAACATACAGTCAAATTTAAAATATTTTTATTTAATATTTTAATGATGTTCACATCCAAAAACTAACATTCACCCTCGACCCACTCCAGTCGAGGTTATGAGCTGCCTAGGAAATGAAAACTCTCATGAGATAAATGGTGTCTCAGTTTTTTAATTTGACTTACCTTTCATGAGTTATAAAGATTTTAAAAATGTAATAAAATAATTTAATTATTTTCTTTACGATTACCTCCTTTTTGAGTTTTTCTATAATATCCCCACCCTGAATATACATAGCTCACGCCTAGGGTAATATTTCTTCTCAAAAGGTAATGGAGACCACATAATTATGATTTGGAAAATTGTTTATTATTTATTCCAATATTTTAGAAAAACTGCTCACAGACATTGTTTAAAAATCTAACATTTTCTGATGAATCATTTCGGGCACAACCAGCCTCATAATTTCAGGTTGTCTAAGAACTTGGTATTGTAATATTCTTAATTACATTCTAAAAAAACCATACAATATGAGTCATTAATTTATTCCCACATTAAGGATTTATATCCCAAAAATCCAAACAAGGTATACCAAAACATATGAGGGTATGAGCATGAACCCGATTCCCGAACTCCCATGTTCTCTTTCAATGATTCTCATGATAGCAATGGGAACACACAAAAGGAATAAACATCCCACATATAGTCTTATCCTATCAATCCATTATTACCATGACCATTATGTAATGCAAGAATTATAATCATAATCTATCACCTATGGGATTCCATGGAGTCGTGATATCTCTTATACATAGAGGCATCCCAAGAACTCTACTGAACACTACTCCCAAAAAGAAAATATGTGGCCAACCTGATTAGTCATTCAAGGATCACCCATATTCTTTAATGTTACCTAGACGTACGTGATGAACACATCATGATGCCCATCACTATCCTTTCTCACTCCTTTCCTGGCACCCCAAATGGAGAAAATAGTAAACCCTTCCAAGCATATGGGCATGTTATGATGTGTTGAAAAACCCTGAAATTGATTCAAATAAATGATCATATTTTCTATCAATAGGATAACTGAGATTCAACCTATTATATCATCAATGGTTCCATCATTGACACCCACATGCATATCCTGATGCATATTTCCAATCTAGGTGTCCACTACTAGTTATGTGAGACTACAGAAAAGAACGACATGCTCAAGACCTTTCAAATATCTATCAAGGGAATTATGCTTAGACCACTGAGCTTGTAAAGTCTCATCGTCAATCTCACTGAGCCATGTATCCCTTAATCATTATAATATTGGAGGGTTAACAACCACTGATTGGAGGTACAATTAAACATCTATATCAATAAAGGATAACAATAACTATAAAAATTGTTTTATTGCCTTGTTCAGCAACATTGAAGTAGATATTTGACATTGCTTCTGCCACCACATTCCCCTTCACAATAGTAATGACTATTTCAAAGTAATAGTCTTTGAGGTTAAAAAAATCTCCCATCTCGGGGTAGAAATTTTCTGAGAGAATGTGTACATGATAATCATATGGTCTGAGTAGACTATAAACCACCCAACCAGCTTGTATTGTCGAGAAATCTTTAATGCGATGACTATGGTTTCCAACATAGGATCATGGTTTGCATAGTTTTGCATATGTGGTATCAATTAACATGAACCATAGACAGTCACCTCTTTCCTCTACATCAGGAACAAAAAATGTTCATTCCCCATTGCATCGTAGAACACTATGTACTCAACTCCCTCATCAAGGAAACACAAGATAGGTGTTCATGTCAAACTCTGTCTTAACTACTAAAAAGAAAATGTGCCCCTTTCTATCCATGAAAAAGGATTCCCCTTTCAACTTATTTAAGTTTTCATCGACCCTTCGGTAGTCGATACTCTTTCTCCATGTTCACTTTGTTAATGTTTCAGTTATATACATGTAACCTCAAACACTAGGACTTAATAATTCCTTTATTTGCATTTCATTCTCATGTACCCTCATCTCATGAAGCTATGTGAAATCCATCCGATATATTTATTCTCATATGAATTCCATATCAAAGTTCAAAAAAAAGAAAATGTATATATCCCTATGGAGAGGTAAACCTGGAACATCATCAGGGAAGATGGCCTCATACTCCTCCATTACTATTGGGATCTAAAAACTCACAACATCCCTTTCCCCAAGGGTATGGATATCATACTAAAGAGTTTTTAGAATCACCCTCATATGCATGATTCCATCATGTTCCATCTCGGTATCCTATTTTTCTGACCAAGGAAAACCCCATTACATCACTAAAGACATTTCACACTATTTATTCAAAAATATTCAATCTGATCATGGATGGTCGATAATTATTCCATTACAAGAATGAGGTGAAAAGGAATCAAAGCTACCTTAATTATGTTCCAACCAAAACAGTGGCCTAAAGTGTTAGATCACACTACCATGACTAGTGTAATTATCGAGTATCCTTCCACCCGTATCTCCAAACGTAAGGGTGAATTCAATGGTTTAAACAAAAACTCTAGGTCTCGAACAAGATTCGTGACATGGAAAATTTATTAGCACATGTTTTTATTAATATTAATGCTGATATTAGATATAGAACATACCTTAAATAATTTTTGGAATCCTTGGGTAATATTCCTTGACTTTAGTTAGTTTTTCATTCCCCTGTACTATAGCTCCCTAAGCCTGGTGTGTACCACAAAGAGTTGGTGGGGGTAATATGTTTATTTGTATAAAACCTCATGTTTCTCTCCCATCTCCTCTACCCCATCTTCCACCAAACAGATTAATCTATTCCTATCACTATCTCAGCTATAGTGTCCAATCCACCATTTCCCGATCAGTTGCATGACATGTTTGACAATCTCTTTTGAGATGTCCTCTAATATCACTTGAAAATAATTTCCTCTCAATAGGAAAACTGGGCACGCCCTATGATCCCTAAGCTATAGATACCCTATCTTGGGACCTATTCACAAAATATCTCACATGTCCATGTCTCTGAGACTAGAATCGTCTTCATGCTCTTGAGGTCTCTACTACAACATTCCTATTTCTAACATCCACTGGTTGTATCCTCTTAGCCAAAGGACATTCAACCACAAAGGTTCATCCTAGATCCCTAGAAAGAGTTGGAATTAATATTGTAATAATTATAGCATGGATGTCCATAATCTAACCATTCTCAATGATTGAAGCCCTAAATCACTGGTTGGATCGTATTAATCAAGTACATGTAATTGTTGGTATATCTCGATGAATACATAGCTACTATTAATACATTCTTCAGGAACTATAGAATCTATTGAGAATGAATTTCCCTTATATTTTATAGCGAGATCCCCTTATCTATGAATCATTATCAAACATTATCTAGGAGGGAGTCACCTCATCATATGATCTTGTAATCTAAACTCCATCATAACCATGTTGAGGCATACAGAAGTATCACCGATAGGACCATCATCTGATCTAATGGTGTCCTGACTAGATGGAAAACTCATTCACCACCTCAAGCTAGTCCTCATAAACATGTGTGTAGATATTTCCACAGAACATGAGGGGTCTCTATCACTGAATCTCAAGAAGTGGGCTCATACTATACATCTCTTATGATTGTAATACATGTTACATGTGATTCATTAAAAGTGGTGTTATAACTGGTACAAAGTTCTTAAAGTTATGTCTCTGGTATAAATCCTTATACACATAACTCATCACCCCACAGATCATCAACATGATCACATAGTGGAGTCTTGGGAAACTATCTACATGGAAGCATCTTAATGAAAAAAATATGTACTACAATCAATAATGTATCCATGATGAGATAACTCGAGAAGGACATGGAAAAAACAACCCATTTCAATAAGATGAATGTACCATCATTATTTCATATATCTAGCTTTTTCATGAACCATGTCAAAAAATAGAATTCATGGTCATGTGTATGGATACGTTAGTAGCTGCATGAACACTGCATCCCCTGGCCTAAAATAAAAACTCAAAACACTCAACACCATTTCCCCAAACAAAAATCCTAGACTCTGAGTTCTTATGGTAGAACCGACGACCTATGATACCACTCTATCATGACCAATCCCCCATGGACCATGCCACGACTACCCCATGTATAAGAATCCATCCATATTACATTACATAATGTTGAACATTAGTCAAGAACTCACTTCATTTCATATTGAGGATCATTTCAATGTTATAGTTTCACAGAATAAAGATATAATACATACATAAAATTACACAATGATATAGATTAGATAAAAAATTATAGATGAAATTTCTTTTTAAATTTAAAACATTTCAAATAAAACATAATTTCTGTAACCAATCTTCATAACATTAATATTCGAAACCTTTTTTGTATTAAAAATCCATATAAAAAGTGAAAATTATTTAAAAATTTTGGATTAGAAGAATAATCACAGTAAGAGATATAAAAAGAAGAAAATAAAAAATTATTCCGTGAATACGTTTAAATGTATGGAATCATTTTAAAAAAGACTAACTTGTGAGCTAGATATACTTTATAAAACATCATATTTCCACATGATTTCCACAAAACATAATGAACATAAATATAACCAGAAAGGTATGTTGGGGAATTAATTATATATATTGTAACCCTAGCTACAACTTTTTGATTTGTATCCCCCACAGCTACCATACAATGTAACCCTCATTGTTACCATATAGTGTAACCATCACAACTACACATAGAGTAACAAAACTTCTGAAATTAAACATACTCATAACTAATACCTTGGATGGAGATATAGGCCCCAAACATAATCATAACCAATTCTGCATAACTATATGAATATCAAAAATCAAGAATAATTAATAAAAAAATTCACATTGAATTTTGAAAAACTAGAAGTTTCAAAATGGATTTTATAATACAAGTCCCATAAAAATAAATTAAAATTTATATTAGAATCAATAGTATGAATGTAATATGTATATACAAATTAAATTCACATATTCCAACATTATATAAATAATAATTAATCACATAAAATATCATAAAATCCCATAAATAACGAAGTACAAGGTTAACCCAATGAATGGAAATTGGTTCAAGAATTCCATTGCATTGGGTTTGTCTTACATTAAACATGATTAAACCTCCGGTATAATGTCTAAAAGTGTTTGATAATATTTTTATGGAATCATTTCCATGTTTATAACACCTTATATGATCATTTTATAAAATCATTTCACCCTTTAGTTATTACTAATTTTTTCATTCCATTGATTTTGGTGCGTTCCTTACATGACCTACATGGACGGTCTGTATTCAATTTTCATGTGGTTTGGAAATGAAATTATATAAGTAGAATGAAATGGTATTAATAATATTAATGAATATTATATGATTTTATGATTCAGTTTTATGATATATGATGATTAATAATTAGATAAAAACATTTATAATATTTGTTTAGATCATTTTAGTGTGGTTCCTCGATATTCATGAATTTTTTTCATTATATAATTTAATATAATGCCTACAAGATCATTCCATAACATAAAATATGATACATAATAAAAAATTACATTCTTTTTCAACCATTATGTGGGTTTTACGATCATATTTTAAGGGACTAATGGAAATTGAAAGCACATCATCCACAATTTTGTTAAACGAGAAATCATGAATGGTGTTTTTATTTTTTTTAGAATAAGGGGAAGAGGAGAGAAATAAAGATGACAAATTTTTTACTTGAACAATATATCATATTTTATATATTTTATTAAAGATATTTTATACCTACTAGATAATGAGAGGGGTAAAATAGTACAAGAAAATAGATGAATTGAAAAAAAAACATGAAAATGAAAGTGGATTCATACCTCTTGATCTCTTCTCATTGAGATCATCCTTAAGTCCGTTAATTTTGTTCTTTTAGTGAGACCCATTGGTCTCAGTAGTGGGGAAGAGCATTGGGGAGAGTATTTTGTAGAACATAAATAATGCTCCTGGATTGGGAGTTGTGAGAGGAGGTAGGGAATGAGGGTGGTATTTATGTTGGCAGAGAGATGTGTTTTTACATTATTTTAATCATTATTTTAAATTTTTGTTCAAGACTATGAATTGTTCTTATTCTTTTGAACAGAATAGAAAACAAATTATGTGGGTTTGAATCAAGTGGGACTACATAAGTCATGATTTTAAAAATAGAGTATTTAAATCGTAATTTTAATATATGGTATTTTACCATGTATCATTGTTAATAAAAAATTCATTAATTTGTGAAAAATACTAAAAATTCACCAAATCCAATTTTTGACATTATGAATTCAAAAATTAACTAAATTTTGGTATAAAATCTATAAGGATGATTAATTTAATTATTTAATAAAATCATACTTTATTAAAACATTGACAAGTTAAGAGTGAAACTCATTTTATATCACATTGAAAAATTAATAAAGATTATATTATCAAAAAACCAAAAGGAAAATAAAATAATAATAAAATTTACTATTTATTAGGTTCATATTACTTTACATATAAATATTACAAAGGGTATATTACTATTCACAAAAAAACCTTTTTCTTCCATGAGACTCCAATTATCTTACTGATCAGTATTGTACAGGTTAATTTTTTGAAAGTTGAATCATAGAAGAGGAAAAATTATGTTTTAACACCTGCTTCAAAAAAATATCTAGTATAAGAGTTTTGTCATATAGTTTTATTATTTCATGCATTTAATTATTTTTAAAAACATGGTGTATTAATTTCCTACTACATTCTAGAAATTGTGAACTAACAATTTTTATTTATTAATTTACTTATAAAAAATTGACGGTAGCTTTCCATTATAAAATTTATAGAATACTAGGATGCTTCTTTAACTATATGGTTTCCCCATAAAACCATTACCTGGTGGATCTGTTTATTCTCCAATACATTCTCTCTTAAATCATGAACTTGAACTGGTTTCTCTTCATAAGAAACCTATTTTTCCTGTTGAACTGCCTTGGGCTCAAAATATGAGATTAATCTGTCATATAATTTCTCAACATTAAAACATGAAAAACATTGTGTACCTATGATAAACTTGGAGGAAATTTTTTTTGGGATGCGAGTGGTCCAACGTTATCCAGGATCTCATAATGTCTAATAAACTATGGACATATCATTCATTTGATACTAAAACACATAACACTGTTCTATAATGAGAATATAAGAAAAACATGACAACCTACTTCAAAAGATAATTCTTTCCTCTTATTTTCAGCAGAGCAATTATTACTCCATTGATCAATCCTCATGTATGGAATGTTCACATTTAATTTATCTACCACATCCTCAACTAATTCTAGACCCATAAACATCATTTCCCTGACTTTATCCGAAAATGTTAGAGTTGAACACCACATCTCATACAATGTTTCAAAAGGTTCAATCTGTATAATAGAATAAAAAAACTTTTAAAAGAAAAAAATCAAACGAAATATGATGATTCCAGTATCCATGGTATTTTGTTGAACATGTTTGAAGAATATCCCCCAAGTATAAATCATTCATTTAGAATCCCGTCTGATTGAGGATGAAAAGCTATAATGAAATTTAATTCTGTGCCCAATGACTTCTGATGGACCTTGCAAAAATTAGATATGAAACTGGGATCCCGGTCAGATAAAATGGATAGAGGAACCTCATGTAACCTCAAAATATCTTTTAATAAAATTCAATCATGTTGATCCAAATACATTTGATCACGAATAAAGAAAAAAATGTACAGATTTACTTATCCGATCAACAATAAACAAAATAACAATGTTACCTCAAGAAATTTTATTTAGTACCACAACGAAGTCATTGGATATATTTTACCATTTTAATTCTAGCACATGAAAATGTTGAATCATCCCCTTCGCAGATTCTAATCTACAATAACCTTTTGACATGTCTAACATTTTATGGTAAAATAGTCAAAATCAAATTTCATTCCATCCCTTCAATAATAATCTAGTGGTGTCTGTACATCTTTTTACTACCAAAATAAACTTAAAATGGAGAACTATGAGCATCAAAAAAAATTCTTTATTCAACCGGGAATCACAAAGTACACAGAACTGTTTTCCAAAAGAAAAAAAAATTATTTATAAAGATTAAATTATGAATACTTACCCATTTTAACCAATTACACATTTTTCAGTAGCTCACTGTCTGCCTTCTAAACTTGCATAATTCATATTCATTACAAATACTCCACTGAATCCTAAAATAAAATTGATTTATTTCCAGAACCAACAACTTATAAGAAAAAATTCATTAAATCATTGATCATGGGTTATTGTTAGAACAGATACATGGTTAATGATGCATAATGTTTTTGACTCAAGGCATCTTCCACAATTTTTTATTTTCTAGGATGGTAATTGATTGTGCAATCATAATCCTTTATTAGTTAATGCCATCTTATATTCCTCCTATTTAATTATTTCTATGTTAATATTTACTTCACACTTTTATGGTTAGTATATATTTGATATTTGTATTCTTATAAATGGTGCCCCAAATTTTTAAATGAAAAAACTAGAGATTCTAATTCCAAATCATTTGTGGGAAAATATAACTCATGTGTTATTATTTTTATTGATGCATAAGAAATATCCTAATCATTTGCATCAAAAAACCACCAATTCTCGTTAATTAAGTATAATTATTGGTGAAAATAACACCATTTCGGAAAGGCATGGCCAAAATTGGAGCATTCAACAATCACTTGTTCAGTTCCAGAAAAAAAACATCACATTATTCAATATAAAAACATTTAAACCTTTTTCATGTTAAATTAGCTAGAAGGCTAGATAACCATGCAATTTTTTTAAAAATTAGTCTATAATAAACTACTATTACCATAAAATAGTAAATTTATATAACATTTGTTTGTCATGACCATTCATTAACCAATTTTTTTTCAATTGAACAACAGTTCTTCCATCGTAATTTAAAATGTTCCCATGAAAAGGGATACATGGTAACAAAAAATCACACTTTATGAATTTTTCAAATATTTCATTTTCCCTGAATGTCTGAAAAAAAAACTCTGAGATGTTTTTCTTGATCCTCGTTACTCTTAGAAAATTCCAGAACGTCATCAATAAAAATAAACAAAAACTTATCCAATAACTCATTAAAAATTATATTCATAAGATATATGAAATCATTTGGTGTATTAGTTAACCCAAATGACATAACGAAAAAATCATAATTACCATTTATATTATGAGAATCTATTTTTGGGGTGTCATTATCCTTCAACATCAGTTGATGGTATTTGGGTCTCATGTCAATCAAGGAAAAGTAATAAGCTACCTAGAGCTAATAAAACAAGTTATAAATATGTGAAAAAAGATAATTTTATGTAAAATTTATTTCATTCAATGATATATAATCAATGATAAGTCTCATGGAACCAACTTTATTTTTAATGAACAAAAGAGGAGAAGCCCGGGGTGAAGTGATAAAATGAATGTATCATTTATCATGAAAATCATGAAACTAATTTTTTAAATATAAAAGGTCCATTTTAGCCATTCAGTATGGGGGTTTTGAAATTTCCATAGCATCAAGAGCTAATTCAATTTTGAAATCAAATTCTCGATTAGTTATAACACATAATATCTCATTAAGAAACACATAATGATATTCATTTACCACTAGAACATCATTAATCTTAATAGTTATATTTTTTCAACAATATGAGAAAGACCACATTCATTTCAATCATTCAGAAATTTCTCCGCTTCCTGATATGTTTTCAATTTTATGATTTCATTCTTTTATAAAAATTGAATCCCGTTAATATAACTAAATTCTTTGTATCTATAATTTATGAAAGAAATATTAACAGAAAGTTAATCCATCTTATAATGATATCAAGCATTCCTAAGGTAAAAACAAAAAGGTTTATAGGTAATGTATTTCCACTGAAATAAATATGTAGATTTTTAAAATTCATTTTTTTTATATAATATCCCCCATCTATATTAGATATAAGTTCCAGTCTCATTTATTGAGGTGATATTTCCAATTTTCCAAAAAATTCCTCAGAAATAAATGAATTTGTAGAACCCCTATCACACATAACTATAGAAAAATATGATTAAACACACCAGGAACCTGATACAAAAGTATTTGACAGACATATTTCTACTGACATGGTCTTAATGGATCTCACTACACATTTCTGTTTATAGTATGGTTTCATTGCATTATTCAGATCATTATTTTGGATGGGACTTGCATGATGACCCATATCACCACATTTAAATCCTTAACAGTTTTCTTAGTTAGGATTTTTCTTAGGATAATATCCAATTCAATATCATGACATATGTCCAAACATACCACATTGAAAAAAATTCCCAGTTTTGGTAGGGCATTCCCCAGGGTGATTTTTTCCCACACGTTATACAAGCATGAAACTGGACATTTCGTACAATTAGATTTTAATTATTATGTCTTACTCATTTCATTATATCTAAACCTCTTCTTCACCTATTTCTCAATGTCCACAATAGATTAGAAAAGATTCTTTTAATTTTTGAATTCACAAGAGGTCTATTCCCTTTAGTACTTTGAATTTAATCCTATGTAAAAACAACTGATATTCTATACAGAGAAGAAATATGATTATCATCATACCTCCCCAATTGGGTGAAGTATTTCATCATAAAAAGCCATTTAATCTTTCTCTTTTTTACTCCATTGTTGAAGTTTGATTCTCCATCACACGTCGAACCATCTTAGAGAAATAATTTTCTATGAAATATTTTAAATTAATCACTATCTATGTGATAAATTTCCATCCTATCCATGATATTATAGACCAATTACCATCACTGATTAGCATCACATCTTAAATGATAAATTGAATGACCTACATTTTTATTATCTAAATATCCAATAAAATCAAATAACTTTTCAAGGGATTTAATTCATCCTTCAGTTGCTACTGGGTTAGAAGATCCACTGAAAGTAGGATGGTGTTGCCTCATAAAATGTTCCATAGTCATCATGTTCCTTTATGGTACATTTTTGTTCTATTTCATGGATTCCACAACCATTTATTGACTTAATAAACTAATCCATTACTTCCAAAGACTGCTCGATTCTAATCCCTACCATTTTCGGCTACATATTCAGAAGGATAACGTTCTATCGGTGCCTCTCTACTTCAACTTCTCTATTTCTTCTGCAAATAACCATTCAGATCAAACACATCATAGATGATTAAACCAGGATATTACTAAATTCTATTTCATTTGTAATTATCCAAAGAGTAAAAATCATTTATGGTATTTTATTAGCATAATTATAACCCTTATAGTAATTGAAACCATCATCTGATACAAAATATAAGGACTGACCTTATTAAATTAAAAAATTCTGAATTTTAGTCAAGATCTCACTTCCTTTCATATAGAGGATATTATAATTTATATATTTTTAGACCATGAATATTTGTACACATATGAAATCATTTTCAAATAGTCATACTTTTCACCGATATATACTTACTTTGTGAAACATGATATTTCCCAAAGATTACAACAAAAAAATAAAATTATCAATCGAACCATAAAGGTATATTGGAGAATTATTTAGTTATATTAGAAAACTTGTGATTACCTTGTGATTTGTAACCCTCATGCATACCTTACAATGTAACCCCCATGGCTACCTTATAGTGTAACCATCGCAGCTACACATGGAGTAAACTTACGTCTAAACTCTAACATACACATACCCAATGAGTTTGAGGGAGATATAGGACCCACCCTTAATAATGAAAAATTTCCAATAACCATAAAATAATCATCAAACCATTAATGTGTCATAAATACATTCTCATTGAAATTTGGAAAACTATATTTTTAACAGAGGATTTTATAAGAAATGTCCCTTAAAACTACAATATAATTGATTTGCGAATCAATAGAATGAAATGAATATGTGAAAAAACTATAAAAACAAATAATAAAACATAATATATGGAATTATATTATTAACTTAAATAATGGAAATTAGGTTACAGATTTCCTTACCTTGGATATTTCATTCATTAAATTTGTTTAAAACTCATGAGTAGTGGTTAAATATGTTTTATTATTATTTAAAAAAACATTTCCATGTTTATAACACCTTATATGAAAATTTTATAACAACATTTCACCCATTAGTTATTATTTTTTAGTTATTTAAAATGGTTCATGTTCCATCTTTACCTGATTTCGATTGCCCGTTTTTCATTGATATTCTAATCGTACATAAATGAAATTTCCTATGTGAAATGAAATGGTATTCATATATTTTTAAAATATTTATGGATAATTTAAATGAATTTTTTTATCACATTTGATGATGAATTAGTAGATAAAACATTAATGATGCTTTTTAGATTTTTTTTCGCGGTTTAATGATAATAATGAACTTGTTTAATTATATAATATAATGTCAGGAATAAAAGTTCATTAAATAATATAAAATAGGTTCCATACAAAATTTTAAAATCATTTTCAACCATTAATTGATTATTATGATCATATTTGATGTAAATAATGGTAATTGAAATTTCCCACAATTTTGGTAAACAACACATCATGAAGGGTCTTTTTATATTATTTTTACATTAAAAGGTAGTGGAGCGAACAAAAGATGTTAAATTATTTACATGAATATGATAAAATATAGAGTATGTAAGATTTTTTATATTTTTTACCTCTTGGATAAGGGGTTCTGATGGTAGTATGTGAAATGAAAGAAATGAAATAAAACACCTGAAAATGAAATATGATTCTTACCTCTTTATCTCTTCCCCTTGAGATCCTCCTTAAGACCTTTGATTTTGGCCTTTTGGTGGGAGAAGTATGTCTTCATCGTGGGTAAGTGCCTAAGGTAGGGGATTTGGAAGAACATATACAATTCTCAAGGCATGAGAGGTGTGAGAGGAAGACTGAATTAGGGAGGTATTTGTAGTGGATGAGAGGAGGGATTTAACATTATTTTAATCATTATATTAATATTTCTTTCGAATCATATAATTAGTGTTTATTCTTGTGATTAGAATAGTAAAGAGATCATGTGAGTTGAGAAAATTTGGATTACATCATCCATGATTAAAAAAATTGTGTATTTATCTATTAATTTGAATATATGATATTTTACCATATTCACAATTCATCAAAAAATACAAAATTTTAGGAAAAATACCACAAATTCACCCTATCAATTTTTAAATATGTATAACTCAATTATTAACTCCATTTTTCTAAAAACAAATTTATAAATATGATTAATTTAATATTTAAATAAAATCACTCCATAATCAGAAATTATTAATATTAAAAAATTTACTCGTTTTATATCACATTGGAAAACTAATCAAGATGTCATAATCTCAAAACATTAAGAAAATGGAATATTAATACAAATTACTATTCATTAGGATCATATTATTATTAATATTACTATTCATAATGATTTGTTAATGTTCACCAAAAATAATGTTGGTTCCAAAAAACTCCAAAAATAAGATGATCACAATTGTAGACGACCGCCTATTAGAATTAAAAACATATAAGCAGAAAAATTATGTTTTAACAAATAATTTTTGACTATCCCCTTAAAAAATATTGTTTTATAGGCTCATAGAATTTCATGAAATTAATTTATTTATATAACCTTGGGATTTTACACCATTCCCACCACTAATAGACTAGGGGCTGACGATTAGCGCTGAGTAGGCATATCCAAAAAATGGGACTCATTTACCTTAGAACATTTCCACCTGCACAAAACTCTAAGATAAAGATGCTTGAATGTAAAAAAAAATGAGTAAACAGAATTCATGAATACCAAAACAACATGAAAACATTGTGTCATATAATGAAAACCATTAAAGTAAAACTAGGTTATAATACAACACCACTATAAAGAAAGAGTCTGCAACACAAGTACTGATTCTTTTCCTAAAAAACCCCATTTGATCGAATTGCAAGGTATGAAACTATGATACTGTATATATTCCACTGAAACAACCCTCAGTATGTTTGATGAATTTGGGCATCACCTGATCATGGTATACCTAGAACATCATCATAGGGTAAACCATCAACATAAGACATGACACCTGGGGAAAAATCCTCTATAAGGGAGAGTAGAAAAGTAGTCATTAGGGAACCCCAAAACAAAAAGAAAAATACCACAAAGAAGAAACCACTTAGAGGAAGAAAATTCTGAAAATATGAATATGTGAACAACACATATAACAAGAACATCCAGGTGTACTCATAAGGGATTCCATGTCTCAATGATTCATCCACTGCCAGTAATATGGTTCTGCTCATAGCACGCTCAAATCCAAGAGATATTTCTCCCCCATTTATATAATAGAATGAATGTAGAACAAGTCAATAAAATGTATACATGTGAACATTAGTTCTCAATACATCACAACGTTCTCTGAGACCTATGGTCTCTCTAAGACATGGAGTCTTGATATCGAATCCAATCCATGGTCATATGATTTGGCTCATGGTATGCCCATTCTAGGAGAACTCACTCTTTGAGATATGAAGCCATCGAAGACCCTCGTAAATAGGTCCCACGAAATTGGTCCCATCCCAAAGATTAAAAACTGAGATCTACCCTAATCACCCTAGTCAAGTCATGTCTCGAAGGATGAAATTTGATCTTAATAAACAGATCGGGGGTCCTGCCTAAAGGGCTTATTGGAGGCCATCTTCTCCCTACTTGAAACATCATTCTATATATGGGATAAGTTACAACGTAAATATTTTTTACACATATTACACAAAACCCTATCTAAGGCAACTTGAAGAGAAATGAGGACTGATCATGCCTCTCATTGTGAGACATGCTCCTGCAAACTATGTCATTATCGAAGCCAGGCTAGGACAACCCATAATTAAATACGGGTCATTCTATGTGACTGTAATGGGATCCTTCATCGATCCATCATACATATTACCTAGGTTATGTTATCAATTTCTACTATCATCCTCTATGATGGGATCAGGATCCTACATCGACCCCTCATAGAAATGATGAATAGAATGCTACCATACCATATTGTTCTAACTGAAAACCCACTAAGCCATTTCAAACGGAACGCCCTGGAATGATGGTCCCAATGTTAAAATGGTTTGTCAATTGAACATACGGATTATAGGTTAGGATTTTTTTTAGTGAAATGTGTCTTGCAGTGTCTAGGTCTGGTCCGACCTGATCAGACCAACTTGACGAGATCCGGACCAGTATCTGTAGACCTGACCCACCACGTTCGACCCAACCCATTCTGTCGGCCCATCCCGCTACTAGCTTTGTTCGGGATATTTAATGAATCATGGCACATTCTACCCTATTCACTAGCACTGGACACAACCCAGCTAGGAATGCAACGGGTAAATTCCACTGGTCTTCCTAATCTTCTAGCACTCGTGGATTAGCCCCATGTCCATTGTCTGACACTACTTAGGGAGATGTGTCCTGCTGCCACAGCAACATCCTACCATGGCTTTTTTTTCCACCTGTGTATGATAATGTCACATTAAACTACTTTTTCTTTTGATAAGGGGGGTCATGTTCCTATAATATCATAGAATCCCCTATCCAATGTAGCTCCAGTGATCTGTGTCCCCCCGTAACAACCTCCTATCCCAATCATCTATTGTTCTGAAATTAATTCTAATTCTTCATAGGGATAATAATAAATAATGGCGAATGAAACCCAATAAAAACTCACACCCTCTATAAACTAGGTTCGATCACAGATGAAGAATGGTCTTAATCTAATAATTTGTGGATGCTTGATTTGAATTCCAATCATCAATCCGATATCAATCAATTCATGCTACAATATCTAAATAAATCATCATTGAAAAGATCCTCCTCCCCATGCTTGAGAGAAACTACAAGGTTATTAAAATTACCCTGTATCTCGGATGAAGTTTAATTTAATAAGAAAATTTTTCCACGTCAACACCTAACATCCAATGAAAAATAATTTTATTTATTATTTTTATGATTTTCACATCCAATAAACTACAATCAGCCTCGAATAGCACTCATTGAGGTTATGCCTCCATGGGAATGCAAAGCATCATGAGCTCAATGGTTGTATCATATTTTTAATAATAGTTATCATTCATCAGTTAAAATGATTTGATAAATAAAATATTTTTATTTAATTATATTTTTTATGGTTTCATCCTTTTATGGTTTTTCCAAAGTATCCCCACAATGAGGAAACATATGTCGCACCTAGGGTAAACCCAAGGCTTTGGACACAAAATTTCTCACAGATTTATGATATTGAAACCTATTTAAGAGTTATTCAACATTTTTAGGAAAATTTATAAAATGCACTATTTTCAAACATAACAATTTTGGATGCATCATTCTAGTCACACCAGGCCTAAAAATCACACACCACCTCAACACCTAATCTCATAATATTCCCAATTAATTTAAAAAAAACAGTAAAATCATAGTCAATACAATAACCTCCACGTAATGAAATATATGTAAAAATATTACTCATCCTAGGGGCTACAACAATTTCAATGACTCCTTATAAAATATAACCAACTGAGTTACATGAATTAAACCTGAAACTACATGATAAACTTGGAAAGGGATTCACAATCCATTGTGAATTGTCTTGGGGTGTGCATCTCTCTTTTTAATGAATAAAGATACATTAATGAATGTTTTAATTGATTATCAGTAACATAACAATATCAATATAAAGAAAAAGTATAATATACCTTGTATCAATGATATATTGATCATTTGTAGGGATCACAATAATATTGAAATATTAAACCTCAATCTGGATATCTTAAATTGTGAGTTTTGAATTAAGATATACCCCCAAGTGTTCTTTCTATATAATTTACGTTGATTGATAAGTTATAGAAATTTCATTTGAGTATAAAAATACCCCTTCAATCATTTCATATTTAATGAATAATGTCTCTAAATATTACCTTGATCATATTTTTGTAGTCTTTGTGGATGATATTAAAATATATTCAATGAATATGGTATCGTGTATTGATCATTTGATAAATAATTTAAAGACCCTTATATGGTAGATGTTGTATGGGAAATTAATGATGTTTAAATTTTGGCTTCATAATGATACATTATATTAACAAATAATTCTATATAAGGGTATATCGTTCTATCTTTAAAATAGGATTGTTATTGAGGAATTTTCAGGACCAACCACTATAACCAAACTTCATAGTTTTATTCGATTAGCTATATACTATTAAAACATTATTATAGATTTTTCTAGATGATATAATCTAATATCTACATTTACAAGGAATTGGGTTCAGTTCTTATAGATGGATTAATGCGAGGACAATTCAAAAGAGTTATAGAGAATGTTATTCAGTGAATTTTTCTCACATGACCCTATATTAGACAAGGGTTTGGTATCTATAGCGATTAACCACTGAAGGGAATATGATGTTTTCGCATATAATATGATATTTTGATAGCATATGACTCATGTCAACTGAAAAACAATATAATATTTTCTAACTCTTAATTTTGAGATGGAAACGGTAATATTTTTGTTAAATATACAGATTCACTCTCTCTATCACAAAATGTGTGATATATAATGAAATCATAAAAGAAAGAGGTATATATTCACATGGAATGTGTTGACTACGCACCAGAGAAGACAATTAGAATTTATTAAATAAAAGGACTACAAAATACATTTCAACCCTTGAAAGGAAAAAAGTTAGTTACACTTAGAGATAGATAAACCATTATTTTTTTATCACTAAATCATATTGAAAGATATCTAATAGTAAATGATTTAGAAAAAATGGAACTTCAAATAAATAGTAAAAGGGGAATATCCTATCATAATTTGATGAATGTTTAATAATCTGTCCGTGTGAGGTTTTGAGAGGAATAGAAGGAAGATGTCCAGAAAAAAATGTTATAAATATTACTATGTTCCACCAAAATTCTAATGGTGTGATATGTTTTATGAACAAAACATATGTCCCATTAATACCAGAATTGATGATTAAATTGTTAGATGATTGTCATAGATTATCATTATCGTATATCCTAGATTTAGAATGATGTATAGAGTTTTGAATGAATATTAATGGTGGGACAACATTAAAATTTTCCATTTAATGATAGTATCATGATTCATTTAATTTCATTATGTTATAGTTATGAAACAAAATAATAAGAGAATTTTACTTCTATACACATATAAAATGAAAATGGGAAAACATTACCTTTAATTTTATAATCCAAATACAAAAAATATATAAAGTGAAATATATATTTTGGATATAATTGATATACATATAAATAAATCACAATTCATTGTCATAAAATATGATTTCTCTCTTGATCACCTTTATAGGATATCCATTATAGACGTGGTAAGATTTCATTGAGTACTAAATTCAATTATATCTGATCATGATCCATGGTTTACCTTTTTGTTCCAATTATTTCCATTGAAATTTGTTGATCCAGAGGTGTGTTTCGATACTAATTATCATCCTTATATAGATGTTCATTATGAGAGAACCATTAAAAATCTATAGTATGCGTTTCTATATTTTTATTTTGATTTAAAAGGTTATTATGATCATCAACATCATATATTGGAGTTTTCTTAAAAAATTCACAGAATTCACTCCTGAATTCATATGTATTCTTATGAATCCATATAAAAAAATTATGCATTTAATTCAAAAACCTAGGGATTAATATCGATAAATAAAGTTATTTCATAATATTCTAGTTGAGGAGATTGTAAAATTTTAATATTCATTTAGTAGTATATAATTGAAACTCAATGTAAACCAAGGGGATTTTTAGAATGGAATTGATGAGATATGTTTTTAATTTTTTGAAATTTTATTTCCATAAATATATCATATATTTGAAGGTTATTATATTTAGAAATAATTGAAACATGATACCTATATATATAAGACCTTTGATAATATTTATTGTATCAGGATGGTAGCTTTCCATTGGGAATTTCGAATAGATATCTCTCAACTTCATGATGTGTTCCATTAATCTCTCTTAAGTAATTACATACATGATTATTTAAATAAAATGACATAGGAGGACCTAATACTAGAGAAATATTTCATTTATAATGATAAAAAAATATAAATTATGGATTATAGAGAGATATTTATATGAAACAAGAGTACTCACATGGTCAATGTATTATAGTGATAACATAAATTAGTTGAAACAATATGGGATCTAGAGGATATGATGAGTCATATGTGTCCTCAAATATACTTATCTTATTGAAGTAATTTTGGGGTATAAATTATTGTAATGGTGTTGAGTGAATGACATTGTGATTTTAAGATGCGGTTCTCTATTAATAAATTTCAGTTCATTGATAGATTTCATTAAATATGAATAGTCATTATACATGATTTGGTTAAGATATCATTATGGGATTCATAATTTCATTTTTCCTAAATACATTTTTTCATTGAACATTATATGTTTTTTTTAAATTTTATATCTTATGATTATTGTAATTATATCTGGGAAAATTGATCTCAAATTTGGAATCCAGTAGTTAAATTTTTTAAATGTTCCATTTTATTTTATTATTCTATATGAATATTAACTTTGGTTAATATTTTACTCCTCATTAAGGAAAAAATGTAAGAAAATGATAGATATTTGTGATATGGAATTAAAATTTCTATAACAAATTACATTATCGTGTTGGATGAGTTTATTTGGAATATTTTTATACATGTTTCAAATATATGGCCACAACATTCTAGTTCACTTTGATAATGAAAATTCTAATATTTTATGAAATGGATAATTACAAATTGTGACTGTATTGACATTAATATATATATTTAATTATAATAATGAAAAATATAATTTATGTTATGTTATATATTAATATTTTAGATATGGATTAATTTAAAAAATAGATGTTTAATTTTAATTTATTTAGACTCGGTAATTACTTTATTTGTTTACAGAACCCCAATATAATATTAATAGAAATAATAAAAAACAAATAACATTAAAAATAATAAAGTAATACAAGTTTGATAAAAAAAAATTTATTAATTTTATATGTTAATCAAACATATTATGGGTGATGTAATGACTTATATAAAAAATAATGTTTTATATTATTTTCAAATTAAAATAAAATTAAATCTAAAAAATTGGGATTAAAGATATTTTAAAATAAATATTAACCATAAAAGTATTTATAATTATATAAAAGTCATATATTCATCATATCAAATTGTATATGTTTTAAAATATCAGTATTTTCAAATTTTTGAGTCACATGCCTTCTATGCTTACATATTTGACCTATAACGTGTAGAAAATATTAATATTGTTGTAATTGTAAAAAGGGCTAATATAGTGTTAAAAGTATTATATAAGGGTAATTACATAAGAAAAAATTATTAAAATGTTATTATATGAGAATATTTAGACTTATCCTAATATTTATAATAATTTATTATTTTAAGTATTTAAATTATTGTCCCTATCTTCACATATAAATGGGATACCTTTATCATTTCTTCATAAAAAATTTTGTTCCATATAGCTTAACCAAATCTAACCAAATAATATTATCAAAATTAGTAGCAATGATTTGCTTATTTTATACCCTAAAATTTATATATATGGGTCATCATGAAGGGATATAAATGACGCTTATTGAAGATTATGTCATCATCTTACCCAACCACTATCAATTTATCTATTTTTATAGAACATATTAAAATATGGTGTCCTTTAATGACTATGTTCTTCTATTTCAATAATTATAAATATATCTATAAATATTTCCAAATCTAGACATTGAAATGAAAGATGATTCTAATGCCATGTGTGGCAAGAATTAATTTTATAAAAATAATAAATATATTTTATATTATGAGAGCTCACTTTTTAAGAATAATGGGTCAAATAATAATAAGTGAATCAGATCATAATTCTGATATTAAGATTGAATCTAGATCATGAAGTTTATATTAGGCAAGAAATCAAGATAGTCAGCCTGGGGTGTTTAGATAAATTAGTTGTTGCCATGTGCATTAAGTGGATTAAATAACTAAATATTTTTTTTAATTATTAATTAATAAAAACCTATTTTCCCTATTTAATCACGATTATCGGGAATATATATAGTTATCCTCATAGACTTGTAATTTTTGAGAGGATAATCTACCACCTCTATTGGTCAGTCATGATATGACGACGACGAGCCTTCAGATCCTGGTGAATCGAGGCATAGTGAATGTTAAGACATATCTCTTTAATCTCTATGAACACACTTCTTTATAAAATTATATAAATGAAGATAATAATCATTAATAATTTGTATCTTCCTTTTTATTAATCTATTTAATCATGTGTAATCAATCTTCTTATTGATCTGTGATTATTGAAACATTCACATGAGTCATTTTAAAATAAATATATTATTTATGTAGTTTAATAAAAAATGTTACATTTTGTTTTCTCGAACATTATATCACATATTGTATTTTATTTCCACAAACGATTAGTGGATGATAGTTTAAAATTTTCCTTTATTCATTTACCATAATATTGTTTGGATTCTCCGCTATGGGCCTACAGAGCCATTATTTGACATTATTGTGCGGGATCATGCTCGGTCAAAACCCAATATTATTTGAATATTCAAAAGATATGAATGAATTAAAAAATCTAAGACAAATTCACATATATATTATGTTGAGATTGATTTCAAAATGGAAATTATGATCATGTGAGGTGATAGGATGCACCAAAAATGACGTCAGCATGCACGTGCTTTGTTTAATGAGCAGGATTGAAGTTTTTACCTCTAGACGGCTAGAAACAATTGATATAGTATCTTTATGATAGTTTTAAAAATCATATCGGTGAGATTTAAAGTGTCGTTTTACAATCTAGATATCGCAATGAAGACATAACATTTTTTGAAAATCTAGACAAAAAGACATGGAATAGGATGAACACATCCCATTTATCACCCATGTGGCTATGGAAATAGTATATTGGGAATGTAAAATATCACACACCATATGGATAGGGAAAATTACATGTGACCATATAGAGAGGTCGTGTGAAAAAATAATAGGGTCTGAACCCTATTTGGGAGGACACATCAAGAGATAAAGTATACAAGGAGAACCAAAAGCAAGGTAAGTACCTCATTTTCTATAGGCACCTTGTGTAGTTAACATACAATCCTTGTATTCCTACATGGGTTGAGATCCAGGTAATAGAAGGGTCATGAACATGCAGAAGGATGGGACTATGCACTGTGTGGGTCTGCCTACATGATGTGTTCACTATTTTCCGTTTTTAGGAAACATCAACATCATGTACCTCATTTATTTAGACTAGGATTTTTGCCATAAAGTATCCTATAATTATTCTTATTCTATACATTACATGATGGATGCCTTTTTCATAGCCTTTTTTTTATTATACAAGATGTTATTTGAGTGATTCTTCCATAGGAAATGCTCAATGATGATAGTGACCAGGCAGGATATAATGGACTATTAGAGTGACGCCCTATACTGGGAAGTCCATGAGTCAACTATTAACAGTCAGTGTGACACCCTCATCCTATGAATGTCATGGGTGCTCTAACACTATATTTCAACCCTCCTATTGGGTAGGGTATGGGTTAATAGTTTATTTATTGAGTGAACCATCTTGCTAGCCCATAGAACGAATCCTCTACCAAACCTTCTAGTGTAACCCTCATGTCGAGTCATGGCATGGTTCCATGACTATCAGAATTTCCCCCAACTTATAGGAATTAAATGCGTCCTCAATGATTTAATAGAGTGAAAAAATCATGTTGATCCTTGGAATGGGTCCCTAATCATTTGTGTGGAACCCTCCAACTCAGATAGGGCATAGAACCTCTATTTACTGTCAGAGCCCTCCTATTGTGTCAAGGTATGGGTCCTATTATGTGAATCTATGTGGAGTCCTGTTATATCATGGCATGGATTAAAATCATTGATATTATTCACATAGACTATTTGAAATAGTGGTGAGGTATTTCTTGGAATGAATGTTTATTAGGATTGATTCACTATATAGATTTCATCGTTGATGGGATATTTGTAATTGTTGATACTCTTTTCCTAAGATGGGATGTGATAAAGAAATATACCCTATATATATAATTTATGATTATTCTTTTGATATTTATATTCATATATTTTCCATTATTTGTTCCCCTTCAACATTGGGGCATCCTAATCGGTATGTATATACTCGACCCTACATTATCTTCTCCCATAAGTGTTCTGTCTTATACCGATGAAAAAAATCTATGTGGTGATTAGAGTGGAGCATATGGATACCTTGTTTATATTACAAGTTATTATTGATGGATTCTGGAGAATCAAAGAAGGTATATCTCGTAAATTTAATTTTCTAGTTTTTCCACATTATGATATCCTTCTGTTTCTGTGTGTATTTTTACCATTTTTACATTCTAGAGTAAATTGTTGTATACTAGTACACCTTAAATGTTTCAGATGAATAATTTATCTACTAGTTGTTTCATCATTATTTTATTATTATTCAATTATATATTTTGATATTAATCATTGTTTTTACTGGTAAAATTAGAAAAGGATGTCCAAAATAGTTATGACTTTCAACACTTGTCTCCAGCCCCTAGCCAATGGACGAAGGATTGGGGTAGTAGCGGAATGTGCCGCATTTTGTATTGGAATTATATATTTCTACCAGAGTATTAAATTCAATAGGATTGTGTTTTTATCATTTCCCTCTTGATTAATTTTTTTTTATTTAGGGGAAAAATTCAATTTGGTTCAAATTTGTATCTGAGGCTATAGATCCTAGTGTTGGTACGGGTGACCGACATATCATTTCACCCGAAATTTGACCACGTGTTTGTGAAATCGACAAACTGATACATTAGTTATAGGGATAAATGTTGCATGAATCATATAGGACTGAGTCTTTTACTATCCTTCTTATTTTATCTCCCCATATAAATTTTATCATTGAGTCATTGTACTTATTGAATAAATTTTCTAGATTACTCCATGAAGATATCCAACAACGTTACGAATTCTAGATCAGGATGATAATAAGATAAGTGAGAGGAAATAGTTCAGGGGACACAGAAGATGATTATTCCTCTTGTTGGATAGAGAGTACCTACCCCACCTTTTGAGTAGAGGATCATACCAACTGGGCAGGCTAAGGATATATGTTGGTTTAGCGCACTCTATATATTCCAACACTAGAGATCGTTGAGGTTACACACTGATCTAAATTCCCATTAGTTAGAGGATTAATAGATTTATTCATCATTGTTTTTAAGAATATATAGAAACCAGCTATATGATTTTTCACATGTATCCATTCCATTCCATGGAGCATCTGGGCTCTATTGTATTCTAATTATGTCTATGCATGATGGGTCGACACACTCAATGATCAAATTCCATTCGTTATACCACGATTAATGATACTTATAACAACAAATACATTAAATACATTGATAGTTCTTCAAAATTGAATTATATTCTATGGTTTATATAATAAATCGTTGATAATACCGTATAGGTATAGTGTCCTTAGAAACTGGGAATCATAAATAATTTGTTCATAAAACATCAAAATTGAATCAATTTATTTCTTCATAACAAGACTCATTTTTCAGATATCGTACATAATACCCTTCTTCACAGCTTTTATAAATGAAACATAAGAATGGTTGACGTCAGATTCCCAATAAGGGTAAACAAGGGAGATACTAATCATATCATAATTCATAATATATAAGTATATAACATTTGGATGTCTTATCCTGCATATGAAAGATCATTATATCCTATCATGGGATAAATGTTAATAATAATTAATGGACATAATAACTAATCTTAAAAACGTAATACATGAAGTTTTGTGGCATACACATAAGAAATTAAAACCATTTCTTATTAGTTAAGGTTCATTTCCAAGATCATCATAGTGGACAAAGACCATTTTAGAACCTAGATACTTACTGTTTCATCCCTGTATTACTGAACCAGATTTATGTTTCATTCCATTAATGTCTATCTCATGATATTTAAATATTTACCCAATTCATTGAATGTGGATATGGTCTCTACCAATATCATAATTAAATCATTCTTACATGTCCCTCAAAACATTAAATCATTCATCCCATCAAAACCAAGGATATAAAATGGGTATCTTAATCATCATTCCATCATAAATTAATCCATATAAAATCTCATTCTATCATTAATGAAATAAAATCACATAACTAATCAGGGTAGAAACATAAATCAATTTAAAGAGCATTATCGTAGATAAAAAATAATTATGAAAAAACACTTGCAATTAATTATTTATAAAATTATCTTTTCTTCTTCAAAAATTCTATCTTTTCTCAAAACGCGTCGGAATTTTAAAATATAATAATTTCTTTTAAAATAATCATGAAATTCTGTAAATAAATATTCATGGAAATAATATTTTATGAAGAAGTAAAAATCCAATAATTCTGTATAAGTTAAGAAAACATTCTCCTAGAAATTTTTCGACAAATGTCAAAAAGTACCATATATGCAATGACAATAAGAGATTCATTTCATACAATTTAATAAAAATAATTCAAAGGGTAAAATTAACCTTAAAAAAGTATAATAATATAAATCATTTTATATACATGGTAATAGATGGATATATACATTAAATACAACACAATAAATACTTTTGTATAAGTAATCTCATATAATAATGTGATTGAAAAATTATCCCTTACCATAGGTCCAATATCCTTCACTTATATCTAAACCATCTACGTAATTATTAAAATAATTTTATTGCCTTATTCCAAAATAATAATCATTTTTATGATATCATATATTATTAAATAATCATCTGTTTGATAGTAATATTTTGCACTTACTCGTTATTCGAATATTGACTACATTATATTCTTATGAATTTTTTTCGAAGAAAATAATTTTACACATGTTAGGTAGTAGTTATATCATTTAGAAAATTATATTATTTTAATATATATCATATTTATTCATTCTATTCAGGTATATAATTATTTTATAACGAAAATCAAATAGAATAAATCATATCGCATCGAGGAGATGGTTGGTCGTACGTACGCCGCAAACGTGACGAGATCATTCACCTAATGGATAAATGGTATGTAATTGGATGGTGTTTTAATTATAAAAAATAATTTTAATGTTAAATTCATAATTTAAATGCATTATATTTATCACTATACCTATCCAAATAAGTTATTGTTGAATAGAAAACTACACCACATCGTCGAGACTGTAAGTCGTACGTACAGACACATGGTAATTTGATTATTTATAGGATGTATAAAAAGAGATACAATGTTGTACCATAATTAAAATAACATAATTTAATGTAAATTATTCTGTATTTATTACTTTAGTATAGAAGAAACATAATATGTGGATGTATAAGGAAATTGTTTTTTAGAAGACAAGATAAAACAGTTACCTCTTTTCTGACTATCTTCTTTTGATTTGCACAAAACAACATATTAGGATAGATTTATTTCAAATGTGTCACCCCTATGATGAATTGAGGGATTTTTTTATAGGAAATTGGATGATTTTTGACGAGAAATATGTCTTTATAGGTCTGATTAAAAGAGAAATAGAGGTGCCCTTTTATAAAATAGTGGAGGGGAACCTTTGGAAAAAACAAGACTATTAAAATAATATAAATTGATTTTTAAAATGAAATATCTTTAATGTTTATTATTTCAATGATAAGATGATTATGGTTCTAAATAATCACAACAACAAAAATTATTTGTGTTTTAATTTTATTTTAATCCTTATAAGTCTGATATATCCTTAATTAATCCATTTAATTTTAATTGTTGTAATAACATTCTAAAATTTTAATTGTTATAAATCTTTACTTATATGGTTTTAATTGACCATAAATGGGTATATTATGATATATTATATCATATATTTATAAAATTGTAATTTTTAACTTTTTCTGATTTTTAAATAATTTAATAGAATTTTATTTTTATAAAATATCAATAATGTCAATTTTGAAAATATTCATTTCTTTGATTTTAAATATAATCCACACAAAAGAAAAATTTGAACTAAAAATATCAATATAGGTAAAACATTTCATAATCACCTTTAAAATTCTTGGATAAACATAATTATTTGTAATTAATTTTCTTTTAATATTATTTGTATCTTTTATTTGATATTTATATTTTAAAAATAATTTCCGCATCATTATTTTGTTATCCTTAATGGTAATTATTTATAATATAATAAATAAAAATAAATTTATATGATGTTGGTAAGTCTTTTATATTTCAATATACTACAAATAGTCGATGTTATCTCAATCTTATCCCTATATTAGAATTAATATTATTTTATAAAAAGAGAGTGTGACATTTTATCACTTTCATTGATTATAATAAAATTAATGTCGTATTCAAGGTAATTAGCGAATTAGGTTATTATATTCTAATTCATAGATTATAAAGATATAATATAGTCATATTATATGAATTTGGAAGGTGTTAAATGATTTTCATAATATTATTTTACCCTTTAATTTCTAGATTTACCATTAACAGCGATAATAAAAAATTTACTAGTTACTATTCATAATTTACAAAAAAAATGTATCATATTAACATAATTTGAACCAATAATTAAATATATGGAAATCATTTTTAACAATTTAAAAACAGAATCTGTATAAATTATATTAAAATTAATCTCATTGTGGGTATGAGAGGACATTATTTAAAAGCTAAATCATTGCTAACGATTGAATTGTTTTTATATTTGGGTTCAAAGTAATATTAATGCCAATAACATAAATTAAATTTAATGAAAAATATATATAATTTTAATACTATAAAACCATTCAATATTATAAATAATCCATATAAATTATTTCAATGAAAAAATTTGTTTTCCTAAAAAAGTAATTGTATTTTTACTATACATCAAAACATGAAAGTTATCAGAAAAATATCCAAAATTACTCAAATGTAAATTTTTATATAATACTTATAAGTAACATGTTAATTTTTAAAATAAAATGTATAAATGTGTCAAAATCATAATATATAATTTGTTCTCCATTCAAAGTTGTAAAATTACCCTTTTAAAAGAGGGTTTTATACATTACATATAGTTTATTTATATGTTATAACATAAATATCGATTTTACGAATTTCAAAAATATTTTATTAAGTATATAATATATATATTTCAATAATTTTATAATCAATATCAATTAATTCAAAAATTAAAATATCAAATTGATATATACTATTCTTAAATAATGGACTACCAATTAATTGACAATTAATTTTCATAAGTTAGTTATACATATTCCCACTTACCTAACAGCTGGGCTATAATAGAAATTTAATAATTATGGAATATTGTGGTTCATTTAATCTCACAGATGTTTGCAATGGATGCTTCTAACGAATAAATTATTAAAACATATTATTTCATGAAATCATTTCAGTGTTAAATTTTCCCCCCCTTAAACTCAATTAATCCCTTGAAATTTTCCTCATGGAAATAAATAGATGATCATGCATATCCCTCATCATATCCTAAAGTTCCATTGTAGCTTCTTCAAAAATGAGTTTCCACCATTAAAAATTAACCAATATAGTGGTTTAGTGTCATAGAACTTTTTCACTACGATCTAAATCTCTATAGTTTATTCATCATAAGAAATATATTTCTACAGCAATATGACTTCTGATTTTAGTACATGTGAAAGATCTGGTATGTACTTTTTCAGCAAAGATATGTGGAATACATCAAGGGCTATAGAAATATTCAATGGCAGAGAAAATAAAAAATCTACCATTCCAACATGATCTAGAATTTCAAATGTGTTGATATTCCTAGGGATCAACTTACCCTTCTTTCCAAATTTCATTACTCTTTTCTAGGGAGATATTCATAGAAACACCATTCACCCACATTAAACGCTAGGTCTTTTATCCAGATTCTAGCATAACGTTTTTGGGGACACTGAGCTACTATTATGTGTTGTTGAATAGATCTAACCTTTTGGTCCATTTCATCAACATGATTTTGTCTTAATTGATTTCATTCCCCATCTTCATCCCATAATGGTCGATTTATGAACTTCTATCATTAGAGGGAATTATATTGATCCCTATGAATACATGAGTGAATGATATTTTTTAATAAAATTCCACAAATGGTTGGTATTGATCACAACATCCATTGAAATACATAGAGAATACTCTCATCTTGTATTCAAGAGACTGAATTGTCCTCTCAGAATTGTCCTCTCATACTGACTATTTATATCAGGATGATAGGTTGTGGTGAAACATAACTATGTATCCAGATCAGGATGAAGCCTTTTCTAGAACAACGCGGTAAACCTCAGATCACAAATAGAAATAATGAAAAGTGGTACTCAATTCATTCTTACAACTTCCTTTACATATATCCCAGATAGCTGATCATGAGATAAATCCTCACTAATAGTAATGAAGTCTGTCAACATTGTAAGGCGATGAACTGTAAACCAAATAGTATAATTTCATTTGGATGTTTTGGGATGTCCAATGACAATGTACATAGTGATTTGTTAACATTTTAATTATGGTATGGGTAATGGTTGTAATATCCCAATAGACATATATCTCTTAGCCTTAACATACTAACAAAACAACCATCAGGAGATATATTTGGGGGCATCAATTTCCATGATATCATAGAAAAAATACCCTTCCTGGTCAGTATACATCTTTTTCCCTTGAGGGTGAATAGATAATTAAAGAATAATTATCCTCATCCAATATCTCATTCTATAACTATGTTATAGGGGGAATACCAAGCAAGTTTATGATACTTATTATTTCATCATAGTCAAGGTTGAATTCATGAACATTTCTCACCTTCTTTTGTATTTCTACATCTTTTCTCTGCACCTCCTTAATCTTCACATATATATATAGTTGAACATTCATTTGATAAAAATACAATTTCTCCCCTTACTTTAAAATTTCATGATCCATATTTTTGAAATCCATAAATAATGTATCTTTTGTGATACACATCATGGATAAGAAATAATTGTCTTGTAGACTCAATACATCATTCACCCT
Source organism: Viscum album (assembly GCA_963277665.1). Classification (NCBI taxonomy): domain Eukaryota; kingdom Viridiplantae; phylum Streptophyta; class Magnoliopsida; order Santalales; family Viscaceae; genus Viscum; species Viscum album. The sequence goes on from OY728138.1 coordinate 170,409,722, forward strand.
GATCAATTTTCCTAGGTGCTAATTCATTCAACATTCGTATTCTTTAATCAAATAAGTCATATTCTTTAGTGCATATTCATCTACTTTATTGTGAAAATATAAATGAAATAGTTATGATCATTATAAATATCACAACTTCCACCATAAAGATAAATCATCCATATCATTAATTCAAATATTACGCCAAATAACTCCAAATAATGAGTTTGGTAATCTTTTTGATGGATTATAAAATTCTAAGAGGAATAATCTATCACCATATAATTTTTCATGAGAACACATCCCAACACCTTCTTGGATGCTTAACTATAGATCAAAAACATTTCTCCACTACAAGGTAGTGTGAGAACCGTTGCACTGGTTAACCATCTATTTAGCACACTGAAATTTTCTTCACACCCTATCTATAAGAATCTAAATTCATTTCGAGTCAACTAAATGATTAGAGTATATAATAAAGAAAAATATATCAGAAATCATCAATAATATCTAGCCAAACTAAGAAAACATCTTAGGTATGTTACCGTTTTTGGTCTCAAAAAACATTCAACCAATTCCTTTTTCGATGGATCTATATATATCAATTCTCTTGTGATTATGTGACCTGGAAAAGAATCTTTTTGAATCCAAAATGCACACATGGTAAATTTTTTATAAAACATCTCCTTTCATAGGGTGTTCAGTACAATTATATAGTAGGCATTAGGTTCTTCCTTTCTTTTTGAATAGACAATAACATCATATATAAAGACAACCACAAACTGATCAACATAGTCTCTCAAGACTCCATTCGTTAAATCCATTAAGATAGCAAGGGGAATTAATAAGACCAAAAGGCATCAATATTAATTTATAGTGTACAATCCTTGTACGGAATACTATCTTAGGTGTATCCTCCTTCATGATAATTAATTGATTATATATTTATTGAAAATCAATCATGGAAATGTATTGATCTCCTCCTAGTTGGTCGAATAAGTCATTAATGTTGGGAATAGTTTATTTATTCTTAATAGTGATATTGTTATGTTCTTGATTATCAATAATGAGTCTCATTGATCCATCTTTCTCCTTAACTAAAATAATAGGTTGTTCCCATGGTGATGCACTGGGGAGTATGAATCCAATATCAAGATTCTATTTTAGATGCATTTTCAATTACTAAAACTAAATTAGGATCATTCTATAAGGTGTCTTTGAAATATGCACACCACAGTGTATGAGTTATATTAAAAAATAAACTTCAGAATTTGGAGGAAGTCATAGAAATTACAATGGAAATACATCATCAAACACACATACAATTGGTGTATTATTAATCAGGAGTTTCCCCAAATCCATTTGAGATAAATAACTATAATTTATAAGAATCAAGACACAAAAAAATGATGAAATTTATATTGTGAGGTTAGACTCATCCTTGAATTGGTAGATAATAATAAATTGATTTGGAATATGAAATGTCACTTCCCTAAATTGAAAATTGATTTGTGCTTCATATAGAGTAATTAATTCCATTCCAATAATCAAATAAAAATCCAATATATGAAGGATCACATGATTTGTAGGAATAAATAAACCACAAATATCAAACAGAGAAGAATAATAATTTTTTGATGTAACCATTTTGGAATTTTGAGATGACACAGCATAATCAACATCTACATGTTGATGCAATAAGATGATACCCTTAGAAAATTCATTATAAATAAATGAGTGCGTGGATCTAGAATAAAATAAAACATTTTATAATTTAGTGACTGGTAAGTGTACCATTTCAACATCATTATCTTACTCCATATCACCAATTATTGATTTCATGTGACATTACTTTTTCATTGGCCTTAGGAGTATTATTATGTAAATCATCATCAACAACCCATGGACTAGGGAATTGATTTGAATAATTCATTGTTTCCTGAAACTTGTAGCATCGATGTGAAAGAGGTGCATTATGTGTTACATTTTCTCTGTTTGTATCATTAGAAATATTTTCCCCATCACTTCGACATTCAATAACCTGATGACCTTATTTTAAACAATGATGACATTTACAAGTCTATTTATGAAAATATCCTCCATGTTTCTTTTCACAAACTAAGAATAAGGAAAAAATCATCTTCTTTTCTGTGTGGTCTTTAGATTATCTATATATTTCCATTTTCTCTTCTTATTAGACCCATATGTCTAATGGGTTACTCCAATCTCTATACCATCCTTGGAAACACATTAAATAATTCCCTTAAAGTTTTTAATTTCCTTATGTTAATGCCCTTTAGTGACTTTTTTATGCAACTAATTAATTAATATATTTTACTCTAAGGATGGATAATGATTCCAAAAGCATAACTGGCATGTATTATTAAATTTTCTTTTTAGGTACTAAACGATTAATCATCCTTTTTATCATGATCAAGTATCTCCTTATCCAAAAAATTTCAAATTATATGAGGCATGTAGTTATTGAAAAATATGTTCTTGAACTCAATCAATTCCATGTAATAAATTCCTCTCATTTCCTAGTATTCTTGATATGATTCAACCATTAATCAGCTTCACCTTCCAAATGATAGACCACATAGATGAAATTTTTATTTTCTGAATATTGTAGAACTGAAAATATCTATTCCATTGTACTAATCCATTATTCAGCCACTAATTGATCGAATATCCCACTCAATGATGGTGGATGCTGACTCATGAAGCACTCAACCGAATGTTGTTCCATCCTATTCTTGTTTGGAAGTCCATTATGACTCATATCTTGAATAAATTGTGTGCGCATAGATATATGATTTTTCATTCCACCTTCCATAACATGTGGCTGCTGAAGGGGGCAATCGTTTCGTAGCCTATCGCATTAAGCCATAATGTGCTTCATTCAGGTTCCATCCATTGACTAAAACCAAGAAGCACAGTGTGAGAAACACTAATCAGAACATCAAAACCACATAATCAAGAATAAATACAATTTAGGACACTATAGGTTTTATCCTAGTCTATTCATTGTAATTTCTAAAAACCTCAAATTGTATCTTATATATAGACAAATATTTTGGGTTCTTACTAAGGATTTATCATCCTAGTTACCAAAGGTTAACTCTACCAGTCCACTGATACTAACTATAATTATCCATACTTTCCATACTTCGATGTTACTTTAAATTAATGTATATTAATTAAAACATATAACAGAACCATGAAATGACCCTATAAGTATAGTGTCTTTATAAATTAGGAATCATAAACAACAGGTCGATAAAACATCTGCATTGACTATCAATTACTTTTCTTAACTAGACTATTGTTTGACACAACATACTTAATTCCAATATTTATGACCTGGTTAAATAAAAAATTTGAAAGGGTGAACTAATATGCCCAGTAAGAGTAAACATGGTAAATATCAATCATATCACTAATCATAATATAAAAGAACCTAACATTTGGAAGTCTTATCTAACATATTAAAGATAATAATATCATGTGTTGGGATAAAAGATCATATGAATAAATAGAAATAATCCAAAAATTTAAAAAACATAATAAATGAAGGGATTTATAAACATAAAAATAGATAATAATTTAATATCAATATTAGCTCAGTTCCAAGACCATAATAGTAGACAATGTCCATTTCTGAACCGAGTTTACATGTTATTCCATCCCTGTATTACATAAACATATTTACATTCGTTTCTAGTCTTATATATATTTTTTTATATTAATAATTACCTAATGCATTAGAGGTATATATATGTCCCACCCATCTGATAATGAAATCATTATTACCTGTTCCACAAATACATAAATCATTCATCACCGCATAAAACATGAAATAAAATTGATTTCACATATACCATTCAACCATAACATAATCAAAACAAAATATCATTCCATCATTAAAAAATTTAAATTAGGGAACTAATATGGATAGGAAGATAACCCTTTTTAAATACAATAAACATAGATGGAAAATAATTTTGATAAAATAATTGAAATTAATTCTTGAGGAAAATATCCATTATATTTAAAAAAAATTATTTTCTCAAAATCCCTCATAATTTTAAAATAAAATAATATATTTGAAAATAAATAATATATCATGTAATTTAATATTCATGGAAATAAGGTGTTATAATGATGTAAATATCTGATAATGTCGTGTAACATAAAAAACATTCTTCTTGTAATTTTTCCGAAAAATCCAAAAACTACCTATCATCGAATAGAGAAATATGTTTCCATTCATACTATTTAATTAAAATTAATGAAATGGTAAAATTAAAAATAATTTTTATTATAAAAATTTATTGAATATTACATACATGGGAAAACATGGATGTTTATTATAAATATAACGTAGTAAATACTGGCATATAAGCAATCTAAGAAAATAATGAGATTGGAAAATCATTCGCTAACTTAGGTTTGATGTCCACTGATTATATATGAACCGAATGGAAATGTTTTACATAATTTTATTGGATAATTGAATTATCATAATAATATTTATAATAAAATATATGATTATATTATAATCTATTTGTTAGTAACATTTCATTGTCACTCATTATACAAATATTAACTGTTTTATGTTCTTATGCATGTTTTGTGAGATAAGTTCATGATCCACATCATATGTTATAGTTATATTTTTTCTATAATAATATTAGTATAATAGATATCATATTTATTGATTATATTCATGTATATAATAATTGTATAATTAATAACATGTAGAATGAATCACATCACATCGTGGAGATGGTAGACTGTACGTACGGACGAGGGACATTATCATTCACTTGATGGTTAAATGGTATGAAATTTGATTTTATACGAATTATAATAAATAACTATCATTACAAATTTATTATTTACTTCCATTTTAATTATCATTTTATCCATCCAAATAACTTATTATTCAATAAAAAATTACACTATGACGTGGAGATGGTAAGTCCTACATTCACACGAATGATTATATTGTTATTTTTAGGATGGTTAAAAGCAGGTATAAGGTTGTACGATAGTTACAATAAAATTTCATCATGTAGAAGTTAATGGAATTATTACTTTATTATCGAATAAATATTATAAGTGGAAGTAGAATAAGAAACGAATTTTGGATGATGTGATAAAAGAATTACCACTTTTTTTAGTTTCCCTTTTTGATATTCACAAAAGGCCTCCATAGGATGGATTTCTACCCAATGTGTGGCCTCTATGATTAATTTATAAAAGATTTTAGAGATAATGGGAAGGGTATATTAGAGAAAAATGGATTTATAGTTGATTAAAAGGTAAGAAGATGTTCACTATTATAATAGAGTGGAGGCACACCTTTGGAAAAAACCACACTATTAAAATAATATAAATAAATTTTGACTTTAAAATGTCTCCATATTGGATTATTGAAAATATAAGTTGAGTTTGGATCAACACACTCTCGAAAAATTAACATTATTAATGTTTATCTTTTATTTTAAACAATGTAATTTTGATTTATACTTACTTAATATGTTAAATTTTAAATTCTTTAAAAACACATTTATTTTTAATGGTTATAAATATATAATTATATGCTGATAATTTTCAATAAATGAATATTTAATGAAGTTCAATAACTTGTAACTATAAATTTATTATTTTTTAATATTTTTTTCAATTTTAAATAATTTAATAAATTTTTATATTTATAAAATTTCAATAGTGTAAATTTTGACACTATTTATTTCTTTGATGTATAATAATATTTTCATGGAAGAAAAGATTTAAAAAAATATATACAGTATACATAAAACATTTCATAATAAACAATAAATTTCACATTGATCTATAAATAATTCATATTATATTTTTTTAATATTATTAAAATCAATTATTTCAAGATTATATTAATAAAATAATTTATACATCAAAATTGTTTCTTTCTTAATGTTAATTATTTACTTTATAAAAACTATAAATAAATTGAAATGATGTAGGTATTTATTTTATCCTTCCAAATAAACCATATAGTGGTTTATAAATCCTGTTTATCCCTATATTAGAATTTATATACGTAGATAAAAAAAGAGTGTGGCATTTTTTCACATTCATTGATTTTAATAAAATTAATGTCATATCCATGAGAAAGTGTTTATTAGGTGATTCCATTTCGATCCATAGATGATAAGGGTTTAATTTAGTCATCCAATACGATTTTAGCAGGTGTTATGGGAAATTTATTATATTATTTTTATGATTAATTACACAAATTACCATTAACCGTGATAATAAAAAATTACTAATGATACTATTCACAATGTAAAATAACTAAAAGTAAACTATTATCCTAATTTAGATCAATTGAATCGATATACAGAATAATTTTTTCAAAATTTTAAAAAATAATTGTTTCAATAAATAAATTAAATTATTTTGCTTTGTCGGAAAGATAGAACAAGTGTTAAAATCTAAAACATTTCAAAATATTGAATTGTTTCTATATCTAGATTCAATGAAAAATTAATTATATTAAAATTCATTTTATTTAATGACAAAAAATTATTATTTTATAATTTATAATTTAAACAAATAAATGATTCTTATGAAAAATATTTTTCACATAATATTTAGTGAATTTTTCTATTCAATAAAACATGAAAGCTATCCGAAAACAATTATAAAATCATCAAAAGTAAATTTTTATACCCCACATAAAATAAAAATGTTTAATTTGTCATATAAAATGTATTAATGAGTAAAAAAGTTAATTTAAAAGGGGTTCTTCATTTAATGGCATAAATTTACCCTTTAAAATAGCTTTTTATACATCAAATAGGGTTTATTCATACACAATGACTAAAATATTCATTGTATGAATATAAAAAATGTTTTTCTAATTATTTAACACATATATAATTCATTTATTTCATTACCAATAGTAATTCACTAAGAAAATATCAAATTGATTTATATTTTTTGTAAATAATTTATAGCCAATGAATTCACAATGCATTTCATCATGTTTTTTATACATTTTCTTACTAACCAAATGGATAGGATATAACTATAATTTTTACTAAGGGCATCTCACAGTTCGTCTAAACTCATGATTCCATGCAATGCAAGAAACTGAAGAATAAATTATTTAAAAATTCTATTTCATAAAAACGTATGGGTGTTACAATACCTTTCATAGTTGAGCTTGGTTTATATTAAATAGTTTCTAGATATACATAATGGAGGGATGATAATTTTTTAGTATGCAATGTGGTTCACTTATATTATGTGATTTTCCATCACCATGATTCATGATGGATTTATGTGGGATTATATGTTTGAGAAGGGTATCGGTAGAGTAATTTATGCTACTGAGAGGACCCTATGATTTTTTAATTATTTATGTTTTTAAGTAGTAAAAGGTTATATATATAATCATTTCAATGGTATTTATGGAATTTGGGACTAGAACTAGGTGATATATTCTTGAGTTATCTGTAGTAGGTACATGATGTCAGTCGATAGGTTATCTGCTAAAGAGATCTTCCTAAAATCATACTAAATAATGTTTTTAGGGAAACTGCATTGGAATATGTAATTCAATAGGGTGGGGTTCTATACATGTGATGGGTTTGGTCACATGCTATGTGATTTACTGACCAGAAGAGTTGAGGAGGGTAGGCAGATCGATTAGGGAATGTCACAAGAGAGGACAAATTCTATTCATGGATTATATAGATGCGACCAGGAAGACCCTTTGGAGTTGAAGTTAGTAATGGATATGGTCGGGATATTTGAGAAAGCTCTATGTGTGGTGGATATCATTATGAGATCCATCCTCTATCACCACCAACCATCCCACATCAGGCTTATGGAGAAGATGGTCAGGTTGTTGGGTAGCTACAGGGTATAGAAGAGTATGACCAATAATAACATGAGGTGATTAGAGGTATTTTATTTGTTTTTTATACTCTTTATTTAGATATATAAGACAAATCCATGTGTCATTCCTTCATTTTTTATGGTTCTGGATTTAGTTCTCTATATAGAGGCTTTCGCTCAATTTCTTTTTAGGAGGTTTTTATGGTGAATGGTTCATCTATATATTTTATATCTCATAAGAGAATGATATGCCATATCAGAGAGTGTATCTCATGGGAACATTAAATCATCATGATTGGTCTTTATGACTAACATTGGGTATCGATTGGTTTTCCATGGCCCTATCATAGATTTATAGTCAATGAAAATTACTCGTATGGCATCGAAGTGGTGTGACTAGATTTTTCATTACGATCATGATTGATATCAGGGAATGATGGGTGGGTTTTCTGAGAAGGATGGTACATCCCATTACCAAATAGTTGGAGGGTATATCAATCTACATAGTAACCACTTCATACTTCTTCATTCCTTTATTTATGGTGTTATATGGGAATATTTGTTAAGGATTCTCCAATATTCTTTCCAAGGCGATAGAAGTAGTTTTCAATGACATGCATATTGAGACTACATTGAAGCCTTATATAAAATTCCCAATATACCATACCAAGATCTAGTAAATAATTTTTATGTCGGTGGACCTTCATGAAAAATGTCTAATATGACCAAGTGTGTCCCCTTGGGTATCTCTACTATTTCATATAAAAAAGGAGGATGGGTGAAAATATCATTTTGTATATTATCGTCACCTGAACTAGGATATGATAAAGAAAACATAGATTTATATGACGATCTATGACCTCTTTGATCATTTATTATGTGTGATATGGTTATTGATTGAAGATATCATATCCATCTACCATCAGATGATAGTTCACAAGTCCAATATTCTAATGATGGAATTTTGATGTAGCTACAAATATATGAGTTCATGGTGATACTTTTTAGTGTGATGACTTACCCTAATGTTTTATTTTTTCAATGATGGAATACATTTTACATCACCACTGGTATTGCTTTCTTATTTTCTTCATTGATGATATACACATATACTATATTAATGTTTTTGAGTTCTTGAGTCTATGATAGTTTATGAATCTTTTGTATTTGTTGAATGCATGATTTGGTTGAGGATTTGAGGATATATTGGTGACATGTTTTTAGGTATTTTTCGTAACATTTTACTTTTAAAGAATTCATAACTAATTAATAATGGTTTGCAAAATTCATAAGGAAAACAATAGAGTTTATATTGAACATTTTACTTCTCTATAGACTATTGTTTTTCATATCAAGAGGAATAAAATGATACTCAAGAAGAGGCGGAAGGTGGAACCTGTGCTGAATCAGTTCATAAATTCATTAGAAAAAAATATTGAAACTAATCACTTCATGATGCTGCACATGTTTTGTTTATACAAAGGATTGGGTGGAAGGGATGACAATGATGGGTTTCTAGGTTGTTTTTGAGAATTTTGTTTGTTTCCGTTTAAAATACCACATATGTGGTTTTTTTGACCCCGGTGGTTCCTAGATCATTAGATTTTATAACCATATATCTTCCAAAAGCTTCTTCAAATGAGGTTTAGGTCAAATATCATACACTATATGATGGATATTCATAATTAGACATTTGAGATGGTATGGCTTATTCCATCGGTTCAAGGCCCATACTATTTTTCTTGGGATAAATTTTCATGTAGTGTTGAGACAATGGAAGTTGGAATTAATTTTTTTTGTGGGTAAGAGCTTCTCACTTTTAGAACATTTTTTTTATTATCTTGAATTTTCTGTTCCGTTAGGGCCTGGTTTTTTATGTCATTATGACATGAGGGGTTCCCTCTCCTCCCATAAAACGGGGTCTATCTCAATAAAAAAATAAATTATCATTTAGTTAGAGGAAGATAATATAGAGAACCTAAGGACTTACCTATATTTTCTTCAAGATCACCATCGTTACTGAAATCACTCCTTGTTCTAGTTCTATATCAACGAGGTTCACTATATGGGCCATGTCATTTCTGACCATGTGTATGTTTTACACCCAATGAAGATTGTTGATGTTCGTTCTTTGATCCACCAAATATTTTTTTCAAGTGGGGATTTATATTAGAATGGTGGGTTACTACTATTTGTTTTTGGCAGACATCACTAGGGTTTCATCCCCATTGACTGCCATGAAAATAAAATTGTATCCATTTACTTGATTTTGAAATTCCAAGGATTTATTAGAAAGTTTCCAAAGATTCCAATGAGTTCACTTATGTTAAGAATACAAGAGGAAATCATGGTGTCGGTATTGTATGGATATTCTTCAAGAGATAGAATTTAACGTGTATTAGTGAAGCCTCGTGTATTTATTGCATATGTTTCTGGTCAGTTGATTCCTAATGAAGAGAACTATGTGAATAATCATTTATAGAATCTTGTGGTAGTATTCACTTTGAGGATTTGTAAGAATAATAAACTAGGACACCTCTTTTTTTATTACATAAAACATTAGTGTTTTTATGGAGTCTTCATTTAGATATACATTAATTTTATCATAGAGGTTCTGGTTGAAGTTCTTGATAGACATTGATATTGAAATTTTATATATTGTTGGGAAGGAATATGTATTGTCTCATTCCCTTTTCAAGAAGTTGCTGGCTCATTGGGTACAAGTGGTGTTTGAATAAATAAATTATTTAATGATGATCCAATTTGAAGATGCGGGTTTGGAATTTCTTTTGTTAATGGTGTTTACTCATAAACATGCTAAAATTGTGAGTGAGTCCCAATTGGGAATCATTAACTCTGAGTTTATGAATTCTGATATATCATCAAGATATTGACCACATAGATTCGCTAATGTAGCGAATCATGTAATCCTTCTATAGGGATCGACGGTGGTCTCAGTTATGATATTTTTTGAATTGATTATTGAGTTCCACACATATCCTTCTTCTATAAATATTGATGTGAAAATGATTTATAGAGAACTGAAATGATAGTTTTGGTAGGATGGCATGAGATAAAGCATGGATTAGTTTTTACACTAGTTCCTCACCTATCCGTAGTGATGATTGTGCATAGGGTTATAGTAGGATTGTTTTATCCCCTTGAAATCATGAAGATAAAATGGGATGTACTTTCCATGTATTTTATTATAGATATAAAAGTTTATTGGAGTATCTGATGATTCCATATAGGCTTTAGATGATTAAATCCTTATTTAAGCATAATTCCATTTTATCTGGGAGCAATTTTTTATAGCGATTGAGGGGTAGATAATTTTTAGGGAGATCATCTTAGTTATATGGGTACACTTATTGATTTTAATTAATAATGATACATGGTTTGAATTATTGTTATGGAGAGGCCTTCAAAAGACATCATTGACCTAGATGTTTTTTGGTGGAGACTTTCACCCCTATAAATATGGGTAGACTGAGCACACAATCCAATTAGTGGAGGACATGCTAAGGTTTTTTTTGATATAATTTGGATAGAGAAGATATTAACACTTATCATTGGTAGAGTTCTCATAAAATAACAGCTACCACTCTAAGATCAGTCTGAACCCATTGGAGGCCCTTTATAGGAGTCCTTATATGTTAGCATTATGATAGATTGAGATCGGTGAGGCATATCTTGTTGGGACAGAGATGGTGTTAGAGATGATGATGAATGTATATGTTATACATGAACATATTAGGATAACTTGAAGTATGAAATACATATGTGTATCTCCATCACATGCCCTTGGGGATCAATTAGAGAGACCACATTTTCTTATAAGTCTCTCTAATATGAAAATTTAGGGATTCAACTTGGGAGGAAAGCTATCCACAAGGTTCTTGGGGATATTTGATGTCTTACAGAGTGTTGGAAAGGTTGCATATTCATTCACCCTACCCCCATAGATGGATTGTGTGGAACAAACCTTCCTTGAATCACAATTGAGGAGATATAATAATTAAAAAACACACATCATTATTTGAGGGTGATCTGAACAATAAAGACGGAGAATCATTTCTAGAGAACCCAATTTCAATCAAGGATTGGATGGTGAGAACCCTATGTGGATATAACACCCCATTGGTTTATGAGTTTTGGTAACATGGGAGCATGCATGATATCTCCAAGGAGTGGGAGAGCTAGATGGAATCTTAGTATCTCGACCATTTTTTTAGATTTCACTATTCGATGATGAAAATAATGAACGAGTAAATAATATATAGACATAATGTTTTCCTGTAATTAATTGAAATAATCTCAGTGATATTTATTGATCTAGGTAGTGTGATAATTCTAGATTCTGAGGCCTTATTTTCCTAGAATTAATTTTATAAAAATATAAAATCTATATGACATTATGAATTTTCGGTTGATAATAAAAAATGTTTATATATTAAATGGAGTACTGATAAAAAAATCAGAGACCATAGTTAAATCTAGAGTGTGAGTTTTACATTAGTAATGACCTAAATTCCTTCTATGTGGGGCGTTCAGATATATCAGACGATGGAGGGTGATTTTAGTGTATTGTTTAAATATTTAATTCATTAAGCTTTTAGAACAAAATTAATATTTTTGTGAATTTTTAGGGAGGATCATTAGGGTTATCCACATGACCTAAGGATAATTGATAACAGCTTCTACCACCACTATTGGTGAAATGAGATCATAAAAAAATCTTCTAGATTTATGAAAATCAAGTTTCATCGAACATAATGACATATATAATTTGTTTGATATCATGTTCATAGTCAATAAAAAAATAAATGTAGGACCCATTGATTTGGCCTATCAAAATTTCAATTCTATTATTTAAGAAAGGAATATCAATCATCATGTTTCTCTATGATTTTGGAAAACATTATATGAGCCCTATCAAAATAAATCAACTATTAAATTATTTAAATCTATGTTTTCCATATTTTTTTACCCCATGTATCCAGGAATATTTCATTGGAAATAAATGATATTCTATTTATTTTTTCAACATTGTTTTTTATGATTTTCCCCATATTTTTATTTTCATTTTCACAGTAGGCCTAAAGAGCCGTATTTTGACATTATTAGGTGGGATTGGAAATGAACAATCCCAAAGATTCATAGTTAATTCTCACGTGATGAATATAATTAAAAATAAATGATGGATTTGAGATAATTTTTGGATGAGGGTGATTTCATAGAGTAACTGGAGATATGGTGATGTGATAGGGAGAGCCATGATTAACAATGATACATGCGGGATTTTCATGATGATTCAGATTCTATTTTTTGGCCAAATTATCGCATAAAATGATTGTTGGAGGAAAATTAAATTAATTTTGTTAAGTCTGTGTGAGATATTCTTATATCTGTTTATGGATCTATATCACAGGAAGATAATTCAACTTTTTGTGAAAAAACTAGCTACATGACTTGAACTATAATGAACAAACTCTGTTTAGTAACCTTACAGTTGTGGCTCTAATGACTAGTGGTGAAGCCATATGCCATATTACTCACTATATGTGTATTGACCATTTGGAAGAGACACATGGGTATGAAAATTTTCTAGAGGACACACTATGTACTAATGTACATTAACATGGCCTAGAGTACGGGTTGGATCTTAAGTTCTTGATTCATGGTATCCAGTTCCCTTACATTCAATGTATTGATATATGAGAATTGTTCCTTGTAAAAAAAGGGACATGGACATGAAGTGTTGTGATACAACATATTATGTTGGTCCCATTTACTTGGTATGTACCCCCTCTTCCTATTTATGGAAATATAAAAATCTAGTATATCATCCGTTTGAACTCTGATATTGACCCATGATTAGATTATCCTATGATTTTTTCAAAAATAAATATATGATATAATTTTATCTTGTATTCAGAATAAGGAATGAAATTTTCTATGAATGACACTTACTAAGGAGACTCTCAATGATGGTAGTGGTTAGGAAGGACCAATAGAAAATAAAATAGTGGAACCTACCTACTAAGAAGTGAATGACTCCACTATTGAAAATTAAAGTGACACCATCCTACTGGTAATGGAATAATTCATCTAAAATTATAGTACCACTCTCTTATTGGATTTGTAATGGGTCCTCTACTAATTACAAGTGTGGTACCATCTTGATGGTACATGGCATGTGTCCTCTTCCTTCCAATTGAGTGGAACCATCATGCAGAGTTTAGTCATGGGTTCTCGAATATCAAAGTATAATCCTCAACTAGGTATTTAATAGTTCCTCTACTGATTATTATAGTCGAACCCTCTTGTGTTTTTAGGGTAAAAGCCCTCAATAATTGAAGTGGTACCCTCATGACAGGGCAATGCATATTTCCTCTATCATTTATCTATGTGGAACCCTCTGATAATTTCATGTAATGGATCCTATTTTTATTATATGGGGAAAAACCCACATTGGTACTAGGGGATGGATCCATTACCTAGTGATTAATTCATTAAAATATAATGAACTATTATGAGTGGTGTCTTAAATTGGATGTTTCCTCAGAAACAGGTGCATTATGACAAAAACTTTTTATGGACACTTTGAAACCATTGGAAATATTTTCATTTGATGGGTTATGATATACATACACCTTTTATCTATTTATTGGGATTCATTTATTGTGTATTACATTCCATGATTGTCTCTTATTTATCCCCTCAATCTTTTGTGCCACACTACTTGTAATTTATATACTCACTCTTACATTGTCTTTTCCTGTAAAAGTCGTGACTTCTTAAAATAAAATACAATTCAGAATATATTATTGTGGAAGATAGGAATATCTATATAATTTTACACACTATGGGGGTCAGAGTATGAGGTTTTAGATCCAGGCTCTCTCATCAGATTAGTTTTCCTTTTTTGGGTTGGGGCATCTTTTTTGGTGGGTATGTATTCTTTCCCATTTTTCTTTCAATTTACATTATTCTACACTTATATGAATTATTAGTTTTGTATGCATGGTAATTATATTGATGTTACATATTTAATCATTATTCTTTTACAATTATACATTGATATGGTCAAGTGCGTAAGTTCATGTACATTAAACAAAGGCCTCCGTATTTGATATGCCTTCAAGAACATTCCACCATTTCATGGTTTACAGAGGTGTGCATGGGGAAGATGAATTTCAAATGACACTGGATTTTGTTGTGTCATATTTATTCTATAATAATGATTTTAGTCACTTAAATTTATTGAATTGTCATTATGTTTATTGAATAATAATTTGTTATGTCAGAATAACACAAAGAAACATAATTGTGGGTGTATTGTGTATTTTTAATAATCTTATATATATTGAATATTAATTTTTTTCTTGATTTATATAGATATATAATATTCTCTTCTATAATTTTTTAGTAGTGGATAATAATAAAGGTTGAACAAATTTAATTTTATACTGTTTAAAGGAATAATGATTCTACAGTATAGTCCAATAATGATCTTTTAGTGATCTTGGTGATTTTAACTCGGAATGAACTCCATTCATATGACCTTAACCACTAAGTGAAGGAAATTTTAAATAACAGAATATGGATTTAAATATCCTTCTTGATAATTTATATGGAATTATATTCCTTAAATCTTAGTCTTATTGGTTTATACTCCCCCATGATTGAGTCCAAGCCGCAGAAACTCTAATAAACAAAGAGATATTGATTTAATCTATTAAACAATTTCATATTCATAATTGATTTATTAACTAATAGAAAATATATATTCCTCTTAAAAAATATATGTCTTCAAGAAAAAATATATTGGAATATATCATGTTTTAGAATGGTTTTAAATAATACAAAAATATAAAAAATTGGTATTTTTAGTTACTCAGGAGGTTATGCAAATAATGATTGACAATATTCAGAATAATAGAAATTATCAGCCAGATGTTTGGAAATTCATCTGTATTCATATAGATATCACAATATGTATATTTGATTTTTGGAAAATGAAAATACTATTTATAATTAAAGAGATAAACATTCTCTCTTTTTTTAATAACAGATCCAAGAAAATCGCCTACAAAATTGATATCATTCGAAATTATATCATTTAATAGAGTATCAACATTCCTTATAGATATGAATGATTTAAATTGATGAATATGTTCGTTTTAATATATTTTAAAATATTTCTAAATCAATATTTAATCCCATAAATACAACTTCATATAGTACACAAATTATATTTTAATTGAAAACTCAGTCATTTACCTTTCAAACGTAGTATTCATTCACATAGTGATAAAATCTAAAAGTACGGTTGATGGCATATAACTTTTAAATAAATTTATATAGATCAATAATATGATTATTACATTAATCTATAGTTTTCTTCCAAATTTTATTTTATTGTTAATTATTTATCCAATATCATAGTGTTCATATTTCTTATGTGAGATTCCAAATGTATGGATTCCAAACCAAATGTTACACAATAAAACACAGTAACATTCATAATTCCTAAAAAATATCTTTATTCCATTAATAAGATCTGATTATTGAGAAATGTATTTCAAAGTATAATAATTAACGAGACCTAGTTTGTCAAATAAAAAATGGTATTTTTGATTTTCAAAATATATAGGATTAATAGAATTTTTTTGAGACAAACCATTCCCAACAATCTCCCCTTTTTGGTGATCACAAAACTATATGATCACATATAAAAAATATGTAAATTCTCAACACAAGTAATATTTTTACAGTGTTTTTTTATAGTAAAAATCTAATATCTTGAATGAAGTAAAAATTAAAAATATTATCTGTAAAAAATATTAATGAATCTATAGATTTTGGATGTTATGATTAACTAATTTCTTACAATTTTTGTGATATAAAAATAGTATGTAGTAGAAAATGTATTGGAACAAATTTATTGTTGTACAAAACTGTGAATGACTATTATAGAACACTCAGATAACAATGATTTTTTTCTGGAAGATGAAATAAACAGAGATGATAAGATAAAGAAACATTATAAATAAAAAAAATTAAAATATGTTATTTTTAGATTCGTTTTATTTATTGGGGTTAAAATATAAGATTAGATGAGAATGATATGTATGGATTAGTACAATGGTTGAACTATTCTAGGGCTCTATTATCCTGAAGAACACACATTAACTGTTATACCTCTAAAATATATAGTATGGGATTCAGCCAACGAATTCATCAAAATTATAAAATCATGAAATACCGTTAATTTTTTTACTAATTTCACTTTTAGAAACTCATTAACATCATCTTCTATTTGAGAATAAAATTTGAAAACATGTAACATAATTTAATTAAGAGGGTCATGTTACCTTGTTATCTTGAAGTTAATTTCTCAGTGATATATCTTGAGTTGTACAAGAAGATATTCAATAGATAAATTTTACACTAAATGTAATGAATCTGATCATTGAGAGTAGAAATTACTTATATAATTTTAGAGAAATTATTCTTTATGTCTGGATATGTTTTCTGTGTAGATTTAAATTCTAACGACTGAGTAGCACTACCTTTGTTTAATTCTAACTACGTCCCAAAATTCTTTTTGAAATAAGAAAAATCTATCTTTAAAAAATATTCTAGCCATATCTTTATAAAATTATATACAATTTCAATTCGAATTGAATCAAAATCAAATATGAAAACTATAATTTATATATTATTATTCAATTTCTCCTATAAAAAATAAAATTAATCTATGGGAACAATTTTACATCACAAATCATTTATGTATTCTATTGTATATTTCTGCTCACTCTATAAATTTTAATTAACCCATCATAACCTTTTAAAATAGATAACAAATTATTAAATTATATGAGTTTGAGATTCAGAATATTATTCTTGTTTATTTATTGATAAGGAACCTATATCAACCAAGTATAAATACATTCTGTTTTTTCTACTCAAGAGGTGGAAGATTCAATTTCAATAACCATTATCTTCCCATCATCTTCCAAAATATCTGGATCAAATAAATTGAAAAAATTGACTAATT
Source organism: Viscum album (assembly GCA_963277665.1). NCBI lineage: Eukaryota > Viridiplantae > Streptophyta > Magnoliopsida > Santalales > Viscaceae > Viscum > Viscum album. The sequence continues at coordinate 170,427,660 of OY728138.1, forward strand.
ATCTAATTACCTAGTAGGGTTAGATACTAATTATTTTCTTATTCATGGCCTTATGTATTCTCTAGTACATGTTATTAAGTATGATATTTTTTATCCAGATTTTCATCCTCAATATCATGCTCAAGATTTAATGTTTTATTTTTAGAAATAGCCTCTTGATCTGTTCTATTCTCATGTCATTGTTCCTTATTATTTACTGAAAATACAAACAATTTTTTTGGAAAACATCACCAACTACAGAAGATGTAGCTTCATGTTAATGGACAAGATGATCCTGGTCTGCAAATTCACCCTTTTATCTAATATGAGTAACCAATAACTCATAATTGTATTATTTTCAAAATTATTTAAGATATTGATGAAGGTGTCATGAAATATATGGATAAAATACATTATATCTCATTATACACCAATTTATTCACTAAATCATCTATTCTAGACTTTGTAATTTCATATTCATGAATACTGAATGAACAAACCTAACACTAATTTCCATCCTCCATCTTTGCAGGAGCACTAGATTTATGTGGGCCCCCGACCTCAACATGTAACAATTTACATTGATTATACAAAAGAAAAAACAAGTTTTTAGAGATCCTACATTTATAATGTTAATATGATGAAACTGAGTGTTGATATGTAAATGAAAAATCATTCTCGATATATAAAAATCATAAAATACTCTTCTTCTAATTGGATAAAAATACATTCTTGCATCCTCTTGAAAATAATTTCCCATGTTCCATATCATTTTTCCTGGAAAGTTAAACATACTATCACCCATAATAAAAAATATTATATATATGTGTAGATAAATAATATTTTATTGGTCAACAATTTGTAGATGTATTTCTAACTATATAAATATGACTAGAAAAATCTGGCCCACCTCAATGAATTTTACAAACATTTTTTGAATCAATTTTCCATCAAAGAGAAACAATATAATACCTGTAGACTTATGAAAATTATTTCCAATCAATTTATGATTGAATTGGATTACTCATACCTCATGAAACTAAAAATATTTTCTATTTCTCTATAAAAATTAGAAGACTTGGTATTCTTTAACCATCTTTTCTACGATATAATATGTATCTCCAAAACTAAAAAGAACATTCCAGAAGAATTATTTTACTTCTATATTAATAAATAATGGGGTAGTTTCCTCATCATAAATATATTATAATACTTGGAAGTATTGTGTTTATTTCAAAAGTACATTCTACTGGTTCATCCACACAAATATAGGACCATTCATTAAATAATACTCCTATAAGTGATGCATTGATGCTTTGTTCCACTCTATTTTACATCTTATTTCTTCTTAATCTTAAAAATTTTCATGAATTTTGATGTTTATGGTTAATATTATTTGGATTAAATGTGATGAAGAGAGAACATGAAGTTTAAGGGTTTTAGTTATGAAGGTATGATTAAAAGAGTGGGATGGATTTTCTGAATATTTTTATGTTGTTGTTTTAATTTTCTCAAGAGAATAACTCAGTGTATTCATGTAAATCCCCAACCCTAGTTAACCAGATTTGATGAATTATTACAAATCATTGGAATGATCACAAGAGATCATTTCACGAATGAGCTATTAGTTTTGCAGCCTTTTATTTATTAGATACATACCTATGTTTTACATTACCTCATGAAAAACTACAAAAATAGATTTTACCCATTGAACAAGAATATATCCCATAAACTATCCATTTAGTTAAACCATAAAAAACTTCTTCACATCCAAGATAAAATTAAAAATAAAACGGGTGATCTCAGATGCTCAGTAACGATAACAATAATGAAGAAAATTTCAAAAATAAGAATAAACATTTAAAGAATTTTACAAGAATAAAAAATATGCCTTCTAAACCTAAACATCATCATACTATGGAAAATATAAATAAAATGATTATATTTACATATTCACGTTGATATTCTTCTAGTCGAATAATCACATGTATCATCAAAAGCTTATTTCATTATGATGGAATGCATATTGTCAGACTTCATAACCACATAGTCAAGGCCCCATGCCAAGACGACAAATATATTTTTTTCAAGGACTTGTGCCAAGACACTAGATTTATTCGTGATACCTTCCAATTAATCGAGGAGATATATCAGGATCCACCCGTCACTTACTAAGTCCAATTCATTCCTCATATGAAAAGATTGAAACATAATAGAAACAGTCATATTAATACTATCATACGAAATGTTAATACATTAACCATAATCCATGAATGGTATAAAAATAACACATAAATAGTCAAAAATATCAAAACCCTTCAATAATACATGGATGATTGTATCATAATAAATCAAATTCAACGAAGTGTAAAATCCATCAATGGATGTTGACATAGATGAAATAAAAACTATTCAGAGAAATATCTCTTTCTATTTTGAAATCATTTAAAAGTCACATAATTATAAAAGAAATCATTTATTTTGAGAATATTTTTATTAGTTTTTAAAGGATGATAAGAAGATTTTATAATGGGGGAAAATCTCTGCACTCGCCGTATAAGTAAAAAACATTATTTCCTTAATTTTGTTGAAAAGTTAGTAAATGAACTTATTTGGAAAACAACTAAAATATTCATTTATAAAAATATTATATAAATTAAAAAATGGTATAAATTAAGTTAACCTATAGTCTAGTAAATATTAAATATGTTTTGAAGTACATTTTTATGAAACACTGATATGGATGATAAAGAGGTCCCAGTAGTTACTCAAGTATAAACTATCACAGAAAATGAAGAGATTGTAGAATTAACACTTAACTTGTACTTTTCATTGATCAAGGGCATGTTAAAAAATAGTATAATAGATAAATCATTTTTATTAAATTATACAATAACCAAAACATATATATGATATAATATATGATCTTCTTATATTGTATTGTTAATAATATTTTAGTAGTATCATTATTTCAGGTGTTAACTGATTCGTTTTCCTTTATATGCTTTATTACGTAAGCCATCGCTGTTATGGATAGGATGTATTTGATTCATATTTAAAATGATATTGAGTTCTTAAGCATTATTTCCAATCATAAAATGAAAATTCTTTTTGAATGATTACGATGGGGAATAAATCTCATCTAGTTCGTGGAGACTATAATACGTACGTATGCACGAGCAACAATATTATTATATTAATGGTGAAATCATATGTAAATGGATGGTATATCATATATACAGAATAATTAAAATGTTCTAATTATTATTTACATCAGTTACAATCATTGTTATACCCATCCAAATAATGTTGTGTTTGAATAACAAACTACACCACGACGTGGAGACGGTAAGTCGTACGCACGCACGTATGATGACTTGTCATTCATAGGACCGATAGAATAATGAATTTGGATATACCATATTTATAATAAAATCATATCATCTATAAGGTACTAGAGGATTTATTTTGTTATGGAAATAATAAATAAAGAGTAAGTGGAAGAAAAAATCAATGTTAAAAGAGGTGGGGGAGATTATTACCTCTTCTTTGGGTGTTTCCTTTTGAGATGATCAAAAGGGATCCATAGGATAGCATTATGATCAATGTATGGCCATTAGGTAGATGTTATGGTAGTTGGCAGGATATTTTAGTAGGGTTGGCTGAGCCCAATGGATATGGAGGTGTGATATTAAGAGAAGGGGAAGTTCCCTTTTATAAGAGAGGCGATGGTCACTTTAAGAAAAACATTCAAATGTGGTTTTATAATAAAATAATATTCAGTTTCTAATGGATAAAAAAGACATCATTTTGATTCTATGGAAGGTATGTTTTGAAAATCTTACAACAAATAGGATTTATATAGGTTTAGGTCACCAGATTAACCTTATCTTTAATATTTAACTCTTAGGAAAATAGTTTGACATTAACCATGTTTCCTTGTATTTTAATACTATATGGTTAATAAACACACTATAAAGTATCAAGAGAACCTCAGGTTGTTCATTATTAATATATATAACCTTATATAAGTCCTTTCTCGTAACATTAGATATTTAGGAATTTTATATCAATTAATAATATAGTTTTTGTTTTAAATAATCATTTATGTCAATTTGGACACTATTTGGTATTTTGTTTTACTGAAAGTCATAATAATTTGATTACATAGAAATAAATTCATTCAATCAACCCTTACATTTAATATTAACCAAAGATTTTTTTTTTTTGAATTTATGAGAATTCTAAATTTTCATTTATTTGATTATTTATAATATATATTATTTTAATCATTCAGTAATAAGGTAATTATTGCATCATTATTGTGTCATAATTAAATTTAATTATTTAATGTCTAAAAATTATAAATAAAATATCATGATGTAAGAAATAATTTTAGCTATTTAATTACTATTTATATTCTAATATATCAATTTTTTAGCATCATATAAAAAAATTTACTAAAAGATACATGCTTGTGTTATTTTGTCTTTACATTAGATTATTTAATATAAAATGTCTTTATCACTCACATGTGGCACCATGGGGTCCCAAAATCAACCCAAGGATTCCCAAGGTCGGACATGTATCAGATAATATGGTTATGAGACGTCTCATGGTAATTTAATATTATTAAAATTTTATTTTTTACCATTAATTACTGGATTTACCTTTTAACCATGTTAAATAATATATTTACCGAAGTGTTTATTCATAATGTCCAAAAATAAAAGATACATATTTACACAATTTGGACCTCCGGATTCAAAAGATGAAATCAATTTTTCCAAATTCAAAACACAGAAGTCGATGAAATTAATTGAAAATTACTACCTGTTGTCAAAACCAAAAAGCTTGTTTTTAAGAAGTAAAAATTATCAAAAGATTGAAAAATGATTATGTACTATTTAAAAGTAAAATTACATCCATTGAACTATATCATATCAAATTATAAAAAAATAATTTAAGGATACATTAAATTAACTTCAATTTTTAATTTAACGCTATAAATTATATCGATTAAACAAGTTGTTTTTTATTAAAACGTAGTATTATTAACTATTCATAAAAATATGAAGGTTATCAAAATAATACCAAAAAATCACCTTAATATTATTTTTATATTTGGAATCCAAAATATAATTACATTTTGAAAAATAAAATTTATAAAATTTCAAAATGTGTGTATTACTATTCATAACGGATAGATTGATTAGTCGTGGTGTGTTTGAACTCGAAGTTGCATACAACGATAGCAATTATATTATTCAAATGAAAGTGTACCAAATAATATTAGGATATTAAAATTAACACTTCATATATAATTTTGAAAATACATACATTAAAAAATTCAAAACAAATTATTAACTAATAAATAAAACATGTAAAAAATAAAAAATAACTAAAATTTAAATATGCATATAGAAAAAAACTCTGTGAAATTAAATATCCAAAACATCCCTTAAAAAATAAAAATTATTAGTTGGAATTGGTTTAGCGTAAATATTTGTGTGTTAATATTTTTTATTTTCAAATTTTAAATATATATCGTTTTTAATAACATCTTATCTTAGGGAATACTTTCTAAAATCAATATGCATGGTTCATTACTGAAAAATGGGATTTTTTTAATTTATTTAATAAACTATTATGATAAAAAAGTAGGAATTTAATTAAAATTAATTCCAAATTCAAGTAAATTGATCTTCTTCTAAAAGACTTTTTCTTAGAAACATTCAGCTGATATCTATTCAGCCTTAGGAGTTGATAAAGCAAGTGATTATTGTTTCATAATTGACCATGAAACTGGTAACATTCCCATGAAGTGATAAGTTCATGATGGGATTTTATTATCTAATCTAAATTTTCTAAAATAAGAATCTCACTATGAAATCAAATTCAATTTATATGTTTTTTGGTCAAATAGTGATTGAGAAATTGTTTTTTAATATATAAAAATTATTTCTCAAGTTATAAAATGGTATTCTTTTGTGATTTATTTAAATCTATTATAATGAAAAAATAAAAATATTATCCCTTCTATACTAGTAGTAAGATATTATAAAATACCAATCATACCTCTATATAACATATTGTCAACATGTTTTTCATCATCTTCTAAATCAGGTTTTACATTAGTAAACATGATAGTTTTAATTGTGCTAATTTTTTCAAGTTAGTGATTTTTTTAATAAATTAATACTATATTTAGTTTTATTTAAATCATTTCTATAATCGTTTTTTTAGATTTTAAATCCAAGAAGAATTTTTTCACTCATCCTATACATAATCTATTCATTTTTCATAATTTTTAAAAATCATTATAATTATTTTGATTTGTTGAACCAATAAGCATCCATATAATTTTTTACCAATAATATAATATAAAAAATGTTTTCATAAAAATAGTAGGATCCACTAACCCGACATAAATTCCATGTTTCAAAAAAAACACTGTAATATTTCATAACAATATCTTGGTTTCTATTTAATGTCATAAAAAGATTTATTATATTTTAGAACTGAATTTTGTGGATGGGGATTTTCAAAACCTATTGGTTATTTAATTTAAACAACCTCTATTAAATATTCATTTAAAAATAAACATTTTACATCCATATGATATTATTTAAAAATAAAATGATATGAATAAGCCTAATAGATTTTTATATATTCTAATATAAGGAATGGTGTAATTCTTTAATCATTATTTATTCATTCATCCTAGTTGTATCCTTGAGATAATAATCGTGATTTATTTCTTTTGACTATTCTTTGTTATATTATTTATTTATAAAAACCCATTCGGTTCATATTACCCAATATTTTTTTGGACTGTAAACTAATTTCGGGAATATACTTCCACAAAATTAGTAACATTATTCTTGCATAAACATTTGAAAGTGGTAATATTTTTGGGAATCTTCTATATCATTTTGTTCTATTTTTCATAGGATGCATGAAAATTCAGTTTTGTTTCCTAAATTTCTTCTGATTCTCACTCTATAATCATGATCACTAATTAATTTTTCTATAGGATGATTCTTTAGGGTTATATATTGTCTGGGTATAAAATAATGAGTTTCATCAGTTTAGTTTTTTTCTACACTGGGATAAATTTATTTTATTTTATTTTCGAAACCATTCATAGGTGAATCAAGTCCCATATTGAATAAAGAGTTAAAAATTTCATATTTTGATAATTTAATTTATCTAAAGGGACACTTTCATTTAACATCACACAAATGTATTCTTAAAAAATAATTAAAATTTTATTATATATGCTATTATATTTTTAAGAAGAGGAATATTTTAAAAATAATCCTTCATCGTCATTTGGATCAAATTTACCAAGGATGCCCATGCTATTAAGGATATTCACCTTCTATCCAGACACTTTTATGTATCCAAATTAGGTATTCTATTATTCCATCGCTCAAAGGGAGACAATTTAATATGTGGTGTTATTAAAAATCAATTCGTGGTATATATTGATGTGTTTATAGATTCGGGAAAAAATTATATAGGAATACTATATTAAATTTTCATATCAATTTATATTTTATCAAATACTTCCATTTCTCCTTCCTAAAATTCCATTTGTTGAAGTGTTATTGTTGTAGATAGTGTGTGTATAATTAATTAGTTTATTAAAAACTGAATTATTGATTAAAAAACTATCCACTATAATGACCTTTTAAAGAATTTATTTTAAAATAATTTTGTTTTTGAAAAACAATACATTAACATTTATTAAAATATAAAAATTCACCTTTAAGATAAACCCATGTAAAATATGAAAATTAATCAACTAACTTGTTAAAATTTGTTCTTTTAATCAGATGAGGAACACTATAAGTTCTAACAAATCCCTATGGAAAATGTCAATATGTTTATAAGTAGATACATTATTAATAGATTAAACCGTTTACTTGTTCTATTTACCAATTTCCTAGGCATCATAGAATCAATCATGATCAAATTTAAGACTATGAGAATAAAAAAGTGTTTATTTTATTTTTTGCATAAATTATATAAATTATATCACCAATTAATCTATTATATATCCATTATTCATTTGGCTTAGTAGATAAACAATTTAAATTTTGTTTAAATAATGAATTATGATACCAAGTGTAAATACTTTTTATTATATATGTTCTAAATTTATGTAATTTATCTTATAAAAAAGTGAACGAATTATTGTAAAAATCATCAAGAAATCCATAATGAAAGAGTTGATAGATACTTATCTGGATATGATTTAGTCATTGAACATATTGAACTATATTGATTGAAATTGATTATGTAACTCTAACTAATCCTTATCTAACTATTTTTGTATTAACATTATCTCCAAACAGAAGTAGTTCTTTATATAATTTCTAGTCTATGAAAATTTCAAGTATATCCACTCACATGTCTTGACCGACCACTATTTATATAACATATAATACTTTTATTCCAATAAATATTTTCCTACCAAATCATTTGGACCTGACTTATTTTGGTATTCATATTTTTTTGGGTCGAATGTGTCAGTGAAATGAAATCTTAGTAACGAAATTTACAAAATTTTTAAAAAATGAAAAGTATTAAAAAAATAATTTTTATTCTACTTATTTAATGAAATCAAAAAAATATATTATATAGATTTCATTTAATTATATAGTAGAAATAGGAATCATTTTTAGATGTTGGCAGGAAATAATTTTTATATCATTTTGATGTTTATCCCCTAACTCCTATTACTTTTTTATTATTGTTAAATTTTCTTTTCAAAATATCATTTTCAGAGTTTTCACATCTAGATGGAATACCTTCAATACTTTTTAATGATTTTACATCATCTTACAATTCATTTTTTTCATGAATACTACAATATATTGTCGATTGATTATTTTTATATATTAATATTTTGTTTTGTTATATCATTGATGATTTTTAATATAAAAAATAATTATGAATATTATTTATTGAATTAATATTTTTTTACTATTGAATCATATCTTTCTTCAATCATGTATTGATAAGATTGTAAAGAATATTTTTTTTACAATTGAATCATTTCTTTCTTCTTCCTTTTTTGTAAATAATATATTTTACATTATATTTATTTATATAATTTGATATTTATTGTTTCAAAGAGATACTAGTGTAATTAGATAAACTCTAATTTCCTTTCATATTTTTCTCCCCTTTCCACTCACCATAAACACTCATCATATTTTTTTCATTCTTCTCTAACTTTTTCATTTCTTTTTTTAGTTATGGAAAATGAGGTCTGATATTCCCCATATATTTTTATTCATATCATCATACTTCTCTTGATCCTTTTGGATATTTCATTCATTTTTTCTTCAATTCACTATTTTTCTTATAAAATAGTCTAAACATTATGATTAAATTAGAAAATAAAAATTTAGAATATAAATATTCTGAATCACATGCATCTCTATTATTATTTCCATTCATCTTAGTTTTTTCAATAACAGAAATATTTTCATTTTTTATCATTTCATTATATTTAAATTCACATTGAATTTATGATTTTCACACTATTTGATAAATACCATATTATTTTTTGTAATATTTTTTTTACAAATTAATTTAATATTTTTGATATTTTTAATTTCACCAACCCCAAAAAATAATTTAGTTTATTTTAAAAAACTATGTGAGTATTATTTTTTATCCAACACCATGTTAATCATTAACTACATGTAATATAATCATTATTTATCCATACATATAACACTAATGTCAACTAATGTTACATGAATGAATGTCTTTCCTCGATGGCTGGTGTAACACCGAAGATAAAATTTTGTCAAATAAAGATATATAACTAATTATAAATAGCATTAATTTAGTTGTTATTAATATGGTTAAATAAAATATGAAAAAACTAATATTTAAACAAATATTAAATTAGTTCATTTGTTACAAATTAATTATAAATTATTATGAAAACTGATTGAATATAAATGAAAATATTAGTATACCCACAAAGTTGTTTTACAATAATAAACTAAATTAGTAACAATTAGTTAGTGATATTATTGTGATATATATATATATAAATATATATTAATATATAATATTAAATTAAATAATTTTTTTATTCATTCAATATATATTATTTACATAATATAAGAACAAAATAAATTATTACATAAAAACCTATATTTTTATTTACCAATTTTTACATCCTGTTAATGGAGTGCCCATATTATGTCCATTTTATTGGAATTTTTATATATCTAATTTTTCAAAATAATTATCAAATTTGAATTAGTAATATTAGAATTATTTTCGGTTATATTTTTTTTATTTTTCTATGAGGTTTCATTTTTTAATGAATATTGTAAAAATACTGAATTTTAGGTCAAAATGTCTTTTTAATCTAATTTAGATTAAAGTTTAAATAATAAATTTAATTTTTTATTATGTTTAATTAGATCATATTTTCATAAATTAACATAATTTAATTAATTATAATCAATTTAACTTTTAAAATGAGTTTAAAAACATTGTATACATTTGGATGGTTCTACTTTAAAACTTGCATTGTTGTCTCCTCTAGTGAATTAAATTTAAATTAATTTCTGACGATTATGTGTTTAAAATTATTAAAAAGGGATTATATATTTGGAATAATATTAACTTATATTTTATAATATGGTAATGTTATTTTTTCACAAAAATGTTAATGAAATTAATATAAATTAATTACATCGACTAAGGTGTAATTATGTTTAACTATGGACTAAACCTTCAACACAAATAGATAAATGACCTAGAACCATGTAAAAAATATATTAGTTGTACATATTTTGACCATATAATCTGTATTATTGTCATTCATGGAAATGTTGGATCCAATAATTTTGGGAATAATAGGGGTGTGATTCATATTCCAAAAATTCACAAGAGTTGCACTCCTCCTCTACAATAAAATGTGGACTAACCTCCCACTTCTCTAAACCTATAAATAGACATTTTATATAAAAATATTTTAGGAAATATATATTAATAAAACTTATTTTAATCTTATTATCCTCCCTTAATGATGAAATAAATCAATGAAATTCTTTTGGGGAAAATCAAATGTAGTTAAAATAATAAGAGGTAACATTTTCACTCAAGATATTTTATTTATTTCAATTATAAAACGCCTAAAATATTAATTTACATTATTTTTAAAAAAATATAGTATTTTAATTATAATATGATTTTTTATACTATTTTTTACACCTACACACACTATAACCACTATCAAATGGGTAATGAGAATACTTTTTATGTGTATAGAAAACTACAGCCTCACAAAATGATGATTATTCATTGTTCCTTTATCGCTTCTCATTGTGAGAATAATGATGGAAACTATATATATATATATACATATATTATAAAACTACTGTTTTAATATATTTATTCTTATAGAATTATCTTACTACAATATCTTAATACTTTCTATTTTCTATAAATGCGATAATATTGTTCGACGAAGTGTGGACTACCGACCCCTCAAAGCGATGTGATTCGTTCACACGTGACATATAATGTATTAAGGATGTGTTTAATTAATATGTATGATCTATGTAACATTTTAAGGATACTGTAATTATTTTATTTAAATATATACATAATTTCATTTTGCTACATTATTTAAATATAATAATAAAAAACGAAACATTGTTCATTTGAACGTATGACTAATCATCTCTGTGAATGGTGTATTAAATTTATCACAACAATATTCTATTGATTATGTAAATAAACTTGTAATGAATATAAAAAAATTTTATATCATGTTTTAAATATTTTAAATCATGATATAAGTATAAGTTCTAATGATATAACAATGTAAGACATATATGGAAGTAAAGAGGGCATTACCCAGAGTGAAACTATAACGTATAATCTTTAAAAAGAGGGTTAAATGAGGTCATAATAAAACAATTTTTGGTATTATATATTAGAATATTATTTTTTAAAAATGTTTATAATGGGTCTATATTTAGTATAAAGGTTTCATATATGAGTATAATGAGATTTAAGACACAAGGTAAAGTAATTTCATCTCACTTTGTATTTCCATGAGATACATGCTTTATTCCCCATCCATTCCTTTTTTGTTTTGTGTACCCTTAAAATGGATGAATTATATTATTCAGATAGATAAATTTATCGATATTTACATATACAATATATGATATTTATTTCATGGGCATTATGTTTCAAATGTTTCCATGTCGATAATGTAATTTTGCCTCAAATTTTATTCATTGAGACACATTTTATAGTATGCACATATGTATTTCTATGTGTTGTATATAAATAATTTGAAATGTTATATCAACAATTTCCATATTTTCTTAATATTTCATAATTAATTTTATAAATTAGCTGATATGGTTCAGTGTTACTATCTTTAAATAGTTTATTGAAACTATATTATATCATTTTGAGATTGTTGATAATTATGATACTTTTGATAAAATATTATGAACTATCTCACATAAAAACTCTTAAATTTTACTATCCCCTGGTAATTCATGATATATTCTTGTATGGGTACTATTATTTCACTCATTGGTACACAATATATCAATAATATGTTTTTATGAATTCCCAACTTTACCCTCTCTTCGGCTGGAAATCTATGTTCCTTAAAAACAACGTTTTCTAAAACGGTTTCTAAAAAATACTGTAATATTCTCCTATGATCTTAAAATTATATTTTACTAATGTTTTTTGTTTTTAAAAAAATGGGTTCCTAAAAATTTAATTTCTTGTCATTTTTTAGTTGAATCAATTTTAAAATATTTCTACATTGCAAAAAAATGTTCGACATGTACAGATTGACCCACCATCATGACCATCATTCCCTAGAAGCAGCATTTAGATGGTCCACAAAATTATTCATTTTAAATGAAACTTTTTTAAAATAATTTTTATATTAATTATTTTAAATTGATTTTATTTCAAAAAATGTATTCAAAATGTTTTATGTATTAAAAATAATTTAAAATGATTTAAATTCTTAATTATATTTTTTCAATGTATATTAAGATAATTTTTTTAATTTACATTCAAGATTATTTATAATATTTTAAGTAAAAATGATTAAATGTAATTCAATTTTTTTTAATGTTTCAATTCTTTTTCAATGAAAATGGTTTTGAAGATATTTTCAAGATTATTTATATGTTTTCAAGGTAATATGATTTTATAATTATTTCAACCCTTATTTATAGGTTTCAATGTATTTTCAAAGAAAATGGCTTTGAAATGGTATGATGTTATAAAGAATCGTCACAAATAAGAAACGATATTTTCCTTAATAAATGTATTCAAAATATTTTTCAATGATATTTTCTTCTTAGAGAAAATTCATAGATGTTACTCATTCCCTTCAAGGAATTTAATGAAATATTCCATTCACATATTTTCTCTAAATAGAATATTTTTGAATTAAATGATGTTTATAAGTTATATTCTTCTTTCGTGTGTTTTAACCATCTGTAATCTATTATTCTTCTTATGTGTTTTATGATTTTTAATCCCACTTCTTTTACGGGTAATGATTTTAGGAAGTGATTATGAAGTGCATCTATTTTCATATGTTATTATGTGATGAAATTTTAATGACACCCACTTAATTTAATGGGTTATGACTTGATGTCTACAAAACATATCTCTTTTTATAGGTTGTGATATGATGAATGTTTTATTTTGTGGACCATGAATGAATGATTTTACTATAATATTGTTGGAAACTATATCTTTATCCATTTCATTTGGTAACAATGGACAACTCATGTGTATAAGTGTTGTTCATGAACATTATTACATGTTCACAATATTATGCATGGACATAGATTCATGTCTATAAGTATAAGTTTGGACATGATTATCTTGTTCAAAATTTTATTAGTGCACCTTATTATATGTTAATAATGTTATATGTAAAATAGATTACATTTTCAAAATGTTATGAATGGACCTTGTAGAATGTCTAGAACATTATGCATGAAACTTATTACATGCTCAAAATATTATTTGTGAATCTGGTTGACTGGTCAGAACATTATGTGTGGACCAATTTTCATGTCCATAATCCAATATGAGGACTGAATTTGACGTTTTTAACATAATTTATGAACCTTTTATACTTATACATGTTTAGGATATTTTTCATTTAGGTGTATTACACAATTGAATTCCATATTCATATTTTATTCTTAAATTCATTATGTTTATTATTATCTTATTATTCATATATTATGAACTACTAATAGTTATTCCATGATTCCTATTAGTGATCAATAATATACACGGTATGTTCCTATAATTATACAATCATATTCTAATACACTTATCCTCATGTTATACTAATGAGTTTCTTTTATTTACAGTTATTGAGCATTTGATCTTACCTCTTTCTTATGATACATTTCCAATGTTATGAAGAATTATATTTACAAAAAAAATCCTAACGGGGGAGATATTTGTGGGAAATATTGGTCATATTTCATTGGTCAATAATTTTTTAATTTTTTTAATTTAACTAAACTAATAAGGTCTTTGGGCATGTATTTTGGTAATGTTCTATGTATCACATAACATTGATGTAATCCCCATGTATTCTCAGATTGGGTCAATATAGTTATTATCAATGTGAAGGTTTAATTAGCCATTGGAAATTATGATGAGTAAAATTTGTGATATCACTTGGTATATTTATAATAATAAATCTAGGGATGTATATAAGGATAACATAATGATGAGTTCACATTTGGAAAAATTTCATAGAATTTTGTTTATAGATAGAGTAAGTGGATTCCAAGAAATACATCGATGTCTGTATACTACAAGTGTATGTGGATTTGGAACAAATTGAAGTAGGATTAATTACTCTAACCTGATTTTCCAGGCCAGACTTGGGGTGGTCCGGTAAACCACAATGAGCCTTAGTTCACACCTGGTTTGATATTCCCAGGGAAAACGCATTGGGAATTAGAAACTGTAACATCCCAATTAATTAATTAATAATAGATATTTTTATCTATGTATATTAATGATTAAGATAGTGTTTTAGAGGCTTAAAATGAAAATAAATACAATCTTATGCATGGAATACACTAATATTCTTAAAAGATTGTTTTACTGCCTTTTAATGGAAAACCCTTTTTGAATCAATCTATTGACAATTTTATAATCTATATTTGTCCAAATAAACATATTCATTATTATTGGGACATTTAAATTTACATTTGATAAATTTTTGGTATTTTTCTGACAATGTTCATTTTTTAATGAATAGTGAAAAATACTGCATTTTACATTAAAATTGCTTTTTCATTTAATTTAATTATATGGTTAGATTATCTTTTTAATTGTTATTAAAGTTTAATCTGAATATATTTTTAACATTTAATCCAATGGTGGTCATTATGATTAATTTTACTTTGGAATTGGTCATAAACTAGTGCCAAACATTTCATATATATTATTTCAAAAAAACCCGCTATTTGTTTTGACAACGGGAATTATTTTTAAAACAATTATTGAAATTTATGTTTTTTGAATTTTTAAAAATGGATTACATATTTGGAATCATATGGACCAAATTATGTAATCAAAACTCTTTTGTTTTTGGACATTATGAATAGTAACGACGATAATTATCTTTAATTATCTTGATTAATGAGTAATCGGGTAGTTAAGGATAATAAAATGATATCATAATAATACAAAAAGACCACAAAATGTGTCCTAAGGCTACTGGTTGTCTCATGGCCGAACATGGGATGCCTTGTGCCAAACTTGGGGGCCCCATGGAATCACCTTTGTTAGAAAGTGACTTTTTATATTTTTATTTTTAAAATGTTAAATGTGACATAGAATGTATCACCTAAGTAAAGTATTTTTAATTTTGCCTAAATAAATGATCTTTTGCACTATAAATATTCATTAGTAAGCTAAAAAGATTTCCTACATCATGATATTTTTTTTATAATTTTTATACATTAAATTTATTAAATTATTTATGACATCATGATGATGTAGTGATTACCTCATTAATAAAGGATTTAAATAAAATGGAATGATAATGTAAAATATAAGACCTACACATGTCCAAAACATATTTTATGGGTGGATTTCGAACCCTTATCACCTTAACCTCGAATTATATCAATGTGGGACCATTAAAATCCGAAACTCATTTGAAAATAAAGTTACATTTTATACCGTTCCAAGAGTGCCCCTCCTCTCCTCTTATAAAAGGCTTCCACCTCTACCTCTTTACCCACACTCCAAAAGCCTTTGGCTCGGCCAAACCCTGCCCATTTTGTCTATCCACATCCCTCTTTATTCCTTGAAGCCTCACTTTGGGAAGAAGTCTTCCCAAGGAAGCCTTTGAGCTCAATCCAAAGGGAGTTACCCGATTTTAAGGTAATGTCTTCACTTGAGTACTTTTGTTTTATTTTTCTTCTCCAACCACCTAAACTCTTTTTATTGATTTCTTTTGTAACAACTGCAGTATCATCAATATACTAGGATGTTTTTATAAGAAGTATTCGAGCTACACTTACACACACCTACATCTAATGGTAAAAGGACATACTGTTTCCGTGGATGGTGAATTTATGCCTCCCGAAACGATTATTTTTCATCATTATTTTAACACCTTAAAAGGTGGACATTAATATGTCACTATATTTATATATGATATATAATAGGTTTATGTTTTCCTTAAGCTTCTGTATTTTTCATTTTGGTCATGCCTTTATGGTTTTCTATTATGGGTAAACGTGATATCTTCATTTAAGGAAGTGCGGACTACCGCCCCCTCAAAGTGATTTGATTCGTTAAATACCATATGTGGGACGTATAAAGGATGGAACTATGATATTATATATGATATTATACTAGAATTATAATATACCTTTATATCATTATGATTCCATTCTATAAAATACAAAATAGAAATGAAAGTAGCGTTCATGCGTACGTACGGCTTACCGTCTCCATGAACGGTGAATTTTATTTCTTACCTCTAAATAATTTTGTAATATTATAAAGGAATCTATATACAGGATATATATGATATATACATCATGATTATAATTCTGGATATAATGGATACATGAACAAATTGTAATTATAAGGGTTTATTTTTGACTCAAGTACCAATGATCATTAAAACGACCATTATTAACTTAAATAATTACATAGTGTTAATGAAATGGAAATAAGTGATATAAAAGGAATAATGAACTTGAAAAAGGTTCTTAAGAAACTATAAATTAACTCAAGTTTATTATTCAAGACATTAAAGAACGATCGAGTGGAGTCGGACCCGAGGTACGGGACTTCGTCTCAATCTTCTTTCGTTGAGGCATATTTTGTTTTATACACAACCATATTTTATATGGTGTATAAACCCCTTTGACTTTTACGTTTATTCAAAATGAATATTTTTTATATGAAGCGTTTACTAAATGACAATGGGGAATTTTTTTTCCTACGTATGCGGCGACAACGACTTTCCGCGGCCATGACCATTATTTGAGTTTTGGCTTCCTCTACAAGTCATACTTTTTTTAAAAGAAAAATAAATACCATGTTTTACTTTTCATTTATTTTGGTATTGAAAACGGTTTTCATAATGTTTTTATATTAATGTGTTGTATTTATATCTTGTGATTCAAAGATGGAAAGGTTATGTTTCCTTTATGCATGTTTTATGTGATACGATTATGTGGAGGTTCTTGGGCATTATTATGAAGACGGGTGGTTCCATGATAAACTAAGGGCAGGTGAGCCCGATATAGCTCTCCAATGCATTGGGTAACGCGAAGGAGTGAAACTTTGAGGTTTCTCCAATGATATTTAGGGAATATACTGTGATGGATATTCCAAACGTAACCAAGAGGGTTACTCCCTACGTAAGAATGATATGAATGCCTCAAGTTAACTTTATGTCTTATGGATTCTATGATTTATTCATGATTTGATGAGGTATGTTAAAGTGATTATGTTTTATGGGTAAATTATGATTTCATTCTTATGTATATATGTAACCATGTTTCCTTTCCATATTTTTATATCCCTTTCTGAGCTTTTTATGCTCATCCCACGTTTTTGAAATGTTTTTCACAGGTCATGGGAAAGGTACATGATATGATGATAGTGTCAAGGAAGTGTCAAGAAAGAATACATGTTTTATTTTAAATATGTTTCCATTGATGGGAAAGAAGAATACTATCTTTATGTAACCACTTTGTTTATATGTGTAATGTAATGCATGTTTTATGATCTAATTCTCTAAAACTCTAAACCCAAAAAGATCCTCAATGTGTAATTTTGTAATAACTCAAGATTAAATAAGGTTTAAGGCTAGGGCCTTATAGTTGGTATCATAGGTCAGTTTACATAACTTTAGGAGTTAGAATTCTATTAAATGATTATCCAAAAATAATTTTTTTATGGTCAAATTGAAGTGATATAGTATTTGAAGATTACCATGTTGCTTCATCTAAGACATGTTTGTTCAGAATGGTTTTCTGCAGAGGAAACAGGGAAGCAATGCTAGGAAGGAATGCAGAAGGAAATAACCTTCCGAATCAGCATCCTGAGATGGTCTGAATTGGAACTAAACAATTTGTTGTAATAATGGTGCAGTTGACTCAAGCGATAATTGGTGGTGGTATCCATGCATGAGATCAGCCAGATCAACCTCAGAGGAACATGTCGGTGGTGGAACATTTTATGAGGCAACATCCCCCATCATTCAGAGGATCATCTGACCCTGTGCTAGCTGAAGGGTGGATTAAAGCACTGGAGAAGATTTTCGATGTCATGGGGTGTTTAGACAATCAAAAGGTTAGTCTTTCTATTTACCGTTTGGTGGGTGAAGCAGATTAGTGGTGGTCGATGGTTAAAAATATCAGGGATGCTGATGAGATTGATGCTCTCATCTGGGATGAATTCAAAGGTATGTTTCTTGAAAAGTATTTTCCTAAGGTTGTTCGACTTAGGATGGAAAAACAATTCTTGGAATTGAGGCATGAGGAAGACTCAGTGGATACCTATGAAGAAAGGTTCACTCGATTGGCAAGGTATGCTCTAAATTTTATCTGAGACCTTGATAGTAAAATCAATCGTTTTTACTCATGATTAAAACCAAAATATCGAAGGGAATTAGCTTTTAGTGAGTCTAAAAGTTATGAAAATCTTGTTCGATGTGCTGAGAAGGTGGAAATGGAGTTTTCCGATGATCAAGTGTTCTATAACAACCAGCAGAAGAAGAGACTGAGGTGTCAGGAGAAAGGGAATAATTCTTCAAAAAAGTCTGATGGTAAGAAATCTAAGTTTCCAGTTTGTGATAAATGTGGAAAAAGGGATGCTGGGGAATGTCTTCTGAATTCTGGAAAGTGATACCTATGTGGTAAGATGGGACATAAGGCTCGCGATTGCACTGAAAAAGATCAAGGTGAAGGTAAGACCAAATTTGATTTACAGTTAGTGAAATGTTTTAAGTGCAATGAGATGGGTCACTATGCAAACGAGTGTCCGACAAAGAGCTTGAGTGATGGGAAGCAGTTAGACTACAAGAAGAAAGGGGTGGTGAAATCCTTTGCAACTACTTCAGCAGATGTCGGGCCATCAAATGAAGTTGTATCAGGTACTTTGTTTGTTTTTTCATATTATGCCAGTGTGTTGTTTGATTTGGGGTCCACACATTCTTTCATTTCTGAATCCTTTTCTAGTAAAATGGGAATACCATCTCAAGTAATGACTCATGAACTTTTGGTAAAAACACCTAGGGGAAATGTTGAGGCAAAAAGAATTTATAATAATCTTCCTATCCTTTTCTGTGGAAAGAACCTACTTGAAAACCTTATTGTTCTACCTCTAGTAGAGTTTGATGTTATCCTGGGTATGGATTGGCTCTCTATTTACCATGCTATGATCGACTGTAGAGATAAAGAAGTTTCTTTTCATAAAGAATCTCAATTTGTGTACAAGAATGAACCCTTACTGTTTATAACTTATCAAGAGGCCAAGAAACTTGTAAAAGATGGAAATGAATGTTACCTTGCACACATCGTTGAAAATAAATGAACTGGTCATATTAATGATGTGCCCGTGGTAAATGAGTATGCTGATGTTTTTTCTAATGAGTTTCCTAGAATAATACAAGATCGGGAAGTTGAGTTTACTGTTGACTTAGTTCCTGATGCTAAGCCAATTTCAAAACCCCCTTATCGAATGGCTCAAATTGAACTTTTAGAGTTAAAGGAGCAATTGCAAGATTTATTAGAGTAAGGTTTCATTCGACCTAGCACATCACCATGGGGTGCTCCAGTTTTATTTGTTAAAAATAAAGATGGTTCAATGATACTTTTCATTGATTATAGAGCCTTGAATAACATCACTGTTAAGAACATATATCCTTTGCCTCATATCGATGATTTTTTGATCAGCTCCAGGGAGCTCAGTATTTTTCAAAGATTGACTTGAGATCAGGGTACCATCAGCTGAAGGTAAAGGAAGCAGATATTCTGAAGACCGCATTCCGTACAAGATATGGACATTATGAATTTGTAGTAATGCCTTTTGGGATAAGCAATGCACCTGCTGTATTCATGGACTTAATGAATAGAATTTTCCATGAGTTCATGGATAGGTTTGTGGTGGTTTTCATTGATGATATTTTGGTGTTTTCTAAAAGTAAAGAGGAGCATGAAAGACATTTAAGGGTTATATTGAAAACCTTAAAAGAAAAGAAACCGTATGGAAAATTCAGAAATTGTGAGTTTTTGTTGCATCAAATTTCATTCCTTGGTCACATTGTTTCTGAAGATGGGATAACTGTTGATCCTGAAAAAACAAAAGTTGTGGAAGACTGGCCATGACCCACAAATGTAACTGAGATTCGTAACTTCCTTGGTTTGGCAGGCTATTACCGAAGGTTTGTTAGAAATTTTTCACTGTTATCTAGTCCAATGACTAAGCTAACTCGGAAAGGTGTTAAGTTTATCAGGACAAAAGAATGTGATGATTGTTTTCAGGAATTGAAATGAAGATTGGTGAATGCTCCAGTTTTGGCACTACCTTCCAGGAATGGTGATTTTATTATATACAGTGATGGTTCATTGAAAGGACTTGGTTGCGTCCTAATGAAGAATGATCAGGTAATTGATTATGCTTCACGACAGTTGAAAACTCATGAGGTAAATTACCCTACACAAGATTTGGAATTAGCTACTTTTGTTTTCGCTTTAAAAATTTGGAGACATCATTTGTATGGAGTAAAGTGAGAAATATATACTGATCACAAAATTTTAAAGTATATATTCACTCAGAAATAGTTAAACATGAGACATAGGAGATGGCTTGAATTAATCAAGGATTATGACTATACAATTCATTACAATCCGAGAAAAGCAAATAAAGTGGCTGATGCTTTGAGTCGAAAAAGTAATGCTTCATTAGCAATGTGGCGTTTGGAACGTGATCCTTTGTTTATGGATTTGATGAACTTTGGCGTAGAAGATGTTGGTGCAGGACGTTCTTATGTTTTGTTTTAGGTATCATTGAGATCATCTCAATTAGAGAGAATCAAGCAAGCACAGAAGCCAGACATTGAGTTGTAGAAAAAGGTAGAGCTGGTTCAGAAAGGTAAGTTGCCTGAATTCAATATTGATAATGATTGCATTTTGAGATTTAGGAAGAGATTGTGTGTGCCTTGTGATTCACAGTTGAAGAGAGAGTTGTTATGTGAATCTCATAGTTCTCCGTTTTCAGTTCATCCTGGAAGTACTAAGATGTACAGAGATCTGTGGGAGTATTACTGGTGGGATGGAATGAAAAGAGATATTGCTGATTTTACTATGAAGTGTTTGACATGTCAACAGGTTAAAGCAGAGCTGAAGTTACCGAAAGGGATGCTTCAGTCTCTACCAGTTCCAGAGTGGAAATGGGAGAATATATCCATGGACTTTGTATCTGATCATGATCCCAGGTTCACTTCTAACTTTTGGAAAGGCCTTCAGAAGTCGTTGGGTACTGAATTAAATTTTAGTACAGCTTTTCATCCCCAATCAGATGGGCAGTCAGAACGAACAATTCATACCTTGGAGGATATGCTACATGCTTGTTCGATGGATTATCAGGGAAGTTGGGACCAACATATTTCTTTGGTTGAATTTTCATATAATAACAGTTTTCATTCCAGTATACAGATGGCACCATTTTAGGCATTATATGGGAAGCGTTGTCGAACTGTCGCTTTCTGGGATGAAGTGGGTGAAAGGAAGTTTATGGGACCATAATTGGTAGAAGAGATGGTAGAAAAAGTTCAGCTGATTCAGAAACACAAGAGAACAGCTCCGAGCAGGCAGAAGAGTTATGAAGACAACAGGAGGAAGGATCTAACTTTTGAGGTAGGTGATCATGTTTTTGTCAAAGTCTCACCACGGAAAAGTGTGATGAGATTTGGTAAGAAAGGAAAGTTGAGTCCAAGGTTCATTGGACCATATAAAATTCTGGAGAGATTTGGATCAGTTGCATACTGGGTGGCTTTACCTCCGAGTTTATATCAGGTACACAATGTTTTTCACGTTTCGATGTTGAGAAAGTATATGCCAGAACCATCTCATGTTTTGAGTCCAGAGGTAGTTCAGCTGGAAGAGAACCTATATTATGAGGAACAACGAGTCCATATTGTTGACCATAGGGAGCAAGTGTTATGAAATAAAATGATTAATCAGGTAATGGTTTTTTGGAAAAACCACATGATGGAAGAGGCGGCATGGGAATCTGAAAATGCAATGAGGGATAAGTATCCCCATTTATTCGATAAGTAAATAAATTGCGGGGATGAAATTTTCTAAATGGGGGAAGTATGTAACATCCAAAGTAATTAATGAATAATAGATATTTTTATCTATGTCTATTAATGATTAAGATTGTGTTTTAGAGGCTTAAAATGAAAATAAATACAATCTTATGCATGGAATACACTAATATTCATAAAAGATTGTTTTACTGCCTTTTGAAGGAAACCCCTTTTTGAATCAAACTTTTGACAATTTTATAATCATTATTTGTCAAAATAAACCTATTTATTATTATTGGGACATTGAAATTTACTTTGGATAAATTTTTGGTATTTTTCTGACAATGTTCATTTTTTAATGAATAGTAAAAAATACTGCATTTTACATTAAAACTACTTTCTCATTTAATTTAATTATATGGTTAGATTATCTTTTTAATTGGTATTATAGTTTAATCTGAATATATTTTTACTATTTAATCCAATGGTGGTCATTAGGATTAATTTCACTTTGAATTTGGTCATAAACTAATGCCAAACTTTTCATATATATTGTTTCAAAAAAAATCCGCTATTTGTTTTGACAATGGGAATTGTTTTTAAATAAATTATTTCAATTTATGTGTTTGGAATTTGGTAAAATGGATTACATATTTGGAATCAGAAGGTCCAAATTATGGAATCAAGACTCTTTTGTTTTTTGACATTATGAATAGTAATGACGGTATGAGTAATCGGGTAGTTAAGGATAATAAAATGATATCATAATAATACAAAAAGATGACAAAATGTGTCCTAAATCTACGGGTTGTCTCATGGCCGACCATGGGATACCTTGTGCCAAACATGGGGGCCCCATGGAATCACTTTTGGTAGAAAGTGACTTTTTATCTTTTTATTTTTAAAATGTTAAATGTGACAAATAATGTATCACCTAAGTAAAGTATTTTTTATTTTGTCTACATAAATGATCTTTTGGACAATAAATATTCATTAGAAATCTAAAAAGATTTCCTACATTATGATATTTTTTTATAATTTTTATACATTAAATTTATTAAATTATTTATGACATCATAATGGTGCAGCGATTACCTCATTAATAAATGATTTAAATAAAATGGAAAGATAATGTACAATATAAGACCTAAACATGTCCAAAACCTATTGGATGGGTGGATTTTGAACCCTTATCACCTTAACCTAGAATTATATCAATTTGGGACCATTAAAATCCTAAAATCATTTGAAAATAAAGTTACATTTTATACCATTCCAAGAGTGCCCCTCCTCTACTCTTATAAAAGGCCCCCCAACTCTACCTCCTTACCCACACTCCCAAAGCATTTGGCTCGGTCATCCCATGCCCATTTTGTCTCTCCACATCCCTATATTACTCCTTGAAGCCTCACTTTGGGCATAAGTCTTCCCAAAAAATCCATTGAGCTCAAACCAAAGGGAGTTACCCGATTTTAAGGTAATGTCATCACTTGAGTCCTTTTTTTTGCTTCTCCAACCCCATAACTATTTTTATTCATTTCTTTTGTAACAAATCCAGTATCTTCAATATACTAGGATGTTGTAATAAGAAGGATTCGAGCTACACTTACACACACCTACATCTAATTGTTAAAGGACATACTGCTTCCGTGGATGGTGAATTTATGCCTCCCGAAACGATGATTGTTCAACATTCTTTTAACACATTAAAAGGTGGACATTAAGATGTCACTATATTTATATATGATATATAATATGTTTATGTTTTCCTTAAGCTTATTTATTTTTCATTTTGGGCATACCTTTATGGTTTCCATTATGGGTAACGAGATATCTTCATTTAAGGAATTGCGGACTACCGCCCCCTCAAAGTGATTTGATTCGTTAAATATCATATGTGGGACGTATAAAGGATGGAACTATGATATTATACTGGAATTATAATATATCTTTATATCATTATGATTCCATTCTATAAAATATGAAATAGAAATGAAAGTAGCGTTCATGCGTACGTACGGCTTACCGTCTCCATGAATGGTGCATTTCATTTCTTACCTCTAAATGATTATTTAATATTATAAAGGCATGTATATACTGGATATATATGATATTTACATCATGATTATAATTCTGGATTTAATGGATACATGAAAAACTAGTAATTATAAAAAGGTTTGTTTTTCACTCAAGTACCAATGATCGTTAAAACGACCGTTATTAACTTAAATAATTACATAGTGTACATGACATGGAAATAAGTGATATAAAAGAAATAATGAACTTGAAAAAGGTTCTTAAGCAAGTATAAATTAACTCAAGTTTATTATTCAGGACATTAAATAACGATCGAGTCAAGTCAGACCCGAGGTATGGGACTTCGTCTCAATCTCCTTTCGTTGAGGCATATTTTGTTTCATACACAACCTTCTTTTATATGGTGTATAAACCCCTTTGACTTTTACGTTTATTCAAAAGGAATCTTTTTTATACAAAGTGTTTATTAAATGACAAAAGGGAATGTTTTTGTCATATGTATGCGGCGACAACAATTTCTCTGCCACCGTGACCATTATTTGAGTTTCAGATTCCTCTACAAGCCATACTTTTCTTAAAAGAAAAATAAATACCTTGTTTTACTTTTCATTTGTTTTGGTATTGAAAATGGTTTTCATAATGTTTTTATATCAATGTGTTGTATTGATATCTTGTGATTGAATGGTGTAATTGTTATGTTTCCTTTATGCAAGTTTTATGTGATACGATTCTGTTGAGGTTCTTGGGCATTATTATGAAGACAGGTGGTTCCGTGATAAACTAAGGGCAGGTGAGCCTAATATAGCTCTCCAATGGATTGGGTAATGCGAAGGACTGAAACGTTAAGGTTTCTACGAAGAGATTTAGGGAATATACTGTGATGGGTATTCCAAACGTAACCATGAGGGTTACTCCCTACGTAAGAATGTTATGAATGCCTCAAATTACCTTTATGTATTATGATTTCTATGATTTATTCATGATTTGATGAGGTATGTTAAAGTGCTTATGTTTTATGTGTAATGTATGATTTCATTCTTATGTATATATGTACCCATGTTTCCTTTCCATATTTTTATATCCCTTAGTGATATTTTTATGCTCATCCAAAGTTTTTTGAAATGTTTTTCCCAGGTAAAGGGAAAGGTACATGATATGATGATAGTGTCAAGGAAGTGTCAATAAAGAATCCATGTTTTATTTTAAATATGTTTCTATTGATGGGAAAGACGAATACTATCTTTATGTAACCACTTTGTTTATATGTGGAATGTAATTCATGTTTTATGATCTAATTATATAAAACTCTAAACCTGAAAAGATCATCAATGTGTAATCTTGTAATAACTCAAGATTAAGTAAGGTTTAAGGCCGGGGCCTTATAGAAACACTTCACAATCCAATGTTAAGGGTTTAAATTGAAGATGATTATAAATAACCTAGTTTAAAATGATATTTTAATAGAATAATTAAGTATAAACCATGAGGGATACATTCTATAAGTAATGTATCATGATTATGTTGTTTTCTCTTTTTTTATGTTTTTCTCCTCATTTGATTTCTAGTTTTTATGAATAGATAGGACATGATGAAACATGGTTAAAATAATAATTTTCAGAAGTGGAATGTATTGGAATTATATAAAAATTATTTCCCTAGTGGTAATAGCATAATGGGAATTAGTGAGGTGGTAAAAGTTTTGGTTATGCTTCTGAATATAATGACACCATGAAAAATAGGTGAATGATATGTGATATTCTTCAAGTATTGTTTATATTAATCATAAGATGAAGTATGGCATTGAGGTTGAAAAACATTGTGTACTGACTCAAATTTCTTATTCTGTGAATGTGGATTTAAGGAATTAGTTGACGAAACTGATGATGTGGTTTAAGAATAAAGATGGAAGAATAAGGAATTTATGATTTTTAATTAATTTATAATGTTATATGAATCATAAAATATGTGGGTATTTTTATTATAATTGCTTATTAAGGATTGAATAGTTCATGTAGAATTGTGACGAATACATTGAACAATGATTTCAGGGAATGTTTATATTTTGATTATGGGAAGGTAACCACTAATTTATGCATGAGGTAGAGATAATGAAGTTTGGATAATGATATGTTTGATATGTATAAGTAGATTGGAAGGTATAGATTACCCTGGAACGGAATATTAATAATGTGGTCATTGTCATCAAGGATGATGTATGAATTATCTTTGATTTAACAAATATATACAATAATCATTAGAATAAAGAAGAATGCATGTTTTAAAAAATTAATTATGGTAATTCATGTAATTAACATCTTTCAATAGAATAATTAATATGGGTTATAGCTTCTTTTTTATGAGACAGATAAGAGCTGTGAATGATATATTGGATATTAATCTTATGAATATTTCATGAAATTCTATCTGTGGATTTTGATTTTCTTATTGAGGAAGGTATACGAGTTTAACCATTTATGTATTTTTGAAGTTAAAAATAAAATGTAATCAGCTAGATTACATTTTTATCTTGATGAATGAGGATTTAAGAATACTAGACAACTTATTCTAATAGCTTTGTGTTGATGATACATGATGACAAATGGGGTGGAAAATCATTGATGTCGTCATCTATTAGTACTTCAATAATGAAAAATCGTTCCTCCTTTTTGGAGAAATATGTGATGTAAATCAAGGAATCACAATGAGTGACATTATCATTACATCATGCTATTATATATTTTCATTAAAGTTGTTCATATTTCGGAAAAAGTACCCTGAAAAAAAATGTATTTCTAGAACATTATTTTAGGATGAATCAAATTGCCCCATAGATTATCATAGATTTTTGGCTTTGTGATTGTAAACATTCTCATGACCAGATTCTCTATTATTCCCTTTCATAACCTAAAGGTAATATTTCTCTTCAATTTCTTTGTTTTTACTTCCCACCTATGTTCTTTTTTTTGGGTATCTTGTTATAAGTTTTTGGGTAACAATAATGGTTCAAACATTTTGTTTTTAAGGGATTTTTTTAATCACTATTAAATGTGAGTGATATTAATGTGATATATAAATATATTATAGATTCATTAAAATATTTTTTTTATAATTATCTAAAATATATTATCAAAATAAGATAAGAACAAACAAAAATTTTTAACTCAAAACCTATATTTTTATTGAGTCATATTTACAGCATTTTGATGGAAAAGTAATTTTAAATCCATTTTATAGAACATTTATAGATTTAATATGTCAAAATAAACATCCTATTTTAAATTATATCATAATTATTTGGTTAGTGTAATTTTTTTATTTTACTTTGAGGTTCTATTTTTTAATGAATAGTGAAAATATAGAGTTTTAGTTCACAACTGCTTTTTAATATAATTTATTAACTAGGATAAATTTGTAATTTAAATTGTTTTAAATTTAAATTTAATCAACTTCTTATTAAGTAATATAATTTTGTTTATTTTAATCATTTTCACTATGAAATTTTCAATAAAAACATAGAAATTATTGGGATTTTTTAACATTAAAAAATTTCATTGTTATCTCGTGTAAGGGATTGAATATAAATTAAAATTTTCAATTATAGGATTAGAAATTAGAAAAATAGATTCCATATTTGGAATTGTAATATTTTATTATATATAATATTTCCAAAAAAGATTTTGTCCAAAATATTATTTAATTAATAAAAAGTAATTACATCAATTTAGGTAATATTTAACTAAAATAAGGAGTAATCCTTAATCATAAGAAGATATATGACGTAGAATGTTGTCTAGAATACATTAATTGAATTATATAGACCATATAGTCATTTTTATTTTATATTTACCTATATTGGATCAAATTTAAATGGGAAAAAGATGGGTGGAATTTATTTTCCCAAAATTTAATAGTGTTCCACTAATTTTCCACCATGGAAGGCCTCTTCGAATACCACATACTTACACCTCTAAATATACATAGGATCAACCAATATGTTCCAAATTTCTCCTAATAATCTTTACCCTAGTTCTATAAACCGTCCTTTGGTTGAAAGCAATACAAATAAGCTCTTTGGCTCAAAAAATTAGGAGTTAATTTAATAGGAGTTAACATTACTCCCCAATATATTATATTTAATTTAAATGTTACACCATATAAAATATTCTAATTCTTTTTTCTTGTTAAAAAATAATATCATAAATATTATAGGAATCTTTTTTGATATGGTTTTGATCTACACATTCAGATACCACAATCTAATTGATAAAAAACATACATTTTATGTGTATAGTGAGCTACCGCCTCACAAAACAATAATTGTCCGTTCTTACATTAACACCTCTCGGGGAAATTTTTTTGATGGAATCTATATATATATATATATTATAATATTGATATTGTCTTTAATATAATTTAATTCTTTTATAACACATATCTATATTCATTCCATTTTTTGTATATACGAAAATGGTGTTTGAGAATGTATGGATTACTGTCCCCTCAAACCGTTGTGATTCATTCACACACTACATGGAATCTATTAAAGAAGGGTTTTGTGAATATATATGATTTATATAAAATTATATTGATGCTTTAATGATTATATATATTTATACATAATTTCACTTTTTGTTCCTTCTACGGATATGATAATAAAAAATTGAAAAAATGGTCATGCGTACGTACGACTTACCAACTCCTTATACTGAGTATTCAATTTCATACATATATATTCGATAGATTATTATAATAAATATATAATGAATAAAATGATATTTATATGATGGTTTATATTATAAAAATAATGATATATGTATAAGGACATAATATAAAACAAATTTAGGCATAGAAAAAACAAAGCAGATCTTACCCAAAGTGAATCCCTAACATAAATTTTTTAACAATAGGGTAATATAAGTTCATTATAAAACCATGAATGGAATTAGATATAAGAATATAATTATTTAAAATATTTATAATAATATTACTTTTATTATACATAAACTTTATAAGAGTATAAATATAGGAAAAACACAAGGTAATGGAATTTCTCTCAATTTTTATTTCTGCAAGATATGTGATTTATTCACCATATATTAAGTTTTTGTGGTGGGTGCACATCCAATGGATGAATTATATGATTTTATATGTAAATATTTGGTATATTTAAATATCCATTTTATTATATTTCATTCATTGGTTTTATGTTTCAAAAGGTACCAATCGGTAAAGTATATTTTTCTCAAATTTCTTTTGCTGAGACTCATTCCATGTTATGAACATATATAATTCCATAGGGTTTATAGAGTGACTCTAAAATGTTATATCATTAATGTCATCAATTAGATTATTTGTATGCTTTGTATTCTAAAATGGGGTTTATGGTTCAAAGTAAATATGTTGTATGACATTATTGAAACAATCTCGTCCCTTTTTGAGATTGTTTATAATTATTATACCCTGGATTGAATGATACGACCATATATTAGTAAATCTCATTTATTTTCTAATCCACTTGTTATTCAAAATATATTCTTGTATTAGATTCAATTTTCAACACATTGGTACATCAAATAGTTAATAATGTGTTTATATGAAATCTTTACATTACCCTCTCTTCAGTCTGAAATATTTGTTCTTTCAAAACCATTTTTTATAAAGAGGTTTCTAAAAATAATTTAATATTATCATGATATATTTAAAATACATTTTACCCATTTTTTACTTTTTCATACAAAATGGTTGTTAAAAAAGAATCATCTTGTAAATATTTGGTTGGGGAACTTTTGTAAATATTTTACATTGGAAAAGGAATTTTTCGTATATATGGATTATAACAACATAATTAATATAATTTCATTAAAGGTTCCATCATTAGAATAATATGTTATATTTTTAATAGGAATTTTTTACCAAATAATCTATATATTCATTATTTTTAATGTGATTTTCAAATGAAAAAAATGTTTTCAAAAATGATTCAAATTTTAAAAATTATTTAAAAAAAATAATGCATTATATTATTTTTTAATGTATTTTAAATGATAATGGTGTCAAAAATTATTTGTTCCTTCATTTTATCTTTTCACATAATTTCTTTTTCAAAATGTAATTAGGCCTTCCTTCTATGTTTCAAATCATTTCCAAACAAAATTTTACTAAAAATGTATTCAAACATTGTCTTATGATTTCAAAAATAGAATGAATTAAAAATGATTTAAATCAATATGCCGATTTTTATATGTAATTTCAAATATAACGGGTTTCTATAAAAACTATTTTCAAAATGATTTATGTTTTAATGTGTTTTTTTCAATTAAAAATACATATTTTCTCAATAAATTTATTAAAAATATATTTCCACGTTATTTACCATATATGTTGACATTTGATGATGTTACAAATGGCCTTATTAGTAATAATACCAAGGTTCCTTTCACATTCATTATCATACTAGTATATGTATAGATTTAATGATTTTTAGGAAACCTGTTACTATTTCAGAGGTTATATACATCAAAAACCCATTCCTCTTCTATGGGTATTATGCTTTTAAAACCCACTTATTTCCATGATTTATGATTTCATCATGTGTTTATTAAACGAATATCATTTAATATTTTATGATGGAATGATAGGTTAATGTTACCCCTTTATTTAATTCGTTATGATATTATGTTTATAAAACTGATATCTTTTCAATGGCAATGGTATGATTAATGGTTAGTTTTTTAGAACATGTATGAATTTTGTTATTATTATATGGGTGATACCAATATCTATCACCAATGAATTGGGTAATTATTGATGATTCTAGGGTATAAAGTCTTTGTGTGAACCAAATTACATGTTCATAATGTAATTCATGGTCATGGTATCAATTCTATACGTTTATGTGTGAACCTGATTATGTGTTCACAATGTTATGAGTAAACATTATTAAATGGTCGTAATGTAATGAATAAACCTAAATAAAAGGTCAGAATGTAATGCATAAACATTGTTTCAATTCAATATGTTTATTCTTGGACCGGATTACATGTCACAATGTTATATGTGAACCTAATTTTATGGTAAAAATATTATTTGTGGACATGGTTTCATGTCCGTATGACTGTGTGGGGGCCTAAATTATTGTCCATAACTTAATGTTTGGGATTATATATTTTTATACATGTTCCCAATGTTATAGGATGATGTGTATGCCACAATTACATGTCATATAATTATGTATTGATTTAATATCATATGTTTTCAATTATCTTATGATTCATATCTTATAATCCTATAGTATTTATTCTATGAATAATGTATTTGATCATTAACATGTAGGGTTTGATATTATAATGATAAAATCATGTTATTCTACCATTATTTTCATGTTATGATTATGAGTTTCTTTTATTTACCCTTACAGAGAATTCATGATAACATCATTCTTATGTCTCCTTCCCCAGGTTAAGAATAAAGTTTTTATGTTTAAATACTAAGGAGGAGATCCTTATGGGAGTCTATAACGACCCTAATCTGGAGCCCCTCCACTGGTGCCCTGCACCCGGTTCACCACATGACCTCCAGCGCATTTCCCCAAATTCCAGTGGCTACCCCCTAGCAGGGAGGGACTTGGTAAGTAATTGGGGAAACTATTCCCACATTCGGTAAGGCATACAAGGTATGGAAAACAACAGTAAAAAGATGAAGCAGTAACAACATACATATCTGTAACCAAATAGTAGAAGAATAAATATATAGGGAAATGATGATGATGATGGAGCATGAATAGGTGTCTATGAAAAGCAGCAACCACAACAATGTGCAGAATAAAACTGAACACAAAGTACTAAAGCAACAACAACTCCAGCAGCATCGCAAGCCTATTCTTGGTCCCTTGCTCTCCAGCTCCAAAAAATCATATACCGGAACTCTAAGGGCTCTTGCCCTTATCTATACCTACGATAAAAAAGTCTTCTTGGGCCCAAAATCATGGCCTAAATAGGCTGTGAGATAAAATCCCATTAGCCAATCACCCAAATATATGTACCTAACAGTCAATGAATACAAGGAATGTAAAAGTGCGGGAAGTAGTAAACAGAAAAGCACACAACAGCTATAATCCACAATTCTAGCATATAAAGTACACAAGTAAACAACCAATGATAAGTATAAAACAGTTAACCCTCTTGGTAGCTCTCACAGCCTATCCCTTATGGTTCAACATACAAGTACTAGAAACCCTCAAGGAGGCACACACAGTCTCACCCCTCTAGTTCAGCTAAGAGTAGACTTTCTGAGGAATCACTCACCGTCAATTCCCTCTATAGTCTCGTATCATACTAAAGGATCTCTAGGGAGGCGCTCAACGTCTCATTCCCCCTGTGGCCCGTGTCGAGGAACTACAGACTCTCTGAGGAAGAACTCATCGTCAATTCCCCCTGTGGTCTTACATCGTATTAAAAGAAACTCTGGAGAATCCCTTACGTCCATTCTCTTTATGGTATAATACACTAGGTTCTCACAGTCCCGTGTGAAATAAACATGCTCAGCGCGCATGCAACGTCCATGTAAACCTCAAGAACTACTTGGATATCATTATAAGGACCAACATCATAACAAACCAACAGTCCCACTATCCTACAACTGGGCATGGAAACTGGAAAATGCTAAACAAGAAAAAAAGGCATGGAAAACATCCAGAGTACAACAAAAACAACTCGATTTAAAAAAGGTAAACCTCTACTATAGAAATCAATCAAGCAGGAAATCAATCATGGGAAAAACTGAAAAATTCACAATTCCAGTTCAAGGGAATTGGAGAAATTGCACAAAATACTCAATGACATTCTACAGAAAGGCACAAACCACCTACCTCAATCCTAGGAGATCGATAAACGTGAATAGAAACGACAGATTCTCCTTAGAACATCATAGATCTGGGAAAACGTCTGAAACACATAAACCACGATATCTTGAAAAGGAGGAGGAATTGGAAATCAATGCTCAAGAAGATGGAAGAACTCACCACTGTGATTCCAACACAATCGACCATACTCTAATTGGAAAAAAGACGTAGATACGGGAGCTCATCGAAGATTCGCAGATCCTCAGTGCTCTCGGAAGAATGGGACCTAGAAGAAGACGCTTCTGTGCGTCAGGCGCGACCCCAGTCCGTTTAATGAATAAAAAGAAAGTACACAGCGTGTACTTTTAGAGTACACGATGTGTACTTTCAGATTACATGGCGTGTACTAGGTCTTTCCGTACTCCGCCAAAATCGGCCTCCACGTCACCCCTACAAACTATGTGCATGGCCCGGAGATGGCTAGCACACGGCTTCGAGCTGGAGAAAAGTACATGACGTGTACTCATAAAATTCACGGCGTGTACTTCAAAAATTTCCAGAAACTTTATTTTTCTCAAAAACTCAAAAAACGGAAAGGCGTACCTGAAATGATGATCCGAGATCTTACAAACTTTCCCCATAGAAAAAATTCTTCCCCGAATTACCCTAGAGAGGCGAAGAAGATGAAACCCCGAACAGCTCCGGCCACTACGACCATACATTAGCATCCCTCTCCCAGGTCTCGTCCTGTACATGCCCATGCTTCCATATCACCCATACATGAAGAATAGAGCATCCACTGAGAACCTTTGTACTATGATAAACAATATGGGTGGGATGCTCCACAATCAATCCAACCGTTTTGAGCTCAACCTCCTCGGGCTGAAAGACATAAGATGGGTCTGAAAAGTAACATCAGAGCTGAGAGACTTGGAAGACTTCATGCATGGCCCGATTGCTCTGAGGTAATTGCAGCCTATAGGGAACCGGCCCAACTCTCTCCAAAAACTCAAATGGTTCGACGGACCGCGGTGAAAGCTTACACTGTATCTGAATCATATTGTGTCCCAAACTTGATGTGACACATAGGAAAACCTGATCCCTGACCTCAAACTCCAGTGGTCAACTCCTCTGAGCAGCATAAGACATCTGCCGAGACAGTGATGTAGCCATCCTCTTCAGAATCAACTCTATCTGCTCTGAGGTTTCCTGAACAAGACGAGGTCCCTGCAAAGCTACCTCTCTTACCTTAAGCCAGAATAAGGGTGATCGTCATTGCCTACCGTACAAAGCCACATAAGGTTCCATCTAAATAGTCACCTGAAAAATATTGTTGTAGGCGAACACCACCCGAGAGATATGCTTCTCCCAAGAACCGCCAAAGTCCAGAATGTAGGCTCGGGGCATATCCTCTTGCACCTGGATCGTATGCCCAGATTGACCATCTGTCTCGGGATGGTATGTTGTACTCAAAAGTACCTATATACCCAACGCATTCTGAAGTCCCTTCCAGAACCGAGAGGTAAAACACACGTACCTGTATGAAGCAATGGAGTGTGGAACTCCATGCAGACATACAATCTCTCTGAGGTAAAGTCGTCCCAGATCATCGACACTAAAGGTCTCCTTGATCGGTAAGAAGTGAGCAACCTTCATGAGCCTTTAGACAACAACCCAAACAACATCGTACCCCCAAGACGACCTCGACAACCAGGTCACGAAGTCCATCGCAACATCGTTCCACTTCCACTCCGGAATGGGTAACTGCTGTAAAAGGAACATTGGTCGCTGATGCTCCAACTTCACCTGATAAAAAGTAGAGCATCTCATGAAAAAACCAGCAACATCTTTCTTCATACCTGGCCACTAGTACTGGCGATGAAGATCTCAATACATCTTGGTGACGCCAGGATGAACTTCCCAAACTGAGGAATGAAAATACCACATCAGCTCATCGTTTATGTCTGCTGGCACCAATACACGTCGTTGTAAATGCAAGATCTCATCCTCTCCGATTGTCCATATAGTAAAAGGGTCCTCTCCTGACACACTCTTCCACAGGACTAAGCCTTTTGAGTTTTGATAGTTGCCTCATCCGTACCCGATTAAGAAGCATAGAGGTTACAGCTAAAGAAGATATGTAAGTCTATCCCTGTCTGTTGTGCTACTCCAGATGCATCTCAAAGAACAGAGCAATCAGCTGCCACTCACTAATGGCCTCCTAAACAGCCTGAATCTGATTTCTCATGCTCAATGCATCTACCACTTCGTTTCCCTTTCCTGGTGTATAGGCATGCTCTAAATCAAAATACTGAAGATACTCAACCCACCTACACTACCTTAGATTCAGATTATGCTGAGTGAAGATATACTTGAGACTCTTGTGGTCGGTGAAGACCAAAAAGTGATCTCCCAGAAGATAGTGTCTCTAACAGCGTAAGGCTTGAACAACAGCTTCCATCTCCAGATCGTGTGTATGGTAGTTCCTGTCATGTTGCCTCAACTGCTGAGACCCATACACAATGACTCTATATCCCTGCATAAGAACAACGCCTATTCCGATACCCGAAGCCTCACAATAAATAGTGTAGCTCTTTCCAAGCTCTGGCAAGACTAGTATAGGTGCTGACGTAAATCTTCTCTTTATCTCTTGAATGGCTGACTCACAAGAATCTAACCATACGAACTTCATCCCCTTCTTGGTCAGTCCTATTAAAGGTGATGCTAGGTGTGAGAAGTCTTGAATGAAGCATCTGTTTTATCCATCCAGCCCTAGGAAATTACGTACCTCAAAAACATTCTTTGGCTGATCCTAGAAAACTACTACTCTCAAATTATG
Organism: Viscum album; assembly: GCA_963277665.1. Taxonomy (NCBI): domain Eukaryota; kingdom Viridiplantae; phylum Streptophyta; class Magnoliopsida; order Santalales; family Viscaceae; genus Viscum; species Viscum album. The sequence continues at coordinate 170,464,215 of OY728138.1, forward strand.
TGGGTCCATAGATACTCTTGCCTCTAAGATGACGTGACCCAAAAAGTGAATCTCATCCATCCAGAAGATGCAGTTCGAGAGTTTAACATAAAGAAGATGCTCTCTCAATGTACTCAAAACTATCTCAGAATGGGTATCATGGTCGTGTCGAGTGTGAGAGTACACCAAGATATTTTCCATGAAGACCACGACTAAGGATTCCAAGTAAGGATTGAACACTCGGTTCATTAGTGACATGAAAACTGCAAGTGCGTTTGTGAGACCGAACAACATGACTGTATACTCGTATAGACCATACCTTCTCCTAAAGGCGATTTGAGGTATATCTGACGGTATAACACGCAACTGATGATAACCGGACCTCAAGTCTATCTTTGAGAACACTCAGGATCCTTAATTCTGATCAAAGTGGTCATTTATCCTCAACAAATGGATATCAGTTCTTGACCATAAACTGGTTAGGCTTCCGATAATCCACACAAAGACAAAGGGTACCGCCTTCCTTCTTCGGAAACAGGACAGGCGAACCCCAAGGAGAAGTACTGGGTTGGATGAAACCCCTTTACTGCAACTCCTCCAACTAATTCTTGAGCTCCTGCAACTCAAGTGTAGCCATCCTATAAGGAGGAATGGAAACCGGTGTTGCTCCTGGTATAAGATCAATAGAATAGTCTACCTTACGCTATAGAGGCAAACCCGAAAAGTCCTCTTGGAAAGACTTCCCTGAAACGATTCATCATTGGAGGAATGTACAACTACGATGTCCCTTGATCATCCAGATAAGGACTAGAAACATGGAATGTCACCCTTCCTAGCCCATGATGCTCGAGTCCTGGTCGACTCGCCTGAACATCCCATTCGCCTCTATGAAGAAACGATTCACCCTCTGGTGAAACAGAACTCACTCTACGGTGATAACAGTCGACGACTGCCTGGAAGAGAACCATATAGTCCACCCTGAGGATGAAATCATAGTCTGTCATCTCTAAGACATAGAGATCCCATATGAAACTATACTCTTCATCCTCGAGAGGGAACTCTCTACACTAGCGTACACTAGATGTCCTTGTCCCCAAAGGTGTGTCTAGTGTCAACGAGTCGGAAGAAAAAAAGATGCCGATCCCAAGGCTCTCCACGATAGCAACAGAGATACATCTATGCGTAGCCCCAGTATTGAAATGAGATGAAGATAAAACTGAGGCTACTAAATTCGTTCCTCGAACTGTAGAATGGTCGGGATCCCGCTTCTGATTAGTATGCTCCACGGCGAAAGACTAGACTGTACCGCGGTCCTGCGCCCCTGGATGACCACTCTGAGCTGATCCTCTATGCTGGTGAAGAGGGAGTGGTGGCTAACCGCCACAGCCTCGACCTCCACCTCATCCGAAATGGCTGAAAGAACTCTTGTTCCCTGACTGGTGAGAAACCGGAGGTGCTGCTTCTGAATGATGAGTCATGGAAGAACCCTGGTCACCAGATGATGGTGAGAAAACCTAGAAAAAAAGCTAAAGGTGACCCATCTTACCATAGGATCGGAACTCTACAGGGTCTCTCTGGCATTACGGCCTTGTGTGCCATGACTGACCACACTGTTAGCATATCACCTGGCTGCCTAACGATGCATCTTGCATCCTCGGATCACTGCGCTTAGACTCCCTACGATGCTTCTTACTATCATCTAAAGAAAAACTATCTCTAGAAGCAGAACCTCCCAGGATCACAGCTCCAGAGTCCCTCATATTGTGCTCCACAGTCAATTCCTGGTTGACTATGGAAGTGATGGACGTCTAGTGGAAGATATTCACCTTCGAGCAGATCTCCCTCCTGAGACCATCCTCGAACATCCTTGCTAAGAACACACCACTCCCATCCTAGAGGGGTGTGAAACACTATATATCGAGGAAATGAGAGTAATACTCCATGAAAGAAAGAGTAGCCTTCTTTAATATCATGAACTCCCGAGCTCGGTCGGACATCAGCTTCTCCGGGTAGAAGTAGTCATAAAAGACGCGCTGAAACTTCTCCCAAGCCATAACCTGCTGGTGACCTGCCTGTGAGATCACGTCCCACCACCTCTTGGATGAGTCTCATAGCATATATGTAGTGATATTGACCCGCCTCTCTAGAGGCATCTCAAAATGCTCAAAGATAGTTAGCATGGCTTCCATCCATGACTCTGCAGCCTGAGGTCCTCAATCCCCCGAGAAAGTGGGAGGTTGCAGCTGCTGAAAAACCCGCGTCAAGTTATCCATAGTTGAGGTAGGAGGAAATGATCCTTGAATGGTATGCATCATCCTCATAAAACCTTCCCTGAACTACGCATCAGCGCCTGCAACTGGTATGACAGCCGGTGCGAAGGCTGGCCCGACTGGAGGGTCGGCAGGAAGTCCCTGATCAGCCATATATTGCATCTGATCACTACCTGATGATAGACATACAATAGGAGGATGTCTCGGAGGCATATCTCTGAAAGATCAAAAGAACAACTTATATTAGGAAAACAAGGACATGAAACACGATGGTACAAAATGGGAACATGGGAAGGAAAACACACAAGTTTACAAAACATGTCTATATAGCGTGTATAATAACTACATGGCGTGTCTTCTTATGCCACTGACATTGGAATGTACCCCTACTCTATAGGTCGTGTAACACCTCAAACAACAAGGTGTGTTGAACCAACACACAACATGTACTTGAAAACTATTCCCCAACTCGAGTATCTTTACATGGCTAACCCACACGGTCCGACATAACCCGAGACTACACGAAGTGTTTTGAATAAACACGGCGTGTACTAGACAAGGCTTAAGCGGCCTCTGTTATTAATTACACAACTGTCTACAAGGCTAGACCTTACATGGAATGTTCCGAACAAACACGACATGTGTCAGTGAATGTGACATCGTCCCGTGTTGTTTGTGACATGGTTGGGTACCTGAACAAGACTACACGGCGTGTTTCGAAAACAACATTGTGTGTCTAAGAGAAGTTGACGGTCACCCGTGTTGTTTGTGACATGGCCAGGTACCTGGATGGGACTACACGAAGTGATCCTTTACAACACGACGTGTTCTAATTTAGCTTCCCCGACCCGTGTTGTTAGTTACACGGCCGGGTACACGGATACGAACTACACAGTGTGTACCAACCATACACGGCGTGTTCCTGAAGTTATTTCTACAACAGCGTGTCCCTGCTCACATGGTCAGTGACACAGCCTAAAAAATACATAGCCAGTAGTAAAAATTACATGCCATGTATTTTAGTTGTTTGTAGGCAGTAGCTTATAAACTGCACAGAATCATAGATAACACAGAAAACATGTCAAAGAAGTGCCAAATTCTGATTCGTGAGGGCCCATACTCCCCACGAAGAAAAACATGGAGTTCAATTAAGCACATTAGAATTCAAACAATCCTCTACCAATGCATTAGAGATTATATCAATCATATACCACAATAGAATGCATAATCTACACAAGGTCTATCACAACAGCATGCAATCACTAATTCACCCTAGATGACATGGAAAGAATGCATGGCATGTGATTTCTAACAATTGTCTATATGATGCATGAGAAAGCATACCCTCATTTTATCTGGTAGCAACGGAAATCGAACCGCGATATCAAAACAATAACAACACATGAAATATGAATCACTCTAGTTGAAATCACATCAACCGTAAATTTCAAAACCAGAAATCTGCAATAAATGAGGTAGTATGGCTTTTCCCGGTACACAGGATAGCTACTCCCAGGAACTGCTTAATACCAAGTACCAAATCCGTCCTACCACTTGCTAAAGGCTCCAAACAGTAAATCAAGGGAAAAGAAAATCCTCTAATACCACTTTGTAATGACCTGGATCTAGATCGCCTCAATTGGTGCCCCGTACTCGGTTCGCCACATGTCCTCAAGCGCATATCCCCAAACGCCAGAGGCTGCTGACTAGCAGTGAGGGCCTTGGTAAGTTATTGGGGAAACTATGCCCTCATTCATTAAGGTATACAGGGTAAGGAAAACAACAGTCAAAAGTAGAAGCAGCAACAACATACATATCTGTAACCAATGAGAGTAAGAATAAATATATAGAGCAATGATGATGATGATGCAGCAGGTACAAGTGTCTAAGGAAAGCAGCAAACACAAAAATGTGCAGAATACAACTGAACACAAAGTACTAAAGCAACAACAACTCCAGAAGCTTCACAACCCAATGTTTGGTCCCTTGCTCTCCATCTCCAAACAATCAAGTACCGGAAGATGAAGGGTGCTTGCCCTTATCTATGCCTACAACAACAAAGTCTGATTGGGCCCAGAACCATAGCCCAAGCAAGGTGTGAGATACAATCCCAATAAGCAATCACCGAAAGATCTGTGCCTAATATTTAATGAATACTAGGCAAGTAAAAGTGCGGGAATCAGTAAATAGAATAGCACACAACACCTATAATCCAAAATTCTAGCATATAAAGTACACAAGTAAACAACCAACGACAAGTAGAAAAAAGGTAACCCTTTGGGTAGCTCTAATAGCCTAACCCCTATGGTTCATCCTACAAGTACTAGAAACCCTCTAGGAGGCACACATAGTCTCACCCCTCTGGTTTAGCTAAGAGTAGACTTTCTGAGGAAGCACTCACCATCAATTCCCCATATAGTCTCGTATCGTACTAAAGGATCTCTGGGGAAGCAATCAATGTTTCATTCCCCCTGTGGCCCACGTGGAGGAACTACAAAATCTCAGAGGAATAACTCATCGTCAATCCCCCATGTGGTCTTTCATCGTATTAAAAGACACTCTGGAGAAGCCGTTACGTCCATTATCCCTATGTTCTACTCCACTAGGTTCTCACAGTCCTGTGTGAAATAAACATGCTCAGCGTGCGTCAAACGTCCATGTAGACGTCATGAACTATTTCGCTATCATTTTAAGGCCCAACAGCATAACAAAGCAACAGTCCCACTATCCTACAACTAGTCATGGAAACTGGAAAACTCCAAAAAAGCAAAAAAGGAATGGAAAGCATCCAGAGTACAACAAAAACTACTCTATTCACAAAGGTAGACCTCCACTATAGCAATCAAGAAAGCAGGCAATCAATCATGGGAAAAATAGGAAAACACACAATTCACGTTCAAGGGAATTGGCACAATAGCACTGAATACTCAAATACTTTATACAAAATGGCGCAAACCACCAACCTAGATCCGAGGAGATCGTTATACGTGAACAACGACAACAGATTCTCTTTGGAACACCATAAATCTGAGAAATAATCCGAAAAACATAAACCAAAATATCATGAAAAGGAGGAGGAATCGAAAAGCACAAATCATGCAGAAGGAAGAACTCACCACTTTGATTCCAACACAATAGATCGTGCTCGAATCAGAGAACAGATGGAGAGGCTGGAGCTCATTGAAGATTTGCGGATCCTCGGCATTCTCGGACGAACAAAACCTAGAAGAAGATGGTTATGTGCGTCATTCAAGACCCCGATCTGTTTAATGAATAAAAGAAAGTACACATAGTGTACTTTTAGAGTACATAGCATGTACTAGGTCTTTTGGTACTCTGCCAAAATCGGCCTCCGCATCACCCTTACACGCCGTTTTCATGGCCCAGACACGGCCAGCACACGGCTTCGAGCCGGAGAAGAGTACACGGCGTGTACTCAGAAAATACACGGCGTGTACATCAAAAATTTCCAGGAACTTTATTTTTCTCAAAAACTCTAGAAAAATGAAAGGCGTACCTGAAAGGAACACCCGGGTTCTTATTGGTTCATTGACTATATTTCACTGAGATTGGTGATTTTTATCCATTTTCCAGGGGCACTAACCTAATATGTTATTTGGCTGTCTATTTTTTTAATTTATTGTTAATTCTTAAAAAGTATTGTAATGTCTATGTCTATTAAAATTATGTCATTTTAATCATGGTTTTAATTAAATCATTCATATTAAATTCATTTACAAGTTATTATTATCATATAAAAATTATATTCCATTCCATTTTATATGTTTTTGTCTATTATCGTTATATTCCTGATATGATTGCATCATTGTAGTTCATATGGAAGAATTACCATTATCTATCTCTTTCAATATTTTATTCATTTTACTAATGAATTCTCTATCATACATTCTATAATTTTCAAATTTCTATCTTACAATTGTTTACCTTAATTTCCAAACATTTTCAACTCTTTATTAAGAAACATCAATTGTTTTCTACATTTTAAATATAGTAGGGATTTGATATAATTGGTTAAATATGTCTGTTTGAAGTACTGAATTAATAAATTTCATTTCATTTGAAATAATTCCATACTCATATTATTAGTATAATCCCATGATTATATTATTCACGTATTTTATATGGATTGAAAATCATCATGGATACATTAAATAAATGATTTTTCTAATATATAATTATAATATATTTTTGATAACCATAGTTATCACCATTGATGTAAGGAGAACAAATCAATGAAATACCTTTATATAACCACTCATTTCCATTTGACTTTTTATATAATATTAAATTTGATCATCATATTACTTATCATATTTTATTCAAAAATAACTCATTTGTTAGCCATTTTATGGTCAGAATCATAAAAAGATATATAATAGGGGGAATTTTTATCACATCAATAATCTTATATGAATTAAATATTATATTTTTTGACATTATTTATATAGATATTATGTCTCAATTATTTATTTATTTTGATAATAGGAAAAAATAATAGGACTATAATTTCTATAGTTTTTTGGGTGAATTGACCCCCAAGTCCACAAAACAACTCATCTCTCAGTTTGTTTTGTGATTATCACTAGAGAGTTCATATTATCAGAAGACCACAATGAATAAGTAAATGAGGTTAAATCCTTTTAATAATGCTGTAATTTCATTTTTGTTTTATCATAAGGATCAATATACTCCACAGTTTATTTTGAGAAGCTAATACTCCTCCATGATTGAGTCTGACTCGTCAAAACACTAAGAAATAAATCAAGATTTATTTAATTGAATAAGAAATTTCTTGTTCATAGTTTCACAAAGAAGTTTCATGAAATTGATCCCCTAATTCAAAGATAAAATTTTCCAAGAATAAATAAATTTGATGAAATTCCACTAGAGAATGATTATAAAAAAATAGAAATAGATAAATAATAGGAGTATTATTTATTCAATGGGTTATGCACACAAGGATGATTCCCTTAAGAATAATAAAATTGTTCAATATTATGTATTTCATAATAGATATGTATTCAAAAAGGTATCACACTATGTATCTATTGTTTTTAAAAAAAATTATTCATTCTATTAAAATAGAAAAACCTGAAATTATTTCGATCATAAAAAATAAAAGAAAATATCCTAAAAAATATCATTCATTATAATTTAAATTGTTTAATGTATTTGAAACTTCTCTTATAGGTATAAATGATTTATACGGATGAATGTGATATTTTGAATCTGTCTCAAAACTATAAAATGATAACCAATCCCATCAAGGCCACTATTAAATCATGAATAATATATTTTAATTAAAAACTCTGTTGTTGACTAATTAATTTTAGGTTTCCTTATCTTAGAGATAAAATACAAAATTAGTGATGAAAATTTATAATTTTTCAAAAATGTAAGGTTGATGAACCATATGTTTATTCCATTAAACATAGAGATTCATCATAATGTATAGTTATTTATTACTAATTATCCAACATTATAGGGTACAAAATCAATATTTGATATTCCAAATATATGGTTTGAAGACCATATATTACACTTTCAATTTTTTGTCGAGAACTATTTTTCCAGAAAACATAAACATTTTCACAATACGTTAAGAAAATACATTCCACATGAAAATAAGAGAAACATATTAAGAAATTTATTCCTAAATATTAATTAATGTAAATTCATTATTAAAAAAAGGTATTAGTGATAATTTGAATAAATAATATTTATAGAGTATTTTTTTAAAATACACGAACAATAAAATTTTCAACTTGTTACAATCCAATTTATAACAATAATGCCACTCTTCCATATGTGTGGACCACCACCACTATGCAGTGTTGTGATTTTGTTTCATTTTTGAACTATATTGATCATAATAACTTCATATTTAATGATCTTATATGATATATATGCTATAATATTTTATACTGAGGGAGAATTTTTATTTACCATACTTTCCTTCCACACATAAAGATTATAAAAAAACATGTATTCCACCTAATGGTCTACAATATAAATAAACAGTGTCCTTCATTTTTACATAATTACTATTTTTATATAAATAAAAAATATGTGTAAGGAATATGTATAATATTTATATCTCTATTAACAATATATAGACGATGGAACCATGATCAATAAACACGGAATAGGCCTAATAGATTGAAACATGCATGATAAATGAAATGAGTATCACATAGAATTTATTCTGAAAAACAACATGATAATAAACCTATGATAATTTGTTATATGTAAATAATATATGGTGTTATAAATATATATATTTAAGATTATAAACTAGTTTTATAATAAATATATGCTTATTATATATGATGTTATAACATTATGGAAGATTAAAAATACACGAGGTAACAGATTTACATCTTAATCCATATTTATTTGGGATCCTTTATGCTTGAATGTCCATTGTGAAAATTATATTATCTTTATATTATATATAAATGTCATTTTATTCCCCATTAGTTATTTCATTATAATAAATTTTTTCCTTTTATTTTCATCATAATATTTACACAATAGAATAGAATAATATTTTTTTTATGAGAAACAGAATTCTTTTACTATTAATTTAGTAATAGTATTCTTACATGTCAATGTTTTTTTATAATATATTCAAGGATGATTTTTTTAAAGAATGTTTTTAAAATAATAATTATTATATTTTAATTTTTATATGAATTTTTGAATGGAATTATCTTATCATTTTCTTATTTAGGTATTTTTATTGTTTTTCAAAAATGTAAATTAATACATTGTGTTATAATACCCGACAAGAACAAAATTTCCCACCACCATGAAAATTCAATGATTTTATTATTTCTATATATGTATCAAATGTTATTTTAAATTAAAATATATTACATAATATTTTACAATGATGTAATTTTTCAATATATCATTTTGAAGTTGAAATATAATTTTTCTCAAGAAATATTTTAGTGATATTGTAATTACAATTTTCATCTATGAAATCATTTTATGTTATTGCATATTTCTTACTAGGGATATGATCCAATGAGTGTATATAGATTATAATGTTTTGTACATATCTATTGTTAATTTTTTTTAATCTACACAATAGATATACAATCCAAGATCAAAATATTTTGATTCTTAAAAAAAATAATTCTCATATAACTTATGTACATAATAAAATGTAAAAATTTATTTATATACTAAGATTTTGTACTTATAAAATTTATTTTCATATTATTAAATGTAATTAATTTAGGATATAAATAAAATAATAGGTAGAGGTTAAATCCTATTAATAGGAGGGATAAGTGGAATGGGTCATTATTACGTTGGTGAGAATAATAAAAAACATCATATAATAATAATAATAATAATAATAATATCATCATGAAACTCATAAGGGAAATTTGATATTGTAATGGAATGTGAAATATTTATAGAAATGAAACATCATTTCATTGCTGTCAAATACCACACATAGTTGTGAACAAATACAACAACTTGTATATGTATGAAACATGTGCATAAATCATAACATCGTCATTGTGAAAAAATATCGTATCATGTTTATACATAATAAAAATTATATAAAGAGGTATAAAAATAACATAATGCATTATAGGGATATATAATTCTAGGATGATCCATCACATCATAAATTTTTCCAGATCACCCATTCCACATGAATGGATAACAATAGCAGTCAGGAAATAACTAATGAAAAATAATGGGTTAAATTAAAGGATTTCACATATCATATCTCATGAACTGAAATTTTATCATATAAAATTAATAAGGTTGATTTTTCATCTTCATAAAAGTACGTTTTATTCTCTAAAATCATAATAAACTCATGTGTATTCAATAGATTTTTACATTAACCATCACCTGTGGCCCGTGCTATGACATACCCCAAGCCCTCTTCCAGAAGACCTGGGGTTGGCGACTAGTGTCAATGGTGTTAACATAAAAGTGGGAGGAATTTTCTTAAGTACTTGTATTCATTCAAAAAAAAAACATCCAAATGTTTGAAATTTATACAAGCATGCCACTAAAAACCCACCGAATTCAAATACAACTGAAGTCAAATGGGTCAGAATACTAACCTAATAAAAGACTAAGTTGAATAAAATAAAATAAAAAAGTGAAACTATGGATGTCATCTACTGGAAAACCCCACCTGATGAGTAAGTAATGATTAGATACTGGAAGTCGTAGAAGTACACAATTCCCGCATGTCTCATTGTGCACCATTGAGTCCTGATCAACCAAGTCCTCCGTCAAGGAGGCGGTCATCGACACGCTACACAACACATGTGGGTGAATCCTGTGCATGAATGAGTAACAAAATACACACTAGAGTCCCCAAAAAAGAAAGGCAAGACCACAAAAAAATCCACAACCAAAAAATAAATCAAGATCACCAATCATGATCAAGAATCGAGACACCTCAAACTAGGTATATCATAGAGTAGGATAGTAGAAACATTTTTCAAATCATTGAACAACTCAGTTGATGGATAAATCTTCCTCAATGACTGAAGTGGGGATTTTAGGTCCCACAGAATCTGTTTACAACTAAACTTGAGACTGTTGGTTACTCATCCTTAATTAGTACCATGGTTATATTGTGTCATACAGAATATGTTCTTTGTCGTGGTCATATCAGGTCACATAGAAGATGCTTCCCACTAATCTATGTACATACTGAGGTACTCTGGTTGAGTATCGTGGGTCTACTGGATCACACAGATGTTGTTCCACACTGTGGGACTACTAGGTCACAAAGAAGTTACTTCCTATAGGACCATAGTATCTTACCCACAAAGGGTTTCTCGTTCACAGTCTTTAGGACTCTACCAACAATAGGGTTTCTGCAAGTAGCACACTGGATCTCGTGAGAACCAGTCCCCAAGCCATCTGTCAAATTTTTACATCCATTAAATCCTTTATAGATTGTACCCAAATATCATCCTTTTCACAAGGGTTAGAATTTCGAAGATGGCCCATCAATCAGATGCTCTGTTTGCAATATATTGACATTTTTTAAAAAAGTGGTATGTGGGATCCTGGTCCGATCTGACCTGGTCAGATCGACCTGTCCCAGGGTCCACCGAACAGACTTGGGTCCACTAACTCGAACCTGTTCCGGCCTGGCCTAGGTCCCATCTATTGGGCCATGGGTCTGAGCCGCAGGGGTGGGTCCGGCCCACCGGAGTGTGTCAAGCACATGCCCTACACTGTACGCCTGGATGGGACATGGTTTGAAGCCACATCCAGCACCCCTACTTATCCTGCGGTCGAAGCGGGGATGTTTCCTCCACCACAGTCAAGAAAACATTTCCCAACTATGACATGGTCGACCCGGATTACCACATGCGGTTGATGATCGTGTACCTCCGAGACCCATTGCTTGTGGGTGTGGGTTGCACCACTAATGCGGTCGCCCAAAGACATACACCTCCACCAGCCTCCAGACTATCCATCATTTTTGTTTCACTATTGCATCCCATGACAGTCATGGTGCTCCTCCCAGCACAGCACCACCACCACCAGTCGCATATGTGGGCCACTACCGGTGACGATGTGTCGGCGGAGTACTCTCCTAACCACCGGGTTTGTTCTATTATTCATTTCTTCACACCGTTTTCACCTACGACCTTTTTGTGGTTTCATCATCCCTATGAAGGCCTTGATATTACCTAGCTATAATTTCAATCATTCAACCAACAATAATGGACAAGGCTTATAGGTTCATTTATTTTTTGTGTCGACCTGCAAAATCCACATTAAATTATTAAAATTAGAGAGTCTTGGATATGATGTTCTATCAATAATAATTTTATAAAGAATAGAAATACCATCAATCACCACCTTTCTGCAAGAATGGATGATCATCAGATTAACCTATCAGTGGGTTGGTATGCATTCATCTTTTAGAATGATTAATGAGGAAAACATAATCCAAAACAATCCCTTACATTGATGCAGTTAAACATTGAAGTAGTCTACTTGTAAAGGTTCCAGAAGTCAGAGGAATTCATTACTTCCTATTTCTGTTCTTTGAGGTGTGTCAATGTTGTTAAAATTCCATCGACATCCATCACTCTTCGTTTGAGAGAAAAGTAAATGGTGAATCATCATAGAATTGTCCATCGTTTAACCCACAATTCTCCAATTTTTTATTCCAAAATAAAAAAACAAATCGCAGAGTTTTCATTACACTGCGACATTACGTCATTATGTAGTTTCATTTCTCTTGCACAAAATAACACATTAAGGAGATTCCATTTAGCGTTCCTCGTTGTGCATCTGCATTGTCATCATCCATCTCTCAAAGTTGGGGAAATAATTTTAAATAAACCATTAATGATATTTTGTTATCTTCTGAAGAGTCTAAATATTTTCATTTTTCTTCGACCCTTTCATGTTGAATTTAAGTCCAATCTAGGTGAATCATGGAATTCTTTAGTTTAATAGCGTGCTCGGATTTTTGATCTCAGCACTGGTTCAAATGCTTTGAAATCTGGAAGTTATGTTTACTTAAGTGAACTAAAAAAGATTAAAATTCCATTGTGGGCTCACCAGATATTGGAATCATGTGGCTTCAAAGTGTGTGGTCTTTAATTAATTCCATACAATTTGAAAAAATATATATGAAAATTCTAGGACATTACAAATTTTCTGAAAATTGATTATATTTTGTAAAACAATTATAAGTGAATTACAAAAAATATATGAAGGGTAGTAACATGTATATCATTAATATAAATGAATAATATTTCATAAATAAGATTTATATGTTATGGGAAAACTCATATTAAAATCAATGTTAAATTTGACATATCACAAAATAAATAATATGGGATTGAGAATCCCCATAGCTTAAATAAACATACATTTCATCATTTTTCTATATCTAGAAAAATAAATACTTGTTTATTAAAACATTTAACCATTAGTTAATTATTGTTATTTTTAAAAAAAATATAATAATTATTTTCATAAAAATACATTTCTCAAATTTTGTGTTTAAATGTGAGAAATTTTCATATCAATAATTCCTTAAAAATTTAATGGTTTTAATTGAATTTTCTTTTTTTTCAATGGTTTGGTTACTATTTATAAATTTCATGTTGCTACTCTCAATGGTCAGGTTACTGTTCTAATAGTTACATCACAATTCCAATTGTAATAGTTGTATTCCAACAATATCATTATATCCTATAAATTCATCTTTATTTATTTTATTTATTATTAACCACAATTCTTGTCATGGTTTTGTATTTACATTTTTTTTGCAACATAGACATGTTCCATAATTTTTATTTCCTTATGTATAGTGTAATTCAGGTCAAGTATTGATTCTAGAAGATTGGGGAAATCCATATTTTCTTATTTTCTTGTTTCTATTTTAAATATTTATCCAATTTTAATGAATAATATTTTTAAAAGTTGTTTTTTGGTCTAATGTAACTCTTTTTTTCAATAAATATTGAGTTATTTATTTCACAAGGTTGTCCTATTATATACTAAATTATAACACATTCATTTGAAGCATTAAATACTATTTAAAAACTACGGGATGTTATATATACCATCCATATTCTTTTCTAAAATGGATTATGATTATGATGATTAGATGTTCACGAAAACCAGTCATTTTATATTGGATATTATATAATGAAGTAATGAGAATTTGACTAAAAATTATTGTTTTCATATTGGTTAAGAGTTGATGAACTAAGGATAATATTATTATCATGTGGAAAATATATCTTTTGGTTTCTTAATGTGATATGTGGGAACATAAGTATACATACCCTTAGTGAGATTTGTAAATATTTATATCTTTATATATAATTTTGGGGAAAATTAGATCTAACTAATCCACTATGGGAAATAAGTAGTGATTCATGGTCAATTAAAGGTAACATCTCATGAATCATGATCCTTTATGATATGGTAAAAAGGAGTTAGAAATTCTTCCACTATGATTTAATGATGTTAGTTGTCAACCTTGATATAGGAAATGGTATATATACATAAGATGGTTCGACACACTTATGGTATGTTTTTCTATTTATGCTATAATATTTTGTAAGATGATTGTTTTAAACTAATTCCACACCTTTATTATTTATGTATTTGGAAATTATTTAGTTTTATTCAATTATTCTTTTTTTGGATCTTTGATATATTGTTTATGAATCTTATAATTTTTTTTTATCAAAATACCATTACCATATTCTTATATTATTTTTTCAAATGATTATCGATTAATATCTTCCATAGTTTAATTTATGATCATCTGAGCTAACCATTTTTTATGTTTCAGTTCCTCTGGTTATAATGAATTACATTGTATGTCTTATCTAAATAACTATAAAAATAAAGTGGACTTTAAAAAACATGATGAATTAGGTATGTAAAAATTATTTTTATCTATCTAAAAACCAAAGACAAATGAAATATCATGTTCTAGAATGGATCAAAATATTATTAATTTAATAGTTATATAAAATTATATATAATTGATTTGAGGTAAAATTTGGTTGCCTAAATAGGGCCTATTTTGTATTTCTCCTCACCAATCCCTCTTATTTAAACCATTGGGTTTCTAACATATTGATGAAATCAATAATCTATGTGATGATAATTGATGATCCCTATATATAAATTATATAATAAGTAAATTATTATTATATTAATATTTAAATAAAAATACTTATAATGATTAATTAAATGGTTATGAAATTATTAGATATATTTTCTTCTTAGGAAACCCATTTTTATTTCGTCATGTGTTACCTATGTTATAAATATCCCTTCATTGATTATTTGAATAATATATTTTTTATATGGAATATAAGATTATATATGATATTGGGATGTAACTTGTGAGAACTGAATTGTGAATCCCTCCAATGCATTTGGTATAACATTATATCTCTTAGAGTAATTATATGTACACATAATGTAGTAATCTCTTTCTACATTGTAGTGCATTGACATGATAATGTTAGATTTCTCCATTATGTTATGATTCCATATAAAAGACCCTTTACATAATTTGTATCATTATTATTCATACACCACATTCTATATAATATTTGTATGATTACAATTATTTTGGTCTAATTATTTTTTTCTAATAATGAAAAATATACATCATTATATACCCAAGAAAATTTATATATCATTTTCATTCCAATTAATCAACCTATTATAGGGATCGCATATCTCCCATTCATTGATGTATGTCCCTTGTTGATAAAATATATTATATATATTATAAAGGTCTATTGGATGATTATGATAATGTTTTTATGAACATTTTATTGTTTTTGTGTATTGTAGTTTTATGAAACTAATTTTCCCAGACACAAAATCTATCAAATTTTGTATACACATTTTTATATATGTCTTTATGTAAAAATGGTTTTATAATTATGGAGTGGTTTTATGGGGAACTCTAACCCTCTGAAACTAAATAAATATTGATTTTTGAACAGATAGGTTAGGAACCACATACTAAAATGTAATCTCAATATCAAAATAAATATTCATTAGTTTACCAAATAAATATCCCCTCGAGCTAATCAATCCCAATGCTCAAAGTTGTGCATAACCCCTAAATATACACTCCACTCTAAAACATAACATACTAAATGGGCCATAAGATGGGGAAAACTATTCACCATTCCAAATATAATTGAAAACACATCCAGGAATAACCTTAATATGATCCATCACTTATATACAATTAAATAACTCCAATCTTCCCTTACTCCCATTAATCATTATTCACAAAAAGGCATGAATGGAAATTATTATATATCCTCATTAAGTAAAAATGTCCGAAAATTGTTATGTCAATTATAGAAAAAAACAAAATATAGAACACACGTGATCTAACATTTTATATATATAATATTATGTCTATTTTTTCATCCTCCATACATTGTAAATGAACCCCTCTATAATAGTGAGGGTAATTTCTTTAAAAGACACATCATTTGGGATACCATGATTTTCTTTCCCAAATATTTGATCTACTATATATAAAAAAACCACCACTAGGAAATCACATATTATATTTGGATTTCCAAATGAATTTAATGAAACACCAACATCATCTATTAACTCATTACCATCGAGTCATAACACCCCACCAAAGAACATTGACACCCCCTTTTGCTAGAAATGTGATAGAATCTCATCACACAACTCATCCTTCTAAGATTTGGGTAAAATATCTGGGTGATTCTCTGCTGAAATATCTTCATGTAATAATATAAAATCATCATGTTTAATTAAAAAAATTATATAAAAACCAATAAGAGACACGTCATGACATAACAAAATTATATTCACTCCTCCACTATAGGAAATACTAACTAAAACATCCTCATCAATAAAACCCCAACATCTTCCAAGATAAACAACACCAAACCCAAAAATAAACACATATACATCATAACTACTATCACCACCAATGAATAATCCAACAATAATACCAAATAATTAAACACATCTTCCCAATAATAAATAAACAATATTGTCCACAGTCGTCATTGAATACATGAAGAATAATTTTCAGGAAAACATTTACTAACATGATATCAATTTCAACATTTTATTGAATATTTTTGAATGAAATATTTATATATATATATATCCAAATCAATATAATTTTTTTTCAAAAAATAATTTTCCATTACATTTTTAATGATTATTTTCTAATTCCATTATTACACAGAATTTGTAAAACCCTTTATAACAACACCCCAAAAACATTTACAAATGAAAATTTAAAATCATCATAATATTATTAATGTAAACCCATTTAAACTATTCATTAGTAAAATAGATATATTTCTAGCACAATAAGTCATTATTGAAATGAGATAAAAAATAATTACAAATTAACACTACACATATTTTAAAACTTTTTTGGATAAATGGATGTCATATTGGAAAAATACTAAAATATCCAAAAACATTATTTAATAATTAAATGATTTTACTTACTCATTCATTTAATATATTTATATTCAATGTATAATATGAAATTAATATTTTAATTAATCTGCTTAATTATTATTTTTTATTTTTTAATATACACATTACATATAACATGTATATTTCTTATCATTGAAATTCTAAATCAAACTAATGATTCTAGATAACAAGTCTTATTATAAATTCTTATTTAACTATTTCTAATTCTTCTAATAATAAGGTTGATATAAATTTGACATATTTAAAATAATGTTTTATAATGCTATATCATGATATTTTCCTAAAAAATATTGACATTTTCAACATCAAAATTATAAAAATTATATTAATGCCTTAGATACAAAAGTGAATGTTTAAACAAGATGTTTAAATTTTGTTGGGGAAACTAACATTTTTATTAGATTTTTTGTGTTTTCTCATTAAAAACTATTAAAAATCAATGAAATTAATTTTGATTCACAAGATTTTAAAGATAAACAATTTATATTAGTTTAAATTAGATCTAAAATTCCTCATTATTTTACAATAATAACCCTTTAAGACAATTTTTTCAAATGTATGAATAAATATATAAATTATAGATTAAAACATCACTAGATGTAATATATAAAACCTAAAAACAAATATAAACCTATGAAATGGGTAACCAATTATATCGCTATCGTGTTATTACAACATTTCTTCAATAGACTTGTGATGATAATCTATATTCCAGGATCATTAATAGTAATTATTGAATTTTAATTACATTTTCCACTTATATTTCCCTCGAGTCATACCCAACTGAGACAGAAGTTTCAAGGATAATGATATATTTAACGATCCACGATCAATACCTTCAAAATGGAATCAACATACCAATTATGTTCAGAAATATGATGGTCATCACATCGAATCATAGGGGTCCTTATGTTCATGTGTCATTTTCTATATCCTTTTCTATGTTATAAGATATATTTTTGTATAACTATTTAATTTCCCAAAAATTGTTTCACAATATTTTTTAACTCTATAGTTAATATAAATTTTCATCCATAGACTTCATACCACATTCTAGGGGAATATCCCCACTAGTAACCCCTCATGAGACTGTATTGAGTATAATATTAACCCACAAATCTGAAATAAAATAGCAAAGGGATTGGAAATTAACCTCAAGGGTATATTCACACATAAATGGTAGGTATTAAACTAAAAATCCAATGATAATAATAAAGGAACCAATCATATCTATATAATTTTAAATAAAACTAAACAATAGTGCATAAAAATAAAATACATAAAACAAATTTCCATAATGAACACGAAAAATAGAACTTATATGAAAATGAATCTTATATAAAGTCCAGGCATCGATTAAGTAATTTCTATATCAATAACAAACTCCCACCTAGAAACCTATATAATTGATTTCTATATATTGGGGAGAGCAGAAAATAATACTCAATATGATCCTCGACTAATTTATTATAAAAAATAATATAAAATAATAATGCCTCAGAGAATTAAAATACCAACCAAATCACACCTAAATAAGGTCATATGTCAACCAAACTCACAAATTCACTATCTACCAATATGTATTACAATTATATTAATATATTATCAAAATAATCGATGTCATGTAGGTATTCAAAATCCACTGACCCACTAATCTAGTTTCTCTCACTTTATAATGATATATTTCCTATGATTTAACTCCCTCTATATATCCACATTAATATACAATCACATTCACATACCACAATCCTTATATATATTAGTATTTCACATCAAATATTTATTATAGATTGGGATATTGAATGTGAATGACACCAACCCCATTCAATACTCCTACAATACATGAACCCATCATGTTTTCTCACAATTTCAATATAAATAAGTTAAGCATCATTTATATACACAAAAATCGTTATCCATTAAAATATGTATATATATTAATATCATGATCTATCTAAATTTTTACTATATCTAGATAGGTTACGAGGATGTTAGAGTGGTCAATTATAAATTTCCTCTTTAACATAGATTATATCAAAGATAACTAAAACCCTTGTAATAATGTGGGTGACAATAATGTAACCTAAAATAAGTGGTGGTTTGACATATATAATAAACAATAAAATGTATAATAGATATACATAAATACCAACCAAATTGTCTATAAAAACAACACTAATAAAAACAACAATAACCACCATATCAATAAAACAACATGCTAACAATTACCCAAACCACTTTACTAAAATAGACCCCATATATTCATATAAGTTTTCGATAACCACATAATTAACATCCCAAATATTCATTATTAAATTCTTGATTCATTGTTACTAACCACACCAAAATAATGAAATTTCAATTATTCAACAAAATGTTTATTATTTAATATCTTTTATTATGAATATACAAAATGAAAATATATTCTTTAAAAAAAATTTCACGTCATTCCATACCAATCATTAAAAATTTTCTCATACTACATTGTTTATTAGAACCAAATATTATAGCCATTATTAGGTTTCATTTCATAATCCATCATTTTTATTTTTCCATCGATTATCTAATTTTTCAATTATCAATTTCAATACCCCATTATGACATAAAAAATAATAGTTATAGTAGTTATCCCATCTAAAATTTTGTATTATTAGGGAAAAATATATTTTATAATCTAAAATACAAACACTGACAGCCATCCTCATTTCCTAAATTATTGAACATCCCATGTAAAAAGCACCACACTAACCAAAATTGGATGATAGAATACAAATCATCCCACTTTTCTAACATCACCAACATTTACCCATATAAAAAACACTAAACGAAGAATAATGATACACATCATTGACCGAAAAATTTAACACAAGGAAAATAAAAATATTAATAAATCAACAAACAACAACAATGTTGTCATATAATTGTCATGAACAATTACACTTTAAGTCATTGTCCCATATATATTTATCATCTTAGTCATAGTAACATATAAAAAAAATTAGATTAATATTTACTAAATTATTTACCATTGTCACATTATTTTTTATCAATTAACTATTGAATAATTCATTAAAAATCATATAACTATAATCAAGGTAAAAAACCACCTTTAACCACAAAGCATTAAAAAAATTATACTAAATCGTTGTATTATGAAAAAACAATGGAAATATAATTTTAATATTTATGTTATAATATAATCAATACAATATTTATTTCTTAAATATTTCAAGAAATTTAAATCAAATATAATAATAATATGATATAGTTTTTGACACAACAATAGTTACAAACTGAGAAGTATGAATAAATAGTAAAAAATACTAACTATATGATAATTACCATTATACTATAATTTTAAATTAGTAAAAGTCATTACATTTTTTGGCATTTCCATACCATCATCACAATGAATTCCAAAACCAATGAATTTAAAAATTAAAATACAATCAATGAGGATATTTTTTAATCCACTAACTCCACTGAATATTTAAAAAAATCTATATATGGTGATGATAAAATTAATAAAATCACCATCAAACACTTCTGCACCATCCATATGGCCTGCGTATGATCATTATCTCAATAAAATTACAATACGACAACACTCCAAATAAATTTTTACTAATTTCATATACTCTTATAAAGAATTGAAAATTGGAAAATCATAAGTAAGAGAATGTGAATTATCCTTGGATCAAAAAATACTTATTCACAAAAATATGATGTCTAGAAGAACCAGTAGTTGTCTAAATATCTTTAATGATACAATGTATATTATTTATATTTTAGGAAGAGTCTGTGGAAAAAGAATATATTTAAGGAAATTATTTTACTTATAATCATTTTGATAAAATATATATACTATAAAATAATAACTAGGTTCAACATTAAATAATAAATACCTAATATAGAATAGTTGACATGATATATATTGAATCATGGAAGTTAAATGTTGTAATATTTAAATTAATAATAAGAGATATGTCAACCTAAAAAATAGAATCATAATGAATGGATTGTTTTTGGAATGATAGTTGATTGAATAAACCAATATTTTAACTTTCCATGACTCCATGATATAGTTGGTCGAGTCTCACCTAAACAAACAAAACCAAATAATTATAAAAAATATTATATAATATAAATCTCAAGTTCCTTATGTGATAACAGGGTTTGGTAAGATAAAAAAAATTCAACTTTATACTATCACATTGTAATAACACCCCTTATAGATAAATCAATCTCACATTATATAATAAAAAATAGACTCTTGTTAGATTATCATACACACACTTCAGTTCAAGAATAGTCAATGAACCTGCATGAAATAATCCATAAAAACAACTTTCAGGGAATCGTTGACTTCAAAATAGTTATACAACAAATACTCATAGAACAATCCCCACGCAAAAATATAAATCTATTTTTGAAGTAGAAATCATAACGATACAACAAACCAAAATATAGAAAAAACATATCATCTAGATTATTTCTCATTGAATAACATATACAATAAAATGATAATAGATTCCATCACATAGAACATTCTTCTACATCTCAATCACCCCTCTCCATATCTATTTCTGACACCTTTAACACTACAATGATGAAAAATTATACATTACAGATGGTTACACATCTAAAACAGATGAAAAAGTCTTTATTTCCACTTCATATACTTCCATATTTCCATCTCAATATATGGAATCCATGTTGTATGCCACATAAAAATCATACCTCCACCATATATACATTGATACCTTTATATTTTTTTAATATTATTGTATTTATTAATTCATTGGTAAATAGTATTAATTTATGATTCCCCCAAAACATTTTGTTTTCACTCATGATTAATAGCTATTTACAATATTATTAGTGAGAAATAGAGGATGTTTCATTTTAATCTTTTATGAAATAATATTATATTTTTAAATTTTTCGTGGACTTATCTTTAGATTTTAGTGGATTTGGTTGAAATTAATATTTTTTTAGGTTATGAAAACAAGATATTTTCTATTCTGAGGGGTAAAAACTTCATTATGATTCATATGAATGTGTTTTAATTATTATATAGAATATATTTTCCATGAATTATATTTGATACCTTTTCTGAATATACTTGATTGTTATAGGGACAATATGAGATTAATGATATACAATAATAGTTTTTGGTCTTAAACCACGTGTGAATTTTGTGTTTATGAATATGTTTTGTCTCCCTTATTATTTCTAAAACAATAATGAAATTTTGACAGTTATTTTTAGGATATGAAATGTTTGATCTTATAAATGAATTGGATTTTTAGTTTGGATAAATATTTGTCACAATATTAAATAATAATATTTTTATTTTATTGATTTTTTATGATTATCATATGATATTGATAAATAGAATATGTATTATTTATTTAATGTTAAAACCTGTATTTTAATTAAAATTTATAAATAATGATTACACTTTTAAATTCTCGATTATTTCAAGCTTTTGGATTTTAAAAGACATTATTATGTCATGGATTATACATCATTATCATTTTAAATAAAAATATTTTAAATTTAATTATTATTTTGTTATCTAAAGATGTAAATTTATTTTTAAGGGGTATAGTTTAATATTATTATAATGTAAAACACTAGTTATTTATTTTTAAACATCATGAGAATTTCCAGGGGTTTTTATTCTATTTTCCTTGGTTTTTTATATTATCACAAGATACATATTTTTCCATCATTTAAAAAATAATATAAAATTATTAATCCAATATTATCAGTTATTATTATGAACAAATTATATGTAAAAAAAATTACACTTAGTTTCTATGTTTGAATCCATTGTGATGTAATACATGGGTAATTATAATGAATCATGATTCTTTATCAATTAGTTTTAAAGGAAACTTTTTTTAAATAATTTTATAAACTAATATTTCTAAAACACTCTAACAATAGTAGTTTTTGGGGGATTACATTAAGAAAAAACATTGTTATAATCGGTGGGGTATCATGTTATCTTACAAGGAGGATTTTGGGAACCATTGGTAATAGAAATATTAAGGATTATTAAGGGTGAACTTCCACAAAAATATAATTTAATGATTTATTCATGATGTTTTTATACCACGAATTTTGAATTGGTATCCTTCCTTGTATATAAATTTAAAATATTTTACAATATAATTGTATGAAAATAAAATACAATTATTTTATCTTTAATGATATTTTTAGGCTTACATTGTTCCAAGATTATTTAATCATACTATATCTATAACCATATTTGTAATTATAGTCCAATTTTGATATATTACATGAGTTGATTTTTCTTTTTTTGTCATTACTAATTCTATAATAATATATTTCCACATTATGTATTTCAGATATATTATCTATTTTAATATCGGTAACATAATATATCAATAGTATGTTGTTATAGTCGTTAAAATTTTCAATACAAAAAAATATGTTACTGAAGATGATCAATAATGATTATATTTTTAATGAAACATGTTTTTTTTCTAAATTTTTATATATATTATATGATATTTATTTTAGTAGATGAAGAATATGTCATTAATAATGATTGAAAAACCCCTGTATTTATGTTTACAAATTTATTGAGAATATTGCAATTTTCTACTACATGGGTAAAGGTTCTGAATGATTTTTAGATTTACCAAACGAATTTTTAAATTTTTTTTTGATAAAGGTTACGTTAAACCATTATACTTATCTAAGAATCCATTTATGTGGATATTTATATGTACAGAATTTGGTAAATGAGGGACCAACCAATGCACCTGACGGGAGAAATTGTGAATATATAGGTAAGAGGGTAATCATGGTTAAAAATATTTTTTTAAAAATATGAAAAATATAAATATGAGTGGTTGAATTGCAGATAGTATAATGAAATAACTATCAATTATTTTCCTAATTATCTATCACAATCATGTTGATATGTGGGAGATGACAAGTAGTGTGTGCATGAGAGGAACAGTGTTTGAGGTAATATTTATCCTAACCATATAAAATATTTTAAAAACATCAAACATTATACTTTGGATTATATTTATAGATAATTAATATAATTTTTCAATTATTATCATCGGATATCAAACCACTATCCACTCATAAGAATCAATGTAATTTCCATTCAGTCAGAAAGGCAGTTTTGATTAACCAGCGTGTTTTTTATTATTATAATGAATGGAATGCCATCAATATTTATTTTTCAACCAATATATATTCATATCATCTCTCAAATATATATTGATCAAATATATATATATATATATATATCCTTTTCCTTCATTATTAAATATCATTGGGATTAAATGATGAGAAGATGTTTCTTGGTTTGACCTATAAGTTCCACCCGTTGTTCCCTATTCATATTATATTTTATGAGGTGGGTGGCTTTTATCACACTATATTAATTCTAGAAATAGGTCGCATTGTTTTATTTCAATTTTTATTATATTTTTGATATAAATATGATATTACTAATTAATGTTAAAAAAATTCATGTTTTGGATTGGAATCATTTAAATTTGGCTTCTTTAGGGAAAACCCAATGATTAATACATTTATATATGTTATTCCAATTATGTTCTAGGTTTAATTAAAGTATACATTTAGATGAACTATTTTAAATGTAAGAAATGTTTTTAGTTCAATATTTTTATGTGAGTACATGATATATTGGATTATTTTTCGCTCTTGAGAATTGTGAAAAGACCATGTATGGATGATCAACTATAAAAAAAACGAGTAATTTTCATGGTAGCATGTTCTAAAATCAATTTTTTCACCGATGGATAGTATTTTTAATTTATAACTCACCAAATGCGAGTATATGGAGTTATATAGAATTTGGTTGTATGTGTGCATGTGTCTATGTGTGAGAACAAGTGATGTTTATTCCACGTTGTATGAAATATCATTATTATTTAATTAATCATTTCCTAGATTGATGTTGTTTCTATATTTGTAAAAAACTTTTTACCTTTTTCAATCATATTTTATATTAATTTTTACAATTTATTCTATTTGTAGTGTCATGTGCAGCGAAGTATTAGGTAATTACCAACTGAGTGTTATACTCACACAAAACTAAAGAAATAGGTTTTTATTTGAAATATTTCTTAGTGTTACACATCAAAGATAAATATGTCACGTTTATCAAGTGATAAAACATGATATCATGGGAATTTCACATAGACAGGGAACAGGGGGATAGTTTTGGTAATTCTGGTGATGATACAACATGGTGTCATGGATTCATGCTATCTTATAGTATTATTGGTTAATGTATATTGTTTTACATGTTAATTTGATGTTTTTTTTATTTTGAAATGTATTATTTATAATCATGAATCATATATTTAGGATGGTTATTTTATTTTATATAGTCAGTTTTTCATTATTCATCATAGGAAAATATCACCCAATTATATACTAAGACCATGGAATTGATTTCTATAATTTTATATCATTAGGATGTCATATCTAGTTAGTGGCACACACTAACAATCCTAAAAAATTTATTTTAATGTATATTTTAAAAATTGAATCATTTTTTCTATTATCATGTTACTGTATCATGGATATAAGAATACCAGAATAATAATTTTATATATTGTGATTATGTAGGTACATAATTCCTATTAAAAACATGTTACTTGTTTGGTTTGACTACAAAAGTTTTTCTAAGACTCTTTATTTGATTTTTTTCTAATCTTCATGGGGTTCTCCATGAGTTTAGCATATCATGTTTTTGTATTTAATCATCTCAATGTGAATTCATTATTCATATAGTTGATGTTGATTTTTCAATATTGTTTAAATTTTTTATATATTATAATGATTTGAAAAATTATAAGCCATTATTTTATAAATAGTGATGACTATGTGGTCATTTTTTCTTGTTATAAGAATTGTAAATATGAATATTTCAAATACATCCACAGGAATATTTTTTTTAAATTTGATTTCACTTGAGCCAAAGGTGATCAAAGAAATTATTCATAGTAATTTTAAGAATTTAATGCTGTTAAAATGTGAAAGTGAAATTGGAAACCTAGATGTGTGGATCACTCTTTAAAGATTATAATTGAAAATACACCAACCATCAGGGGTTTAAAATATGAAAAGGAGGGTTACATTTTATAAAATGTTCCAAATCAATTATTTCCTTGAAAATTTGAATTTTATTATGGTTTAGTTATAATTATAAATGTTATAGGGTCTTTCCAACCAATGGTGTGGTTTTAACTGTCTATGATAATGTTGACAAATGCTTTACATTATAGTAATTTTTTAACTTGTTCATAAAATTTATATCTTCAAACATTAATGATAATATAAATGATAGATTATTTACCTTAAATCATGAAAATATATTAATGATGGAATATAATGATTTATTTAGGAATTTAATTCATTTCCTAAAATATGAAACTAATAATGCATCCTTGAATGAATTCCCCATTGAATATAGAATTTAACCCTAGTTTCATTCTAATATAACTTTCCATTTTATTACAAATTATAAATATATAATTAATAAAGATGTAGTGATTGAAATTAATTTCAATGGAAATCTATAAATAATATGTATGTTTTCTTTAATGTGAATATGTGTAAAATCTAATAGTGATAAAAATTTAAATTTTGAAAAATTATTCTCTATATAGAGCTTCACCAAAAAATAAATCAACTGGATTTGTTAACATTAATTCATGGTTTAATATATATCTTGGATACATCCAATGAGATTATAAATCTCAAATGAAGTAACAATATAGGAAACAATATAGATCAAGCCATAAATTTAATTAGGGGTATAACATAATCATTATTGTTAAATATCTATAAATATTTTTACCAATAATACCTATATTGTATATCAAATATATTATCATTTTAATGTATAATATCTTCAGGATAAATTTCATTAATATAACCAAGTAATTCATGGTGATTCTAGGAAAACCGTAACTTTTGGTCCCCTAAATGGATTATCTAGATAAAATATAGGATTAGGTGGATAATCTAGATCTAGTATAAGTAATGTTCAACGGGTAATAGATATTAGGAATACGGACCACAAGATCCATGGATGGTTTAAACATTTGATTTCACGGGTTTCATAAGAATCATTCATACATGGAATATAAGATAGCTTAACTCCTCCCCATCACATGAATACGAAATTATCCTATCATTGTGAACAGATAGTTATTTACATCGATATTATCTCATTGTATTGAGGATGATTGATTCATGTTTATGCTATATGGTATACTACTCATATGTGGGGGTGAATGTAGGATCCCCATTGTGTGGAAAGAGGTTCCCTTATGGTGATCTTAATGCTTGGAGTATTAAGTTTTTTAACCTGGAAGGTATGGTCGATCACGGTCTTGGGAGTAAGGATCAACGATGATAACTATGTTTGGTCCATGTTATGTGTATGTACCCATATGGTAATTGAGATTCTATTTTTCTTGATCATGATGATTTGAAAAAAGATATTCAGATATTAATAGACAGCAAATACTATTAGTCGATTATTTATGTTCTAACACACTACCAAACCCATAATTGACTTTTGGTACCTGGGAATACTCATACATGGTTATAGGTATTATGTGGTCAGATTCCTGATTTTTTTTGTATTATAATGATCTGATCATGTAGGACAAGTAAATTACTATGATTTTAAATGGAAAGAATATGATTGATAGTTTATGAGACACACCGCATCAACTTAAATGAAAAACTAAACATTGTTTTTTAAATGTGGTAATTATAATCTACCCACAAAATTTACCTTAATATATAGGAATGACAGATTAATAAAATAAATAAAATGTTCCCATACAATATGAATTTATAGGTAGTTTATTATAAAATAATGAAAAAAAATTTTTAAATCCATTTGAATCACAAAAAAATTATTCAAAAAATAGATGATTTTTATATAAATATATTATAATTAATTTTGGGATCATTTAAAAAAATTTATTTGATAAAAATAATTTTATTCTTGAAATAATCTTATAAAAATATTCTACAGTTATATTTTTAATATTTCATGATAATGTTAATTTTTTTGAATAGTAAAAATAGTAGTTATTTTTGAAAAATATTATATCTTTTATGATATCATAAAAATGAAACAAACATTGTACTTATAGATTTTTTTTCAATATAAAACTATATAATAAAATCCATCGTATGTGTAAAAAGAAATACAATGTATTTATAGAAATTATTTAATCTGTACTAATCCAATAGTAAACTTAACATTAGAAAAGTAATGTGGCCATTAGGAATAGTAATATTGCCAAAAAATTCATAAATGTAAATATTAAATAATATTTTAAATTTATGAATTTTAAGAATTAAGAATTTATAATTTTATAGCAAGGTTCATGTAAATAAATTTTTAAATTTGAAAAAGTTATTATTTTTCAGTTTCTGTAAAAGGTTCATGTTTATGTATAGTTTTATAATTAATATTAAGATTTAAAATTTTATTTATATTCATAAAATGGATTAATTAAATATTTTTTTTATTTAAATATAAAATATTTTATTGAGACCACAATTAATTTTTAAAAGTGACATAAAATTATTTATTAAATAGATATATTGTTTTTAAAATTATGATTTTAATTTAAAACATCTATTTATCGCATTTATATAATTATATTCAAATAAATTATTATAATTATAAATTATAAAAGTTATAAAATGGATAGGGTACTTTTTTATATCTTTCTAAAATAATTAATTTTTTTGGTGAATAAAAAAGAACCATATTTTATAGTATTTAACATTAGAAGCCAAATAAATGATTTTTTAATACAAGAATGATATATTAACTGATTATTTAAAACTAAATTGAATTGTTACAATATTTTTTTAGCATTACTATATATATTCTTGATCGAAAATAATTAACAAATGGAAAAAACAACCCTCTCCCTTCTCAAAAAATTCCACCTCTCACAACTTTATGTCCTTAATCCTACAAAGCTTTATAACTTTTCAAAATTCGTCCCAATTCTTTTAACTAGCATATTTTCCTTGTAAATGATATTATGGAATCCCCAATAGATAAAAAAAATTTTCATTAAGGATATTATCAAGGAGAAAACATCAAGAGGATGTTAAGTACACATGTAGAACACATTTAGACATAAGGTAATGGAATTCTTAACCCAATTTATATTTTTTGGGTTAACCATCTACCCTAAATATCAGGTCATTATAATATTTAGGTTAAATATATTTTAATTATAAAATGTTATATTTTGTGTTTTTATAGTTTATATACATATTCAATTTATTTTCTGAATTATATCATCAATAAAATGATATTGTATGTGACTTCCTTTTTAGAAATAAAATGATCAATTTACAATAATATTTATTAAATAAAATTTTTTAATTACATGTTGGAATTTTATTTTCCTAATTTAATGACACGTTATAGATTTTTTGTTTCTTTTACAAGTTTACATGTTTATTTTAAATAAATTTTTTCATTATTAGTGAGCGGATGCTTAAAAATGAAATTTGATTTCAAAGTAGAATATTTATTTTCCTTCAAAAATATTCTTTTATATAATATTTATGTGTCGTGATCATGTTTTGGTTATTGGATATTGTTGTGATGATAGGTTGTTCTACAATAAATTAAGGGTTGGTGATCCCATTGTAGATCTCCAATAAATTTGGTAATGGGAAGGAGTTAACCAGTTAGGTATCTTCTAAGAGATTATGGGAATATATTGTGATGTTGTTTTTAAGATAATCCAAGATTGTTAAACCTAGTTTATCTAGGAGAGATAATTTATAAGAAAGTGTTTTATGAAAATTATTCCACATTTTTCCTTCTATTAATTTTGAATGCTTCTATGGTTTTACAGGAAACCTATGATTTCCCAATATAATCTAAATAACTTATGTTTTTTGTGTAGAAGATTAATATTTGTGCAACTAATTTTATTTATAGACTAACCATTTCTTTAATCCTTTTTAGGTCCCTAAATTATATTTTCATGATCATCCCCCATTTTGAAATTTTTTGACATGGTTTTTATATAATTAATGGAATGTAATAATTTAGTATTAATGACATGATGATTTATTATAGAAATAAAGCATGTTTTATTTTAAAAGATTCATATTTTTAAAAAATGGATATTGAGTAGAAGTGACCACGTTGTAATATAGGCCATTTCTATTTGTTGTTATGAAATATTTCTATATAAACCTAAACAAAATAGATCACTAGGAATGTAAAAAAGTGAATTCATATAGAATTAACTTGTCTGTATAATGTTTATAATCTAGTTATTATCATTGGTATTTGAGAAGGGTATGATTTAATTAATATATTATGATGTTATTTGATCATATGTTGAAGGTACATTATAACCACAATAGTTTTAATCACATGAATTTTTCCTTTTTTATCTTAATTTAGTTATATATGATAAAATGCAAAATCAACCGATATATAATGGAGTTTATGGATTAGAGTGTTATAAAATTTGTATGGTATTTCCTTTTCCCTATAGATAATTTTTGTTTTAATATTTCAATTCATGTTGTAGTGATGTTATTTTAAAGGGACTAAGGACCATTTCATAAGATGGATGGAAATTGTTTTTCACAACCTTTTTACCATTCAATGATGATTAGATCATCAATATTACTGGAATATCATGGTAAAATGACGTTGATGGATTCATGAGTATTCAAATCACATGTTTGATACTTTTTAAGATATCTAACACCTACTAATTCTTATAATAAAATTTATGATTCATGGTATATTTTTATTGGGATTTCAAGATCGCAGATCTTCCAACTCTATCAAAAATTAAAATTCTAGAATTGGCATGAATGTTTATATTTTGAATACATGACAACATATTGAAATATAAAGGGAACATAAATATTATCCTAAAATTTTGATTAAGTACATGAGATATTTTTAATTCCTAAAATTATGAAACATTATTCTATTGAGATTCACGAATCCTGATGATTTAATTTATATATTTTATTTTTAAGAATGATGTATTACGAAATATGGCGGCAATGCATTGTTAATGGAATATGAAGAATGTTGAATTATTATGATTCATACATATAAAGGATTCAAAAGATATTGCAGACTTAAAGATATTGAAATGATTAAAAGTACAAGTACTATTTTGTTAATTTGATTTATTTGGGAGATATTTTTTGACTTGTAGATGTATGTAATCCTTAACATTGTAGTGTAATTTTTTTGAGGAAAATAACTTTATTTTATTTTTCTGGACATATTTATAATGGTATGGACATATTTATGATACATATGATTGTTTATTTTGAGGTAATTATGGTTGTTATAATTTTGGATATTACATTTAATAATAATTTAATTTAGTGATCATTGTTTTCCAGGATCAGAGTAATTTTCTAAAGCATTACTAGAATAATCACAACAAAATTCCATTAAATTTTATTTTATAAATAGTTGATAAATTGTATTTTAGAGGAAAATATGACTTTATTTATATATTATGGTGGTTTATAGAAATTACTATCATAAAATGGATATTATATGATTTGGTCAAGTACATTGTACTGTGAGACTTTATGGATCATAGTTTTTATTTTCTTATTAATGAAATTAAGATATCGGAAGCCTATGTGGCCAAATACTTACACTTTTTAGGTTTTAATATTAGTTTATAATATAATTGAGGATTATTAATGACAGTTATTTATGGAATGACTTGTGATGATCTTTTTGAATTATGGTTAATTTTTTATATTAATTCATTATGGGAATTAGCTTTTCTTATCCTAACTATTTTGGTTATAAATACTACCTACGGAAAGGGTAGATTCATTGTTTACCATTTTAGGATTTATAGACCTATTCAATTAGAATGTAGTGCTTCATAAATAATATATTCACAATCCTATTTAAGAGAAAATGAATATTTTATAGTGGAAAATTTATCAAAGGATAAAAAAAATCATGTAAGAACATATATTTATATTTCTCGTATATATGGAAATATAATTCCTCAACACTAGGAAAATAGATATTGAAATAAAAACATTAGACATTTAAATTTTTTATTAAGAGATTAATTGAATTTTAACCCCTCATGGATTTATATTTTGGGATCGTCACCATTATAATGGACATATTCTCTAACAATCTTCATAAAATCAATATAGTTATTTTTCTCTTCCATGTCAATATTTTCCAATATGGAATCTTGGTAGGTTTTATCTCTTGTGACAATCTTACTTTAATTTCTATCTTTAAAAGTGGAATTTTAATTACTAAATTTTCTATTCTGGATTTTAAATAGTAATTTTAATTAGTCAAACCATGGTTGAAATAAATTTGTTCAGATTATTTGTGTGAGATTTCCAAATAGGGGAGAATGTGGCATCCCATGATTTTATATGGATTCACTATGATCGATTGCGTATGAGATAACCCACATCAATATTAAATAAACAACTAAATTTTATTATTTAAATGAGACAATTATAACCTAGACATTAGATTGGTGATAATAAATAGTAATAACTGATTTATGAAATAATTATAAATTTCCAAATAGATATTATATTTTAGTAGTTTCATATAAAATAATCACACAATTTTTTATAAAGTCATTTTTTTTTATCAAAAAATACAATTTCATCAATCCTGATTTTTATTTCATTTTAATTTTATATTATATAATTAATTTATTTATATTTTGGAATATTAATTCAACAAAATAACCATCATTTTCTAAATAAACATACCAAGATTAGTCAATGGGGATTTTTTTGAGAATTTTTTTTAAAAAAGTTAAATTATTTGTGTATAATAAAAAATATAGTTTTTTATGAAATAAAGTAACTATTATAATGTAATAACATTTTAAGAACTCGTGTATTATAGAATAATTTTCTAATTCATTAATGTTATATTTTAATTTATTATAAATTTAAACTAAAATATGTCAATTTTTAAAAAAAATATGAAATCTATTCTGAAGAAATTGTACCTGACTATTGGAATAATGATATAACTATTAGAAATAGTAATATCTAAAATAAAATAATGGTATCACCTTTTAAAGTAAAAATAGAATTTCGGTATCTTATAAATGAATATATTATATATTTATATCATATTATAACTAGATTTTTGTTTAAATTATTTATTATGTATTAGTATTTTTGTAAAACAGTAATGTCTATTTACAATTTTATAATTAATATATTGATTAAAAAGATGACTTATTTTCATCTAATAGTTCCATAAATTAGATTTTATTAATTTTAATTATAATAAAATTTTATGATACTTTAATTAATATTTAAATGTGTCATAATATCAGTTATAACACTAAAATAATTTATTATGAATAAATTATTATTTTAGTTAAAATTTATATTTATCATATTTATAAAATTAATTTCAATAAATTTAGTCCAGTTTTGAAATCAAAAAATTGAAAATGTTAATTTATGGTACTTACCATTATAAGACAAGTATATAATTTGTTTGTGTTGTGAATTATATAAGAAACAATTAGTTTCAACTCACATTCTATAGTTATTGTAAATAGTCACATGAATAAACACTGTTAATAGTCATAATCCAATTCAATAAAAAAATTTAAAAAAATCCATTACACAGCTCTCATCTCTCTATAAATACCACCTATCATTACCACTTTTTATCATAACTAAAATTCCTTCTAGGATTCCTATATTCTTTTTTATTCCTTTACCAAGCCTCTTCCCCATGTTTATAACCTATTGATCTCACCAAAAAGTTGAAAAATTCGTCCTTCATGAGGTTTAACAGGAGAGGACATTCAAGAGGATCTTACGAACACAAGCAGAATACTTTCATATATAAGGTAATGAAATCCAAAACCTAATATCCTTTTTTTGATAAAACTTATACTTTATTGAATATTTTTTTCTTGTATTACCTTTAAAATTAATATTTATTATATTTAATTTTATTATGTGGATTTAAATTTCATACACAAATTCAATTAATATGATTAAATCTCACCTAAATGATATGATAAATGTAAGGTACTTCCATTTAAAAATTTATTTATCATGTTTTTGACACATTTGGTTAAATAAATGTTTTTTACATAAATGGAAGAAGAATATTTTCACGATATTATAAAGACTTATTGATTTTATGTTTCCATTAAATGTTTACCTGTTTGTTTTAAAATAAAATTCATTCTTTTATTTGTGGGAAACTTTTTAAAAAATAAAATTGATTTCCAAATTTGAAATTTATTTTTCATGGAAATAATACATTTTTGAATTATTTATGTGTTATGAACATTTTACCGATAATGGGAATTTCTATGATGATATTTGGTTCCATGAAAAACATAGGTAAGGTGAGTCTGTTATAAATATCTATTGTATTCGGTAAATTGACATTGTTAATTGATTAGGGTTCTCCTAAT
Source organism: Viscum album (assembly GCA_963277665.1). Lineage (NCBI taxonomy): Eukaryota > Viridiplantae > Streptophyta > Magnoliopsida > Santalales > Viscaceae > Viscum > Viscum album. Next base: position 170,499,040 of record OY728138.1, read on the forward strand.
AGATTATAGGAGTATACTGCGATGGTTATTCCAAGCGTAATTGCAATGAGTACTCCCAATGTACATAAGATAGATAGTTTATATGAAATATATATATATAAAGTATTACATATTTACTGTTTGTGATTTATGTATTCTTTCAATGGAGTTATAGGTACATTTTTATTTCATAAGGTAAGATAAAGATATTATGTTTTACGTGAAATTCTTATAGCATTTTGGAAATGTTTTCATTCATTATCTAAGATTTTATTTTTTCATTTTATATATTTATTGCAAAAACTTTTGTGCACATACCATGTTTTAAAATCTTTTTCACATGTATTATGGAAGGGTAATGGAAATTTATAATTCATATTATGTCATGATGTTTTTTTATGAAAACAATAATGTTGAATTAATAGATTCACATTGTAAAGATAATGGTTTTTTTTGGTGAACTATATTCTTGATAACATATGAGATTATATTTATGAGTTTATTACCAGATTCTCTAAATCAATAAACCTAACTTATCTTTGGGAATGTAAAAAAGTGGATTTTAGCTGAATTAACAAGATCATGTAAAGTATAATGGTGGTTCTTTAAAATATAAAAGGTTGAGATTTGATATGGAAAGGGGAAATTAGTGATCCTCTCACAAATATTATTTTAAAATTTATTTATATATGTGAATATAACATATGGATTTCATTATTTTTTACATTTTTGTTAGCATAACAATTTTAAAATAATATTCGTTTTTGTATTTCTTTCTAGAAATATATGTCTATATGATTATTTGTTATTTATTTATATTTTTTACACACTTTTCTATAGTGGGTATAGTCTCCCCATGATATTTATAAAAAACCTTTGTACTAGTTGTTAGGCTTTAGAAAATAAATTGATGTACCTAAGGCATATCTAGACCCATTCAATTGACTTTATGGATAGATTCCATGTGGTGTATAAAAAATTGGTATCATTGATGATTTTATTTTCTCCTAATAAATTGAGATATATTAGCAACAAGATGTAGGGATGTGCAAAATCAAATGGTTGATAGTGGGATAGTACAACATGAAAACATTCTTCATTAGGAGGACTAGGTTTTTGGGATGATATTTATTTTTTGGATTTTCATTATTGTGATTGATATGATGTAACCTCATGCGAACCCCAATTTGTTTCACTTTATGATGTATTATAGATTGTTTCCCTTAGATCATTTGTATGAGACATGTTTTTTATTATGAATCTATTCACATAAGTTCAAGAGGACTATCAATCATCGTTAGATGGAACACATTATTTACAAGATATACGGGGAACTGTATGTGTGATTTTTTCCTAGATGATATTTTCATCAAAATAAAATTTTACGTCTATCAATAGTGTGTATTCCCCAATTTATCATGGTATAATTCTACCATGATAAAAAAATACGTGTATATATTTTCATGTCATGGAAGGTAATTTTAATCAATGGTGAGAATAGTTTTGAGGCACCAATTATAATATTTTTTTATTTTTGGCAAGAAATTGTGATTTCAAAAGAAAATGGGGAATTCCCCTCGTTTTGAAAAAAAATTCATTCACTCTGTAAAGAAGATGTCATAGGATAATATCTGATGTTTATTATAATATTATCCTCAACGGTGCATCACACTTTGGATTTATTTATGTATATTCAACAAATATAATAAATTTTTATTAAATTGGTCAATAGTGAGAGATTGTCTCATGTTTCATCGGGTTTGTGTGTTGTGTTCCATTAGGACATGGATGTTCATTGATTCAGTGATGTGATGGTATAGGGTGAGTATCCCAACGTTTAGTCTATTTTATATTAAATATAGAAATTAAAAAAAATTTCAAATAATTATTTTTTTCTATTGTAATGCATATGGATGGATATCAAGTGATAGTATTGTAACACCAAAATATTTGATGAATTATGTTTTCCAAAAAATGATTTTTTTATATGATTTGTTATAGAAAATACCGAGTTTTAATGGACCAAAATATATAGTTAATACTATTATTTATGAAACACTATTATCACATTTATCTAAAATTTTATTGAATGAATAACAATAAAATATTTTAAAAATTAATTATAACAGTATTAGAAAATGTATTTATATTGATAAATAAATAATTTATTTTTAGTCATTCCATTATATTCTTCGAAAATAGTTTTTCTCAAAAAAAATTAATTATTTTTTGGGAAAAATAACTAAAAAATTATCCTATATTTATAAAATAGTTTTATAAAATAGACCTTATTTGTAAAATATAATTGTCAAAATTTTCTTTGATTGAATTTTTTATCATTTTTTCGAAACATTAGTATATCAATGAATACAAATAATATAAATATTTTCATTAAAAAATTTAATTATTTTCTTGAAGAATTTAATATTATGATGGTTTTAAATGTAAAATTACAACCGATATATTTTATGTAATATAAAATATTCAATTCTAATTACATTTATTTTGAATGTTATATTAAAAAATTCTATACTTATAGAAAAAATTTCCTTAGTGAACCAATTTTTGGATGCGCCTTCCATTTTAATTACAAATTAATTTATTTTTATAATGTGTAATGAATTTTTAGAAAAGTATTGAATTTTTTGAATAATTGTAAATAATAATATATAATATTGTAAACTGGTGTTTTTTTCAATATTAATAGTAAAATAAGTAAAAATAGCTGACCATAATTATGGTTAAAACAAGATTACGTGGTTGAAAAACTAAAATAATAAAGGATAATGTTATATATATATATATATATATATTTCCAAATTTCTATTTTCTATTCATATATCAAAATTATATAATATAAGATCCATAATGGGACAATTTAGATCCATGTGGAATGTTTAATTCAAGGGTATACATTTTTATTTTCACCAATTTAAAGTGTATCATCTCCCCCACATATAAAAGGGAACCCCTACTCTTTTCCTCTTTACTCAACGAAATCATTTTTTATTGTAAAATACCAACCAAAATAACTTCTATAAATCAGTCATGAAATACTATATTCGTTATATAGATTATAAAGCCCATTTAATAAGGATTTTTGTGCAAAACTAAGGATGTTTTCTAATGAACATGTATCATTTTTTACCTAGCATTATTATTTTATTAATTATTCCATATCCTTAAAATATTATACAAATACGATTTTTTATTAAATTAAATATATATTATATAATTATATTTTATTATGTTGTTGTAATAACATATAAAAATTTCTTCCCAAATCATATATGAAATGAAATTTTTGAACCTTTTTATGGGGTTCTACCATCTCTGGAACTGATGTAATTATAATAAAAAATCAACCTTATTACATTTCAATCCATTGGAAAATGAATACACCACTCACATTTATATATCTAATACTGAAACCACAATGTTATGTCATAAATGTTTTATTTTATTTTTACATAGATGGAAATAAGCTTATATTTATTGAATGTATTCTATATCTTTGAAATATTAATCATTCCATTTTGCTGATTTAATATTTTCATTTCTTTTTTCCATACATCGTGAAAATGGAAGTTGTGTTCATGCATACATACATCGTACCATCTACATGAAAAGGGTAATCCATTTTTCTGTGTCTTTAATTGTGGATGAATCAAAATAATGATTTATATAATCAATATTTATGAAATTTATATCATTATTATGAAAAATTAAATGATGAAACTATTTTCAATGTAAATTGACCATATGTACTAAACCAAAACATCGATGAGAAAATATGTTATTTACCAAAACTATGATATTAACTGAAAATATTTGGTTAATTGTTTATAAAGGGTTATAAGAGAAAAAATAGGTATGATACATATTATTGGTGTTACATAATACATATATAATATAACCATATTTTTATTGAGGCTGTTTAAATGAGTATAAAAAATTCGAGATTTTGGAATGAGATTTTAGTCTAACATTTATTTATGTGCGACACATTCCTTATTAAGAAATTGTTTATTTTATGTGTTCTAAATACTAACCATTAATGATTTTTTTAATTTCGGAAATATACTTACTAATTTAGGGTTACGTCTTTCATTGGGATTATTGTTCAATAATTATAAAAGCTAGAATGTTTTTATGTTTATATCCCACTGCCTTTTTGGATTTAATATGATTATGATTTAGATTAAAAAATTTTAAGATGTATCACATGAAAAGACATAATTTTTTTCCTATATGACAATTTTTATATAATCTATGTTTCCTTTACTTTATATCTATTTAATTCCTCAATATACTGGAATAATATGTATATGGAATACAAAGGTTATTTATTATATCATTTGGATATTCTTTCTCAATCAAGTTATTTTTTTCTAAAAATGATTTAAATTAAATCACAACTCTTATAAAATTATTTTTTAAATACAATTACTACCATAATTTTATTTTATTTTAATTTTTTAAATGAAATCATTTTTTTATTTTTAATAAAATGATATACCAATTTTTTTAGAAAATATAAAATAAATCATCATTTAAACATGTAAAATATGAAAAGAAATTTTCATCATCAAGACGGCTCTATGGTTTAGTGATTCCTTTTTCTATTTTATTAGGTTATTTTTAAAGATAATGTTTTCTTTAATATTGCGTAAATTGTTTTATTTTAAATAATTATAATCAATAACGAAATGTTATTTTCCTTATCAAATTCTGCAAGTTATATTTCAAAATAACATTCCATTTAAGATAACATCTTTTATGGTTATATAAAATATATTATGGATATCATCGAATGATAAAATACTTATTCATTCCTTATATGGTTTATCAATATGATTAAAATATGTCGATGAAATAGTTTTCTTTATCAAAACTTGTTCTTTGATAAATTAATGAAATGATACTTAAACCCATCTCATTTCGATCAGTTGTGATATAATGAAACATAAAACATACCCATTTCTTTTCAAGGTGTTTGTTATAAATAATTCTTCATCATTATGTTAATCATATATGTATGATTTCAATTATGTTATTGGTTGAACAAATATATACTTCTAAAAAAATGGTTGGTGATTGAAATCTCATAATATAAACATGTATCAAATTGGGGAATGAATCCAATTTAGTATATGACTATGTATGATATGATTTTATTTGGGAAGAATATAAACTACTAATATGGTCAGGGGAGTGAACCCATTCCATGAATATTTTTTGGAAATGATCATTTTTCACTAAGGAAATGACTTTATCTTATTATCTATATACCAAAAATCTATGTATAATGCCATTTTTATATTATAATGGTTTGTATTCCTATAAAACTATATGATTCTGTTATTTATAACTACCATTCATTATAGTATGAATCATGTTTATCATCTACGATAGAAAAGGAATGGGTTTCAAATGTAATTATGAGGTTCTAATATCCTTATTCTAATGTTACGTTTATATCTTCCATTATTAACATCACTAAGAACCCATGTTCAACATTTTTTATGTTTCCTTTCCACATGTTATTTAGTGAAGAAATATATATATTCTGTAAAACCACATCCGAACATCCTAGATTTGGAAATTACTTTATTACAATAGTAATAAGTATATATGATCCCTTCCTAGATGACCAAATAGATTAGTGTATTTGTAAAACATGATACAAAAATAAGTACGTTATTAAAAGATGAAATGAAATAAAATACTATAACTTTATTGGAAACATACATATTCCACAACATTATCCCTCTATTTCATTATTAATATAAATATTGGAATCCTAAGAAAAAATAAAACATAACAAAGGAGTGGTCTCAAATGTTTAATGAGGGTGAGAATGCATTAAAAGTTATTATAAATAATCATAAATAACATGGACAATTGAATAAATAAATATACATTTCATTAAAAAATTATATTGAGCATAATATGTTAAAAAAGGTGATATAATAATTCTACATAAATAATCCACTGAGAATGAAACATATCCATGGATATTATACTAGTCAAGTTATCATGTGGATTATAAATAACGAATCACATAATGTGTGAATGCATAATGACGGATGTCTAAACATATCATCCGGGATTCAGCCAGGACATGATACATAATCGATTATGACATCATCACATACCCATACTAGATTATCTCATGATACCTAACGATAAATCAAAGGGATATAGTGGGACCCTATCACATACAAAGATAAATGATTTCTTTATATGAATGTGGTGAAAAATAATCATCATAAAAATTGAAATTTAAAATATCATATTAAATAACATTCCCTAAGAAATAAAAATATTCATAAACAATTTAGTGTAATATGATGTATGGTATCAAAATAGATTAACCACAACCAGAATAGGCATAAAAAATTCAATGAAATATGTTATATTGGTACAAAGAGATCATAATCAATTAATCATAATATCCAACAAAGTCTGTTGAAATAAATGAAAATAAAAACATAAAATTGTTGAAAAATACAAATTTACTTTGAAATCATTTTTTTAAAAAAATATGTGAAATTAAAATAGAAGTAAATTTCAATGAAAATAAAATTTTAAACCAATAATGGTATCATAAATATAATAAGGTGTCAAAAATTCTAGAAAATATCGACATGTACTATACGTTTAAAAATAACTTAGTTTATCTTTAAAAAAAAGAATAATGTTGTTGAAAATATTAAAACAATGTCCTAGCGTCATCTAAATGAATTAATTATTTTTATTTGATCTAAATCCACCTAATATAAGTGGAAATAAAACATAATATAATTAAAATTAACATCACACATATTCATAGAATGGCATAATCAATTGAGTTTATGTTTAGCATAAATAATGTAAATTGTGATAAGAACTCCCTAATCCCATTGTATTCAGTCATACTATGTTCCGCATAAAAATAATTGTCAACTAATAAAAAATAAAATATCATTACAATAAATATATAAATTATATGATATATTAAATTTCATTACATACCCCATTAATATGAAATAATATTTTAATAAAAAATATACATCATAGATCTAAAAGTGGGAAGAGAAACCATGAACATTTGTCAGAAAGCATTCTGCAATTTTACTTAATATCATGGATAAGATAATTATATTAATTAATTAACAAATTTGGAACCTCTTATATATATATTTGACTTATACTAATTTTATTATGTTCATTTATGTCCATTTCTACAAGTTATAATTATTTATTTTTTGTTGTTCCAAGGGAATTGTTTCATTATTTTATTGTCCTTTCCCTTGAGTATAAATATTTGAGTTCATGCTTAATGGGAATAAATTCTCGAAAAGTAAAATAATTTATTATTGAAAAACTTACACATGATTGAAGGTACTCATATATCATTTGTATATATAGTCTGGTACTTATTGATATATAAAATGTTTATAAAAATGTCATAATATATCTTGGAAATTTTTATGACAATCATGAACACATATCATTTTATTTAACAATATGTTTATATAATGGTTCTATAACAAAATATAACTTATATTATTGACAAAAAATATTATTTAATATTCATAATGGTTTCATGGATAACATTAAATGTGATAATGGTATATTAAAAATCATCATCCATGAAGGTGGTGAATCGTAAATCAAGGATGATGATTTCCTTTTTGAAATAAAGGGATATTTGATTGGATTTAATGATGTATAATCCATTTTAAAATTATAATTCTTGTATTTATACAATAATGGTGTTTCCGTTCCACCTTAAAATGTGGAGTTTAGGATGGGAAAAAATAGAAATGAAAATAAATGAGAAAGGAGGATTTTACATCATGAATATTGTCTCCTTTGGAACCTTCATAAAACACCTAGATTTTGTATTTGGGTAAGACTGGTAGGTTTTGGATGTGGGAAAGAGGTTTGAGAATGTAATTTTAATAAATTTAAATAAAAATTAATGCATAAAATGTGTGATTTGATGGGGTGTTGAGGGGTGGTGTTTAAAGTTGAAAATAAGGGAGTTTTTTATTTTTTTTATTAATTTATTTTTTATTGAGTCTCAATAAAATCAATTCTATTGGTTCACGTAATTCCATATATTAAACAGTTATTTTTTTGAGATAAATGGATTTTGTTATAAGGACTTGTCTTTAAACATTACATATAATAGTTAATAAAAATGGAGTGGTCTCAAATGTTTAATAAGTGTAAGAATGCATTAAAAGTTATCATATATAATCATAAATAAAAAAGGCAGGGAAATAACTAAATATACATTCCATTAAAAAATTATATTGAGCATAATATGGTCAGAATAAAAGGTGATATACTAATTCCACATAAATATTCCACTGAGAATGAATCATATCCATAGATATCATACAATTCAAGTAATAATGTGGATTATAAATAACTAATCACATAATGTTTGAATGCATACGGATATACATCCTAAACATTACATCAGGGCTTCAGCCAGGACATGATACATAATCGATTAAGACATCATCACATACCCATACTAGATTATCTCATGATGCCTAAAAATACATCAAAGGGATTAAGTGGGAACCTATCACATACTGAGAAAAAAATATATATTTATATGAATGGGGTGAAAAATAATCAATATAAAAATTCAAATTGAAAATATCATATAAAATAACATTCCCTAAAGAATAAAAATAATCATAAACCATTTAATGTAATATTATGTATGGTATCAAAATAGATTAATCATAACCAAAATAGTCCTAAAAAATTCAATGAAATATGTTATATTGGAACATAAGAGATCAAAATCAATTAATCATAATATCCAAAAATGGTTGTTGAAATAAATGATAATACATAGATAAACTTGTTGAAAAATTCCAATTTAATTTGAATTCATTTTTTTAAAAAATATGTGAAATTACAATAGAAAAAAAAATCAATGAAAATCACATTGTAACCCTATAAAGGGTTCATAAATACAATTATGTGTCAATAAATTAGGAAAATATCAACATGTACTATACATTTAAAAATAATTTAGTTCAAATTTTGAAAAAAAACAGAATAATGTTGATGAATATTTTAAAACAATATCTTAGAATCATCTAAATGAATCAATTATTTGTATTTGATCTAAATCCTCTTCAAATAAGTGGAAATAAAACATAAGATAATTAAAATTCATTTCACACATATTCATACCATGGAATAATTAATGGAGTTTCTATTTAGAAAAAATAATGAAAATTGGGTTAAGAACTCCCTAATTCCATTGTATTCAGTCATTCTGTGTTCTTCGTAAAATTAATTTTCAACTAATAAAAAATAAAATATCATCAGAATAAATATATTAATGATATGATATTTTAAATTTCATTACATACACCATACATATGAATTTATATTTTAATAAAAAATATAATTCATAGATGTAAAAGTGGGAAGAGAAACCCTAATATTTTGTCTGAAAGCATTCTGCAATTTTACATAATATCATGGATAAGATAATTATATTAATTAATTAATAATTTCGGAAACTCTTATACATATATTTGACTTATAATAATTTTATTAAGTTCATTTATGTCCATTTCAACAAGTTACAATTCTTTATATTTGTTGTTCCAAGAGCATTGTTTCATTATTTTATGGTTGTTTCCCTTGAGTATGAATATTTGAGTTCATGATTAATGGGAATAAATTCTAGAAAAGTGAAATAATTTAGTTTTAATAAACATACAGATGATTAAAGGGTCTCATATATCATTTTTCTATATATTCTAATAATTATTGATATATAAATTTTCTGTGAAAATGTCATAATATATCGTGGCGGTTTTTTTAACATTCATCAAAACCTATCAATTTATTTAACAATTTGTTTATATAATGGTTTGATAACAAGATATAAAATATATTATTGAAAAAATTAAAATATTTATTATTCATAATGGTTTCATGGCTAGATTTTAATTTGATGATGGTAAATTAAAAAGCATCCTTCATGTAGGTGGTGAATCAACAAATAAAGGATGATGATTTCATTTTTGAAATAAAAAGATATGGTATTGGATTTAATGATGTATAATACATTTTTAAATTAACATTCTAGTATTTATAAGATAATGGGGTTACCATGCCACCTTGGAATGTGGAGGTTAGGATGGGATAAAAAATAGAAAAGAAATTAATTTAGAACGGAGGATTTTATATTTTGAATATTGTCTCCTTGGGAACCTTCATAAAAAACCTATATTTTGTATTTTGGTAAGACATGTAGGTTTTCGATGTGGGAAAGAGGTTTGAGAATTTAATATTAATAAATTTAAGTAAAAATAAATGCATAAAATGTGTGATTAGATGGGTTGTTGATGGGTGGTGTATAAAGGGGAGAATAATGGTGTTTTGGATTTTTTAATTAATTTCTTTTTTTATTATGTCTAAATAAAATTAATTGTGTTGATTCATGTGATTAAATATAATAAACAGGTAATTTTTTGATATAAAGGGTTCTTATTATAAGGGATCGCCCTTAAAGACTACATATAATAGTTAATTCTACAGTAATTCGTTTTAATTTTTTTTAAAAATCTTATTAGTTTATAGTTTTAGATAATTTGGTGAAAATTCATACTTGACAACACATAAGAATACAAAGAGGATACTACATTAAATAGTTTCAATTTCTTCAAAAAAATATATTATTTTAATAAATCCTAAATTTATTTCATGAAAAATCATCCCAACATTAATCTTGGATTTTTATTTTCTCTTAACCATCATTAAACATTGTGTAAAACTTTTCAAAACATGGTATGAGAACCAAAATCGTAGTAAGGGACCAAAAAAGAGTGAAATAAACCATTATTCCATGAAAACTTATAAACATATGAATTATTTTTCAGAAACAAATACTTTTTACCTTTAAATTATCATATACATAATTTGTGAGAATATAAAATATACATGAAACAAATAAAATATAAATAAACTATTTAGGTAATTGGGGAATCATTTTATTACCATTATTAGATAATATTTTTACTCTCAAGGCTACCTTATTATTTTTAACCATCATAACTACATTACAATTCAACCCTCACAATTTCCTTATGATGCAACCATCATTGTGACACTATGATTAACCATTAATGTAAAATTACATCAAAACAAGTTAATTATAGGGATATTAATGTCATTCCCATAATAATGAGCAATTTATATGATCCTTAACATGATCATAAAATATTAATACTATCATAATGAGCACATCCATTTTGATTTTTTTAAGTTAGAATTTTAATATAGTATTTTGAAAGAAGAGAACATTACCTCAGGTTTGACTTCCTTAAAATGAGTTCAAGCCTACATTATAATGTTTTAAAGAGTGTTATAAATTTATTACACAACTATAACAATTTTTTTATAACCTTATACATTATATGAATCATCTTTCCACCCATTCATTTATAATATTTGGTCTTTTTCATTGTTTTAGGTGAATATATTTATCATTTTTCATACTATTGAATATCTATTCGAATGCAACAAAAACTAATGAAGTGGAATGAAAAGGTTATCGACCATGAATTATATATAGATAATAAATAAAATCTTTGGGTAAACAAAGTGAACCTTCTGACTCAACTAGAGTCCCTAAGAAGCCCAATGGCGGTGTGTATAAGATTTCTAAAGTTCACATAAGATGGAAAGTTGGGTGCAAGACCCTTCAATTCACAATGAAACATAAAATTATCCTTTGTGTGTGTTGAAAGAATTAGTCAAAGGGTATAAATCATATAATACCCCCACTATGAAAAGAATCTTGTTTTCTAGTTGCGCCCAAATTTACTCTACTGGTAAAAGCAGTCATTGAATTACAAGTTGGGATCAAATCCACATGAACCGAAGAAGAAACCAAGAGACACTAAAAATTGTTGATAGATTTCCTATGAAGTGTCCAACTTTGAGTTAGATTTTAATTCGAGAACTAATGATATAATATAAATAACAGATTAGAAAAATTATGTGAACTAAACAATTATTGATGATGGGTTGATCATAGGGTTTTTATTATGGTGGATTGGATAATTTTCTTTTCTTAAATATTTCATGTCATTAATTGAAGATTTATCTAAACAACGAGATAACTCTCCCAAATAATTCACCAATTTAATCCCTATAAAATTCCATGTTCAATCAATAATTCACTATGAGGATCACTTTAATGAGCACTCAAAAGAAATAGATCACACTAGCACTCAAAATATGTCATCATTAAGGTTGGAAAAGATGAAAAATAATGTAACTCGTCAAATAGAAATCCTCAAATAATGAATAGATTTAAATATTAAGTACATAAAATAACATCAAATCCCTAACCATTCTACTCCATTGGATGAAACCATAAGTGTTTATCCCTCCATTGATTCTATTATACCAATGGAAGTGGTATGTAGTCTTATGGGGTCAGAATTGAAGTATAATAAAGTTATTAAAACAATGAACACTCCACCGTTGTGTGATTAAATTCGTAAGTTATGGTGTGAATAAATTCACACCTATATTCAATGGTATCAACGTGTAAAGAAAAAGAAAAGAATAAGTGAAGAATAAAAATAAATTTCATTAAAATATTAAACATGAAAGAAAAATAGACATGGTAAAACTTGGCGATGCAATTACAAATTGAAAGAAGGAAATGACATTTTAAAGAAATACAATGGATGAAAGAAAAACTCAGATTGAAAGAAAAATATTAGATTATAATTCCCTTCCCACCAGATCCTTATATAGGCATATTTGGAGCCTTAGAGAAAACCCAAAATAATAAATTACATCACCATTAATTGAGAGTGTTAAATGGAGGGTGAGAATATCAAGGGAATTTGACGTTTTGATTTTGACCTAGAAAACATTCCAGATTCATCCTCCTTTTGGATGTTCTAATTTGACATTAAAAATGGAAAAATCTGTAGCAGTCATAGATGAAAATTATCTTCATCGATGTTTTCTCTATCATATTTCCAAATTTCATGTCATTTGTTTCATCCTTTTGAATGTTATGACCGAAATGGTGGGAAGCATTTATGGGCGTTCATATCGGCCCCACCATTTAAATGTAAAATTCATATCCATATATCTCCATGAAAACAAAAAAATTAGCTCTGGAAACTGTTGAATAAAATGATCCCAATATTTTTCTCTTTCAACTATAGAAACATGAGCATCATTGGGTTTGGTTTTTGGGCCCCACTTCTATTAGATGGGCCTTGTCCCATTATGCTTCGTCCTGCAAATTTGTTCATTTATGCTGAAAAAACATCATAATATCTTGGGATTCATTCATTGTTCCAATAAGAAAAATTGTTCCAAACAATGTGATTAATAATATCCTAAAATATCAAATTCAAAAAATGAATATAATTTCATCCAAAATAAGATGAATTATTGGGCCCAAATTTTCATTTTAAACATGAATTGCACATAAGATGAGAAATGAAGATCAATTTCTATAATGCACGAAAAATGATGTTTAAAGAAATTAGAACACATTATTATAAAGATACTAACAATGAATATTAGCTGATTTCAGTATCTAATCACACCCCCAACTTGATTTTTGCTAGTCCTGAGAACAATATATTACAAATATGAAATTTGAATTCTATTTTCCAAAAATATATTAATACACATTTCTCATCCAAAGACCTCATACCAAAAAAATATAAAACCCATAAAATTAATTTAAATCAAGATAGGTCCATTATCATATCCCAAGCCCAAGCTCATTCCTTTGTTCAAATTCATCTCCACATTTCATCCAATTTTAATTAAGCATTATAATGTGTTGTGCATCACAAAATACATGGGGACCATTTTTTTGTTCAAGGGGAAAAATGGAAGCGCTAGGTGGGAATCACATAAAATATTAAGATGAGTATCCAATTTTTTTATTGTATTTTTTAATTGTTAATTTTTTTAAACCACAATAGATATGAAAATACTAACTATGGGCAAGAAAAATATGGAGTCACGATCCCCAATTGTTGGATGCCACACATATTGCCAATTTGATGCTCTAAAATAGATATATAATGCCTAATTATGGGAAAGACCACTATGGAGTCATGATCCCCAAGTTCCGGATTCCATGCATTTGGAAAAAACATTTCTCTATTGGTCATTATTTTTTTCAATTTTTTTGTTTTGTTTTTGTTTTTTTGGATACTCAAAATATACTAAAAGTGACCCCAGAACCCTATGCTATAATGAAAGGGACCAAAGAACTGAAATTTAATCACTAGATCCAGTAGACAAGAATTGTGGAATTTTTATTTTCAGGATGAAAATGTATACTTTAAAAAATCACTTCAGAGAATTGCACTTTCAAAAAACTATTCTCATAAACATAAACATAGATTAAAATCAGAATCAAGGCATGCAAAATTATTTGATATATAATTCTAGAGTTTGAAATGTGTGTTATCATGTTCAGGGTCAATGAAATTTGTCTTTACATAAATGTTAATATTTAATAAAAATCATTTTTATATTTCACCTCCACCCAAAATAGAATAATGCAGTCCCTAGTGTTTAAAGAAAACATAGAAGGGGGTATGAGAGAGGTATTCAAAGAAGAAATGTAAAATGATAATAATAGAATTAATTCACCTGCTGGTTTATGATGAAAGTTCTTTCCATAGTCTCCCTTTAATCCTAGGTTCGAGTCTCAGTGGCTTAGATGGCTGTGATGGGATTTTCCCCATGACCTACGACATGTCCTTTTAATTTTTTTAACCTATAAAATAAAACAAAATAGACTGTGATACATTGTCTTCATTTTATATTGTTGGGTAAGGTATTACATAGAGATCATGCCATGTGACACAAATGAATATGGATCTCTCGTTTCATACCAATCCATACACATAATAGAAGAACATGTCAATAGTTTATGGTGATATCATATTCATATTTTTTTTAATCTTACAAAAAAATACAATGATAATACATTGTATTCCTTCTAAATTTCTAGGAAAGGGATTAATCAAGGATCACACCACGTGAAACAGATGAATATGGAATTACACTTTCATACCAATACTTACTCATAAAAGAATTACAGGTCAACAGCCTATGGCAATTTATTAAATGAAAAAAAATAATTCACAATTATTGGAACTATGAAAACCATGGGTTGCCTCCGATGCAATGCTTTTGTT